>JANFAB010000006.1:0-1418433 GCA_024613165.1 Pisolithus albus
CCTCTCGAAAGCGATTCATTCGCAGATCCTTGCAGTTCTTCCTCCGTGGAAGCCATCTCTTCAAACGTCGAGGTTCCCGTACCCCTGTCAAAGTTATCTTCGACCCAGATCTTCGTGCACAGATACTGAATCAAGCCCATGAAGAACTCGGTCACAGAGGCGTCTTTGGAGTCTTTCAGACGGTCAGAGAGCGCTTCTATTGGCCCCAGATGTACAAGGATGTCGCCCATCACGTTCGCTCATGCCATGCATGCCAGATTCGCAGCACTCATAAAACCGAAATCCCCATCACGATCTCTGCATCCCCCCGAATCTTCATGAAGGTTTACGTCGACATCATGCTCATGCCCAAAGCCCGTGGCTATCGCTAGCTTGTTGCTGCTCGAGATGATCTTTCCCTCGCAGCAGAAGGCCGTGCTCTCAGACATGCCAATGCAGATAATCTCGCCAAGTTCTTTTGGGAAGAGATACTCTGTCGATATGGAACGGTCTCTCAGATTGTCACTGACAATGGCAGTGAGATCAAGGGTGCCTTTGAGAAACTCATGCAGCGCTACTCTATCCCTCAGATTCGCATCTCGCCCTACAATTCTCGAGCTAATGGAGTTGTGGAGCGAGGACACTTTATCATTCGAGAAGCTATCGTCAAGGCTTGCGAAGGTGATCTCAATCTCTGGCCTACCAAGGTCCATCATGCTTTCTTTGCAGACAAAGTGACGACTCGACGGTCTACTGGATTCAGCCCCTACTTCCTCCTTCATGGTCTCGATCCCATTCTCCCATTCGATCTCTTTGAATCTACATATCTCGTTGAAGGATTTTATTCTGGAATGAGCTCAGAGGAGCTTCTTTCACTTCGCATTCGCCAATTGGAGAAGAGACAAGATGATATCCATGCCGCCTTTACTACCCTACAGAAGTCACGCCTACGATCCAAAGACCAGTTCGAAAGAAAGTATGCCCTACGCCTTGCAAAGTCATCATACCAGCCTGGAGACCTTGTCTTGGTTCGCAATAGCCAGGTTGAGAAGGAGCTTGATCGAAAATCGAAGCTGCGGTACCTTGGTCCCTATGAAGTTGTTCGTCGCACCAAGGGAGGCTCCTACGTCCTCAAAGAACTCGATGGCACTATCTCTAGACGAGACATTGCTGCATTCCGACTCATTCCCTACTACTCACGCAACACTCCTTTACCTGACGATATCCTCCTCAGTGGAGACGACGAGCCAAGCAATGACGATGACGAAGATGACGACGAGAACGAAAATAATGCTTATGACTCTGACGAATTCTCATGATTTCCTTCACTACTTTTCATCTATCTCCAGCCACTCCTTTCAGATTCTTTTTTTCCTTTCTTTGTTTCACCCATTTGTGTTTGCTGCATTGGTCGCAATCGGGGACGATTGCATTTCTTGTTGCTGGCGGATGTCACGCACCAAAGGTGTTTGGCGACGTGAGCATGGACTCGGAAGCTGAATGATGAAGAACGGAGAAGCCTAGCCCTAATGCGAAGAATGACTGATATTGCCAGCAGTCATCCATCGCACAAGAACCATCCTTAACGTTAGGGAAGAAACCGCTCGAGCGCCTGAAAAAAACTTTTTGAGCGCTAGTTTACGGCATTCCGATTTTTCGAATATCTCCGTCAATTCTAAAGATATCGACACCATTCCCACGCTCACAGGAAGCTCTCGACCACGCCATCCTTCCTACCAAATTTGGTAACGATCCGCGCACTCCACGATTTTCTGCATCATTTCTACCAACGAACGCCCATTTCGCCAATATTTATCGTAATGGCCACCTCCTCGACCGTCTCTTCGCTCGTGTCCTTTGCTAGGGAGAATAACTACGAGTACTTGCCAGGAATCCCCACTAGCTCTCGCCCTGAAGCCTCCTGGTTCATCCCTCCCTCGTCCATGACCTCCCATCCTATCGCTCTGGGACAGCGCGTTCTTCTCGTCAGTCTGACGTCGAGGAAGACGTTCTTTGGTCGCCTCAAGTCTGTCATCAGGCTTGAGAGGTCTTATGTGGTTGTTTCGGTCTCTCCAGTCGAAAAGGATTATGGATTTTTCCTTCCTGCCCCCTGCAACGTCTATCTCTCAATCTCGTCTTTCATTCTCCCAAAATTGCAACAGCTCCAGTACCAATTACTATCATCTACACTATCTGATCGCATTCATGACGATTTTGAGGCACTTCTCCCTGCCCTCATTGGAGAAGACGGCCCCTCCTCCTCCTCATGCCCTCCAGAGCACTAGTTGCACCTGGTACAGGTCACTTTGCAGAGAGGAGAGAGGGGGGAAAGTTGCGAAATCCTAAGCCCTGACTACCCTGGAGACCCCCAAAGTTGGCCCCTGGCAGAAATCCCCACAGTTCTTCTTTCGGACGCGCAGCATATCGCCCCAATGAATCTGGATCTCAGATCTAGGAGTCAGAGTGACTCATTTGCAGTCATACCCCCTTATTCAGCAGTGACCAGTGCGCTTACTCATCCCCCTTTCTGTCGCATTATTCATCCGTTCCTTAATGACTCATTCTATTTCAAATGATTTGTGATATTCTTCGTCATGCTGACTGATTTTACTTACCAATCGCTTACTGTCCTTACTCAGCCATGCTCGGCCTTACCAATCCTTTACCAATCCTCTTACACAAGGTGCATGATAAAATAATGTTTATCATATTCCATGACATTATGATGAACATTATTATAAATCTGTAAACAATAATGTCAAAATATTGCTGCTGGTAAGATGTAGTAATTATGATAAAAGTGTCTCAAATAATGTAAGCCAATTTCAGTCACCATTATGCTTACATTATTGAATATGTTCATTACAATAATGTTTGCATAAGTTCAAGCTATCATTTAGTATAACTCCTTTGTATTGCAAGTGGCAACACTTGAAAAATATTCATGCAATATTGTAATGCACTTTTACAATATTTTTCAAGTAATGGCACATACATTATTTTGACATTATTGAAATGTAGTTTCAAAATAAAATCTGCATAATGAAGCATGAAATATTCAAAACTTATTTGAAATGGGATTGTGCACAACGAAACTGTGGAAGAAAGTATAGGGCAGAATAGCATGAAGTACGACCTCTCCACTGCTGTGCACGAAGGCAGAGTACACGAAGGTATAACAAAGTCTGCGATACGACGTCACCCATGGTTGCCCATCACAGTAAGCTAGGTCGGCAGATCACTTCACTGACATTCACCCGAAAACCAAGCACATACCCCAAAAAGGGCTTGCTTCAAGTAAGACCCCGTCTTATCATAAAGAGCCAGACGTGAGAGCTTGGAGAGTAAGATTGATGTTGTCCGGTCGTGGAACGACCGATAGCTGTAGGAGACCTGGTCAGTTCGACATCAATGTATTCCGTACCAAGGTGCAGCAGCTTCCCATCCCACTGACACACTGTCCACAAACGCTCCCGCCAGCGACTCCGGGCTCAACAGTGTCAGTGGATGGGACCGCCATATCGCAGATTTCTTCGATGGAGACAATGATTTCCAGCTATGAGAGCGCCCGGTAGAAGGATGGAGAGTAAAAGTGCCCAAACAGGTACCGACGTATGCCATACCTGAGGTGGGGAAGCAGTCAGCCAATGATACTCGTTCAACCGTCAGTTGGCTCACCTCGACCACTACGACCATCATGAGAAAGAACAAGACGAGTGATATCAAGTACCACCAGTCCGGAACATCTGGATAGTTCCTCATGGGTTTGGCGTGTATATCGCCCTGCTCCACTCGTATCCTTTTCACGCCATGTCGACAGTGCAAACGCAAGGAGGTATGCCATCGCGAAGGTCGCCGGGAGGTAGAGGGGCAAGTAGTTATCGTACGCTGTCTGGTTGAACCGACCTTGGCTGTCCAGACGGGTTCAACGGGAAGTAGGCAAGATTCCACGTCTGTGCAAGAAATGACTATTAGTCAAGAGGAACGTACACGAGGCTAGGAGACGCACGTTGGTGTAATACATGATAGGCATGACAATCCAGAAGAAGAGCACAAATCCGATAAACATGTGGACTTCCACCCACCACGGGAACATGAGGGGACTGCCTATCCACGCGATTTGTGCCCAGTCAAATGTGAGTATGCTCATACCCAATCCAGAGCTGACACCAAAAAGCTGGTTGACTGGGACATTGTTCGGCACTATCCAACAAATCCACGAGAATACTGAGAGTGCTTGGAAGAGATATCCGGGAATGAACCAGTAAAAGAAGGCGCCTGACAAGGCAAAGAGGAAATAGCGGTAACGTGTGTTCCCGCCCCGTTCCTCCTCTTCCGCGTGGAGAGTGTTGAGTAGTGTGCATGTGACGAGATTCTGAGGCCAAACCATGCTAGGTGGTTGAACGAGAAAACGTCTACATATACCAGCGAGACCGAAGCCCGTGAGTTGGGTAGCGACGACCAATAGTGCGCTGAACCAGTAGTCGACCTTGAAGCCGTAGTTAATCTGCGCGACGAGGTTAGCGTTTACGGCGTACGGAGTTCCTATGGCCACGTTTGCCATGATGTAAACCAATACGTGTTCCTTGATATTCCAAGGTCCTGGGTTGAGAGAAAATTCAAAACCGCCCAACCAACGCGGGACATGGTATGTCGAGATGGGGAGAGCAAAGGCGAACAACTTCCCGAGCGGGAAACTGATAATGACGACGGCAAGAGGTGAGATGTTTGGTGCCGGTTGTCGGAAATTGAAGAAGAGATTCATGGACCTGGAAAACACGGAGATGGATGGGGACAAGGTAGGAATTTAAGTAGAAAGAAGCTTACCCGCCGACCGTACAGAGAAGGAGACCGATGATCCACATGCGGAGAGTCATGACGGGCATTTCTGGGTCATCGATATTGGAGACGGAAGCACGTACTTCGGGAAATGGACTGTCCTCTTCGTTGATGCCGTCAAAGTCAAACTCCATCCTAAGAGAATGGATGAGAGGGGGATTTGAATATGAGTGTGGCACTCACTTTATCGAACCGTCTCTGCTATCCTGTTCCAACATGCTCGGAGTTAGGCTGAGGGTTGTGGTGTCTGGTCCGATTGTGGAGGACATATGTCGTTTGGGGTGATATATATCCGAGTTTTCGACTTCGGGGGACTTTTTTCGTGGACTTTGTGGACTAGGTGGAAGGTTGATGTGAATTCCGCGTGAGGAGGTGATGCTGGGTCTGGTATCGGCGGTACCTGCGCGAGGGTTGCTGAGTCTTCGCATGCGGTATGGGTCATGCGCGCCTTGCTGAGAAGCGGTTGAGGGGGGGCTCTCTAATGGTTGATTGGACACGGGGAGGGTGAAATGACTGGAAGGACCAGCGGCGTTCGCAGGAAAACGAGCGTACGGATCGAAGGTCGGTGTGGGATAAGCGACAGGGTATGGATCCGGGGGTACCGCATTCGGGAAGAGGTGTCCATAGTCTGAGGAGTGATTGAAGCTGTCCTGTGTTCGCTCGTCATGCATGGTTCGCTGCTGATCTGCGGTGGAGGGTGGGAGGAAGGCGAAGAGGTCCCCTGCGTCGCTCTCGTCGTCGTCTTCTTCCTCCACCGTGTATGTGTTCATATGAGGGTCATGATCGAGCGAGGCCAGGGAAGCTTTCACCTGAAGATTCGACCCCCTTCTGCCAGCGTCGAGCGCAGCCTGTAAATCGGAAACGTAGCGGTCTTGGAACGTGTGCCTTTGCAAGATCTCTATTGCGACAGCACGGAGGTCTGCGGCTATCCTTGAGAGAGGCAGGTCGGAAGGCTCAATTAGCGGATTGAAGCCACAGATGATACGGGCTAGGTCATGCTGAAGACTTGGGTCCAGTCCTTATATCTTATGTACAGTGGATGCCCAGATGCTTCAGCGATCGACAACGGACTCTATCGACGAATTAGCTTACCTGTGATCATGAGATCGGCCTCGGCACTAGCAAGGATCTCGGGTTCCAGGAGGTGCTCGATCTTTGCTTGCGTCAATGATGATTTGAGATAGCTGTGAAAGCTATCTTGGACATCTGTCTCTGACAGTTCGTCTTCTTCTTGAGGTGACATCGAGTGGTTTCACGGGGTATCGAAGATAAATCCGCCGTGAAGTATACAGGCATGGACCTAACCCCGTCGCCACTTCCGCCCGCTGAATAGTTACCTCCAAACGCGCATGCGGCCTCCGGATACAAACGCTTTTCCTTTCTGTCTTGTGTCGCCACGTACAATGCTTCCACGTATGTCAGTAAATCGCCACTAATCGATGCTGTGCCTACCGCCAAGAGTGGACGGACAGATGGCGGTAAGGACAGGTTGGTATGGTGGGGTATGTGGCGTGTCGTAGGTGTTCGCGGGACGAGATGGCATGACTAGAGAAGTCGGTGGGAAGGTAGGTTTTCAGGACGCGTCATTGCTATCGAGCAGGACACTTCCTCTGACATCAGTACTACTAAATGACTGATGGCACGACGCTGGATAAAGGATTGGATGAAGCAAGGATGGAGGGGGGAAAATTGGCGTTGCACGACTGAACGGGTGGGTCTCACTGTGTCTTGTACAGGTGCGGGTGTATCTGAGTAATAGACTAGTGTGTCCCCTGCAGTCCAGTGCTAATTCACTGTGCCCATGGTCATGTGTCAAATTCCGTAGCAAAAGACGTGACCGTCCATAGAAGTGAATTCTAGACTACTTTGGAGCGACAACATGCAAGCAATATGTATTAGGAGACGGCGGTCCACCTACGGCCCCCCAGGCTGCACAAGGATTATTCCGCGCCTCCAGTCAGTACCCCCCGGCCCCACCTCCATGCTAGTCCCGAGTCCCGAGTCCCAGAATGCTGTGGGAATATCACGTCTGTCAGTAGCTTGGCCAACCAAGTAAGTGACAGCCTACCGGTGTTCCAGATTATGGATCGCTGCATCTGCGATCTCCAAAAGTTCCTTGACATGCTGCATATGAATCGGATGGAATAATTTCTGTGCAAAAAATCGTCAGCGGGTCTCCAAAAAAAAGAAAAGAAAAGAAAAGAACAAGGTAGCAACGCACTGATTCGTTGTCGGAAATTGATGCCCCAGTTTGTAATGCGTGCACGATGCGCTGTTGTTCGTCATACACAGCCTCGGCCATGTCAGCGCATATATGCACAAATTCAAGTAAGACGAGGTGGCACAGAACATCCTGCGGGAACGAGTTTCGGTGAGAAGTCACGCAAAAAGGGAGATTACACACCACGGGTACGCCATCGAGTATTGCTTGGCGCGTGGTATCATACGTAGACCTTCCAGCGGGCAACCGTAAGCCATCTAAACCTTGAATGGTGGTGGAGCTACGGGGGCGAGTAGGGGACCCAGACGGTGTTGGAAGGCACTCGAACGTCCGGCGGGAACCACGAGATCGTAGATTGTATGCAGAACGGTACCTGATTCCTTTGCGAGACATGGAGCGTGTCGTAGGCCTGAAACGGGACATCGTATGGGGAAAAGTAGCGAAGTAAAATCGAGTGCTGCTGAAGGACGTTCCAGCTCGAAACCTCTTCAAATAGTTCCTCAGCATAAAGGAATGACGGTTGCAGTACTACACCTTTGTACAGCTAGCTAGATAGCCGTTTGCCGAAACTTGCATTATCGTCTGACGCATGGCCAACCTTTCAGTGCGAGCTACCGATCAAGACCAGATTGCGGATTAGCTTGACAAAGGCCCAATGGATGAGAGTGGCCCGGATCCGGATACGTTGGTTATGAATGCGTGAACGGGGAGTCCGGGCACTTACAAAGGCGAGCATCAAGTCGTCAGTCCTAGCTTGAGGATTTTGATAACAAACCCGCGACATCTTGTGGACGGCTTCGATGCGGTGGATCGTTTTTGCAAGTCACACAAGGTATGTCCGCCCCGATATTTGTGCTATAATGTGTCGCATGGTGGCCAACTGGACAGGCCGGATCCGGATACTTCGATTATGTAAGCGGAAGCACGAGGACGAGTCCGGACTGCACTACGACGGTGAGCGTCGTGTCCGCACTACTCATACATCCCGACGCAATGGATCCGTGTAGCAAATCACAGGTACGCCCAGAACAGCGACATTCCGTACCCAACTCATAATGTGGGCTGGCCCACTCAGATAACGTGTGCGGACCGTACCTGACAACAGTGGCTTCTCCCTCAATTCGTCGCTGCCATCGCCTCCCTTAGAGCTCCCGCATGTTCGATGGCTGGACCTCATTGAACTTCTTCTCTGTTTCGTGATTAACTTGACCAACGCTGATCCTAGGATCGCAACACTGCAAACAGTTGGCTGCACCTGCGAGCCCAGAGTACGTATCCTATCTGTTTTACTTCTCAATTGTTCTCCATACCTACAAGACTGAACTTTCAGATGTATTTGTATTTATCGAGCCAAAGTCCAGGCAGCCAGCGCTGGGTGCGTCCAACGATCGATTCGTTGCTTTGATCTACACTGATGCAATTCCCACATTTAACCTTGCCACCGGTGTCTCTGCTGAATATAATAATTGCCAGCGACGACATAGAGGAAGCCGGTGGTAATACATGCTGCTGAGGGTCGAGAGTGAGAGCAGGCCGACGTCATACAGGCGTCACACCCCGCACAGCGTGAGGACAGCCAGCACCGGTTTTCTGTGTACTGTGGATAGATGGGTGATACTTGCCAAGGTGGGATTGGCGTGACACATCCGGAGAAAGGTGGAAACTAAGACGTTTTGAGACTGAGGACTTGTTCGTGCTGAAGGTATTGTGATACCTGAGCCTTTTGACCGGATTTCCCGGCAGCCACGAAGAAAGGACTCCTCCAGCAATCACCAAGGGCAAAGCACCAACATGACGTAGAAACACTACCGTGGAGCTCGAACGTCGATAGCTTTCCGCCTTGCAATCAGCTTCGTATGTCGTCGCCTGAGTAGCCTACAAAACCACCGAAGATAAAGAGCACGCGATCCACATCATGCTTGCGTAGACTTGGATAGGCAACCTCCTCAAGCGAGGACAGGGCTCCGACAGGTGAATAGCTACCAAACACAATGAGGAACCAAACTTACGAGTGTAGCCCATGCACTCCACCCTCCACCTGAGCGCTCGCAGTGCGAAGTTTGAACCGGATTGAACCATCCCGAACACCTTTCTGGAGATCCTTGATACTCTTCACGCCGATATCCCGAAGACTGTGCTGTGGCCCTGCGTACAAGTACGGCACAAAAACTTTATCGCTGCCCTTGTCCCGCACGTCGCCCGAAACACCCTGCGCGACTTTGACAGTCGAGTTCTCGGACATTCTCGTGCAGAGCGCTCTTGGGAGGACATGGTGCATGGTTCGTAGATCTGGGCCAGCCGTTAGCTTGTGCGGATGGACAGAACATCCCGGGACATGGCTCCGACGGTAGCAACGTGAGCTGTAAATAATCAGTTCATTTCATGGTGAACAGTAAAAACACAAATAGCTAGAAGTAGACCACGGGCGTTCACAATTTCGGCGATAACATCACAGCACCTGCGCGGAGACAGAGGCTATGATAGGGATGTCCTCCTGTTAAGCATGAGGGTTGGAAGGAGTTGAAATGACCTGTCCAAGAGGCAATTCCAACCTCTCTCTGTAGGTGAGACCGACGATAAGAAAGTATCCGAGAACTCCTGCAAATACAGCTGCGATAAAAAGCAAAGTTTAAATCTGCTTATAGAGCCTGGTCCAGCTGCGCTCCAGGGCCCTGATCCAGCTAAAGAAAGTGAACATAAGGAGTAAGATAGCGATTGCTCCGGGGGACGATGCGAGAACCTTGGTATCACGGCTATGAAAAGTTTGGGAGCTTGAACTGCGTGGAAGATGACGGCACAAATAAACCATGTAAATGACTACTTTACGACCAAAATCATAGAGGCTCTGCGGGACAGATCACATATTTGAGCCACCCAGATGTCTCATCGCCACGGAGCACTTGATATTCATATGGTAGAGGTTCGGTATGCACTTCGAAGTCGCAGCTCTTCGACTGGCATTTGGTTACTCGAGCTTTCGGCTGAGCGGGTTGGGGGTCAAGCTTCGATCGTGCCCATGGACGAATCGCGGCACACTTCGTGCACCCTATAGGCAGAGAATTTCCCCACGGACGCCGATGGCTATGATACCAAGAGTATCTATACCCTGTAATGAGAGGGGTGGTAGTGAGAGAGACGTGCCTCAACAGAAACGGTGCCTTTGGGCAAACTAAGCCTGCGATATGAAAAAGGATAACGTCGGTATGCATCCGCAATCCAAGTGAAACGTTAAGGAGGTCTTGTAGAACATCTCCTAAGGCATGTCCTTCAATCAAGACTTGGACACCATACGATACGAGAAAAGATTTGAGGACGGCGTTGATAAAATTCGGGGCAGTGAATGCAATAGTGTACTCAGGCCGGAGGCTTTCCAAGGGTCAGAGCAACTCTTCACAAATAATAAAACGTGCCTTACTGTTTTATCGATTGCTGCATGGACATGAATGACTCTTGGAACGAGACCAGAGGACCACAAGTAAGCATGAAGAGCGTGGAAGCATACACTACCTCCTCAAGGGGTGGGGAGAATAGGCAACTCATGAACTGCACGAGAAGTGAGAATGAAACAAAACACGGCCTTGCGATACGTACCTCTTCAACCCTCATCGCCACATCACCACCTTTCTCGTCCTTCCCTGCAAACAGATCACCGCGTGTCACCTCACTGTGAACAGTAATGAAGATGATCTTGCGTTTGAAGTCAGATGCACCAAATTTTGCACCGAGTTTCTTGGCCTTCGCCCTCCACCGGTCAAACTTTCTCTGCGTGCCAAAGTCAAAGGTGACTTCGGCGTACTCCAGGGAAGCCTTGGTGTGATACTCGTCGAGGGTCGTCTTCAGGAGGAGGGGCAAGGAACCTCGAGTCTCCATTCCTGTGCAGAGCAAGTGGAGGATAAGTGTCGACTCTGCACAAACCTGTGACTTCGATGCCCTTTCACAGATGCTCGACATAATGACAGGTTGATCGAGGACGTGGATGGTCTTCCCATGCACATTACGAGTAAATGCCTTGGATCGACATTAGATTACTTCAGACACCAAAGACGGAAGACTCACGAAATAAGGCGTTAGATTGCGCTTCGAGGCGCCGTCCCGGAGTTCATGGCAGCCGGGGCAGTGGAAGTTAGCGTCCACAGCACAAACCTTCTTCATCAGGTCCTCTCGTAATCCTAAACAGCGCTCACACACCACGCGCGGACAGGTATTGCAGGCAAATAGGAATTTGCCACCGTCATGGCAAAGGTAACAATACTGCCGGTGTCAGGGGGTACTGCGGACGATGTGAAAAAGATACTTGACGTACTCTGTTGGTATCCCACTGCCCAAGTGCAGTTTCCCCAGTAGTATCCGGACTCGGTGCCCGAGACGACGGAACGGTCGTAAGTGAACTCAGCGTGGAAGTCGATTCCGCGGCCAGGGATAATGCTCTGGTGAATGCGGTATGGGTTGGGTGGAAGAACTCTACGCGAGGGGCGGCGGCACATGTGGTTCTCTTCGCCGTTTGTTTTGTTCGAGCCATGAAAACCGAGTCTGGTAGTAGAGCAAAGTCGCGATTGAGTATTTGATGGATCGAGCTCAAAGAACAAACAAGTACATACGGAACTTGTAGCACCCGCGCGTTTCAAAACTTTTTACAACGTCGTTGATGAGTCTGCACTTGTTCGTGAAAGCGTTAGCTGACATCTGTCGCTCGTTTCACTCAGCTTGTGCTTACCTTGGTTCCACTCATGAAGTTGTTAGCTGACATCTGTCGCTCGCTTCATCAAGTTGGTGGTCACTCTCCGACCACCCATCAGACCCGCTCGTGAAGTTGTTAGCTGACATCTGTCGCTCGCTTCGTCGAGTTTGTGGTCACTCTCCCACCCACCAGACCCGCTGGTGAAGTTGTTAGCTGACGTCTGTCGCTCGCTTCACTGAGCAGGTGCTCACCCGTCATCATACGTATTTTCCCTGCTCCTCGAAAGTGTGGGTTGCATCAGTAAGGCCATTGGTGCGTGGAACTTCGTCAACTTACACGTGCACAGCATGCTAATCAGCTTAGACGCGACATGACACTATTATATAGTGAATAGTGAGTGGTTGCTATCTACATTACAACTCTACTCTGACCCCATGAACGCGAAAACCATATAAACAAGTACTATTAGCACCCCAATTACTCCTAATCTCCAGCACTACTATGCCGAAATCCAATCCCGCTGCATGTACGTCGGGGTATACAGGAAATGTCTGCCGGTTATTATTCTCATCGAAAGGTCCATAGCTGACATGAGCGAGCTCCACGAAAAACCCATCTGGGTTAACTTTCTTACATGCCTCTGTGACCTCCGTTGCAGGTTGAGAGTAGGAAAGCCCACGGAGCTGGGGTGAGGCACGAAATCGTCCAATATTTGAGACACCTTCTAGGAAGCCCCATAGAATCATACTGCGCGGCGCGTCTCTCTGGTAGTTCATCGTCAGCATCACTGCGTGTTCAATACTGAAATGTGTAATGGCAATCGGGCTGGCCAACCTGATGCCGAGATGGCCAGTGGGCTGGGGTAGTAGCCAACAGTCTCCTTCATCCAGGGTCGGAGTGAGAGCTTGGTCTGGCGAGCCATGGCGAGCGGATCCTCTGCCTGAGGTGATGGGCGGTAGGTGGTATGCTCCTGCATCCAACGATGCAAAGTCGAAAGAGGCGACACTATCCGTGGAGCCGCCATCACGAAAACTTGCAACACCAGCCGAAGACGTATTGGAATGTGATGGGAGAATATCGTGGAGAGTAAGTATACGATAAAGGATCTCTTGATTCGTGCTGTAAGTCAACCTGTTCCAAGCAAGGGAAATAACCGCCAAGCCAAACGCAAGACCTTGTAAGACTTGTAGTATCCAAAACCCCGATAACGAGTGGTTATGAACACAACACTGAGTGGCCACTGGGACGCTAAGGGAGCAAGAATTAAATAGAGTCTAATATTGTTCGGGGTTGTGGGAACGCACAACTCACCCTGAGTTTTCATAGTGACCCAGTTCCCTTCTTGGTTCCCTCGGTGCTTCTCCGTGGTCGTCCTCTTCTGCTACTTCTGCTAGAGTGCACGTCAGCAATTACATAAAGTAAACTGCTAACACTCTGAATCAGTATCACCAATGGGAGACGGCCACGTTGCGCCCTCTTCAAGGAACGACTGGTTTCGCAAGCGTTCTGTCACCGTGCCAGCCAGAGAGTGGGGATGATTTTTTGGTGCGACGCCACTTCTGCGGTAAAGCATGGTTTTGGTGATCGCTGAAATCACACAAACTTAACTGACTTTATATGTGTTCGACAGACAAAGGAGTCATACGGATATGAATGCAGGGCTCAGATGCGCCACTACAAGTGCTTCAAACTCTACTTTCGTTGCATTGCAACCTTCAAGTGGCACCGATACACTGCCGAAAGGCCAGAATACGGGATATCGTTCTTTTAAAAGTACTGCATGCACTTGATGTCAGCAGTGGCTGTAGTAGGAGGTGGGTGGATATGACGCTGATAGCATGTGGTACCCTCTGATGAGACTACAGATTGCAGCGGTACACAGGCAACGGGGCCGCAGTCTGTGGCTGCCCAACCAAGAGGAGTTTTCTTACCTGGCAGGCGCAGTCTCGTACTGTAGGTGCCTCTAGCCGCTGCGTTGGATAGTGGATTCATCTCTACTCTACCTGTAGCTGGGCACAACTATTGGGGCAGTGCTTCTTCAGCATTTCGGTTGGAGTCATCACAGCGTTCTTCTTGATGTGGATGCGACGGTCGACGCCGGGTCTTGCTATACACTCCGTCACTGGGCGTACGCTATGGGAACGGTCGTGGAATATTTCTGGCTATGGGGACAACCGTCCATAGACTATCGGTTTTTGTAATTCAGATATTTTATGGCACTCGTAACGCATGTGCATGGCTACACTTTTACGAGCTCGTGTGTGTCGCTCATAAGAAATGCGTCGAACGCCGTTGCCACGAAAACTGGAATGTTTAGACTATGGAAGTTCGAAATACATGTATTGGACTAGGATTACAAATCTCTAGCCTTGAAGTCATGCTTGTGAACACTGGAATTTTCTCCCCTTCACATGTTTGTACTTCTCTGCAACGCTAAAAACAGAGTCGTCAATAAGAGCGAGTAACGATGGCACTGACGACTCACGCCAAGACGGCAGTTGTATGCGTCAAGTCGACTTCCGGAAGCATCTTTAATTGTGTCTTAGCATCATCGTCCAATGTCAAGAGCCATGCAGCATCATAAAAATTGCTTGGCAGTCGTGGAACTGGTTGACTTGACATCTCCACTCGGCGAGAAGGAATGCGGGTGTGCGGAAAGGCGCCACGCTTGGCACGACCGTTGCAATTGAACCGTGTGGAGAGATGAACGAGATCAAATATATGGAGCCACTCGGTCGCAGCTTGAGACCGCCAAGTAAGCTTTGTGATAGCATACCGTTTTTGGCAAGGTTGGTGGTCGGTCTCGTCACCACTCATAGCATCAGGGGGGAGCGTTGCCAAAAGAGAGCTAAAACGCGCGAGATCTAAGTGTGCTGAGCATGCGTTAGCCCTGCGATGTCGGAGCTAAGAGAAGCCAGTGAGTAGAGCACCTGGGCAGAGAACAAATCCTACCGATCGGCGCCTCTGCGCTCTTGCCTTTTCCTTTTCTTCGTCGCGTTTGATTTGAGACTGTTCGTCATCTGACGGGTTATCAGCGTTCAGTTTTGCATACTGTGCGCGCAAAGTGCGGAGGTGTGTCTCGAATACTCTCTTGATGTCGTCCTTCTTTGGGGAACCGTACCATCCACAATCAAAAAAATGCGATGCAAAGACCTCGGCTGCACGTTTGTTCCATGCGGAGGCAAGTGGCCCATGGAAGTCTAAACAAAAGTTGTCAGCTGTGGGACCTCCCTGGCCCGTCGCAGTATATAATGCCGTTTCATTAGGAGACGCAATCTTCGGAAAGGGCTGCGTCCTGTTCTTCCTTTTGAGCAGGTAGACTGCATGTCGCCGGACATTCTCCTAACACCAAAATTATACTTATAGCATCAGCGAGTGTCAGTAATTAGCGCCTACCTGTAGACCGAGCTTTGGTTTGTTGCGGGGTTTCCGCCTGTAATCTGGCATTGGATTGTCGGAACTTCCCATGGGCTCAGGAAAAGTGGGCGTAGGTTGAGTAGCTGGTAACGGCTCGGACCCTGTAGGGATTGAATCCCGTGTCCCACGCCGCGTAATGGCATCTTGCAAGTCCAGGATTGCCGAGGCGAGTATGACGACGTCCCCTTTTGTCGCAGATTGGTTCTACGGGCTGTTAACAGAGAAGGCATAGCATAGCACTTGTACCTACTTGATCACCATTCAGCAGCTGCCCGAGAGCGATGTCCTTGTCCTAAGGAAGACTGCTCCAGTGCAATTACAGAGTCAACGACGAACACCGTACCATGCCCGACCGAGCCTGCGAACTAGATGCTCCACCGTGGCAATTCTCCTGCTTTCCACCGCGAGCAGTGCGACCACAATTTTTTGGTTGCTTGCTACAGGGACATTGGTCAGACAAATATTCCCCAGGTAGTAAACTTCCGTCTTACCTTGCCTGTCTTCCTTGTGGCGTTTCTGGGTATGTCCTCAAAACATTTTCGCCGTCATGACACACCTCACCTTCTCCATCGTAGTCGGCTTGGTAATCTTCATCCATGTACTCGTCATCGGTGTCCAAAATATGAATGCTCTCCCTGTCGTCGTCACTGCCGTTGATATCGTTATCGACGCGCCCGCCATTTCTGTTGTTGCCATTGACATCGTCACGACCCTCAACATTCCCTTCATTGCCGCTTTCAATATCCATACCGTCGCCACCGACACCGGTGCATGGGTCTCGCAAATCGCAATGGACTTGGCTGGTATCATTGCTGTCGTCATTTACTTCTGCACTGCAAATTTGAGATACGGGAGCCACGGCAGGCATGCTGATATCGTGGTCAGGAGGGACTTGGTGATCGTTGTCCTGGCCGTAGACATTGTCGCTACTCGGAAGCATAGCAAGTAAGTCGGTATCATCATCGCCGCTACCAGGGCAGAGGACAGGCGAATCCCGACGGACTGGGCTGGTGTCGTGACTGTCGCCATTCTCAATGTCAAAATAGTCACCATCCCGCCCATGGACATCGTTGTTAGCCGCACCGTGAACTTGGGACGCCGGAAGTGCAGCAGGCGAGCTGATATCGTCACCGTCGTCACCGATGCAAAGGTCGGGGGAATCGCGAGGGACTTGGGAAGCATCATTGCTGTCCCCATTCTCAATGTCGAGGTGGCTGCCATCCTGCCCGTAGACGCTGCCGTCACGTAGCCCTGCACTGTGAGCTTGAAATACCGGAAGCAGGGCAGGAGAGTCGACATCGTCACCATCGCTACCTACGCAAAGATTAGGTGAATCCAGAGGGACTTGGCTGGTATCGTGACTGTCACCATTTGCGATGTTGAGCTGATTGTCGCCCTGCCCGTGGACGTTGTTGCCATTCAGAAGCACAACGGGCAAGTCGACATCGACATCATCGTTACCGATGCAAAGGTCAGGCGTATCCGGACAGACCGGGCGGGTATCGCGACTATCGCCGTTCGGAAGCGTGGTAGGTGAGTTAATATCGCCACTGTCGCCGCCAATGCAAAGGTCGGGCAAATCGCGAGGGACTTGGCAAGTATTGTTGCGGTCCCCACGCCCAATGTTGAGGTGATCACCATCCCCGTAGACGCTGTCGTCATTTAGTTCTCCATAACGAGGTCGAGACCCAATAAGCATGGGCGGTGCGTCAGGGAGTGACTTGCACACGTGAACGCAATCGAGTGGAGATGAGAATGAAGTCGTCGTCCTCTCCGGGGGTAACACCGTAGAGGGGTGTTCGGCACTGGGGACATTAATTTCGCTACTACCATCGACGGCAGAAAACTGGGGAAGAGGGAGATCCTTGAAGGGGAAAAGCCGTGTAGATGCGCTACAATCTGCCCAAGGGCGTAGTTCCGTGGTTCTAATGCAGCGCCTGTTTCCAAGGTTAGCATCCGGATCCCTTGGCAGCTCATCGCAACTCTCGTTGGGTTGGGTCGAAGTCCTCTGGATAGAGTGCACGGTTACGCAGTAAGTGACATAATTGAAGTACGACCTACCCGGCCAGAGCCACTTGTCTGTACAACAGACACGACACGATTCTTCAGGTTGTCCGAAAAAACGTCTTCCTTGATCTTCTTCTGTGGAGTATCGTCGGTCAAGGTAGGAGATCGGGGCCTCTTCTGGCCTACGGATAGAGGTACATGCACGGGTACCTGCTGTAACAAAAATTGTATCAAGAAAAAACCCGTCGTTGGTGGTGGTCACGCATACCTCGCTGGATTGTGGCTCAGCGACCGTGGTCGAACGTACATTAGACTCTACACCCGACTTCTCACGAGCTTCGCGCGCGCTTTTCTGCAGTAAAATTGTGTTAAGGAAAACTAGTCATCGGTGGCGGTCAAGCTTACCTCGCTAGGAAGTGGCTCGCGATCGGTAGGCGATGGTATGTTAGATGCCAGCAGGTCATAACGTTTTGCTATCGTTTCCTTTTGCGCCTCACGTGCATTTTTGTATGGGTCGAACCCTCCCCGTCTATGCCAAGGGGTGTACTGGATAAGACGCGTGAAACCAGGTATCATGAGAGTGAGGGGATGTTGGGATGAAAAAACGTCGCTCCGGTCACTTCGTTTCAATCTATTAAGGTATCCCAGCGTTCATTGATATTAATATTCGACAGAAAACTTGGGCCTCGCCTGCGGAACCTTAGCTTTGTGCCACTCGATTATGTGTAGCAACAAGGGTAACGCACATGGATGTGATTATAAATGTGATTATACGGCACCTCGCACACGTTCCAGTAGCCTGGGTAACAGTGGCACAGGAAGGTAGGCACCTTGAAAGAACGGATCAATATCCGATCAGTCAAGTCGATCACATACCTGCTCTGAAAGAACGAACCCCATACAAGGCTCCAATAGAGAGGCCCGCATCTGATAAGAACAAAGAAAAGAAATATTAGATGAGTCCATACCTCTGTGTTGGAAAAAGTCTGCATCAGAGAAGAAACGGGAAGAGAAAGGACTCGACGCTTTATGTAGTTACTAGTAGTGACGCAGTTCGCACTAGTGCACATGTCTGGACACTTGTCTGCGAATGCTTGCTTACATAATTGCAAGCTGGATCCTGTGTGGTAACTTACTAGTGGTACCCAGGTACGTATACCGTATACGGGTGGGCTCAGAGTCTGGTACGTACTTGTGATCCATCCACGTGCAAGATGTTGGATCCGTCGCGTCGAAGCCTCCTCGAGGCATCTTTGCTTTGTGCTTGAAGCTTGTTCAAAAGCCTGACCGGACAGGTGTCCTCTTACGTAATTGCGACTGCAACGTTGCATTATCTTGGTTGCCAGTACGTCGTACTCGTCGCCTCTTCAGGCCTTTTTTCAAGGCCGTATGCCAGGACAAGACCGATTGCTCGGCCTCTGTTTGAAGTCCGATCGTTGTCTAGCGGAGGTCGGCCACACGACACGAGGCAAACAGCCATGGACTGGACAAGGGCGTCCTCCCGCCGTCAGATGTTCGAATGCCTTCCAGCGCCATCGTCATCTCATACCCGCCCTCGCAGCTCTGCCCCCGATCATGGCGTAGGACATGGCCAAGGTTGTGGCCGACGAATAGCAGCGCGTGTGAGTTTCTTCACTATACTGCAGTGTTCAAGTACCGATACAGGACAGTGGTAGCATACTGGCTTTGAACACTGGAAAGTCGGTTTCCAACAATAAACTAGTGCGTCGTTACTTCATTTTAATCCGTTTCATCATGCAGACCCGATGACGATTCCTCAACAGAAACTATTCCATTCTGTCCAAGTTCAGTAGGTCAAAGAACTTATGCATGTGCGGATGCAATGGTGGATGATTCAGAACGCTGGTAGGTTCCTACCTATTGGCAGGGCCAGGTCGTTGACAGGCGTATATTTCTACAGCATTCTGGGACTCAGCACTCCGCACGGCACTGACTGTGCAGAGGCTCTATGGACGCTAGCTAGCAATCGAGGTGGATAGCACCTGAATAGCATGTAAATACGTGGTGTTCCGGTGAGCCGGAACCCCATCGGGAGTAAAAATCGGGCAGCGCCGAATGCTTGCTGAGGCGTGAACTAACCAGGATGAGGAGCAGCACGAGCCGGTGTGCTCAAGCCATACATGTCCTGAATTTGTTCTTTCTGATAGCGTATCGCTTCTGGCCAGGTCGACCTCGTTACCAGTCATAGGCGTCAACAAGGGAAGGGCAGAGAAAAGGAAACCCTTACCGATCGGCGCCTTCGCGGTCTTGCCTCTCCCTTCCTTTCCTCATGTTTGATGTAAGAATCGCATCTTGCAAGTCTTCGGACTTCCCCGCTTCAATGGCTCATATGCGGGGAATGTGGGGGAGTCCTTCCCATTTCCGAGAAAACTAGCATTCGCAGTCGACGCCCTCTATCTGAAGACTCTGACTGAGATTCACTGAACCAACCAGGTACTTACGTATGTTTGTACCAGGGCTATCCGTGGTCATGTAGCGTAGTCGGGTAGATCCACAGAGGGAGAAACCGTAAGTCAACAATCACGCCGAGCGTCTGAATGGTGCAAGCGGATGACTATCCAGCGCACGTGCAGAGAAACTCTCTAGGCAAAGACTACAATATGTGTGCGGATGAGAAAGAACGGCGCATGCGGAATTAGGGGGTACACGGACCAGTAGCAATGGCAAAGCTACGCGTAGCGAACAATGCTGGCATCCTCGAAAGAATGGATCAATATCCAAGCAGGCTTAAGCAAATCGACCGTACCTGAAAGAACGTGCTTGAACAGGACTCCGACAAAGAAGAAGTCTGGATAGAGCAATGTTCGCGTCCTTGAAGATAGGGTGTCCGACGCCGTCCTCTGGCCTCAGACTTCGGCTGTGCACTCGATGGTTCACGGCGTAAGGCGCAGTCCAGACCCCAGCCCGCGTAGTCTTGCCCTATTTGCTGTCAATAGCATCATGCGGATCCGGGCTGCGCGAAACTTGGATTCTACCTGGGCCCTTGAGGACTCGATGCTCTTCGTTGTAAGTCATCAATAATCACCCACTGCTTATGTAATTCCAATGAGCATTTCGCCATCTTCCTCCGTAGTGCCCGCAGTATAATGCGAATGAGCTGTTGGTGCATACTTGCATACTTGTGATCTATCCATGGAATTGGATCCGTCCATCCACAGATACTCGCTGGTTTCCGAGGCTGAGGATTTGAACACTCCCTTGTAAGAATGCACCAATCCGGACGCCAATCCGGACGCCAATCCGCCAATCCGGATACCGATCCGCGTGATTTGCTTAATAAGGATTGGGCTGGTCTGTCTGATACGTACATCATGAGACCGTCCGATAGAACCACCTTCAACTTTTATTGGTCGTGCTACATAGTTACGTTGGGTAGCGAGTCCGGTAGTTCCTGTACTAACAGCACCGAGCCTGCAGGTATACACTCAGAAATATAATTCCCAGTCCGGCCTATCCCCTGCACATCTAGGACCGTTATCATGCAGAAACCAACCCATGCTTGGCACTTCATTTGTTGTAACCATCTCCCGTATTTCCCCGGCAAAGGCATCAATGTCACTCAGCAGGCCATTGAGAACAAAAGCTGGTACGGGAGCCACCGTAATCATGTCACGACAGGCCGGGCATCTAAATGGGTGACTCTCCAACGTGTGTGCAAAGAGACTCTCTGAGCAAGCGCTACAATACGTGTGCCCGCATCCCCGAAGCCTGCAGCAACTATATTAACAAAGCCAACGCTGATTGGGAAAGTGCAACGCACGTGGACGGATTACGGAGCACCTCATGGCATATCCCACAAGACAAGCTAGCCGCCGCCGAAGCAAGTAACTTTTTACAACACGTTACCAGCATAATTGACGGTGAAGTAGACGATCCTGACCTTTTCAACAGAGTCTCGAATGCGGTTTAAAGTTTTAAGCTCTGAACGTAGCATCGCATTTGCATCCATCTGTGATCACTGCACTTTCAGAATGGACAGCAGACACTGGAGAAAATACTGACCAGTGGTCCCTCGAGTGATATATTCTCGGGCTCTGACTGCAGCGTGTTTGGGAGCGGCTTGGGTACTAGGACAAAGTCATCATCTTGCATGCGGTCGTCCATGTCGGCGTAGCAAAAAATAGGCTCAAGACTGAAATCGCACAGGGTGGACCAGCTTTAAACCTGCCGCTGACCGAGGGTGGTTAGAAGGTTTAAGCCTCGGCTCAGCATAACAAAACGCACATTGAATATACCAGTAGCAGTGGCACAAAGACACAGACGACGGTAATATGCCTGAAAGAACGTTTCAACAAGTCACGTCGGTCATGCTTTCTCCGAAAGAACAAGCTCTTCGGAACAGGGACAGGGACCAGCCAGACCAATAAAGACTCATCTGGGCAGAGCAAGGTTTGCGTCCCGATCTGCGTCTGAGAAGAAAACAGCAAGAAAAAAGTCCTTTCAGATTACTGTAAGACTCCTTGAAAGAACGGATCAATATCCATACCTCTGCCTCAAAGAAGCTTGAAGACGAAGACAGAGTGTCCGTGCCTAAGAAGGGAAACAAAACTCGTCAGACCCCTCGACGGCAACAGAGGGAGCGTCTTGCCAGTGCCATGCCCAGGGCCTGAAGGCCTGAAGGCTAATCAGACCAGTCCGGACACCAATCCGGACACCAGTCCGCGTGGTCTTGCTTACATAATTTATGTGGGAATTCCGCTGTCCGTAGGACTTGGGCGAATTCTGAGCCCGTGTACCCAGGTACATAGGCTTATGATCCATCCATACGCGAAGGGATCCGTTGCGTCGAATCCATCCACAGGATGTCACTCACTTGACCTACGTCTGAAGCGGAACTCGATACTCGACATAATTGCAAGCGCAATCCCATTGGAACTTGGGAGGCTGTCTCTGGTACGTATGCTGTACGCAACGTTCAGCGCAGGTCGTCATCGAGACCTTTGTCCATATTCCCAGAGAATCTGGTTTTGATCGATCGCTCGGATTGACACCCGATGAAAAGGTGACCACGCGACGCATCGTGATCAACAGTCACCTCGTTGTGACTGCACCTTTGTGCAGTACCGCAACCGGTATTCCTTTATGCTCAGGAGTTATAAAAAGGGGTGTCCGTCTGGGACGTGGTACAGTACTCAATTTTCTCCCCGTTGCTTTCCTTTACACGATGTCCCCTTTCAGGCCTACGACGCGGTCCATGTCTCGCAAAGGCATCAGGCATTATTCTCCGTATAACCTACGATCCCGTGGTTCCCGCCAGACGTTCGAGTGCCTTCCGACACCCTCGGGGTCCCCTACCCGCCCTCGCAGCTCTTCCACTGATGGTGATGCTGGTGGCTTACGGACTCCCGCTGGCGAGTCTGTATATGACGCCGCACGCCAAGCAGTACTGGCTGGTGTACCCTTGGTTTGTGCTTTCCTTGTTTCCACGACTTCCCATTGGAACCAGTCCCCACAGGATATTTTGTGTCACTCCACTCTGCTTGGCTTAGCTCGCAATTGTGCAGAAACGGCTCAAGCTGTGCTTGGTGAACAGCGGCGCGCGTGAGGCTCTTCGCTTTACCACAGTGATCAACTACTGATACGGTGCAATGGTAGCATACTGGCCTTTGACGCTGGACAGTCCATTTCTGACAATGAATTGGTACGTTGTTATTCCACTCTTGTTGAAATTTACTCAGCATTCTTCTGCAGAAACTATGCCATCCGATTCAAGTGGGCCACGTCGAAACACTTGTGAGAATTGCAAATACAATAATCGATGATTTGGAATACAAGTAAGCCGTTATCCATAGGCCGGCCAACCAACTGACATGTTCCGACAGCATCCTGGGGCATGGACACACCTCGTAGAGCTTTGTAAAGGCTCGGCATGGTAATCGGCACATCCTCATTAAATTGAACCTCGTGTAGTTTGCAGACATGCGTCTCTAAAGTAATGGAGGTGTGAAGCGTTTCCGTATATACAGCTTTGCTACTGCGATACGTAGCTATTCACATTGTACGGGTACATTCTTTTTATTATTTCAGAAGTCATACCAAGTGATCTGGACACACGTGACTTCAGAGTCCTATACATTGCGCTGTGGCCGCAAGTCCGTTAACTTCGCATCCCCGTCGCACATCTTTTTCCTCTTAGCGAACTGATCACTCCCCCCTTAAAAAGAAAGTATCTCGATGGTTCGGCCTGGCGCCGAGACCGCCTGATGCGCACATGCTGTCTGCATTATAGATAGGTGATTGGTGCAAACTCAAAGAACAAACAAGTACATACGGAACTTGTAGCACCCACGCGTTTCAAAACTTTTTACAACGTCGTTGATGAGTCTGCACTTGTTCGTGAAAGCGTTAGCTGACATCTGTCGCTCGCTTCATCGAGTTGGTGGTCACTCTCCGACCACCCATCAGACCCGCTCGTGAAGTTGTTAGCTGACATCTGTCGCTCGCTTCGTCGAGTTTGTGGTCACTCTCCCACCCACCAGACCCGCTGGTGAAGTTGTTAGCTGACGTCTGTCGCTCGCTTCACTGAGCAGGTGCTCACCCGTCATCATACGTATTTTCCCTGCTCCTCGAAAGTGTAGGTTGCATCAGTAAGGCCATTTCACTGAGCACACCCTTTCCCAGCTCACTGACCCAAGACGACTTTGCTATGCTTCTGCGTTGCCCACAGCCCCCGTTCTGCACTCAATTCCAGACTGTAAAACTCCAATCGATCTCGTACTCATCCGAGGCAACCCATCAACGCCATACGCACCCGAGTCAGAGACTTCAGTATGAAAACTCGCATGGGAACACGGCGAGCCAAGAAATTCGAATTCGTCGATGCGCACGAGCTGACCGCTCTAGCATTGACTGTGGATGATTGCTCATTTGCCGCGTCGTCGTCACTCGGCATGGGTGACACCTGCGATTGGATGGATATCCCACTCACATCAGGTGCGAACGACTTATCATCATCCATCGAAGACGACAGTGGTCCTTTTACCTTTCTCGCGCTCTTTTTGATGCAGCTTCCTGGCGTACTCCGCGTGCACACCTATCCCACACTGTCCTTCATCACCAGCACGCAAGTCGTCTTCCCTTCGACATGCACTACGTAGTAAGCGAGGACCTCTTCTGTCTTGAGGGCGCAACTGATGTCCACTAAGCTTGGCTATGGCACACACCGCAGACTTCCCTCTGTGTCAAAGTTCACGAACGTGCAGTTTGAACGAGAAATGAGAAGGATGGACGTCACTCCGTCGCCTGTGACCTTTTAAGGCTTCCTTCTTTCCGAGCTCTGCGGACCGGGGACGTTAAAGGAATCACCAAAGCTCCTCGTGAGTCACATCTCCAGGGACATTAACGACGCACAGCGGAAAGCTCGTCTCGACGCCACACTTACGACGTGTGAAACCTGCATCCCGTATTACAGAAACCTCATGCACTATTCGAGTGCGATCCAAGAGATGTGTATATATTTATGGAACTTTAGAAGTCGTTATACATGGAATGCAGGAATCCTGGGATCAACTGTGCAACTTTGTGCCTTCAAAAGTTTGAATTATACGGCCAACAATGCTTGGAACTTGGATGCTGGAATTCACACCATCAAGAAAAGTCATGGCACCAGCGGCAAGGAACGCGAAGAAGACTCCACAGAAACACCAAGGTAACCTGCTGTGGTGACGATCTTTCGCTCGTAGAACGTCTTTGCCTAACGAGGCCATTTAAAAACAAGCTGCACTGAAATATAGAGTTCACGCACGCAACTCCCTTGTTTCGAAAACACAAACAGCAGCCTTCTCCACTGTTTCTGCATTACCCGTCGCTATGCGGAAGGTGTGGTTCTGGGTATCATAGTGGGCCTAAAGGAGAGTCAACTCTTGGAACAAGTGCTACACAAAGATGGCTCACGGTCACTGCGCGAACAATTTCAACAGCTAACAAAATAAGAATCGTGTGCAAGTGAGTAGCTTCCGCGCTTACGATGAGGAAGGGGGTGAAGGCTCTTTCCCGTCGTCGGGTTCCATACTCGAACTTCACCAACGTCACTACCAGTGAGGATTCGAACTCCATTGTCGATCCAAAGAACAGGAAGCAGAACGCCTTTCCTGGCGGGGAGAGGAAGTGAGCAATCCAAGATTGCAGCAGGAACCTGCCAGACATCGACACCATTGTGCTGGTTCATTACCGCTATGCGGGTTTCGTCAGGATGGAGGTCGGCATGACCACTTAAGCCAAAGCATAAATGGATGCATCAAGAAGCAGAGGAGCAAGAGATACTCACATTAATGTGCCCAGCGGCATCGTCCAGCGGTACGTTGCACTAAACGGATCCCAGCAGCTGCAGCAATGAGCGTCAACCCTCATGACGACTGGCTGCCAAACTCACATAATGCCATGATGCAAATACGTAACGACAAGACAGTTTGCATCTCTTCCTTTATGCAACCAATGGACGGAAGTGATAATAGTGGATTGGTTGGGAGCAATTGTCACTGTTCGCGGTGGTGGAATAGTGCTGAGAAATTGCAATCGATCTGCAAGATATGGCTCACTACTCCTTCCCAGAGGACATCGCTCTGACGTATGGACGCACCAGATGCAATGTGGCGGAAAACCTTGAGCTCAGCATGAGCACCGGTCGCTAGGTAGGTGCCTGTGCAGTCGAAGGCCAAGTGCTCGATGGGATATTCATGGACGGTAAAGCACGAAACCTCCAATTTTTCCTGAGGAATCAGAGAATCACGGTCCGTTAGTAAAATTACAGTAATGCGGTCACCTGTGGACTTGCCTTTGTGATAATGACGCAAAGTACCTTCCCGTTACCAAGACCACTCCAGAGCTCATGAGTTCTTCCGTGCACCCATTTGAGGGAGAGGACAGGTGTTCGACAGCGTATGAGGTGCAGTAACGTGCCATCTTCTCCTCTGGATATCGCCATATTTCCATCCATGCTTCCGCTAGCAAGGAAATAACCATCACGGCTGAACGAAAGCGAGTCAATGGAGTCTTTGTGGAGATCCAATTGTGACCACTTCTCGACGTATTGCAGCGGCATCTTGGTGCTGAGTTCCTAAGTAACAGTTGTGGAAATTTGAGGAGGGGTGGACAACACATTCCAGCCTACAACACCATCAACGCCTTTGTCCAACCCCTGATGTGTTCTTGTTTACTTCGTTCCGGAGTTCCATTATGTCCTTGCCTTTACGGCTGTGTGCTTGGAGTGACTGTCCCCACGCTTGCACGCACTGTCCCAACGCCCAAGTCGCCAAAGCTTCATGTATGTAGCTGCAAATGGAACGCACACCACAGGTATCCCCCCACTCAGCAGAAAATCAAGTTGATTCATGCACTAGATTAGATTTTGCATCGTACGGTTGAGACTAACTTAACACTTGTCAGTGTTGTGATAGTAGTGAACACCTGCTCGCCAAACCACATTCATCAGTTAATAATCCGTTTGGAGCTCATGCCGAAGCAACAAGCCAGTAAACACGATGTAAGATGATGATTAGGTGGTGTTCATCACAGGAATTTGTGCCACCAGTCGGTGAGATCTTAGAATGGGCACTCAGAGGATCCCGAACTTCGAGCAGTTGGCGTCACACATGCGCAGATAACGAAGTCATTGCTCCATGTCCGAACAGGTCAGAGATACTACGGAACTCAGGCAGAATGCGAGACAGCGCATAGGGAGTGGCCAGGGTCAGTCTAGATGGACACCGGTTCCCACGGGGGTTATGGTGCGACAGAAACTCGGGGGCGCCGCTGTGAGCGGCAGAAACCTTGCTGGCTTGTCAATGTTGCCGGTCGATATGATTTTAGAGACCACGAGCCTTTCCCTCATAACATAGGTTGGTTATTTTGTTCCGTTCGAAGGTTCAATCCACTGTGGTGTACGGGCGTGAGAGACATGAGAAGTTCCCGGAAGGGAAGGTCTCTCAGATGAGAGTCGCTTTCCCACGATTTATGGTTCCCACGGGGGTTATATGGTGCGATGCGACAGAAACCTTGCAAGCAAGGTAATCACCGGTTGTCAGAACACTAACTAGTTGGATTGGCAATGATGATGTGGGTACTCGAAACTGGCATGCAGTGGGAAATACGAAAAAAGTAGCAGACCACCAATGGTTATGCAGGTTGTACAAGGATTGCGATCTGCCGTTGGTCACCAGCATACATAGAGCCTACACATCAACAGCTCTAACGCAGTCTCTCTAATCATTGCAGTGCCGAGCTTCAAGTCCCAGAATGCTGTGGGGATACGTCTGTCAGTAGCCTGGCCTGCCAATGGGTAACCACCTACCGGTCTTCCAGATTATTCGTCACTCCATCCGCAATCTCCATGAGTTCTTTGACGTGCTGCATCTGAACTGGATGGAATAGTTTCTGAAGAGAGATCCTCAGCGAGTTTCGATAACAACACTGAACAACGTACTGATTCGTTGTCGGAAATCGACACGCCATTTTCCAATGCCACTAGGACGCGCTGTTGTTCGTCGTACACGGCCTCGGCCATGTCTGCACAATCGCGCACAAATTGGAGGAGGACCAAGTGGCACAGAGCGTCCTGAGAGAAATTACTTTCGGGTAAAGTCACCTAAGTAGACCAAGTACGCACCACAGGTACACCAGCCAGTACCGCTTGGCGTGCGGCGTCATATACAGACTCGCCAGCGGGAGTCCGTAAGCCACCAGCATCACCATCAGTGGAAGAGCTGCGAGGGCGGGTAGGGGACCCCGAGGGTGTCGGAAGGCACTCGAACGTCTGGCGGGAACCACGGGATCGTAGGTTATACGGAGAATAATGCCTGATGCCTTTGCGAGACATGGACCGCGTCGTAGGCCTGAAAGGGGACATCGTGTAAAGGAAAGCAACGGGGAGAAAATTGAGTACTGTACCACGTCCCAGACGGACACCCCTTTTTATAACTCCTGAGCATAAAGGAATACCGGTTGCGGTACTGCACAAAGGTGCAGTCACAACGAGGTGACTGTTGATCACGATGCGTCGCGTGGTCACCTTTTCATCGGGTGTCAATCCGAGCGATCGATCAAAACCAGATTCTCTGGGAATATGGACAAAGGTCTCGATGACGACCTGCGCTGAACGTTGCGTACAGCATACGTACCAGAGACAGCCTCCCAAGTTCCAATGGGATTGCGCTTGCAATTATGTCGAGTATCGAGTTCCGCTTCAGACGTAGGTCAAGTGAGTGACATCCTGTGGATGGATTCGACGCAACGGATCCCTTCGCGTATGGATGGATCATAAGCCTATGTACCTGGGTACACGGGCTCAGAATTCGCCCAAGTCCTACGGACAGCGGAATTCCCACATAAATTATGTAAGCAAGACCACGCGGACTGGTGTCCGGATTGGTGTCCGGACTGGTCTGATTAGCCTTCAGGCCTTCAGGCCCTGGGCATGGCACTGGCAAGACGCTCCCTCTGTTGCCGTCGAGGGGTCTGACGAGTTTTGTTTCCCTTCTTAGGCACGGACACTCTGTCTTCGTCTTCAAGCTTCTTTGAGGCAGAGGTATGGATATTGATCCGTTCTTTCAAGGAGTCTTACAGTAATCTGAAAGGACTTTTTTCTTGCTGTTTTCTTCTCAGACGCAGATCGGGACGCAAACCTTGCTCTGCCCAGATGAGTCTTTATTGGTCTGGCTGGTCCCTGTCCCTGTTCCGAAGAGCTTGTTCTTTCGGAGAAAGCATGACCGACGTGACTTGTTGAAACGTTCTTTCAGGCATATTACCGTCGTCTGTGTCTTTGTGCCACTGCTACTGGTATATTCAATGTGCGTTTTGTTATGCTGAGCCGAGGCTTAAACCTTCTAACCACCCTCGGTCAGCGGCAGGTTTAAAGCTGGTCCACCCTGTGCGATTTCAGTCTTGAGCCTATTTTTTGCTACGCCGACATGGACGACCGCATGCAAGATGATGACTTTGTCCTAGTACCCAAGCCGCTCCCAAACACGCTGCAGTCAGAGCCCGAGAATATATCACTCGAGGGACCACTGGTCAGTATTTTCTCCAGTGTCTGCTGTCCATTCTGAAAGTGCAGTGATCACAGATGGATGCAAATGCGATGCTACGTTCAGAGCTTAAAACTTTAAACCGCATTCGAGACTCTGTTGAAAAGGTCAGGATCGTCTACTTCACCGTCAATTATGCTGGTAACGTGTTGTAAAAAGTTACTTGCTTCGGCGGCGGCTAGCTTGTCTTGTGGGATATGCCATGAGGTGCTCCGTAATCCGTCCACGTGCGTTGCACTTTCCCAATCAGCGTTGGCTTTGTTAATATAGTTGCTGCAGGCTTCGGGGATGCGGGCACACGTATTGTAGCGCTTGCTCAGAGAGTCTCTTTGCACACACGTTGGAGAGTCACCCATTTAGATGCCCGGCCTGTCGTGACATGATTACGGTGGCTCCCGTACCAGCTTTTGTTCTCAATGGCCTGCTGAGTGACATTGATGCCTTTGCCGGGGAAATACGGGAGATGGTTACAACAAATGAAGTGCCAAGCATGGGTTGGTTTCTGCATGATAACGGTCCTAGATGTGCAGGGGATAGGCCGGACTGGGAATTATATTTCTGAGTGTATACCTGCAGGCTCGGTGCTGTTAGTACAGGAACTACCGGACTCGCTACCCAACGTAACTATGTAGCACGACCAATAAAAGTTGAAGGTGGTTCTATCGGACGGTCTCATGATGTACGTATCAGACAGACCAGCCCAATCCTTATTAAGCAAATCACGCGGATCGGTATCCGGATTGGCGGATTGGCGTCCGGATTGGCGTCCGGATTGGTGCATTCTTACAAGGGAGTGTTCAAATCCTCAGCCTCGGAAACCAGCGAGTATCTGTGGATGGACGGATCCAATTCCATGGATAGATCACAAGTATGCAAGTATGCACCAACAGCTCATTCGCATTATACTGCGGGCACTACGGAGGAAGATGGCGAAATGCTCATTGGAATTACATAAGCAGTGGGTGATTATTGATGACTTACAACGAAGAGCATCGAGTCCTCAAGGGCCCAGGTAGAATCCAAGTTTCGCGCAGCCCGGATCCGCATGATGCTATTGACAGCAAATAGGGCAAGACTACGCGGGCTGGGGTCTGGACTGCGCCTTACGCCGTGAACCATCGAGTGCACAGCCGAAGTCTGAGGCCAGAGGACGGCGTCGGACACCCTATCTTCAAGGACGCGAACATTGCTCTATCCAGACTTCTTCTTTGTCGGAGTCCTGTTCAAGCACGTTCTTTCAGGTACGGTCGATTTGCTTAAGCCTGCTTGGATATTGATCCATTCTTTCGAGGATGCCAGCATTGTTCGCTACGCGTAGCTTTGCCATTGCTACTGGTCCGTGTACCCCCTAATTCCGCATGCGCCGTTCTTTCTCATCCGCACACATATTGTAGTCTTTGCCTAGAGAGTTTCTCTGCACGTGCGCTGGATAGTCATCCGCTTGCACCATTCAGACGCTCGGCGTGATTGTTGACTTACGGTTTCTCCCTCTGTGGATCTACCCGACTACGCTACATGACCACGGATAGCCCTGGTACAAACATACGTAAGTACCTGGTTGGTTCAGTGAATCTCAGTCAGAGTCTTCAGATAGAGGGCGTCGACTGCGAATGCTAGTTTTCTCGGAAATGGGAAGGACTCCCCCACATTCCCCGCATATGAGCCATTGAAGCGGGGAAGTCCGAAGACTTGCAAGATGCGATTCTTACATCAAACATGAGGAAAGGAAGGGAGAGGCAAGACCGCGAAGGCGCCGATCGGTAAGGGTTTCCTTTTCTCTGCCCTTCCCTTGTTGACGCCTATGACTGGTAACGAGGTCGACCTGGCCAGAAGCGATACGCTATCAGAAAGAACAAATTCAGGACATGTATGGCTTGAGCACACCGGCTCGTGCTGCTCCTCATCCTGGTTAGTTCACGCCTCAGCAAGCATTCGGCGCTGCCCGATTTTTACTCCCGATGGGGTTCCGGCTCACCGGAACACCACGTATTTACATGCTATTCAGGTGCTATCCACCTCGATTGCTAGCTAGCGTCCATAGAGCCTCTGCACAGTCAGTGCCGTGCGGAGTGCTGAGTCCCAGAATGCTGTAGAAATATACGCCTGTCAACGACCTGGCCCTGCCAATAGGTAGGAACCTACCAGCGTTCTGAATCATCCACCATTGCATCCGCACATGCATAAGTTCTTTGACCTACTGAACTTGGACAGAATGGAATAGTTTCTGTTGAGGAATCGTCATCGGGTCTGCATGATGAAACGGATTAAAATGAAGTAACGACGCACTAGTTTATTGTTGGAAACCGACTTTCCAGTGTTCAAAGCCAGTATGCTACCACTGTCCTGTATCGGTACTTGAACACTGCAGTATAGTGAAGAAACTCACACGCGCTGCTATTCGTCGGCCACAACCTTGGCCATGTCCTACGCCATGATCGGGGGCAGAGCTGCGAGGGCGGGTATGAGATGACGATGGCGCTGGAAGGCATTCGAACATCTGACGGCGGGAGGACGCCCTTGTCCAGTCCATGGCTATTTGCCTCGTGTCGTGTGGCCGACCTCCGCTAGACAACGATCGGACTTCAAACAGAGGCCGAGCAATCGGTCTTGTCCTGGCATACGGCCTTGAAAAAAGGCCTGAAGAGGCGACGAGTACGACGTACTGGCAACCAAGATAATGCAACGTTGCAGTCGCAATTACGTAAGAGGACACCTGTCCGGTCAGGCTTTTGAACAAGCTTCAAGCACAAAGCAAAGATGCCTCGAGGAGGCTTCGACGCGACGGATCCAACATCTTGCACGTGGATGGATCACAAGTACGTACCAGACTCTGAGCCCACCCGTATACGGTATACGTACCTGGGTACCACTAGTAAGTTACCACACAGGATCCAGCTTGCAATTATGTAAGCAAGCATTCGCAGACAAGTGTCCAGACATGTGCACTAGTGCGAACTGCGTCACTACTAGTAACTACATAAAGCGTCGAGTCCTTTCTCTTCCCGTTTCTTCTCTGATGCAGACTTTTTCCAACACAGAGGTATGGACTCATCTAATATTTCTTTTCTTTGTTCTTATCAGATGCGGGCCTCTCTATTGGAGCCTTGTATGGGGTTCGTTCTTTCAGAGCAGGTATGTGATCGACTTGACTGATCGGATATTGATCCGTTCTTTCAAGGTGCCTACCTTCCTGTGCCACTGTTACCCAGGCTACTGGAACGTGTGCGAGGTGCCGTATAATCACATTTATAATCACATCCATGTGCGTTACCCTTGTTGCTACACATAATCGAGTGGCACAAAGCTAAGGTTCCGCAGGCGAGGCCCAAGTTTTCTGTCGAATATTAATATCAATGAACGCTGGGATACCTTAATAGATTGAAACGAAGTGACCGGAGCGACGTTTTTTCATCCCAACATCCCCTCACTCTCATGATACCTGGTTTCACGCGTCTTATCCAGTACACCCCTTGGCATAGACGGGGAGGGTTCGACCCATACAAAAATGCACGTGAGGCGCAAAAGGAAACGATAGCAAAACGTTATGACCTGCTGGCATCTAACATACCATCGCCTACCGATCGCGAGCCACTTCCTAGCGAGGTAAGCTTGACCGCCACCGATGACTAGTTTTCCTTAACACAATTTTACTGCAGAAAAGCGCGCGCGAAGCTCGTGAGAAGTCGGGTGTAGAGTCTAATGTACGTTCGACCACGGTCGCTGAGCCACAATCCAGCGAGGTATGCGTGACCACCACCAACGACGGGTTTTTTCTTGATACAATTTTTGTTACAGCAGGTACCCGTGCATGTACCTCTATCCGTAGGCCAGAAGAGGCCCCGATCTCCTACCTTGACCGACGATACTCCACAGAAGAAGATCAAGGAAGACGTTTTTTCGGACAACCTGAAGAATCGTGTCGTGTCTGTTGTACAGACAAGTGGCTCTGGCCGGGTAGGTCGTACTTCAATTATGTCACTTACTGCGTAACCGTGCACTCTATCCAGAGGACTTCGACCCAACCCAACGAGAGTTGCGATGAGCTGCCAAGGGATCCGGATGCTAACCTTGGAAACAGGCGCTGCATTAGAACCACGGAACTACGCCCTTGGGCAGATTGTAGCGCATCTACACGGCTTTTCCCCTTCAAGGATCTCCCTCTTCCCCAGTTTTCTGCCGTCGATGGTAGTAGCGAAATTAATGTCCCCAGTGCCGAACACCCCTCTACGGTGTTACCCCCGGAGAGGACGACGACTTCATTCTCATCTCCACTCGATTGCGTTCACGTGTGCAAGTCACTCCCTGACGCACCGCCCATGCTTATTGGGTCTCGACCTCGTTATGGAGAACTAAATGACGACAGCGTCTACGGGGATGGTGATCACCTCAACATTGGGCGTGGGGACCGCAACAATACTTGCCAAGTCCCTCGCGATTTGCCCGACCTTTGCATTGGCGGCGACAGTGGCGATATTAACTCACCTACCACGCTTCCGAACGGCGATAGTCGCGATACCCGCCCGGTCTGTCCGGATACGCCTGACCTTTGCATCGGTAACGATGATGTCGATGTCGACTTGCCCGTTGTGCTTCTGAATGGCAACAACGTCCACGGGCAGGGCGACAATCAGCTCAACATCGCAAATGGTGACAGTCACGATACCAGCCAAGTCCCTCTGGATTCACCTAATCTTTGCGTAGGTAGCGATGGTGACGATGTCGACTCTCCTGCCCTGCTTCCGGTATTTCAAGCTCACAGTGCAGGGCTACGTGACGGCAGCGTCTACGGGCAGGATGGCAGCCACCTCGACATTGAGAATGGGGACAGCAATGATGCTTCCCAAGTCCCTCGCGATTCCCCCGACCTTTGCATCGGTGACGACGGTGACGATATCAGCTCGCCTGCTGCACTTCCGGCGTCCCAAGTTCACGGTGCGGCTAACAACGATGTCCATGGGCGGGATGGTGACTATTTTGACATTGAGAATGGCGACAGTCACGACACCAGCCCAGTCCGTCGGGATTCGCCTGTCCTCTGCCCTGGTAGCGGCGATGATGATACCGACTTACTTGCTATGCTTCCGAGTAGCGACAATGTCTACGGCCAGGACAACGATCACCAAGTCCCTCCTGACCACGATATCAGCATGCCTGCCGTGGCTCCCGTATCTCAAATTTGCAGTGCAGAAGTAAATGACGACAGCAATGATACCAGCCAAGTCCATTGCGATTTGCGAGACCCATGCACCGGTGTCGGTGGCGACGGTATGGATATTGAAAGCGGCAATGAAGGGAATGTTGAGGGTCGTGACGATGTCAATGGCAACAACAGAAATGGCGGGCGCGTCGATAACGATATCAACGGCAGTGACGACGACAGGGAGAGCATTCATATTTTGGACACCGATGACGAGTACATGGATGAAGATTACCAAGCCGACTACGATGGAGAAGGTGAGGTGTGTCATGACGGCGAAAATGTTTTGAGGACATACCCAGAAACGCCACAAGGAAGACAGGCAAGGTAAGACGGAAGTTTACTACCTGGGGAATATTTGTCTGACCAATGTCCCTGTAGCAAGCAACCAAAAAATTGTGGTCGCACTGCTCGCGGTGGAAAGCAGGAGAATTGCCACGGTGGAGCATCTAGTTCGCAGGCTCGGTCGGGCATGGTACGGTGTTCGTCGTTGACTCTGTAATTGCACTGGAGCAGTCTTCCTTAGGACAAGGACATCGCTCTCGGGCAGCTGCTGAATGGTGATCAAGTAGGTACAAGTGCTATGCTATGCCTTCTCTGTTAACAGCCCGTAGAACCAATCTGCGACAAAAGGGGACGTCGTCATACTCGCCTCGGCAATCCTGGACTTGCAAGATGCCATTACGCGGCGTGGGACACGGGATTCAATCCCTACAGGGTCCGAGCCGTTACCAGCTACTCAACCTACGCCCACTTTTCCTGAGCCCATGGGAAGTTCCGACAATCCAATGCCAGATTACAGGCGGAAACCCCGCAACAAACCAAAGCTCGGTCTACAGGTAGGCGCTAATTACTGACACTCGCTGATGCTATAAGTATAATTTTGGTGTTAGGAGAATGTCCGGCGACATGCAGTCTACCTGCTCAAAAGGAAGAACAGGACGCAGCCCTTTCCGAAGATTGCGTCTCCTAATGAAACGGCATTATATACTGCGACGGGCCAGGGAGGTCCCACAGCTGACAACTTTTGTTTAGACTTCCATGGGCCACTTGCCTCCGCATGGAACAAACGTGCAGCCGAGGTCTTTGCATCGCATTTTTTTGATTGTGGATGGTACGGTTCCCCAAAGAAGGACGACATCAAGAGAGTATTCGAGACACACCTCCGCACTTTGCGCGCACAGTATGCAAAACTGAACGCTGATAACCCGTCAGATGACGAACAGTCTCAAATCAAACGCGACGAAGAAAAGGAAAAGGCAAGAGCGCAGAGGCGCCGATCGGTAGGATTTGTTCTCTGCCCAGGTGCTCTACTCACTGGCTTCTCTTAGCTCCGACATCGCAGGGCTAACGCATGCTCAGCACACTTAGATCTCGCGCGTTTTAGCTCTCTTTTGGCAACGCTCCCCCCTGATGCTATGAGTGGTGACGAGACCGACCACCAACCTTGCCAAAAACGGTATGCTATCACAAAGCTTACTTGGCGGTCTCAAGCTGCGACCGAGTGGCTCCATATATTTGATCTCGTTCATCTCTCCACACGGTTCAATTGCAACAGTCGTGCCAAGCGTGGCGCCTTTCCGCACACCCGCATTCCTTCTCGCCGAGTGGAGATGTCAAGTCAACCAGTTCCACGACTGCCAAGCAATTTTTATGATGCTGCATGGCTCTTGACATTGGACGATGATGCTAAGACACAATTAAAGATGCTTCCGGAAGTCGACTTGACGCATACAACTGCCGTCTTGGCGTGAGTCGTCAGTGCCATCGTTACTCGCTCTTATTGACGACTCTGTTTTTAGCGTTGCAGAGAAGTACAAACATGTGAAGGGGAGAAAATTCCAGTGTTCACAAGCATGACTTCAAGGCTAGAGATTTGTAATCCTAGTCCAATACATGTATTTCGAACTTCCATAGTCTAAACATTCCAGTTTTCGTGGCAACGGCGTTCGACGCATTTCTTATGAGCGACACACACGAGCTCGTAAAAGTGTAGCCATGCACATGCGTTACGAGTGCCATAAAATATCTGAATTACAAAAACCGATAGTCTATGGACGGTTGTCCCCATAGCCAGAAATATTCCACGACCGTTCCCATAGCGTACGCCCAGTGACGGAGTGTATAGCAAGACCCGGCGTCGACCGTCGCATCCACATCAAGAAGAACGCTGTGATGACTCCAACCGAAATGCTGAAGAAGCACTGCCCCAATAGTTGTGCCCAGCTACAGGTAGAGTAGAGATGAATCCACTATCCAACGCAGCGGCTAGAGGCACCTACAGTACGAGACTGCGCCTGCCAGGTAAGAAAACTCCTCTTGGTTGGGCAGCCACAGACTGCGGCCCCGTTGCCTGTGTACCGCTGCAATCTGTAGTCTCATCAGAGGGTACCACATGCTATCAGCGTCATATCCACCCACCTCCTACTACAGCCACTGCTGACATCAAGTGCATGCAGTACTTTTAAAAGAACGATATCCCGTATTCTGGCCTTTCGGCAGTGTATCGGTGCCACTTGAAGGTTGCAATGCAACGAAAGTAGAGTTTGAAGCACTTGTAGTGGCGCATCTGAGCCCTGCATTCATATCCGTATGACTCCTTTGTCTGTCGAACACATATAAAGTCAGTTAAGTTTGTGTGATTTCAGCGATCACCAAAACCATGCTTTACCGCAGAAGTGGCGTCGCACCAAAAAATCATCCCCACTCTCTGGCTGGCACGGTGACAGAACGCTTGCGAAACCAGTCGTTCCTTGAAGAGGGCGCAACGTGGCCGTCTCCCATTGGTGATACTGATTCAGAGTGTTAGCAGTTTACTTTATGTAATTGCTGACGTGCACTCTAGCAGAAGTAGCAGAAGAGGACGACCACGGAGAAGCACCGAGGGAACCAAGAAGGGAACTGGGTCACTATGAAAACTCAGGGTGAGTTGTGCGTTCCCACAACCCCGAACAATATTAGACTCTATTTAATTCTTGCTCCCTTAGCGTCCCAGTGGCCACTCAGTGTTGTGTTCATAACCACTCGTTATCGGGGTTTTGGATACTACAAGTCTTACAAGGTCTTGCGTTTGGCTTGGCGGTTATTTCCCTTGCTTGGAACAGGTTGACTTACAGCACGAATCAAGAGATCCTTTATCGTATACTTACTCTCCACGATATTCTCCCATCACATTCCAATACGTCTTCGGCTGGTGTTGCAAGTTTTCGTGATGGCGGCTCCACGGATAGTGTCGCCTCTTTCGACTTTGCATCGTTGGATGCAGGAGCATACCACCTACCGCCCATCACCTCAGGCAGAGGATCCGCTCGCCATGGCTCGCCAGACCAAGCTCTCACTCCGACCCTGGATGAAGGAGACTGTTGGCTACTACCCCAGCCCACTGGCCATCTCGGCATCAGGTTGGCCAGCCCGATTGCCATTACACATTTCAGTATTGAACACGCAGTGATGCTGACGATGAACTACCAGAGAGACGCGCCGCGCAGTATGATTCTATGGGGCTTCCTAGAAGGTGTCTCAAATATTGGACGATTTCGTGCCTCACCCCAGCTCCGTGGGCTTTCCTACTCTCAACCTGCAACGGAGGTCACAGAGGCATGTAAGAAAGTTAACCCAGATGGGTTTTTCGTGGAGCTCGCTCATGTCAGCTATGGACCTTTCGATGAGAATAATAACCGGCAGACATTTCCTGTATACCCCGACGTACATGCAGCGGGATTGGATTTCGGCATAGTAGTGCTGGAGATTAGGAGTAATTGGGGTGCTAATAGTACTTGTTTATATGGTTTTCGCGTTCATGGGGTCAGAGTAGAGTTGTAATGTAGATAGCAACCACTCACTATTCACTATATAATAGTGTCATGTCGCGTCTAAGCTGATTAGCATGCTGTGCACGTGTAAGTTGACGAAGTTCCACGCACCAATGGCCTTACTGATGCAACCCACACTTTCGAGGAGCAGGGAAAATACGTATGATGACGGGTGAGCACCTGCTCAGTGAAGCGAGCGACAGACGTCAGCTAACAACTTCACCAGCGGGTCTGGTGGGTGGGAGAGTGACCACAAACTCGACGAAGCGAGCGACAGATGTCAGCTAACAACTTCACGAGCGGGTCTGATGGGTGGTCGGAGAGTGACCACCAACTTGATGAAGCGAGCGACAGATGTCAGCTAACAACTTCATGAGTGGAACCAAGGTAAGCACAAGCTGAGTGAAACGAGCGACAGATGTCAGCTAACGCTTTCACGAACAAGTGCAGACTCATCAACGACGTTGTAAAAAGTTTTGAAACGCGCGGGTGCTACAAGTTCCGTATGTACTTGTTTGTTCTTTGAGCTCGATCCATCAAATACTCAATCGCGACTTTGCTCTACTACCAGACTCGGTTTTCATGGCTCGAACAAAACAAACGGCGAAGAGAACCACATGTGCCGCCGCCCCTCGCGTAGAGTTCTTCCACCCAACCCATACCGCATTCACCAGAGCATTATCCCTGGCCGCGGAATCGACTTCCACGCTGAGTTCACTTACGACCGTTCCGTCGTCTCGGGCACCGAGTCCGGATACTACTGGGGAAACTGCACTTGGGCAGTGGGATACCAACAGAGTACGTCAAGTATCTTTTTCACATCGTCCGCAGTACCCCCTGACACCGGCAGTATTGTTACCTTTGCCATGACGGTGGCAAATTCCTATTTGCCTGCAATACCTGTCCGCGCGTGGTGTGTGAGCGCTGTTTAGGATTACGAGAGGACCTGATGAAGAAGGTTTGTGCTGTGGACGCTAACTTCCACTGCCCCGGCTGCCATGAACTCCGGGACGGCGCCTCGAAGCGCAATCTAACGCCTTATTTCGTGAGTCTTCCGTCTTTGGTGTCTGAAGTAATCTAATGTCGATCCAAGGCATTTACTCGTAATGTGCATGGGAAGACCATCCACGTCCTCGATCAACCTGTCATTATGTCGAGCATCTGTGAAAGGGCATCGAAGTCACAGGTTTGTGCAGAGTCGACACTTATCCTCCACTTGCTCTGCACAGGAATGGAGACTCGAGGTTCCTTGCCCCTCCTCCTGAAGACGACCCTCGACGAGTATCACACCAAGGCTTCCCTGGAGTACGCCGAAGTCACCTTTGACTTTGGCACGCAGAGAAAGTTTGACCGGTGGAGGGCGAAGGCCAAGAAACTCGGTGCAAAATTTGGTGCATCTGACTTCAAACGCAAGATCATCTTCATTACTGTTCACAGTGAGGTGACACGCGGTGATCTGTTTGCAGGGAAGGACAAGAAAGGTGGTGATGTGGCGATGAGGGTTGAAGAGGTACGTATCGCAAGGCCGTGTTTTGTTTCATTCTCACTTCTCGTGCAGTTCATGAGTTGCCTATTCTCCCCACCCCTTGAGGAGGTAGTGTATGCTTCCACGCTCTTCATGCTTACTTGTGGTCCTCTGGTCTCGTTCCAAGAGTCATTCATGTCCATGCAGCAATCGATAAAACAGTAAGGCACGTTTTATTATTTGTGAAGAGTTGCTCTGACCCTTGGAAAGCCTCCGGCCTGAGTACACTATTGCATTCACTGCCCCGAATTTTATCAACGCCGTCCTCAAATCTTTTCTCGTATCGTATGGTGTCCAAGTCTTGATTGAAGGACATGCCTTAGGAGATGTTCTACAAGACCTCCTTAACGTTTCACTTGGATTGCGGATGCATACCGACGTTATCCTTTTTCATATCGCAGGCTTAGTTTGCCCAAAGGCACCGTTTCTGTTGAGGCACGTCTCTCTCACTACCACCCCTCTCATTACAGGGTATAGATACTCTTGGTATCATAGCCATCGGCGTCCGTGGGGAAATTCTCTGCCTATAGGGTGCACGAAGTGTGCCGCGATTCGTCCATGGGCACGATCGAAGCTTGACCCCCAACCCGCTCAGCCGAAAGCTCGAGTAACCAAATGCCAGTCGAAGAGCTGCGACTTCGAAGTGCATACCGAACCTCTACCATATGAATATCAAGTGCTCCGTGGCGATGAGACATCTGGGTGGCTCAAATATGTGATCTGTCCTGCAGAGCCTCTATGATTTTGGTCGTAAAGTAGTCATTTACATGCTTTATACTTTGCAAGGTGCTAATACGATCCTTGATTGAATTGAGTTGTTTGCACCTTCGTGTGAGCCGTGCAGCGATCAAGTAACAGTAGAAAGTTATAGCGGCGCATTTTGAGGTCGCCCTCAAAGCAAGGTTACTCGCGACATCATCTCCCATCGTATGTTTCACTATGCGCTTATGTTCATGTCCATCACTGCTTGGCATTTGACCTGCCGCAGCGAAGCGCGGCGATCCTTGTGTCAGTACAAATTCAATTATTTACGGAGCGACAGAAACCTTGCAAACAATTGGGGGCTTATCACAGCTGCAAAATTCACCTAAATGGCATGGGCCTGACCGATACCAGGTCGCATCATACCAGCCCCTGTCCTTCTATCTCATGTCCTCTCGGAAACATCAACGTTGGCACCTTTACTACGCCTCTGATGCCTTTTGTACCTCTCTAATGTCTCCAGTAACACCCAAGTAGGTTGTTCGTCCTGCAGAGCAAGGAAACGGGTCCGGTCAAGCAGCCAGGCATCACCAATCGCGATGGGTTCCCAAGTTAACGGTTGAGTGCAGGTGCAAACCCAAAAGGATACTGAGCCATTGAGGCGGTGAACGAACAAGTCGCCCATCTCTACCGGCTGACTAGACTGAAACGAAATTGGCGATGTAAGCGGGGACAGTCCAGCTACTTCGAACCATCCATACGGCTGTCGGCGGGATGTGGTCCGGGCAAAGCGATGAAGAGTGGGATTGCAACCCTTCAGCTCGGGTGAGTGAAATCAATGCAAGACATGCCAATACAGTGACTCACGGCAACTCCTGGGACATCGAGAGAGGTGCCTGACGTAGTCTGTAGTTGTGATTGGCACGACTCCGTACCCATGGTAGTCTGCAATCCACGGTTCGTTTATCGTGAAATATATACAAGTTCCGAGACTCACCGAGGTACCCGTCCCGTTGGGAGAGGTATGTGAAACTCTTTGGGCACGAGGCAAGTTATCCTCAGAGTCGACATGGTGAAGCGGTAGGAAACGCTTTCGGAATGTGGGCTGCGTTTCCATCGGGGAGTCAGGCAGCTGCATGAGCGCAACATCGGTCACCTTGTGGGGAAGAATGCGGACATCGGTGTGGAAATCCGCCTCGATGATGTTGTCCACAGCCATGCCCCTACCTTCGAGCGACAGCAGAGTTCAGGGTTTGGGTTTATTTGGTCGGGGGTGCAGCCGCCTCAAAACACGGGCTCGTGAATGTGACACTTGGGTGGTCTCAGCTGCAGAGTACACGAAGTTCGATTTACATAGTGAGGATGTACTGATTACAACGCTAAGCCTATAATAAGCTCTACGAGCTGTCCATATCCCAGAATGCTGTCAGAACATGTCAGTCAGTTGGCATGCCTATGTGTAATGGCTCACTTGTGTTCCAAATCATCATTTATTGTATTCGCAATTTTCACAAGTGTTCCGATGTACCCCACTTCAATCGGATGGAATATTTTCTGCAGAAGAATTTTGAGTAAACTTCAACAAGAGCGGGGTAATGACGTACCAACTCATCTTCGGAAACGGACTGTCCAGCGGTATATGCCAGTATGCTACCGTTGCACCGTATCAGTAATTGATCACTGTGGTGAAGCAAAGAGCCTCACATGCGCCGCTGTTCACCAAACATAGCTTGAGTCGTTTCTGCACAATTGCGTGCTAAGCTAAGTAGAACGGAGCGACACAAAATATCCTGTGGGGACCGGGTTCCTATGGGAAGTCGTGTAAACAAGGAAAGCACCAACCAAGGGTATGCCATCGAGTAGAGCTTGACGTACGATGTCATACATGTAGGGTCGAGTTTCGAGTCTCAGAACGCTGTGGCGATACGTCTGTCAGTAGCCTGGCCTGCCAATGGGTAACGACCTACCGGCCTTCCAGATTATTCGTCACGCCATCCGCAATCTCCATGAGTTCTTTGACGTGCTGCATCTGAACTGGATGGAATAGTTTCTGAAGAGAGATCCTCAGCGAGTTTCGATAACAACACTGAACAACGTACTGATTCGTTGTCGGAAATCGACACGCCATTTTCCAATGCCACTAGGACGCGCTGTTGTTCGTCGTACACGGCCTCGGCCATGTCTGCACAATCGCGCACAAATTGGAGGAGGACCAAGTGGCACAGAGCGTCCTGAGAGAAATTACTTTCGGGTAAAGTCACCTAAGTAGACCAAGTACGCACCACAGGTACACCAGCCAGTAGGGCTTGGCGCGCGGCGTCATACATAGACTCGCCAGCGGGAGTCCGTAAGCCACCAGCATCACCATCAGTGGAAGAGCTGCGAGGGCGGGTAGGGGACCCCGAGGGTGTCGGAAGGCACTCGAACGTCTGGCGGGAACCACGGGATCGTAGGTTATACGGAGAATAATGACTCATGCCTGTGCGAGACGTGAACTGCGTCGTATACGGCCCGAAAGGGGACATCGTGTAAAGGAAAGCAACGGGGAGAAAATTGAGTACTGTACCACGTCCCAGACGGACACCCCTTTTTATAACTCCTGAGCATAAAGGAATACCGGTTGCGGTACTGCACAAAGGTGCAGTCACAACGAGGTGACTGTTGATCACGATGCGTCGCGTGGTCACCTTTTCATCGGGTGTCAATCCGAGCGATCGATCAAAACCAGATTCTCTGGGAATATGGACAAAGGTCTCGATGACGACCTGCGCTGAACGTTGCGTACAGCATACGTACCAGAGACAGCCTCCCAAGTTCCAATGGGATTGCGCTTGCAATTATGTCGAGTATCGAGTTCCGCTTCAGACGTAGGTCAAGTGAGTGACATCCTGTGGATGGATTCGACGCAACGGATCCCTTCGCGTATGGATGGATCATAAGCCTATGTACCTGGGTACACGGGCTCAGAATTCGCCCAAGTCCTACGGACAGCGGAATTCCCACATAAATTATGTAAGCAAGACCACGCAGACTGGTGTCCGGATTGGTGTCCGGACTGGTCTGATTAGCCTTCAGGCCTTCAGGCCCTGGGCATGGCACTGGCAAGACGCTCCCTCTGTTGCCGTCGAGGGGTCTGACGAGTTTTGTTTCCCTTCTTAGGCACGGACACTCTGTCTTCGTCTTCAAGCTTCTTTGAGGCAGAGGTATGGATATTGATCCGTTCTTTCAACATGCATCCTCTTTCGTATCGCTGGAACAACCCCGCTGCAGGGACGTAGCTGTCATACTGAAGCAAGGCCTTTACATCGTGCAGCACTTTATCACTGTTTAGCTTGCTCCAGGTTTTCCTTCAGTGCTATCCTCTGTCGGTATTCGCACATCCATCACTCCTCCATTGCTGCTGGTAATCTTAATAAGTTGCCGCCATGCACCTTACTCTTGTCGTTGTCGCTTGCAATCTCACACTTAACTCACGTGATCTCTATGCGCCGCGTCCCACAGTGCCCTTTGTATTGGACTCAATAAAAGGCCCCCATTCTTCGACTGCTTTTCTTGACTCCTTTCCACTTTGTCAGTCATCGAGTTTCCCTGTGTCCTCGACAGCATGAACTTGCAACGCTATGTTCCTGTTCTCATTTTATTTTTCTCTGCGATCCCCATCAAACATCTACTCCTTACTGGCTACTTTCTATGGCCCATCGCGACACAGGTGCGGCGCCATATGCTCTACGCTGTTCACGGGGTGTGCAGCACCGAATGGTTCCGTGAGACTGGTGTTTGTAGAGTTGTCGCGCCATTAGCACATGGCCAAGACGCCGCTCGCTATGCCATGGCCATTCAAACCGAACTGAGTGGCCTTGAGGGACTTCTTTCAGGCACAAACGAAATTGTGCCGCTCGTTCGTAGCTTGACTGAATCTCGGATGTCCATCAGCGACCTCGTTGTTCTGGTAAAGAGCAGTGCGCTAGACAGCCGTGTTGCATTGGCCGAGGAGTTGACCGCCGTCGCTACCGACACGAAAGCAGCCGCAAGAGGTCTCCAGAAATTTTTCGCTCAAGTTCAAGGAACTGTGGATGTGTGGGTGAAAAGTGCTTCTCTGTGTACGCTATTTCTAATGCTGCCTAAGCAGTATGCAGGCAGTTAACGAAAACTTGTTGCACCTCCTGCAACATCGCATTTCACCCATTTCCGTGCGCTCTGCGTATTGCTACACGGTCGGCAATTCTCTAAGTTCGAATGACTGTGCTGCTTCAGATCATCACATTACTCAAGCATTTGAGCGGATGCTTTTTCAGTTCCAGCTCGCATTATCATCCCTAATTCGCCGAGTTGTCCAGGTCCAAGGCTCTCTAGATCGCATCGAATCTCGACTTGAGGTTGTTCGTGATCTGGCAGCAATGGAGACCGATACCTTGACAGTGGAGCACTCTGAGGTTCTTGCGGCACTCCTAACGTATTTGGGACTCAACCGTCGGCGAATAGAAATGCTGGAATCCAAGCGCAGGTCACTTCAGGATGTTACTCGCTACCGCGCCGCGGCCACTCGGTACGTCACCAACACTTTAGCGGGATTGACGGAATTGGAGGAGGCCTTGGAGGTGCTCAGATCAATGGCGCAGGGTGCCGGCTTGCTTGACGAAGTCTCTATGGAGGTTATCATTCGCGCATTAATGAAAGGAACGGACAGACTTCGTCAGGCTGGCGGCGGCGCGACTCACACCCTTGCACCGTTACTGATTGCATAGATTCGTGTAACCTTTTCACTGTCGTTGCCATATGACTGTGCACGAAAACTAATTTTTCCCGTTGTAATTTACTATAACTAGTTGACATTCGTAGATGAGAGGAAATCTGAGGTGGGCGTGTATATATGAATGGGCTCGCCTGGCTTGAAGCTAACGGGAAAGTGAGCACGAAGCCATCAAAAGAAGGCAGTATTGTACACTCATGGTCCACGGAACGTTCAGATCGCTGGGAAGGTACCAAAATACTATATTTCATCACAAATTACGCCAACAAGCCGACGTCAGATTAAACTTATAATCTCTAGTTCACATGCCCACTACGTTGATACCCGACCCAAACGCTGCTCACGTATTCTGCGACCATATCCCAGAATGCTACGGCAACGTGTCATTGAGCAGGCCTGCCAATAGGAAACAACTCACTTGTATTCCAGATCATTGATCACTGTATCAGTAATCTCCGTGATTGCCATGACATGCTCCACTTGAACCGGATGGAATAATTTCTGCTGAGGAATCCTCAGCTGGGAGTTCCAATATGACACAGAATAACAGCACACCAATTCATTGTCAGAAACTGACATTCCGGCCTCCAATGTCTGCAGGCTTCCGTTGCCCTGCGTCGGTATTCAATCACGGCAGTATCGCAAAGAAACTCACATGCGCTGCCGTTCATCGTACACAGCCTCAGCCAATTCTGCACATTTACGCGCTAAATTAAGCAGGACAGAGTGGCACAGAACATCCTGCGGGAACGAGTTTCGGTGAGAAGTCACGCAAAAAGGGAGATTACACACCACGGGTACGCCATCGAGTATTGCTTGGCGCGTGGTATCATATGTAGACCTTCCAGCGGGCAACCGTAAGCCATCTAAACCTTGAATGGTGGTGGAGCTACGGGGGATCCGGATACGTTGGTTATGAATGCGTGAACGGGGAGTCCGGGCACTTACAAAGGCGAGCATCAAGTCGTCAGTCCTAGCTTGAGGATTTTGATAACAAACCCGCGACATCTTGTGGACGGCTTCGATGCGGTGGATCGTTTTTGCAAGTCACACAAGGTATGTCCGCCCCGATATTTGTGCTATAATGTGTCGCATGGTGGCCAACTGGACAGGCCGGATCCGGATACTTCGATTATGTAAGCGGAAGCACGAGGACGAGTCCGGACTGCACTACGACGGTGAGCGTCGTGTCCGCACTACTCATACATCCCGACGCAATGGATCCGTGTAGCAAATCACAGGTACGCCCAGAACAGCGACATTCCGTACCCAACTCATAATGTGGGCTGGCCCACTCAGATAACGTGTGCGGACCGTACCTGACAACAGTGGCTTCTCCCTCAATTCGTCGCTGCCATCGCCTCCCTTAGAGCTCCCGCATGTTCGATGGCTGGACCTCATTGAACTTCTTCTCTGTTTCGTGATTAACTTGACCAATGCTGATCCTAGGATCGCAACACTGCAAACAGTTGGCTGCACCTGCGAGCCCAGAGTACGTATCCTATCTGTTTTACTTCTCAATTGTTCTCCATACCTACAAGACTGAACTTTCAGATGTATTTGTATTTATCGAGCCAAAGTCCAGGCAGCCAGCGCTGGGTGCGTCCAACGATCGATTCGTTGCTTTGATCTACACTGATGCAATTCCCACATTTAACCTTGCCACCGGTGTCTCTGCTGAATATAATAATTGCCAGCGACGACATAGAGGAAGCCGGTGGTAATACATGCTGCTGAGGGTCGAGAGTGAGAGCAGGCCGACGTCATACAGGCGTCACACCCCGCACAGCGTGAGGACAGCCAGCACCGGTTTTCTGTGTACTGTGGATAGCCCAAACAGTCCATGCCTATATAATTCATGGCGGATTTATCTTCGATACCACTCGATGTCACCTCAAGAAGAAGACGAACTGTCAGAGACAGATGTCCAAGATAGCTTTCACAGCTATCTCAAATCATCATTGACGCAAGCAAAGATCGAGCACCTCCTGGAACCCGAGATCCTTGCTAGTGCCGAGGCCGATCTCATGATCACAGGTAAGCTAATTCGTCGATAGAGTCCGTTGTCGATCGCTGAAGCGTCTGGGCATCCACTGTACATAAGATATAAGGACTGGACCCAAGTCTTCGGCGTGACCTAGCCCGTATCATCTGTGGCTTCAATCCGCTAATTGAGCCTTCCGACCTGCCTCTCTCAAGGATAGCCGCAGACCTCCGTGCTGTCGCAATAGAGATCTTGCAAAGGCACACGTTCCAAGACCGCTACGTTTCCGATTTACAGGCTGCGCTCGACGCTGGCAGAAGGGGGTCGAATCTTCAGGTGAAAGCTTCCCTGGCCTCGCTCGATCATGACCCTCATATGAACACATACACGGTGGAGGAAGAAGACGACGACGAGAGCGACGCAGGGGACCTCTTCGCCTTCCTCCCACCCTCCACCGCAGATCAGCAGCGAACCATGCATGACGAGCAAACACAGGACAGCTTCAATCACTCCTCAGACTATGGACACCTCTTCCCGAATGCGGTACCCCCGGATCCATACCCTGTCGCTTATCCCACACCGACCTTCGATCCGTACGCTCGTTTTCCTGCGAACGCCGCTGGTCCTTCCAGTCATTTCACCCTCCCCGTGTCCAATCAACCATTAGAGAGCCCCCCCTCAACCGCTTCTCAGCAAGGCGCGCATGACCCATACCGCATGCGAAGACTCAGCAACCCTCGCGCAGGTACCGCCGATACCAGACCCAGCATCACCTCCTCACGCGGAATTCACGTCAACCTTTCACCTAGTCCACGAGACCAGAAACGATACGCTATCACAAACCTCAACTGGCGGTCTCAAGCTGCGACCGAGTGGCTCCGAGTGTTTGATCTCATTCATTTCTCTACACGATTCAATTCCAACGGTCGTGCCAAGCGTAACGTGCTTCCACACACCCACATCCCTTCACGCCGAGTGGAGATGCCAAGTCAACTGGTCCCACGACTACCGAGCAATTTTTATGACGCCGCATGGCTCTTAACATTGGAGGATGATGTTAGGACGAAATTAAAAATGCTTCCCGAGGTTGATCTGACGCGATCAGGTTGGCCAGCCCAGTCGCCGTTACGCACTTCAGTGTTGAACACGCAGCAATCTCAATGATGAACCAACGGAGAGATGCACCGTGCAGTATGATCCTTTGGGGTTTCCTAGAAGGTGTTTCAATAATGGTCGATTTCATAGCTCCCCCCAACACATTTCCCATACACCCCGACGTGCATGCAGCAGGACTGGATTTCGGCGTATTAGGAGTAACTGGGGTGCTGATAATACATGTCTATATGGTTTTCGCGTTCATGGGGTCAGAGTAGACTTGTAATTAATTCATAGTGTAATCATGGTTGTTCAACTGTTCGTTCAACGTTCACGTTCTACTACCCTTTGTGTATTCAAGACATCGTACTGCAACGCCTCCGGGCCCTTTGCGACGCCTGTGGCTCAAGCGTAATTAGCGTTAGTTCTCCTCACTCGCCACTGTCTTCGTCAAGGCTGCAGCTGGCGCTATGGAACCGATGCGCGCGTATGTCAAGAATGACATGTCTGTCGAGCAAGGCTCTCCCCTCTTCCAAGCACCCGACATGGCATTGCTTCAAAGCTCCTCGCATCCTGTCCCCTCACAGTTGGCTTCAACCAACGGTCCCTTGCCTTTGATCGCCTGCAGCACACTCTCGGGGTTAGACAACCAAACCATCACTACTGCATCGTCTGAAGAGCCTTCAAATGTGCTCGAACGCTTACAACGTCTATTATACGAGATGACAGAGAAGAGAAGGTGCTATATTCGCGATCGTTCTTTACACCCCTTGGTGTTCTGTTTCCCTCCATCCTCGTCGTCCACCATCCCGGAACGACTTACTGATTCGCTACCTGGAATCAACATCGGTCCATTGTCCTTGTCTTATTATGCAAAGCATAATGATAGCGTCGTTGGCTACGAGGAATATCTGCATAGCACACTACTCTCTGCGGAGAGGGCTTTTCTGCATCCGAACATACGCGTACGCTTGAAAGCAACGGTTTTGCAAACAGCGGCTACAAACGAGATTGTCTCCCTTTACGAGTTCAAGCATGGGGAGTGGATACGACAGCACAGCGCCTTGGAAAGGAAAGACGACCAAAGCACATCTGTGGAAGTCCAGACAGGTTCGAAGTTTACCGCTGTGGCGACTTGTGTACTGAAACCTGCCGAAATATAGAATGCTACTTTACTCCCTTCCAATCATTTGATCCGACCTCGCTACTCGTGCATATTGTTACCGCAGTACTCCATTTACTTTGTGGCCTTTCAATTGATCACTGTGCTTTTGCTCTTTCTGGTTTGCGTTTAGTGCTCCAGTCACGAAGATCGTCGCAGCCGGGTGTCGAGGATAGTATTCCTCGAGACATCAGAACCGTTCTTAAAGATCTCTCCCTTCCGCCTGTCACGAAGACATTTGTTTGTTGCCCAAAATGCTTCTGTTGTTACGTGCCCGACTCTTGCCCTGAACGATGCACGAACAAAGACACTCCATCTAGTCCCGTATGTCAGAGTTTACTGTTTAAGGAGACTACCCAACAGTCGAGTGCGAACGACATTCGCAGGGGCCTGCCGACTCGACTCTACCTCTATCATGACTTCAAGGAGTGGCTTGGGCGCCTCCACTCACGGCCGGAAATCGAAAACCATCTGGAGAGGAACCTACATGTTCCACCCAACAAACGAACCGATGTATACCATGATATATGGGACGCGCCTGCCCTGCAAGACTTCCGAGGCCCTGATGGCAAGAGGTTTATCTTGCCTGGTAGTGGCGAAAGCCGGTACATCTTCAGCCTCAACATGGATGGCTTCAATCCATTTCAAAGGAGACAAGCCGGGAAGAAGTCTTCTTGTGGTGCGATCTATATGGTATGCCTCAACCTTCCCCCAGAGCTGCGCTACAGACCCGAGAATATATTTCTTGTTGGAATCATTCCGGGACCCCACGAACCGTCGCTCCATCAAATCAACCACCTCCTTCGCCCTCTTGTAGATGATCTTCTTGTTGCTTGGCACCGAGGGATTCAACTCACCCGAACTGCCCTTCATCCTGCTGGCCGCACTGTGCGGTGTGCAGTCGTGCCACTCGTCTGTGATCTCCCGGCTGCTCGTCAGATGGCTGGCTATGCATCATGCACCTCCACCAATTGCTGTTCCTTCTGTCGGCTGAAACTTCACGAAATAGGTAATTTCGACGAATCAACTTGGCCACGCATCACCCCGCAGCAGCACTTATCCATTGCAAGGCAGTGGCGGGATGCGACTTCCGATGCCGCACGTCGTATAATCTATGACAAGCATGGCATACGATGGACAGAATTACTTCGGTTGCCGTACTGGGATCCCACCAAGTTCACTGTCCTGGATACGATGCATACACTCCTACTTGTCCTGATACAGAAGCATTGTCGTGAGATATGGGGAATGGACGATCAGTTGGATGACGGTCCTGGGGCAACATACGACAAACTCATAATGAACCAGCCACCTTCGTACGACCAAATCCAGGATGGTTTGCGCATCCTTCGAGAAGGTTCAGGGGATGATCTCCGTAGGTTGAGTGAATCCCTCCTCCGCTTCATGTGCCGAGAACTTCAGGTTCGCTTCGGTGGCAAGAAAAGCAAACTTGTCGAACAGCTTATTAACTTGGTATGTCTGATTCGTGAATATCGCTATGCCCGTTGAAGACTCGTTTCTTTCAGAAAGGCCAAATGGGTTGGGGTAGTAGTGGGGCCGACACCTCAGATGATGGAACAGAAGTTGTGATACCCGAAGTGAACCACCAATCACATGTTGCGCGTTCGACGAGTGTGCTCGCGCCCGATGCGGTCTCTATCCAGTCGGGACCCACCCACTGTGTACTCCACCTGGGCACCCCTGAGTTGACCAGTGACTCGGCCGCCACATCCAATGATAGAGCAAAGGTTGCGATACCCGAACGAAACCAACAGTCACACGTTGCATGTTTGACGAGCTTCCCCGCACGCACATCGGACTCTATCCGAAATTCCGCCCACGGTGTACTTCCTATGAGCATCCCAGGATCGATTGACTATGACAGTATTCTGTGTCATGCCCTCGCCCTACCAGACAACGAGAAAGAAAAGGCATTGAAGGTGTTGAAAGCTCCCAGTCGCTCGGCTTTGATGCGGTTGAAGAAGGCTGCCCTAATTTTTCTTTGCTCCTTGAAACTCCCTTTTCCCGTTATTTCCGAAATCCCCCTAGGTGTGGAGCAGCGTATTGCCCACTATGATGCACAGACCAAAGAAAAGTTGGCAAAGAACATTCTGACTTGGGTGAGCTTTCTTTCCTAAGGTGTTGATCTTTGCACGCATTCATCTGTGCCGTAGTGTGAACGAAGAGAAACGAGTATGAACGTCTCAAGTCTGCAAGAAGCCAATACCTCTGATCAGCCTGTTAACTCCCCTGTCCCTGCAAGTTTGGTCCTGCAAAACCCCGATATTACAAGTCATTCTGATGCCCCCCGAGCCTTTGATAGCCCGATCCCACAGAACTCTGATATTTCTCCGGCCCTTCTGAATTCAGTTACGCAGCAGCCGCGTGCTTCAGCACAGCCGTCTACTTCATTCACAATGGGTTCAACAACACGACAGACCCTTGCGGACGATGGCCTTCAGGAGGCATTGGAAGTGCTTGAAACAGCACCCGGCATAAAACCGCTCTGTAGACTCCGGAAACCATTGTTAGTCGCACTGTGCCTTGCTAAGCTTGGGCACAACATTACTCAGTGCGCAGACGAGGCGTCACGTGAACTGTCTTACAGTAAACTCTCGAAGTATCAGCTGGCTGAAAGATTGAATGACTGGGTATGTTTCCATTATGATCCTCTCATGACTAGGGCTCTCATAGTTCTCTTTGGTTGGTGTAGCGCAAGACGGTAGGTATCGTAGATGAGAGCGGCCATTTAGTAGGGGAATATTTACTAAGGTCGAAACTGCAAAAGAAAGCCAAGAAGACCAGAGTTCTCGGTCGCACTACATTGACCTTTATCTGGGAGGATATTAATCGCTTACATATTCCGTCCTGGGTTACGCCTGCGCCTCGGAGGGCGGGAAGCGCTCGTCATGGAAAGATTTCTGCTGATCAATACCAAACACTCTTTACCGTAAACCTCCCGTTTACACTGGGTCGTCTTTGGGGCACGAAGGAGCCAGACTCCGCGGAATATAAGATGTTCGCTAACTTTATGGATTTGGTGTCAGCCGTAAAACTAGCTATGAAGCATACGATGACGGCCGACCACATATCCAAGTACCGGTTTTACATGAAGCGATACTTGCAGACCTTGGTCGACCTCTACCCTGGTCTCTGCCTCTCACCCACACACCATATTTGCCTCCACCTTGCGGATCTTTTTGAAAATTTCGGTCCAGCTCATGCTTGGAGGTGTTTCCCATTCGAGAGATATAATGGCATGTTACAGCAAATTCCGACAAATGGGAAACATAGTGAGGTTTTGACCCCTTCATCATTGTCTCACAGGACTAATCCCAGGCTAGGTGAGTTGGAGCAGACCATGCTACGCCGGTTCTGCATGGGTCAACACCTCCGTGCACTGATATCCTCGGAATTCCTGCCCCACGATGCAACCAGCTTGCTTGTCGACTTCGATCGTATCTTTCAGACAAACCTCCGAGGTACTTTATTTAATGATATTCTGGCATTTGACGGCTCGTCAGACGTGTCGGAGGATACTTCCGACACAGGAGAAATCACACTAATGTCAGAGGATCAATGCCGCCTCCTTCACGACTGGCTTTCGACAAATGCTATTGATTACGATCCAAGGAAGGGCGTTAGGCCCTACGCATCGGTGCACAAGTCAGTTCGTCGGCGCGGAGAGGTGTATTCAGTGGCATCCGCCTCCCTCAAAAACAGCCACATAATGTTTCGAGTGACGGGAAGTGACCATGCAGCAGGTGTTATTCAGCACATCTTTTCCCACCGCAGGGTGACCACGAACAACGTCATGTTGACGCAAATGTTCTTCGTTGTCAGTCAGTACGCCGAACTTCCTATCGAAGTGCCGCTTTCCCGTGCCTACAAATGCTTCCCGGATGTAGGAGTGCGCTGTGTCTCAACGACCTTGCTCCCAAATGCACGGCTACTGACGGCCTCAGACGTATTGTGCCACTTCGCCCATGCAACTGTACACGTAACGGACATGGAGTGTGAGGTGCTCTACGTTCAATCTTTGGATAAGGCGAGTACGCGAACTTGGCATTCTAATCACACATGTTGGATTTTGACTCTCACACCAATTAGAACTGAATGTGTAGCGATGAAGACTGCCATAGATTACTCCGATTGATCTCCATACATACCTACAAAACCGAGTTTTCAGATGTACTTGTACTTACCGAGCCGAAGCCCAAGCGGCCGGCACCGGATGCGTCCGACGATTGTTTGGGCCTTTGATAGTGACACCAACGATATGACTCCCACCCTCCCTGAGATTCCCAAGATTTTTTAAATTTACCATGGGTATCGATGCAGTGTACGTGTCGCTCTTCTGGGTGATTCTGGGTCGCAGCTTCCTACCTTCATAGCGCGATGGGGAAGCTGGTCAAATAATGAAATACGCTGATGTCAAAGTGACTCACTCAGGTCTCCGTCAGCCATCAGTTTCACTCTCAGACAGCATTATGGATGGGACGGACACGGAGGCCCCACTCGCTGAACAGTCTCCACACGGCGACGGTTGCGAACACTGCTATGCATGATAGTACTGGGTGTCATTTCTGTCGCTTGCCTCACGAGCTGTACGTATGTCGTCCATGTCTATTTACTGGTTGAGGTCACCTCCCACCTCCAGGTTTAAGTAGCGAGTGTGCCGTCATCTTCCACGCAGTTCAAGCTCCCAAACTTTTCATAGCCGTGATACCAAGGTTCTCGCATCGTCCCCCGGAGCAATCACTATCTTACTCCTTATGTTCACTTTCTTTAGCTGGATCAGGGCCCTGGAGCGCAGCTGGACCAGGCTCTATAAGCAGATTTAAACTTTGCTTTTTATCGCAGCTGTTATTTGCAGGAGTTCTCGGATACTTTCTTATCGTCGGTCTCACCTACAGAGAGAGGTTGGAATTGCCTCTTGGACAGGTCATTTCAACTCCTTCCAACCCTCATGCTTAACAGGAGGACATCCCTATCATAGCCTCTGTCTCCGCGCAGGTGCTGTGATGTTATCGCCGAAATTGTGAACGCCCGTGGTCTACTTCTAGCTATTTGTGTTTTTACTGTTCACCATGAAATGAACTGATTATTTACAGCTCACGTTGCTACCGTCGGAGCCATGTCCCGGGATGTTCTGTCCATCCGCACAAGCTAACGGCTGGCCCAGATCTACGAACCATGCGCCATGTCCTCCCAAGAGCGCTCTGCACGAGAATGTCCGAGAACTCGACTGTCAAAGTCGCGCAGGGTGTTTCGGGCGACGTGCGGGACAAGGGCAGCGATAAAGTTTTTGTGCCGTACTTGTACGCAGGGCCACAGCACAGTCTTCGGGATATCGGCGTGAAGAGTATCAAGGATCTCCAGAAAGGTGTTCGGGATGGTTCAATCCGGTTCAAACTTCGCACTGCGAGCGCTCAGGTGGAGGGTGGAGTGCATGGGCTACACTCGTAAGTTTGGTTCCTCATTGTGTTTGGTAGCTATTCACCTGTCGGAGCCCTGTCCTCGCTTGAGGAGGTTGCCTATCCAAGTCTACGCAAGCATGATGTGGATCGCGTGCTCTTTATCTTCGGTGGTTTTGTAGGCTACTCGGGCGACGACATACGAAGCTGATTGCAAGGCGGAAAGCTATCGACGTTCGAGCTCCACGGTAGTGTTTCTACGTCATGTTGGTGCTTTGCCCTTGGTGATTGCTGGAGGAGTCCTTTCTTCGTGGCTGCCGGGAAATCCGGTCAAAAGGCTCAGGTATCACAATACCTTCAGCACGAACAAGTCCTCAGTCTCAAAACGTCTTAGTTTCCACCTTTCTCCGGATGTGTCACGCCAATCCCACCTTGGCAAGTATCACCCATCTATCCACAGTACACAGAAAACCAGTGCTGGCTGTCCTCACGCTGTGCGGGGTGTGACGCCTGTATGACGTCGGCCTGCTCTCACTCTCGACCCTCAGCAGCATGTATTACCACCGGCTTCCTCTATGTCGTCGCTGGCAATTATTATATTCAGCAGAGACACCGGTGGCAAGGTTAAATGTGGGAATTGCATCAGTGTAGATCAAAGCAACGAATCGATCGTTGGACGCACCCAGCGCTGGCTGCCTGGACTTTGGCTCGATAAATACAAATACATCTGAAAGTTCAGTCTTGTAGGTATGGAGAACAATTGAGAAGTAAAACAGATAGGATACGTACTCTGGGCTCGCAGGTGCAGCCAACTGTTTGCAGTGTTGCGATCCTAGGATCAGCGTTGGTCAAGTTAATCACGAAACAGAGAAGAAGTTCAATGAGGTCCAGCCATCGAACATGCGGGAGCTCTAAGGGAGGCGATGGCAGCGACGAATTGAGGGAGAAGCCACTGTTGTCAGGTACGGTCCGCACACGTTATCTGAGTGGGCCAGCCCACATTATGAGTTGGGTACGGAATGTCGCTGTTCTGGGCGTACCTGTGATTTGCTACACGGATCCATTGCGTCGGGATGTATGAGTAGTGCGGACACGACGCTCACCGTCGTAGTGCAGTCCGGACTCGTCCTCGTGCTTCCGCTTACATAATCGAAGTATCCGGATCCGGCCTGTCCAGTTGGCCACCATGCGACACATTATAGCACAAATATCGGGGCGGACATACCTTGTGTGACTTGCAAAAACGATCCACCGCATCGAAGCCGTCCACAAGATGTCGCGGGTTTGTTATCAAAATCCTCAAGCTAGGACTGACGACTTGATGCTCGCCTTTGTAAGTGCCCGGACTCCCCGTTCACGCATTCATAACCAACGTATCCGGATCCGGGCCACTCTCATCCATTGGGCCTTTGTCAAGCTAATCCGCAATCTGGTCTTGATCGGTAGCTCGCACTGAAAGGTTGGCCATGCGTCAGACGATAATGCAAGTTTCGGCAAACGGCTATCTAGCTAGCTGTACAAAGGTGTAGTACTGCAACCGTCATTCCTTTATGCTGAGGAACTATTTGAAGAGGTTTCGAGCTGGAACGTCCTTCAGCAGCACTCGATTTTACTTCGCTACTTTTCCCCATACGATGTCCCGTTTCAGGCCTACGACACGCTCCATGTCTCGCAAAGGAATCAGGTACCGTTCTGCATACAATCTACGATCTCGTGGTTCCCGCCGGACGTTCGAGTGCCTTCCAACACCGTCTGGGTCCCCTACTCGCCCCCGTAGCTCCACCACCATTCAAGGTTTAGATGGCTTACGGTTGCCCGCTGGAAGGTCTACGTATGATACCACGCGCCAAGCAATACTCGATGGCGTACCCGTGGTGTGTAATCTCCCTTTTTGCGTGACTTCTCACCGAAACTCGTTCCCGCAGGATGTTCTGTGCCACCTCGTCTTACTTGAATTTGTGCATATATGCGCTGACATGGCCGAGGCTGTGTATGACGAACAACAGCGCATCGTGCACGCATTACAAACTGGGGCATCAATTTCCGACAACGAATCAGTGCGTTGCTACCTTGTTCTTTTCTTTTCTTTTCTTTTTTTTGGAGACCCGCTGACGATTTTTTGCACAGAAATTATTCCATCCGATTCATATGCAGCATGTCAAGGAACTTTTGGAGATCGCAGATGCAGCGATCCATAATCTGGAACACCGGTAGGCTGTCACTTACTTGGTTGGCCAAGCTACTGACAGACGTGATATTCCCACAGCATTCTGGGACTCGGGACTCGGGACTAGCATGGAGGTGGGGCCGGGGGGTACTGACTGGAGGCGCGGAATAATCCTTGTGCAGCCTGGGGGGCCGTAGGTGGACCGCCGTCTCCTAATACATATTGCTTGCATGTTGTCGCTCCAAAGTAGTCTAGAATTCACTTCTATGGACGGTCACGTCTTTTGCTACGGAATTTGACACATGACCATGGGCACAGTGAATTAGCACTGGACTGCAGGGGACACACTAGTCTATTACTCAGATACACCCGCACCTGTACAAGACACAGTGAGACCCACCCGTTCAGTCGTGCAACGCCAATTTTCCCCCCTCCATCCTTGCTTCATCCAATCCTTTATCCAGCGTCGTGCCATCAGTCATTTAGTAGTACTGATGTCAGAGGAAGTGTCCTGCTCGATAGCAATGACGCGTCCTGAAAACCTACCTTCCCACCGACTTCTCTAGTCATGCCATCTCGTCCCGCGAACACCTACGACACGCCACATACCCCACCATACCAACCTGTCCTTACCGCCATCTGTCCGTCCACTCTTGGCGGTAGGCACAGCATCGATTAGTGGCGATTTACTGACATACGTGGAAGCATTGTACGTGGCGACACAAGACAGAAAGGAAAAGCGTTTGTATCCGGAGGCCGCATGCGCGTTTGGAGGTAACTATTCAGCGGGCGGAAGTGGCGACGGGGTTAGGTCCATGCCTGTATACTTCACGGCGGATTTATCTTCGATACCCCGTGAAACCACTCGATGTCACCTCAAGAAGAAGATGAACTGTCAGAGACAGATGTCCAAGATAGCTTTCACAGCTATCTCAAATCATCATTGACGCAAGCAAAGATCGAGCACCTCCTGGAACCCGAGATCCTTGCTAGTGCCGAGGCCGATCTCATGATCACAGGTAAGCTAATTCGTCGATAGAGTCCGTTGTCGATCGCTGAAGCGTCTGGGCATCCACTGTACATAAGATATAAGGACTGGACCCAAGTCTTCGGCGTGACCTAGCCCGTATCATCTGTGGCTTCAATCCGCTAATTGAGCCTTCCGACCTGCCTCTCTCAAGGATAGCCGCAGACCTCCGTGCTGTCGCAATAGAGATCTTGCAAAGGCACACGTTCCAAGACCGCTACGTTTCCGATTTACAGGCTGCGCTCGACGCTGGCAGAAGGGGGTCGAATCTTCAGGTGAAAGCTTCCCTGGCCTCGCTCGATCATGACCCTCATATGAACACATACACGGTGGAGGAAGAAGACGACGACGAGAGCGACGCAGGGGACCTCTTCGCCTTCCTCCCACCCTCCACCGCAGATCAGCAGCGAACCATGCATGACGAGCAAACACAGGACAGCTTCAATCACTCCTCAGACTATGGACACCTCTTCCCGAATGCGGTACCCCCGGATCCATACCCTGTCGCTTATCCCACACCGACCTTCGATCCGTACGCTCGTTTTCCTGCGAACGCCGCTGGTCCTTCCAGTCATTTCACCCTCCCCATGTCCAATCAACCATTAGAGAGCCCCCCTCAACTGCTTCTCAGCAAGGCGCGCATGACCATACCGCATGCGAAGACTCAGCAACCCTCGCGCAGGTACCGCCGATACCAGACCCAGTATCACCTCCTCACGTGGAATTCACGTCAACCTTCCACCTAGTCCACGAGAAAAGTCCCCCGAAGTCGAAAACTCGGATATATATCACCCCAAACGACCTATGTCCTCCACAATCGGACCAGACACCACAACCCTCAGCCTAACTCTGAGCATGTTGGAACAGGATAGCAGGGACGGTTCGATAAAGTGAGCGCCACACTCATATTCAAATCCCCCTCTCATCCATTCTCTTAGGATGGAATTTGACTTTGACGGCATCAACGAAGAGGACAGTCCATTTCCCGAAGTACGTGCTTCCGTCTCCAATATCGATGACCCAGAAATGCCCGTCATGACTCTCCGCATGTGGATCATCGGTCTCCTCTGTACGGTCGGCGGGTAAGCTTCTTTCTACTTGAATTCCTACCTTGTCCCCATCCATCTCCATGTTTTCCAGGTCCATGAATCTCTTCTTCAATTTCCGACAACCGGCACCGAACATCTCACCTCTCGCCGTCGTCATTATCAGTTTCCCGCTCGGGAAGTTGTTCGCCTTTGCTCTCCCCATCTCGACATACCGCGTCCCGCGTTGGTTGGGCGGTTTTGAATTTTCTCTCAACCCAGGACCTTGGAATATCAAGGAATGCGTATTGGTTTACATCATGGTAAACGTGGCCATAGGAACTCCTTACGCCATAAACGCTAACCTCGTCGCGCAGATTAACTACGGCTTCAAGGTCGACTACTGGTTCAGCGCACTATTGGTCGTCGCTACCCAACTCACGGGCTTCGGTCTCGCTGGTATATGTAGACGTTTTCTCGTTCAACCACCTAGCATGGTTTGGCCTCAGAATCTCGTCACGTGCACACTACTCAACACTCTCCACGCGGAAGAGGAGGAACGGGGCGGAATCACACGTTACCGCTATTCCCTCTTTGCCTTGTCAGGCGCCTTCTTTTACTGGTTCATTCCCGGATATCTCTTCCAAGCACTCTCGGTATTCTCGTGGATTTGTTGGATAGTGCGGAACAATGTCCCAGTCAACCAGCTTTTTGGCGTCAGCTCTGGATTGGGTATGAGCATACTCACGTTTGACTGGGCACAAATTGCGTGGATAGGCAGTCCCCTCATGTTCCTGTGGTGGGTGGAAGTCCACATGTTTATCGGATTTGTGCTCTTCTTCTGGATTGTCACGCCTATCATGTATTACACCAATGTGTGTCTCCTAGCCTCGTGTACATTCCTCTTGACTAATAGTCATTTCTTGCACAGACATGGAATCTTGCCTACTTCCCGTTGAACGACAACAACCCGTCTGGACAGCCAAGGTCGGTTCAGCCAGACAGCGTACGATAACTACTTGCCCCTCTACCTCCCGGCGACCTTCGCGATGGCATACCTCCTTGCGTTTGCACCGTCGACATGCGTTCTTGTGCATACGCTCTTGTACCATGGTCGTAGCTTGTGAAAAGGATACGAGTGGAGCAGGACGATATACACGCCAAAATCATGAGGAACTATCCAGATGTTCCGGACTGGTGGTACTCGATATCACCCGTCTTGTTCTTTCTCATGATGGTCGTAGTGGTCGGGGTGAGCCAACTGACGGTTGAACGAGTATCGTTGGCTGACCGCTTCCCCACCTCAGGTATGGCATACGTCGGTACCTGTTTGGGCACTTTTACTCTCCATCCTTCTACCGGGCGCTCTCATAGCTGGAAATCATTGTCTCCATCGAAGAAATCTGCGATATGGCGGTCCCATCCACTGACACTGTTGAGCCCGGAGTCGCTGGCAGGAGCGTTTGTGGACAGTGTATCAGTGGGATGGGAAGCTGCTGCACCTTGGTACGGAATACATTGATGTCGAACTGACCAGGTCTCCTACAGCTATCGGTCGTTCCACGACCGGACAACATCAATCTTACTCTCCAAGCTCTCACGTCTGGCTCTTTATGATAAGACGGGGTCTTACTTGAAGCAAGCCCTTTTTGGGGTATGTGCTTGGTTTTCGGGTGAATGTCAGTGAAGTGATCCGCCGACCTAGCTTACTGTGATGGGCATGAAACAGCAACGAACGACTGACATTCCTCGTGCTGCACCCCACAGAATCCATCGATGTCGAAACGTAAGGTTTACTTCTGTTTATTCAAGACGACCGGTTCACCGAGAGGTATCTGGTGGTCATTCAAGGTTGATCTTTCGCTTGCCTTTCCTTCGAACCAAATACGTATTTAGTCAAGTGCCAGCGCCTCACTCTCTTTGGTCCCCATCGACCCAGATCCAGTAATTAATGCCAAACATTCCTTGGCTGGTAATCTACGGAGCATTGAACCATGGGTGACGTCGTATCACAGACTTTGTTATACCTTCGTGTACTCTGCCTTCGTGCACAGCAGTGGAGAGGTCGTACTTCAGAATCTGCTATTCTGCCCTATACTTTCTTCCACAGTTTCATTGTGCACAATCCCATTTCAAATAAGTTTTGAATATTTCATGCTTCATTATGCAGATTTTATTTTGAAACTACATTTCAATAATGTCAAAATAATGTATGTGCCATTACTTGAAAAATATTGTAAAAGTGCATTACAATATTGCATGAATATTTTTCAAGTGTTGCCACTTGCAATACAAAGGAGTTATACTAAATGATAGCTTGAACTTATGCAAACATTATTGTAATGAACATTTTCAATAATGTAAGCATAATGGTGACTGAAATTGGCTTACATTATTTGAGACGCTTTTATCATAATTACTGCATCTTACCAGCAGCAATATTTTGACATTATTGTTTACAGATTCATAATAATGTTCATCATAATGTCATGGAATATGATAAACATTATTTTATCATGCACCTTGTGTTACCAATCGCTTACAAACCCCTTACAAAGTGTTTCCCTCTATTTACTTCAGGCTGCGCTACCTTTTGTATATAAGTACCAATACGTCGCAGCAAGTATACAAGCAAGTAGCCCCCCCACATAGGATACCGTCCCCTTTGTAGTGAGACTGCTGCCCAATCATTATCTTCATTATCTGCCTTATTATCGTCGCTCTGAAGCTTTCTTATTCATCATTCACTGCTGCAGTATTTGAGACTCCATTAAGGGTCTACTTACTGTAATCTTTGTCATTCTACGTCGCTTCTAGGCTCCGAGTAGCCTATAAATCTTCGCTTTTCTGTCCTCCCCCTGCTCCCCCCTCGTCAGGAGCACCTTCCCTTCTGCCCTAGTCGTCTAGGTGTGCAGAACCCCTCCCCCTCTTCACTGTAACCGATCCCTCGAGCCAAAGTCCGCGTAGGTAAACCACCAACTCGGCAATTGTCTTTGTGTTGGGTTTTTTTTTTGGTGTTTTCGCCATAGATCCACACGTCGACTCACACCGCGATGGCAGTGATGTTGTGATCGAATGTGGTAACATTGCCCCTCATGGCGTTTTGCAGCCCAGACATGTCTCGCACCCCATTATTGCGCTTCGGAAACAGTTTGAAGACATAAACGCGAGGATACAGGTGAGCTATAAGCAGCTGTTCTGGAAACGTGAGCTGCTGTAGTACCCAGGGCTGGTTTCCTATCCAAAGTCCATTTGCCAAGGAGTATCGGGGGGGTTTGGCGGATACGTGGCGTAAGTCGTCACTGCAGTGGCGACAAATCGTGACGGTGCTTTGCAGACCATCTGTTTCAACTGCTGTGAGGTCGAGCAGCATACTGTCCACGAGTGTGTGCTGGTCATGGGGGATCGCAGGTCGCAGACGATGTTGATTAGGTATGTCTGTAACTTTCATACGGTGCAGACCATCCTCTTGAACACTACACTCTCGAGCACAGACGCCACACGTCCCGAAGGCAATAGCGTCGTTACCGGTAGCAATGTGGAACGATCTGAAACATCCATGCACTTCCTGTGTGGATGGCACTTGTAGAAAAGTGGTATGAGGGGTTTCAATATCGCTGCAAATGGCTTCGTCCAGACGTGGTACCTTCCTACCGGTCTCTGTTTGTTCCTCTTCTTTCTTGCGCTTTCTGTCTCTTCTCAGGGACACCTTCTGTTGTTGGTGCTCGATTGCTGCTGTTCGTAATGCATGCAGACCCTTCAGTCACCACTAGTCCTGAAACTGGGACACCCGACATGTACATTTTGGCCTAAACATGGGACTAGCCGATGTCGGCCGACTGACCCTGAGTTGGTGTCGGCCGGTTGGACCAACTGGTGTCGGCCGATGTGGCTGGGGAATGCCCTACCCCCCTGGAGGTGGGGTCGGCCGACATAGCTGGGGGGTGCCCCATGGTCCTGGAAGTGGGGTCAGCCGACGTAGCTGGGGAATGCCCTACCCCCCTGGAGGTGGGGTCGGCCGACCTAGCTGGGGGGGGACCTATGGTCCTGGAAGTGGGGTCGGCCGACCTAGCTGGGGGGGGACCTATGGTCCTGGAAGTGGGGTCGGCCGACATGGCTGGGGAATGCCCTACCCCCCTGGAGGTGGGGTCGGCCGACGTAGCTGGGGAATGCCCTACCCCCCTGGAGGTGGGGTCGGCCGACGTAGCTGGGGGGTGCCCCATGGTCCTGGAAGTGGGGTCGGCCGACCTAGCTGGGGGGGGCCCCATGGTCCTGGAAGTGGGGTCGGCCAACCTAGCTGGGGCCAAGTGGGGTCGGCCGACATAGCTGGGGGGGGCCCCATGGTCCTGGAAGTGGGGTCGGCCGACGTGGCTGGGGAATGCCCTACCCCCCTGGAGGTGGGGTCGGCCGACGTAGCTGGGGGGTGCCCCATGGTCCTGGAAGTGGGGTCGGCCGACCTAGCTGGGGGGGGCCCCATGGGCCTGGAAGTGGGGTCGGCTGACATAGCTGGGGGGGGCCCCATGGTCCTGGAAGTGGGGTCGGCCGACGTGGCTGGGGAATGCCCTACCCCCCTGGAGGTGGGGTCGGCCGACGTAGCTGGGGGGTGCCCCATGGTCCTGGAAGTGGGGTCGGCCGACCTAGCTGGGGGGGGCCCCATGGTCCTGGAAGTGGGGTCGGCCGACGTAGCTGGGGAATGCCCTACCCCCCTGGAGGTGGGGTCGGCCGACATAGCTGGGGGGTGCCCCATGGGCCTGGAAGTGGGGTCGGCCGACGTAGCTGGGGGGGGCCCCATGGTCCTGGAAGTGGGGTCGGCCGACGTAGCTGGGGGGGCCCCATGGTCCTGGAAGTGGGGTCGGCCGACCTAGCTGGGGGGGGCCCCATGGGCCTGGAAGTGGGGTCGGCTGACATAGCTGGGGGGGGCCCCATGGTCCTGGAAGTGGGGTCGGCCGACGTGGCTGGGGAATGCCCTACCCCCCTGGAGGTGGGGTCGGCCGACGTAGCTGGGGGGTGCCCCATGGTCCTGGAAGTGGGGTCGGCCGACGTAGCTGGGGGGGCCCCATGGTCCTGGAAGTGGGGTCGGCCGACCTAGCTGGGGGGGGCCCCATGGGCCTGGAAGTGGGGTCGGCTGACATAGCTGGGGGGGGCCCCATGGTCCTGGAAGTGGGGTCGGCCGACGTGGCTGGGGAATGCCCTACCCCCCTGGAGGTGGGGTCGGCCGACGTAGCTGGGGGGTGCCCCATGGTCCTGGAGGTGGGGTCGGCCGACGTAGCTGGGGGGTGCCCCATGGGCCTGGAAGTGGGGTCGGCCGACCTAGCTGGGGGGGGCCCCATGGTCCTGGAAGTGGGGTCGGCCGACGTGGCTGGGGAATGCCCTACCCCCCTGGAGGTGGGGTCGGCCGACGTAGCTGGGGGGTGCCCCATGGTCCTGGAAGTGGGGTCGGCCGACGTAGCTGGGGGGGGCCCCATGGTCCTGGAAGTGGGGTCGGCCGACGTGGCTGGGGAATGCCCTACCCCCCTGGAGGTGGGGTCGGCCGACGTAGCTGGGGGGTGCCCCATGGTCCTGGAAGTGGGGTCGGCCGACGTAGCTGGGGGGGGCCCCATGGTCCTGGAAGTGGGGTCGGCCGACCTAGCTGGGGGGGGCCCCATGGGCCTGGAAGTGGGGTCGGCTGACATAGCTGGGGGGGGCCCCATGGTCCTGGAAGTGGGGTCGGCCGACGTGGCTGGGGAATGCCCTACCCCCCTGGAGGTGGGGTCGGCCGACCTAGCTGGGGGGTGCCCCATGGTCCTGGAAGTGGGGTCGGCCGACCTAGCTGGGGGGGGCCCATGGTCCTGGAAGTGGGGTCGGCCGACGTGGCTGGGGAATGCCCTACCCCCCTGGAGGTGGGGTCGGCCGACGTAGCTGGGGGGTGCCCCATGGTCCTGGAAGTGGGGTCGGCCGACCTAGCTGGGGGGCATGAATAATCATAAAGGGTGACTCTTTCAGCTGTGGGGGGGGCCATGGTCCTGGAAGTGGGGTCGGCCGACATAGCTGGGGGGGGGGCCATGGTCCTGGAAGTGGGGTCGGCCGACCTTGCTGGGGGGCATGAATAATCATAAAGGGTGACTCTTTCAGCTGTGGGGGTCCCCATGGTCCTGGAAGTGGGGTCGGCCGACGTAGCTGGGGGGATCCCCATGGTCCTGGAAGTGGGGTCGGCCGACGTAGCTGGGGGGATCCCCATGGGCCTGGAAGTGGGGTCGGCCGACCTAGCTGGGGGGTGCCCCATGGTCCTGGAGGTGGGGTCGGCCGACCTTGCTGGGGGGCATGAATAATCATAAAGGGTGACTCTTTCAGCTGTGGGGGGGGCCATGGTCCTGGAAGTGGGGTCGGCCGACATAGCTGGGGGGGGGGCCATGGTCCTGGAAGTGGGGTTGGCCGACCTAGCTGGGGGTCCCCATGGTCCTGGAAGTGGGGTTGGCCGACGTAGCTGGGGGGATCCCCATGGTCCTGGAAGTGGGGTCGGCCGACGTAGCTGGGGGGATCCCCATGGGCCTGGAAGTGGGGTCGGCCGACCTAGCTGGGGGGTGCCCCATGGTCCTGGAGGTGGGGTTGGCCGACCTTGCTGGGGGGCATGAATAATCATAAAGGGTGACTCTTTCAGCTGTGGGGGGGCCATGGTCCTGGAAGTGGGGTTGGCTGACATGTCAGGGGGGTGCCCCATGGTCCTGGAACCCCCATGATCCTGGAAGTGGGGTCTGCCAACATGAATAATCATGAAAGGTGACTCTTTCAGTGGGGATGATTTCCTGACTGTGTGGGCATCCAAATTAGCTCCCTTGTTGGAATATCTCATTACAGATTATTAGAATGATGCTGTATTTACAACCCCATTCCAAGAGCTCTCTTGCTCTTTTTCCGATCCCTCTTTACCTTTTGCTCTCCATCCTCTATTGTTGCTGCCTTCTCCTGTGCATTCTTACTTCCTTGCCTTTTCCTTTTCTTTGGAGGTGCCTGGATTGGTGCTTCTTCCTCCTCACCCCTGCCCTCACTAGCTGTCCTCTCCTCTGCATGCCCACCAGCCTTTTTTTCAGCATCCTCCTTGTCCTTGTGATTATCCATCTCCTCTGGGTTCATGCCAACTGAACCCTGCTCCAATCTTGCAATTACTGACCCCACTGCACACAAAACATCCTCTGCCCTCTGGATGCCAAGGTTAGAGTTCAGTAGAAAGTCCAGATGGGAAACCTCTGGATCATCCTCTTCCACCTCCTGGGCTCGGTTGCACTCCCTCAACAAGAGACCCAATCCAAGTACAATTGGGCCTCCCTGATTAAAGGAACCAAACTTTTCCCCCTCCAGTTGAGCCAGTGCTTTCAAGAAGGAATCCCTATCCAGGTGAATATGTTCGGGTAGATACTTAGCACCCCAAGTCCATAATGCCCATTCAGGCAAGGCTGGTTCAGTGCTGATGTGGGTTTCCTGACAATATATTTATTAACCAAGCTATCATAGAAAGTTGGCCACTCACTGTTTCTGGTAAGGCAACCACCAGCTCAACAAGCTTCTGGTATCTGGGCATGATTGAGAGTGACTTTAAAAATTCTACCCTGTCCCTGCTGGCATGCCAGGCAGGACTTGACTCATGAGGGGTAATTCGGGAGGAGGAAGCCACCGAGACACGGTTATCCTGGACCCTTACTTTCAGGGTCTTATGCCTCCCACTGGTTTCTGCCTCCAGGTCTTCAACCCCTGCCTCCGAGTCTTCAACCCCTGCCTCCCCTTCACTGTCATCATCAATGTTTACCCAGACTCTTTTTTTGGATCTGGCTTTCCCATCAAAGAACCTCCCCAGAGGCAAATCCTCCTTTTTGCATTTGATAAAGGTGACAATCACCTTATCCTGACCCTCCAGGGAATGCCAATGATTCCAGAGCAACCTCATATCAGCCTTGGTCCACTTTGAAGGATCCTTCATCACAAATCCATCAGGAATGGACTCGGAATCAAGATACTCCAAAGGAGACTTGATAAGCAAGCCCCAAGGAACCTTGGCCTTAGGCTTCTGTGTGAATTTTGCTATGTTTTCACCTCCAGTCAACTGCTGGACACCAACATGTCAGTGAAGAACCCACCATAGGCTGCCTGGAAGACTGCTCTAGCCAAGTTTTGCTGGACCTTCAGCTTCTGCCCAGTCCAAGGTGGTACTTCTGGATTCCCATCATCATCCAGGGTTATCTCTGTATCCTTCTTCTCCTCATTCAATTCTTCTTCCACTGGAAAATAATTCATTTGGCTACAGGTTTGAAAGAGACACTACAAACTCACCTGGGTCAGTCAAAAGATAATCAGTTAAAATCTGTTCTCCCTTCAGAACCCAATCCTTGCTGGGCTCAGATGCCCCTGAGAAAGCCTTCTTCCCATCTTGAGGTTGAGTCTCAAAACTAGGTGTCTTTATTAGCATGCCAGGCACTGATATGTTTGGTGGAACTTACACTGCCATCTTGATCTGACTATCTTGTGCTTCATGAGCTGCAAACATCACTATGTGGGAGCCCATGGTTCTATGCACCATGTCAATGAACTCCCTAGCCATACCAGGGAAGTTTTTTCTCCGATAACTGTGTTACTCCAAGTCAGTAAAGGCCTTGAAACACAAGGAATACCTACGAATCATGAGTCTCCTTAGGTGCACCCAACTTATTCCATTTTTCCGCAGCCCTCCCAGCCTCAGCTTTTTTGGAATCGGAGAGAGACTCCCACCACTGTTGGATAATTTTGTTCCTCTGGCCTATGGTCTTGGGGTCCTTGGTGTCCCTCCTCTCCCTATCATAAGTATCCATCTCATCCTTGAAGAGCCTCTGCCCCGAAGTAAAGGCTGTAAAGGGTTTCTTGTAATCCCCAGCCTTGGTAGGCCTTGCCTTCTCTTCCCTGGCATCCTCACCCTCATCACTATCTTCCTTCCTCTTTTCTGTGACCTCCAAGATGTACTTGATGATGTTCTCCTCATCATCTCGGTCTTCAGGGTCCAACTTGGGCAAAAATTCCCTTCTGATGGCCTAGAGAGACTTAAGGTATGTTCAACTTATGCAAAAAAAATGCCATACCACTCTCAAATTCTTGGGCAATACCACAGATGAAGAAGGGGGATGCTGGAGAATCTTTGACTTCACTTCAGCCAAGATCTCTGACCTCAGGCCAGAGTCCCCCCTAGCATCTTTGTACTGTCCTACGTAGGAGGCCAGGAGATCAGAGTAAGCTTCAGACCAGTTAGCCATTGGAGAATTGGTTGAGTAGGAGGGAAATTGCAGTAGACTTTGGTTGGAGTTCGGTGGCAAGCTGAAAATTTTCGGCCCGTCCCTGTTTAGGAAGGATGTTGAAAAAATGCGGCTAACCTCCTTTAGGAAGACTACTATTTTGGTATTATTGTTTTGACATGTTTGGCTTTTAGTTCCATTCCGATACTAAGTACTGTGAGCAGTTCCCCACTGAATGAATACAGCTGTGTTCTAAATACATTCCATTTGTTTACCTTGGAACATCAACCCTGCCTTTTTGGTGAAGTCACTCCACAGCTCTACCTGCTTTGAAGCATAAGCTTCTTTCCCTGGCTCTGTGGATTGCAGAGCCCGAGTCTCCCATATCTCCTTTTGATACTGGAACCACAAGGTTGTCCAGAGCATTTCATGCCTCACCAATGACACTTCTTCTCTCCATCTGTCCCTTCTTGCCCTTGCTTTGAGCCAATTGATACGATAAACTGGCAACATCTTATTGGCAAGATATATGGAGAAAATAATTAGTATTCACTCACATTCTTCCATCAACCCCCCACTGTCCCCATTCAGCAGATTCTGTTCCCCATCCACCATCCAAAACCAAGCCATTTTACTAACCCCCTGGCCGAACCTGTTTTCCTCTGTTACCTCCTTACTAACACCAAGATCCTCTGGTTGGATTTCCTTGAACTTTTCTCCTATGTTATCATTGAGGTCCAATCTGAGAATGGCTTTCCTGGCCCTTTGATAACTTCTGACATGCTTGTTTATCCTGACCACCACTTTCTGGATTTCCTTCTTGGTTCTTGTACCCTCCCTAGTGGAATTTGCAGTCCTGAAATTCTGCCTGTACAGCATGGCCTTGCTGCCAAGGTCAGTCCGCAGTTGGTCAAGACAATCATTAGCCTGTCCAATCCTGAGTTCCATCTCCTCTTTCAGAAGATCATGAAGGCCAATCTCCATAAGCTTGGCTGCTCCAATGGATGAGGGCATCCATATACTCATCAGCTCAGAGGCCAGCTCCTGGACTTCCTCATCTGGAGCCTCCAAGACTGTATCATCATCTTCCCAGAACTCGCCATCCTCCTTCTCCTGGTCTTCTTGTGCACAGAATGCTGGATCATCCTGGGGAATGAAAGCACCATCTATCTCTAAGCCTTTTAAAAATGCTTGACCAGTGCTGTGGAACTTTTCAATCCTGGAAGAAAGTCTCTGCCTCTTCTCAGAGGTTTTGACTTCCTGCCTAGCAGACATTGGACTGGGAAGCTGACGAAGCTCATATCTTAGCTGGTCCCTGCAGGTTGGGTCAGCAGACAAATCACTTTCAGGTCAACAATGGCCTCACTGTGAGTCCTCAATGCTAATTCCTTCTGCCAGCCAAGCCACAGAACCAAGGTTTGGTGAGGAGGACACTGGATTTTTTCCAAGTTTTAACTGTGCTTCATGAAATGTGGGGGCTACAAACAATCAGACAGATCCATTGTCCCATCTGAATAAGACTGACCTTTGTCCCCTCTCAACAAATAAATGTCCAGGGCTTCACCACGGTCTGCCTCCGCCTTAACAGCATCCAACTCCCACCGAGCTACTTTGTTTGGATCTAGAACAGCATTCAACTGCTCATAGGCCTGATTCATGTCCTCCAGACATTTGTTGGAGGTCTTGTATTTTTTCAACAAGGAGGGGACTGTGATGCGGGGTGTAAATTCACCAACCTCCAAGAAAAAAAAAAACTCACCTATTCCCACAAGTTTCTTCCAGTTGGAATCCCTCATATGATCATCATACACCTCTTGCCTGTGTGCCTGAGTCATAGACCTGGCAGTGGGGGAGATCTTATTGAATGGAGCCCACAATGTCTCCAAAATTTCTCCATCCAAGTGGCCTGCACCCTTGACAAAGTTGAGGCTGTACCTTGGAAAGCAGGAGAGCTTGTGTGCAGCCAAATGGAACTTCCCCACAGCAGGAATGATCTCCAATCCTGAGGGAAGAAATAGAGAAGAACTAGATTTGACCCGACTCCTGAAGTTGACACTCCACTGGCACCCTACATCATAAATGACAAGGGCTGTTGTGATGTTTTCAGAATGATAACTAAGGGCATTGCAAATGGAGTAGTCTGTGTTCATATACCTGGCCAAGCATGAGTGCCAATGGCATCATCTTCAGCCAACATGCTTGCTCACCTTTCCCCTTTTTGAAAGTCCACCACTGAATGTGGGACAAAGCAACCATGCCGAGCACATGCTGTGGCACCAATTCCAGTGGATCGAAGGTTGGACTTGTTGATATTGGCAGCATTGATTGCCCTGTGATTGCTGCAAGTGGACCTCTATTGGTATGGTCAGCGCGGGAGATGTCAAGACCTTAGGCCCCCCCACCTCCTTGTTATCCACAGACTGTTGAAGGTGACTCTGATAGGGAATCTCTGAAACCATGTAGCCTTTTCCATCTGACAAAGATACATCCATCTCAGGTTTGTTCATTTTCATATGTTGTGCAGTGAAGTTGCCATCAATGACATATTGCCTTGTCACAGTATTGCTGAATGAGGTTAGAAATGGAAATTAAATCAATTACAGCCTCCCACCTGTCATACCGAGCCTTCCAATCAGGAGGTAAATTAATTCCTGGTTGGGGGCAGGCAGGACAGAAGAGGGCAAGTCCCCCTTCTCCTGGATCCAGTTCTGTATCATGACCAAACCCAAACCATTTCCTATGTTTCAGATCCCTCCACAGCCGAGAAACCCTCATCAGCTCCCTGTACCTATCCTAACAAGCCAAGAAAAAAGTATTAACCCAAGTCACCTAATAACATATGGATGGCAAATGGGACTCAACTGGTACCCTGTCAGGAAATGCATTATTGGTGAACCTCTTCAGCTTCTGATAGAAGCTCATAGCTGAAGTCTTGCACTCCAAAGCATCAATAAGAAAGTGGTTGAGCACCTCAAAGGTGAAGGCAGTCTTAGGCTTAGATATGCTGGCTGGAAAAAGTCTTTCTCTGAGTAAAGAAAGGTGTAAATCAATGGGATCTGATCCAGGGCAGCTGCACCAAGAGACCTCATGAGTAAAAATACCCTCAGTGTGCACTATGGTCATTTGGGATCGGGAAGACCTCCTGGAAAAAGATTACCACAAGGGCTTGGGAAGTACAGGCTACTGACCTGTAATTTGGAGGTCCTTCCCCAGATACATAGCCAGACTCCTCTGGATTGGGATTCTCCTGGGCTTGGGGACATGGCCCCCCCCCATGGCCCACATGCCACAAGAAGCCAAGGTCCATCAAGGAGGTAGCCTGGTAGTGGGTACCATTCCACCTTTGGACCTTGTGAAAGGGCAGGTTTCTGTGAGCTTTGACAGCACAGGGACCACACCAGGCATGCACACCAGTGCAGGACATGCATCGGATACTCCCTTCTGCTTGACAGCATTGCTCACAAATTCCCCCCTTAGCCAGTTGCTCCCCTTCCAGAATAACATTGAGGTACTCTGTTCTCCAGGGCAACCACTCTCTGATAAAGTCATTCTGACTCTGAAAACAAGTTTGAATGATTTCCCTTCTCAGTTCAGGACACCTACCTTTGTGAACCTTCTAGTTGGAGGGACATCTTCTACATCATTCCAGTCTGAGTTAGGGAAGTCAGAGAAGTTGAGATTCTGGGATGATGCCATAGTCCTTGGGGTTCTTGGAGTGGAAGGCTGGCTCCCAGATGGTTGGTACAGGTGCCTAGCATCAACTTCCTTGTATGTGAGCTTTCCTCTCCTGGTCTTGGTGGGCTGGAAAGTATATAAAGAACCTCTACTGGAGCTTTTGCCCAGGACTTTGGACTTTCTGCGTTGCATGCTCAAGAGAGTGATTTGAAACACGGGGAATCAGTGCTGAAGATGCATAATTTTTACTTGGAAACTCCGACTGACATCGGCTAAAGGCTCGGCTAGGTACCTACCCTAAGACGGTAAAAATCTACCTAGAAGATCCTTCTGTTGGGTGAAAGCTGGCCTGGCCACTCCAAATTTGTTGTGGACAGCATCTTTCATGTAGTGAGCAAGTGCTATCCTTTCACCATTTTCCCATTTGGGGACAGAGTGGCAAAGAAGTTTACCAGCAAGGTAAATCATTGTGCCTGGTTGATAACCAAAAATGGAGCCGAGATCCCCAATATGAAATTGGGCATCATGAGTTCCCAGGCTCACTAGCAAGTCCAGCAGAGAGGGTGCAGAAACTTTGTCTAGGTGGGGAGGAGTCTCCTGGTTGACTATGACATCTATGCTGACATAGATGGAAGGCCATGGAGTGCCAGACAGGGGCCGGGTGACCACCCAGTTTTCCTTGGCTGCAATGGCATCCTTTCCAACCCTAGCCAGATCTGGCAGGACAAATCCCGAAATGGAGTTCCAGAACTCCTCTGCATAGGAAATGTCTCGAAGCCATTCCTGTACAGCAGGGATTTTGAGATTGGAACTTTCATAGACCTTGTCCTGCAATCTCTTTGAGAGCATTAGCCTTGCAATCCCCACCAGACCATAAGGATAAAAATTACCACATGACCCTGCTGGAAAGTTGCAGGAGAGTTCATAAGCCTGCCATGACCAAACATGGCATCAGCCAATGGGTCCTCATTGCCATCAAGCCCTGGCAGATGCCTATGGCCAAACCTCTTGCTGGACTCATTTTTCCTCTTGGAGTGTTTCACAAGGCTGCCCTTTAAAGGGAGGTGAATCCTATTGAGATGTTCCTTCCAGTGAATCAATATAAGATATACATGGGGGAAGAGACTGCTTCACCACTCTTTGAGGAGGAATGATGCCTGGGAGATACCAAACCATCACTCTACCATGGACATCCAAAACAGTGGCAGGGTCAGAGATGTGCCCCCATTGGGGATATTGAAAATACTTGGTCTTTTCTGCAGCATGTGGCATGGGTTCGGCAAACCTATCAATGTCCCACTCGGTTACATCTTCCTTTGGACTTCAGACTTTGCACCTCAACTATTTTCAGACAGACAGACTCACAGGGGTTCAGGATTGCATGGGCAATGACAAGGGCTGCCAACTTGTTTTCAGCCAAGGAGATAGATGCGGAAGGAAGGTCTTCTTTGGACATATCCCTTCGGAGGTTAGTCAATTGGGACATAACTCTGAGTCTATCAAACTGGATGTAGCCAATACCAAGGAGTAAACAGTTCAAATTACCTTGGCTTCCTAAGGTCCCATTTTTGTAGTACCACAGATGCAGGGAGTCGGCATCCCCCAAGTACAGATGTCAAGATCCCATCTACCAAGGCAGCCAGGGCATCAGAAGAGGTTGAGGGGGCATTCATTTCACACTTGTTGGCTCAGGGACAGTGGTGTAGTGGAGAGAGCATAAAATTTTAAGGCGGGAAACTTATAATGACCAACTTATGCCTTGGTATTTATTCCTTATGGCACTCATTACTTAGGGTTAGGGTTAGGCCTCTTAAATTTCAAAAAATGAAGGTAAAAACAAGACAATTAAAACCCTCTAAGACAAAATACAAGGGGTTATGAGGTTATGAAGACTACAACAGATTTGAATACAAGTTACAACTACAAAATAAAAAATCAAAACAAAGTTCCAAGTGGAACAGACTCCTTGACAACTGTCCAGGAGGGGCCCTTCCCCCGGAGCAGAAGCAAGTCATCCAGAAAAAAAGAACTCCAATTACAACCAAATAACCCACAAGTACCAACTACTAAAAGGCTGAACTAAGATGGACACAGTTAGCACCTGGGACCAAGAAAACAAGCAACTTACTTAGCACAATGACATAGTCAGCCTCTGGCATAGGTTCAGTCAATCATTATAATATGTAAACAGAAAAGTGACATACCACAATCATCTAAGACATAACCAAGGCAGACCAAGCAAACCATGTTTGTATAATAAGCCAGCCTACACTAGTAGGCATGGACTGTCCCCCAGAACCGTAGTTGCAGGCCCACACTAGCAGGCACAGACAAAAAAGTTAAAATACAAAGTCCCCCCAGTACCAACATATTTTATAATAAGCCAGCCTACACTAGTAGGCATGGACTGTCCCCCAGAACCGTAGTTGCTGGCCCACACTAGTAGGCACAGACAAAAAAGTTAAAATACAAAGACCCCCAGGTACCAACATATTTTATAATAAGCCAACCTACACTAGTAGGCATGGACTGTCCCCCAGAACCGTAGTTGCTGGCCCACACTAGTAGGCACAGACAAAAATAGTATCTACCCCTCATACCAACAATGTACTGGCCAGGTACACTGTGAATGAAGGGTCACCATCCAGACATGTCCAGCTGCAGCCTGAACACCATCAAGATGGCGTCTGTGGATCAATAGTTAGTGTAACGACTACCCTAAAGAGGGTCCAGCTGGACTCGTCACTGAGTACCGTGGTAAGCACACAGCATGAAGAACAAAAGAGAAAAAAAAAGCGTACCATGCTCGAGACTACCCTAAAGAGGGTCAACCTGGACTCATCACTGAGTAGCGTGGTGAGCACACGGCATGAAGAACAAGAAAAAAAAAAAAAAAAAAAAAACCGTACCATGCTCCAGACTACCCTAGGGAGGGGGTCCAGCTGCACTCGTCACTGAGTACCATGGTAGGCACACAGCATGAAGAATGAAAAAGAAAAAAAAAAAAAGAAAAAAAAAAGCGTACCATGGTCAAGACTACCTTACAGAGGGTCAACCTGGACTCGTCACTGTACCGTGGTAAGCACACGGCATGAAGAACAAGAGAGGAAAAAAAAAAAAAAAAAAAACCGTACCATGCTCCAGACTACCCTAGGGAGGGGGTCCAGCTGCACTCGTCACTGAGTACCGTGGTAGGCACACGGCATGAAGAATGAAAAAGAAAAAAAAAAAAGAAAAAAAAAAAAGCGTACCATGGTCAAGACTACCTTACAGAGGGTCAACCTGGACTCGTCACTGTACCGTGGTAAGCACACGGCATGAAGAACAAGAGAGGAAAAAAAAAAAAAAAAAAAAAACCGTACCATGCTCCAGACTACCCTAGGGAGGGGGTCCAGCTGCACTCGTCACTGAGTACCATGGTAGGCACACAGCATGAAGAATGAAAAAGAAAAAAAAAAAAAGAAAAAAAAAAAGCGTACCATGGTCAAGACTACCTTACAGAGGGTCAACCTGGACTCGTCACTGTACCGTGGTAGGCACACAGTGTGAAGAACAAGAGAAAAAAAAAAAAAAAAAAAAAAAAAAGAAAAAAAAAAAAACCGTACCATGCTTCAGACTACCCTAGGGAGGGGGTCTAGCTGCACTCGTCACTGAGTACCCTGGTAGGCAGACGGCGTGAAGAACAAAAGAGAAAAGAGAAAAGAAAAAAAAAAAAAAAAAAAAAAAAAAAAAAAAAAAAACGTACCATGCTTGAGACTACTCTGTGGGTGTTGCTGAACCCGTCACTGAGTCACTGAGTACCGTGGTAAGCACACAGTGGGAAGAACGAAAGAGAAAAAAAAAAAAAAAAGTAAAACGTACCTGTTGATAGCGAATCGTCGTCGTTGTCGTCTCCGCACTTGCGAGAGAGATGGGAGTGGAAGAGAAACGAAGGAAACAGCCTGTGGGAAAGTGCGCCTCTAATATACACAGTGAGTTTGGTTATGTTTGCCCCGCACGTGACCGTGCCAAAATAACAATAACAAAAAATCGACTCATGTCCTTTGGTGATGGTCACGTGTGACGGTGACGTGTCACTTCAACCGTGGAAATTTGTGCCATTGCTTCGCATCCGAGCAGGTTCGCCCTACCTACCAGGTCCTACCACCCCCGCCGGGCCCGCCCGCACCCTAAAAATTTACGCGGTAAGTCGTACCGCTCTCTGAAGGCATCCTTAACACTAATACAACCCCAGTACCTTCGTCACCTGCCCTGTCGCCTCGAGGAAGGTCCTACCACCCCACCCATACTTTAAAAATTTACGAGGTAAGTCGTACCGCTCCCCGCTCGCAGCTTCAACACTAATACACCCCCAGTACCCTCGTCACCTGCCGTGTCGCCTCGAGGTAGGTCCCACCACCCCCCACCCACACTTAAAAATTTACGAGGTACGTCGTACCGCTCCCCGCCCGCAGCTCAACACTAATACACCCCCAGTACCCTCGTCACCTGCCGTGTCGCCTCGAGGTAGGTCCCACCACCCCCCACCCAAGTTTAAAAATTTACCAGGTACGTCGTACCGCTCCCCGCCCGCAGCTTCAACACTAACCTTCGTCACCCGCCGCGTCGCCTCGAGGTAGGTCCCACCACCCCCCACCCACGTTTAAAAATTTACGAGGTACGTCGTACCGCTCCCCGCCCGCAGCTCAACACTAATACACCCTCCGTACCCTCGTCACCTGCCGTGTCGCCTCAAAGTAGGTTCCCACCACCCCCCACCCACGTTTAAAAATTTACGAGGTACGTCGTACGGCTCCCCACCTGCAGCTTCAACACTAATACACCCCCCAGTACCCTCATCACCTGCCGTGTCGCCTCGAGGTAGGCCCTACCCACCCTCCCACCTGTGTTTTGAAAAAGTTACGAGGTAAGTTGTACCACCCTCCGCTTGCATCCTCAACTCTCTAATACACCCTCCCAGTACCTTCGTCGTCTCCCCCTTGCCTCAAGGTAGATCCTACCACCCCCCACCGGAGTTTAAAAAAATTTACAAGGTAAGTCGTACTGCTCCCCACTTGCATCTTCAACACTAATACACCGCTTGTACCCCTGCCACCTGCCCCGTCGCTCTGAGGTAGGCCTTACCCCACCCCCACCTGAGTTTCAAAAAAAATACGAGGTAAGTCATACTGCGCTTCGCTTACATCCCCAACACTAATACACTCCCCAGTGCCCTTGTCGCCTTCCCTGTCACCGGTCACCCTTGAGGTTGGTCATACAGCCCCCACCCACATATATATAATTTATGTCTATGTATTGTGTATCTCCACTGTTGTGTAGATATATCAGCCATTCAACCATGGCAAGGACAAAACAAACAGCCAGGAAAACAACTGGGGACAGGGCTCCCAGGATTAGCCTGCAGTCCTTCCAGAAAAGAAAGGGTAAGGCATCTGCTGCATCCAAGAGGCCAACCCCCAAGCAGAAGGCCAGCACCAACTCAGTAAGCTCCTCTCCATATTTCATACTCCTGTTGACACCCTGCATAGTTCTGTGTTATGTGCAGAGATGGGGGGGACTTGTGGATCTGCAATGAAAAGTACTGCAGAAGGGTAGTGTGTAATAAGTGCCTGGTAGTTCCTGAAGAAGAAAAGGACAAACTGACCCAAGATGGTGTCACTTTCAAATGTGTGACCTGCCACTGGAGGGAGAATCAAACTAACCCTCAGCCTTACTTTGTAAGTCCACCATCCCCCACTGCAACTTATATTCACAACACATCATGAAGGGGTTCTACTCTGAAGGAATACCAATCCTTGCCCACCCTCCTGTAGTCCAGGGCAGCTTCCAGCATGCCATCTCTTCCCAGGTAGCCTCCCTCCCTACAGCACTTGTCCACCTCCATATGGACAATCTAGAGGTTGGTCATGCCCAAGTCAACATCATGAACTCCTACCTGCAGCCATACTTTCCCCAAGGGAGCTACCAATTCTCCCAGCTGCCCTTCAATTTAGCTACCCAGGAATCCCTCCATGATTATGAAAAGGCAGCAATGGACCTGGCCCATTCCCTCTCCTCATTTTCCAGGGTAGTCCTATTCCTCACCACCCATAGTGATGAGGAAAGAGGGGATCTCTTTTCTGGTGAGGTTGATGGGAAACCAATAGCATCTAAGGTGTCTGAAGTAAGTGGCTAACTCCCCTACTCATCACTTTGCTGACCATGTCCAGTGCCTCCAAGTTTTGTTCCACCCCCTTACCAAAATTGTCAAGGGAGCAGATGTAATATTCAATGTCTGTGGCTCTGTAGTCACTGTCCAAGACAGTTTTGATGATTTAAAAGAAGCTGCTCATAAGTGAGTCTTTCCATTATTTTTTGGATTCCTATTTCCAACCTTGTCCAGATTCATGCCAAGATCTATGATCTTTTTTGATGCTCAACATCTGCAGCTGGCCACCACTACCCCTTACCTCTTGAGTCTACTGGAAAGCATTGTCATCCAAGGATTTGACATTGCCAAAGCAGTCAAGTTTGCCCTCAATGATTGTGCACTGCTTGGTAGGCATTCCAACATTATCACCATGATGTGGAGGTCTGAGGGGCAAGGAGTGGAAAAAGTGGAAAAAGTGGTGGTGGAGAAATTGATGTGGACTGATAAGCATATCAGACCTTGGGGGGGCCATTTGCCAGTCCAGTGCCCTCAATGTGGAACCATGCAGAAGTGGGAATGTGGTTCTGCAGGTAAAACCATCACCTATGAGTGCAGGTATGCTCAATGTGGGGTAGGGAAAGGGCCTAACAATACATCTCTCCCACCAAAAAAATTCCCTTACTCCATTCCTCCTGATGCCATTCCACTAACACAAGGAAAAAAAGGATCATCTTCCTGGCTACAAATTACCCTTTAGCTAAATACCTGTGCCTTGTAAATACCACACAACTATGTTATGTTGACCAGTCTTGAAAATCCTACATGTTTTTTGAAAGATTCTGATAAAGTGAAATGACATGGCTAGCCCCCCAGTGAGGTTGGCCGACCCCCTCTCAGGACGTGGCTGCCCCCTTCAGTAGGGTCGGCCGACCCCACTCTCAGGACGTGGCTAGCCCCCTCAGTAGGGTCGGCCGACCCCCCTCTCACTGCCCCCTTCAGTAGGGTCGGCCGACCCCACTCTCAGGACGTGGCTACCCCCTTCAGTGAGGTCGGCCGACCCCCCTCTCAGGACGTGGCTACCCCCTTCAGTGAGGTCGGCCGACCCCCCTCTCAGGACGTGGCTACCCCCTTCAGTGAGGTCGGCCGACCCCACTCTCAGGACGTGGCTGCCCCCTTCAGTAAGGTCGGCCAACCCCACTCTCAGGACGTGGCTGCCCCCTTCAGTAGGGTCGGCCGACCCCCCTCTCAGGACGTGGCTACCCCCTTCAGTGAGGTCGGCCGACCCCCCCCTCAGGACGTGGCTACCCCCTTCAGTAGGGTCGGCCGACCCCCCTCTCAGGACGTGGCTACCCCCTTCAGTAGGGTCGGCCGACCCCCCTCTCAGGACGTGGCTGCCCCCTTCAGTGAGGTCGGCCGACCCCCCTCTCAGGACATGGCTGCCCCCTTCAGTAGGGTCGGCCGACCCCCCTCTCAGGACGTGGCTGCCCCCTTCAGTGAGGTCGGCCGACCCCCCTCTCAGGACGTGGCTGCCCCCTTCAGTAGGGTCGGCCGACCCCCCTCTCAGGACGTGGCTGCCCCCCTCAGGACGTGGCTGCCCCCTTCAGTAGGGTCGGCCGACCCCCCCCTCAGGACGTGGCTACCCCCTTCAGTAGGGTCGGCCGACCCCCCTCTCAGGACGTGGCTGCCCCCCTCAGGACGTGGCTGCCCCCTTCAGTAGGGTCGGCCGACCCCCCTCTCAGGACGTGGCTGCCCCCTTCAGTGAGGTCGGCCGACCCCCCCCTCAGGACGTGGCTGCCCCCTTCAGTAGGGTCGGCCGACCCCCCTCTCAGGACATGGCTAGCCCCCTCAGTGAGGTCGGCCGACCCCCTCTCAGGACGTGGCTAGCCCCCCAGTGAGGTCGGCCGACCCCCCTCTCAGGACGTGGCTAGCCCCCTCAGTGAGGTCAGCCGACCCCCCCCTCAGGACGTGGCTACCCCCTTCAGTAGGGTCGGCCGACCCCCCTCTCAGGACGTGGCTGCCCCCTTCAGTGAGGTCGGCCGACCCCCCCCTCAGGACGTGGCTGCCCCCTTCAGTAGGGTCGGCCGACCCCCCTCTCAGGACGTGGCTAGCCCCCTCAGTGAGGTCGGCCGACCCCCCTCTCAGGACATGGCTAGCCCCCTCAGTGCGGTCGGCCGACCCCACTCTCAGGATGTGGCTAGCCCCCTCAGTAGGGTCGGCCGACCCCCCTATCAGGACATGGCTACCCCCCCCAGTGAGGTCGGCCGAAACCACTCTCAGGATGTGGCTACCCCACCCAGCAAGGTCAGCCGACCCCCCTCTCAGGACGTGGCTACCCCCCCCAGTGAGGTCGGCCGAAACCACTCTCAGGATGTGGCTACCCCACCCAGCAAGGTCGGCCGACCCCCCACCCACACTTCGGCCTACCTACCCCCTAGGAGGGTCGGCCGACATCGGCTAGTCCTGCATTTAGGCCGAAATGTACACATCGGGTGTCCCAGTTTCAGGACTATGGTTGACTGAACTATGTGATGCATGTATCAACTCTGGTGAGCCGTCTGCGATGATACGCTTGACCAGTTTGTCCTTCTTTTTACTTTCCTCTTTGTTGATGCTCATAAGTCCCGAGAGCCGTCGTAGGATGTCTTTGATGGGGAGTTTCCCCAGGTCGGCTTCCATAGAGTCCATGTGAACGTGTGGTTGGGCACACTCGCAAAATTTGGTGGAGAATGACGGCTTGTCATACCCCTCAACATGTCTTAGTAAGGTTGCCGTTCCAAATCCCTCCTTATACGCTACACTGAGATATACTGACATGCGCTTGCAGGTAATCCTACGTCTCCCCTTCCATGTCGCACGCGTCACACTAGCTAAAATGGTTGTGTCATCCCTCAACGGTATTCATACTGTATCCTGTTCTCCCTCACTGTCAGCAAACTCTCCTTGCGAAAGTAGGGCACTGCAATGTTGTTAGCATGTGTGCTGAACTCATAAAGAGGCGTTCGTACGACTCTTCCTCGATTACTTCCACACGGGGTCGGCAAAAACCACCTTCGAGGCCACATGTCATTCCACCAAGAATCCACTGCAAATCGAGCACGCCAAACTGCCAGAAGACGTTCTCAAGGGAATGGGAGGCTCGTGGCAAGCCTTCCACGTTAAACCACATCATCGCTGCATCTGTAATGGTTCGCGTGGAGACCTTGCAGGTGTTCTTGACTCCATGTAAGTCTTGGCACTGAATATATTGAATGCCGCGCGTTTGGTATTTCCGCACCGCATCTAGGACGGCGCGCCTATCCGGACTGCAATATAGTGGGCCTGCGTTAACCAAGGACAGCCGGCGAAGCGTGAGTTTAGGATAACTGCAGAATATGGTATCGGCGCTGACGAAATTCATCACGGCCGTGCTGTGAAACTGGAAAATGGGGCTCAAAGCCGTCGACGTCCTTGATATGACAACATCTATCTTCCTCTGCCCTTTGCACACAACCACCACTCCATGCACGTGGGAATACGTGTAGTTGGCGACGTTCGTCTGAAGCTCGCTGTGGATTGTATAGCCTTCATACTGCAGTCGCTTGAGCAAGAACCTCGAAGTGGCTAATGGCACGTAGATGTCGAGATCTTTCGGGGTCCAAGACGTGCCTGTTTCCGGTAACAGCAGGTGCAGAGCAGTGGAGCCGGAGATGACAGCGTCACAAGTTCGCAGAATGTCCAACAACTCGTACGCATTGTCAAAGTATTGACCGGCCACACGGCATAACCTGTGCTTCAGGTATGCTCGGACATCCTTGCTTTGTCGGCGGCTGGCGCATGCTAATTGCTGAAGGTCTCCCACATCACAGTAGGACATCATGATTTCGGCCAAATCTCCGCATTTGATAAATTTTTCCGCTGGTAGCATGAGTGGCCGTGGTTCGGGGGCAAGATTACTGTACTAGCATCAGTGGCCGTGGTTCGAGGGCGAGATTCGATTATGCGACATTACCTGGGTGCAAGGACCTCTTTGGCGATGGATCGGATGTGCACCGTGACGCTGTTCGTGAAGTATGCTGTCCTATTTCCTCCTACACCCCTTTGATCTCCTAGCATCCCCTACTGCTGTACACGTTCGCCTCTGCTTAGAAACAATTGGGGGTGGCAAACACCACTGATGATATTGCATCCGTTTCTTTGTGAATCCAATGTGAATTGACACACGAACTACCTTTGCCTACACTACAACTAATGCTGTGTATGGTATTAACGAATTCATACTCCATTTCGTAAACTGGTGTGCAGAGGGAACGCGATTCAGTGCCTCCAACTGTGGGACTCCAGGGGAAAATACCGCACCGTGTTTCTGCTTCCAGTAAACATGGCAGCTCATCCTCTGGGCAGATGTTTATCGGTCGCCCACTGCTCGTAACTCCTACAAAAAGATACTGCGCATTTGCTCTTTCGTTATCATGTTGATCTTTGTCGAAAAACACCTTGAAGGCAGACTTTCCAACGTGAATATGTTCAGAACGTATCGCGGCACCGGTGGGAAACACGTTCGCATTTGGCAGGATGATGCGAAACGGCTCTAGAGTGTCTCGACGCACGTCCATCCTACGAGGTCCTGTCTCAGGACCAATCAGGAAGACCAATACAGATGATGTGGTGAGCATGAACAAAGTCTAACGCTTTACAATCAGCCGCTTACTGTTGGATCTAAAGGTACGAACCTGTGACGTTCTTGTGCTGCTGTCGATGTTACCACACAATGGTAACTACTCCTCAAACGAGCGTATCGCATTGCCTGTGGCCCTCCCCAAAAAAGTTCCCCCCTCTCGTATTCCGTACTCGTGAGGAGGGTTTTCTTCGTCCGCCGTCACTGTCATTCTCCCCAGAGGACCCGATAACGCTCTGGACCCATCCCTATTCCTCCTTAATGTGCGCGTCCGCACGAAATACAAACATCACGTTGGTGCCCCCCCCCTTTTCGTAAACCATTTATAAGGCCTGACGTTCTGCTTCGTTTTTCTCCACCTTTACCAGAATGGCGTCACCTAACATCACCTCTGCGAATCGGATTATCAATGCTAGGGATCGCCTCCTGGCATCTGGCCTCTACCTCGGTGATTCTGCCATCACAAGTAACCTTCAGTGGGTTCGAAATGGTCGCGCTCACGTCTTATCGTACGTTCCAAATGCACTGTCTCACGGTGGCCATGGTACTGTCAACACGACGCATAACGGCGATACTGTTCCCTCTGACCACCCTTCGATGCCTCATGCTGGCGAAGGTACTGCCGACGGCGCGGATAGCAGCAATACCGTTCCCTCTGACGACGGTTCACTGTCTCATGGTGGCCATGCTACTGCCAACACCACCGATTCCTCCAACACCGTTCCCTCTGCCGAAGCTACTGCCAACGGCACGGATAGCAGCAATAGCATTCCCTCTGACAACGGTTCCCGGTCTCATGGTGGCCATTCTACTGCCAACAGTATGGATTCCTCCGTCACCGTTCTCTCTGATGACTCTTCACCGTCTCATGCAGGTGATGCTACTGCGCAAATGATGGATAAGCGCGAGACCCTTCCTTCTGACGACTCTTCAGATTGCTCCGAGTCGCCCACTCCTCAGCCTGCTGTACTCAGTGCAATTGTCCGCATCGACTCCGAGGACTTTTGGCTGACGGCAGATGGTGGTTACCTAGGACCCAACATCGTATGGAAAGAATTTGCCGATGTTAAGCTTTCATGCGCAGCCACCGATCCTGGATTAGAGCCAGTTTCATCCGATTACGTCGTCGTCATCAACGTGCTACAGCACCTCACTGAAAAATGTGTGACTGCCGGTTATTCGAGTGGAAAAAGTCTCTTTTCCAAGAAAGGAACAGCAGCTATGCGTTTCAAACTTCGCCACACTCTTTTTGAGGTGTGTATATCTGTACACGTATTCACACAAACTCATTCAATTTGGTTGACATCTTCTTAGTCCCTCGATGGTGAGGACGGCGACAGTAAGGAAGACTCCAGGACGCCATCCGATACTGCCGGTATGTTCACCACGCTTGAGTATGGGCAGCGCTCTAATCCGTTGTCTAGTTTCTGATGTTTTCTCTTTCGAACGTTGGCCTCTAACGAAAGAGACAAATCGAGCGGAACTTCTCAGTCTCAAATCCACGCATCGCATACTGCCTCTTCCGGCATATGACCTCGATGATCATCTCATCAGGCCTGGAAGCTATCGCCGTCTCCTCCAAGGTGCCATCGTGGAGGTGCACTTCACCTTGTCGCACTGGGCCATTGCTGCTGCCAAACGAGATGTTTACGGCGCTGACATTGAACGCATTCGTTTGCTCGTGCCTCCTACGCATACTGCCACCACCAAGAAAAGAAGGATCCCCTTTCGCCTGGAAGAAGATAGTTCTCCGGCCAAAAAATCTGCAAGAGTGTAAAAGGTGAGAGTTCCTGCTTCTTGCTGCGCTTCCATGCCCGTCTCACATGCAGCTTAGTGTTCGCCAGTAGGACTACGCCAGAGTCTGCTTGATCTGCTTTGGTCCGTGGCACTTCACATGTACTTTGTGCTGGATGTCATTCAATGTGTCTATCTTGTACATGTTCCCTAAGTTGTTCGTATGCTCGGAATATACGTGATCTGCGTTTGACTTTGTATAATGACATGTGTGATTGTGCAAAGGGGGCTAGCCAAGCAAGGTTGCCGCCGCTGCCAGCGGCACTTCCCGAGTAAACAGTCGCACATACATAAGTAGCCCCTGTCAACGCGATAGACGGACTCGGGTGTTGGGCTTGCGGTGGTTTGGGGCCAACGCTGGGGATTCAAGACAATCTCAGCTTTTGCTGGTTCGGAGAGCCTTTGACCGAGATTCCTTGTCGAGAACACACTGTGTGAGGTGATCGGCGGCACGCCAGTTGGACCAATCAACGGCAAACAGCTGCTGGTCGTCGACGAGAACAGCGTGCAGGCCATCTGTTTGTCTTGTGAGGCTCGACGATGGCACACGCAAGTTCGACGTACTCGCCGTCACCCGCTGAGCTGCGTTCACCGTCGCCGTCGTTCTCGCAGTCAACGGTTATCCTCGACGACTCTTCGTCTGCAAGCGAGGCAGGCGACGTTGCCGCGTTTCCTGCGGAGGACCGTGGCTCACCAGGTCCGTCCTCCGCACCACCAGCCGACCCCGGTGATACTGTAGCATGTCTATGGGAGGGCTGCGGTCACGTCTTCTCCCACCTTCCCACTCTCATCGACCATATCCATAGCTGTGAGTGCGCTTGCTGGTCTACCACCTCTTAGCTGACAACATTGTCAGCACACATCGGCGTCCACAAATCGAACTACACGTGCGAGTGGGCTACTTGCGGTCGTCGTGGCCTTGCACAAACATCCCGCTTCGCTCTTATATCCCACATCCGGTCGCACACCGGCGAAAAGCCCTTCACATGTACGCGACCAGGTGGGTTCTCCTCACTTCCCGCCGGTGGCACTTCAGTTTAACGGCTGCATCGCTGATAGAATGTGACAAGTCTTTCACCCGCTCGGACGCGCTCGCAAAGCACATGCGCCTTCAGCACAACATGCTACCTCCTCCCTCGGGACGTGGCGGCTCTCGGAAACGGAAACGCGGGGACTCTCCCCAACCAAATCCTTCTCACGCACAAATCCCTTCTGCACCTGCGGATGCCTCTGGGTTTAACACTTTCAAGGTCGAGCCTCGATCACCTTCAGAAACAGGAATCCCTGGTGCAGACTACTTTGATACTCACCCTCCACCCGGCCAGGAAGACGACCGCAATGAAGACGGGATAGACGACGACGACGGGGAGGATGGCTTACCACCTCACGTCGCTCGTCACATGGATCCACAAACTGGCCTAGTGATGGGCCGGTCACCGAGCTTGGTCAAATATATCATCCAGAAGGCCAAGATGCGTCATGCGTTGGAGACGCATGCTGCCCTCATAGAGGAGCTGAGGTACATGCCCAGGCTGGCATTGGCATACATGTATTAAATGTGATTTTCCAGGATCGCACGAGCCCAAGCAAAGGAGGAAAAGTTGAAGAAGGAAGCTATGTTGGACGACCTGCTAAGAGCTGTTTTTGGGTATGTTCTTCTCATATACCTTGACCCCTTCCCTGACGATCTTTCTGCGATTTGGCCGTTGCCAGCGAGGAAGCAGCCGCACAATACCTCATGACAGATGCATCTTCGCTGCCCCTATCAAATGCGCGCTCGAACCCCCTGCACGAGCATGGCAATCCTCAATATCAACCTCCGACGGCCCCGCATCGCTTCCGCAATCACCTGAAGCCAAATTTGCACCCGCACGTCCAAGCTTCGTACCCGCATTCGTAGCTGAAGGAGAACGCCATTTACGTCGTTCGTTGTTATCTTATTTATTCTCACATTGTGCCTGTCACCCGACGTGTTTCAGGCGTAATCGTAAGGTTGTTATACTTTCTAGGGACTATGGGCAGACGTGCCAATGTGCATATTGATGCAAAGCACCGAAATGTTGGACGAACCTTACACCATTGTCAAAAGTAGGGCAATGCAGACATCATGTGATTGTGAATAGCAACAAAACGGACTACACTATGCTCAAGCGGGGGATTCTGTGTACTTCTAGCGTCCGATCGCTGGGTTCTCGCTCGGAGATCTGAGATCCCGATAGAGGAACTTACAGCGACTCCTAATAATCTGCCAAACTGACTTTGCTATCCAGAACCTCAGAAAGTGAAAATGAAAATAACATTTAGCATGTGAACCCAAACTCCGCTCCTATGCAGATACAACCCAGAGAACTATAATCCACCAGAAGAGAAATTTGCATCACTTGTGGTTATCTTCTCTTTCGTCGCTACGCATATTTTGGTCGAGGGCAACATCAATCACTACACGAGGTGATTGCAGCTCAGCTGCAAGGACAAAACTTGGTTAGTCAGTGGCACCCCTCTGCGTTAAACCCGTACGGAAACGTCGTGCAGCTGTGTTGAGGGGCTTCTTTGTCGATGCGATGCGAGGCCGAGTAGTAGGCGCATCTTTTATCGCTTGAGTCATATTTGATCAAAAACTAGCTCGATTAAACGGGATTACCTGAGTGCACACCAACTCGATTGTCTCTCCCAAGAGAATAATGCTCCTTGGGGGAGGGCTTCGCGAGTCGTTGCACGCACTGTGGTATCTATGATGAAAGTCGTACCTTCCCATCACCATAACCTCACTCCCGGAAATGAACCGAGAGGGATCTGGTAACCCACAGATGGAATTTTAACGCACGTCATATAAGCAAAGCATCGCAGAGGAAGGGTGCGTGTGATAGAACACGAGTAGGTAATCCCAGTTCGCAATAAACGGCGTGCAAAGAAGCAACGCCAAGGAGTCATCTTAAGGACTGTTGACGAGGCGCTGTAAAGTACATTAAACTTCGTAAGACACGCAGTCGTCGCCACTAACCATAATTGTCCCCCCCCCCAAAAAAAAAAAAGTTCGAGGTAGAGCGGACGCTTGGCGTTACGCAGCATTTAAGTGTGTAAATGCTGTATGCCGTGGTACGAGAATGAGCCTTACGGAGGGCATGTAACCTCTCACCCGTAATCTACTAATGAGGTGCAGGTGTTCAGCCCACGCCCCCGTTAGAAGACCTTCCAAGCACTGCCCCCAACAAAACGAGATAATCATATCCGCAACGTACCACATGGATCCGACGGAGGTCGAACGAGTATACCGAATTGCCGCCAAAGATTCAACTTTCGACGGGAGATTCGGCCAGGGTAACCGACGGCAGTAGCTGCACTCGTGAATCGTGATGACCCATCGATGACGAATAAGTTATGGTGTGCACTGCGTTCGGTATACCATTGTTACCCGGACTGAAGGACGGGAATGCGGTTGAATATCCACCAGTTACTCCAAAATAATATGGCCAGTTCGACAAGGAAAAAAAAAACCAGACAGCCAAGCTGGACCACCCTGCCAGGACGGTCTAACCAGAGTGTGATTGCGACAGGTTCAGTCGACATTCAACCATCCAAACAGAGCAGTGCCTGAAGATGCCAATCAGGGACCAGGGCCAGTGTAAGAAAGTGGACCTGATCACCGTAGTTGAGCTCTGAAATCTGAGACTTCGAGTTGGACTACTCACCTCGTTGCTCAAAATCGTGAGTCAAATTGCTGAGTCTGCGCCCCTGCACTTTCCACATGAAACAGACTACATACATGCCGACATCAATTCCTACCACGTACAACAACACCCGGGCCCACTCCTGGACGAGGAGAACGCGCGTATAACACTCGTAAGGTGGGCAAGAGTTGTCAGATGTTGATGCGAGTGTTTCGGGTGTTCTCCATTTGTGGCTAGTTCATCTTAGTTCTGATGGGCATGTGGAGTCAACGAACGGCTCATCACATCGACCGCAACTACTAACCGGTGTGTTTCGTGGACACGGTAAGTATGCTGATTCGAACTCGGTCCGGCACCAGTCGTCGTGCCAAGCACAATGATTGCGTTGTGCAAGCATGTGCTCTATCTCGTTTTTGTCTTCGTCTGGTTGACTTACCGTTACGAACCTCAAGAGGTATGTATTGCATCATGACCCGTGGAGGGCCGTCCGTCCGCAACTGTAACCACTAGACTACGCCGCGAATTAACGGCAAGTGTGAGATGCACGCATTTGCACTGCAGTCCGGTGTCTTGCTTTCCATCCGCTCGCTGCTGGAGGCCACTGTCCGAGACCCAACGTTCCGGTGAGTGTCTTTTTCCGCGTCATTTGTAACTACCGCCTGACTCCCCGTATCCAAAAGAATGGCATGTGGCACGATTGCTGTGATATGCAGCACTCGGGTCGAGGATGCCCCAGAAATGGGCGGCGTACAGCGTTATCCCACCGAATGACGATGTAGGCTGTGGCATGCGGAATTGATTCATCTGAGAGTCTATAAAGACTTCGGGTCGTGGAGCCAAAACAAATTCCAACGGCCTTCGGTTTTTACTGGTGTTCTCGCCATGCTCACCATGCGCACTGCAGCGCTCCTACTCGTGCTTGGCCTGATAAACCTGTGCCTAGTATCGGCCACCGCCATTGGACCGCGATTGCACCGCGCCCTATCCAAGAGGGCAAATGTCCTAGGTCCCGTGTCAACCGTCGAAGTCGTGAATAAGGTCATTGCACCTGATGGCTTTCCTCGATCGTAAGTCGTTCCCTCGTTGATATCTGGATGGCCCGGTTTTGAATCGTTTAAGGACTGTTCTCGCCGGTGGAACATTCCCCGGTCCTCTAATACAAGCCCGAAAGGTGTTGTTCATGTTCTCCCTTCCCCATGCCTCAGAAATTAACCCCTCCATTCAAGGGAGACGAATTTTTGGTCAATGTCACTAATCTATTGAACGACACTTCCATGGATATTACCACAAGCATCGTCAGTTCACGGTCAAATGCTTTTTTGATGACACGAAACAAATTGACACCTTCTACTTTATAGCATTGGCACGGCATCTATCAGCATCAGTCCAACTGGGCCGATGGTACCGCGTGGATCACACAGTGCCCCATCCAACCCAATGGGAGCTTCTTGCATAAGTTCACTGTACCGGATCAAGCCGGGACATACTGGTACCACTCGCATTTATCGGCTCAGTACTGCGATGGATTAAGGGGACCGTTAGTTATATATGATCCAGACGATCCCCTTGCCGATATGTATGACGTCGATGATGGTAGGGTTCCTTCCTCTTCCGTCTGAGCTTAACAAATGCTACATTATAGAATCGACCGTTATTGTGCTCGCCGACTGGTTTGTCTCCAATATCAATGAGATGTTTGTTTTGGTTCAACTCGTCTTGTATAGGTACCACAAGACCTCGCCGCTGTTGTACAACCCCCCTTTCACGCCGGATTCTACATTGATCAACGGACTTGGCCGTTATCCGGGCGGTCCTGCTTCACCACTTGCCGTGGTCAACGTTACACAGGGGAAGAGATACCGGTTCCGGATTATCGGGGCATCTTGTGACCCGTGGTTCAATTTTACAATCGATGGTCATAACATGACGATTATCGAAGCAGACGGTAACGAAGTGGAACCCGTGGTCGTTGACTCACTCCCGGTTTATGCAGCCCAGCGTTACTCAGTCGTCGTCACTGCTGATCAACCCGTGGGCAACTTCTGGATCCGAGCCGTGTCCAACTTTCCTAATCAGACTTTCGATGGAGGACTGAACTCGGCCATTCTGAGGTATAGTGGTGCACCCATCGAGGACCCTACGACGGAACCTGGACCGTACGTCCTGCCGTTCGATGAAAGTGCACTTCATCCCCTTCACAACAGTGGTGTACCTGGCATCCCTGGAGTAGGGAATGCGGACGTTAATATTAACCTCGTCACTGGCCTCGACGCTGCTCAGGGAGTGTACACCGTTGGTGGTATACCTTTTGTTAACCCTCCACTGCCCGTCCTCCTCCAAATTCTCAGCAGTGCTCAGAATGCTACACAGCTACTTCCTAACGGGAGTGTCTATGAGTTACCACCCAATAAAACGATCGAGCTTAGCATTCCAGCAACTGATCTCACACCTGGGGGTGCGCTGGGTGGTCCGGTAAGTTGACTTCGTGTGGTCTTTCATCGGTAAACTGACTGGAAGCCGATCTGAATAGCACCCTATGCACCTTCATGGGGTATGTTGCATCTCCACTTGTGGCGATGTTCAGATTTTATCTGATACAATTATCACAGCACGCATTTGATGTTGTCCGTGTAGCTGGCAACAGCACGTACAACTATGTGAATCCAGTGCGGAGGGATACAGTATCGCTTGGCACCCAGGCAGTGAACGACAATGTGACTATCCGTTTCAGCACCAATAACCCTGGACCCTGGTACTTCCACTGGTGAGGCTTCCATTGCCGTCTTTATGTACATACACTCAGACTATCGTTTGACTTTAGTCACATCGATTGGCACCTTCACAAGTAAGTGAAAATGAGGAGATTTGTCTCTTGACCCAGTCTAACCATAATTCAATAGTGGGTTTGCTGTCGTTATGGCAGAAGCCCCGTTGGCAGCTGAGGCTCAGGAAAGTAAAGCTACTCCAGGTTCGTAAGCGAAAACCTTCAAACCTCATGGCGAGAATATTAACCATGTTCCAGAGTATTGGTACCAATTGTGCTCCTCCCAGGGAATTACACGATAGCAAGATGTGTATACCACAATCCTATCAGCAGTGCTGGTGTACGCACCATCATATATTATACCTTTACGATATAACCGGTTTTTTCGCAATCCCGGCGTTCGTTTACTATTGGTCTATTTTGTGGTTGCTCCCGGATTCGGGGACACACTAGGAGTAGAATACTTCAGTAACTGTGTATCTTCTGTCCACCAGGACTCTATGTTGGCGAGGTCCTGGTGTAATACACTCGTCATTGAACGTCTGCCGCCGCGTTGTTTCATCTTTAGCACCTAAAACATCCGAAGGAGTCGATCAATTCTAGTCTGAAAGTCCCTCATGAGCATACAGCACCAGTGCCAAGACACGAATATCATGCATCATATATCATACCCGGATAGCGGGTATGCCCGCCAATCTCTGCACTTCCGCGCGTGGGCGCTATCCCCTCATATCTCGTGTGCGTAAGCGCTTCCAACTTCCTCCCTACCTAGTCCGATTACCGATATGCCTCCAGCCCGATTGCGAGCGTTTGCTTACTCGTGGTAGTACCGTTCTTGTGTCTACCTGCCAGGGTATATTTGGGGAACTCATCACCACCACCGTCCTCGTGCTGCGCTTGTTGCACACTAGTACTGTTCGTATGCCACACGTGTAATCGATGTAACAGCACTTGAAACACTCAAACTCAAACCTCTGAGTTGTGGCTCTCTGTTAGTTCCTGCTCATAGCCCCGCAAGTCCTGCCCTATTTTCTTATCGGTCTTTGTGCAGTACAAGTAGCCGGGGTCCGGGCCCGGGACGGACAAGATTCCTGTACTTCAAGTTCCCACGATGAAACCTGCTCACCTCCTTCTCGCGGTAAGTTGACATCAGAGATTCTGACCTTGTTCGAGGAACTTTCCTGGCCCCCTTATTTAACATCCATCGTTTTGAGAGGTTGACTGCACTTTTTTCAGGATGACAACATCCTCAGTACCAACCAATTCGACATTGTGAACATCTCAACGAGCATTTTCCGTGTAGTAGGTTGATGCCAATTCGAAAGATCTATGCTGACATAGTATACATCCGGTTTCGGTCCAAGTGGGCGAACCAAGGCGAACGGGGGACCATGATGCTGGTTCATATACTTGCTGTAGATTGAAGAAAGCGCGCTGACCACTGATTGTGAGGTCCTGCAATGCACTTTGTGATGATGATGATGCGGTTTCAAGTCAGTTCACCGCTTCTGATCTGATCATGAACCCCTGACTCGATGGACATCTAACTCTCCAATCTGTTATCTTTTAGTCACAGGTCGGAAGTTCTTCGCGGCATCGTCAACTGTGACGGTTGGAGCTTGAAGCTCAGCGACCGGGCTTCAATAAATAGAACCACACGCTGTGGCCTAATTCGAACTTTTTTTTCGCAGTACCGGGACCAATGTACTTCCTCAAAATATGACGCGTGTTCCACGGCATGTATGGCATCACTCCCATGTTACCATCATGGCAGATCTGTCCCGCTACCTCCAAGGTTTTCTACTCCCGGACACGGGAACGGTTATCATTGACCCGCCTATCTGCAACTATTGCCCTTGCACTACTTCCTAACTACGAGAAGGCCGATCTACATCCGTACACCTCAGCGTTGTGCCACCACTAGTAAGCAGGACCGAATCTTATATCATTCCTGGTTATTTTATCTGATCCCTGTTATGGCAAAGGATTTCGGCGTAATGTTGAGGGCTTTTTCGTATGTATTCTGGGAACCTCGGTCGTATGCCAGGTATCAATGGACATACATCGAGTATGATCGATTTAGGGAGTTCTATCAGTTGCTAAGGAGATCCCTTAATCTCAAGTTGCAGGTTCTCCAATATCACTGTGGGAAGACTGTCGTACGAGTTGTGTTGAAGAGCTTCCATGTAATGATCGATGGTGTCGCAAGTGGCCGTTCATAATATGGTGCATCAATCATTCACCCAGCCATCCGGTTGGCTCATATCTGTTCTTCTGAACAATATTTGCCTGATCAGATGGGAATATGAATTGTCTAAGTGACTTGCCGAAGGAAATAATGGAGGCAAATTTGTGGTAGTTTCACGTGTCACTGGGACGTACACTTTAGACACCGAGTGTCCATTCTGATCTAGACTTCGTATTGTTTCAAGTTCCTAGGGGCAGTAATGGACAGTTCCTCTGGAGGGGAGAGTGTCACCACAAGCATAGCCAAACATAACAGGGTCCCGCGGACGAAGGCAATACCATAGAGACCAAGGCCTTCGAGAATGGTTTGATTTATGTAATTCGGCTCACCAGTCACCAGAGTGCGAGTCTCGCAAGAAACGTTGGCTCGAGGGTGGCCAAGCACTAAAATAAATAAATAGTAAAGTCCTTTGCTGTGGTGAGCTGTTGGTCACCTGACGAGTAAGATTAAAAAACCAAGTATAGCCAAATACGGACATCAAACAGGGGTACGCCTGACGGTCAACGCTTACGTCGGAACGCAGCTGCGCGAAGGACTGCATTGCAAGTGTTGGGCTCAGGAAGATAATCTGATAACCGCGGTCCTCCTATTTACAAAATGGCTCAGCTCAGACTCGGCATTAAGACCAACCGTCCATTGACTGGCTCCACAGCGCTTATGAAAACAGACTATCCGAATGTTGTTGTTCGGTACGTACGGCTTTGTATAGATGCCTTGGGACCATTGGACGGGAACACCGCCCGTCTCGCACTCGTGTAGGTTGTCCAATAACTTTGCTGTGCAGTCCTTTTGTAGCTAAGTGGTTCATTCCCGTTCTGATGGCGATGACTATGAGTGCCTCCGAACAGCAGCCCATCATCACATCGGCCACGACATTCCGATTTAAACTCGATCTGGCGGTGAAAGCTGCCAGTGGTAGGCCAAGCGCGATGATGAAGTTTACAAGAATGTACTCGGACATCGTTGTGTTTCCGTGGGGTTGAATTGCAGAGGCCTCGAAGGAAGGTAAATATTCAACCTGCTCAGTGACGGTACACCATCACGATACTCCGCGGCGGCGGTTACTAGGCCCTATAGGAGGTAAGTTCGAAATTGCACTCTTTTGCGCTGCAGTTCAGCATTCTTACCCAGGTCAATTGGTTGGTCTGGCCTGATAAAAAATAAAAATAACTGCCAGGGGCTCAACATTCCGGTGAGACTGTTTACCAGTGCCTTCTGTAACCACTGCCTGACGTTGCGTATTCGGCAATACTAATGTAACACTTCGCGTGGCTGCTGTAATGCGAAGCACTCGGCTTGAGGACACCTCAGTTGAAGATGGGCGGTGTCCAATTGCAGACGCCGTCGCCCATCGGCTCACGAAGTGAACTGACAGGCGGAACGCCGCGACCTGAGACGTTATAAAAGTGTGCGTCATGGAACGTGCAAATTCCTAAGTGCCTCGAGCCTTGGCTAGCATCCTCACCATGCTCATCATGCATACTCTGGCACGTCTACTCGCGCTTGGCTTAGTTAACATTTACCTGGTGTCGGCGACTTCTATTGGTCCGCAATTCCGTCGCGCACTATCCAAGAGGGCAAATGTCCTAGGTCCCGTGTCGACCGTCGAGGTCGTGAATAAAGTCATTGCGCCCGATGGCTTTCCTCGATCGTACGCCGTGCTCTTGATATTGGGATGTCCTAGTGCTGAAACGTCCAAGGACTGTTCTTGCTGGTGGAACGTTTCCCGGTCCCCTCATACAGGCCCAAAAGGTGCTCCTTACGTTCCCCCGCCCTGCGATTTATGAGCTAATCTCTCCATGTAAGGGAGACGAATTCTTGGTTAATGTTGTCAACCTACTAAACGACACCTCCATGAATGTCACGACAAGCATTGTCAGTTCATGACTAGGCGTCCTTTGATGGCATCAAATATATTGACCCTTCACACTTTTTTTAGCATTGGCACGGTATCTTTCAGCATCAGTCCAACTGGGCCGACGGCACCGCCTTCATCACACAGTGCCCCATCCAACCCAATGGGAGCTTCTTGCATAAGTTCACCGTACCGGACCAAGCCGGGACATACTGGTACCACTCGCACTTGTCGGTTCAGTACTGCGACGGCTTAAGGGGACCGCTGGTCATCTATGATCCAGACGATCCCCTCGCCGATATGTACGATGTCGACGATGGTAAGGTCACTTCCTTCATTCGAATGCGCTTAACTAATGATAATATCATAGAATCGACTGTTATTATGCTTTCTGATTGGTTCGTCTCGAGTGCTATGTGAAATGTCTGCTTTGGGTTCATTCCACCCTTTGTATAGGTACCACCTACCCTCCCCACAATTATACAACAGTATCCCTTTCACGCCGGATTCTACATTGATCAACGGACTTGGCCGTTATCCGGGTGGCCCTGCTTCGCCACTCGCCGTTGTTAATGTCACACAGGGGCAGAGATATCGGTTCCGAATTATCGGAGCCTCTTGTGATGCATGGTTCAATTTCACAATCGATGGTCACAACATGACGATTATCGAAGCAGACGGTAACGAGGTGGAACCTGTGGTCGTTGACTCACTTCCGGTTTATGCAGCCCAGCGTTACTCGGTCATTGTTACTGCTGATCAACCTGTGGGCAATTACTGGATCCGAGCCGTGTCCGATTTTCCTAATCAGACTTTCGATGGAGGACTGAATTCGGCCATTCTGAGGTATAGTGGTGCACCCATCGAGGACCCTACGACGGAACCGGGACCGTACGTTCTGCCGTTTGATGAAAGCGCGCTTCATCCCCTCCTTGCCAGTGGTGTACCTGGTATCCCTGGAGTGGGGAATGCGGATGTCAATATCAACATCATCACTGGCTTCAATGCCGAGGGACTGTTCACCATGAACAACTATACCTTTGTTAACCCCCCACTCCCTGTGCTCCTGCAAATTCTCAGTGGTGCTCATAGCGCTTCACAGCTGCTTCCCAACGGGAGCATCTATCCATTGCCGCTTAACAAAACTGTCGAGCTTAGCATTCCGGCGACTGATCTCACACCCGGTGGCGCAGTGGGTGGTCCGGTAAGTCGACTTGAGGTGGTGTGCCATCGGTAAACTGACTGGAAGTTGAACTGAGTAGCACCCTATGCACCTTCATGGGGTATGTTGCATCTCTACATGTAGCGATGTTCAGAGTTTATCTGATACAATTATAACAGCACGCATTTGATGTCGTCCGTGTAGCTGGCAACAGCACGTACAACTATGTGAACCCAGTGCGGAGGGATACAGTATCGCTTGGCACCCAAGCAGTGAACGACAATGTGACTATCCGTTTCAGCACCAATAACCCTGGACCCTGGTACTTCCACTGGTGAGGCTTCCAATGCCGTCCTGTGTACATTGACTCAAACTATCGTTTGGCTCTAGTCACATCGATTGGCACCTTCACGAGTACGTGAACTGCCGGAAAGTGTCCGTCGCTCCATTCTAACCAATACCGAACAGCGGATTTGCAGTTGTCATGGCAGAAGCACCGTCAGTAGCTGAGGCTCAAGAAAGTAAAACCACTCCAGGTTCGTCATCAGAACTTTCCAACTGTAAATGCTAGATTTTCGACTTCATTTCAGGGTATTGGTACCAACTGTGCTCCTCTCAAGGCATTGATCCGTGAAAGGACTAGTTGGTACGCGAGGGTTTCCCGACAATCCAGACTGGTCCTGATGACAGTCCAGCCCATTGATGTTGGAAGGTAGAATGAGTCTATATCTTGGTTCACTGATCAGCAGCGCTAGTGTTTGCACGACCATACGTATACTGTTACGATATGTTGAGTTTTGTAATCTTGGACTTGGTTCGTTCACGGACACCCTCTACATCGCGTAGTCTTTAGTTCGCCTTCGACGTGGACAATTTCAGATACATACTAGCCACATGGACTAACATTTATACGCGAGAATTACCCTGCTAGATGTTCTATTGTTCTCATGGCGGGAAAGACCTGACCACATGCCCAAGAAGTCAAGTCACCACCACAAGTTTGGCACGAGTGCCTCCGCACCCTAAATCATTAGGATGAACTTATTCCGATAAATAGTACCGATTCCACTCCAAAGGGGGTCGAGGGATGTACAAACCACGCATGGCTTGCAGGCCGCCAAACACTAACAAAGCGCATTTACCGTCCGATTCGTTGGTGTGTCGTCCTGGCGAATGAGAAAACCCGTGGAGTTGAACCGATCCCAGATTCCAGCGTAGTGCGTACGACCGCAAGTCAGTGCAAGGCTGCCCCGCGGATACAAATGTACCCGGTGACCCTGGTGACCGGTGTAGTTGGATCAGAAGAAGACACTCTGCTGCGGGAAGCCCACCAATTACTTACCGTCTATGCGTATGTATGTACGTTCGAAGCTGAAACTCACCAAACGGGAGAGAATTCCTTACGTCGCGAATCATATTCAAATACAGATTTGGCCTCACCCGCCAGCCACTGGTCATCGTCAGCCCACAAGGACATCGATACTTTCACAGTCGAGGGCTTAAAAGACGGCGTGGCCTCGGAAGGCAGGAGATTCCTCTGTACTGTTATTTGGTTGAATACTCGATCATCCCCACCACATCCTCAAGTCTCACAGTTACGTTCCAACCTCCTTCGCGTAGTGGTGGTCACCACGGTAGGTGTCGGTGGCGCTTCTGTGGGTTGCGAGATTCTGCAGGTTGGGGACCCTTGTCCGTGACGGAATTGGATCAAGGTAGTATTCGACACCTCGTCTGAACTCGTCGTCAAGGATGAACGTTCGAACCATGCATCGCGGCATATTTCGTTCTTTCCTCTTGATGCGCCGCCCTCAGGGATCTTTGTGTAGCAGACCTACCAAAGGCGGTTTTCCAGAAACGGAGTGCAGTCCTCGAGATCGTGACCAGCCTTGATCCCATCATGAGTAACTAGTAGGGTCGGCGATCGAACCCACCAGTTGTTTATCCACCACATGGAATGCAAGATATTCGATAGGCCGTAAGGAAGCTAGGGAAGCAGACTCCCTTACGCTGCGGAGGATCAAGGATCAATATTTCAATATTGTTAGTACCACACCAGACCAGGTTAGTCTTTTACGCGTCACGAGCAACGTCAAGCCTTCCGTACGTGATGCAGATTCCACCCACGCAGGCAAAGAGTCGGCGGTGCTGGCATACATGATGCGTTATCTGATATCCTATGCAGGAAGCGAAGAGCACCAGCACTGTGTCCATCAACACCGTGCAGCGCACAGAAACCGCTCTTGCAATTCCCCCTGGGCGAAATGCATGTCGATAATTACGACGTTGACCAAAACGGTGCCATGGTATTTAGCAGCCCTTTCGACGATCAGATCGACGGAGCGGAGTGTACAGTGCAGGGTACCCATGGGCTGCTGTTTGGTCTTGACCAGTAAGTTCCAAGAACACGGAACCGATTTGTGTGATGGTTCGGGGTCCCATGTACTTTCCAGCAACTCTGCCGTGGCTCGAATCAAGCCTGGAACAGCGATCTACAGTACAGAATACGTGCATCTCGTCCAGGGTAACTGGTGAGTACGGTACGATCGGCACACGTCCAACTTGTCAGGGTCATCATTGAAATCTTGTGTGACGTTGACAGCAAGTCAGCGGAGTCTTCGAAACTTGTTGGAATATTCCGTAGCAGCACAGGTGGCCACGCTGCTTGGTACACTGAACATCTATCCGATAACGCCCCAAGTCGTTCTCGAGGCCATCTTATGTGCTGTGTTCGGTGTGATCGCAAATCCAACCAAGGCCACCACCACTAGTACTCGATGGATGCATGCGCTGGGCAATTTTGCTGCTAGTGTCGTCTGTACTCCATCATCGGTCATCACTCAACCAACTTTACTAACGTAGTCGCCGTCTGACAAAGTAATGCAACCCTCGCAAGTTGCAACAAAGTTGTTACTACGGCATGACAGCTGAAGCACGATGGACAACCATAGTAAGCAGAGTTACTCCAAATTTCATGGATACCATGCATTACTACTTACCTGTTGCATGATAGTGTGCGCCACATCCAAATCCCGGGTGCAGCGGTTTCAACTGTTTCCACAGCGAGGAACGAAGAATGGAGCCAACAACACCGATCTGACAAATTACCAAGTTCTCCAAGCATATATATTGAATTCTACGGATCCGAAAGTCAGCACGCAATCGGGGCCTGCGCCACGGTTTGGCGAACGTGCATGGCTCCCCTTTAATCCGCTGTGGCGGGAAAGGCTCGCGGTACTGCCCTTGCGTCATCTTGCATCGGCATAATTTTGGCGTGTGCACAATTCCACATTATCATGACCATCGTGCCTATGCATGCATCACTTCCCACTCTTCCGACATGTTCGTCTGGTACTACTGATAGTCACAGTCGTCGTCATCTTTCTCTTGGCAGGCAACTGGATACTCAGATTTTTCTGGCGTTCCGATTTCGCAGAAAGACCGCAGCAGTTGGGCCCACAATCGCGGGAGCCGTCTGTCTCCCTGAGCACGGATTGGTATCCGTTGGATTGCTATTTAACCAGAGATGGACGTATGTATGTGCACGCCACCGGGACTGCGAGAGATGCCCCTGGTCTGAACGGCTTCGGTGACCTACTCTTGGGCAGCCAAGTGCTGCTTGTCCCCGTTCATAAACTTGTTATGGAGGTTTTACGGCATCTCGAAAGCAACACGTACATGGAAACGGAGAAGTTCATGAAGGGCTTTTCCCATCAGAAATGTGCAACCTATACTCGTGATATTGGATGACGACCAAAAGCGGTCACAATAAAGGATGGTACGTCTAAAGGGTATTAGGGAGGTCCTATCTACAGCGTTTTAAAGTTCTGTACGTGCCCATCATCTCCGCTCTCCATCAGATTTGGATTATTTATCAACTTTCGCACTGACGTGTCGTGGACCCTCCACGTCGCGGGCCGGCGTAAATCAGCCAGTGGATAGAGGCTAGTACGAGGAGGGAAATCTGAAAGAGGCCGCTAGAACTTGCTGCCCTAATGCTAACGGCATGGCCGTAGTCAGATAGCACTCGTCGAATTCACTGTATATTATTACTACAGTCGTAGTGCGGCGTAGAACATCGACTAGATAGACGCGTGAGCGCTGGAGTGCTGATCGCCCCATGTGCACGATCGATCGACCGTTGGCGAAGCGCTGATTAGATCGATAGGTTTGGAATCAAGTCGATGATCCAGTACTCAAGGATCGGGTAACCAGTCCTCCAACGACTGGCTGAAAATACCTCACCTTAACATAGATCTGTGAACACCACATGGTCATCGTATCAGATGATAGTGCTACCGATTGGGCAAGGCGACGCCAACTTGATCGACCAGACCGCACGACGTAGCAGCTAGGTAAAGACATGCTTCAGCAATTAACTGGAACGACTGGGGTCTCGAAACTCCGAGCGGGTCCTCGGATCAAGCCCCAAAAGCAGTCTACCCCACGAAGCTTCGAGGAGGTGGGGAGAAAGGTTTCTCCGCGGGTTCAAGGGGTGACAGAACACTCTTCTCAACGTACAACCACCCGACATGCTCGGAACAGCTGGACGACAGAAGAAGAGGGCGTACAGGGACCGTTGTCGAAGCCAGTCCATGCCACAATGGAACACACGAACGATGACAGTCTGTCCGTAGTGAGCGGAGGAACGTACCGTCGTAATACGGAACAGTGGACCGAAGGCGAGCGCTATACGAGTGCCCTTAGCCCCTTCACTCGTCGTGGTACATATGTCTTCTTCGCCCTTCTCAATGCGAAGTGTATGCACAATGGTACTGTTATGTTTTTCCTGAGGATGACAGATAGGGGCTGAGAGGCATGCTCGCACGCCAGTAACACTTTTAGTTGCAACTTACACGCACTTCACTCCAACAGATGCCTATCAAAACCCTAATCTATGAAAAACGTGTTGATCACTAGGCGTTGTGAGATCGTGCAGAACACTCACGCTCATTGAACTTAGCGTGGCAGCTTGATGCGAGGCTGTCCCGATGTCGCACATATGATTAGGTGCAAGGGTGTACACCTTCCAGGAAGGGTCTGACGCCTCACGCGCATTCCCTCGGAGATCCTGAAAAAAGGGTAGCGTGGATGTGAGAGGCTGAGACACGGCAGCACAGCAGCTATCGCCGTGTTGATGTATCTGCAGAAGGTGTGGTTGCGTGACTGCGCACGAAGCCCTTGAAGGCGATCAGAAAGACTGGTCGTACATAGGTTTTACCTTGGCCATGCCAGAATGTCGCGCGTCCCCTTAGTGCAGTCCAGAGCCAATAATACAACGTGGTGCACGGATGTCTTCGTCAAGCTGTCAATTCGACACAGTCGTTCGACCCTAACAAAGTGTTGTGTGAACGTGGCAAGCCTCTCGCAAGTCCACCGGGCCGACGCCACGTAAAGCACGGAATTTACCGGAAGTGAGCGAGAACAGCCTTGGTGTTATGGTTTTCGGTTCAAGTTGCCCATTTCAAGGTCTTGTGGCGGACAAGTTCCCCCTCGACGGGAAGAGTAGACCTGTCTACACCTGTGAATATGAGATGGGCAGTGAGCCATGCGGAGCTTCGTCTCCATTTCCATCGTTGGGTGCTGATTTGAACTTTCGAGGTGCCACTCGCGTGCATTGGGGATAGGCATCATCGAAGTCGAGACGAAGACGTAAAGTTCCGGACTCGCTGGTTGGGCTTTCGGCTTGTCGCCCACGGGGTTGTAGTGCGTATGCGAAGAGGACGCGACGAGAGCATGATGGTTGAACACGGAGCTTAATCTACAGGCAGCTACCGGGTCTGCTCCGAGTCTACTTTCCGGGCAAAGTCCATTCTACATGGTGGTCGAACGCGAGGACGCGTTGGTCAGCTCGTGAAGGCAGTACCCACGAATCGACAAGCGGGACTAGTGGCAGTTGGGTGGCCTGCCAGATGAACACATAGCCGCCGGGAAACCGTTCACCTGCATTGCCGGAGGACCTGCGAAACGCGGGGTGTGCATACCTTAGACGACAGGTTTTCCGAACCCGTACGCTCCTCACCGCAGCTGAACCTGTGTGACCGTTCTCGACTGCGTATTCATTTGCCTCCAATCGGTCCAGCCGACGGATGTGAACACAGTCCGAGGTCCCGTTGACCACCAAGCAGGAATCTAGAGTCGCATTTCGAGGTGATGAGTTGTCGCCTGACCCGAGGAGTTCGTTTTCCAAGTTTCTTCAAGTACGAACGAGTCTCGGTGGATGCATTCGAGGATATGGCAGTGTGGGTCCTTCCATGATCACGACTACAGTGTCGCGTTCTCGGGGGCAGCAACTAATCGAGCGCTCTCGTGTACGCCACGGTATTCAGCATTCCCATTTCTTATCAGGGTCAGGGTTCCGTTCCATATCCCATCTAACCCGCTACTTCGTTTCTTGAGATCCCCCGGTCCCGTCGTCGCTCTCCATACAAGATTAGATGACGAGCATCCATACCTATCTACCGCAGCACCTGGTCGGATGTAGGACAGGACCGCGCGGATCACGCGAGCATGCTGCCCGATCGTAATGCAAGGCATGTTCCGTACTTATCAACGCCTGACGTGTAATCGTCCGCGTCATCAATGGATGCATGCATACGTGTCCCAACCACCGGTTGACTGCGCACTGGTGGTGTATGTAGGGTGAAGTTAGACCCGCGACGACTCGGTCGACTACATACTGGGTAAGGTCAATGGCTCCTCGTAATCTTATTGCGTCGTATACAAATAAGTTATACGAGCCGTATTAGGCGTGAGTTTCTCCATTGCTATTACGGAAACGCTGGTGCACGTGGATCGATGTTCGCAATTTGCGATGTCATGGGTTGGATATACTGCGCCCAAGATGTAGGAGCAACCCTGGAAGAGATGTGGTGAGGGGTTTGGTTCCCATCCATACATTCGCGGAACCACTGCTTGGGTTCGTGTGGGTTCCACGGCAGTTGGTGCAGGTACCTCACCGCGGGGTCTTTTGGGTGTCATTCACTGCTAATGACATCTTTTGGACATCCGGTTGAATTTCCATTTTTGCATAGTGATTTGAGTTACATGCGACAGGAAGAGCCAGTTCAGAAGGAAGATCCCTGTGAAAAATCCGTGTGAAAAACCCTGAGAAAGAACCATGTGTCGTATCACCTAAGCAAGTACATTCAGGCGGAGCTCCAAGCTCCAACCGTCGCCACCCGGGGGTATCGCATATGTTTTTCCTCCCACTATCGCCCTCGCTATGCCTCGCAAATCTGCGCAATCACCCAGCAAGAGGGCTTCACCGTCCTCCCATACAGGTGGCGTGCAAGTCTCGTGGTCAGAAGCAGATACTCTCGCGCTCCTCGATCTTATTGTCGCCCACAAGGCGTCGGCTGGCGAGGGTTTGAATTTCAAGGCTGCATTTTGGAACACTGCCGCTGCGCATTTCGGAAATCCCAGTAAAGGAGCACCCAAGACTGCCAAAGCGTGCAAGGATAAGTGGAAGAGGGTGTGTAACTTATCTTACCGGTTAACTAAGCGATCGGCTGATATCTTATACAGCTCAAAAAGACATACGATGCTATAAATCAGATCTCCGGCAGATCGGGGATGTCATACTCCCTGCAGTTAGGAGCTAACATCGGGATTGAAAACGAGCATGATTGGAATGCTCTTGTCAGGGTATGTTTCAATCAGAATACAAGGGTCATAAGGCTAACGGTCATTGACAGGAATGCAAGGATGTGGCTCCTTTCCGAAACAAAGGCTGGCGATACTACGACAGAATGAAAGAGCTAATGCCTTCGAAAGCCAAGGGTCTGCATCGCTTCTCTGCCTTAACCATCGGTACATCGGAACAGGAGAATCGTCACAGCGCGGAAACCACCACTAGCGAGAGTGACAGTGTAGAAGGGAGTGTGGACACGGCAGGGCCTCCACCTGCTGCATGGAACAGCCCACACACAATGCAGGCGAATCCTGGTCAGGGTGGTGGTGATGGTATGCCTGGCATTAACACTGGATTCCCGGCAAACGAACAGGCAACCCCCTTCCCTCCATTTCAGCAGTCGGCCGGTCAAGTCGTTCACTCCTCTGCGGGCACCTCTGCTGGCACCCGTGCAAGCTTCGCTCACCCTGTCGCCGCGGCAAGTGTCTCGCAGTCCATCGTGCCGTCGCATCCTACATCATCTGTTGGTTCTGTCAATTCTCCCTCCACTGTCTCCGCTCCTACCAACGTCCCCTTCAACTGGCAATCAGATCACAGCATTCCCCGTACGCCATCATCGTTTGCTCCCCCTTCTCTACCTTCTTCGGTTGCCCCTTCAAACATTAGCTCTATCAAACCTTCCTCTAGCATATCCGCTCGTATGGAGAAAGGTCAGAAGCGAAAAGCAGATGACGAAGACTGTTCCGTTGTATCGAGTGTGATGTCCGTTGCACCTACAAGTACGTCGTCAGCTCGAAAGCGACGTGCAGGGAAGACAGCGGCACTGGACGAACACATAGAAAAGTTCGGGAATATGTGCGACACAGTTTCGGATGCCACTGGCTTCGTGCGCAAGTTCCTTGATGAGAAGACGAAGGACAGCAACACTACCCGTCCACCTTCGGACGCCGTTCTTCACGCAGCAAGGCAGAAGCTGTTGGAGTTGGACAAGGATATTATCTCATCCGACGAACTTGTCATTCTCTTCCAACATTTCCAAGACAACGGTGGCTTTGCAGACGGATACTTGCAACTAACGAACCGCCCTGATCTGGTCAGTGCACGACATGGGTGGGTCAGGCATGGGATTGAAAGTGCGAAGCAGTATCATAAGTAGTCTCGTTTTTTCTATCGCGCTATTCATATACTTGTCCTTATACCGACGAAATATCACCCCCCCTTTGTACATGAACAGCGAAAAGCAAATTGCACATTGAGACGACTAGCAGTTGAAAGCAGTACAAATTGGTATGTATGACAGAATGTTAATTGGGTAGCGGCTCCCCCCTGCGCATCCGTTCCGCAGCATAACTCGCCCAGATATCAGCGGCAATCCCATCCCGCAAGGCGGACATCTCGCTACGGTCCGCAGAGGTCGGGACACCTTGCGCGAGATCCCCGGTAACCGCTTCCGCTGGCGTGCTGGACACCGAAGCTACAGCCTCTTCCACGTCTTCTATTTCCTCAGGGTCCCACTTACGGATAATATTGTGGACGCAACATAGGGCAGGTGGGATGCGGGCTTGAATACTCATAGAGTATTCGGGCGGGACGACAAGGATCCGGAATCGGCGCTTCAACACACCGATGATGCGTTCGACGACGTTACGAAGCTGGGCGTGGCGTAAGTTGTAGCATTCTTGTGCGTTTCGAGGCCTGGAAAGCCGTAGTGTAAGGGAAAATATATTTCGAGAGATAAATGATACATACCTGACCTGTGCACGACCCCATTCTGCCAGGTGGTAGCGTTGCCCACGGTACGGGACCAGCAGCTGTGGGCAGCTAGGATATCCGGCGTCAGCGAGGTAATATTTTCCGTTGGGTATCCTGAGGTCTGTCATCCGAGCGTCGTGGTACACCGATGCGTCTGCTTTCGACCCCTCCCAACCGCTAAGCACGTAGGTAAACTCCATGTCGAAGTTACAACACATGAGGCAGTTTTGCGAAGTGAAACCTTTCCGGTTTCGTGACGCGTCGCGCTCATCAGCGGCTGGGACGCACGCGATATGCGTTCCGTCGATTGCGCCAAGAGCGTCTCTAAAAAACGGATAGAATTTCGGGTTGTTGAGTATGCTGGAATGTACGGGTTTGTCTTCGCATGGTAGCCGTACGTATCTGGAATATATTGCGCGGGAGGAGAATGCGAAGAGGATTTTCTTGAAATACCTGCCCATCGCCATCAGTAACACATACAAAAGACACGCGGGGAACTTACTTGGATATGGTACTGTTCGACCGCTGGAAGCGCTCCCCGATATGTCTAATCGATAAGCCCGTCACACAGGCGTACAGAAATATTGCCAACTGCTCCTCAAGGGTAATGTTTTTTGAATGGGTATAGCCATTTTGTTCGAGCTCTCGTAGTAGAATCTTGAAAACGTGTTTGTGCACAGCGAGCTCAGTACGGATCCTTTCTGGGTGACCGTTCAGAAGCTCCGAGACCCAGCCGGCGCCAGTTAGGATCGATGTATGGTAGGGTATGGGTTCGGCCCTCTGAGTAGCCCGTATGATTTCTCGGAGAACGTCGAAAGCGACAGCGGCGATCGTCGCGAGACTGAGTTGGTATTGAGCAAGTATACCGACGAGGATAAGCCTATCGCGGTCCTCGTCAGCTGCATCTTCTTCAATGTCTTCATCGGCCCCTGATATCGTACCCCCCTCGGCCTCTGCGCCAGTGTCGAGCCACTCGTCGGCCATATGAGAGCCAACGGGCGTACTTCGTTATCAGAGTTAGGCAATCCGAGCTCCGCCTGAATGTACTTGCTTAGGTGATACGACACATGGTTCTTTCTCAGGGTTTTTCACACGGATTTTTCACAGGGATCTTCCTTCTGAACTGGCTCGAAAGGGTTACCCTGAAGAACCACCTATCATGTACACTGGCGATGTGACCGGAAGGGTTTCAAGTATAGTTGAAACAAACCATTGAGACGACAGGGAACGTTTGGAAAGTCTGCGAGGACGGTTTGCGCGCGGCGATTTCGGGGCGTGGCACGAGCTTGGCTCGTGGCAACAATACGATTTTCAAATGGGGTAAGTTCGCGACATGGTGGGCGTCAGTCAACTTTCAATCTGCAAACAGTTGCGACCTGCAATCCGAGTCGGCGTGAATCTTTGGGCGTGATCGTAGCCCACTTGATATGATCGAATTCTGTGCGAGACGAATCTCAAAGGCGAGCCGACTTGGGAAGTTCTGTACTTGCACTCAGTCTCGTGATCATATCTCCGTCGCAGACTCCATACTTTGCGGAGTGTGGCCCACCATGCAAACGTACGACGATCAAGTTGGCGACGCCAAATTCCTCGGAGAAAGTGCCACATGGTATTTTGCTACCGAGCACGGGGTACCCGGGGGAAATTGGGGGTTGTCTCGGAATTGGCGTAGCAGGTGACGAGGAGACTGGATCTCAGACTGATGGCAAAGGCAAATCCCCTGAGGAGGTGCGAGGGTCGCAGGAGTAGTGAGTGGGTCACGGGGGTTGTCACTGCCTGACAGTGCCTCTCGCCGTATCCGCTCGCTGGGTTGGATGTCGAATGGGGAATGGTCCCTAGACCAGATTCAAGGACGGCGATCCGGGTAGTAGTAGCGTCGGCGGACTCGGTTAGGATAAAGCTAGCGAGCCGCATCACCCATGTACTAGCCAACTATACGAGTATATTATATGGGGAGGGTGATAGTCGTGTGGGTTGACAGAATACATATTGATATGACGATCTCTCAGATGGGGGAAGAAATTGAAATTGATGGATGACAATTTGGAAGTGGGCCTCCAGAACCAGGGCCACCCAGTCTATCCTGTGATATCACCGGGAGGAGGAGCGCTGTGCATTTGGTCGTACACGGGGTACGGGGAATATGTGTCCGTAGCAAGCACGGCTAACCTCAGCCGACACGGTGGCAGTACTGGGGATGTGTGCCGGCATATTTGGACTCGAAAGGGACGGGTGTTTGTTTGTGTGTGTTTGCGAATGATCGGTCTGCAGACGGGCTTGTTTATGTAATCGTGGGAATTCATTCCGATATCATTCGCGCTTGCAAGCTGATTGGCCAGGGCTGTCGAGGGTCTAAATAGAGGGCCACGAAACCAACACCGGGACAGAAACCAACTCTCTCCTCTTCTCTCCTCCACCTCACCACACAACACACACACATCGTCCTCATCCCCTTCGTCGGTGTATACCATATATTCTCCTGTCAAGCCCGTGTAATCTCATCTGTACACCTATCTTACCCCCCTCCTAGTCATGCCCTCTACAGCACAACCTATTGCATGCCAGCCCCCTAATCCCTCCGACTTCCACATGTTCTCAGATCCATTCGCACTCGCCAACAGCTCCATATCGGCGTCCTACTTCATCGGCTCTCCCATCTCTTCCAAGGTGGGCTCATTTGGCAGCCGATTCTACCCCGGTTGCTCTCCCGGTCAACTTCTCGGCCCACTCGAGTAAGTGTGCCACGCTAAACACGGACGCCACACCCGCTGACTCTCCACAGTCCCAGCGACTTCAGGTGCGAAAAGATGTCCTCGTCCATAGAGAGCGACCGAGGTTCCATCCTTGGCGCCGCACTCAGCACCTTCGATCGCGAGGACGAACTGGTGAGTCAACATTCCTCTTCCTCGCTCCTCACTCGGCTCACCACCAGGGCCACAGTGTAAGAACTACTCCTGCTGTGGTCTCCAGATAGACGACCTGCATGGCCTCGTACAGCACTTTGAGGAGGTCCATGTCCTCGTCGTCGATCAATACGGCCAGCCACATCCAAGAGTGATTACACAACCCGTGGGCCAGCCACTGCCACCCATCCGTGCGCAGCACACCTCGTACTTCCCTGAGACGACCACCCAGCCGCCTACGGCCTCTTACAATCAAGGCGGTTTCGACCCAGATGATATGGAACTTGACGCTGATCATTCCAGTTCGCCCTCTTCCGGTGGCCCGACCCCACCCGATACGCCCCTTACAACGCCCCTGTCGTCACACCCGTCACACTCATTCCCTCCCTTGGGCGAAGACGGTTCGCAACATCTACTTGTTTCGGCGTTTGACACCACCACCATACCAACGCGTTCCATACATGGCCACTCGATAGCGGTGTTCCCACCATCAAGGAATAGCCCTTCTAGTAACACGGAGCCATTTAATGGTTACGCGGGTTATTCCGATTACTCATCATCTATGCCTGGCGCCGCTCCACTGCCCATATCTGACGAGCAGTTGTCCAACGCTGTCACTACCGCCAAAGAACCTGCCAGTCCATACAGCTGCATCCCTCCCGCCCTCGTATTCTCTGCGACAAATACCCCCACGAATACCCCTACCGCCTCTCGTGTGCCGTCGCCGTCAGGTAGTACCCGCAGTTCGGCGGCTTCGACTACCCAGCTGTCGAGAGATTCCTGTGCGCCCTCCAAGTCGGGGTCTCAAACAAGTCCCCGTGCAAGTACGACCCTATCTCGCCCAGCGTCGTCTCTCCTGCTGTCGAAGCCGTTCCGTTGCCCGAAACCCAACTGCAACAAGAGTTACAAGCAGGCCAACGGCTTGAAGTATCACATGACGCATGGTAGTTGTAATTTTGCACCACCAAAAGACCTCGAACAGGTGCAGGCGCTCCTCGCCAGCAAGCGCTCAGCCAGGGAAGCCGCGGGAGATGACGACAACACGATCAGCGAGGGCGAACTGCGGGAAGTCGAACGTGAAGCGGAGCGTCGGCTGCGACCATTCGCATGTGGGATCGGCGATTGCCAACGGCGGTACAAAAACATGAACGGATTGCGGTATCACTATCAACATTCTGGGGAACATGGGGCGATCGGGCTTAACCTACTTGCGAGCGGGCAGCACGAGTGTTTGATACACGCACACAAGAACTCGAGCGCCGCCAGTTCGCGACAGTCAACACCGATGCCAAGTGGCCAGACCACGCCCGTCACTCCTTCAACACCGACGTACGCTCAGCAGTACCAACAACAGATGATGTATACGTCCGCTCAACATCAGTATCTGCGGGCTCAGCAACAGCAGGCTATGCAGATACAGGTGCAGTTGGCGTACGCGGCTGCTGCGGATGCCACCGCTCAAGTATGACGTCTTGCGAATTCTGGGACGCGCTGTGGACGGTATCCTCTTCTTACGTTACGTGGCGTATCTATACCGCGGACGACTGCGGAGCTCACTCCTACTATCAAGGTCTGGGATGCCCGTCGATTCAAAAGTAGCGCATTAGAACATGGAATTCTGTTTATTGTTTCGGCCTCTCTTCTCTTATCATTGCTTTGGTTCTCGTGTCCAACTCAATCCTCATCTGCCTTTGCTCTCTTCATTTTTTTCTGATTTTGTCTCCTACTGTAGTACTGTACATGCTCGGCCTCGTTTCCCCGGTCGCCCTGGTTCATCGTGATGCTCCTTCGACACTCGCGCTACCTCTCCTACTCTACGTTCCCGTTGTCATCATAACTCAGGCGGCACCGACAACGGATTCTTGATGGCTCGTTCCAACGTTTGTAAGCGCCTCTCCACAAGAAAGAAAAGTCGTCATGGAGTCAACACGATTGCGGCAGGCTGGCTCCCGACCGCTTCTCCGCCACCGTCGCTACTAATTCTAGAGGAGGGCTAATAGACGTCTGTCTGCCATTGCCATACCTCTGTTGTACCTTTCTTTTTGCCATCACCTTCGTTCGACGTGTCAAAACCCCCGTCAGCAGGCGGGCCCGCAGGACGGCGGTGGAAGAAGTCGTTTCACACTGACTTATACTGATACATGTTAGAAAGAATCGAGTTATCCTTTCGTTGCTTTCTCGTTCGATCGTGTATACATAATGGTTGCATCGTAACACTGGTGCATGTACGGATGCGATGATAGATGCGACAGCTCGGAAATTTGGCTGTTTGACATCAGATTTGACATGCGTACAAAGTCATACTTTCCTTCTAATTGATCGTAAATGATGGGTGGGTTCCACAGAATGGTAGAACGACGCTTACTCCTGTCGATCAAATGATCTGCAGCACACACATAATACTTTTCACCATTTCACTCGTGTCACCGGAACTATCAATAATTTTGTGGGGTCAAACTTTGGGGTATTTGTGACACGGGTCGACGGTTCCTTAAACCTCTGATGATGTGTATACACCCAGCCTCCCAGGCCTGTGCACGAAGACAGCTGGCTAGTTCCTGTAACATCCCCACATGTCGTTACGGTTGCGATGACCGGAACACTGATCAGGCACACACAAGTTCCCAAGAGATAGGGGTCGAGGGCACGTTGACCAGTAGAAACACGACGCCACGTCACCGTGTCGAGTAGCGGGTAATAGGAGATTGGTCAAACAAGATTTACGATTTCGGAAAAACTCCAATTGGACCATCTAGAGCAAAGAGAAAAGTCCGTGATAAGTGCCATGTCTCGAAATATGATATGATATTTTCGAAGGTTCTTCGAACGTGACGACGGTAGACTTGATGAAGGCATGTTTGCTGTGTCGCGCGGAATTCTTGCGGACTGTTAAAACGTATTGGCATATTAGCTGCGCAAGTCGTGTGACGAGGAAAGGACTCTTCTCTCTATTCTTTCTCGGAATTTGTTCAAGTATAGACAGGCACTGTGAGCAATTTGGGTTTTTACGCCGTCAAAAACGCTGGAAGTACGGAGGCTTTACCGCACATGTGCCTGTGTATAAATGTGGAGTGGAAATTCTGTTTGTCATATCGTGGCCCGCCACCGACATGTGTGTGCGATGGGCAAACGCTGGCCTGCGCCCTGAGATGGACGGAGACAGTTTCGTGGTGAGAAACTGCCGAGTTTGTTCGCGGACACACTCTTCTGAGACGCGGCCAACCCTTGGCTCCATGTGCACGGCACCGTTTGGGCAGCCACTTGCGACGCCGTCAACCCTGGTCACGCATCGCGTGTGTCTGAGAGCATTCTTTCCAAAGGTGCCTTGCCCGGCCAGAGATATTTCACGTCATGCCGTGGAAACTGATCGACTTGAGATTGGCATCCCGAGTGTTTCACATCAATACTTTCCAGTCGATGATGGGTAGACTCGGTGTGAAGCCTTGAAGGATTCTAGGAGCCTGAGCACGTTGTGCTCGAATCGATTGCGAACGCTGATGGCTAGTGGGAGCGTGGACCTGTCAGGTACGTAGGATGTTTAGACAAATAGGCATGGGATGCCGCGTACCACACTAATGGGCCCGTTACTAACCCGTTCCACTTCCAGCCGCAACCCGGAATGCTGAGGCAATGGCCTTGACTTGCCTTGCGACCGTTTGGACTCACTAGTGGGGAGAAGCATTACACCGAGCGGTACTTAGAAGTCTCGACCTTCGCACGACGAGTTCCAGGAGCACGATCAGGCTTAGCCCGCTTTTTGCATTACGGCGTGGTAGTACGCAATAACACTCACCACTGTCATTCGGTGGGAAGACCACGGGCGTCATGCATTATGAAGTGCACTCACTGATGCGTTTAGTTTGGGTTCAGTGGCTGGCGATGAATGACGGTAAGTTCATCGACTATCCGTCACTATGACCCGAATTATCATTATCTTACAACCATCAGGCTCACTTGACGACGACGGTACACCAAGACATTTCGTATGGGCGTCCGTGGCTGGCACTTGCCTCTATTCTGCAGTCCCTATGTTGGCCAAGCGCCAGAGTGGCCACATTAAGGAGATCCCCGCGGAGGTGCATGTGAAATCCCGCTCGTAGACTTGGCCGCCTCGGACTTGGAACTATGCAATTAACCATCTGTACAGGGGGAGGGGCGACTGGTATGTGAACAAGCGGTGGGTTGACCTCGTGCCAGTCTGTTTCCGAGCCAAAATTTATCTGCGGTTAGGCTTTCATGCTGAATTCTCCCTACGCGTCCAGTAATGCCTCACCTCCCTGTGATCACCAGGGTTGGAAAGTTGTCGAGTCCCGCCACTGCCACAAAAGTACTGATTCGCAGAACGTCTTCCGTGACCGAAGCCCTGCTAGTCGCTGCTCCCCACCAGTACACTCGCGTCCCCTGCATCGTGTGTTACGACACACCAGGTTACCCCAACCGTTTGCGAGTTGTTGTGGGGAATATCCCATGTTAATTTCTTTACGATGCTTGGAAGGTTGGATGTGACAGCGAAGTTGATGCGATGCTCTGTGAAGGTATCAGCTCGTTCGCCAAATTTATGCGGTACGTCAAAGTCAAGATTTCGCCTCTTTCCGTGGTTTTACTCGAAGCATCTATCCGTGATGGTGGATGGACGGAGGAAAGACAGGAGTAAATCACTGAAAGAAGGTAGACCGAAGAAGAGGACGCGCCCCGTCGATATAGCAAATGGCGCTACTCTTCTGTTTCAGCAAGTCTGCCGGATGATAATACGACCAATTAATCATTCGTCCAACCACTCTCGATTCCACAAATTCTGGAGTTGGTTGAACTGCCCGTGTGAGACTATTTTGCGTTACCTGGGGGTGGGGCTTAGGTCCTCTAGTTCAGCTTTGGCAATAATGGGTGGGCTTGGGGCGCGCCGCTGTCCGTTTGGTTGCCCGGTACTCCCACCGCTTGTATGTGGCACCATTACTGTGAGTTTCTCGAGAGTAACATACTACCAACAGGCAGGTCATTTTCAGTCCGCCCAGCGTCACTCTGACCTTGACTCTTCCCTCCGATAGCCTCCACCACGCGCACGTGCCTGTACATGACACCCCCGCCAGCATGAGGGCGGACAGGAGGGAATCCAATCGGGAATCGTGCCGAGGAGAACTCGGACTGGACACGCCGGGTCTGTCGGGTTTCGTGAGAGAACACCGCATGACTAATCAAGCTCACGGCCGTGGACTAACTCACAGATAACGCGACCAGCATGAGCACGAGTTCGGACAGTGCCTACACCTCCCTCTCACAAGAACCAGTACGGGAGGAGGACATCGATGCACAGGGGTCTAAGTGGTATATAGTCACTTTCCGTCTGCCCGTGTGCGCTTTCCCTCAATACATCTCAGCATGACACAGTGGGCGGAATGTTGTAGTGCCATCCAAAGGAACATCATAGAATGCATGCGCGATAATGTCGGTCTCTTACTCGTCATGCTAGCGCAAATGTTCGCATCGTTCATGAACGTCGCCATCAAAGTGTTGAACCAGCTAGAAAAACCTGTTCCCGCGCTCGAGGTGAGCAGCATCGCTATTGCTTTTGTCTGCCTGTGTTGACGACCTCAGAGCTCATGACCATCTCCATGGTAGTGCTACGTTTGTATGTGGTTAACTCCTGCTTTATGCTAACATTGGGTGTCAGGCTATCACGTTTATTTGCTGTGAGATATACATGTACGTCTTCCAACAACTGCGACGTCTTCACTTGACCCTCGGCTGGGTGATGTAGGTTGGCTGCGAAGATTCCATATCCGTTTCTGGGGCCGAAGGAGGTTAGGCTACTCTTGGCGTGTCGAGGCGTTACTGGGTAAGCTCACTAGACCCTGAAGGTATGGACAAGAGCTGAGGAATGCAGTGATTTTCTAGATTTTTTGCAGTCTTTGGTATCTATTACGCACTTCAATATCTCCCACTGGGAGACGTCACTGTCCTAACGTTTGTTGGGCCTATATTCACCGGAATAGCAGGTCGCCTGTTCCTAAGAGAAACCTATTCCAAGAAGGAGGCTTTCGCATCACGTCAGTCTTTTCCCATATGGAATCCACCTGTTTCATTTACTGTCAGTTGTGGTGCAGTCTGCAGTCTCTTCGGTGTTGTCTTGATCGCGAGACCTCCCTTTTTGTTTGAAAGTGCCAGCGATCCGGATCTTGAAGGATCTGCAGTAGATGCTAGTGCTGGAGACAGGTTACGTGCCACCTTGTATGCCGGTCGCCTTCATGTCTTGCTGTGGTTCATGTTTCGTTTGAATACAGGGTGCTAGTGATGGGTGTACTGATATACACATTCGCAAGTGTGTTCATCTTCAGTTATGGATTTTGCAGCATAGTGTTAAGTGTACTATGGTATGCCAGTTATTGCGATCCGTGCCATCGGGACACGTGCACATGCAATGCATTCGATGGCTTATTTCTCCCTGTGGTGTGCAATAGTATCGATGATTGGGTACGTTAATCCACCAGTTGCTCTATAGAACAACAATTTCTATTCTACAGGTTGTTTATTTCTGGGGAACCCATCGTATACCCAACACCATGGCAGTGGGATATCCCGCTGCTATTGATAGGTGTGCTTAGTTTCACTGCACAGGTGTGATACATTTTGCCGTGGTTTGATGATGCTGCCTAACGCTAATGGGATGACAGATGTGCCTTACAATGGGTCTTCAGCGTGAGACGGCTGCTCGTGGGACGATTGGAGTCTACGTCCAGGTGATATTCGCGGACGTACTAGAGGTCCTTTTCTTCAAAACCACGCCATCTTTCCTGTCCTTCCTTGGGACTGGGATTATCATGACATGTGCAATTTACATTGTGGTGCGGCATCACTTCTCTCCTATTGGGTATAGGGGTTATTGATATCGGGGCTATATAGTTAACCAAGCAAAAGCAAGAGCAAGGGCCTAGTGTGGCTCTTGAATCGGGGGAGTCCACACTTGAGGAAGGCTTGTTGACCCATAGAGAATAACTAGTGCAAATGGAGAGTTTAGATTTATATACCATATTATGAATTCATTTGTCATTTTTTTGTACCATCCCATCTCACAATGGATAGATCAAAATTATGACCAGGCCTAAACAGTGTCAAAATGTGAATACAATAGACTATATTTGAAGTATGGACACAACAACGTTTAGGCCTGGTTTTAATATTGACCTATCCGTAAAAGCCAAACCGACTTGCATCACGTGACGCTTGGGAATACGCGATCTGTACCGTACGCGACTAATATTAAAGGCAGGGGCCACCAGCACTGGTGCACCCTCCCCACCATCGACCTGCCACCGTTCACAAACCTCTTCGACCTTCTAATCATGACTGCTCAAACCAGATTCTACCAAGTATCAGGCTTCCGCGCTCATTCGAACGGATGGTACGTCGGCGTATTGTGCAGTTCCCGTTTCTGAACACCTACGAGTCGCAGGTTCAAGCAATATGATGACAAGCCCATGATCCGCGCGCTCGCGTCCGAAACGTCCAAAAATTTTAGACCTGGAGGCTCAGATGCACCCCTCGAACTAGTGCTAGGTACGATCGGTGGGACACCGTATCACCAAGTGGCAGTTCTAATTCGCCCAAGGCATATTGCCTTGTGGTGCTTCATACGTTCTGCTCTCGACGGAGCAAATGCACTTGTTTACCCAAAAGTATCGCTTAAACATACCAAGGGGATCCTGGCGGTCATCCGATTTCCTTTCGTTGTCTCCAATCTATTTCCGCTCAGAAGCAGAGTTATCCTCGAAGCTCTCCACGTACAAACAAAGGCCCAGAAACAAGAATCGAAGAGAAACAGAAGAACCCAAAGACAATAGCCAGGCTAACCGCGGCTACGTTTCTGGGCCGATCTCGGTGCACTACCGTGCTTATTTCGAGCAACAACGGTATGTATGCATGCAGTATCGTGTTCAGTGGTTACCATCTTTCTTTTGTAGGGTGCTTTACCACCTCATGGATAAACGTATTTTCCCGGAGAAATTCGCTTTATCGCCGCCATCTTGGTTGTCTGGCATTCGAGTCATCTCCGTTGTTTTCGTGCAATGGTCGGTGGACAAGCGGCGTAGAGACGAGTGTCTGCAGAATCCAAGCTTGATTGAAGTGGGCATCACGGACGCCCATTTTCCCAGTTTTTTTGATACTCTTACGGGGACCACGCTGCATCTCAAATTGAAACAAGCAGCCAAGAATCCTCATTCCAAGGTAACGTAAATCAAATCGTGTATTGCACGGACGTCCGCTTAGCATGAGCCACAGATGCCCAATCACTCGAAAGTAGAAGAAATCACCAAATCTGAATTACCTCAGAGGCTGCGCGCTCTGTTCGACCACGATGCACAGAAGAGCGGCATGCCTTTGATCGTGTTATGTCATGACGAAGAAATGACTCGAGGCATCTTGGAACGTGCTGGCATCGACGTTGCTTCATACGAATCAGGACTGTCCTCTTTACTTCCTTTCTGCCCTGCCGAGGACAAGGTATGTCCATAGAGCGCACCAATCACGTTTTGCTGTGTGCCAACGCCTTATAACACCATCAAGATAGGGTATCGTTCCCGCTCACGCTCGCCTCAGAGGGGAGCCCGCCGTTCTACATCAGCTTATCGCGGGGATCACTCTCGTTCGACGGAAATCCAAAACCGTGGAGTACAACCCAACTCTCACCGCAGCGCAGTTGAGTACCCCGCTGCATACGTTGTCGACATGCAAGAATTGGTCAGCGCGTTGATGGAGTCAAATGCCCCTAATACAACACCGGAAACTGCGAGACTTTTGCGCATTCAAACCGATACTCGGACCTGTGGTGGTGATGACAGTTTGTAAGTTCTTCCTTCCGGGATTCGAGAAGAAAAAAAGTCATTGTCGATCATTGTAGGCTGCAACTCCGGATGTGGAAGTCCATGGCTGAGGGTGCTGCTATCGATGAACAGCGCAGTAGGCGTACATTAAGTGAGCCACCCTGCGCGGAACTGTTGCCTGGACCAGCTCCGAAGAAAGAAACGCAGAACGACGACGACGACGACCCTAATGACTTCGGTGACTACGATCCAAACGACTTCAAATCAGCACTACCCACCGTCACTCGAGCAATAGACGACTTTTCAGATGAGGACTGGTAAAGATTACGTGTGTGTGTATACATAATGTACTGGGTAACCCAAACCTGTATCATGGCCAGTCCTTAGCCTTGAAAGAATACCTGGACGACCCGGATAAGCTATCCGTTCGGAATACGGAGCTTCTGTACACCTCTTCATGACCGAGTAACGACGCCTTGTCGCTAGCGTCGAATCCGCTGTCCTCTTCAGCTACGATAGCACCCGTGCGTTGGTCCAAGCGGAACTTTAAACCAATTAGTCTGGATCGCATTCGGGGTTCGTTGTCGTATGGGAGCAGGAGTTCGCCAAAACCAGACCGCGACGTTAGCGAAACAATAGCCGCAATCGAGCCCGGAGGACTCGTTAGCCAGAGTTTGCGACGCGACCTCGCGTGTAGCGTGTGGACGATCAGTCCGGTTATGCCAATAAGGATCATGAGAGCGCTCAGTAAGTGAGCGGGTAAGGTTCTGTAAGAAGGTGCATGAACATGCGAACTTAGCTAAGACGAAGGGGGAGAATCTTACTCTACAAATAACCTCGGAACGTCCGTCGTTAGCAGTGCTGGAATCGTGGTGTTGGTCTGGCCAAAGTAGTTAGCTTGCGCAGCTACCGCAAGGTGTTGGGTCTTGTCAAGTATGTCAAATAGAGGTTGGCGGCTGAAACGGGCCATTAAGCTCACATATATCTTCGATGTTGCGTTAAGCCAACCGTAAGAGTCGTTGTATACCGACTGGATACCGCCAGGTTGCTGTGATGCGTATCTGTATACGGTGCCTGGTAAGCCTGAGTTGATAGTTATGGCTCTTGCAGCTATATAGACGTTGCTGGAGGCGTCGAATTCAACCCTATTTGAAAGACCATTAGCAAGGGATGGTTGAGGTGGTGTGATTGACATCGCGCGCCCGTTGAATACTTGGCCATTCAGTGGATCCCCCGTGACATTGTTGGGCTCCGTGAAGTTTTGCAGTGTCGTACACTCTCCAAGCGTTCCATTATTCAAGTTCATCGACGTCATTATAACGAACACTTTCATCGAGGGCTGACAGAAAATTGCCGATACTTGTGGATCGTTGGTGGTAGTCATATCTTGAAAGTAATACCAAAAGATAACGGGTTGGAAAGAGATGTCCTGACCCTCGAGTGCGCAACTACTAGCATTGATGACACCATACTGCTGGTTTCCGTCCGCGATTCCGACGGTGAAGTTAGCGACACACGTATTAGGGAAGGTGGCTCCAGCAACGTAATTGCCACCCGAAGACGTCAAGTTCAGCGATTCCGTATTGATGCAGTTGACCTCCGTCTGCAGACCGGTCGTGTTTACCGCAAGCGACCCGTTGAGTGGTACGTCGGGTTCAGGCTGGACGGTGGAATGTTGGAGAAAAAGTCATCCACACGAATGGAAAACAACTCACTTCAAAGTTGGCCACAGTCCATGCGCCATTGACATAGGGAGGATCGCCGAGACCACTATAGACTGAAGTGCATTGGTTCCTACGAATCCTTGTAGCTGGATGGGCTCACCTGCTGCATCAGCATACTGGTCAATGGCGTATTAGCGCATATGCGGTTTCTGGTTTGCAATGCTCACCCCTGCAGAGGCCAAAAATGCCTCCAGTTGGGTAACGTCAGGGGAAAGTGCTATTGCCCTCGTGCTGATTGCCGTAGACACTAGATAGGGCACCCGTAAGTAAAACGTTCCCTCGCCTCGGAGACATTACTGACCCGCAGTGTGAGGCACCTGTCGGACCTGCAGGAGAGAGCCTGCCAGGGGTTGCAGCAAAGCGACGATGAGGGCTACGAGCGTTGACACGTAAATGAGATAGTGCTTATATTTGAATGAGTAAAAAAGCACAGCTATTTGGCTGCCAATAGACGTCAAAAGGGCATATTAACGGAAGGAACGTGCGCACTTGAGTGCGATCTGAAGAAGATGTTAGCGTTGTTCACCATTTTGAATGAAACACTCTTACATAGTCTAGGAGGATGCTACGCGAAGCAGGCGCATTGCCCTCAGCGAGAGTCACATACGGCTAGTGGTATGTGAGCAGAACTCGCCAATGTACCCTTACCAACGGAAATCACCTGGTACCAGCGAAGCATCCAGTCGGTGATAGTCCAAAAATATGCGAGGGGCACGACTAGCAACGTCGGGAAAAATGACTGGAAACACGGTGAATATCAAAAATTGTTATGCGGATGTCTGTGGCTACCATACCGTCAAGAATTGCGTGGACGCGAAACTGAAAACGTTCTTCTCAGGAACATGAAACCCTGAGTTATATGTTGAAAAGGTGTCATGCACTGTCTGGGACTAAACGGACCATTCTGGGTGTTGGATATGTGGAGGGCGACTTCTATAGTGATCCCCAAACCAATCATGCACGCCGCCGCTAGAGCGACGAACCATGTTCTTATGATGAAGGGTTCCTGAGTGATGGTGCGTTGGACAACGGTTCGCTGACAACACTATCTTAATGGTCTGCTCACATAACGCGGGGGCCTCTCGGACAGAGTGCCGGGGGTGGGTATTTCGTGTATTGTTGAGTTCCGGAATCGGAGGGGTCGTGGTGCCGCCTCGTGCGTACTCTCGTCCATGACAAGAGTGTAAGGACGTACCAAAGGATGAGTGAGTGCATCGCATTGGAGGCGCGGGTCATTAAGTATCAACCGTTGCATAGCTCAGTCGTCTTCAGGCACGACAAGTCCATGTTCGCTGCCTCAGATGGCTATGCGTGAAATTGGGTGGCTATTCTGCTTGTCGGAGACCTCAAGGCAGGCATGAGGCTCCCCAACGATCCGATTAAGACCTAAGCGTTTGATCAGGCGAATTTTCCGGTGGGACAGACTGTTCGCTAGAAAACTCAACACGTTCGCTTTTACCTGCGTGCTGTGGAACATTGGGCGAACCAACGTCTCATGAAGCCCTGATAACGGGTTCATGAACTGATACTTATGCAAAACCCCTGCACGGAGATCGATATTAGTGAATGTGGTATCGCTTGCGGCTGCCTCGAGGCAGGCGTTGCATAAAGAAAAACACATGAGCTTTGGCGCCACCGAGTTTCCGTCGCCGCTCGAAAATTAAGCGGACACCCTTGACCCGACTCGACTTGTCTTCGTTTTTGACCAAACCTCCCTTCGTGTCCCAACGTCCATCATTGTAACGACTTCTCTTTTTTTGATCCCCAGCGTACGTGTCATACTAGTTGTCCATCAATCTCGTGTGCTGGTGTCGCGTCGTGGTGCGCGTGCATGGCGCGCAGCGCGACTCGTTCGCGTTTTTCCTTTCAAACTTGCTTCCATCGGTCACGTTTGAAACATACTGATTCCACCCCCTCAGCATGCGTGAAATCGTGCACATTCAGACCGGCCAGGTAGGACAACGCGTCGTCATGCTCTTTCGTGATCGCTTACGATTTTTTCTCTCCACGCAGTGCGGTAACCAAATCGGTACGGATCGAGCCACCTCGCTGGAAAAAATGTCAACGCTCATCGATCCGGTCGTCATTTAGGTGCCAAGTTCTGGGAGGTAGTATCCGATGAGCACGGCATCGAACGGGATGGTCTCTACAAAGGGAATAACGACATGCAGCTCGAACGGATTTCTGTGTACTACAATGAGATCGGTTCAAACAAGTACGTTCCTCGTGCAGTTCTTGTCGACCTCGAGCCTGGTACCATGGACTCCGTTCGCTCTGGTCCGTTGGGTGGGCTTTTCCGCCCCGACAACTTCATTTTTGGCCAGAGCGGTGCTGGTAACAACTGGGCCAAAGGACGTGAGTACTGTTCACCGATCTCGGGATATCTGATCATACCTCATGCAGACTACACGGAGGGAGCCGAGTTGGTCGACTCGGTGTTGGATGTCGTTCGCAAGGAGGCTGAGGGTACTGACTGTCTTCAAGGTGCGATTGAGTTAATGATGGCACTGGATCGATGTTAAAAATTTCTCCCAGGCTTCCAAATTACGCATTCGCTTGGTGGTGGTACCGGCGCTGGAATGGGGACCCTACTCATGTCTAAGATCAGGGAAGAGTACCCCGATCGCATGATGTGCACGTACTCCGTCGTCCCCAGTCCGGCTGTGTCGGACACCGTTGTCGAGGTACTTTGCCTCCTTTTGATATGTGATCACTCTAACAGCATTACCTTAGCCGTACAATGCTACCCTCTCAGTCCATCAACTAGTAGAAAACTCCGATGAAACGTTTTGCATCGATAATGAGGCTCTTTACGACATTTGTTTCAGGACACTTAAACTTTCCACCCCAACGTACGGAGACCTCAACCACCTTGTCTCCTTCGTTATGTCCGGCATCACAACGTGTCTGCGCTTCCCCGGCCAGCTGAACTCTGATCTGCGGAAACTCGCAGTGAACATGGGTACGCTTTCTACGTCTTTTGTATCATCCTGGTTCTTGATTCCCCCGATAGTTCCTTTCCCCCGTCTTCATTTCTTCATGACTGGATTTGCCCCTTTGACCGCTCGAGGCAGTCAACAATACCGCGCTGTCACCGTCCCCGAGTTGACGCAACAAATGTTCGACGCCAAGAACATGATGGCTGCCTCTGACCCAAGACATGGTCGCTACCTTACGGTAAGAACCGCTTAGGGCTGGTTGTTTATCACATAATAAACGTGCTGCAGGTCGCCGCCGTGTTCCGTGGTAAGGTTTCGATGAAAGAAGTCGAGGAACAGATGCAGAATGTTCAGAACAAGAATTCTGCATATTTCGTCGAGTGGATTCCCAACAATGTCCTCTCTGCTCAGTGTGACATACCTCCTCGTGGTGTCAAGATGGCAGTCACCTTCCTTGGTAACTCGACTGCCATCCAAGAGCTCTTCAAACGTGTCAGCGACCACTTCACTGCTATGTTCAAGCGCAAAGCTTTCTTGCACTGGTACACGCAGGAGGGTATGGATGAGATGGAGTTCACCGAGGCCGAGTCGAACATGCAGGACTTGATCGCGGAGTACCAGCAATACCAGGATGCAACGTAAGAGCAGTCTTTTCGTTCGAGTTGACGGATCTGACCCTTTAAACAGAGTCGAGGAGGAGGGTGAATACGAAGAGGAGGTGCAACAGGAGGAGGCAGATTAGACACTAAAAGCACCAATGTGCCTCACGATTACATTCCCATTCCTGACGAAAACTTTAGGTATCCCTTTTATTGGTGTTTTTGTGTCCGATGCCTCGATTGTCCTTTAATTCACGCCCTCAAACGTTACCCTAGCTAGCCGATATCATGCGTTTTTTGTCTTTCGATCTTTTACCGTTACGAGGGAACAGCAATCGGAAATCGTAGTATACCCATTTTGGCTACAAGCCTGGAAGATGCAAGCGATACTTGGGACTCTGGCTCCGTACAGTGTGATCCTGCTCCGCTGCCGAGTCGCCAGGACCAGGTGTATGATATCATCATACCTTTTGTGCTGTTTGGATGCCAGCTGCAAAAGTATCCGCATTCCACCACGAATGTTTCATCTACAACAGAGTGGGGCCCGATTCTACGACAGATATACGCGTCAGTACGACGTCATTGGCGGCGTGATGGTATATAGGGTCATCCCTTGGTTCTTTGAAGTGGCAGCATCCAACCAAAGTTCGATTGTGTTTGGAACGTGATGGGGTGCGTTGCATCGAATTGTACAATCGAGTGCATGGCTCATGATGTATGAACTCACATAGGATCATCATCTCATGTATCACGGGCATATTTGCCTGCATAGCTGAGGCTGTCATGGCCATCGTTGGTGCGATAGCGGGTTGCATCGAATGTGTCGTTGCTGGTCAGTATGCAAGTTCGTTTGCAATGTACATTGATCTCAGTCTTCCCTGAAAACCTGTTAGCTATAGCGAGTTTCTTCGCTGGTCTGGTACATTGCGTCACAGCTTGCTTGTGCTGTGGGTAAGTGGGCTACGTTGTTGTCGTCGTCGGGCAGGAATTGACTCCGATGCAGAGCTGTTTGAAAAGGGGCTCCGGGACGTGAGGATGGAATTCCGGGGCCCATTAAGTAAAATCTTGCGATTTAGTGGGCATCATTGCCCAAACGGACAAAAATCAGGAACTGTTTGTGAACTAAATCCTGACGTTAGTATTTACCTCGTAGAGTACGCAAACTTGAGACCACCCTGATACTACATCCGAGTAATGCAACTGACCTGGAACTGATTCGTTCTACCCTTGAGTGCGAACGTCTAGGCTCAATGAACATCAGCAGTTGTCTTTCGGAATTAACCTGACGGTACCACATGCCATCCCCGGTGGGAATGCCGTCATCAGATTCCGTAGGGAGCATAACAATAGCCAACCATCCTCGTCTGGATACACCTCCGACCCACGGGGGGCCACCTGCATGAAAATTCGACTACACTTATTGACGTCGTGCAGCATCCTCTGATTCCACCTACCGACCAGTACATTGTCCGTTAGTTGGGTCTGCACGATAATGACTAGAGACCAGGACAAATACTCGAGCCTGTCGGAGACGCCGCTGTCGCCTTTGGCATAGGCGAGACGTGGATTACTTCCGCGGCGTAAGCAGTATCGGGTGACCACACTTAATGCGGGTCCAGGCCTGAATTCTGGTAGGTTCGTACCCAGTGTAGGCAGCGTGTTACCACGGGTACTGGAGACGAGCGCTAGACATGGACGCAAGTTACTCGAATGAGTATGGTAGGCTAGGGACGAAATCTTGGTCACACGAGCATGCCATTCGGACGCACGTCCGATGGCTGGTCTCAACCACAAGTTAGATGGTCACGTGGCCACACACGTCGATCGAGTGCAGACAAACAACTGCAAACAATATTGATCTTTTTCTATGCTCTGTGATTTAATATTTCCTCTCTTCTTTCCTCTTCACCGAAATCTTTGACCAGCTTTCAGTGAAGGGAAAAGAAGAACGGACCAACTTGTTAATTGGAAGACATGTCTACCTTCCGACCATCTTTATCGCGTTCCGGTAGCAATCTCGGCCGCGCCAATGGCCAGCCTGCACCTCCCGTCACCTTTGCCCCTTCGCGGGTTGGGAATTCCCCTCAAGATGCAGTGTTGGAAATGAGCGATGGCACCGCATATCGTGGTTACAGCTTCGGCGCGGAAGATGTAAGCGTTGCCGGAGAGTGCGTTTTCCAAACCGGTTAGTTCTGTCTTTACATCAAAATACCGCCATTGTCGACGTTTGCCAATCTAGGCATGGTCGGGTACACGGAGTCCTTGACAGATCCTTCTTACGAGGGCCAGATTCTCGTTCTGACATATCCTCTGATTGGAAATTACGGTGTCCCACAGCGTCCCGCATCCTTAGATGAACTCCCATCCGAATTTGAATCGTCGCGAATCCATATCGCGGCCCTTGTCGTAGGATCTTACACAGACGATTACAGCCACTTTTTGGCACATTCTTCCGTTGGTGCTTGGCTGAAGGAGAATAATGTCCCGGCTATATACGGTGTTGACACTCGTGCCCTCACCAAAAAAATTCGAGAACAAGGCTCCATGCTGGCGAAAGTACTTGCGCGTAAGCCAGAGGCTCCCCGAGGGCGTTTATTTTCCCTTTTTCCGGAATCCTTGCCCGCGTCTCGCGCATCGTCCCCACCTTCGTTCTGGCGCGATGAATACGTCGACATCCCTTTCCGCGATCCCAACCAGGATGATCTAGTGGCTTCCGTGTCAATCAAGCGTCCGCGAGTATATTCACCGTTAGGGGAACCACGCAGACACCCCTCCGGACGTCCACTTCGCGTGATAGCGGTGGATGTCGGGATGAAGTACAATCAAATTAGGTGCTTCACTGCCCGTGGGGTGGAATTAAAAGTTGTTCCCTGGGATTACGATTTTTTGAACGACACTGAGCCCTACGACGGGCTTTTCATTTCCAATGGCCCAGGTGATCCGACTAGGCTCACTGTAACTGTCGAGAGACTCAAGAATGCCTTGAAAAAGGCCGATCGCCCTGTCTTTGGAATCTGTCTTGGGCACCAGCTACTTGCCCTCGCAGCTGGAGCGAAAACCTCCAAGATGAAGTATGGTAATCGTGGCCATAATATACCTTGCACGGATGCCTTGTCCGGCAGGTGTTACATCACTAGTCAAAATCACGGCTACCAGGTCGATGCGGAAACTTTGCCAAGTGGTTGGAAAGAGCTATTCCGAAATGCAAACGACGGCAGCAACGAAGGCATATATTGCGAAACCAAACCGTTTTTCTCCGTACAATTCCATCCTGAATCAACACCCGGGCCGCGCGACACCGAATTCCTTTTTGACGCTTTTATCCAGAATATCATCGATTGTATTTCGACAAACACGTTTCCACCGATATCCCTTCCAGGAGGACGAAAAGAGGACAATGACAGGCTATCACCCCGTGTCAACGTTCAAAAAGTGCTTATCTTGGGCTCAGGTGGCCTTTCTATTGGCCAGGCGGGTGAATTCGACTATTCGGGTTCGCAAGCAATTAAAGCGCTCAAGGAGGAAGGTATATATACCATCCTCCTCAACCCGAATATCGCAACCATCGCAACCTCAAAGGGCCTTGCCGACAAGGTGTATTTCTTACCTGTAACACCTGACTTCGTACGCAAGATTATCAAATACGAGCAACCTGACGGAATTTACGTCACGTTCGGCGGTCAGACCGCTCTCAACGTTGGCATAAAGCTCAAGGATGAATTCGCTGCCCTTGGCGTGAAGGTTCTCGGGACGCCGATCGAAACCATCATCACGACGGAGGATCGGCAGCTGTTCGCGCAAGCGATGGAGAGTATCGGCGAGCGCTGTGCGCAGTCAAGTACCGCAACAACGACGGAAGAAGCAATTGCTGCCGCTCGGGAAATTGGATTCCCGGTCATAGTACGCGCTGCCTACGCGCTAGGTGGTCTAGGTTCCGGCTTCGCGCAGGACGAAAATCAGTTACGTGCCTTGTGTAGCAAAGCATTTGCAACTAGTCCTCAAGTATTGGTTGAGAAGAGTATGAAAGGGTGGAAGGAGATCGAGTATGAAGTCGTCCGTGATTGTCGTGATAATTGCATCACAGTCTGTAATATGGAGGTGAGTTCCGCCTACGGTCGGTCAAAGAGTGGACGTCGCTCAGAGATGGATAGAACTTTGATCCTCTCGGTATCCATACGGGTGATTCCATTGTGGTCGCGCCTTCTCAAACTCTTTCGGACTCTGACTACAACATGCTGCGGACGACGGCAATCAATGTAATCAGACATCTGGGCGTAGTTGGCGAATGCAATATTCAATATGCCTTGAATCCCTTCTCGAAGGAGTACTGCATCATCGAGGTTTGTAATTGGTAGTTTGGCAACACCAAACTTACGTGAGTTTAGGTCAACGCGCGTCTGTCGAGGTCGTCTGCCTTGGCCTCAAAAGCAACTGGCTACCCACTGGCATTCATCGCTGCGAAACTCGGTTTAGGCGTGCCCCTGAATGAGATCAAAAATACCGTAACCAAAGTAACGAGCGCTTGCTTCGAACCCAGTCTGGATTATGTCGTCGTTAAGATCCCACGGTGGGATCTCAAAAAGTTCAATCGAGTTAGCCGACTGCTGAGCAGTAGTATGAAAAGTGTTGGCGAAGTCATGAGTATCGGTAGGACTTTCGAGGAGACTATTCAGAAAGCCATACGCGCTATCGATGACCAGTTCCTCGGATTTGCCAAGGTATGTAAACGCTGGTATCTCTGGGTATCTCACGCCGATTTTCTCCCTCTCAGAATGATTATGTCGAGGACATCGATGAGGAGCTCTCTAATCCGACGGATAAGCGAGTTTTTGCAATAGCTACGGCCTTCCATCTGGGTTACTCTGTTGAGAAGATATGGCAGATGACTAATATTGACAAATGGTTCCTCAGGAAGCTGCAGAATATTCATGAAATGGAAAAGGACTTGATGTATGTCATCCTCATCGCGTCTTGCGGCCCCCACTCAGATCTCTATCTCGACCCTTTTAGGCAATGCACGATCTCGTCGATTGATAGAAACACACTGTTACAGGCCAAGCAACTCGGATTTTCCGACCGGCTTCTCGCCAGCTGCATGGGGTCAACGGAGCTTGCTGTACGCCGCCTTCGCCAGGAGGCGCTCATCTCTCCTTTCGTCAAGCAGATTGACACAGTGGCCGCGGAGTTCCCTGCATTCACGAACTACCTCTACACCACTTATAACGCGATCGAGCACGACGTCTTATTCGATGACCGAGGAATTATGGTACTTGGATCCGGCGTTTATCGCATTGGCTCCTCCGTCGAGTTCGACTGGTGTGCTGTGCGGGCCATCAGGACTTTGCGAGAGCAAGGCCTCCCGACCATTATGGTGAACTACAACCCAGAGACCGTCAGCACCGACTATGATGAGGCTGATCGTCTGTACTTTGAGAACATCAGTCTAGAGACGATACTCGATATATACGAGACGGAGCGGTCCAGAGGTGTCATATTGTCCATGGGTGGTCAAACGCCAAACAACATCGCGCTTCCGTTGTATCGTCAGAACGTGAAGATATACGGCACGTCGCCGGAGATGATCGATACTGCCGAGAACAGGTTCAAATTCTCCCGGCTGCTGGACGAGATTGGTGTAGATCAGCCCAAATGGAAGGAGCTAACCAGTTTCAAGGAGGCACTGGCCTTCTGCGATTCCGTGGGTTACCCGGTGCTTGTACGTCCGTCGTACGTGCTCTCCGGCGCGGCGATGAATGTCGTGTCTACCGGTGACGACCTGTCGAACTACCTGACGCAGGCCACCGCCGTTTCGCGTGATCACCCCGTCGTGATTACCAAATACATCGAACAGGCGAAGGAAATCGAAATGGATGCAGTTGCGAAAGATGGTCAGATGGTTATGCATTTTATCTCGGAACACGTGGAAAACGCAGGAGTGCATTCCGGTGACGCAACGCTGATACACCCTCCTCAAGATCTGGACCCAGCCACTGTACGACAGATCGAAGAAGCAACCGCGAGGATCGCAAATGCCCTTAACGTTACTGGTCCCTTCAATATCCAGTTCATTGCCAAAAACAACGAAATCAAAGTCATCGAGTGCAATCTTCGAGCTGCACGATCCTTCCCTTTCGTCTCAAAAGTCACCGGAATCGACGCAATTGAGATGGCGACCAAAGTCATGCTCGGTATACCCGTCGATTCTTACCCGGACCCCGGTCTTCCCCCCGACTATGTCGGTGTCAAAGTCCCGCAATTTAGTTTCAGTCGGCTGTCTGGTGCGGATCCCGTACTTGGTGTGGAGATGGCTTCCACTGGCGAGGTGGCTTGCTTCGGTCGCGATAAATACGAAGCTTATCTGAAGGCGCTGAAATCGACTGGGATTGTCCTCCCGAAGAAAAATATCCTTTTCTCTGTTGGGAGTTACCGAGAGAAGATTGAGATCCTTCCCTCCGTGCAGAAGTTGCACGCAGCAGGGTATAATATTTTCGCCACTTCAGGAACTGCAGACTTCTTGACAGAACACAATGTGCCTTGCAAGGTAAGGTTGTCTCTGGAAGCATATCTTGTAGCAATTCCTTATCAGTGCTACAGTATTTGGAGACACTTCCAGAAGGCAGCAGCGATTTGGCGAAGTCGGAATACTCGCTTACCCAGCATCTGGCAAATAACTTGATCGACATGTATATCAACTTGCCATCTAAGAACAATTACCGTCGTCCTGCCAGTTATGCGAGTAAAGGGTACCGTACGAGGAGGATGGCTGTCGACTTCGCCATCCCGTTGATTACCAATGTCAAGTGTGCCAAGATCTTAGCAGAAGCGCTGGTTCGCAAATTGCCCCTTGACGTGTCGAACGTCGACTGTAAAAGCTCATACCCGGCGCACACTTTACCGGGTCTCGTCAATATCTCTGCATTTGTCCCTAGATTTATTGAAGAAGAAGTTATTCAAGCAACACAGGGATCAATTAGTAGCGGGTTTACTACTTCCCTAATCCTTCCGAACGCAATAAACGAGGCGATCACAGACGACGCCTCCTTAAAGCGAATGCAGGACGCCACCGAAAACCACGCTTATTGCAATTATGCACTTAGCGTCGCAACAACGGATTCCAGTAACCTACCTCTGACTGACGAAGGTAAAGCTGAGGTCAAGGCGCTTTTCATACCCTTCCATGACCCCACAATTGCGCCTCAAATATCTGCCACAGCAGTACACTTCGCTGCTTGGGTCGCTGAAAAGATGATAGTCACTGATGCTAGAGGCTCTAACCTCGCATCGTTGCTGCTACTTGCCAGCCTTCACAATCGTAGTATCCATATCACTGATGTCAGGAACAAAGAAGATCTGCTGTTGATATCCCTCAGTAAGGCAAGGAAGCTCAAGGTCACCTGTGACGTGTCGGTGTATACAATGTTCTTCACACGGGAGCAGTACCCGCAGTCGACCATGCTACCATTCGCGGAAGAACAGGAATTCCTCTGGAGTAAACTGGATGTTATCGATGCATTTTCCGTGGGTACACTTCCATACCACCTTGCGAGGGAGCTCGGAGAATGTCCATCTGGATGGTCAGGAATCCCGGAGGCACTACCCTTACTTCTTTCGGCAGTTGCTGCTGGTCGTCTCACGATCGAAGATGTGAGGGTCCGCCTGCACGACAATCCCATACGTATTTTCGGGTTGCCGGAACAGACCAATACCCATGTTGAAGTAGTCATTGGACGGCGGTACCAGTATACTGCTAGGGATGGGCCCTGGTCACCGCTGGACAAGCAGATTGTGGCCGGTTCGCTTCATCGCGTGGTCATGCATGGAAAGACCGTGTTTTTGGACGGTGCGTTGACTGCGTCGCCAACTGGCAAGGACGTTTCTGCAGCAGTCATCCCACATCCTGCGGTGACCGCCCCTGTTACGAAGCCAGAACAAGTCCACCCACCTGTAAAGGGTGCCGAAGGTCATCCCCACCCTATCCCAAGCCATCCACCGACCATCCCCGCGGCGGCAGGACCAGTATCTACGGGTCCTTCCTTGCCCGCTACCCTCTCTCATGGTCCCCACCCAGCATTCCATCAGCGACATATCCTCTCAGTCAAACAGTTTAGCCAGCGGGACATGTACGACCTCTTCTCTTTGGCACATGAGATGCGTCTACAAGTGGAGCGCAGTGGGACGCTGGACATCCTCAAGGGCAAAGTTCTTTGTAATCTTTTCTACGAACCTTCTACCCGAACAAGTGCCTCGTTCGATGCGGCCATGAAGCGCTGTGGCGGTGACGTTATCCAAGTCAATGTCGACTCTTCCTCGGTTCTGAAAGGGGAAACGTTGGCGGATACAATCAGGACTGTTGCATGCTATGCCGATGCAATCGTAGTTAGGCACCCTGACGTAGGCAGTGCCCAGTTGGCGGCGAAGTTTTCCCCAGTACCGGTGGTCAACGCGGGCGATGGAATCGGAGAACACCCTACACAAGTGAGCTACAAAATGGCATGCTAACTGCTCACCGTTTAATATTTTTACTTGCAGGCACTGTTGGATGTGTACACGATACGTTCCGAACTTGGAACAGTCAACGGCCGCACAATCACGATACTGGGTGATTTGAAGAACGGGCGCACCGTTCACAGCCTGGTAACCCTTCTTTGTCATTACTCTGTGCGATTGAACTTCGTCTCGCCGCCGTCCTTGGCCATGCCAGCTAGCGTCGTTGCGGTAGCGCGGAAGGCCGGCGTCCCCGTCCAACAGTTAGAGTCCCTGGAAGAGGTTCTACCAGATACCGATGTGCTTTATGTTACCCGGGTACAGAAAGAAAGGTTCCGCGATGAGGCAGACTGGCTGAGAGTGAAGGATGCTTATCGGGTGGACCATGCGTTGTTGTCCAGGGCCAAAGAAGATATGATAGTTATGCATCCCTTGCCCAGAGTTAACGGCAAGTTGGATTTTCCGCATCGCCAGCTTTCTGTTACTCATTAATCATCCCTAGAAATTGATCCCGAGGTTGACTTCGATTCCCGTCGTGCGGTTTATTTCCGTCAGATGCGATATGGTCTTTTCGTGCGTACAGCTTTGTTCCGATCTAAAGATGATTCGATTCACCCGTTCGCAGATCCGGATGGCTTTATTATATAGTGTTTTAGGATCTTTCTAGAGGCCGGTATGCGATGGGTATACGGAAATCCTATTAGGGGGACAGCGATCGACGGGGAATGCTCGAAGAACATGGACGACGATGATGATCAGTGCTCAAGACTATATATATCCACGACAAAATACCATAGTTATTCGGCAGCGACTTCACTTCAAGCTATTACTGTAATACAAAGGACTCGGAACTGCGCAGCATTCTGATGTGGTGGGCATCACCGATTGGTTCTCCTGGCAATTCGTTTAGAGCAGAATTCGCTTCCCGCTGTAACGCGATGGGGACTAAACCCTGCAACTAAAAAATTATTTATCTTTGCGACGTCCGTGCAAAACGAACCGTTCTGACGTCCTCAATCCGCTGCCCACCAGGGTATATAGAATACACATATCAAGTACTTCGTCGGTGCCTGTAGTACATATGACTTGATGCTACATACATGTACATACATAGCTATCTGTCGCAGGGTGACGTCGAATGGCCCTGGTTTGATCCCGTTAATTCTCTTGAAATCCCCTGAGAATACAATCCATGTGGGGACGTGTGTATGATGTGTTGCGAATTGAGAACTGATGTGACAGGCGGTGAGAGTTCTGCTGCACGAAAATGACATTAATCAACGATAGCATGAGTGGGAGTCGTCAAGGCGACTCTGGAGGCAATTATGGACTGGTTCACATGCTCAAAGTCCAATGACGCCAGCCAAGTTTCTCATGCTGGTCATGGCGAATGGCTATGGATATTAATCTAAAGAACTGTAACCGCTAGATACACCAGCCTTAAGAGGCTTCTGTCGTGATAACGCTGCAGGATCATGAAAAAAATGACTGCCCCGTAAGACTGGATTGGATGGGACTGGAAAGCTAAGGCCATCTATCTCGGGGGGTAGACGCCGGGACGGGAAGTGGGATTATCGCAGAGTGATGACCCCTCCGATATGCGTATTATGTAAGCACTCGGACAGCTGGCAGCGTCGTGGCCCGAATTTCTTGACGAGCACTTAGCCCACCCGCTGGGACTGCGTGCCCGACCGGTGTTATCCACCCCATTGTCTCTTTAGACTTTGGGTCCTTGAATGACAGCACACTATCGTAAACTTCCCCTGGCGCCCCCGACATCTACGTACGATCGATGTCATGCGTCGAATGTCGTGCTATCTCAGAGGAAATGCACAAATCCGGTAGCCTGTCCTGTGACCCCTCCTACTCTGCGGATGCGAAGAATTAAACTCACCCTTCACAACGGATTCGAAGAATGAGCGTCTGGACATAGTCTCTCCGGGACTTGCGAATCGCGGTTTACATCACCCCCCAGTGGAGAATGGAAGGGTGAAGCAGACGCGCGACACGTTGTTCGCGAGGGTGGATGCCTGCTGTACCTGAATGAAACTCAATGGTACTCACCATCGTCAACGGGAACCGAACTAGATCCCTATTCACATACGGCTCTTCTGTCAGTGTTTCCGATTGGTGTGAGTAATTCCCGCATATCTTAAGGTTCTTCCAGTGGAACATCCGGAAGCAAATCAGACCAACCTGTGACTTTGAAATTGTCCCGAAATCAAGGCAGTTTATAACCCTGCCCAGTCTCAAGGCGCCGGCCCCTGCTTGTTGCAATCCCCGTGGTCTCCTGTGATGTCTCTTCCCCCCCAGAGGCCGCTTCCTCATCCGGAGTCGGAGAATCCAACCGGCGGTTCCGGGGGGTTGCAGACTGCAGCAGCACGCGATGGTCAACAGGAGAACCCTACCGCCACTAGAACCGAATCTCGGTATCTTGAGCAAACCCAAGGCAGCACATCCTACCCATCGCAAGTAGGACAAGATGGTCGTGAAGGGTCAGACAAGAATCTTCTCGAGTCTGCTGAGGGCCCTGCCGTCCATGGTCAGCCTAATCCATTTGAGCCGCCTACAGAAACAGTGCCTCCGCCTGCTCGTAGCCGAGACGGGCATATGCGGTTGCCGCGGCGTGGTACCACAATCTTGCGTCCCGCGACAAATGCGTCTGAGATTGACTGGATTGTGCCGGTTGATAAGCCAGTGCGTGTGCAAGTGTCGGCCAGATTGTATGAGCGACTAAAGTTGTATAGCATCAGAAAACGTATGGGGAAAGGATCCAGCCAACGATCGACGCTGCGGAGGCAGAGAAGAAGAAAGCCTATAACAGAGGTTAGTGAACGGTTTTTGAGGCTTATCATCTCTTCAACAAAGCGTTCCTTAGCTATAACGACATCATACGCGCTCAACATAGCCATTGGCCTCCAAGTACTCCTGGGTGCTCTGACCACTGGCATAGCTGCTGCACTTCAAACTGGTAAACAGGTTAGCTTCCCATTCTAAATGATCGTGAAAGGTTTCTCGACGCGCGCCTTGTGTAGGCTCAAGTCTCCACTTCGATACTAGGTCCGCTGGACGCTATCTTTGCACTTGTACAGAGAGGTCTAATCGAGCATACACATCACAGGTGGTCTATCGACGCTCGTTGCATCATACCTCGCTCGCGCAAGGGGTTCTGGCGAGCCCGAACTATCTAACATCCGCGTCAGGGAGCTGGACCAATTCCTACGGGATTGTAGGGCATTCAAGTTGGACCATGCTCACGAAACCAATAACGAGCAGCTGGAAAATCGAGTATTCGAATTTCGGCGGAAGTTGGAAGTAATTCTTGGAGGGTCCAGCGGGTGCGTCGTTTGTTCGATCGAATTAGCTGAGCTCGTAACTCACTGGTTATCAGTGACAAAAAGATGTCACCCGCTGTCTAGTAAGCATCGGTGGCCGTCCTTTGTTGCGCCCCCGACCCGGGGGCTGCGTCTGTACTTCTCCCTGTCATTCCCTGCGTAGACACGTTATTACTTTATCATTCCCTGAATTTTGTCGTGTTACAGTACTCATCGATACCCGTACTTGCGATTTACCCCATTCATCACGTGACCGGTCATGCTGGCCAAAAGGACTTAAATATGAGTAGTGAAGATGTCTGCACCCCCAGATTTACATTCCGGTCGCAGCTTCAACATAATATCTGACCGACTAGTCCACACTACACGTTATGAAGACTAAGAATAAGCAAACGAAGTTTCCTGTGGTGAGGATTTTCTTTCGGCCGCTAATTGTAACGAGCGGCTCAGACAAAGAGATAACCAATTCGAACGCCTTCATATGTTCACACATGTCCTATCCCCGCTCGTGGCGAATAAAAAAACATGGAACGCGGTGTGTAGGCAAGGATAAAGAAGATCATGCAGAAGACGAGGAGGTTGGTAAAGTCGCGCAGGCGACGCCTATCGTGATATGTATGTGCGCCCTTGTTTCAACTTTTGTGCGCGGAGTTCTGAGAGCGAGTGCTTATCACGTCCCCCAACCCTCTCTTCTTTTTCTTCTTATATTCTCGGTGGTATTCCGTCGACTTTCCCGGACACTCTGCGACCGTTTTTGGCAACCATTCTGTCCGACGATTGGACGGGACTACTGGGCGTGGATGGATAGCAAAAGCTCTGGAGCTTTTCTTAACAATGTTAGTCGAGGAAGCGTGCAACGTTACCGTCCATCGTGGTGCAAAGAAGGTCGAAGCATACCACCTGTACGCTCCCTGCCTGACCTTGTTCCTGTGTGGATGCAGCTAACGCTATGGACTATGTGGTCCTCCCGCAGGAAACATGCCGTGGAGACGACCGACATGTTTGATTTTCTCAAGGAGATTGTCGAGTCCGTTCCCGATCCTTCCGCTGGAGGTACGATCGATCTCGATGCAGACCGAGGTGGAGAGGGGGCAAAAAGGAAAAGAGGTGGGAAGACGAAGAAAAACGGTGCTGCATCAGGGGCAACATCGTCGGAGGCTCCTAAAAGACGGAGAAAGAGGAAACCCGCGGATACTGAGAGTGCTGATCCCGGAGGCAGTAAGTCAGACGTGGAGGGTGATGTTGCTATGGAAGAGGACGGAGACTGGGGAAGGTGGGAAATTAAACCGACATTATCGTGACAATGATTGGCAGGATGATGATGATACTTCTTAATGTCCCTAGATAGGGTGACAGAACGTAGGGAGTATTATGATGTATTTCGAAGCCGTTCGTTGGCTACTGTACAATTCGTATTCGAAGTTAATAATCAGACAAAGCGGCGGGTTACACGAGTTCCACTTCTCCCCTTGCCACAAGCTCTTCTACGACCCAGTAAGGAGTGAGAGAGATGTGACCCTTTTGCATCTCTAATGCGGTTCCGCTGGAACAACAGCTTAGAAGGAAGAGTTTCATGAGAGTGGGGAGTACTGACTCAGGTAATCGTACAGGGGGACAGTTCTGACGCGCACGCACGAAAACTGCCCTGGTCTTGTCTGGTTCCGTGACTGAAGAAAATTGATCGAAGAATCCTCGGGACAGAAAGAAATTATTTCTTACTCATAGATGGAACAAAGAGAATTCGATCGTCCAGTGTCTGCTGACTCTCTGGCAAACTTTGGAGGACGGTGTTGTAGAAATGTTGATCTGTTAGCCTCGCAAACCTGTCCCAAGCCCGTGCAACGACAGAAAACATTCATGAGAGGATGGAGTACCTTCTTGCATGATCTACTTCGCTCTGCGATAATCGCTGTTGCACGTCAGGGTTCGTCATGATGTATCGAGCATGTTTCTCTATCTATCAATGGGAGCGTAAGCAACGTCCAACTACACAGCCGAGGAAAATGGGGGGACATGCCTTGAACAATCTCGTGCGGAGATAAGACCTGACAATAAACTTGACTCGCTCGACCTCTGTCTGTACGAGCATGATCCTGAAGTGTTCCTCTTCTGACGACGATGGATCGGCGCGAAGTAATTGCACGGTCTCAGACTACCACAAGCCGTCGCAGTCGTTGGTCTATGAATCGATTCCAACAGTCATACATATTGAGATGAGTGCCTTGTCCCACCTGACTCCGGATGTGGTCAAGCAACCTCGAGAGGAGGTCCTCTTCGGTGGGGAGGACATCGGGCGAATGGCGCTCGTTCACCCAGCGTCGAATGAGTTGCTGGAGTGGTGTTTCTGGTTCTTCTTCGACATAGAACGGGACGTCTCGTGGTTGTGCGAGATTGTCGTCGTCGTCGCGGGGTGCGTTGCGCAGAAGGTCCTCAAACGTGTTGCCATCCCCTCGCGCAAGCCGACCGAAAAAATCGGGGTCGTCTGTGTCCATCGAAGTGCTGTCTTTGCAGGGACGCGAGACTCGTCGGACGTCATGTCATTACCGTTACAAACAAGCCTCGTACTAGGCGAACAACTACCATACACCATGCTCACACAGCGTCGTTCTCTACGAGCCTTCCGCAGATCACGTACTTGTTCGAAAAGTGTTCGATCCAGCCTAGGCGAGCGGTGAGACTCGAGCATTCGATTTAAACAGTAGCTCACGCACCCCTCATATTCTCACTGCACCGAGAGACAAGGTTAGGTCATGTAGATGCAAGCGAATCTCGACTTACATTTCTTCTTGGTCAAGGTCTTCCAGCTTGTCTATAGGCTGGTCTATTGGTGTCAGCATTTCTGTGTAATCTGCTTGTGAATGCAGGTCTCTCAGTCTGATGATTCGAGGACTCGTACCCAGAGCGAAAGACTGCTTCGCCATCCCACGAGAAGCATCTCTTCCTGCAAAGTTGCCATACATTCCGTCTAGCATTCGTTGAGAACGCAAAGGCCGTCAACAGGATGGCATAACATCTCACCCGGTCCGTAGAAATTCCTGCCGGTCGTGACGTCGAATACCATACCGTTTATCGCCAGTAGAATTCGACCACCATCTTTTCCGTCGTACTTCACGAGTGACTTAGGCGTGTAAGTCTGGTATAAGAGCGTCGGAGGGTGCGACTTGGGCATCCATGAGTATCCCTCCTTGAATTCCGTTGGGACCGACTTGGGTGCGAGGTTGGGTAGTGGTGGAAATATGATTTTCTGTACCGAGTACAGAATGTAAACGAGTAAGGCCGTGTTGACGGGCGTTCCAAAGTCCACAGACAAACCCATGGCTGGTGTCACTCAGTGTCGACCAGAGGGACGCTGGAGTGACCGCCTCCTCACGTGATCTCATTGGACAGCTTCCACTCGACTTCGCTGGAACACTGGCGACAGCGACGACGGCGACGACGATGAGCAGTGCATACCCCATCGCACAGTCGAGGCCGTATATACCCCACCTGCGCTCGCAGTGTGGAAGCTGCGATGTTCCACTTGAGTTCCCCGTACCCTCACCGATACCGTCACAGGGAACTTTACTTCGTGTCCGGTGTTGCAAGTGTCAGACCGTGTACCAGCATGCCTTCTATCCTATACAACTACCAGCAGGTCTATCCGCTCGTCCATCCTCCGTTGCTAACTCATCAAATGGTCAAAACGGGCAAAGCTCTGCCGGTAAGAAAGGACGCAAGATTGGCACACAGGAGAAGCCGCTAGAAACCGGTTATTATGACCTGCTCGGCGTGCCTGTGGACGCATCCACAGAGGATATTAAGAGAGCATATAGTACGTTCCTCTTCCGTGCGATACCTATATGCCCTGCTGGCTGGCGTTCATGGGCGTTGCCTGATATGCCGTGTACCGCACACTCCAGGGCGATTGGCTATCAAGCACCATCCAGATAAGAACCCTGATGATCCACATGCGGAGGAGCGATTCAAGGAAATCGCAATAGCCTACCAGACCCTTTCAGACCCCGTCTTACGCAAGAAATACAATGAATTTGGACCGAAGGAAAGTCAACCCGAAGGCGGATTCGTCGATCCAGAGGAAGTTTTCAGCGCGATATTTGGCGGAGAACGTTTCGTCCCAATTATTGGCCATATCAGCCTGGCCCGAGATATGAAGGCCGCGTTGCAGGAAGCCGAGGAAGCTGAGGAGACGGATGGAAAGGAAGTTAAGCGCGACGCAAAGGGTAAAGAAATTCTATCGGACGAAGAGAAGGCACGCCGGGAAGAAAAGGAGAGGAAAGCTAATGCCGAGGTAATTCTTAACTTTAACCACTATCACGTTGACAACCAGAAAATCTCATTTAGAAAGCTGCTGCCCGCGCTGAGCGAGTAGGGAAACTGTGAGCTTAAACAACTTTCCCCTCGGTTGTGCGTCTGACTCGAATCGAAATATGAAGCGTGGATAACTTGGAACGCAAGCTTGCGATTTTCACCGAATCTGCGACGGGACCTGATGATCACAACGTCGTCAACAGTTGGCGTCAATTATGCCAGATGGAAGCCAAGTATGTCTCTTCTCTATTAATTCGGGTTTTGCTTTTGATAATACTGTCTCGCTCAGCGAACTCAAGAAAGAATCGTACGGCGTGGAATTACTGCATGCTATAGGATTCGTTTACGTGTCCAAAGCCAAGTATTACCTGGCATCGAACCAGACGCTGTTCGGTATGGGAGGTTGGCTGCACAACGTCCAGGGCAAATACCATGTCTTCAGTGAAACGTAAGCTTATGTTCCTTGGGCAGCACTCCTGTTCTAAATATAAAGTACAGCGTGTCGACTCTTCGGTCTGCTATAGAATTGAAGAGCGTATTCGATCAGATCCAAGCTGCGGAGAAGGCAGGGAACCTCACGGTCGAGGAGAAGAAACGCCTGGAAGAACAGGCCGCCGAGAAGGGTCTACAGGCACTATTCAAGGTAGGTCCCAATGTTATTTCCTGCGATAGCTCTTACGTCGGTCTGGTCATAGGGGACCAAGCTCGAGATCGAATCGGTCCTACGTGAAACGTGTGACCGCGTGTTGGGAGACCCATCCATTCCACGCAACAAAGCCCTCTTGCGGGCCATCGCACTGCAGATTTACGGAGAAGTATTCGTTTCCGTGAAGAAGGATTCGGATGGTCGTCCTGACGAGAGTGAGTACGTCAGGGTAGAAACCAAAAGCAGTCGAGAGAAAGATCGCCATCGCGCCCATTAAGTTGAGCTTATCGTACAGTTTACTCGTCTTTTTCAGCACGTTTCAGTCCGCACTCCTGCACACGTTACGCATGTAATACCTCCACTAATTCTGTACACTTCCACATGTCGTCTGCCTCAGCTTATGTAATGCAAGCTGTTGAACGACTGTTTACTCGTGTTTGTACCCGAGCTACCTTCGCGTATTAGTCAGCTAATCTCTGCCAACTGCCTTCGACGTCGACCACCATGGCTTCCTACGACAGCGACCCCTTCTACCTCAGGTAAGCCAGCTTCAGAGTCAGATACAGTGTCACTTACTTATGATGTGTTCAGGTACTAGTACGTGCTATCATATCAACTGGTTTACGGGAGTCCAAGTTGACGGATGTATAGCACAGGTCATTCCGGGAAACACGGTCATGAGTTCCTCGAGTTCGAGTACTCTCATGGCCGTCTCCGCTATGCGAACAATTCCAACTACCGAAACGACAGTCTTATTCGCAAAGAAAGTTCGTGAAAGATGGCTGTTGCAGTTGCCGCGTGACTGATCGTATTGCAGTGTGGGTGGGGCCCTTGGTGGTCAAGGAGCTCAAACGGATAGTCGAATCCAGTGAAATAACAAAGTATATATAAATTTTACTTCTCGGAAAACTGTTTCTGACTTGCCGGTCGCGCAGGGAAGATGATACGAATTGGCCAAAAAAGAACATCGTTGGGAAGCAAGAGCTCGAAATTCGGATAGGCAATGATCATATTGCATTCGAGGTTTGTGCCACCTAACCCTATGAAAGTTACCGCCCCCAGTCTTACAATTTGTTAGACTGCCAAAATTGGGTCGTTGGTTGAGATCCAGGACAGCGAAGACCCCGAGGGTCTTCGCGTGTTCTATTACCTTGTTCAGGATCTCAGAGTAAGCTCACCCGTGTATTCCGCTCAGCCCTCGCTTACTGTTCGCCAGTGCTTTATATTCTCTCTCATCAGCCTTCACTTCAAGATCAAGCCCATCTAAAGCTCATGCTTGTGCGGTCTTCGGCTCCCTACACTATCTGTACTTGAGTCACTTTGTGAGCAAGGTAGACTAGTCACAGTTCGGTTCGCTCAAAACATCTTCGATTGCGCAATAAAGTTTTGTATTTCGTTTACGAGGTAGGAGATCGTTTATGCGAGACAAGCGGGTGTTCTAACAAGTTTTGAGAACAGATCGTAAAATGTATTCCGTGTTTTGCGACGGGAGCGTACAGAGGTGGACATCCACCTTTTGTTCCTTCTAAGTGACGCGGACGCGAATCCGATGAGACATCTCAGCAGCCAACTACATTCAGGTATCGTACACTCTCCCTGACAGACTCGAGCAACCCGTTACAGCAAGTTTTCCACATACCAATCATGTTCACGTTTCAATGCGTCTTTGATCGTGCTCGCCTGCTTCCAGCCGTGACCCTCATTATCGTAGAAATGATAAGAAAGTTTCTCGTTTGGCGCTTTGTTTTTGATCTCATCCAAGAATCTGGTGGCCTGGTCCTGTGGAACCACAGGGTCGTTCTTTCCTTGCAACATCTGCATGACGTGTACACATGCGTGTCACCCATATAAGCAAGTCTAGGCAAAATCGCAACTCACCAGAAGCGGAATTGTTATTTTAGGTACGCCCAACGAATCGACAACGTTGTAGTATGGGCTGCGCGCCTTGTACACCTCTGGGATATCCTCTGGAGAACCACCCAAGAGCTTGTACATGTACTGCAGTTCGAACTTCTCTGTCGCCTTAGCCAAAAGCGTGAGGTCTGATATGCCACCGTAGGCAGATGTTGCGGCCTTGTAATACTTGTTGTTCTTAGCTGTGGTAACCGAACAAAGCGTGGTGTAGCCACCGGCAGAGCCGCCACGCACTGCAGCACGCTTGCTGTCAACCAAGTCCCCAAGTAACGTAACAGCATCTTCACAGTCCTGATTATCCAGGATACCCCACTTGCCTGCGAGACGCTCACTAGGAATGCCCAGTCGTATGTGTCATCCTGCGAAGAGAAAAAGGTCACTCACATATAGGCTCGGCCGTATCCCGACGATCCACGATAGTTTACGTCCAACCTAGCAATTTCATCATCGATTGGTGTCGTACTGCCGATGCTAAAGCCGGAGATACTCACCAGGCAAATCCACGACTGGTGAAGAACATCTTTTGCAAGCTTAGTGCTTGCGTTGTCATGGAGGTTGGGCCTCCGTGTACATGTGTGATGCAAGGTGGCTTCTCGCCATCTAATGGTTCGAAATCAGGGTTCATCGGAAGGTACAGGATGGCGTATAATGGGTCGTTTGGATCGTTATCCTTGTACAGAGTATAAGGTCTGGGAGGTGAGACGTATTCGTTAAGCACTGGCGAAGCTGAACTCCTTTTCAAGTACGTGTAGGTTGGAGCAAACGAAGGCGCGGCCCCGAGCGTACAGAGAAGTACGCCGCCAGGCTGGTCACTCAGGCTAGCTGTAAAAACAAACGTCGTGGCTTTGGGACCTGACTGCTTCAGGTGTTGTGCCACCACGAAAGGGAAATCCGGTATCAACACCGGATCGGAAGGCTTCGTGAGATCGAGAACATATAGGATGTTGCGACCGTCTTTGAAGGCAGTGAATGCTCCATAACTTCCATCTCCCAGGAGAGCGTAGGGATAAAGCCCAAAGAACCAAGCGGGCTCAGCGAAATCCTGATCGATCGGGTTTGCAAGGGCAGGTCTAGCGGACCCTGTGGTAGTGGAATAGATGAACGGGTTCTGGAAACCGTTCGACTCGTCGGAAGTATAAAGTAAGGTGGTGTCAGAGATCCAAGTTGGGTAGGTTGCGGAGATCTTGAGCTTTTCCCTGCGACAGTACGTCCTGTTAGAAAGAACAATAGCACCGTTTTTGATGGATACATCTGCGACATAAATCAGGGCTCCCTCGAAGGGCATGTCTGGCTGGTACCACTCCTGCCACGCGATCTTAGTACCAGACGGGTTGAAGACAGGGGAAGCATAGAAATCTGCGCCTTCCACGAGGCCTGTCCGTGTCGCAGTCGCAGTATCAATAACACACAGAGTGGTTACAACGTTTTGAGGGTCGTCGTTGGGATGATACTCGAGGATAGACGCGATCAAATTAGTCTGAACAGGGTGAACAGCAAAGTTGGCATAGCGATATTGTTTCTTGGGATCCTCTGGCGGCGAGTCAGCCCAGCAGCAGGCAAAACGCGCTTATGTAAAACATCAACGTACCAGGTGAGACTGGGCTAGGCTGACTACCCTGTTTGTCTTCAACCGAGTACACTCTACCGTCGGTTATATTCGAGAAATAAACGGTGCCTCCATACACGACGGCTGGGGCGCCGCCATATTCGTTGACAGCATCGCGCGCATTGAAACCGGAGGGGATCACGTCCCGATTCTCAGCTGTGTTGACGATTACAGATCGACCGCCATCAGTGGGGCGCTCTTCGATGTGGTACACGACCGATGTAATCGGGTCGACCAGCACATCATCGAATACGATGCTCTATCCGCGCGAGACGTGTGTAAGGGAAGTCACGACCGAAAAATGGATCACATACGCTAGAAACAACAGTCTCGAGCGTAATGTGGGACTGCCACGTTCCGTATGGGGCACGTTGGGGCATAGGTGATCAGTGGGCTAACAAGGGGATAGTACGTCTGAGGGCAACTTGGTCAGGTATGATCGAAAAAAGGCGGTCCTTCTTATAGTGCATCGTTGGCAGGAGGACTGGTCCATTATTCAGATACGCCATGCTTGGAACCTGCATCAGAGAATTCCAATAGAACGACACGATCGCTATCTCTCTGCCAGATACAAGGACGTTCTCGCCATTTCAGTTCGGCGCAAGCGTGTACCGTGTAACCGGACGGCAGGATGAATGATTCCGCTGATGGACATGTGCCCCATGCTCCATCATATACCGGTAGAAGCCAGACCAGATGATATCCGTGCATACGAAAAGGCAAGAGGTGGCCCAGAATTCTGAGCCTAGGTTGCACTGGAAAGCCCCATGACTTGCGGGTGGTCGAGACGATCGCCGCCGAGGATAACAGCACGTTTGTGGGCTGTTATAGAGCAAAGTGCCGGTCAGGAACGAACCGTGATTGACAGCCAACTCAAAACAGTGCACCGCGGCGGTCCGTTCACGCACGGTACTCAGTCGCCTCCTATCGAGTCAATTATATATTGTGAAACCCACGTATCGAACATCGCAAGAAAAGTCCAAAGGCCGGCGCTCTATCGAATGTATACCACAACGTACATCTCTCGTGCTTCCAGTTTTTACATATATCTGCCTCTTCAAAAAAGTGGATATCCGATGATTGCAACGGGAAAGCTGTCTTTCAAGGGATGCTCTTCAAAGCCTGTCCAAAATCCGCAATGATGTCGTCGATGTGTTCGATCCCGACGGATACCTACCAACGCAGTACGGGTCAGATGAGATTCAACGAGAAATTCGCGTTATCTACATACTCGGATCAAATCAGAAGTCACACCGGAGGCTGCTCGCTCTTGGATGGTCAACTGCTGGTGGGTAGTCGTCGCAGGATGGATGACAAGTGTCTTGGCGTCTCCAACGTTTGCAAGATTGCTTGCAAGACGAAGGTTATCGACGACTTGACTGGACACGCCTGATGTCGCCAGTGAACACCGAAGCTTAGCACACCGCCGAAAGCGTTAGGTCTCAAGAGCTCCTTGGCGCGTTCATGGTACTCGTGATTCGGGAGGCCAGGATAAGACACCCAGGCTACCTTGGGGTGCTTTGATAGCCAGCTATTGAAAGACACGTTGTCAAATTCTGAGAAGAATTAGCAGTGACTACGCACTTCGCCAAAGCCAACGCATTATCGGAGTGCCTTTGCGCCCGCAGGCTCAATGTCTCGAGGCCTTGAATCAGAAGAAAAGCACCGAATGGGTTCAGTGCGGGGCCAAGGTCACGCAGGAGTTCCACTCGCAACTTCACGGCGAATGCAGACGACCCAAACGTTTCACTGAAAACGAGGCCATGATAACCTTCCGATGGTTCAGTGAACGATGGGAATTTGCCACTGCGAGTCCAGTCGAATTTGCCTGGAAGATATCAAGAAAGACTATGAGCGTCACGAAGAATGCCTGAATACTGAGATGTAGACATACCTGAATCGACGACGACACCTGCAATCGTCGTTCCGTGGCCGCCGATCCACTTCGTTGCACTATGTACTGTCGGAATGTTGGAACAAAACATGCCGCATGTTGTGCACGATGCTCACCAACAATGTCCGCTCCTACATCAGCAAATCTCGAGTTTACTTGACGGTACTTGACGATAACTTGACAGTCGCTTACGCACTTATCTGCCCAAGTTGCCAAGCAGTGGAAAAGTAGATCCTTCTGCTTGACATCGACTTGGCACTGCTTATTTTTTGCGTAACGCACACTTAGTTTACTTGTTCCTCACTTGGGCGTTCGAGTCAAGCAAATGATAAGAATGAAAGTAACCATTAATTTCCGCTAAACACATGCTAAGTAGCGGGTAGATAGATTACGTCGGTAGCGGCAAAAATGAGAGTGCGAGTGGGGGATTGAAAATATAGGGAACTGGTAATGGTAGCGAATGGTATAATGGGGATCCTGTCAGGGAGTCATCTCAGTATAAAAATCGGTGGAAAAGAAAAGAAAAAACCTACAGATAAGCGCATATTCATCGTCGGATCCTGCGTCACTTAATGCATCCGGGTCAAGCTCCTGGCCCATCGTGAGCGAAGAAACGGCGAGCTCTACGATGCCTTGAAGTTGAGTAGTAGACCTTCTCTGGGCAGCGCTCGTAAACTTCCTCGTTGGTGTTCCCCAATTCTGGTCTGAAAATGCGCACGCGGTCTTGCTATCCTTGCCTGAAGCCATGTTGAACTTGACAGGGGTACGCACGTCTCTTGTTGTCACTTTGGCATTGGCCGGGACCTTGAGCTCGACATCGCCAGATGTAATGAGGTTTAAAGCACGCTGGAGCTGGAAAAATAATCAATTCGAGTCTGCAAATACAGCAATGATTGATAGACGTTACCGCAGCACTGCAGAGGCCAAGAGCACCGACAACGCCATGCTTTGCCAGAGAGGAGGTCTCAAGAGAGGGAACTTGAACGTATCCTTTTGTGGCGCTCAGATGACTGCCTAGAAGCAGTTGTTGCACGAAAACGGAGCGGAAAGCCTTGTCAGGAACGGTCACATCAAGGTCCTCATATAAAAAAGTGAATTGATCGAGCAGTAGCCGCGCAGTGGATTTCGGCGACGGGTCAAGAGGCTTGAGGAAGAAAGCAGAGACTTGTGCGACGGCCGCTGAGGCAAAGCCGTGCCTCCAGTCACACAAGCGTTGAGACGCCTATGGGGGACTTAGTCGGCTATGACGTGAGCTGGAGTGAAAAACTCACCACAGAGACCATGGGCGAGTTAGGAAGAATGGAGTTAGTGGTATTCTTGAGCATTGGGTATACAACTGGAATGATCTCCCGCAGAGTGTCGCAAATTTCCTGCTTGGTGATATTGAAAGTGTTCTCTTGGTTTCCGGCCCATAGGATTAGCGTTGGTATGACCTCCCTCCTCCACTTCTGATTCTTGTGCAAGTCCATGGGGAGATCCGAGTTGTTGAAGCGGGTTTGCGTCGGTACAGCCTGGGTCTGAATCGACGAATTACTTGCTTCCATCTTGATCTTCTTCGGCATGGTCTTGGTAACCGTGATAGATGACTGGAAAGAAAAGGAAAGAAGAAACGTTATGTAGGGTGCTAGAAGTACGTACTTTCGCTGCCCCTTTCCGCCCTGAAACACGAATGGTACTGTTGGGGTCATCATCCAACTCGACCTCAGAGGTTGAGATGTAGTCCATTTCGGTTGCTTTCCTCTTGATGTTGGCGAGTCCAGCAGCAGCGGGGTCGGCCTCATGGTCCTTGGCCATTGCAGTGGCACACTGAGACTATGATTGTATGAGTGAAAAAACGTGCTAGTTTGAAAAATACTCAACAAGAACATCTCTGAGGGTTGGGATATCCACTACCACCGGCTCCACCAACTTGTTGGCTTCTCCGCCTTTATACTCCGGAACGCTGGGCTGGTGCACAGGCGAATTCCACTTGTCCAGAAGTTCGGATTCGGACTGAAAGCAAGGGTTACCCTGGTCGTCACGCAGTAGTTGGGATGGGAAATGCATTACTACTGGTTCCAACGGCTCATTGGCTTCTCCACCTTTATCCTGTGCAGGCAGATTCCAGTCATCCGGAAGTTGAGATTCGAACTGAAAGACGGGGTCGTCCGGATCAATTTCGGGTAGTTGAGACTCGAATTCGAATGCGGAGGCCACAGTGCCAGTAACACTTGTAGCGACAGTACTTGATGGAGGCGGAGCGGTTGACGTGTGAGGACTTGTGCTGACACTTGAAGATCGTGTAGAGTTCGCATCAACGATGCTCACCCAACTCTTGACACGCTTGGACAGAGTCACTTTATCATCCGAGCTAGTAGTTGTCAGCACATTTGCAAAGAAAAGTGTCGCCTCAGTGAGGAGAAACATCTTAGGAATGGAGACACACATCAGAGCAGTGTCACGTGGCGATGGTGAGGCAGTTTGCTTGCGTGCGGAGATTATCGCATCACGCAGCGCTTGTGGCTTGGCTGCTTTCACTCGTTTCCTCTTCATCGCAATAGCTCCACCAGCATTGTCTTCCACGTCAGCCAAGGAGGTAAGTGTTTCGTTCGTCGCTACAGAGCAGATGAGCCTGATGTATTCTCTATTAAGCATCATAGGTACCGTTGTCATTTACTTGCGACGGGTTCTCGGGCACACCACCAGGGCGAGGATGAGCGCGCGGCTTGATGGGCCTGCTGCCAGAAAGCGCGCTGCTTTGGTCGAGCTCCATTTTATCTTCGATGCTGCCAATCCTCTGGTAGCCTTTCTTCATCGCTGCAACCTTCACGGCAAGGGCTTCCCGAGCACGGTCGCCGTTCACCTCTTTCTGCGCACTGGTTGGCTTTTTTGGCTGGTTCTCCAGGACTATCCTACCAGGGTGTACATTTGCAGCTCGGCGCCTTGGCCTACCACTTGCAAGTGTTTCCTGTGGTTCGTTGTCCATACCTCGCGCTGTCAGGAGTTGTCAGTCGCTTTTGAGGAAGGCAAACGGGGGGGGAGGAAGGAAAACAACGGGGGAGGAAGGAAAAAAAAAGTCACGTCCAGACACCGCCATCGCTTTCGGTTTAGTTCAGGTTTGCTCGGCAAGCTTTTTGGCTTTACAGTAACCGCTGACAACTGCTGGTTGCCCACTCCTCAGACATGATTCCGTGTACGAAGACAGGCTGTCGTCGCTGGTTCAGAAACAAGTCCGGTTTAACTCAGCACATGAACGTGTATCACCCGGTTCTCCCATCCATCAATGTCTCCGTGCCGACTGAACAACGTCAAGCATCTCTGCCTGACGAGGAAGAATATCAGTTTCTACCGGACGATGATGACCATGGCAATCCTCCCACCGACTCTCCGAATCTGAACCCTCTGGCAGAATTCGTTGGACCAGGTGACAAGTATTATCGGAATTATCACCCACACCTCACCGGTGCGTACTGATCACTTAGGAATTATATGTTTGACGTTGAATTATTCACAGGGCACCCTTGTGATTCATCGGGGCGTTTCCTTCCGACCGGTCAGTCTCCTGAACCCCTCGCCGAAAAGCGACCTGGTGACTGGTCACCATATTCGAGTCGCTTGGAGTTTGAGCTAGCCGACTTTCTATTCACCCGCAGTCAAATGTCAGCAGGCAACATTAACGAATTACTATCTCTCTGGAATGCAGCACTATCCGGTACTCACGGCAAGCCCATCTTTAGGGATAGCGCTGAAATGTACAAGACTATTGATAGCACACCACTTGGCGACGTGAAGTGGGAGAATTTTCACACTTCCTATACCGGCGAGCGGCCGACCGAGAATGTTCCACCGTGGATGACTGATACATACGATATCTGGTTCCGAGACCCTAAGGAGGTTGTTCGCAACATACTTTCCGAGCCAGACTTTTCGGACGACATGGATTACCGACCATTTCGGGAGTATGAAAGTGCTACAGACGGGCGACAATGGGAGGATTTCATGTCTGGTGATTGGGCATGGAAACAAGCGGTTTGTTGATTACCCTTCATGCCTCTGAGTCTTTTCCTGACAGTATGCATATGACAGGATATAATTTCTCGCGATCCAACAACACACGGGTCTACCTTCGTACCAATCATTTTGGGTAGTGATAAGACGACAGTCTCAGTTGCAACCGGTCAGAACGACTATTATCCCCTCTATCTTTCAATAGGCAACATTAGGAACAAAGTTCGTCGTGCACATCGCCATGGAGTCGTCCTCATCGCTTTCCTTGCGATTCCACACAGTAAGTGGCTATCGATACTCAGGAAGACACTGCAGTAATCGTGTACTCGCAGCGGACAAAGAGCACGCGTCCACCGATGCGTTCCGACATTTCCGCCGCCAGCTATTCCATGCCTCCCTCGCATATATTCTCCACAATCTTAAGCCTGCAATGTCCAAGCCAGTCGTTATGCGGTTTGGTGACGGACACTACCGTCGTGTGGTCTTCGGTCTTGGTCCTTACATCGCTGACTACGAGGAACAAGTCCTTCTGGCTTGTATTGTGCGAGGTTGGTGTGTAAAGTAAGTTTGCCCACTTTCTAGGCATCGTTGTGAACTAACTAGTGTCTCAGATGTCTTGCCATGAGGCAAGATCTCGACAGTGATGCACTTTATCGGAGTCGTGAACATGCAGAGGCGTTGATTGAAGAGTTTGACCTCAAGAATTTACGGGACGAATATGGTATCGTGGGCAACCTAATTGTAAGTTTCTTGTTGATTCCATTGAACGTATATCCTGAAAGTCGATGCCAGCCTTTCACAAGCGGCTTTCCCCGTGCTGATATATACGAACTCATTGCCCCCGACATACTCCACCAGATTATCAAAGGGACGTTCAAGGACCATTTAGTTGAGTGGGTTGAGAGCTATCTAAAGTCGGTGCACGGCACAACAAAGGCAAATGCGATCCTGGATGACATTGACCGGCGGTACGTCTCCTTCCACCGAATCCTCTCTCAGTCGTGACACGGGACATTTCAGGATTGCCGCGATTGCACCCTTCACGGGCCTGCGTCGTTTTCCCGAGGGCCGTCATTTCAAACAGTGGACCGGCAATGACTCAAAGGCGCTAATGAAGGCTAGTTTTTGATCACGAAGTTGCATGATTCATTGTTGACAATATTGTAGGTGTATCTACCTGCCATCGAGGGGCACGTACCAACTGGGATTGTGCGGACATTCCGCGCTTTGCTGGAGTTCACGTACCTGGTCCGTCGCAACGTCATCACTGAAGAAACTCTGATTGCGATCCAAGATACTATCAACCGCTTCCATGAGCACCGGGAGATATTTCGCCAATCGGGTACCGTTCAAACATTCTCCCTACCTCGCCAGCATGCTATGAAACATTATCCGGATCTCATACGTTTATTTGGGGCACCCAATGGGCTTTGCACGTCGATCACTGAATCGAAGCATATCGATGCGGTGAAAGACCCATACCGGCGGACCAATCGCAACAAGCCACTGGGTCAAATGCTTGTCATCAACCAACGCTTGGACAAGTTGGCGGCATCCAGAAGGGACTTCAATAGGCGACGAATGCTAGGTCAGTTCAACCGTGTATTCGAACGATCTTTACTGTATTAATAAATAAACAGAGAATGGTGATACATCAAAAGCTCCGGGTTCCGGTCCCCGTGATGAAGATGCTGACGAGGCTGTGGACAGCCCAATGTCCGTCGAGGCACATGTTGAACTTGCACGCGCCACTCGTATGTACTTCTTTATTACCTTGAGCGGTGCATCCTGATCTCTTGTGTTCAGAAACGAAGCGAGCCAGGACCCTGACAGACCTCGCAGTCGAGCTTGGTTTAGAACACCTTCCTACCATCGTCGAGGAATTCTTGTTGCAGCAGCAGAACCCCGATGACTGCCGCGGCCTTGATGAGGTCCCACTGTCTGAGTGTCCAACCTATGGCAACAAGATTGCAGTCGTCAATTCCGCAGTTGCACTTTTCTATGCGCCTAGTGACATCAGTGGTATCGGTGGCATGCGGCGTGAATATATCCGTTCATGCCATTCGTGGCAGAATGGGCCACCCCGGTATGACTGCGCGTTTGTAAACACTAACCCAGGTCTCGAGGGCATGCGCAGTTTGGACGTTGTGCGTATCCTAGCATTTTTTTCTTTTTCTTCTCAAAGCACGCGCTACCCATGTGCAGTGGTGCAGTGGTTTGACCGAGTCGGGGATGAACCAGACGCTGATACAGGCATGTGGATCGTACGCCCAGCGTTTACCGCACATCGTCGCCCATCCGTTGCTGTTATTCATGTGGACACCATATATCGCGCTGCACACCTTATCCCGTTGTATGCTACCCAGCCAGTCCCCCGAAGCATAAAGCCACATCACTCCTACGACGTCTTTACCACCTTCTACGTAAACAAATTCATCGATCATCACGCATTTTCCCTTCTGTCAGATTCCTACTGACTTTGCTCACATGACTCCCAATTCGAGTTCCGTAGTTACTTGCGTTACTTGACACGCTTAACTACTTAGAATATACTTAACTGGTTGCAAAGTGACTCGGCTTCTTGTGTGCTTGACATTGCATTCTCTTGACGAGCTTATGTTACTTATGCGCTTGACAAGTACTGCTAAGCAGTTAAGTACCGTTAAGTAAACTCGAGATTTGCTGATGTAACGAAATGGGCCGGATGAGGTAGCCACCCATTCCAAATGTATTATCAACAATCAAGGGTATGCCGTGTTTGTGCGCAACCTAGTTAGAACCGTCATGAACTCTTACCCGACCATAAGGGAGCCCTTGAAGACTGACCTTGGCCAAGTCGGGTATCGGGGCGATATTATATTTCGGGTTTCCCATGCTCTCGACGTAGATAGCCTTGGTCTTCTCATCGATTGCTGCTTCGAAGGTGGCAGGGTCATCTCCCGGCACGAGCTTGACCCCTATTCCGTACTTCTTGAAGGTGACTGAACCGAATTATCAGCATTCACCCGAATAGACACACGAATTCGTCATCCCCTTACCTTTGAATTGGTTGTAGGTCTAGGCACTGGCATCAACGATGGAGACGAAAACAGTGAGGTATTACTTACTCCGCCATACAGATACGAACTAGAGAGCGATCCAGATCAGTACAAAACTTGTACGTGGATAGACAGCGGAACGCACTTACGTAGAGACGATGTTATCTCCACTGCTTGCAATGGTGGAAATAGCCAGGAATTGCGCGGACTGCCCGGAGGAAGTCGCGACCGCGGCCACTCCTCCTTCTAATGCAGCTATGCGGTTCTCAAAGATGTCCTGCAAGAACAGTCACATGAGAAAGAGGAAGGATGCTAATTTTTGACGAGAGGAAGCGAACCACGGTGGGGTTGCCAATACGAGAGTAAATGTGGCCAAATGTCCTGGATATCGTAACTTAACGCTGCCCTCGACGTCGACAAAGGTGGGGTACTCACTTCAATTCGAAGAGGTCTGCACCGTGCTACGTGAGGGAGATATTAATCCATGGCAGGTCTCAGCATGATGATAAGGTATTACCGCAGAGTCGTTGAACACGAAACTCGTAGAGGCGTAGATGGGTACTGCCCTTGCCTTCGTGGTAGGATCTGGACTCTGACCAGCGTGAAGCTGCAGCGTCTCGAACTGAAGTTGCCTATACCAAAGTAAGATACCATCACCTACAAATATCAGGATCGACACGATACCTGTTGAGATCGGCCATGGTTGTTTGGGTGAAGAAACTTTCGAAGCGGGGGAAGGGGGATGATATATGGCTCAAGCCATGTTTCTTCCGCCGAAACTCCCGACACTTCGCAGGGCGCATAATGCTGCTTGATCACGCCATTTGATGCACTTCCGGGAACAAGTGTTGTGTTGGGCGAATTCTACCCAGACACCATTCGCACAGCTGGCCGCGGACGCGGAAGTCAAGCTTCAAGCTCGGATCAGCCTCAAGCTATGTATTATCACCTCTGCTTTGTCTGGTTGATGGTGAGTGAAGTCTTTAGATCGTCGTGTAGAATACATTTCGGGTACAGCAGTGTTCTGACGATAATCGACACTAGTGCGCATTATGTCGAACGGAGAGACATACGAGATGATCACGTCAGATGAACGAAAGCACTACTATGAACCATTCCGGCCGAGTCCCTATCAACAATGCTGTCGACAGACTTGCCAAGCAGTAAATATTGAATGATGAGCCAAGTTTCCCGTGTAATGCGACCGCCATGATCATATCAGCGAATGTCAAGTTGCAATCATTCTCTGGGAAGATGATCAATTCTGAGCTAGCTCCGTGTCCAAAGCAGTAAACGAGCGGTTAAATAACCAGCAGTATTGCGGAGCCCTCTCGTGAAGAGAATCGCAAGCTATGGTCAAGATCTATGACCCACGATTCAGGTCCTCAAGGGCAATAACTCGTCCCGAGTGACGGACGTCGAAACGCTGACCCTCCATCCATGGGTGCGTGCTCTGGAATAAATCACGATCTTCGCGGTGTTCAGTACACACCATTATCGCGCTCATTCGCGCGTCTGTGCCCAGCATCACAACACACCTCTGGTGAAATGGCGTGGTATAGGCAATGGAGTCCCCGTTTCGAGTGACCGCGGCAGAGGTTGTACTGGCTGTATCTCGTCAATAGCATGGGTTTCTATACACGAGTGCTGGGAGTACGAGAGCATCTGGGTGAACGGAGAGTAGCAATGAGGAAATTGTAACACAGAATCCTTGCGCGCACCCTGTTACTCGCGAGGTGCTACCCGGATTTCGATGTTTCCTATTACCGTGCCTACTTCACCCGCGAGACTGGAGGTAAACATTGGTACGTGCTTCATTCTTACAGTGAGGAAACGAAAAGTGTTGTTAAGGAAATCGCTCACAAGCTGTAGATCAGAATCCGCAGACTTCAGAAGTCTCGATTCGAGCCACGTCCAGACGCCCGACAACTCAACAATGCAATTTTCTCGTAGTATTTCGCAGAGAACATAGAATGATTCGACGTCTCCCCCATGGACTTCAACGTTTCCGATATGGACTCGTAACCGCCGCGGATCATGTCGTGCCGCGAGCCACTGCACGAACGCATTTCTTTCACGAATAGGTGGCATCAACCACTCGTATATGTCAATTTTGTCAAATACCAAGCTTTCGAGGCTCTTCCAGTAATCTGCAGGAGACTCCAAGTCATTGGTACCCTCAACCTGACCAAAAAAGACAGACAGGGGAGCTAGCTGGATGAAGTATGCGTGGCATACACCTGGGAATGCTCTGCAAAGAGCCAGAGCATCCAGGGTATCTAGACTGCTTTCTGTGGCGAAAGAGAGTTGCCTGACGCTACGGAACTTGTCCCTGAGGCCGCTGAAAACAACAGAAGGTGGATCCTGCCAGCCAGCAGTATAAGAAAGAAGTCTGAGCTTCGGAGTTACGATTGCTTTGAAGAAAGCAGCTGCGTCCTCAACAAACATGCCCAAGCTCTCAAGAACAGGGAAGTGAATACTGCCCGGTTGGAGTGAACAAGGTGGTATGTCACCCGAGAGTGACAATTTGACCAGTGTTGAAACGGGAATATACTTGGATAGTGAAGCATCTGCATCTGTGGAATCGCGACAACTGATGTGGGTCGAAGCTACCAGGTACTAACTGTTAGACGTACCGGGAATTCGGTGCAGACGACGATTATTGTCCCAGATTCCTGAAAGGTCCACAATAAGGACGTTTGCTGGGGAAAGCAAGGTACGAAAGGTAAACGCACTCAAGTTGAGGTCAACATATCTCAAGGCTGGAAACTTGGTATCATCAATACAGTCCAAAATGAACTGCGGCACTGGCCTGGAAATATCTGCCTGTGTATAAACGGACAGACTTTGCCAGCGGTTCGCGTGAGGAACAAGGAGGTCCAGACCCTCACGAATAGTATCAATCGCATCGAACAATTCTCCTCGAAAAATGATATTCAGCGGTGCCTCTCGACTCTTCTCCAGATGTTCCCGTACGTGACTTAAGCTTCGCCCATGATCAATCTCTATTGTGGACCAGAAGCTCCGCTGGTCCAGAATGATATCCCTCCAACTCCGCGATACACAGGCTAGCCACTCCTTCGATGAACATGAGGTTTCATGTAGAGCAAGTTGAAGGATTGTCGATAATATCTCTACGGGAAGACGCTGGATGGGTGGTTCTCTTTCTCGGATCAGCTCGTCGAGTCTCTTCTTCTGCGCTGATGCTGCTGCGCGGATATCCGATAGTTGCTTGACGAGCTTTCGCTCATCTTCTTCTAAGCGAGCCAGCTCTGCTCGCACCATAGAAAGCTCGTCCACGTCTGTAGACGGGTCAAAGTTCATTCCGTAGGACTTCAGTCAGCTCCGAGCTGTGGGACGTGATGTTTGAACTGGTCAGAGAGTGGGTGCCGTGTGGCAAGCACTAAACTGTGTGTTACGTAATATATTGGTATGGCGCGCACTTCCACGTTCCTTCTGACCCGGGTTTGGGCCTTCGGTTCAGCGATGGAGTCACTGACTTTGATAGGACACGACTGAGCGCCACATGATCTCTTAAGATATGAAGTACCGTGAAGGCACAGCAAACAGTGGGTTCTTCCTTTGCTCAGGAACTCGCAATCGGCTCTCATTCGGCCGAACTGATTATACACGAGAGCTGAGAGCACACCACGGTCCGACGGTGGATTTGTGTGAACGGAGAGTAGCAGCGAGGAAACTGTAACACAGGATGCTTGCGCGCATCCCATTACGCGTGAAGTGCTACCCGGATTTCCCAATGCTTCCTGCTACCATGCCTATGTCATCCACAAAACTACATAGAAGTAAACATTGGTACGTGCTTCGTTGGTATGTGCTTCATTCTCATAGTGAGGGAATGAACAATGTTGGTAAGGAAGCCACTTGCGAGCTGTAGACGAGAACCCGCTGACATCAAAAGTCTCGATTCGAACCACGAACGGACGCCCTCCAGTTCCACGACGCAATTTTCTCGCTGAATCTCGCAAAGCATACAGAATGATTTGATGTCTTCCCCTTTGGCTTCAACTAACACGGAATTCCTGCGCGCACCCTGTTACCCGCGAGATGCTATCTGGATTCCCTGACGTTTCCTACTACCATGCCTACGTCATCCACCAGACTGGAGGTAAACATGGGTACGTGCTTCATTATTATAGTGAGGAAACGAAAGGTGTTGTTAAAGAAATCACTCACGAGTTGTAGACCAGAATGCGCTGACTTCAAAAGTCTCGATTCGAACCATGTACGGACGCCCGCCAGCTCAAGAATGCAATTTTCTCGCAGTATCTCGCAAAGCATGTAAAATGATTCGACGCCTTCCCCCCTGACCTCAACATTTCTGATATGGACTCGTAACGGCCGCGGATCATGGCGTGCCACGAGCCACTGCACGAACGCATTTCTTTCTCGAATAGGTGGCGCCAACCACTCGTTTAAGTCAATTTTGTGAAATACCAAGCTTTCGAGGCTCTTCCAGTAATCTGCAGGAGACTCCAAGTCATTGGTACCCTCAACCTGACCAAAAAAGACAGACACGGGAGACAGCTGGATGAAGTATGCATGGCATACACCGGGAAAAGCTCTGCAAAGAGCCAGAGCATCCAGGGTATCTAGTCTCCTTCTTGTGGCGAAAGAGAGTTGCCTGACACTACAGAACTTGTCCCTGAGGCCGCTGAAACCAATAGAAGGTGTATCCTGCCAGCCAACAATATAAGAAAGAATTTTGAGTTTCGGAGTTACGATTGCTTTGAAGAAAGCAGCTGCGTCCTTAACAAACATGCCCAAGGTCTCGAGAACGGGGAAGTGAATACTGCCCGGTTGGAGTAAACAAGGTGGTATGTCTTCCGAGAGTGACAATTCGACCAGTGTTGAGACGGGAATATACTTGGATAGTGATGCATCTGTGGAATCGCGAAAACTGATATGGGTCGAAGCCACCAGGCACTAACTGTTAGACGTACCAGGAATTGGGTGCCGACTAAGGTCATTGTCCCAGATTCCTGAAAGGTCCACAATAAGGGCGTTTGCGGGGGAAAGCAGGGTAGGAAAGATAAACGCACTCAAGTTGAGGTTAACATATCTCAAGGCTGGAAACTTGGTAGCACCAATACGGTCCAAAATGAACTGCGGCACTGGCCTGGGAACAAATGTCTGTGTATCAATGAACAGACTTTGCCAGCGGTTCGCATGAGGAACAAGGAGGTCCAGACCCTCACGAATAGTATCATTTGCATCGAACAACTCTCCTCGAATAATGATTTTGAGTGGTGCCTCCTGACTCTTCTCCAGATGTTCCCGTACATGACTTAAGCTTCGCTCATCATCAATCTCTATTGTGGACCAGAAGCTCGGCTGGTCCAGAATGATATCCCTCCAACTCCGCGATACAAGGGCCAAGGTCTCCTTCCGTGAACGTTTGGTTCCACGTACAGCAATTTGAAGGATTGTCGATAGTATCTCTAGGGGAAGACGCTGGATGGGTGGTTCTCTTTCTCGGATCAGCTCGTCGAGTCTCTTCTTCTGCGCTGATGCTGCTGCGCGGATATCCGATAGTTGCTTGACGAGCTTTCGCTCATGTTCTTCTAAGCGAGCTAGCTCCGCTCGCACCATAGCAAGCTCGTCCATGTCTGTGGACGCGTGTGGGCCTTGTCAACGAGTTTCGACTATGGGGCGTATTGACCTCCAATGGTCACGGTTATCGGAATGCGTAGGACCTCAGTCCACTCCGAGCTGGGGGACGTGCCACACGTTGAACAGGTCAGAGTGTGCGATACGAACGACCAGTTACGTAATACGCATTCGGCGCGAGGTTACTTCGAGCGACATCATCGACTTGATAGAAGAGGACTGAGTGCCGTGTGATCTCTTACTGTGTCATTTACTTTTGACTTCTCAGTGGTGAAGGCACAGAAAGTGCTTCGGGGGGCTTGTCAATCATAGCTCCGCTGGTTCTTCAAAACAAGTCCCTCGCCCAGGAACTCACAATTGTGGTCTCATCCTCTGCGGCGATCATCTCCAACACTTCCAAGTCATGGGACCTCCCAGAGTAGTCTAGGTTCGGAATTCCGCCAGAGTCGTGGGCCCTCTGTATATTTATTTTGTTCATGCATGGTCATCAGGTCTGGCTTCTACCGGTAGACGATGGAGCACGGCGCCCACTTCGGACGGTCCCAAAAATACGTCCTGCTTCTTCCGCCTATGGCGTTGGCACCTCAAGCTTCAAGTCTCTGTTACTCCAGGAAACGAAGCTGCGGGTCCTGTGGCAGAGCGCATCTTCAAATGATGATCGGTTTCATAGTAAAAATTTGAAGTACCCCAATTGATCAGGACTTGCAAACGTGCCCGTGCCATATCGCCGACAATGCTCGTGGGAACGGGTGATCTGGGGAATTGCCTGGTTGCTTATATGTAGGTGTGCAGGGTGGTTGGAGGGTTCGTAGCGAGCTCGAGTCTTCCCATCGTCATGTCCGACCAACAAACCGCACCATACGGAAGGTGGGCGTCAGATATCACTCCCGAATTCCTTGTGCAGAGCGTACGTCGAGTACCTCGTACCCCACCGACCACTGATCGATACCGATTTCCACGCAGAACATCCCTTTCGTCGATGTCTTTGTCGATCCTCTTCGATCGAATCTGATATATCACATCGAAAGGCGCGCAGCCGACAACGGTCGCTATGTGATCGTGAACACCACGACCGATGTTGATGTCATCCCTTCCCCGCTGAGCGCCCGCACCGGCGTGCAGGAATACGGCGGGGCAGCCGCGATAGCGTACGGAGGCGTGATCTACTTTTCGAACTTCGCCGATAATAGAGTCTACAAGATCGTCGAAGGAGGGACTGCGGAACCTGTCTCTCCTGGTAAGCTTCCACGGATATCATCCCGTGCTTTTGCATGTTGAAGACGCGTAACCGTAGACAATCCCAGCTACAGGTATGCCGACTTCGCAGTGCACCCGGAGAAACAGCACCTTCTCGTGTCTATTCTCGAGGATCACACTGTGGATACCCCACAAACCATTATCACCACCCTCTGCGTCATCAATACCACGCGGAAAGCTGTCTTCCCTCTGGTTTCCGGAGCTGATTTCTACTCGTCCCCTGTCTTCAATTCATCCGGTACCAAGATTGCCTGGCAGGAATGGTACCACCCGGACATGCCTTGGGAGGGTTCCTTGATTTACGTTGCCGACGTGATCACCCAGCCGGACACCATATTGTTATTGAACAAGCGAAAAGTTGCAGGGCAAATGCTCAAGATATCCGTATCTTACCCTAGTTTTGCCAACGACACCACACTGGTGTTCACATCTGACGAATCAGGTTACCAAAACCCGTTCGTATATGATACTGTTACGAACGTCGCGAGACCGGTTCTACCTTCACCGATCGAACGAGACTTTGGCAGTCCGGCCTGGACTCTTGGCGATTATCCGTACGCGATCATCGGCGACGGCAATACCGCCGCGTTCGTTGCATTTGCGGATGGGAGGACTGTTCTTTACACCGTTAATCTCACTCAAGTGTCCCGCCCCGACCTGCGAATCTTTCCGTTTACCATTGCTGGGCACGTGCGACTTCTTTATTCATCTCTTCACGTATCGTCGCTTGTGTTCACGGCAGGCAGCAGCGAAACACCTGGCGGTATCATCCGCTGTGACTTCGACAACCAAATTGTGGGGAGGCCAGACCCACAGTATACCGTGCTGAAGGCCAGTGGTTCTTTCACAGGTTATGAGGGGTACATTCCGCATCCGGAGCCAATCACTCTACCCCGGGATGGAAAGTCCCTCCACGTAATCTACTACGCACCCAAGAATCCAAAGTACTCCGGACCGACGGACCCGAACGAAAAACCACCTTGCATCGTGAATGTACATGGTGGTCCGACCTCGATGGAGCCGCAGGTTCTCAACTTGTTCAAGATATATTTCACCAGTCGTGGGTACTCATGGTAAGTACATAAACGCTGTGCCTAGTACGTACTCAAGTCAGACTAGGCTGGACGTCAACTATGGCGGGTCGTCGGGGTACGGTCGGGAGTACATGTAAGTCGACGGCCTTTCAATTCTGCCGCACGGTTCTCATGCTGTTTCAGCGGGCGCCTTGCAAGCAATTGGGGCATTGTCGATGTCAGGGACTGCTACGACGCGCCTCGTTTGCTTGCGGCGGAAGCCAATCCCCGCATTGACGGCAGCCGTGTTGCCATCCGCGGTGGTTCTGCCGGAGGTTATACGACGCTTGCATCGCTTTGTCTCGAATCCACGCCCAACACGAAATACTTCAAAGCTGCGACGTCCTTGTATGGAATCTCTGATCTCCTTTCGCTCGCCCGCGATACCCACAAGTTCGAGCTCAAATATATGATCAAACTCTTGGGTGGGTCGGTTGACGACATTCCAAGGGTGTACAAGGATAGGAGTCCACTCTATTACGCCAAGAACATAACCGTACCGTTGCTGGTGAGCTTTTGCAGATTTGCCCTACTGATCCCTATCCTCTAAAAATAAAATTAAAAAGGTCCTCCAAGGTGCGGAGGACAGAGTTGTTCCCCCGGAGCAAGCAGAGAAAATTGTTAGTGAAATTCAACAAAGCGGTGGGCAAGACAGAGTGAAGTACAAAAAGTTCCCCGGAGAAGGGCACGGTTGGCGTCTGGAGACAACTATTAAGGAAGCCGTACAGTTGGAGCGTGAATGGTACGAAACGAAGCTTCTCTAAGAATACGAAGGATACGGTGTAATCGTGTAACAATAGCGAGCCTTGCAATGACAGCGTACAGTTGGATCTGAGTTGCAACGCGGGAGGGTGGCAGCCACGTGATCTAATTAACCGGATATAACTAGTCATTCAACAAAGACGCGTTCTTGCCATCCGACCACCACCACCACCGCACCCACCCTTGCAGGACCTCGTCCTCCACAGCATCCAAGCTTTCTCACTTACACTCAACTCGATATACTAGCCAATGTCTGGACGCGGAAAGGGTGGAAAGGGTCTCGGAAAGTAAGCGTTTCTTCTCCTGAATATCTCGTGCAGTCTTTTGACCAGTAGGCAGGGGCGGTGCTAAGCGCCACCGCAAGATCCTGCGTGACAACATCCAAGGTATAACCAAGCCGGTACGTGCACGATCGACTATCTTCCGCATTTCCGACGATTGACACATGTCCTGACAGGCTATCCGCCGTCTCGCTCGTCGTGGTGGTGTCAAGCGTATCTCTGGTCTCATTTACGAGGAGACACGTGGTGTCCTGAAGATTTTCCTCGAAAACGTGAGTCACACCGGTCGACGTCTCTCTTGCATTTGACTCATACCTCGGTAGGTCATTCGTGACTCTGTCACCTACACCGAGCACGCCAAGAGGTAAGAAAAATGACTGGTCGTCATACGCACAGGAGCTAATCGGTTACTGTGAAGGAAAACTGTTACTGCTCTCGATGTCGTTTACGCTCTCAAGCGCTCCGGGCGCACGCTCTACGGTTTTGGTGCCTAAAAGCCTCGTCATGTAAGACCTAGTGGCCCGTGCGCGACACTGTACTTATATGCAACTCCACAGTGTTTACCGTCTGACTTGCTCTACTTTTCTCCTCAACATGCCGATGATTCGTTGATATATGCTTATTGTATTCTGTATGGTACATACATATAAAACAAGGTCTGTCCATGTAGCCGTCTGTTCGAATGGCATTGGTGAGTGAGAACGATGTCAGTGTGACCGCGAGCCTTTCCACCCTCGACATAGCCAGTATCCTTCCGCAGACCCTGCTCGACTCGCTGATGGCTTGACGTAGTTGACCGAGCTGAAGTTGGGGTCCAGATACTCCTCGCGGAATCCTTTCGAGAGTGGATGCTCGAAGTGCTTGAGTCTGCCAATAATCAGCAACCGACACTCGCACGACCGCGACAGACTGACAATAGTGTTCCTCCACGTCGCTTGTCCGTCCGGGGGTTTGCAGCGGCAACGTGCAAATTATCCTTTGCAAAATGGAACACAGAACGGCAAATATCGAGACTTGATTCGACGTCGCGAACTCTATTCCCGGAGAAGTTGGCCGCCATGTCGGATAGGATGATATCTGCCATTCCCGAAGGATTTTCTGGGGTTGAGAGCGCAGCCTTGACCGCACCTGCTGCCTGAGGTGACAAAAAGTCCATCTGCAGCGTATGCACGCCAGGGATGGGAGCTATAGGCAGCAAGTCGACAGCGACGATGACGCCTCTACCTGCTGTACTGCTCCACGAGCCAAACTTGTCGATCCTCGCGCGTTCGCTCAAACCAAAGTTCGGTGCGATGTCCATATCTTCGTCGGACAAGGCTGGGTTGATCCAGCCGAGTTTTTCAGCGACGACTTGACTCCATCCACCCGGAGCAGCGCCGAGGTCGACGACTGCACAGATCTCGTCTCGAGAGAGGAAACGACCCCAGTTCTTGTCGATTTCCAAGAGTTTGAAGGCAGAACGCGAGCGATATGAGGTTGCAGTGGCTAGACGCTGTTTTACGTAGGGATCGCGGGATTGTCGCATCAGCCATGAACGAGAAGACGAACTGAGATTTTTCTTGAGGATGTCCGAAGGACGGAACGACATTTCAGTGAGGGCGTGACTTTGGCGAACAAAGCAACGACGTTTTTGTTTTTTATCCTCCGTAATAATCTGCAAACAACTCCCTCAAACCATGCCAGCTCAATCGCTCGTGCCAGGGTACAGACAAGTGGAAGCCTTTGGACCCGACGAAGAATACGAAGGCGAGGAAGAGGTGTCATACGTGACATTCGACCTCGGAACGGTAGAGCCCACCCTTCTCCCCAACTGTGCGACCTACAGACTTATCGTGCGTCGTAAAACTCGAGCACACGGGGGTCATCGTTGACCGTTATCGATGACGGTACGTATATCTAGGGCCTCGACTCGCCCACGCCCTACCTCCAACTTGCCGGTTCTGTATTCAAGGGCAGACATGACCACCTCCTTGGCACGGAGCTCTTGTTCACCGAGGAAAAGAGTGATCCATTCAGTTCTTGTCCCTACTCTAAATCAACCTGACCAAAAAAATGGGCAGACGACAAGGGTTCGACAAAACGTGCTCTCGTTCACGCTGGTTCGACGGAACAGCGCGTCTGCTTTAAGGAAGTACAGCTCAAGGAGAAAGCGCGACATCCACCAGAAGAAGGGAGCTCCGAGACCCCTCACATCCAAGGCAATGGTTCCGGGGCTCGGTCTGACCTTCACCTGGAAATGTTGAGTGGACAAAGCCCAGCAAATCCCGTCCGCAAGCGCAAACGGGGCTCAGAGAAGGGCAAAGAGAAGGCGGTGGATTGAATCGTAGCAGTCGTTGTTTACTTTTTTTTTTTTGGTTATTTGCTTTGCTACCCGTCGGTAGTGGTGCCACTAGAGACAAACAAAGCCAAATAAGTTTCCCCATATGAAAAAAATGCGCCCGCGTTTTTCGTTGCCTGCTCGCGCCGTTTTTCGTCCTTCCAACCATGGCCAACCCACCTCCCGTCTCAGATGGCATTGGCATTGCAAACTTGCCCAACCAGGTCCGCACTCGACGCCAATTCTCAGCTAACACGGGGACTCACTTTTTTTGTCGTTCTAGAGGCACAAGATCGTCGCCAAACAGGGTGCCCACTTCACCCTCATGGTAGTCGGTTCGTACTGGTTCAAGTTTGAAATGCGTTGTAGTTGGTCTTAAACTTCTTCCCGTACAGGCGAATCCGGCCTGGGGAAGACTACGCTCGTTAACACGCTTTTTGCGACCGAGCTGTCTCCCCCTAAGAACTACGCTCGCCGTCACCACAAACAACTCGACAAATTGACCGAAGTCGACATCATCAAGGCCGAGCTCGAGGAAAAGCAGTTCAAGGTCAAGCTCACCGTCATCGACACGCCTGGATTCGGCGACTACGTCAACAACCGCGACTCGTGGAGCCCTATCGTCGACTTCATCGACGACCAACACGAAGCGTACATGCGACAAGAGCAACAACCCCAGCGTAGCGAAAAGATCGACCTTCGGGTACATGCCTGCTTGTACTTCATCAGGCCCACCGGTCACACGTGTGTTTACACTCTATCCCCTGTATCTCTCGCTTCCAGAAACTCATTTTCGTAATGTCAGGCTCAAGCCTCTGGACATTGAAATCATGAAGCGCCTCGGCACGCGTGTCAACCTGATCCCTGTCATCGCAAAGGCTGATACCTTGACCCAAAACGACCTTGCCATTTTCAAGCGGCGGATTGGCGAAGCTATCGCTGCTCAGGGCATCCGTATCTATCAACCGCCCGTAGAGCCTGACGATGAGAGTGCTGCAGAGCACGCTCGCATGCTGGCTGACGCCATGCCCTTCTCCATCATCGGTTCCACGGAAGATGTTAGGACGCCGGATGGACGCACCGTCAAGGGCCGCGAATACCTCTGGGGCGTTGCAGAAGTCGAGAACGAAAATCACTGCGACTTCCGCAAGCTTCGCTCCCTGCTCATCCGCACACATATGCTGGACCTCATTTCTACCACAGAGGAGCTCCACTATGAGAACTACCGCCAGCAACAGATGGAGACTAGGAAGTTTGGCGAACCCAAGGTGAAGAAGGTGGACAACCCCAAATTCAAGGAAGAGGAGGAACAACTGCGCAGACGTTTTACGGAGCAAGTCAAGGCAGAGGAGGCACGTTTCAGGCAGTGGGAGCAACACGTGAGTTATCTCTACTTTTCGCGCGTTGTAACGTCCGACTCAGCCATTCTTCGCAGCTCATCGCCGAGCGCGATCGTCTCAACAAAGACTTGGAAATTGCGCACAGTGCGATCAAGCAATTGGAATCCGAGCTCGACAGTCTTCAGGCTGGCTATGGGCGTGGCAGCGCCAGACGATGAGTGCCCGGTTTCCGCCCACCACCGCTTTTTACACCCTTTTTCCGCGGTAAATCCATTTGACTGCGTATACCCTACCCGCTTACGCTCCTTCTCCGTTACCCGTGCATAGCGAATCACGAACCCTCCTTTTTTTGGTTCCATGTTTTCCCTGCCCTTCTCGACATTTGGACTACGCTATTCCTTGCCTACCATCGATCGTGTCGAGCGTGATGAACTTACAATAATAAACTTGTTGCTATATTGGGCTGAAACTGGCTATCTGAAGGTCGAACTGCGTGTGACGATAGTGCTTGGATGCTCCAGAAAAGCCAGCTTTGTCAAAAACGTTGCGGTTCTAATCTTATCGATACAGGGGTACTTTTCCGATGATCACAACGTCAGGCCGGCTTCGTAAGTGAGTTAGTTCTTTCTTAGGTGTTGGTCGCCCATGGCACGCGAATTCTGAAGAATCTGGCCAGCTAAGAACTTCGGTGCATGTTCCGTAACCGAGGTACTAAACCTAGGCTGTCGAAGTAGCCTTCACGAGGCAGCCTAACACGTAACCCGAGTCCGTTTCTGAATTAGCATTCAGGTAAGGATCAGCTCTTTCCTCACCCCACGCTCGTTTGGAAGCCGTGAGTGGACGTTCCAGGTGAAGTGCTCGTGATACGACGCGTGTCTGATTCTGGAGCAACTGCGACTTCAGATTTCAAAGCAGCTGTTATTGCTATAGGCAAAGGAAACGGATCCATTTTCTCTGAGACAGCATCCGACAGGCTTCACTTGAGTCTTGTTATTGATAGGGACAAGTACATATAACTACCCTAGGACCGATTTGATCTCGATGCCCGACATCTTCTACGATCACAATTCTGACATCAGGATCGCTACTGTCTTCAGCACCCTTCAGAAAAAAAGTTCACGATTGTTGTCGACGATCATCAGAGTAATATGTATTAGATTTACGAGCCATTTCGCCTCTCAGCACTACATATCTTGGGCCACGTTACCCGTGTAAGAGCACACGGGACATCGACCCCAACATAGGGGTGGAGGAGTGAATACATGGGCGAATACAAGGTGAGTCAAATGATGTTGGCTTCGGCATTATTAGCTGAACAACAACGAACAGCTTTGAATTGCATTTCACAGCCGTGCCCCAGCAACTACAAGCCAGGCCACGGCATGTCGCGAGAGAAAGCAAGACCGTGGTAGTCAGGCGGGTAGTGTCATTTCAAGTGAGTCATGACAGCGTGGACAGCCCCAAAGAAACGTGCAGTGCTTGGACCTACGGTCAAAACAAGGGGCACTGCCTAAAAACGGACAAGGCCGACAAGCAAAGCCCCTAACTGAGTCCTCTTTAACAGGAGGACAATAGGCGGGTGGACAGGTCAAAGCGGAGTCAATCCCACTATTTATTCACCAGCGCGACAGATGCGCGTCCCTCGCTGCTTGCCCCTCACCGTCACTCTTCTCTGTCGAGACTCCCTTCCCTAACATGCCCAAAGAACCAAGAACATCCACGTCTCGGAAATCGAGAAGATCACCTGTCTCTGACCGTAGCTCTGGTCGGAAAACGCCACGCACGAGACCTCAGACCACCACCTCTGGTTCCAAACCAGAACAACAGCAGAAACAACACGAACCTCCCGCAAGGGAGAAGGACCTTGAGGCCAGCCAATGGCCCCTGGAGTATTTCCCTCCTCCCCCTGACGACGGCCACTGGGTACTGAAAACCGGCGGAAAACCAGTCAATAAAATTCCAGCCAAACCCACCGGTCTTCCGCCACCACCGTCTCCTACCCTCCAACCCCCTGTGATGGAGTTGACTTATCCCCCTCCCCCACCATTTACCGCGGATGACCCCAAGTGGCTCCCTGAAATGGTGGGCGACGTGCAACGCCAACGCAACCATCTCCAGGCGCAACTCGCGCTGGCCCACGCGGAGGCATCCTCTGCACTCGTCGAAGCCACGTTAGTTCAAGGGGAGCTCCAGCGTGAAATCGGTCTGATGCAGACATTTCTAAATCACGTCGCTTATATTGCTGGAAATGGATTTGTGAGGCGTCTGCTGAGTGACGTTGACGACGTCATCGCACACCGCTTGCATCCAGATGACGAAGAAGCTTCTGACGCGTCCCGGGAAGAGGCGATGGAAGAGGAAGAGGAGGTCGAAGCGGCGGTCACTGAAGATGGCGGGAGCGAAGTGGAGGATGACGCACCGCATATTGACAAAGGAAAGCGAAAGTCAAGGGAGGTGGATACCCCAGAGGAACAAGAGGAGGAGTCCAGCGAAGACGGAGAACAAGCAGAAGACATGGAAGATTTAAACGCAGAGCAGCTAGCATGGAAGGCTATGCTCAGTAGCGACACGCCCATCCCCATCCTCGGCAGTCCTCCACCAGGAGTAGAGACCAACCCCTTGGCCGTAGGCAGGAGGCGTCCCCGTCCCCTACGACGCGACCCGTATCGGATCCGGGAAAATCATCGTGGTGAACCTGTACTTTACGAAGTTGTCAGTTGAAACGGTCTACTCCTTTCTCGTGTTCCCTGTGCCATTATTACTTGTATTTTCCATCTAATATATTGAAGAGGGTCGCGCCGAGTCCACTTTGCTCGAATTCTTCGAAACTGTGGCGTGGCACTGCGAAGATCACTGGCCATTTCCAAAGGGTCCGATGTGGTCCATCGTGTACAGATGAATGAAAAAACTCTACGCGCCTGAGTACTAACGGGGAAAGTAATGTTCCGTTATATGAATGAGCAGTTCTTGTCGCCCACCTTCCCCGAACTCTATCTCAATTCGAATAAGCGAAGGACACCGGACGTCAAAGTTGCCATATCCTTCAAAGACGGTCTTCTGCTGACCCTGATCAAGAAGCGTGCCGACAACACGACTTCGACGATCAACTTCAAGTACAGCAGGAAAGCGGAGATCACGACACAAGCAGTGACGATTAGAGGACTGTGTGTCTGTCTCAGCGACCGTACCATCTTCGCCAGTTTCACCTGGATTGTGAGGAACCTGATCACGACGATCGCGGAGAGTAGGAAGGGCACGGAAGTGTTCTTCACCACGTTCTTTCCTACTCGGAACGTGAGGACAGCGAGTGCGAGTTGCTTGCATATGCATATGCGAATCTGTAAGTTAGGGGAGAGCGAGCTCGGTCAGGGTGTCATTGTGACCACGCAGAAGCAGCAGAACCGAGAGACGTGCCCTATGCGCCTGCAAGAGCTCTTCACTGTTTTTCCAGTCCAAGAGCGCATAACAACCTCCCCCCAATGTCCCACAGAAGGCAGCCAGAGTTTTAGAGAAGAGCAGGAATATATACACTGAAAATTTGAGGACCATGTTTCCATGTCCAAGAGTGCGTGCGGCCACGGACGAAGATGGCTGCGGTGGCCAGGGTGCGCCGAGAAACCGAACGGCTTCAAGTATTGGGTATCATGCTAGTGTTAGGGGCTTATCTGGTATTCCATGGAAAGGAGGCTCATCGTCAAGAAAACAGACAAATACCTCGGCAAATTTCGGTCGATCGCGAGCGGCATGTGTTTCACCCTCGACGCCCGTTCAGCTCGCGTGGTTCTTGCTCTTCGAAATCACGCACGTCATGACGTTGGAGGGTTTCTGATTTTCACCCTGCAGCTGTTGAACGTTCGAATTATGATACACAGTAGGAAAAAAGAACATAAAAACAGAGGTGGGTAGTATAATCAAAAACACTAATACTAGGAAAGCTGCTACGAGGGGGTCAGTAAGTTGTGATGCATAAGGTCGAGTTGGGCAAGTTACAGCACGGTAATGAAGCGGGAAGTGTGTGACATGTGCAATATTGCATAGACGTCAGTAGCGTAGACCAACCCTAATAACCCCCTTGCGAACTTGGGACAGACTGCTGGATAGACGGTGATGCCATCTTCAAAGTTGGCGTGGGCGGTGGACGTGGTGGTGACTGATGCAAGGGGAGTGCGGCCGTACTAGGGGATGGACTGTTGGGTGGTAGCCGGGGAGACGAGTGAGCGGGATATTGACCACCGTGCATCACGGCACCTTGAACACCGCCCATATTGCCCGGTCGACCGACCACTCGGTTGCCATTAGCAGACGGCGTGCGAGGCGGAAGAATGCCTGGTGTATTATGAGGGCTCGACAACATCGGGTTTCCGCCTCCATCAGGCACATTTCCGAGGTTTGGTGTCTGCTGCAGCGGCGACGCGACTCCGTTCCACTGCTTTCCAGGCGGGACCTTCAGGTTTACGTTCGCCCCTGTACCCATTTGCACGTTGAAATGGGTTCCGCTAGGTACTAAATGCCCGACGTAAGGCGCCTGAATCTGCCGACCAGGCGTACCCTGCATCCCCGAGCTCGGATCCTGAGCAAATACAGATCGCAGGTCCTTCATCTGCTGCGGCGATAGGCCATTCAGCTGCCGAGCGTGTTGCATGTAAGGCATATTCGAGATCGCATACCCGTTGATGGGGACGTGATACCCATTTAGCGGAATCGAAACTGCCTGTTGTGGCTCAGCTTTTTGGCGTTGAGTCCCCGACGGTTGGTTGGGCGCTGGTACGTCTGGAGTAGGTGGTATGCTTGCCTCCCTAACGACATGCGCACTTCCGTGAGAACCCGAGCCATTCGTGCCAGGCGTTCCGTTCGGTGATGAGAGCTTCGCAAGTTCCCCATCTGCTATTGGAACAGTAGTCGGAGAAACACTCGAGGCATTCGTCGGAGAGGCAGACGAATTAGCTTGTTGTGCAGGTTGTGCAGAAGGGACGACAGGGACCTGATTGGCGTTTGGCGCTCCGGGAGGCCGAATACCTCCATTAGATATCCGCGCATGGGGGACCCCTGATAAAGGTTGCACGCCTTTCATGTGAGCCTGCATCGATATTGGAATGCCGTTCGGGATGGAGGGCAGTGGAACGGTGGCAGACATTTGCCGCGACGTCGCGAGTGGTGAAGTTCCGTTGGTGTATGCGCGTTGCGCATTCTGCTGCTCTTTACGACCAACGGGTTGAGGAGCACCTATTCGGTAGGGAGTGACTGGGTGAGTGCGACCCTCCTGCAAGAGATATAAAGTAGCGTCGTTGTTGACGTGTTGAAGATCTTGCTCAGTGAGCAATGTCATCATATGACGCAAATACTTTGGTTCATAGTCATCTATGAGGACGCGGTCCTGTTCTTCAGGACCTTCCGGCGCGACGGCGGGATCGTCATCCTGGTCGAAGCGCCAACGTTCCCGTAAACGGCACTTCACTTCCTCATCCTCAACATCATCAAAGAGAGAATCGAGTGGCCGGCCAAAAGCGCGTCGTCGTCGAAGGAGTGTGCCATCGTCGTCGGAGATACCCATCCTTTGCATGAAGGCATCTCGTCTATCGAGCATAACCCCACCTAGGCGGGTAAGCCGGTACCTGAGATAGCGAATATGCTCTGGCTTAGCATCTTCGCCGACGTCGTCGTCCAGGGGTCGCAAAGGTGTAGCATGAAATGACGATGGGACAGATTTCCAGTGGCGCCGTGGGTATGGTAAGGAGGGCCGTTGATAAGCACACTACGTGCAACACGTTAATAACAAAAACCTATGCGGTAAAGGTGTAGTCACCTCCACGACGTCCTCGTAGCCATGGTCTCTTTCTTTGCGTCTCGCAAGGTCGCGCTCCATGTCCGCAACGATCTGAGCAAGCCTTTTCTTTGGGCGGATGACGGCTTCCACTGCTACCGCTGATAACCCTGCATCGCCGTCTCTTGCACGAATCTTGAGGCCTGTTGAACGACTATAAAAATGTCAGGACAAGTCTGGCCGGAGGATGGTTCGTCATACCCAGCAGACTCGATCTTGGGCTTCTTAACAACACGCTCCTTGTCGTGTAGTAATTCATCATCCTCCTTCATACTTAAAGACGGGAACTTGCGCTTGAGCTCGGCGAACTCGAGCCTCTTCTCCCAGACTTGCATCGTTTGTTGTGCATTCTCTTTCTGCAGATTTTCCCGTGCAAGAAGAGAATTCGCCAGTTCCGAAGCTTGCGCAAGCTCCAACTGCAAACGCAGTAGCTTATCGGAAGACGTTGCTTGGGAAGCCCGGGTCTTCCGGGCGGACTTGATCTCTCGGCGGCGGAAACATATATAAGATTCGTTGGTGGTGTCGGTCTCATCGAACTGAACGGCGGTGAGTTCTCCGACGTAATCGTCTGCATCGAAGTACTCACGTTCAAAGTTGGGATTATCCGGTGACCACCTCGCTCCGTTCTGCGTTCACGCCAGTGTGGGTAGATGACCTTCGCAATACGTAAGAGATGGGACGGCGGTGGTATCCATGGAGGAACTGCAAATGCAGCAAACATGGACGGTAGCAGCGACGATGAGAAAACATCCTGGTAATCCGAGAAAGGTGGGAAGGACATTCCTGAATCCAAACCCTTGTGAACGTCAATTATCACTTCGTATCGCAGGGACAAGGGAAAAAACAAGCTACTCACCGTATGGAGGAATGGTGTCCTGTCATGAGTAATCTTCTCGAATATACCCATCACAAGCTCAAACTCGTCTTCGGTAATGGTGACTGGTTGGTTACAGTCCGGTTCCTTGCCCTTCGCCTTCGCACTGCGCTGTGACATGCCAGAGCGCGTCGTCGTGCCCGAGATTGGGAGAGCGCCTTGGGCACTGGTGCCTTCACCACGGGCCTCTCCGTTGTTCCTATCGAGCCATTCCTTGTCGCGCTCATCCATGAAGTACGTGAAGCCATCGATGATGGCACTCGCACAGGACTCCTCGACAGTTTCAGAGAAACGCACATATGGCTCCGGTTGTTTCCAGCGATGAGGGGGATAGAACTCCTCATAGTTATCGATAATACCAGTCGAGTCTGGGGTCGGGATGTACGCGGGAGGCTTGTCGGCGATGCCCCGGGTGGTCCGTCCGACGGACTGGTGGCGTTGCGATGCCGCCGAGAGAACAGCTTGCAGGTGGTGCTCCTGTGTGGGAAAGCGCCGTGATGAGTCAGCCATCGATAATCGATTTCCCACGGTATGGGCCAATCAGAACAGGCCACGTCAGCCCTGTTCAACAAGGGCGCGACGACAGTCGACGATGAGGAAGACGACTCACGTTTGCGTCCTCAGCATCCACACCGGCGGTGCTAACGATCCTCGCCTTTTCCTCATCTTCGTCGAGTACGAGTGGGTCTGCATCGATGTTCCCTTGGATGACCTTGAGGCGAGTTTTGTTTGTGACTCGATTGCGGTTTCGGAGAGTGGAGGTCCCCAGGTTGTGGTTACGGGGCATATCATGGAGTGCGTGCAAGGAAAAAGAGGAGTTTGCGGAAGCCTAGGGGAAAATAGGGTGCTAGACCGTTGGCGTCGTTGGCGGTGGCAGCGGCGGCGCTGGGGTCGGAAAGTGGCCGAAAAAGTCTCGGCCCGGACAATAAAACGCGTGATTTCTTTGAAAGATGCTTCAACACTTCCCCTTTAGGGATGGTCACGTGTGACTTACCTTGCTCTCTGTCCCGCGGTTCACAGTATCTACGCTAACTTACGAGTACAAAGATGTATAGTACTACGGAATGCAGGCAACATCACTGGTGCATTCTGCCCATCATTGACAATACCTGGAGGTATATAATCATGAGGACATCGCAGTCAATGAAGAAGATGACTAAACTTACACTGTGGTTTTGCATCAGAAACATACTACACGCACGCTTCAGTCAAAGGTGGGCCTTTCGAGTACGATAGAAGCTTACCTGTGGCTATCCATGAAAACGAGCCGATGCGAAATCGACTGCGACGCATGCCAGTAATTGCTATCTTGTTGGCGTCCCTGCCTTGCTTCTGAGGCTGCTCTGAGGCGGCTCGACATGACCACGAAATCTAGAATGACGTTAACATTACTAGAAACAACGTTGAGAGAAAGTATGCACAACGGTCTCGCTTCTCAGAAGGCTGTGTTAGGTAGCCTGCAGGTGGCATAAATGCGGCCCACCAAAACAGGTTGACGAGTCGCTGCAACGATAAAAACTGGTAATGAAATGAAGAGTAGGCGAACGGTCAGCACTCGGCCTTGAATCATGGTTAAGGTAGTGTATACCTTCGGTCGGTGTACCCGATTTCATCATGGGACCATCGGAAGGAGGCAGAAACAAACTTGTAGTGCGTACGGATTCCTGGGGAGTAGCCATGAGAGTATGGATACAGTAGACGGCCGATCGCATGCTATATGCGAGTGTGGTCACTATACGGGGGACAATTGGTACCAGGTGTAAACGTCACCCATGAATCTCACCGCTACGCATGCACTATCGCATGCGGCTGGCCCGCCAGTTCGCTATGATGGACATCTGAGGTGAGAGAAGTGTGGTACAGAGAAGAGAGTTGAGCCTGACATGGTGAAGCACGAGCGACCGGAGAAGGGAATGGTGGATGGCCTGTACAAGGTGCCATGGGCCCCTCAGGTCACGGAGCGTGGTTCCGCTCACGTGGCTTGTGGACCCAAGTCTCAGCCACACTGGCACTTGCACCACAATACCACAGCGGCTGCATCCAAGACTGAAGCGTCCTATTTCCTGTCATCTGCCTGGCCTAGTTCGACAGTAAAGTCACGCAGAAACTCTCTTCTGGGGGTTTTCCTTCGTGCTTGGCTTGGGGCCCTCATCCTCGGCCAATGTGATGGACACGCCTTTGGCTCGTGGTTTGCTGTTTGCGTGCACATCGGGAATTCACCAGAATATCGTTCTCGCTGCGTGTTACAGATCCTCCATATGCAGTGCGATGTGCCCATTCTCTCAGATCTGCATAGGCAGACTGTGTTCTGTCGAGGTACTGCCATACTGGTGCAGAGGTTACCGCACCCAGCAAGCCGGGAATACCCATGAATGTTCCCGAACACCAAGCGTTAGCTGTCTCGGATGTACCTAACAACTCACCCTCAATCCTCTTTGCAGTACTCTGACTTCCTTCTAGGTTTGCATCTGTGCTCCCTTTGGACATGGCCAGCTAGGCAAAGCTAGTACAGGTTTGCTAGAAATCTAGTATCACCACAGTGGTCCTTGCAACAGCAGTTGGATTGTGCCGTTTCCTTGGAGCCATTCGTAACATACTTCGATACGCACAGGAACCCATTGCCACCGACGCAGGTGATCCGAGCTACGGCTCTACACAAATATTGTCCTGGGCGACATATCTCGCACGTCAGAGTAAGTTCGGGCTTGCGGACGTAGTGTGGGTGCTGCGGTCTTACCTTTTTTTATGTTCAACAACAAATCCAGCTTCATCGGCAAGCAAACCAGCGACAGATTGAATCGATAAGCTGGTGATCTTTCTGCCCATTACCAATCGTTGTGTCTGAGGCATTGCTTTGTGCCGTAAGGCCTACACGACCAACGGTATGATGAGGCAAAAGGAGTCCGCGAATCATACAGAACAGTGTCCAGAACGAGCTAACACGCTGATTGCGCACTTGCTCAGGCCAGACTGATCAACGATCTGGTAAGTCAATCCCAAAGAACGACCACGAACGATGTTCGTGTTCAAACTCACGCCTTGGGCGTTACTTACGCTATTCAGTTTCATACAGAACATTCTATCCAGAATTCACGTGAGTATTTCATTTGGGATCCATTGCAGTAAGTCCATAAGGAATCCATGAAGGCTTCTAGGGCCCTTATTTTCAGTCCGTTTGCTCCCATCTGATTCCCCCTGCCGTTAAACCTAAGCGTTTTGCACAGGCCCGAACGACCGCTTGCAAACACACCAAAGCTATCTGCGCCACAGTACATTTTTCTGTGCCAGACAAAAAAGTCCTTGGGATCGATATGACCGCGCGACATTAGTACGCCACGGATTGCGTTACCAGTAGCACACGGCTGCAAACATCGGGTACCTGAACTACAAGTACCGACCCGTTCTCGCCGTCATCGAGAATGATAATAAACATTGACTTTGTGGTTCAATGAGGAAAAGTCGACGACGGGAAAGTAGTTTAAGGTTTCTGTGGCAGAATCTCGACAAGAGTTATGTTTGCAGGTCCAGACTCGAAACGGCGGCATCAATCAGAATTTGATCACGTTATTTTTCGTTAGTCCATCCAGTGCAGCTCAGCCGAACAACAGAATCTAACGTTGATGACAGTGATCATGGGTGGACGCCGACTTCCGTGGACAGTTTGAACTTGACTTCACGATATGTCTTGATTAGCGAGGGTTTATTTATTCTCGAATGGCCACGAGGCGTTTATTTGAACTCTGTGTTTACCTCAAGGTTACATCTTCGTTACCCTCTGCCCTGGCTGGATTATCTACCATGACCTCACCCTGTGTGGCGTACCGCCGAGGTCTGTCAAAACATCAAAAATGTGACGCGATTAGCACCGCGTCACGTTTTCTATTACTCGGTCACATCAAGTGTGACAACCAGTTACTTTTAGCCACACTGGCCTTTGCAAGTGGCGCTACTTATCTGCAAGGCACTTTGTACTCCTGACTTAACCAAGTGTGGCATCAATAATGCTTCGTGCTAGAGCTGCCAAGGTTCACCAACGAGCACTAAAATCTGCAATGGGCCTTCTTGCGACTCCGACATGAACCGATAAAGCCAGCTGGATATCCCAGAATATATCTTACCGGTTGAAGTTGACGTCGTGTTTTAGGTGACCCATTATAGCCATTCCTTTGGCCAAGTATCCGCTTAGGTGCACGACCACCAATCAGAAGTCTTTCCCCACGTTCATGCAAACCTACTAATATTATGTACCTCTGTCTCTCAGGCATGCCCATATGGCAAGGTGTGGAAACCAGGGCGATAGGGCGTAAATGAAATTCATTATCCACCGTGGAGGCAAATCGGTTTGCGGCAAGCTTTGCCACAGATTCCAGATGGTCCGGCGCGGATTGGATATCAAAATCTTTGATTGTTCGCAGCAGGGCGGTATACATATCTCCTTCGTACCGGATTTGACCTAGGAACCCTCAGTCTTCTTGACCCACCTGGCAGGGCGCCTCCCCCCCCCACCCACCTTCGTTTCGATATATAATATATCTTGTTCATATCACGCTCCTTTCTTTGCGCCCTGTCAAAATGACCATCACGTTCGCCGACAGACTCAATGCGAGAGTATGTACTCTCTCTGTGGAAGGGATCAGCGTTAAATACTTCCTCTCCAGGTCGCTGACTCTGCCATCGGCCGATGGTTCCGTCTAGAGGGCTCTGGTCATCCCCGTGAGCGCGAAGGCTCCAGGTTTATGGTAGGCGGCTGTTTTTTTTTACTGGATCTCCATACGCTTACAGTGGAGGACAGACTGACGTCCGTGCCGGTATCACCACATGGGTGAGCGAATATTCTGCCCATTTCATGGTTGTCCACGACTGAATTTAGTGCACTATTCTAGGCGGCGATGGCTTACATAGTAAGTCCTTCAAAGGTTTCTCTGCCACTCTTGGTTTTGACCAGTGTATGACAAGATATCCGTTAACGCGTCAATAGTCTCCGCCTCTGGAGGAACTTGCGTCTGCAATGGTCCTAACAACTGTCAAACGGACGAGACCTACCTTACTTGCGTCCAGGGAGTGCAGCAGGACCTGATCACTAGCACGGCTGCTATCTCCGCTCTTTCTTCGGTCCTCATGGGTGCACTTGCTAATCTTCCGGTTGGGATGGCTCCTGGCATGGGCCTGAATGCATACGTACGTCCGCCTTGTCACGCATTCGAACATAGGCGCTGACTGATCTTCCTAGTTCACTTACTCCGTTGTTGGTTACCACGGGAGCGGTTTCATCAGCTACCGGGAAGCCCTGGCCGCAGTCTTTTTGGAAGGGTACGATCCAATTGGAGCTCTCCGGTCAGTGCGGCACAATTCCTGACTGACTCTCTTAGATGGGTGTTCTTCATTCTCTCGCTGCTTGGCTTGCGACAATGGTTAGCACGTATCATGCCCCAGTCACTGGTCCTTGCTGTTGGGGCCGGCATTGGTCTGTACATTTCGTGAGTGAAGTCCCTAACCGCATACGGAGGAGAGAGATTTACCATTGCAATTTCATGTACAGATTCATTGGCCTAAGTGCGTCCTGTGGTGTCGTCAATGGACGAATTTAAACTCAACGGCCTTTCATAGCTTCTGGTGGCCTGAATGTAATCGGAGGAAGTGTAACAAATTTTGTGGGATTGGGCGGGTGCGATTCAAATGGCAAGTAAACTTTTGGATTGTTCTGCCGCTTATCGTTTGACCGCTCGATGTTAGACTGGGTTGGCCCAAACCTTCCATACTTCTGTGGTACCCGAGTTCTTCGTGATCCCACAGTTTGGCTGGGTATCTTCACTGGGGGGTGAGTTGTGTCGATTTTTACTCTGCGTGTTCCCATCCCTCATATGATGTCCCTGGTGATGGCAGCTTCCTCACTGTTCTTCTCATGATATTCCGCGTGAAGGGATCCCTTCTCATTGGTATCTTCTTGACCTCCATTATTTCTTGGCCGCGAGACACTGCTGTCACGTACTTCCCGCACACTGCCTCGGGGGATCAACTGTTCGCATTCTTCAAACAAGTTGTGGCCTGGCATCCTTTACAGCATATTGGTAATGCGCTAGATGTGTGTCAACGGTTTTCTCCAGGAGAGTGGCGTAACATCGCTGACCCGGGATTGTTAGTACAATTATGGTAAGGGCAAAGTTTGGTATGCCCTGGTCACTTTTCTTTATGTCGACATCTTGGGTAAGCCCGTCAGTTACCCCGCTGGTTAGACCCTGTTGCTCACGTGTTGTAAACTTAGATACTACGGGTACCTTGTACTCCATGGCAAAGTTCGCGGGATTACGCGACCCTGTCACACTTGATTTCGAAAACTCGACTATTGCTTACTGCGTTGATGCACTTTCCATCTCTTTGGGTGCCCTTGTCGGTACCAGCCCGGTAACCGCATTTATCGAGTCTGCTACCGGTATTGCAGGTGCGTTCCATGTGCCCGTTGTTCCGGAAGTTTAGCTCATGCTGTTTGATTGCCTCAGAGGGTGGAAAGACTGGCATCACAGCAATCGTGACTGGCTTGCTCTTCTTTGTGTCGGTCTTCTTCGCCCCTATCTTCGCCTCCATCCCGTCATGGGCAACCGGGAGTGCCCTGGTTATCGTCGGATCCCTCATGATTCGTAATGTTCGTGACATCAACTGGGATTACATAGGTGATGCACTTCCGGCTTTCCTGACCATTCTTTTCATCCCTCTGTCTTACAAGTACGTTCCCCACTCCCACATGAATGCGGATTATCTGATAGGTTTTGTCATAGTATTGCTTACGGGGTTATCGTTGGAGTGTGTTCTTACATCATTATCAATGGCTCTGTCTGGATCATTCGCAAAGCCTCCAACGAACGGTTCTCACCACCCAACTACGATGCCTCGGAGCCATGGGTTATTCCCCCGGGTGGCATAGTACCTGGCTGGGCGTAAGTACTCCCATTATTTTGTCGCGTATGCGTCTGCTTAGGCACCCTTCTAGTAAATATCTTATAAACCGCAGACGTGCTGCCCGTGAAGGTGGCTCTGAGTACCCCTTCGACGTCCGTCGATCTGACGTGTCAGCCGACTCTGGTATTGCTGGAGGCTTCTCGCCCAAGAACTCGAGCTGCGGACAATCCGAAAAGTAATTGCTCCACCTTGTCGTCCATCCCTCGATTCCGCCATACTTCCTTTTCGTAAGGACTCCTCTACCTTCGATGCGCCCTCCCTCTTTTGTTCTATATTGCGTATTTAAAATACCTGTGGATATTATATACATATGTCGATGCTGAAAGCGTTCCCTCGCGGTTTGGAGGTTACCGGGGATCGTGTACCTATTCGAAGATACTAGCTATAGTGGGCTGTTCGTTGCCATATACTGAACATATAATCATCAGGGGCAGTTCTCCATTTTCCTACATAAATGCAAATAGAATGCAGTCGTGGTACCATACTTGAAACAGAGCCTTCATAGTCACAGTGCCAAATATGACAGGGCACTTTTTTTCCCCGCAGCTAGGGGTTAATTTGCCTCCGCGGACCTTGGCTGCACAGGGGGAGCCCGTTCCGGTGTTGGCTGACATCCGTCTGCCATGGGTAGGTCATCGTCTAACGGGTCGTGAATATGTGGCAGTATATCTACTCATTTGGTGGCCAGGTACGCTCTGCACACGAGGCCATTATTTTGAGGCTTGAAGTAGATTCTCATACGACTCGTTGATGTAACACACCAAGCCCATGTTAGATCCAACTAGTATATGTGTGTGGTCGCCAACTCGGACTGTTGTGGTACGATAAAATCATTCAATTTGGAAGTGATCGACCCTTTTGATTACATAAGGAATAATACGAATTCTGATTGGCTGACGCGCCCTCACGCCATTATAATTATTTCGGGATACAAAAACGGGGTCGGTTAGGATTTTCTGCTTCAACGATGTCCTTCCATCTCAACGCGACAGTGGCAGCTGCAGCTGCTCATCATACCGCTGAGCAACTCTATGCCAACGTGGACATCACCCAGCTGAACTGGTTGGAACAGCAATGGGTAGCTTGGTACCTCTGGATAGGTAATCCCACCATCGCGACCGGTCTCATGAGTTTCATACTTCACGAGGTGGGTAATGACACTGCTGTACCGGTATATCTCGCGTTGAATTCCGTCGTGAAGGTCGTTTATTTTGGACGTTGCGTACCATGGATCATCGTCGACGCCATCCCTTATTTCCAAAGGTGGAAGCTTCAACCTGACAAGATTCCGACCCCAGAAGAGCAGTGGGAATGCACCAAGGGTGTACTCTTCTCTCACTTTACCATTGAACTTCCTGCAGTAAGCGTTTTTTTTTTCTTCTTATAGCTCGTAGTTTGTTGACCTTTTCTGTAGATCTGGTTCTTCCACCCTACAGCAGAAGCCGTCGGTTTGGCAATGCACCAAGTGCCTTTCCCGTCATGGAAGACCATGCTCATTCAAGTCGCATTCTTCTTCGTTTTTGAGGATTTTTTCCACTTCTGGGGTGCGCCACCACTTCCCTACCATCCACATATACCAGGTGGAGCTAATTTCTACTTCAGCTCATCAGGCTCTCCACACTGGCGTATTGTATAAGCACATCCACAAGCTCCATCACAAATACTCTGCTCCATTCGGTCTCGCTGCAGAATACGCACACCCAGCCGAGACTTTTATTCTTGGTACAGGCACACTTGCTGGGCCTTTACTGTGGTGTTTCTTTGCAGGCAACGTTCACATCATTACGGTTTACATCTGGATTACACTTCGCCTCTTCCAGGCTATTGACGCCCACAGCGGTTATGGTGTGTGGAATTTCACTATGGTCTCCTTGGGATCAACTCACGGATGTTTTCTTTTGGTCAGATTTCCCATGGTCCCTGCGAAATATCATTCCATTCTGGTCTGGCGCAGAGCACCACGACTTCCACCACATGTCCTTCACGAACAACTACTCGACTTCCTTCCGATGGTGTGACTATATCTTTGGCACAGATAAAAAGTACCGTGAATATCGCCAACGCCTGGCCGCTAGCAAGGCTGCAATGAAGAACAAGAGCAAGGCAGAGCAGGATGCTGCTGAGCGGAAACTTCTCGAAGAAGTAGAGGCTGAGGGCCATCACGCCGAGGCTCTGGTCGAAGGAAGTATCTCATCCACAAAGACGGTTAAGGTGCAGTAGAGTAGAGGAAGATAGAATCTCGCATATGACACTTAATGCAGCTGTACTGCTGTCGATATCCACTCACGCTACATTATTTTCTATGCAATAAAACAATTTGACCTTGTGGCAAATTCGACCGTCACTGTCGGTTTACTGCGCCATCTATGACTACTGCCACTAAATGAACGGGGACGCAGCCTACCCTGTCTCTGTAAGGTCGCTACTACCCGTGGAGACGCTGGATCTCGTATTTGAGAGCCTTGCTCGTAGCGAGCTTCTCCCTGTCCTCAGATCGAACAGCCTGTTCCACCGGGTGGGAGCTCGCGTGCTGTATCGATCACTGATCGACTTGCAACCGACCCAAGCCGTAGACCTCCTCAAGACAGTCGCCCACAGCGACCTTTACGCGTCGTACGTGCGGCACGTCGAATTTGACTGGAGAACTAGCGTTCTCACCGCCAACTTCCTCCGCCTCCTCAATCGTGCACTTCGGCGGCTCAAGTTCCTCCTGACGCTCACTCTCGAGTTCCCAACCACTGACGATACTGGCGGTACCGCATCTGTTCTGAACGGATGCACTTTCTCTTTAAGGAGCTTCACAACTTCCATCCGTTGCGACCCCACACTCGTACGCTTCCTTGAGACCCAGAATGATATCATCGACCTTTGTCTGCGGGGTATAAACTACATTGAGACCGTTCCACTTCCACCTGAGGCGCTTCCTCAACTTTCCCACTTCCGCACGGTCCTATCATGGCCGACACTTATCGCTAATTTTATTCGCGGTCGACCAGTCGAAGGCGTCTCCATGTCGGTGTATCAGCAAGAGATACATTCAGCACTAGATGCCCTCCTTTTGTCGTCAAAGCCTATTAAGAGGTTGACCCTAATGCCATTTGAGGCTACAGACCCTATTTCACTGCTCAGTGCAATCGCCTCCAGATTACCGTGGCTAGAAGCCCTCCACCTTGTTGTCCTGTCAGTTCGGTTCCATGCACCTGTACGTCTTCTAATCAGCGCACCTACGTCTCTCCGAAACTGAGCATTCCTTCTCTACTTCTGACCTCCAGTTTATGCAGGATGTGCTGATTGAGATGGGGTGCTCGCTGTCACCATTCGAGTATCTCAAGTACCTTACCTTCATGGCCCCTTGCACCGGTTCTGTGGATGACGAAGATGTGGTGGTCGAAGTATGGCACAAGGCGTGCCCAACCTTGAAGACGATAATCTTACCCGGAGGCGTGATGTGGGCCTTGACAAACGGGAAGTGGGTGAGTTGGAACGATGAAACGTATGTCGCTTTTGTTCCCTGGTGCCTGTATGGTTGTGGGCAGGGCGTGACTATTGAAATTCCCAGGTAGACGAGTGCTGGCCGCGCCGACTTGCAATGAGAGTCGGAGCGCCTTGTTTGAAGGCTTGCTTGTGCATACATTTCGTTTTCAAGAAGTGACGCGTCATTGTCCATGGGTATTCAGAAGTTAAAACGAAGGCATACAAAATCTGGGTACATATAGCAGGAGCGGCACCGAGTTACAATTCCGATAACTTCGCGCCTAAACCCGTCGGTCGGTTAGTTCTCTTCGGGAGTAACTTGACGGTCCGGTCCTTAATAATGTTTATGTCCAACGGTGACCCGGTTGCAGGCAATGCATGGCTTCAGTTCTGCAATTTTACCCTCTGTGCAGTGTTCGATTTATCTCGGAAGCGCCCAAGAGAAGTCCACGTATAAACCGCTTGGTAACAACGACGAGCAGCGATGTGGCAGGAGCGCCCCGAAAGTGTTGTAGCCTCTTGAGTAAAGTTTAAGCGCTCGCATTTCTCAGCCGGATGCTCGTCCTTGCTCTCATCATGTCGTGGAATACCAAAGGAATACCGCAGCAGAGAACACAAAACAATCGGGGCACGGCACTCCTTGGTCACCGAGGACACTCATGCAAGTTTGCCAGCGGGCGCTCCTGAGGTCATGGTTTATTGCTAGGCATCCGTGTCGGTAATCTAGACAAGACAGTCGACACAAGTGGACTCGAGCGGCATCTGCATCCGGAGGATAGGCTGTACTGAGTAGTGCAGTCTTGGCGGCCTTGGAATTCATTAATCTGTCCTCAAGCCAGCCATCGGCTTCTATGAGTCACTCGTCCCAGTCGGGCCACATGATGCGTCTTCGGATTAGAGATTCAACCGCAGGATATGATTAATTGCGGCGCCACAGTCATCAATGACAGTGTGCTAAAGGTACACCTTTTGGCCTACCGGGGGTGATGTGAAACGTAGCCTCTTGGGTGCGTAAACGATTTGGCTTGAGGGGCGCCTATGACGATCGGTATTCAAGCTTCAAGTTCGGCATTTAACCTGCTAGTACGGTTCAAAGCAACAATGTCAGTACCATTGGTAGGCGCTTTGGTATTATGTAAACCGGAAAAGGGACTAGAAATCCTGCCCGTGACCTATTGATGTACCAGGTAAGTAACCTTGTCTACGGTCGCGCTTACAGTGTGCAATGACCATTCCTAGCTGACACCACAATTCCCGAGACTTCAAAGTTTATTCGAATATTTATGATCTTGCTTTGGCCGCTCTTCATCCTGTCCCATTGCTCTCGCCAAATCCGGCCTGTGTCGGGCTAAGATTTTGTTGGAATTATATATGGCAGTGGCGAGACGCGAGGCTTTCTTCTGGAGATGAGAATTGTGTTTATTTTCCGGGACGTTACGACCCGACTTACAAGCCCGTAAAACGTATGAACGCTTTCGAGCCATACGTACAGCACAACCTGGGACGCACTGAAATGACCTTAATGGTACTCTACCACCGACTTCCAGAAGGTGCTGCCTTTGTGGCTTTAGCCCTCAGAAACCAGGCGCAAGGATATGGTTAGCAGTTGGCATTCCAGCAGTTGCGCCAAAGCCAGCATTTTAGGAGCTGTCAGGGGGTGGGCGATCGTTGGTGGCCTGACTACCAGTGGGCTTGTAACTCGTTGATTCCCTAGCTACCGGAGGCTTCGCTCCTGTCTCTAAAGAGCAGGACATCGCAAACGTTGGGCACACTAATTGTCAAGGAAGCCCAAGTGGGACTCGGTGTGGAGTTACCTATACAATTGAGTACTACTTTTAACGACGCTCACTGCAATTTGAGAAACATGCCCTTGGACTGTTGCAAAGCTGCAATCTCTGCCTCCAGCACTTTTTGCTGCAGGAGATGTTACTATAAACACGCAACGGGTTCCTTTAGAGATTCGAACTAACCTTGTCTTCGTTGGCTTGTTGCACTGATGTTGGCACGCTCTCTCGATAGTCTGGCTGTGACTTAGCTTTCAACAACTTATCAAGGTTGAGGTTCACAGCATGGATCTTCTTTTCCAACTTCGCAACCTCGCCCTCCAGATCAATGAAGCCCTGCATCGTGATTAACTGTGCGGAACAGTCACACCCTTTACCCATCGTCGAACTTACCTGGACAGCCAGGTATACAGCGACCGTTGGGGACAGAGCAGTTGACCCACACCCAGGTGGCAACTGTGATAAATCCCCTACGACAGCTACCTTTGTGCACCCCTTAATTAGTGAACCAATGGTTGGTGCTTGAGACTGGATGAGATCAGTTTCCGTAATATCACTGGCATGAATAAACACTAAACTGCTATCAGTTACAGATCGCACATAGCAAGCGACAGAACTCACATTGGATATCTGACTGCAGGTTATACGATGCAGCAAGAGAACGACCGGTGCGGACCACCGCAAGAACAAGTTCAAATTGCCTCTCAGCATCGTCGAAGACGAAGCGGGCATCCTGGAGAATAAGGAAGACATGGGCACGTGCACTCCGGAAGTGCATCATGACATACCTGTGTTGGGTATCTGGAAACCATGATGGATGGGTCATCATTTATTCTACGGGGGAGGCGCTGCCAGAGTTCCTCAGTGACAAACGGCATGAATGGATGTAAAAGCCTGAGCCCGTAATCAAGGCATGTATAGAGCGTTTGCTGTGCCGAGGTGCGTATTTCCAGACAAACAGTGGGATCAGTCATCGGCTTCATAGCTTCCTGTGGGCGGAGTCAGCAAGTACGTCTAAATAGGGCGCCGGTAGACATACGATAAACACATCACAAAGTTCATAAAGCCAGAAATTATGAGCCGCTGTCGTAGCCGCCATAAAGTTTCGTTGCTCTAGATGACTGTTGACGCTGGCTGAGGCAATGTTGAGTTTGTGGAGGATCCATCTTTCAACAAGGCTCTCATTCCCAGTGGGCTGTGACGGGCATTAGAATGACGAAGACAACACAGTGTACGTACTTACATTTGGTGAAGCGCTCGGAACGAATGTGGAATCAAACTTGAGCATAGCAAACTTGGTCGCATTGAATATTTTGTTGCAGAACTTTCGATATCCCTCCACACGAAGGATATCCAGGTTGATATCCCGTCCTGCCAGAATACTCAGTGCTGCACAAGGGACCGAGAACTCGCTCACCTCCTCCCGAATACGCGCAAAGAGCGAAACGCAGACCGTCGGTACCGCACTCCGGGATGCCTCTCGGGAAATCTTTCTTCTGCCCAGCAATTGCCTTGGCGATTTCCTTCTCATCCAAATTGCCCTCATAAAGTTTCTGATGAAGATTGACAAGGGGCAACCCGTGAATAACATCCAAAGGATCGACAACGTTGCCCAGGGTTTTGCTCATCTTGCGACCGTGGGCGTCGCGGACCATGGCATGACATAGAACTTCCGAAAACGGTACCTTTCCAGTAAGGTATATTCCGAGTAGGACCATACGAGCCACCCAAAAGAAGAGAATGTCCCATCCCGTCTCAAGCATACTTGCAGGATAGTAATGAGAGAGATCGTGAGTCTGCATACATCGGTTACTGAAGTTAAAGAAGATGGAGACAACCTACCTGTTCTGGCCATCCCATGATCGAAAAGGGCCAGAGACCGGACGAGAACCACGTGTCGAGGACGTCCTCGTCCTGTTCGAGCGTGAAATTGGCACCGTTTACGAGGGCTTTTGCGCGCTCAGTGGCTTCTTCAAGTGTTCGTCCGACGACCCAATTTTTGCCGTCGTTAACCTGCGTTCAGTCAGACACTATCAGTTACGATGCACGAAGAATACTGACGTCCGCGTCAACGCCCTCGACACGAACAAAGTATGCGGGACATCTGTGGCCCCACCAAAGTTGACGCGAGATACACCAGTCCTGGATGTTCTCCAACCACCGGTACCAATCCGCCTCCGACTGTTTAGGACTTATCATGAGTTCCCCATTACGAGTACGCTGACGAATCGCGTCATTGCACTATTCCACTAGAGCAAGTCGTAATACCTTGATCGCCTCCTCTGCAAGTGGTTTACAATTTACCCACCACTGTGGCTTGAGGATGGGTTCGATGATGTCCCCAGATTTGCTGCACGCTGTTAAGGAGAGCCTGACGATGTACAGCAGTACGCACCTGCAAATAGGGATTTGCATTGGATTGTCTTTGGTTTCAACGTAGAGACCTGCTTCCCCGAGTGCTTTGACAACTTCTCTCCTCGCATGGAACCTCTTCATACCCTGACAGACCGTCAGCACCATTGTACAAGCAGAACCAAGATGCTAACCTGGAATTTCTTACCCGCGTTGGCATTCAAAGTCCCATCGTCATTGAGGATATTGATAAATTCTAATCCATGGCGCACACCGACTTCATAGTCGTTGGGATCGTGTGCAGGTGTGATCTTCACAGCACCAGTACCAAATGCCATGTCTACCACGATGGCATCGGTGACAATGGGTATAAGGCGGTCCACAAAAGGATGTTTGGCGAATTTTCCATGGAGATGCTGTGCGAATGTTGACAGACAGGTACAAGACCCTCGCGGTAACTCACCTTATACCGGGGATCGTCGGGATGCACTGCGATCGCAGAATCTCCCAACATCGTTTCAGGTCGTGTAGTAGCGACGACGATCTTCTCGTCTGCATAAAATTCCAGTTATTCGAGCCAAGGTTACTGAGAAAAGATACGTGCCCGAGTCATGTATAGGATACGCAAAAGAAGTGATTACTCCGAACTCGAATTTCTCCTTTAGGTCATACCCAGGTACATTCAGGAGCGTTCTTCCCTCCAGTTGTTTTTGCTCTACCTGTATCGATAGTCAAAACAGTGTTTCCCCCCGCGAGCCTTGGCAATACCTCTAGGTTGGAGAGTGTGGTATTCAAGATGACACACCAGTTGACAAGGCGATTAGCACGATAAAGAATTCCCCCTTCATGCAGTCGACAAAATGTCTCGATGACAGCTTTGGAGAGTGACTGTGACATGTCAGTAGGGGTTTACATCGCAAGGCTCGGATACTGACTGGATCCATGGTGAATGCAACACGATTCCAGTCATAACTTCCTCCGAGCCTGCGTAGTTGGTTGGTGATACGCGCTTGATAGCTTGCATCACGGTCAGCTAGAAAACGATCCTCCGCGCACGAATTGACCTACTCGTTCTTCCAGTCCAGAACTTTCGCTAGGAAAGCTTCCCTGCCTAGATCGTGCCGTGTCTTGCCCTCCAGCTTATATAACCTCCGCTCAACGACTGATTGGGTGGAGATACCAGCATGATCAAATCCGGGGACGAAAAGAGTCGTCTTGCCCAGCATGCGATTCCTTCACATGCTGGAAGTGAGTCTGACTTGAGAGTTGGAGGAAACTACCGGTACTTGCCAGCGCACTAGACAATCTTGGATGGCAACAGTGAGAGCGTGACCGATATGCAAGCTCCCTGTCACATTTGGAGGAGGGGCAGGGATGACAAAACGACCTTCGGGATTGGCACTCCCATCAGGCTGCGTCTGGGGTTTGAAGAATCCTTGCGCCTCCCACCAATCGTACCAGGCAGCTTCGACAGCGTGTGGATTGTAGCCTGCGGCCATGGGCTGAGACATGTCTGCAAACGGAGATCCTCATCAAACGCAGGCACGAAACGGTATGCTTGCGACACACCTTTTTTCTCTCCCTTGGGAGTGGTATTTTCGAAGGCAGGCTCCTCCACCTTCTGTGTTTTCTCCTTTTCTGCCTTTGCTTTCTTGTCTGAAGCAGGTGCAGCCTGTTTGAGCTGCTTCGCGGCTAGTTTGGCTTCTTTCTCCAGCCTCTTTGCCTCTTTTTTAGCTGTGGACGCGATCGTCAAAAGTCCTTCCAATTAGGAGCTTGTAAGATCGATACCTGCATGTTTCGATGTGACGCCGTCTGCTGCTGGTGCGCCTTCCCCTGCGGTGTGCATTCCAGAAAGATGAAATGGTAGACGACGATGTCGACAGGGAAGTCTAAGATATCGATAAACCGAGATAGAGCATTTGGCAAGTCGGAAGTCGGAAGGCACTATCCCGAGTCACGGCTTAGGTAAGCACATAACCGTCTACTGTCCGATTATGTAATCCCAATGGCAGTCCACGCCTTATCGACGACGATGGGCTTATAAGTAGTGTCGGAGAGAGGGCAGCACAGACTCACCGCATGGCCACGTCTGCCCCCCCAAAGACGATCGTCCCCGCCAAGCCCTCCCCACCAGATGTCCTCGCCCGTCTGTTCGGTGGGCTCAAACCACCCCCGTCTGTGCTGGCCCCTGCTCGCATTCCGAACAACGGCCCCGATGCACTGGCTGCGTTGCTCGACGCACTCAGAGATAACCACGAAAGGAGCCACGTATTCTTCAACCAATTCAGTTTCCACAAGTACGTTCTCCTCATATGCCCATTTCAATTTGACTGCCCTCTGCCATCAGTCACTCTGCCCATCACTTGCTCGCCATCTATGCTCTTGGGGCACCAGGTCCCGTGATAACCGCTGCATACCAGGATACCCATCTCGACCACCAGCGGATTGCATTCGTCGCACCCAACAGCGTGGTGATCACCGACGAGAATTTCACAGACCATCTCGGAAATGATCAGTACGTCCTTCCCTCTAAGTCTCCCGGATCACGACCCATTTCCCCTCTAGGAATTACAATGCGTATCTCGACTACTTCCACCGTGTCGTCCTCCAACCTGGCGCGACCATCCCTGATCTCATAGAGAAATATATCTTCTCCGATCACTACAACATCAGGACACCAAAGGAAGGAACTCAACAGCCCGAAATGTTGAACAGGTTCTTGGAAATTCTTTTACACCCCATCATCCACGTCGGATACGGCGCCGAGTTCGGCCTTCTGGGCATGATCGCAGAAGGTACAGAATTGCAGCATTGCACAGTCACATCCGCTGACTGGCTTTTCTTAGGTCTGGCCTGGACTGCCGTTCATCCTGCGGGAGCAACGACGCTCATCTCACGCCTCCTGTTTACTCCCGAACGTACCACCCCACTGACGGAGTTGGAGAAACAAGGTGGGCAGTACTGAGATCGGTTACCGTCGTCTCACTAACACCCATCTCAGAGCCTGGGTGGATGCCCAAGTCCGGCGCACGCCTGAGAGCGTTGAACATCTTGTCTCTCATGCTTCGGGACCCGCGCTTCTTCGGTTCAAGAGTTCTCGATAAGCACGAGTTTGCTGACATGCTCGTGTCACACGGTGAAATCTTTAACAAATACGCGGAAATGTGGGATTGCAACATCGAGAGTCAAGATGATCTTGAAAAGTACCTCGAGGAAATCATCTTCGCCGACATGCTCATGTACGGTGTCGGAAGCTGGGATGGCGACGATGTCGAGTATCGTGCCGATTTCTTCACGTGTGTATACCATTCGATATGATCAGATCTAGCCGTTTCTGACAAGCCGATTATCTCTAGTGGTCATATCGTCACGTCTGCGCTATTTCTGCCGTCCCTCTGTGCCCATATATCCCGTCGGTCTCAGACACTATTGCTTCGCGCCCACTTTTTGACAAGCATTACGTGGTGGGTGGTCCGCGGGCGACCCCCCTTTCCATTGAAGGAATTTACCTCCACTCCGCTCCCACCGTTCCCGAATTCTCCGTCTGCAAAGTACCCAACGACACTCCCTGGTCCCCAGCCCACCGCTGCACCTGACGCACTCCCGTCCCCCAACTCTCCGTATGCAGTTGTCCCAAACCCGTGGTATCCCGTCCTCGCAAACGCAATCGTCCATCCGAACGAGCATCTGTGCAAATTCCAGCGCGCCTTAGCCCACTTTGGGTCATTGTATGGGCACCGACGGGCTGGCTTCGTGATGGAGTCGCTGTCTGAAGACGGGGTAGAGGTAGATCCCGACTACGCCTACCTAGACGGGTCTGTGTTCTTGCGGGTTGCATGGCTCACGAGCGCAGCATTGGGTTGGGTAGTCCTGGGCGAGAGCAACACCGGGGTCTGGAACTATCAGGAGTTCGAACAGAAGGCCAAGGACGACTTGGCGATGTTAGAAAGGCAGGGGAAGGCGTAGCGACTCGTTACTGAAATGGATGTCGTGTTTGTGCAGCTGACAACAGTACTGCGGGTCCTTTAGAGATGAATCGTAACTGACTTATAAACCAGATCAATTTGACTTTTATCAGCTGACGTCACAGATCTTGGTGGCGTAAGTTCTGTACTTAAGGGCTCACCTCGACCGCACTCTTCTCCATCCCCACTCATGACTGAGGTGTCCCCCGAGCTTGATCAGACAGCCAACTACCCGTTTCATCGCGATCCTGAGATCCCCGTCGTCGTACCGCTTTGCGGAGCACATGGCATCGGGCCATACTCACCAGAGGCGGCTGCCACGATCAAAGTCCCTCCCAAGCCTCCGCATATCGAACAGCTTTTCCATGTCCCAAAGCCTCCTCCTTCTGCTATAAGCCCTCAGAGATTGCCAGGGGCCGATCCTGAATCGACGGCTACCCTCATCAGAACATTGTCCCATAACCATATTACCTGGCATATCTTCTTCAATTATAAACATTTCCATAAGTGCGCTCTAATACCACTGCCCTTCTTATCTTTGTGTTAGATTGACTGCATTCGTAATAGCCATGCCCCCCATCACCTGCTGGCTATCTGGGCATTGGGTGCTAGCGGTCCAGTCATCGAAGCGGCATATGCGACGCACTGTGTATACCAGCGTCCAGCACTCGAATCGCCTGGACACATCACACAGGATAATCTCCATAAGCATCTCAACGATGAACGGTATGTTGTCCTTTTCAGTCAGACACCGGGCACTCAATAGCTGAATTGTATCACAGTTATTACTCGGCATATCTCAAGTTTTTCACGGCAGAGCTCCTCAAACGCGGTTTCTCGGAGTGTTTAGCGGAATATGTGCTCTCTCCTGCTGCCAACTGCACTCGTGACGGCGAGGAGCAACCCGCTATGCTGTCTCGATTCCTGATGGGTGTCTTGCACCCTTTCATACATACTGGGTATGGTGCAGAGTTTGGTCTGACCGGCGTCAGCGCAGAAGGTATGGTAGATGTCTTTTCGTCGCCACCCATCATGCTGATCCACGTGAGAATAGGCTTGGCCATGACCGCTGTACATGCTTCCAACCCAGACCTGATCGATAGGAATTGGTTCCCGGACGTTGTCTCCGAACCTGATGTCAAGGGTAGCACGCGGAGCGCTTTGACGATTTTGTCTCTCATCGTTTGCGATCCTCGTTTATCCAACATCAAACGAATCGATTCTGGGAACGTCCTGAACGAAGGCGTCAAGAGATTCGGGGCGATTATTCGTGAATACGTGGAAATGTGGAAGTTCGACATATCCTCTGAAGCTGGCCTGGCCGATGCGGTCGAGGAGCTCTCTTGGGTGAACAGTTTGATCTACGGTGTCGGCGGCTACGTCTCGGAGCAACGCTTCATTGCGGATTTCTTCCTCATGCATCTCTTGACCTCGTCGCTCTTTCTCCCTACTCTACTTGCCCATGTTTCCAAGTATTCGTCTCGTCGGCTCCTTCTCCTCTCATATTTCACCACCTCTCTCGTATACTACGTTGCTCGCGGTCGCCCAAGGCCGGATATCCGAGCATTCTACCAGGGGACGCAACACCTCCTACACAAAGTCCCCGGAACGCACACGTCTCCCGCTCCAGGCACCCTACCGGATCCTTCATCGGACCTAGCGCAAACGCCCAATACGTGGCTTCCTCTCATTCAGGACACCATCGTCCACCCCAATGAGCACTTGTGCAAGGCCCAACGCGCTTTGGCGCATTATTCTACCCTATACGGCACACGCCCGAAAGGCTGGGCCCTCGAACTATCCAGGCCAGAAGGTCGGAGCCTGAGTGCTGCTCAGCTCGCTAGAGAGGACGAGGCGGAGGAGAAAGTGGGATTGAAAGAGTTGGATGGGACCGTGTTCCTGCGTATTGCGATGCTAACGCAGAATAGGCTGGGATGGATGCGCGAGGGCGAGCACGAAGATCATTGGGATTTCAATGGGTTCTATGCGGAGGACGCTGCGTGAGATGCAAAAGAAATGACTTGTCGATGTACTTCTACTGGTTCGTCCAGACGTGTGTGTACTAAAAATTGTACTATGAAAGTGTTTGTTTGTCGATTCGTATGTGTCACTATTGCGATAGCGCACGAAGACAAATATACCGGAGGAGCTGGTTGCGAGAGCCTCGAGATGGGCTTCAGAGTGAATGACCGAGTGTTCGGTGATGAACGAGGTTTCAATATGAGGTCTGCAAGGATTCGTGCGATCTCATTTTCGGCGCATAAACGCTTGCTCTGCTGTGGTCACGGCAGAGCGACAGCCTTCATCTAATACGTCACTATGGAAGTCCTGGAAAACCGTGCGTGGTTGTACCGGCGCGCGGCGCGTTTCGGAGAGACGCGGTGATACCCCCGACAGGGGTTTTACGTAAAGCAATACACTGACAACCCCGAGGATGATACCACCAGTACGCCGGATGTTGGTGTATTTGCCTAGTGCTTAGGGACTTGTGGAGCCTTGAAGCTTGACAGTTGACATTGCTTTCACCTAGGTGAGGCTGGGAGGCTAGCCCGCTTCGCTCTACCCACTCCAAACTGAAGGGATGTAGAAATCTCTCCTTGGGTATATGATCTTTTCAAAAGTAATGTGATGTACATGCCAGTGGCAAGGAAGAGTGCATGTCAATACAAGCAACCATAATAATACGGAGGGTATCGTGATGGTGCCCAATGAATATAAGTTATCTGGCCGGAATACTAATAACCGCCGCTATGTACGGTTCGGCTTGGTAAGAACATGGCGAGAGGAGTGTGCACAAAAGTGTCCGTATGTGTGAAAATCACTGTCGGTAGGGTGGAGGGGAACTAACGCTAGAAACACCTCCATCGGTTTGCCCGAAACTGTGCTGGGGTGAGGCAAAAGCATAGCCAGCATCCGACGACTTCCCTCGAGGTAGAGGGGACGTGGTAGGTGGGATAGCAGTAGCCTCCTCAGTTTCCTCCGTTTCAAAAGGATTCTGGAGCGGACCAACAGGTTCGGGATCGTGGAGAGTCTGCAACGGGAAGCTCTGAAGTTCTGTAGGGCTGGTTCGGAGTTCCCACCCCACACTATCCGTACTCTGCTGGCGCTCCCTTCCGGTCGGGGTTACACTTCCACCACGTAGTGACGTGAGGCTGGAGTCTAATGCTTCATTGACTCGACGAGGCTGAGGAGCATAAACTTGGGGATCGGTGGCCGTGTATCCCACAGCACGACCCTGCTTGTCCCACTTCTGGTAAGGAGGGTCGTACGGGGCATCCGATGGCGCAAGTGAGATATCCGAGCGGGCGGGGTTGAATATAGCATCGTCGAACGTCCCGGCAGCATCAACGTTTTGGTAGAAACCGCTGCTCCCGCCCAACCCAGCTTGGCTGTAGTAGGGTAAGGTCATCGGTGGTCATAATGAAGCGTTGGAAGCAACGTACCGGGCCTTTCGACGTGCGTAGATGACGTCAGGTTTCACCCTGTTCACCCCCTTCTGGATATACCACATCGCTGCCACTGTCACTATAGTAGTAATGCCGGCCACGACATAACTCAATATCGTATCACGAGTATTGGCTGTACCTGTTGACGAAAGTAATCGTCAGCGAACGCTCCACCACGTGTAATTACCATTACCAGTTGCATCCTCCTCTAGAAGCGTTCCAATATACACTGTTACAAATTGCTTCGGCATGGACAGGACGGCAGCAGCGATGAAAACGAATATGTTCATACCGCACACGGCGAAGATGGCAGTCGTAACTAGTTCAAAAGAGTCACATCACGAGAGCAGAACGTCCACACAACGGAAGGCTTACAGTGACCCGGAACAGCACTGTATCTTACAATGAGAGCTATTTTGAATCCGCCCTCTCGAACTAGCTTCGAGAGGCACGCATATTGGATGTTGCTCTTCTCCTTTTTGTCGGCATACGACTGCAAAAGGTATTTGAAGGCGCTGCGAGTGATCAATGCGGCGTAGATATACGGTAAGAAATTATGCTCACAAGAAGTTACCGATTTCGCCGAGTAAAGTTCCCGCCGCGGTGATCGCGAACCCAACCCAGACTCCCCAAACGAGTCCTACGACGATGGCCAATATCTCGTGTCCGAACAGCTGTACGCACGGGTCAGGGCCGTTGTCAGGCAGGCAGGGATAAATATCGAACCGGAGGGAAGGATATGACAAAAAATATGGCGATTGGGATCAACCAGCCAAAGGACAAGCTATGAAAAGGAGAGATGAGATGTGTTATACGGTCACCACGCCTGTGCTCACTTATGCATCCAGTTGGCCGCGGGTTGTATTGCATGCACAATTTGCTTGTCGTAGATCCATATGAGAAGAGCAATGACGATAACGACGATTGCGACTACATAGTAAACTGGATGCCATAGAAATCAGTAACCGCAGGGCTTTGCGATGCCCGGTGAATGAACACACTGAAGTACTGTTTGGAAAACATTTTCTCCTTGCTCAGGACACTCCTCATATCGAACATGCTGGTTTGATTAAGTGCCGCTATCTCGCTAGGAGACGGGCTCGGTGTCCTTGAGGTGCCTCTGGCGACCTGGCCAGACTGTGCAGCATAGGGCTGGTATGATGATGGGTCGTGTCCGTACGGCGGCATGTCGAAAGAAATGGTACGGGTTGACGATCAAGCTGGTCGTGAGGGTAAGAATCAAGGAATGTAAACGCGTTGTTTCTGTCGGGGAATTTGTAGCCGCTGACAATCGAATTTCACGGCTTCAATTGTGCGCCTGCGGTCACAGCAAAAACAGCAGTGGAGAGTTTTTCAACGAGGCAGTCCGCCACCGCTTGTCACCGCATGTCGAGCGCGCACTGAGCTCGTCAGTACTCTCGGTTTTAATGTGCACCGCCCCTTGTACACCTGCGACGAAGTACCATATTTTGTGTATTTTACTGTCGGGGACTGACTACGGCCGATGGGAATGCCAAGCAAAACTAACCCTTCCTGACATGCTTGCCTGGCGTTCTTTTCCACGGTTGGAGTGAGACTTGCAAGGACAAAGTCGTCCATATATTTTGTGTACTGATCAAGAGGTAGGTGAAACAACAGTGTCATCCGTCAGCACGACGGGCAGTAAGGCGGGCATGCAGTATCCTGGCATTCACTTCGGCATTTGGACTCCCAGCGATATCCAAACCGAGGATGTAATTGAGTTCTCTACTCTCTGGCACCCCGACCGGCATCTGCGAACTGTGGCCTGAACTCGCTGGGTGCACCCCCTTCCTTCCTCCGGTAATCATCCCTATCACCACCACGAGGCGGGCGGTATGCGCCCTCACCACCTTGGCGCACAACAGCAGGACGGGGAGGACGAGCGGCCCGCTTATGGGTGGTCGGAACAATTTCATCTGGGAGATGTAGCCTGTAAGGAACGTTTTAATTTTTGGGGGGGCGACTTCTTCGGATGAGATGCAAAGGACGTACCATGCACGGAGATAGTCGACACCCTCCGCAGTGAGGACGTAGTAGTAGTATTGCCACGAGAATTGAGTCTTAACCAATCCCTTGGAGGTCAAGCTCTGCATTGCCTTGATTACTTCGAGGTTGGGAACCTCGAGTTCTTCATGCCTGGGCGCATTGTAGTCCTTTTTGGCGACGAGAACACCCTCTGTGCCATACATATCAGACGGGAAATCGGGGGTAGTCGCCGTACCAGGTACACACCCTTGAAGAGGTTTTCGTAGATGATGCGCCTGTTCTTCTTAGAAATGATCATGCTGGGCCGGTTGGAATTGCGTTACTTGTGTCGAAAGGTGCTTTGGTAGGAGTCAGCATCATCCGGTGAGCCTAGCCATCCAGCGCCTTGCAACGCCTCCACACACACGAGCGTACCGAGACCTGCAGATACGGCGAAAGGGCTGACTTACAGCACAACGATGACCTTGATAGCTTGAACGCTTGACGTCGTGCCAGACAGCGAGCTCGAGGGTACCCGTGATATACGGCTGCGTTTGGCGGATGCACCACGGCAAACTCCGGAGCCAACGGTATCGGCCGGTGGGGAGCGTGGCTGTGCTCTCTGCTTCCAAAAGTAGCTGACTCGCGCTTTGCACGCCGTGGACGTGGCCGACAATCCATATGCAACCAGAAACGCTGGGACTTTACGACGACGTCGACTTGGAGATACCACAAGCTACATGTGACGCCGTATTTCAGGAATTGACTGAGTTGGGGGCTGTCTCGCTCCATCGATACCTACAGGGGGATACCGACGTTTACTCGGGAATGCCATCTACCACTAATCTACCTTCATATCCATCTACTACACCATCCATCAATTATCCACGCCACGACGCCGTTTCACGTCTGAATGCCACATGCCAGCGTGTCTTTGGTAACACAGATCCGCTCAGATACGAGTTCGTTGAGGAAAATGGTCCCAAAAGTACGTTCGAGTGACGTGGAATGTTTTTTTTCTGGAACTCACAATAGTCAGGCAAACAATGCATATTGACGATCGTTCGCAATGACGGAACGCAACGTTCCTATACTACTCAACCGATATTTTCGAAGAAGGCCGAGGCAAAAGCAGAGGTCTCCAAAATCGCAATCGAGATAGGTGCCCTCGAGTTCCTCATGTTTGGAGAAACCAAGGAGCGAAAAGGACCAAGGAATTCACCCGCGTCTTCTGCCAGTGACGGGTTATCTGCTGGAGCAAGTTCATCAGCTCAAGTGCAACCGGCGGAAAAGTCTTCCGTTGACGTTATCGAGAGTTGCTGTATCGAGTGGCGAGCCGAACGTGTCTCACCACGTTGGATAGCTCTAACCGAGCCAAAGCTTGGACTCAGTGAGTGTTTGTTCTCGTGTTCTCATGGTTACGATCATCAAACCATGGCGCAGAACACGGTTGTGCTCTACTAATCAAACTTTCCTCCCACCTTGACCGCGTGTACATGTCCGAACCAACCTTCGACACCTATGACGAAGCCAGGGATGCTTGTGCTAAAGCCGCTATATCGGAAGGCGTGCTGCACTTCATCAAACATGGCGATGGCCGAGTCCGACCACTTTCTCCCCGACAATCTCCAAGTCCACTTTTAGATGTGAAGAATAAACATTCCGGACACTGCAAATTGCCACTGACTCTTCAGAATTTCTTCGACACCCTACCGAGACCCTTTCCGGAGGCATTAGATACCAACGACGCATACAAGATCAACGCACCTACTTGGCTTAGCTCCCTGATCCAAAATTCGAAGGGCGGGAAACTTGCCATGACCTTCAATTTCATCTCGGGTACTACACCTGGATGTGAGTTTGCTCACTCGCGCGCACGTTTTGGATTATGTTCATTCTCGTTCTGTCGTAGTGCACGGCTGTCTCTTGAGGATTGATCGCCCAGGCACCTACAAAGCGTATCTCGTTGATGCAGAGTTTTCCAAACGCGCCGATGCGAAAGCAGCCGTGTGCCTGCAGGCTATGTCTCGAGGGATTGGCGAATATATTCGGTCCATCGTCTCGTCCGTCGAATCCAAGCTGACCTCGCAGATGCGCTCGTTCTCACACAATTATATCTACCCAACCTTGCAGTCGGAACTCAGCAAGATCGAGTCCGGCTTGTATCCGCATTTTGAATTTGACAAGGAGCGAGATGGTAAGTAGAATGCGCACGCTACTCACCTTATTTTGGTCATAAAGTTTTCCTTCCCTTGCAGCTGTTGGGGCGACTTTGTTCGTCAGGTTATCTGGTTCGTCCACCCCTGAGCAGTCACGAAAGTACGTGGCACCGTGCGAATACCGCAGTAAGAGCGATGCGAAAGCAGCTGTGATTGCGCTGGCGGCGGAGCAGGGCGTCATCGAATTTGTCCGTTTTCGAGGACGCCCTCCTCCGCCTGGCTACAGCAGTCCCTACATACTGCAAAACTACGATGGGGATTCATCAAGGAAACGATCCGAGCCAGACAGCCGAGAAGAAGGGAATTCGAGGCCGTCAAAAAAACAGAAGAAAAACGTGCCTCGAGGTAGCGACAAGGATCCGTTAGGTACACCGAGTCAAGACGATGGTAGCAGTGATAAACAGCAGCACTACGGCGATCCTAGACCTGATGGAGCCAGTGGAACACAGGAGTCCAGGGCAGACTGGCAAATCCCCATGGGGTCCGGGAATGTATACGACCTGGGCATTGATTATCCTCGATCGTTTGGGCTTCCCTTTCACGGAGTTACTACCAGTTGCGACTATGGGCAGCTTCCGTTTACGGGTCCCTTACCCTTTTCCATGCCTGTCGACCCCTGTTCTTACGTCTTAGGAGGTACAAATGGCTTACCGGGTACTGGGGCCTTTAATTCCATCCACCCACCAGTAACGCATTCCCTTTCACCACTTTTTCCCATCATTGCCCAGCATTCCATCCCTCTAGGATGTTCCAACGCACCTAAGCCCCTGTTTGTGGACACGGCGGCGATGCCGTTAACTTTTACTCGTTCTAGAGATTCCATTCTAGAACCCGGAGAAGTTCGATCGCCCACATCCTCACGATATAGTCAAGATCCTGGTAGTTGCATACAGACAAGCGAACAAGGTCGGTGCGCTAACTCATGCACGTGATATCTAGTTGCAGAATCTTCTTTCTAGTTCGTGGATCAGGTGGAACAACGAGTACAAAGACCGTCGATCCACGCAAGAAGGCTATACCGAGGCCTGCCCCGACTGCTGAGGCCCCAACTGTGCTAGCGGGACTGACGGGGGAGTCCAAGCGCACCGAGCTTTCACAGACTTCGACGAGTACGCCGACAGTGTCGGAGGGGCAGATAAATAATACTGGCAGCGGAGCGAACACGTCACATGTAGCCGCCCTCATAGGTTCGTTTTCCTGAGGACTCCTATGCCATTATCAATGACTTTGAAATGGTTCAACCTTCGTGCAGAATATTGTGTTCGCAACGGGGCCGGTGCACCCTCATTCCACGACGAGCGGGGAGAAGACAAGATGTTCAAGGTGTGGATTGTTGTAGGGAAAGAGCGGTTTGAGCTTCGGAGGACATATCATACAGCTGAGGGAGGGCGGCAGTGTGTTGCTAGGAAGGTCCTGGCGCGGCTACGATCGCAGCAGAGCAACGGTGGTGGAGCGGAAGGATTGTGAGTTTGTTCACAGATGGCACCTCCTTGCTGGTCAAGCTATAGGAGAGTCAATCCACGATCGACGTACAGTAAGAGCACCGTCATTGCTCCAGATACCTGCTTATGTACATATACTCACCCATGGGGATGGATGAGGCTCACATAACTTTGTTACACCTCGGATCTATTCTTCATCACCCTGCTGAGACGACTCATCATGACCTCCAGCGTCAAGGAAATGTACGATGAACAAGGTTATGTGATTGTTCCAGGCCTGGTAACCCCTGAGTACTTTACATTACTCGGGAAGGCATGTGAGCGTGTCATAGCCAAAACGCGCTCGGGAGTATGGCCGCACCGACGCACAGTAGGGCGGCAGTTCCCACCATATGACAATGACAATCCGGACTCCTGGGGCGTGCAGCACGTTATGCATCCTGATCTTGGTGAGCCTGTCTTTGCGGAGTGGTACACCTCGGAGGGGCTTTTGGCTGTTGCGCGGGAGCTGTTGCAGTGTGAAGAGGACGAGCTGCAAATGGGTAAGTGGTCCATGTACTGGTACTTCCATGAAACTTGACAGGCTGTCGGGATGGTGGGGCTAACGCTGTGATGTGCATGAACCGCGACTAGAGTTGTTCAATCTATTGATCAACCCATTGCACCATGATTTTGCCCTTCGATGGCATCGAGACGACGTGAAAGAGGTCGCGACTGCAGACGAAGAAGTCCAGGCGCTTTCCGCATGGAAGTATGGTGTACGTCTTTCCCTGCGTATCAAGTGACGAATATAATCATATCCACCTCATGTAGGTACAATGGAATACGTGAGACTCGACCCTCCCCGGTTGGATCTGGCGCCCAGATCTTTGACAGAGCGTTGTATGAGGACTGCTGTCTTTATGTTGTCCCGGGGTCGCACAGGGTCCCGAGAACAGCGGAGCAGCGGACACTCTCTATCACCCAAGATCCACCTAAAAATCCTCTGGACATGCCAGGTGCTATTCAGGTCATCCTTCGGCGTGAGCACCTCTGTTTATATCCTTTCCAAAAGATGAACTGAGTCGTCATGTTTAGCAGGAGAGACGGTGTTTTATAATTCTAACTTGCTCCACTGCGCAACATACGACTCAAAGAAGCCGCGATGCACACTGCATGCATGTGTGGGGAACGTCAGGGGGGGATCGATACGTGCCAGAAACGTACTTCAGCATGGTCTACAATGGATGACAGAGGATAATTTCAGTTCTCAGCTTGGTGAAAGGGGAAGAGGGATGATACGACGCCTCGTTGCGATGCAGAAGGGTGTGGAAGGGCAGGCTTTAGGCTACTCTTTGAACAGTTGACTGTTATCCCCGATACCTGCAAGAATCAACTTAGTCCTATGATGTGAATTTATATCAAGTAACTTGAGCGGTCATTTGGATACTCGTGCTTTGCAATAAAAGCAAACGCAAAACCACGGTAAATTCGCGATACAGTGAGGTTCAGCGTACAGTGAAAGTCATACTAAATGTGTGCTGCTGCAGTTGCTGGTATAGAGATTCAGAAATGACCAGAAGTGGTCAGTATATCGCCCGACCTACCAATTTGTACAATTCCACATAGACTGGCACCAGTTGTGTATAGGATCACATATGCAGTACAATTCTGTGACAGCTTACATGTCACAGAATTACACTGCATATGTGATCCTATATTCCTTTGATAATCTCTATGCATCGGTTAATGGTAAGACTGGCTTCCGACACTTCATGTGAGTGGGCCTTTACATGAACTGTTTCGGGGGTATCGGCCGGCCACAAAACGTTTTACGATGAGTTGATCCCTGTATAATTCACTATAATTCACAGAACGTCACTTCGTCCGACTTACCTACGCGAATATTCCGAAACAGCATTCGCAGGTCGTAAGAGACGTCCCTTTCTGCCACCTCACGGGACACCATCAAACTCACCTCGAGTAATCCTAGTTGTCGCGACAGTTACTAATGTGATGCGACCAACCCAAAACAGCCACAGTTAGATGAGGAATAGTCATCTCGGACTAACAGGGATCGGAAATCGTTGATTTGATACTCGAGTACACTTCAAAAACGAAGCCCCAGGCTCACTAGCGATGTTCAATATTCGGACATTAGTCTTGGCTGTACTGTACTGTTATTGTCGTGAAGACGTACTCAAATGTGGATACCGTAACCTCACCACGACATGAGTGTGGCAAGAAAAAATGACGATTGTTCGAGAAAAAAGATTTCACCAAAGTCACATACGAGTCCGAACGCTATACTTTGTACCTGCGGCCAGTTTTGGTAAAGAATGTTTGAAGTACGTAGACCTGCAGGCTATGAGGTCGTTAGAGAAATTCAGAGGTACGATACAAGCATAACATACACAGCCATTCCCACCACAGCCAGGCTTTCACAGACTGCATACCAGAATAGACGACTGGAGGTCAAGTGATCAGCCTGGTACACGAATCAGCTTGGGTGGTGGATACCTTTGCGTACTCTTCACCAACGAGAAACCCCGCGTCTCTCGCGTGTGGAAACTGGAATAGGTTCAGCAAAGCATATCAGCGCCAGATGAAGCAAGCCTACTATCTCTGCGTCCGCTTTATGCTCATCAACATGCTGCTCAGGCGATATACGCTCTCCTCCAATGGACTAGTGTGGTCCGCAACCTGGCCAGGCTTCGCCGCCACTTCTCGCCGCGGTTCACTTTCCACCATGATGTCAAAATCGATGAGCTTGTCCGTCAGCGTAGACATATCATTTTCAAAACAGAACGAGTATTCTCCAACGGTGTTTGCTGTCAGCACGTAGTCTCCTGACCGCTCGCGCTGACCGTCAAGAAGGACCTTCTCGTTGGGATCTTTCACATCAAAGTCGATGTCAAAAGAACCTCCAGCTTGCACCTTCAGCAGCATTCGTCTGAATTACTGTATGGAGCCATGAAACTGTGTACACCCACTGCGAAGTAAAACTGGACATGTGTGTTAGTACCACATAGACAGTTTCTACCCTCGTACATACGCCAATCTTCTCCCCCGCCTTGTCGACATCGGCGTAGAAGCAGAGGCGTTCATTAGGAGAAACAGAGGTGGTCAGTGCTACGGCCCTTGCATGACCAGCAGCTGCTAGCAGCGACGCGCATAACGCGAGGACGTTCGACACGAGCATGTCGTCGAGCAAAGCGGAGTGCGACGTTTTCGGCACTCGAGTTGCCGCAATTGCGGAGATCAAATAGCAATTCGATGTCCGCGTAACTCAGATTCCCCCTATGTTATAAGAGGGACGCGACGCGTCGAATACTGCGTCCCTTCTTCTCCTTTCCGTCAAAGGGCCCAAGACCGGAGACCCTCTCGCATTTAGACTGTAAAAAGAAACAATTTGCCTCCGTTGCATCATAGCTTGACACATTTCGTCTCGACAGATGTACCCCGGCCAACGCGTGCCCTCGAACTCGTTTTGTGAAGAGATGCTCGATGTAAAACACACTCAACCCTATGCCGTGAATCACGACGATGTTCAGTGGACTTATCCCGACATGAGCAACAACTTTGTGTCTTCTACACCAGGCTCTATGCGGTCACCTGTTCGTGAATCAGTCTTGCGTCGACCTCAATACCTCGCGAACATCAATCTAACCCCTTGGTACACTCCCCGCCGGCTATTTTCCATCCAGCCGACACCACCCCATGGACATCCGACGTATCTGCATCTGATATCATCGCCAAGTCCTCTGTCTCGAGATCTGACTTCCCCCTACCCAGACTTTTCACCTCCACTCCAAGGAAACACGCCCTTTGAGCGACAATTCGTCAGCGACCCTCCCTACCCTGAATATATTAGTTTCAACACCGAGTTGTCTCCAATTGCTCGGAAGGATCCTTTTCACTCGTCTCAAAGTTCTTCCCTTACTGATGTGCTGACTGACCGTAACGACGGACCCCGGGCTTTGGAACTATTTTCCGTGACCGAACGTGTATCCCTAATCGAGAAATTCAAGTCTGTTACTCGAGGGCCTGATCGCGAATCCCCCAAGCATCCAGGATCACCTATCTCTGAGGCCTCATCTCTTACTCCGTTGTCTTCTCCGGATTCGTTTAGTGGGCGACGTACACCGAGGGGAACGAGTACACCCCCTACTTCCCCTTTCCAAAAGTCCGTCCGGGGTGTGACGACCGCCGAAGCTCATTGCCGACGTGAACAGCAAGTCCGCCCAGGTCCACCGTCAGCCCATTTAACACAAGAGTCAGGCAAGCCTTCCGGCGCCTCTGGACGGAAGCGAAATTTAATCTCTGCGGACCCTTACTCCTCATACGCGGGCGAAAATTGTCACGAACGAAAGAAACCACGTCCACTAAATGAAACCGATGCTATTTCTACCATGCGAATTTTCGAATGTGTTAAACCCACCCGTCGTCACCTCCCTGCTGGAATTCCATATCATCCGCAATTTTCTCTGTTCTACAGGCGCTTTCCCGTTAGCTCTCGTATCCAAACTGCCGACGGAATGTCAGTCCCACGGATAGATTCCCGACCTTATATACGGATGCTGTGTCCTTGATGTATGCTGACTCAAGTCTTATTCAGGTTTGTCTCGCTCGGCTCAAGCTCAGGGCATCCTGGCGGACAGTATAACCCCCCACGCAGCGCTCTAGACATATATACTCCACGTTTCGTGCGGGGCTGTGGGACTAGCAAAGTCGGGCTATGCCCGGTCTGCGCTGAGAGTCCTGCTCGAGGAGGAAAGGGCCAATGCTTGTGGCTTTCTATGAAGTTCTCTGCATATAAGTGGTGTGTCCATACCTGAATGCGGTTAGACACAGCTGCACAGCTGATGTGACCCTATAAGAGGTTCCTCGTCTCTTGATGATTTCCACTGAGATGTTTTCTAGTTACCACATGCAATATGGGCACGGTACGTATTCGCCCATTACCAAGTCAGCGCTTACACCGGGCAGGCATATCAGCGGTGTCGTGTACTCCATTTTCTCCCCCAGTTAGTTTCCGCACAACGAAGCGGCGTAATCCTGGCAAAAGGGAGCGTACGCATATAGTCGAAGGAAAATGTCACAAGTGCAAGAAATGGATTCCCGTTGAAAGTTTGAAGGACTTGGAGATCAAGGTACCTCAATTTTAATTTATCTCGTGCAAAAGTAACAACAATCGCTCAAGGTTAAGGAAATCTATTGGTACGTGTGTCCATGTAGCTGGTCCTCTAGGACCTCACCGGTGTAGGTGGAAACATGCCGCAGCATGTCATCAAGGAAGTCACATCGAAGGCGATGATGATTTTTTTGAAGACGATGACGTCTATCGCAAAGCTCGGGAACTTGGTCTGTGATTTCGTAACCTCTTCAATCCTTTATTCCATTGCTCGATATCTTGAACGTGTTCTCTCTGGGCTTCCGTTCGCTATTACTGTGGCTCGTTTGTTGTGCTCGAATCCTGGTCCTTCAAGTGATGTGCTCGCCCGTTGTCCAAGCATGTTGTACCACTACCCCATCGGCTCGTGTTGTTCCGAAGTTGTAATTTTGTTCCTAGAAGGTACATGCATTCGTATAGTACATTCGTCCCCATGCACCGGGGTATTCGCATATTGCTGGATTGTCAGTATAGCTCGAGTGACGATGTGAAGCAAATGGAGGTGGAACTTGAAGCCTGAATTGCGAGTGGTATGGGCTTTTGCCCGAAGGTTCAGGCTTTCGCACCGATACTGAGATTATAATGGAGACGCTTTGACGAGGTTAACTGGCATTCATGCCCAGCCTTCCGCCCGCTACCATCGCAACTGGCTCATGTTGTAGATTAGTACGACTGTCCGTTATCCGCAAGATCTGCAATCTCACAATATGGTACAATAAAGAACAGCTTTCTCAAGCTTCGCTGGCGGCCGTGCTGGTTTCCTCGCCGTTCCACCCACGTTTAGAAGCATCCCCATGACCGGAAATACCGTGTAATGGCTCGTGGTCTGCGTCCAATATCTGATGCGATCCGGCTCGCAGGAGCGCCTATAGACAATGCGCTGGTTACTACCCGGATGACGGACCAATAAGATAAACTTCACTCACATCTGGTTGGGTACTCTGTGCCAGGACCACAACCGACTACATGTTACCGGACATAAGACGCGGCGAAAAGAAGCTCCAGTGGTGGAACACGCTCACCCTGTTCCTACCATGGCTTACTTCATCCTCTGGAGATCTATCGTATTTCCATGTTCCACGTGCATTCAAAGTAGATAACATGCAGTTCGTGTAGAGCTTTGGCATTGGCACGCTGAATATCAGGTGGCTGAGGGAGGCATCGCCTGAGAACTCTGCTGGCCGCGGTAAACTGACATACCCACAAGCCTGAACTCTACAGGTCAATTAATTTGAGCGCGATGTTCGTATGGTTGCATTGGTGAAGAATGACTTACGATTGACAGATAGCACGCCAAGTCTATGATAGCGACAATGGTCGTCAGGAACCCACATTGTACAGTCACTGGGTCGGCCATACGATCAGCAATCTAAGTCCGCACAAAACTAATATTGCACGACTCACTCCAGAGGATCCGATTGATGGTGCTAGTAAGTGTAGGGTAAAGATGTTTGTGTCTTCCCTAGGCACGCGACTTTAGCCAGGGTGAAACGTGCCGAGAAAACGAATGTTTACCAGATACCACACAAGTGAAATGGCGATGATCATATCAGCGAGGACTCCCCCAGCCAACCACACCGTAACTTCAATGCCACGGCTTGGCAACAGAGAAAGACTGGGGTTACTGGCCATACTGACCATGGCACTGAGCGAGCCTGCCACACTGGCTAGGCTACATAGAACGATAGCGGTCACCGTGAACACGTTCTTGGTCAATACATGTACCCGCCACGCGAAGAAATGTTGTACAACCCCGCCAATAGTGCCCTGTAGCGAGTAATTAGATGGGAAGGGTGTAGGAGGGTGAAGACAAACCGTCAAGGCTGCATCTGTAGTTGTCCGAGTGGAAGCCTTTGTCAGGCCCGGGGAATAAAGAATATCGGGGATAAATTCGTACCAACCGTGAATACTATGGGAATGTCAGATAGGCCAAATGTCGGAAAGAATTGTGGACTGACCCCAGCTGCCAGCCAGAAGGTTTGCCTCAGCACCTATGCCAGCATGTCATCTACTTCAGCTCGATGTGCAGAGGCCAAAACAAGAAGATGTACCAAAGTGAGTGATTAGAACGTCGTAGATGTAATAAATACTGATGATGCAGTTGAGCGAGTCCGCCAAGTACAAAACCCCAATGCTGTGTTTCGCAAGGGTGAGCGCATGACATGGAAGAAAGTAATGAAACCAACAGTGACCTCAGCCATAGTCTATCTCTATACAACGAAGTCAATTATTTCTAGTGGCTCTCGGGCATGGCACGCACCTCTTGTACTTCGTGAAATATAAGTACGCCTGCGTTGTGGTGACACCGTACAGGAAGATGTTCATAGTCAACCCGATTAGGAATGGTCCTTGGCTAGCAGCGGCCCATACAAGCGTCAGCAAGAAACATAAGCTGCCTACTCGTTGCCCATTGTCCATAACAGCTTACATGTCTTGTGCTAGAGACGCCATGTTTTCGATGTCTCCGAAAGTGCAAGAGGACGACCAGTGTGATGAATTCGTTGAACGAGAGTAAACTGTCCGCCCAACCGCCAGAGAATTGAATTAAAACATTTTTTTCCCTGAGCTCTCCGTCATTGCATTACAATGTGTCCTGACCCATTGAAATGGGTTATAAGCGTAAACGTTAGCCTGTCGGGTTTAAGGGATATTCCCAACGACCAAGTACAAGTATATGGACCCACACTGTATAGTAGTAAATCCACTGAGTGGAAGGCACTTACCCAACATGTTCCGCGAAAGCACTGAAGAGTCGCGTCCTCCGAGTGTGCTCTCGTCTGATTTTCCGGGGTCCACTTCGAATCCTCATACCTACGTGAGCCATACAAACTGTGGGGGCCATGGGTAGTAGTAAGTGACAGGACCTGCCAAGCGTCCAAGGAATTGAAAACCTTTAGGAAGCGTATGCTGTAAGTAGTTCAACCGTCTTGCGGATGGACCTGCCATGCACATCACGTAATACCTGTAAACACGTATGTATTCGCTGAACCTTGCCGGCGTCGTTCTACTTTAGTACTGTTCCAACACCCTTGGTCACATATCACCCGGTCTGATGGTGAAAATGGAGAAGCCTTTGTACGTACCGACCATCTGATATACATCTTGTATATGGGCAGACCCTAAGTTAATCGTTTCGATTATTCAATCGAGTAGACGGAGGATGCTACGTTCAACGCGAATTAGCACCCCCAAGTGATCCCCATGACCCACCTGGCGCTCCCCGCTTTCCATGATCATTGCCGTCCGAATATCCGTCGCTGCTGACCACAAACACTTCGTCATAGTTCAAGAATCGTTTGTAAGCACTCAGTCGAACCCCAAGGAGACAGACTGGACAACAACCTTACGAGGCCCATAGGGTGCTCAGAGCTCATCGTCCTTGGCTTGAATTATGATGTGAACTATGGATGGGGCTATCGATTGGCGTGCGTGACTGGGTCATCGTTATCGGTGGATGAGGAACATCCACTGATTTTTTTAGCACCACTATCTTCTGCATGGACCATCTCATTCAGTGTGCTTTCCCTACACCCGATAGAGGACCGTTGACGATCTCCGTGCTCAGCACCGCAGGTGACGATGTAGACGTTGTCAAAATAACAACCGAGAGGAGCCCTCCAGCATACAGAATTGGGCTGATCAAAGTGTATCAGGGAGCAGTGGTCCAAGTGCTGAATCTTCATTCACGTTCTATGATTGCATTACCTCCGCGCGAGCGCGATACATGTGAAGAACAGAAGGCACCAGAGGAACCGCCGAAGGGGGGGATCGCGATCAAACATGGGGAGGTGAGTGACGGGGGTTCGGTGGTTCTATCGAGTGATTTTGGAAAAACAGCAGGAGGTGATGACGGCCATGATCCATTGAGAGGCATGGAGCTCTTAATCCTGTTCTGCTGACTTGACCTGAAAGTGTACCAAGGGTGGTGAAGTAAAATGGACTTGCGAACGTAGATGCAGTTGTGGACGTCGGCTTGTTACATAGTAACTCCAGCCCCAGCAGGACATCTGTCAGAGGAGAAGACAGTACTCGCGAGAATCAGTCATAACATTCGGGGCACACACCTAAATCTTCTTGAGGTGGAACAGTGCGTTCGAAGAGCAATTGTCGTGGAGATACAATGACCAGCTCCATGTCCATCAATCTGGCGAATACCTGAGATGACGTAGTGGGTGGGACTTGTATCATTCTCAACCTCGAACAAACAACGTGATTCGGATTCGTACAGGCGGCGTCCATCGACTTATTGGCTTTTACCCGTAAGCTGGTCGTCCCCTTCGAAAACGTGGTTGACTATGATCAGATTGTAAAGCGGCCGCGGACTTGTTCTACGACCTGCTCGCGGGTGGGTTGAGCGTAGACGGTTACCCGTCCCGAAAACTGTGCTCTCAGACTACACATGATGTCCAAACCGACTACCGATGCGGATGCGCTGTACAAACAGGTCCACCGGCGTATGGTGGAGAGCGGGGAGTGGGACAGGTATTCCATTCGCGTTCTCTCTTCATGACCAGCTGGGGGACGTTTGATCACAATAGAATTCTTCGTGTTCTCTCCGCCAAACTCTCCGAACAAGGGTGGTCCGATGAATTGTATCACCGCGCAAAAGGTAAGCTAATTCGTGCTGACCAGAACGAACCAACAACATATGACGCCGCCAGAGCGTGCACGTATGATGGACCCGCCACTTTTCAAAACCATACTGGAGGAAATATCACTCCATGGTGAAGGTGCGTCCGACACTCCACGTTTAGCCTACGTGGTTGATGCTGATGCGACTAGGTAAAGCGACCGTTCCGCTCAGTGTAAAACGCGAGATGACGGCTCAGATACGGCAATTCGTGAAGGACCAGTTCGAGAAGTGACGCAGCAGTCGAAACGAGTGGTACCTATCTGCTCTGACGCTTCTCCGGGTCTTATCGAGGGTGGAGGTTGTGCTAAGCGTTCAGTGTGATGTGAATACCGATGCTACGCTATGCGTAACTATTACTGTAATACCAACGGAGATTTGTTATGATTGCTTGTCTGGGACCATTTTGGGGGACGTGTCAGAGTCGTTTGCCATCAACTCCTGTTGCACTATCTTGTCTGCCAATGCCTTGACCTTCGCCGCATCAGTATCCAGCCGCAACTTGTCCATTCCGCGTTGGAACACTTGTCGGCCGATACCCACGGGAGCCCTTTCCCACTTCGTCACCCGCATGCCCACGCCCGGCATCATGTGCTTTCTGAGGTATTTTACCCACACGTTCACGATCTCCGGGTCAGCATCCCAAGCCTTGATGGCTCGTTTGTGTACACGTCGTTCGAAGTTCTCCTGGCTTTTCTTGTGAACGAAGGGTCCCCGGATAACAGTCCACATCGAGCGCTGGGTAGGGAGGTGCACAGGCCGTGAAGCGGGTATGCCGAGTGCACTGGCGGCGTGTTCGGCAAAGTGCGCGAACATGTCCAGGAGCGATGGATGATGAGAGCGGAAGTGGAGGGATGCAACCGGAATGTTGTATGGGCGTGGAAGGGGCATAGGAGGATATATGGCACGTCCTCTGATCACCATCGAAGCCAGCTCAGGCTCTGTCAGTGCAGATCGTTGTTGCCCTGGTTGTGTTTGTGATTTGATGCTCCTCTTCTCTGGCTCATTGGCGTGGCTGTAAATTGTAAGACGAGGAGTCGAGCATGACGCTTGTAACGTACGACGGGCTTCCAGTGCTGAAGCGCGTGCATCTTGCAAGCACTGGCAAGCATAGGCGAGGTGGTCGAACGAGCATGGCAGCAGAGTGAAATTCCATTTACAGCACGAAATCCGAATTTTGCTGACATTCGGCAAAATCCGTGTCGCCCATATTTCTTTAGCTACTCACCGGTCTGCGTGTCTACCCGTAATACAACCCCCATTCTATCACGGAGCCTCTCCTTGTTCATATCATTGCGGTGATAGGTGACCGTGGGGAGAAAGAAGAGTAGTCGCTGCTAATCTCCGTGTAGTCAATAGGTACAATACAATTGGGCGTGAGACGTTGTCCTCGATCCCCTCTTCGAGATAGGAGCCTGCAACGTGTCTCAACAAGTATGCCCAGCCTTGCTCCTGTGCGTTTCACTCGTCTGCAGTTGGTTCGCTCGGACGGGCAAGCTGCACTCGAAACGCGTGACGCGGTCACGGGATCAACCACGATTTCCCATATCGAGATAGCCCCGGTGAAAAGCCGAGATATTACGTAATCGCATCATTTCAACGCACGCCACCCATCGAAAGTCCAAAAGTCGTTTCTCTTCGTCGTTCCCGTCGTTTTTCGTCGTCGCTGGCATCGCAGACGCGTCCATCGGTCGACACTCGACACGTTCCTCTCTCTGTACTAGATCGGTGAGCGAGATGTACCTGGCTGGTGTATCGCGGTTGACTCTTGCGCTTCTGTCCACAGACATGGACGTCACGTTTGGTGGAAAGTATAGATTAGAAGAAGAGATTGCCAATGGCGGTTGTGGTGACTGCATTCAGAACCTTCCGTTCTTGTCGGTAACTTACTTCCTCCGTAGGTTCTGTCTTCCTCGGTGTCCACACGGTTGCTGGGAAGGAGGTCGCGATAAAGTTGGAGCCCGCGCTGCCTCATGCCCTCACTTCTCCCTTGAAGCAAGAATCAAAGGTATACAAATCTCTGATGGGCGGTCCAGGCGTGCCTTGGATCATGTACTCGGGTAAACAAGGCGACTACAACGTCATGGTCATCGACCTCCTTGGTCCCTCTCTGGAGGACCTGTTCAAGAAGTGCAACAGACATTTCTCTCTCAGAACGGTCTTGTTACTTGCAGATCAGCTGGTGAGTTACTTTATCTAATCTTACACGTTATGGGGTGGAAATATGTACCCTGCCACTGTATACCCGGCTTTTCATGCCCGTTTATGCGATTTATTTGCGCTCTTCTCTTCCCCCGCATGTCTGTACGCTAACAACACCCCAGTTGTCGCGTCTCGAATTCATTCATTCCCGCTCATTCGTTCACCGAGATGTCAAACCAGCCAATTTCGTCATGGGCCTGCCGCATACAGCCTCGTCGCACCTCGTAAACGTCATCGACTTTGGTCTCGCTCGACGATTTCGCGACTCCCTTTCCGGAGAGCATGTTCCTTGGCGACGAGAGAGAGGCGAACGTGGGGAGCGCAGGCATGGCGTTGGCACGTCGCTCTTTGCTAGCCTGAATGCACACCGAGGCATCGGTAAGTTGACAAAAGCTTAATATCGACGTATCTAACGACTATTTTAAGAGTGCTCACGACGCGATGATCTCGAATCATTGGCTTACATGCTCATTTATTTTTTGCGTGGCACATTGCCGTGGCGTAAAATTCGCGCAGATACTGTTGCCGCAACTTGGGACGCTATCTACGAAGCAAAAGTACACGCCCTTGGAGCAGTTGCTGGTACCAACAGCCATCGTTTGGATAACGACAGTGACGGTGAAACGGAGTTGGGTTCAGAGGATGACACCAACGATGAAAATGACGCGCCCACCTCTGCCGAGATGGAATATTCCGTTCTTCTTTCGCAGCAACCACGCACACCCCATAAAGGACGGTCGTCTTCCGTTCATCCTGCTGGCAACCCCCCTACCCACCGCTGTGCGCGCGCGCCCTCCTCTGCATATCCCGCTGGTTCGAGCACTTGTTCCCCCACCTCTTCTTCGCGTACCGGACGACGCGCTTCTGCGATGTCTCTGTCATGTCCTCTTACGATGGCGCTTCCGCGGGAATTCCACACCCTCCTTGCCTATGCCCGCTCACTGCGCTTTACCGACCTGCCCGACTACGCTGGACTCCGTGACATGTTCCGTACCCTTGGTGCACGCACGGGTATTACTGAAGCGATATACGCACGCGATGGGCGTGGCGAGATGGATTGGGAATGCGGGCGTGGTTGGTCCACGCCATCTAGGAGGAGTAGCTCGAGCTCGCGCAGTGGCGGCAAGGGGAGGGGTCGTTCGGCGCGGGTGTGCGAGGCCTGTAATGCAGCTGCACTTGCCAGCGGGAAGCAAGAGCGGTAGTGGCGGACAGACGAAGTGGCGCGCTGACCTTGGTCCCCTGCGTGCCGGCGGTGACACTGTAGTCACACCGGTTTCCATACGGATGCCAGGGAGTTGATCCTGGCTCGAACAGTGGCTTGCGTCTCCCATCCATATATGACGGGATTCACTGAAGTGAGCGGATACCGTTCCTGATCTATTGCCGGCGCCCTAAGGCGAGTGACAGGCATCTGTTCGTGACCTTGAGCTGCCGTTGGAGTGGCAAGGCTGTCTTGCCTGTTGGGCTCATGCTCCGCATGGTTGCTGGTAGTACCCATCAGGGGATACCCACAGCTTTGCGTTTACCAACCCTTCACTGCGCGCACCACTTCTTCTGATATACGACCGCATATCATCAACACTTCGGTCGGAGAACTTCACCACTTTCTTTCACAATCTTGCTTTGCTCACCCTTTGTCATGTGACACCCAACGTCAAGACAATTGCATCGACGCTCTTCTGTTGTTGCGTTCCTTCTATCAGTTGTCACTTCTTCCCACCAACCATATACCATGGCTCATTGTACTTGCTACTTTCTTGTGCTGTCTTGCATGCTTTCACTGCAAATTTTTCTAATACTTTAATGCTAGACATGTATGTTTTTCTGTTTTCCCCTACTTGTGGCACTAAAATGTGTGTATGTGAAGAGTTCACTCCACGTGCAGAACGATGTTTCAGGGGGATGAGTGCGGTGTATTGAACCCCAAAATAAATTATGTAGTATACATCGTAAACAGGCCAGCATTCTCGAGGCCGAAGGCGCTGCCATCTGACCCACGCGCGGAGAGGATACCTGTTCCTTTGCTACTACGTGTGATCGTGATACAAGCGTCGCTGTTTATATGGGTAGGAGTAATGTAAATGAATCTAGCGATCCACGAAAAAAATCTGAAGCTTCTTTTGTTGACCAGCGCTGACAGAGGTGTTTCCGGTTTCCCATGTTACCGTATATTGGCGGCAAGATGCGCACGGAGGGAAACGAAGTGTAGGTCACCGGGTAACTGGAGGAAACGAGAAACCCTTGTTGCCGATTGGACTCCATCCTTCTGAACGTTCATCTGCTCGTATCAAGCTTGCAATGCTGGCCGTATGTCGATGCGCCCTGCCATTTCCTGTCCCATTCTGCATCGGCGGTTTTTTCGACGACGAATGCATCGACGAGTGGGGTATTGAACCACCTGTGCTTGGGTTCGGAGAGCGGTACACGATATTTTCTTCTTCAACCTCGTCGGACAGATCCGCAGACTCCCCTGTGTCACTCGCAAAGTCATCGAGGCCCATGAATACTCCAGGACGCCTACTCTCGAGGTCGTACCGCTCATATTTGGATCTTGCGCCTCCGTGTTCAGCGCTTCCCCGCCCTCCTGCTCCGCGCAGCTCGTCAGGCATGAACAAGTAGAAAAACGTGGTAGCGAGACATGCACCGCCGACGACGTCGATGAGGTAGTGGTGAGTGAGATACATCGTGCTCCAGTAGAGCACGCCGACATATGCCCATACTATGCGTCCAGCACCCTTCCAGAAATGGGATACAAAGAGCGCACCAAGTGTTGCCCAGGCAGCATGTAAGCTCGGGAACGCGCCAAAAACAAGTGGAGAGCTACCAAACGCGCGTTGGTAGCCATCTCCGCTGAAGAGGGCGTCGATGCGCACAAGACCGCCGGGAGAGCCAGCTATTCCGTACGTGGCTGGCGTGAGACCATAGATGAGCTCATACCAGGGCGCGGCGCAAGGTATGAGGATTTGAACGCAGACACCGGTCAAATTCATGTAGCCGAACGTCTTCGCCCATGTTTTGAGTGCAAGAGGCGGGCGGAATAGCCACATAAAGATGGCGAGTACGATTGGGAATGTGTAGTGGATGACCCCGTACGGAAGCCATGCCAGGAGGTCGAGGATAGGGTGGGTGAATCGTGTTAGGATGTCAGATATGTTAGCGCCATAGAGCACGGTTTCGAGAGTTGGGAGTAGAAAGACGTGTACTGATGGGCGATAGTCAGCAGGAATGAAGCGGTTCGTGTAGAACGCAAGCAGCCACGCAAAAACTGGGATGGCAGGGAAGAAGAACTGGGACGTGAATGGGATGAGGAGCGCGAGTCCGAATAGGATGGGTATCAGCAACTTGCTCGGAAATGACGGTACTTGCATGATAGTGAGCCAAAACACGGCAAGGACGAGGTGGAAGACGTATATTGCATCGGAGGGAACGAATGTATGGGCTCGAAGTCGCGCGATGGTGTCGAACGGTGAGAGCGACTTGTCGAGACGACCAACGGCTGCGCTGAACGCCGTTAGAAACGTCCGTGCTGGTCCAGAGAGACTCAATCGAAAGGCCATCGATGACTTTGTCGGTCGTCAAGCTCGTCGCAGCCTGCAGCTGTGTCGAGCGACTTGTTAGCAAAAGCTGTCCCGCGAGTCCTGTGTCGATGTGATGAACGAGCGTGGGAAACTGAGCAGACTGAAGTTCTTCGAGGTTGTCAGTTGACTACCATGTTCATCGGAGAAATTCCACTATGCGGTCCTGACTCGGAGCCTTGGCACGCAGGGCTAAGTCAATGGTGTAAGAACAACTTGCAACTAATGGTATGTCGAGGGAGTCGTAGGCACACATATCTTCAGACGGCTGCTCACACTCAGGTATGCGTTGCCCAAACGTATGTCGCAGTCCACGTCTTCTAGGTGCGTATGGCGACGTCACTCACGTTAGCCTGCACTTGCATCCATCTCGACTACTCGGGGTTAGGCGTGCAGAAGTCTTCCCCCTCACCCCTATAGAGCTCGGTCCGAATCTCAATGCCAGCCATGCCCAACCCTATTAGAAATCCCTGTTGGCTAACATCCCTTACCACCCCTCAGCGTCCTCGCCATCCCAGACGTTGCGACTTTGCGCATATCTATTCCTTCCTTTAACTGTAAAATCTTGCAATGGCCTCCGTCAGTCCTCTTGAAGTCCTCACGGACATCCTTTCCGCCGGTCTGCTTTTGACGTTTACGGAATTCATTGATATCGTTCGCAGTGGAGATGTGGAACGGCTTTGCCGAGGCCGATTGGAACACTTGAATCGTGATCGTAGGGCTATTGGACTGCTGCGTCCTTCAATCCGTCAGGTAACGCATACGGAAATGACAGACGAAGGTAAGTATCTTCTGTGTAATGCCTTGGACCGCGAGATCGCCTTATGGGGAATGCAGGTGAAGTTATCCGCGTGGCGACTCCTAGATCTCGCATCATTGTACAAGAAGTTCCATCGGTTCCGTCGAGTGACGCTATGTCGAGCTTACCGTCATCGAGCGGGAGCTGGATCGACGATTTGAGCGCGATAGGCGTCGACGATAAATTGCCAATCAACTGTGTTCAAACGACTACGTCGAGTAGCATGGACCAGCCAACGACGACAAACGAAGTTCCAGTAGGTTGCCCCTTGCCATTGGGAAAGAAACTCTCGTTTTCTTCGATCGTCACTCGCTTTACTTACGAGAAGCCGCACGATGCGAACGGTACGTTTTCCGCTGGTTCCGCATCTTTCTCTCCTACCCATGTCATTCTCTTGTCAGATGAAGAGGCGAGCGACTTTGTACAGGGCCAATATAATCTTATCACAGGACGATGTCTGTCAGCCACCAAAATCGAAACCACCGCTGGCTCTTTAACGGAGAGAGCGCCCAAGGAGACGGAAGGAGACGGTGTGTACCCTTCTGTGGGCAGTGGCACCAAGCGTCGTCACCGACTCTGGAATCGCTTCCGCGCCATACGTGGGCATCAGACGTATGCCTGCGAGTGTTTTTTTTATGTGGCGTCACATCTGACGGTTCTTTCAGCTCAGATCGTGCCTTGTCAAAGAGAAAGACCGCACCACTCGTCAAGAGGGGGATGCTTGACGAGGAAGTCATATCATTGAGGCAATTTACGATCACACCAGCCAACGCTGGGCCCTCATCAAGACACACCTCTGGAGTGGATGCGTTTTCCTCCGAGAACGACAAAGGCAAGCGCTACCGGTCACCGGTCTTCTGCTGTGAAAGGAGCAATCGACAGTAGGCCTCTACCCGTGCCTTAATCCCCCCAGGTATCTTACTCCGTCCATCGTAGGTTGAAAAGGCCGCTGTTATCGAAAGGTCCACGCGTCCCTCGAAGAAAAACTCTCGCTAAGAAGGTCCGAGACTTACTCTCCCGGTTCTTCTGAATAAACATTCGAGAGTGTGTGCAATGGAGACGGCGTCACTGTATGTTGTGTGCTCACACAACTTTTACAGTAATATCCGTCGCTATTTTTCTGACCATTCCAAACATGGCCACCCCGCCCTCAACAAGACTATCAATCGTAAATCGTAACTTCAATTATTGCTTTACTTTATTTCGTGCTTCGGACACGGACACTTTTACTTTCAACGGAGGCGTTTGCTCGGATTTCTTGCGGTAGACGCTTTGTACAGTGCCGTACAGGTACCCCCCGCTTCCTGTGAGCTACCGCTGTACGCCCATCCGAGTTTTGTTCTGTGGGTGGTACATAGCCATGCTCACTTATACTATCGCATGAATTGGACCACTTCATCCCATCAATACTATGGTGTACTTTTACTACTGCAACTCAAACACGTACGATTACTAGACAAGGGAAAGGCTTGTGCACACCCACGCTCATGTATATCCAGCTGTTCTTGTGCATGCATCCTCCTTCAAGCCCATATGCTTCCCCTTCTACACACCATCTTCCACGGGTATTCCCACTGGCTGTAGGAAGGAATACGGTGCAGAGTAGCACATCGGGTGGATGAAAAATCGTCCCATACTCTGAAACGAAGCAAGACGTCTCCACAGACGTGCACGACGGTTGGAGCAAAAGAATGCATAACAAAACCTACAATACGCGTTCACCGTTCACGCTCCTTCCGCTTGTTATATTTCAGCGTGTGCCGGATCCCACGGATTATGTTTGGGCCAATGGGGCCGCGGGGGGTTAGGTCCTGCCACGACGTGGACCACAAGCATTCAATCCAGAGCTGTATATACTTACGCACCGAACCATGCGATACCACGTCTTCCTGGAAGACGTAAGTTAGTTCAGAACATCAGTACCCAGTATCAATTAAACTTCCTGTTGCCCGTACGGGCGAGTGGAAAATCTGCCGCGAGAACAGCTACGACGACACTGCAACCAATGACGCGCCATGACATCGACTTGAAATTAAGACGAGCGGGAGCACTCTGGAGGTTAGGCCTGCGTCACGTGATTGCACGGTAGCATCTGGTTAGATAAGATCAAAACATAAAAAGGTCCCGTCATCGACCGACTCGAACGACCATCTAAACGGGATCATCGCTCGTACGACCACCAAGAGTTTGCATCGATGGCCAACGCCAACTTGCAAACTACGATCAGCCCTCACAACCAGGCACCTCTGTGCACGCGTGTCTATCCTGATGAATCTGAGCTCGACGAGAAACTCCGGAAGGCAGCACGAGCTCAGAAGGAATGGGAAAAAGTAGACCTTAAAGAGCGCATTGCGATCGGACACAAGTTTATGGTAGGACCCGTCGTCTGCAATGTGGAACTGAGAGTCTACACCGTTTCTCCCTGCTAGGAAGAGTTCGAGAAGATGAAGGGGCACGACTTGTATCTTGAGCTTACAGAGCAGATGGGCCGGTACGTCGGGCGGAACCAACCATTCTTTACCGTTCGGTTCAAGTCAATTTAATTTTCAGGCCTGTCAGTCAAGTTGCAGGAGAGATCAAGGGCTTTCTGTCGCGAGCGGAGTATTTGCTCTCCATTGCCGAGTCCAGTCTCGCGGACGTATCATTGAAGGATACAGACGCACCCGGCTTCAGACGATACATCAAACGCGTTCCTCTTGGAACCGTATTTGTCATCGCACCTTGGAAGTAAGCCAGCATTACCCGTTCCACGACCGTTCTGAACCGCTCCTAGCTTCCCATACCTCACTTCGATCAATTCTGTCCTACCGGCAATAATAGCAGGAAACGCAGTCCTTCTCAAGCCCTCCCCACAGACACCTCTGGCGGCAGAACGTTTTGCTACAGCTCTCGTCAACGCTGGTGTCCCTGAGGGGATTATCCAGGTTTTTCACCTCTCACCAATCCTTACGTCCTACGTGGTTCAGCACCAGCTTGTGGATTTCGTATGCTTCACAGGTAGCGTCAGGGGTGGTCAGGCAGTTGAACGCGCCGCAGTGGAAGCTCCCGGTTTCAAAGGTGTTGCGCTAGAGGTATTTCTCGCTTTCTCGCAACGGTGTGGCTTGTGCTAATCGGTAATGGCAGCTCGGCGGCAAGGATCCTGCTTATGTACGTGCAGACGCGGACCTCGATTACACCATTGCAGAACTCGTTGATGGTGGGTGCTCTGTTTCAGCTCGGTCATGATTTTTTGCCCCTACTGTTTGCAGGTGCCATGTTCAACTCAGGCCAGAGTTGCTGCGCGATAGAGGTAAGTGGATGTCTCATCTTCCGCATTACTCGGCTACTTGATACACTGTTATCAGCGTATTTATGTACATGAATCAGTGTACGACAAGTTCGTGGAGGGATACGTCAATCTCGTCAAGGTTGTACTCTTTCTTGTCGGAATGCTTTTGAGATTTAAACGGACTCGTGAAGAAATATAAACTGGGTGACCCCACCAAGTCGGACACGAACCTTGGGCCTGTTGTTAGCGTTGCAAGTGCCGAGCGGATCAAAAGGCAGGTTGCAGATGCAGGCAAGTCCTATCAATATGGGGAGTCAGCGACTGACCTCGGCAATAGTGAAGGCAGGGGCAAGAGCGTTGATTCCAGAAGATCTGTTTCCCATTGCCCAACAGTGAGGCTATATTTCGTCGTGCTCGTCGGTACCTGACCCGCGATCCCGACAAGAATTAATGCATATGTTGCCCCGCAGGTGCTTGTAGACGTTGATCATAGTAAGTTCGTCGCTGCTCTGTGAATTAATGCCCTCAATGATGTATTAAAGCCATGGACGTAATGATGGTAAGAAACACATTGCCTTACGGTCCACTTCTGCAACCTGCCATGTAGGAGGAAACATTCGGACCTGTTGTCGGCATTCAAAGGGTATATCCCGTTGTCAAGTACTGTAGGCGTCCACCTTTGACCCACATCGGTGTAGGTATCATCCGATGAGGAGGCCGTTCGCCTCATGAACGACTCGCCATATGGCCTCACCGCATCCATTTGGACCAATGCAGCTGAGAACCCCGACTCTGAGAAGGCATTCCTCCAAATGGTTGACCAGCTGAACACTGGAACCGTGTTTCTCAACCGGTGCGTTAGAGTTACAGATCGCAGGCTGGCGTACGATCGCAAATGTTTTCCGTAGGTGCGACTTCCTCGATCCTGCGTTAGCTTGGACTGGCGTCAAGAACAGTGGCCGTGGTGTCAGCCTCAGTAAATTCGGTATGGTGGACTGACACGTAGAGCGTTCCATTCGATTGTTGACTTACTCTTTTCGCAGGTTACGACCAACTCACTCGCCCCAAGTCCGTTCACATGAAAATCAAGACCAAGTAAACATCGCCTGTTTCCAACGAGATACACATAATGGCTGTGATTTATAGGGACGACCTCATACTTACCAGTCAGAGTCCCTCTGCGGAGTATGAAGACGGTGGAGTAGTGTCCTGTTGTGTAAGATCAGTACCTTTGGAATACGACATGTGAAGGATGAAGATGGGAAGATCAGGACCCTCTAGCGTATAATGAGGGACAGGGTAATGAATCCTCAAAGAAGCACTCGGACTGGTGCACAGCAGAAAAATCATCGTGGAGAGATCAGGAGTGGACTCCATTCAAACTTACCTCTTGACAGACGGAAGGGTGGAAAATTTTTACTACCAACACTCGCAACGCACGGCTATTTAAATGGGTCGATCTGCTGACATAAGCGACCACGATGTACAAGATCCCGTGACCGCGTAGTAGACGCGAACTCAAAACCGGAGGAATGCAGCAAACGTGCAATATATAGGTTGCTGTACGCTACAATACAAGCAAGTTACGCAGAGTACTCCAACTTCGCTATAGAAAACAACTTAAGCTTGGTGGACCCGGCGAATCCAATCAATAACTTACTTTCGTGCTTTTTGGCGTCGCCAACTTTCCGCGCAGCCTTCGTGAGATCCTCTTGGATGATGTATTCCCTAGGGACGGATAAGTCTCCGTATCGAATCCACGACGGTAACTTACCGATCATCACGAATGGCAAACATGCCTGCTTCCGTGATGACGTTCCGTAAATCAGCTCCATTGAACCCATCCGTAAGCTAGAGAACGTTGCGTGACGTGTGTTACAGAAATTGCATACAGGGACGAACCTTGACAATAGCATCAAAGTCTATCTCCCCGCTCTTATTTACTGGCTGAGCGTGGATCTTGAGGATTTCTAGACGTGCTTGTTCATTTGGCAACGGGATTTCGATCTTACGATCAAGTCGTCCAGGGCGCAGCAGTGCGGGATCAAGTGTATCGGGTCGATTAGTGGCCATGATAAGTTTCGTCTTTCCCAACGAATCGAAACCATCCATCTGGTTGAGCAGCTACGAATAAAACCTTGAACCACGTGATCTGACCAACAAGCTAAATTGCCCGTTACCTCCATGAGAGTCCTCTGTATTTCTCTGTCTGCGCTCGTTCCCTCAGAAAACCTCCTCCCTCCAATAGCATCGATTTCGTCCATGAAAATCACACATGGCTCGTGGTCTCGCGCATATCCAAACATTTCTCTCACCACACGAGCAGACTCACCGATGTACTTGTCGACAATGGCGGATGAGACGACTTTCAAAAAGTTGGTTTGCAGGGTGGCGGCTACCGCACGCGCAAGAAGGGTCTTTCCTGTGCCAGGGGGCCCATACAGGAGAACACCCTTTGGGGGTTTGATGCCAACGCGAGCAAATAGCTCAGGATTAAGGAGAGGAAGTTCGATAACCTAGGCAGTACACGTCAGATCTGGCAGCTTTACCGTCCAGCAAACGGGAATGTACCTCACGGAGTTCGCGCACTTGTTCGGATAGCCCACCAATGCCCGCAAAAGAAGCTTTGCCAGGGTCCTCCAGGCTCATTTTGTAAACCAGAGGGTCGACTTCACGTGGTAATATGCGCATGATAGTGAGGGTGGTCATGTCCAGAGAAACGCGCGTTCCCGATTTGAGTTTCGCGGCAGAAAGCGCCGGACGATATGAGACTACGTATCTGGGTCCTGAAGAGGCTTTAACGATGACTGAAATGGGTCTCATAAGCCTCAAATCGAGAAAAGTAATGAAACGGGGCACACATCGTTCGTCATCGAGTTGCTTCATGACTTCGCCAATAATTTGGCCAACCGATTGGACTGCTTTGATGTCGTTTTCTGTCTTGGCAAAGTCCGCTTCAAGATCTTTCAAGGAAAACCGCACTAGACGACAGGCATGTGAGCAATCTGAGCGCTGGGAGTATGCGAGACGCTAACAGTTCTTGAGGCTTTGACTAATGTTGTCGTGCGCACGCATTTTCTGTGATGGAGTCCGGGTCAGTTAACGGACAACCAGATAGCTAGCTCTGAGGTACTTCACGGTACGTCTTCAGAGCATTCTTTCTGCGCTCGTCCATAGTTGAAGTCGACGTCGATGCCTGTGCGTCCATTGAGTTGCAGACAGCCTTCGACATGGACGCGTCAGTGGTCACTTATAGATTATGTAATCAACGTGCGCAACCAAATCTGGTAATCATGGACGTCGCGACCGACGCCCGAGACCAAATGCACTGACACCCGCACCATCTTCTCCTACACTTGATATTAAGATATAAAATTGTTGCCACCACGGAGTACCAAGATCGTAGAACTTCCAGGCCATCGTCCAGGAGTGGGTCAGACTAGGGTCAACTCGGTCTACAACACGTCGTCCCACCGCTCGCAAAATACAACCGATCGTACTATGCTCTTTTTTTTGAACTGAGTTGGAGGATCACGCAAAATTATATGCCCCACAAAGTTTGTTGCATCTGTTGTTCTACCGGACAAACCTTAGCCAGTGTTTACAGGACTTGCAAAGTCTCGATCCCGAACGATGTACTTCGTTCACTGCCGGAATTCATGGACCTGAAAGATCCTGCAGACACTTTGTGGACACCAGCGCAACCCTGTACCTCCGTGCACTGCGAGCCTGTCCCTCTCTCACGCACCCGGAAATTTTACATTGAACAATCATTTATTCCGGGGATATGGTAGACCCGTCGCATGTGCGCACTTACCATGGTGCAGATATTCCAGGGGTCGGATGAACATTGCGGCGTCGTGAGAGTGTCATAAGTCAGCGTATAACCGAGGATTAGTGCGACGATCGTTAGATGCTCGTGCTTAGATTGCGCGAGGGGCCGTGCCATGACGCTGCGGTCTTTTCATTTGAGTAGTGATATCACGTGCAGTATGATCATGATTATGTAATCATAAGTGCCCCGATTGGCTGGCCACCCATTCCGCATTCAGGCGACACACTCATCTATGGAAAGCGGGACACGCGCGCCACATAATTCTGGCGCCGAGTGAATTTTGCCGAAGTCGATACTACTTTTGGAAAATGACTTTCGGTGAGACCCCAATCACCAATCTGCCTATGTCCGAACGTCCGACACCTTAAGTTCAAATGACCAAGTCGATACGTCGTAGTGCAGAAGTCAATATGTCATACCACGGAAGTCAATTGCACAAAAGTCAGTATGCCTTAGCACATATGTCAGTATGTCACAGCATGGAAGTCAATTTGTCATAGCACTACTTTTTAAGTATTGAAGTAACTACGTGTATGTATGATCTACGTCGTCGTACGCTGAGATTTCGAACCAGAGCTGAAAGGCGTCAGCTGAAAGCCTTCCCATCTACAGTACATGTTACAAATATGTTGGTTCTCAAAGAGGGCGACGCCTTTCTCCACATTCCCCTCACCAAAGAGTTTCTGACCATCGCCGACATCACTAGGACGAGAAGGGCAAGGAGTCTATGAGTTGGTGTTGACAAGGGTAGAGTAAAATAAAATACAACTCACGGGTGTGTCAGGATCTGCGGATCAGTCAAAAGCATCCCACTACCTAGTCGGGTGTAAGCTGATGCTACATAAGCCACAGCGACACATACCTTGGTAGTCAGATATGTATACCTGACCGCCTGTCTTGACGTACTGTACGTGCTGAGTGAAGGCCAAAAAATCCGCGATACCTTCGGCCTTCTCATCCAGAAGGAAACATGGAGTTGCATCACCGTTATGGATGTACTTCACAAACTCATCACCTGATGACAGAGGGATGAACTCCTCAACGAGGTATGCGACGTTCACAATACCGCTAGGCTTCACTAGTTGCCCGGCCCTTTCCGCAGTTGCCAGCGGAACCTCCGAGTATGTGAATAATAAACCGGCATCCACGAAGCGCAAACGAGGGATTTCGAAAGGAGGTGGTAGCTTCGCAGCATCTAGAGTATGATCAATGAAGCGATACGTCATTTGCAGAAGCGCCTTCGCCCAGTACAAAGCATTGGCTTCGCGGTACAATATATTAGACTCATCCTTGAGCGCATAACGGACAAACGGGGGTCTGGATTCAGCCGGGTGGTCATCGATGTAGGGTCTCTTGAGCACAATGCTGTGGTTGGTGGTCGACCCGATGCCCGAGTCCCTGAGACGAGAGAGCGTCAATTGCGCCATTTGAGCCGTCTTGAATGCTCCAACTCCGATCAGCGCTTTCGCCGAAAGGTCAAGTCGGATGTTGCCACAGATAAGCTCGGCGTCCCGGATATCGAAGGCAGCCTTCTTGTTGACCAAATCGTCGATGTCACAAGTTGGGATGGCATAAAAATCTACTTGAATGATCCGCTGTCGGAAGACTGAAATGTGTGAGTAGTTTGTAGTGTTGTTGGCGTGCGTCAGCTTACCTGTCCTTACATCAAAATCGCAGGCGCCTCCAGTCTGCAACGCTTCCTTGATTTGGCCAGGGTCGGGAGAGGAAAAAGTGGTCGCAAATTTTTTCTGGGGTGGAACAGATGCGGAGCCGCTAGACGTACTGCTAGTGTGACGGTGGTGGCGTTTCCCAGACGTCGCCTTTTGTACCGGTGGTTAGACAATGAGAACGGTAATGTAACAAAACTTACCTTATTTCCATCCCGATGGTGTATGACATCGTGTGATATTGGGCGGTCAAAAACGTCACTTGATGCCGTAGTAACCATTTCCCTCGAGATGACGAGAGGAGAAGATGGTTCAGAAGTCGTTGCACGCCGAGTTACGACCGGTGTTGAGATGGAGGAATGAGGGGGAGATGTAGCACTCGAGTTGGCCAGAGACATCTGTTGTCCGAGGATGGGTGGGCTGGACTGGAGTTTCTCCCGGAACTTTTCGAATTCTTCCCACTGCTTTGCAGGTACGACGACGAATAACATGAACTGTTTTGATTTGAAAACCGTAGCCTTTGAACCTTTTCGATTGCTGGCGTGAAGACACTCGTTGTAGAAGTATCCCTGTGTGCTGGCGTGTCTGGAAAGGTCAACCCATTTGCTGTCGCAGACAATAAACTCGTCCTCTCGCCAGTAGAACTGGGGGGAGTAAGCTTTGATGCGCGGTATCAACGTCTCCAGCGCTATGCCTGCAAGCTCGCGCGCGGTACTCAGTGCATCAACGTCTTTTAATCCCTCACAGATACTCTATCGATGTTGGTTAGCACTATCAACAGTATAGTTTGACCGAAGCTTAGCGTACGCCAATGTTATTTGCTCGCAAGTTCTTCTTTTTACCTCCAGCTTCAAAAACTGCCGATATCTCTAACGAGATGGTCTCCGCAGGTGGCGGATTATGAGCCATACGTCCCCAACGTTCACGCTGAGCCGCGTAGTGCCTATGCTGCGCACTGTAACCAGAAGAACCCGGTGGCAGTGGCTGCGGGACCTTCTGCCAAGCAGATGGCACATGGACGGTCGGACCACCAGGGGAAGGTGTCAGGTAGTTGGGTGGCGAGCACTGATATTCCGGAATGAACTTGTGACGCGCGGCCGGTATCGGTGGGGGAGGCATCATGCCAGGTCCAGATAACTTGTGGAGGTCCGGGGCGGCACTTGACATGGCCACGACACGGGGAGGGTTGACCGAAGCTACAGATAAAATAAGTCCGGTGACTACTTAGATCACTCGGAGTGGACACACCTCGCGACTGAGCAGCACTTATAGATTGGCGTATGTACTTTGGGTCGGGTAACACTGTTTATACTTCAGTTCAAAGTCGGTTGGACAGAGTAAAAATATACGCACTACGGGTGTTCTGTGCTCGAGCTGTGGTAGCAGGCTTGTTCCTGTACCATCCATAGCACATTTCACAGACAAACTTTCCAGGTTGAGCGGGGTCGTAAGCGGCAACATAGTAGCAGGGTTCGCCTTTGCGTATCTGAGCCTGACACTTGGACCGTTGGCAGACCCTGTCTTCTTTTGCGAAAGCATCCTCTGTAAATTGGGTGAAGAGGTCGTCGGCGCGCGTTTGCATAGTAGAAGAGTGGCGAGTGGGCAAGAACGATGGCAAACAGCTTAAGTACCATCCAGATGTCGCAGTTACCAACAGAAAACTCAGTACCGTCCTTGAGTATCGCATACGGCTGATAGATTTGGATGGCATCCGATAGGTAGATCGTCTTGGATGACGAGAAAAAGTAGCTCGCAAGCTCGATATATCGAGCATCAGACAACGGCTGAACTCGGGAGTTAGGAACGAAGCGGCCACGAAGTCAGTGCACGGCGACATACTTGTTGTGGAGAGGCAGTGGTCGAAGACGAAGCAGAAGCGATCGGTTAACAGTACACATGTCTGCAGTGTGGCTTGTAACGTTTGCGGAACTTGTGATCGCAACGGCTGTGTGTACATGTGGAATGCACCTTGGTACGTTGGATTGCCACTTACTTAAGAGCTGCGGTGAACTCACTGTTGCGCATCTCTTCAAGGTACAGCATCTAAGCCTATGTCTTTGCGCCCGAAGAATCAGAATAAGCCCACTCGTACGTACTAACACTTGCTGTGATATGATACGGCAGATTACTAACTTGTGATCTGTAGCACCCCTCGACCAAATCGAACCCCACATCAGGCGACTGTGGAAAGCCCGCCTGACGGATAAGGAGATACTGGCGGAAATCTGCAAGCATATTGATACAAGCGTTTATGGCATAGGGTGAGGTCCATGTTCGTTCATGGGAAGGAGCAGGTTTCGACTTACTGTCTTAGCAGTCTCACCAAGTTTCAAGAAATTCGAAAGCAGCTGGGACTTCTTCGCACCCGCCAGCAAGGGCACACCTGCGAGAGCATTCAAGACATCATGGTTGAGATGCGGAGGATGTACCCCGATGCCGGGCTACATGAGATGATCGGCTTGCTTTTTCATGAGCACGGCATGGCCGTCTCAAGGTGAGTGGACGTTTAACCATGTGTAACACTGACCAGAACTTTACATGTAGAAGTGTGATGCGTAGTTACTTCATTACCTATGAACCCCACCTGCTGAGACAACGCAAGGTCAATCGATTGCAGCGTCGCCGCTTTTGGGCGGCTGGTGTAAACGATATATGGGCTGTAGATCAACACGACAAATGGTTGCGTTTTGGCCTCGCATTGCATACTGGCATCGAACCCTTTTCGGGCCGGATCCTTTGGACGAAGGTTTGGCACTCCAATCGCAATCCACAATTGATACTCTCATATTTCCTCGATACCGTGAAAGAATTTGGCTGTAAGTATTTTCCTATTTTGTATTTGCCCTGCCTCACACACTGTGATCAGACATTCCCATGATCACTCAGAGTGATCCCGGCACGGAAAATTTCGGAATCGCAAATGCGCAAACCTTGCTGCGCCAGATGCACGACCCGACTCTCGAGGGCTACGTTCAGCATCGGTGGATGCGCACCAAGAAGAATATCAAACCCGAGATAGCTTGGTCACAGCTTCGCCGCCGGTTTTCTCCCAGGTTCGAGTCGCTGCTCGATACAGGTGTAGATGCCGGTTGGTACGATCCCGACAACACATTACAGCTGTAAGTACAATACACACCCAACCCTGCGTGCATTAGACCTAATCTGCCCACAGCATGGTCTTTCGTTGGGTATTTGTACCTTGGCTTCAAGTCGAGCTGAACAGCTATCAAGACCGCATCAACAACAGTCGAAAGCGCCGCGACAAAAAGAAGGTATGTTCATTAGTCAGTAAATGTGGATGTACTCACTGATAACTCCTGGGTTAAGGTTTTACCTCACGGGATCCCAGAGCTTATATTCACTTGCGCAGAAGACTACGGAGCATTAAATTTCAAAGTGAGTATTTCTTCTGTTTGACTCGAGTACGATGCTAACCTACTTGCACTGCATGTTAGATAATGGTAACTCCGGCTGCCATCGAACAAGTACGACAACTCTACGTAAATTCCAACCACGTTGTCTTCGACCTTGTGCCACCTTCTCTCAACGCGTTCATCGAGGCATGCTACCTCCAGTTGGGTCGCCCTTCCGTCGGACGCACATCCGCGTGGCAGATCTATAGTGACATCTTGGGTCTAATGCAGCGCTGCAGTGATGTGCCCGCCATCCTGATGACGATAGAAGACCGTGTTACAGAGCACGTCGAAGAGGTGAACCTCCTTCCCGGCCTTAACGATCTTCATGAGACGGAGGGCTACATGGGTGGTGTTGCGAACGGATTGGGCCTCCGTAAGTGATTACCAGATTTTTTAACTTAATTTATGTCTGATCTGTCTTCGTTTCAGAAGCCGGCCATTTACGGGCAATGGACGCATTCGGTAACGACGAGCCTGACATTCAGAATGAGATCGACGCTGCCCCCGCACTGCTAGTGGCCCATTTTTCCTCAGAGGATGACGATGACGAGGCAGACGAGGAAGATGTCAATGCCTACTTATGATTGAATGTAGTGTATCCTAGATCTTTACTACATGATGTGACGTCCGTGTTGATAGTTTAGTGTGGCCGATGCACATACAACCATACTCGCAATCGATGTCCCCACTTCACGTATTCAATACATCTGATCGGACATACGAAAACCTCGTGCAGTACATGGTGCTGGTAGGTGGTACATATTTACATACGAAGGGGACAAGATCGAGTGTTCACGCAGCATGTGCAGTCATGAGGCATTCATCGATCATCTTTGATTAGCGAAATCAACCGCGGGAATGTAATAATGACAACGTTCTCGTACGGAAAGCGGGTTGCTTTCTCGAGAGTACCTCGGAATGCACCTGCTCTCAATCTTATCCGACTCCTTTCTTGAAACGCCCTGCAACTTCTGGTACATAAAATGGGGCGATGGCAAGCTGTTGGTCCTCAGCAACCCCATGGCCGACACCGAATACTACTGGGCTCTTATTGGCAGCGATGGAAGTGCTCATGTTTACGGGTCTGACGACTGGTAAGTAACTCAAACTCGATCTTACGTGCGAGTACTGAAGCACGTAGTCCATTTATTGCATGTGGCCGTCAGTCACCAGCTTTACCCCTCACAATCCAGTGTAAATCAAGTGCCGAGGCTAGGCGTGTTGCGAGAACTCTTCAACCCATTGCAGATTCACTTCCACGAGGTGCAGACCATACACAGATTCTCGCGGCATTCGACATCCCACCTGTTCGAACGTTACTCGAAGATGAAGCTAGTTTTTATGCGATTGTCATAGGTTCACCCCCCAGTATCCATCGTACCGCGTAAGTCTTCACCTTGAGACTATGCAGTCTGTAGCCTAACTTCATGCAGCGAGAGTGCAGCGCGTGCCGAAGGATCATTCAGATACCGAATACGCAGGCAAACCACTTCGTTTTGGACGGCACTAGCTTTCATGATCGTCAAAGGAATTGCGCAACGCATGCCGCCCATGTTGACCTACAATGAGATAGGTGAAAATCCCACTCAGTCCGGAGTCGACTCTTTGGCGGATCAACTCCGTCATTCACTAACCGTTTCATCCCAAACCTCCCCAACCATCTCCACACCTTCTCGTACTTCCTTACCCTCACCCTCGCCCGGTTCATCGTTTTTAACCTCATCCGCTTCTCAGCGCTCCTCCGCTCTGCCCTCGACCAGCCCTTCCAGTTCAGAGGCTGTGGTCTCTCCCATCATCTACAGTCATGTTCGTAATCTGCGCGGCGTCATTTCCAGCAACTATTATCCAACATCGACTGCACGCATCCGACACCTCGCTCGCCCACTGGGTGACCTGGCAGCTCGATATCTTGCATCCCATGGATATGGAAGTGAGGCCGTTGATCGTATCATCGAGGCACACAGACGTGCACATAGCAACGAAGAACTTATCACGTTTCTCGCTGGCCAGGGTATGTCCGTTAACGAAGCCAAGTTTTTACTGGTACTCGTAGACCTACGTGATACTGTACCGAGATAAAACGACTTAGGCTTGTATATGCGCATCTCAAATCGAGTTTTTTGTTTGACTTTTGCTCACTGGTACTTTGGACTGAGACATATGTATAACCGTGCTAGTAGTGCTATGACAAATTGACTTCCATGCTGTGACATACTGACATATGTGCTAAGGCATACTGACTTTTGTGCAATTGACTTCCGTGGTATGACATATTGACTTCTGCACTACGACGTATCGACTTGGTCATTTGAACTTAAGGTGTCGGACGTTCGGACATAGGCAGATTGGTGATTGGGGTCTCACCGAAAGTCATTTTCCAAAAGTAGTATCGACTTCGGCAAAATTCACTCGGCGCCAGAATTATGTGGCGCGCGTGTCCCGCTTTCCATACTCATCCACGCTTCGGTCGTTTGCTCTCTGCACAAGACGCAAATGTCAGCTTCCACTCTCTTGCATGCACCATTGTCGAGGACATACACTTCGACGGCAGGTTGCCGCGTGCTGCGATCTCTCCAAGGTTCGTCGTTGCGCTACACCGCGATTGTCGCATCCTGAGCGATTTCTGTCAGTGAGACGTGCTGCTAGCTCGTCAGCGCAGTACGTTCCAGGTGGACGTATGTATCAAATTCATGTTTGTTTGATCCTGCAGCTTCTAAAGTGAACCAAAGCCATCTACAAGGGTACCGTGAATGATCCAACCACCTTTCCCCCACCGTCCAAGATGCACGGTTCACACCATTGGTCATTCGAACGTCTCCTGGCCGCATCTCTCGTCCCAATGACTGCTGCTGCATTCGTCACCTCGGGGTCTAGTTATCCCGCTCTCGATGGAATTTTTGGCGTAAGCTTGGTCATGCACAGTCATATCGGGGTAAGAATCGATTCGAGAGTGGTATGGTCATGTCAATTGAACGATTGGACCTTGCCAGTTTGACTGTATGCTTGTGGACTATCTTCATCCGCGGAAATTTCCCTTCCTTGGAAATTTCATGAAATGGACACTCCGGACAATGACACTCGGTGTTCTCGTTGGAGTATACCAATTCAACACAAACGATATCGGTGTGTGACGTTATATCTCGCCTCTTCCTTTGAAGACTATCTAATGCATGTGACCCGCAGGGCTGACGGAACTAATCGCAAAGGCGTGGAAGGCATGATTGAGGGCTTCCACTAAGTCCGCAGAGTAAAATGTTTGTCGTGTGAAGAGGTCATTTGTCCATTTTATTCCGCATATCTCCATCAATGGAAAACCAACGGGTTTTATTCTGGCGTCTCACACTACATCATTGATATTCACGGAGCGGCAAGGTAAGTTTTTCAGCGTACTATCAAGTAGTAGCTAGCAGTTAGAATACCGTGAATTGTTTTGATGTTTCCCGCCGAATCGTCAACTCGATCCTAAGGTAAAAGGAGGTTCCCGATGGCAAGCCCGCTTAGCTCAGTGGTAGAGCGCGTCACTTGTACCTGACAACACTAAAATCAGGGAGATGATGAGGTCGGTTGTTCAATCCAGCCAGTGGGCACTCTTTTTTGTACACCTTGCAACCAGCAATGTAATTAGAAGTGAGTCCAATGCGCTCGAACACCACAACAAGTAGGCATACAGTGTCACACAAGTAAGAGGGTGAAGGGAGCATGGCAGTATGAAAAGGGATGTGGACGTAGTCACTAAGTCACGATAAGCTAGTATCTCTCCGGTCCATTGCTCACATGAAAACCTCAGTGATCGCGGGATTTCCTATCACGTTTCCTGTGAGCAAGCACCATGCGTCAGAAAACGAGGTCGGGGACCGCACCTGTATTCGCCTTCTGCGGCGACGCTCAGCTCTTCAATGGCGCCTTGTGCGGATGAGAGTGCCTCGGCGGCAGCAGCAAAGTAGAGTAACTGTATCAAGCTCACAACGAGTTGTGTCTACAAGAGGACAAGGACACGTACCTGGGCCTTGGCTAGTTCATTCAGATTCTTTAGGGGCTCGGGCTAGAAGTATCAGTGGAGTAGGTGGATAGTAACAACACAGGAGGAATACTGACGTTTTCAAGCACGGCCTTCATGAGTGTAATTGCAACCTCGGTCTTTTGAACGAGGTCATCTTCTGCGTTCTCAACATCTAGTCGCGCCTGCTCTTGCTTGGCAGGACCGGCATTCTTCAAACTATCCATGTTGACTGTCAGTTGATCCAGTGGCCCCTTGGACAAAAAAAAGTGAGATCCCGCACGTTTGTTTCGCGGCATCGAGTTCAACTCGGCTGCTACGGACTGCCTGGCGCGCCTTCATGGCAGCGCCGATGGATGTCGACAAAGTCGTCTGCCATGGTTGAAGGTATTCAGTGTAGATGGACTCGTCATGCTGAAGGCGTGCATCGGCAATCTTTTCCCAAGCTCCAGCATATTCCGCAAGTGCGTTGCAGAGCTTGTGCTCGTTACCGCCGGGAGCACCCTGCATGGCATTGGCAGCACTGGTGGCAGCGCGGCAGAGGGCGTGTGGGAGCGTCTTAGGTTGAGCAGTTGGTGCAGCTACAGGAGACGGGACAGGGAGATTCGTGCCCTTGAGATTGTTGGCCGCGAAATTAGTGATACCGTGCCCGATAGTAGTGGAGAGTTCAGTAATCGATTCCTGAATCTGAACAGGGTAGTCGTAGCTCTCATTCTCATACGCTTTGGTGATCCTGGCCAAGCGGGACCCGTCAGATAGCGGTACAAATGGAGGGTGCGCTGCGACCTTACTTGAGCAAGGAAATATGGGCCTGACGCAATGCGTCGACACGGGCCTCCAGGTCCTTGTACTCTGCATGAGGGTATCAATCAAAGGATGCGAGTAGCTGGTGATTTGGGGAGTGAATAATTGTTACCTTGGGGCAGTTCTGTGATGTCTTCCGGCGCGACTTGGCCCAAGCGTTCCCTGGTCAACTGAACGCCAGAGTTGAAACCCTTCGTCAGTTTGCTTCCTGCCTGCGCGAAATTGATGTTCGAAAAACTCGATTGAAACTTGCTCCAGTCCATGGTTGTCTTTTGGTTTCTGGGCAACGTCTGAGGCTCAGTGGGTCAACAAATGGCTGTGAGTCCGGTGTCAGGGGGCGGAGTTGTCCTGATATGGAAGGCGGTGTCAGATGTCCTCGTCGTGGATGGGCGACGTGTCAGTACCGATCTCGTTTTCTGCACGCTGACCGCCATGTACAGGGGATCAGGCTTTGATTTCTCAAACTCACTGCGGTGAGTGTACCAGCATCGTATTACGATACGTGACCGACGCATGATATACAGAAATGACTTTCTTCAGCGGAAAGGAGTCGCTTTGCCCAAGGCTACCAGTACCGGTACAACGATCGTAGGTTGTATCTTCAAGGACGGCATTGTCCTCGGTGCAGACACGCGCGCAACCGAAGGCGAAATCGTAGCCGATAAGAATTGCGAGAAAGTATGTGTCGCTCGCTTGTATAATTCCCTCCTAGCCAACCTCCGCACGCGACACAGATACATTACATCTCAGAATCTATTCGATGCTGCGGCGCGGGCACGGCTGCAGATACGGAATTTGTAACTGCATCTATATCCTCAAATATGGAGCTGCATGCTTTACATACGGGGAGGAAACCTCGCGTGGTTGCAGCCATGACCATGCTCAAGCAATATCTCTTCAAGTACGAGGGTTACTGCGTCAAGGTGTATAGTAATACTTATCTACCGCAGATACCAGGGCAACGTGGGTGCCGCACTCGTGCTGGGAGGTGTAGACTCGACCGGTGCTCACCTCTTCACGGTCCACCCACACGGTTCTACCGACAAACTTCCATACGTCACCATGGGGTCGGGTAGCTTGGCAGCCATGGCCGTGTTCGAAAATGGATGGAAACCAAACATGGAGGTAGGCAGACAATTTATCCCCTGGTTCCGAAGTGATATCGGAATGGTGACGTTTGTTCTGCCGATCAGCGGGAGGAAGCCCTCAAGCTAGTTTGTGATGCCATCGCTGCAGGCATTTTCAATGACCTTGGTTCCGGATCCAACATCGACGCTTGCGTCATCACGGCTAGTCACACCGAAACGCTGAGAAACTTTGTCAAACCTAACGAACGCATCGCGAAAGAAAGGAAGTACGGATTTAGACATGGGACGACGGCCATCAAGAGCGAACATATACGCAGCCTGGTTGTCAGTGAAGAGATTACGCCGATCAGAGGCGAGGCCATGGATGTCAGCTAGATATCTGGTAGGAAACACTGTAATACTGCTACTCATTCAACTGGCTGCCCCGTTGATATCACGAATTTTCATTCTCTGTACTATCTGGAGTAACAAGGCTCGCGGAACCGAGGGGCCTCCTCGAAACATACGTGATAACTATGCAAGGGAATGTTGTACAATGTATGTGCTACTGCTGCTTTAGACCAAAATGCGAGACACCGCTCGGAATGCAACGAATACAAGGCTATAATCACAGCGAACTCCGGTTTGAATCTGAAGCTGGAGAGATGACCGCTACGAGGACGGAGATGTCTGTCAAGTTGAAGTCAGTACGGTCATCGAGCATCATGCGCCTTTCATCTTACCATCTATTTTTCCACCCTTGAAAGACTTGCCTTGCTCCCTTGCCCGTCGAGCGAAGGGAACTTCATCTTCAACCTCCCCATTCTCATCATCAGCGACAGTGTTTCCCCTCCTCTCTGAGACACGACGCGCCCTCGAGCACAACGCTTCGCTCAACATACCAGCCAGAGTTCTGCGTCCAAGCAGTCCACCTACGCTGCGTTCGCTGTCCTGCAAAAAAGAGCGCTTGAATCGAACGACTTCGTCAAGGACTTCCGAGTCCCACAGGTTGTCGCTGAGCCCGTCACTAGCGAGAATGAGGATGTCATCTGCCTGCACCGGGAGTTCCACGATCTGCGCGTCACGTGGGCGGGCAGAAGAACGAGGACCAAGTTGAACAGGGGTATTAAATTTCCACCACATCTCCTCACTACGCCATGCGATCTGTTCATCGCGCACAAGCATACCCATACAATCACCCAAATGTGCAATCTTGAGAACTACATCGCATGCAGAGGTAGATGATGGAGAAGAGAAGAGCATCGGTTTAGGTGGAGAGACATTCTGTGGTGAATTCCGCTGTGAATGTTGCAAAATAGCCACAAGTGCTGTAGACGAGCCCGTCAAGAGCGGTACTGTCTTGGGAAGGGAGGGTATGGGAGCCTCTGGCGGTTGCGGTGCTGGAGGCTTCTTGTGCGCAGTAGACTCTGCGATGATGACGACGTCGTCGTCCTCAGGTATCGTTCCAAGTGAAGGTGTACCAGTCTTGGCCAGTGATGGCGGAGAGGAAGACGTCTCCGCAGGCTCCGTTACAACGTGAGCCTTGAGCGTGTTCTCGTATGCACGCTCGAGAATCATCAATACGTCCAGTCCGTCCTCAAGGTCTTCCAAAGAATCTTCTAGTTCTTCATTGAGTTGATCTGGATCAGCGCTCCGCGACCACGAGTCAGCCAAGGCTGTGCAGTTCGTATGCCTGGGCGATACACTGCGAGACGGAGAGGCAGTTCTGTGATGGGAGGTAACTGTCTTTTCTGCATGGAGTGTTTCCGCCGAACAATGATGCATGAGCCGCCTCGCAAACAATGCGCTCGGAGTGGGATCTTCTGGTGCATGGTTGGATGCTGTCGCATCTAAACACAAAGGATCATGATGAGACGCGCATGGACAGTAGTTGAGATGAAAAACACACCTTTCGGCCGTGACCAACCTCCGACGCCATCGGCGACGCCCATGGCATTTTCGCGGACAAAGTAAGCATCCTCGCCAACTTGGACTGCGAGACTGAGGTCCTCTGCCTGTGGGCCGCGGCCCTGGAAAGGGGAGTTGTTGCTGTAGTCGTCTCTGCGGGATGTGGCGTGCTTGCTGGCTCGCTTTGGGATACCATATGCACCCACGTCGAGGTGGTAGCGCACGCGTGGACGTTTTACGTGCTTGCGAGAGTCAGAGTGATCTGAGACATGAACGTTGTAGAATGGCACGGGCGAGAATGAAGAGTAAGGGAAGAGGCCGGCTGTTTGGTAGGCCACTGAGACATGTGGCGGGGAAGTATTTGCCTGGGGAGAAGTGAGTGCAAGCGAGAAGGGCGGCTGACTGGATGTCTGCCCGTGGCCGTTGGGAGTGCTTTGTGTGTGCTGGCTGGACGAGCCTTCGCCCTCCGCTTTGACAGGGAGGCGGGATGTGGAAAGAGCATGGGGGTTGCCTGGACGTGAGCTGGGAGGAGGTGGGGGTGGGGAATCGAAGAAGGCGAGTGGCCCCGAGGATGCGTTGGTGTAGAGCGAGCGCGCAGACGGTGCAGAGTTCGACCGCACTCTGGACAGCGACGACGACGACGACGGCGAGGCGCGAGGCAGAGCCGTACAAAAGCGCTTTTGAAATGTCTTCATCGTCGGACCCGGCGCACTCATTTTCTTCACATTCGACTGAGCTCACTAAACAACAGTGGACACCGACGATGAGGACGACGACGAGTGTAAACGAAAATTATAAAATCACAGATCACAGCTTTCGGGGAGATCCGGGCGACATTGTGTCCGGGCACACACGTCCAAAAAGTGTAGTTGACAAGTGGTATTCGAGACTAAATACGCTATTCACGCAGCCTTACCGCTATTCACTTGGTTCAGCGCTGCATCTGCCTTTTGCAAGTCTCTCTCGCTCAAACTCTTGGTCGCCCCTCCTGGCGCAGGCGTACTCACCCCAGAGTGCATGGAGCTGCCGCGGGAGCGCATCTTTAGGACAAGCGGGCTGCTCGACCAATGAGCGACGAGAGAAATTGACAGTAGGTGTGACTTACAAGGGGTATCCTTCATCATCGTCTTCGGCCGACTTTGGAAAACCAAAGCCACGATAGTCACTCGTATTCAGACGTTGCATCTAGTAAATTCACGCGTGAGCGAGCGTAACGCCACAGATAAGCATGCCTACCTCTTCCGTCAACGTTCCCATGTCCCCAGGAGTGGCTAGTCCAGTAATGCGCAGACGCGGGCTTGCAGGAACCGAGGTTGGGTGGTACCGCTCGGGCCCACTGCTGAAGTAGTCCATCTCTTCCTCCTCTGATTCCCCGTTAGAGTTGACGAAAGCGTCTGGATACGCCCGCCTCAATGCCAGCTGTCGCGACTTCGAATACTCCACGCCCAAGCTTTTCCAATCAAGCAGAGGACTGAGTCGCTCTACCCTGTTTCGCTGGTTGATACGCTGCCTCCGCGTCTTGCTGCAGAAGCTAAACAAGTAGTTTGCAAGTTGGTTAACCGAGTCCTCTGGGGACACCAAACGGCGATCGACAATATAACAGCCTTCGTCCTCGGGATTCTCGATCATGTCTTGCATGAAACATCCAAAACCGGACAGGTTAGTGGTAATCGACGGCACTCCCATCTAGCCAGCACGACGGTCACTCGATCCCCTTCTTCGTGCAGAAGCCTATCACTTACCACCGTGCATTCCGCAGGGGTGTATCCCCATGGCTCGTAGTAGCTTGGGAACACGCCTAAATGACAGCCCCTGACGAACTCTTCGTAATCAAGGCCCAGAATCGGATGATTGGAGTTGAGAAAGTCGGGGTGGAAAACGACCTTCACTCGATCTTCGTGTCCGTTGAAGAGCTTCACTTGACGAATCTGCTTAAGAACTGGGTCGTTGGCATCATCTGCCATGTTGTGGGTAACGACGGGTGGAAGCGAGCCGCGTTTGAGCGCGAATATTCTCCGCTTCAGAAGAACCTGGTCTTCCGTAGAGATCAGGTTTGAGGGCGTGAGTTCGAACTTGCCTTCCCTGCAATGGCGACTGGCTAGTATCCTCACTCTACTGTCCTAGATCAACACATACCCATTGAATCTTGCAGCGTGATCAAACAGGCGGTCTCCCACGCGCTTTTGTATCTCAGCAACAGTGTCTTGGAGCTGCTTCATCACGGCTTGCCCCTTGAGAGCCTCGATAGTATAGGAATTCGTGGCGGCAGGCATGATGATGAAGGCAACCACCGTCGTCTTTGAACCAGATTTCTTGAGGAGATAGTTGAGACCTTTATCGACGTTAGAGAGAGATACATAGTGTATATCAGAAACACTGACGGGCTAACGACTCGATGAACATGTCGACACCCTTGTTACGGTACTCGTAGCGACCAGCAGTGAACATCTGTGTGCGCATCAGTGAACCTGACGAACGGATAGAGCAGTCCATGGCGTACATATATTGTATTGTCGAGGTCGAAGTCGTAGTGGCCATAGAAGTGGCCGCGGACGAACTCGTGTATTTTTGCTTTGGCGGTGGCATGCAAGTTCTGGAATTCGTGCATGGCTTGGAATTTGACGACATTTAAGCCGTTGGGCAAGATACCGTCCGGTTTGCGCTTGAGGAGATACTCCGCCTCGTAGGCAGTGATGTGAGACACGGTTGTGAACACGTCTGAGCAGTGTGCGGATGCACGTTCGATGCAGTACCGGTGATATATGCCGCGTTTTCCGGCTTCATGATCGACGTCAAAGTACTGCAGATTGTTGTAAAAGTCGACATTGCCAGCACAGAGATAGCGACCCAAGAGGGTTGCGTGTGTGGTGAACACGGTCGTAACGTCGATGTGGCGTTTCCGGCAGATGGGAATTGCAACACCAGCCTGCCACTCGTGGAAGTGAGCAACGACTGCAGTGTCGACTTGCCGTGAGACGTACTGCAATTGGGAGAGTGTGAGATGAAGATGCTTATCGGAAAGAAAAAAAAAAATCTACCTCGCCGAGGAAGCAAGCCACGAGATAGCCAAACAGGATGGCGTCATTGGTCTCGGTGTCGTTAGGAGGGGAGGGTATGCCTGCGAGGTTCCAAAGGTCGCCCTTCCACTCATCCAGACGATGGAAAGCACTCCCCGTATCGAAGAGAAGGACGCGAGGAGCTCCTTCGATGAGCCAGCGACCGTAGAGGGACTTTACACCTTGGGCACGCATCTGTTCTAGAGAGGCGGCAATGGCGGGGTCTTCGGGTTCGAGGGCCTCCACCTCCAGGGGGGCAGTCTTGTAGATGAGAGGACCGATGAGGGTATATCTGTCGCCATACTCTGCGACGGTGACGGGTACTTTTGTCTTGATGACGGTGTAGATACCGCCGACCTTGTTGGCGACCTCCCAGGCGCACTCGAACAGGAGGTGGTTTTGGACGTCTCGTTTGGCCGGTGTCTCTTCAGCCATGCTCTCGTCGTGGATCGATATCAAGCGAGTTCGCTATGGAGCTGCCAGCTGGAGTGTATTTTCCGACCTTGACATCATAGCAGTAAGATCAACAGCCCACGTGAACTTATCAATTAAACGGGCCCATATCAAGCATCTCTCAGAGAAAAAATGTATACGTTTCTAATCGATGACAGTGATCTGACTATTAGGCAAGCAACGCAACTACCACCGCCGTCGCCGTGGAAGAAATCAGGTTCACCTGTGTGTACGCTTGTCAGACCGACGCTCAAGACGTCACTGCGCTACGGACCTGATTGTTGGTCAGCACGTTCAACCCGCTGATAACCTTGATGGACTCCTTGTCACGGGGAACGGACGCGTCCTGCAAGACCCGCTTACTGTCCACAGAGTACCGTGTGCGCTGGACGGTTGCTCCGAGGAACGAGTCCAACTGAGGGGGTCAGGTCGCGCTGTTCCGATTCCGAAATCGATCGCGCACGTACCATTGACCCGAGGACTCCCGCAGCGGTGCCCCAGAGTATCAATGAAGGCAGTATACCCATCCAATCGGCTCTGCAGGCACCATTTTCTATGACCAGACTCGCGAAGAGAGTCAGTCCCACCACGCACCCGCCCGCGATCGATGCGAGGGTGCCTCCGACGGAGATGGCACCGTTGGTTCCCGGAGGCACGGGTTTTAGCGTCGTAATTAGAATAGGCGGAGAGGTGGAGAGTATGCCCAACTCCGAAGCTAGCGTATCACCCAAACAACAGGCGAATTGACTGAAGTGCATCGGAAAAGTGTCGGGATGATCAAGACGTCGGTGGGACTTACCCCAGGACGATAAAGAGGAGTGCTCGACTGAGACCATTGGATATATTTGCAGACAAGGGACACCAGCCTTCACTGTCGTACAGGGGACCCTGGGGCAGAACGGACGGCAGCAAGGACCACGGCAGCACGTTTGGTGCAAACGTCACGCTCCACACGACTGCAGCGGTGAATGCAGCTATCGAGTTGCAGAGTACCTGCCAGCCAGTGCGGTAACCAGCATCCTGGAAGCCTTCTTCGAGCTGTGCCTTGCGTTTCTTCCCATCTGTGCTCTGTCAACACGAGCAGTGACTGAATACGCATCAGCGACTTACATTTGGTCGCTCGCGAGGCGAGTAGGTAGAATGAGATGAGGGTCGCGCCTATTGCACGGACAGGCGTCGCCATCACCAGAAAGCCTACGACGAAGGCCGTGGCGGCGCCCGACGGCGACAGTTTGCGGGAAAGGACTCCATTCACGCTGAGCGCGGTGGCCAACACGAGGGGTATCACCGGAAACGTCGTCATTCTAGTAGTCAAGAACGTCGCCCACAACGAGCGCGCGGCACAAGGCACTACTCAACGTATGTAAACAGTTCTATGAGTAGTAGCCAGACTACGAATAGGATCTCGGCGTTTGCAATATCCACCAAAATGCGAGGGTATGGATGATTACAACTGGTAGTCATACAACCGTCTCGGACTGGGAAGAGGATCCTTGTGTGGGCTCCAGACACACACTCTGTGTGGTACTCGGTGAGGAAAGTTGGGCGTTCTTGCCCTTTCCTGGTGGTGGGGGATGATAAACCTTCTCCTAATCGGCCATTGTCAGAAAACACAACTACCGACAAAGGTTAACTTGCCTTCTTCTTCTTTTCAGGTTTCGCGCTGAGATTAGGGTAAGCAAGCTGCTCGATCTGTTTCCAGTCTTCATTTGCGAAAAATGTTGCTTGGATCGGTCCCAGCAAACTTATGATGGCGTCACGGACTGAAGCCTTCAAGTCCCCAGGATGTATCTTCTTTGCAGCAAAGTCATCTTTTAGCTCCTGGTAGTTCTGGTAATGACTTGGTCCACCACCCTTCTCCCGCGTAATCGTAAACACGGTGCCTTCGGGGGCATCATCTGCCACGAACGGCTTTTGTGATCCGGCACCCTCCTGACCGTCAAGTCCACCTTCGTTTCGCAGGCGCTCTAAACGCAGTCGACTAACAGGTATCAGCACGGCTTCAAGGAAAGCGAGAAGACCATTTTCGGAGACGTTTCCCTCCTCACAAAATGCTTTCTTAATCTTGCGTTTCACCACTTCGGGCGGGTCGAGGAAATCGATTTTGGAGTCTGGGTCCGAGGCAGACATTTTACCACCCATGAGGCCAGGTACCATAGGGTTCATAAGGTGAGCACGTTTAGAGTATCCCAGTCGCGGCAAGTAAAGCTCTGCAAATGTGAAAATTTTTCGCTACCGGTGCGCATGAGCACACCGCGTCGCAAGTGCGTGCATGACCGAGGACCCACTTGGTCGACTCCCCCAAACTGGAAATCCACGTCAAGGTATTGTTCGTCGAGAGCTTGCAGACCGGGATATAAGAGCCCGCTCAGCAGAGGACTCTCTACCTGCTTCACAACTTCGGCGCCAGCCTTCTTCGCGTCATGCTCCGTGACGAGCGTCGACAACTTGTAGACATCAAGCGTGTAATCTTTGCTCAGCTGGTAGTCTGATCCTTTGACGAAGGTAAGTTTTGAGGTAGGAATGCCGAGTGAGGTGAACACCGTGCGAAGGATACATTCGTAGTATTTGGTTCGGTGGGTAACGAGATCCAACGGTGCCTTCAGGTTATCGAGGAATGCGTGTACATCTTCGAGATGCTGAACGATGATCGGGGGCTGAATGAGGGAGGTGTACTTACCTGCAAGCAGTATCTTGACTTCGACACCCGCTCTAAGGAAATCTGCGATCTTGATCAGTGGTACGAAGTAACCGATATGAGCTGGATGGGGAGTGCGTCAGATGCCTAGACGGCGATGGCAGGGCACGATGGAGCGCACGACGACCCGTTGGAGCGGTGCCCCAGTAACATCTTGGAGCTCTTCCTTCTGCAAGTATTGACTTGATTTGACTACCCCCGAGAACTTCCTGGAGTCTGGAAGTAATCAGGTGGTATTTTTCCTCCTCAGAGGCCATTCTTGCAGGCTTGATATGTTTCGGAAATCAGAAAGTAAAGATCGATTAGTAATCGTAAACAGATTTCGAAAGCGTTGTCAGTAGTCAAGTGTCTCATGGCTCTCGTCTCGAACTCTGTTTATCTACGACATCTACGAGAAATTAACGGCCGTGGTCCTTCGTCGCAAAGTTACGCAATAAGCTCCTTACTTCCTCGCCTCCCCTGCTAGTAGTGTAGATAACGTCGCTGAGCTGAAATCCATTGAATTGGCTCGCGGCGCAAATCGTGTAGGCACCCATATTGTTGAATCCTAGCCAGTCGCCGACCTGCAGCGCACGCGGTAACTCAACACACTTGCATACGCAATCGATGGAGTCGCAAGTCGGTCCCCAAACGCTGCTCGCCGACACTGGTTCCGAGGCAGACACGTGGAAGGAGCCGTTCATCGACAAGACATAGGGCTCGACCGTCTGGTGATCGAACATGATGCAGTTAAATGCACCATAAACGCCCTCGTTGATGTAATCTGCGATCAGTTAAAAAAGATCAACGACAGGCTGTGGAGTACGGGAAAATAAACATACACATCATTGCAGGTTCATTCTCCTTTCCCGCAACGAGATCAACCCTCGTCTCATTGTCCTGCAAGATAGGTGCCCTGCGCGCAATGATGTTTGCGGCAAGGGAAAAGGCTCGTGAGACATAGAACCGACCAGGCTCCGCGACAAGCCTGATCCCACTCCGGTCGGGGAAGTACTTGTCGATTGCGCGATTGATGACGACGGCAGCAGCCTCGAAGCGTGTGTCTTCAAAGCCACCTCCGATGTCGAGAAGGGAGAAGTGGTATCCTGCGCGTTCACCCAAGTCGAATGCTTCGCGAGCACGCCTGACAGCATCCTCGTATATAGTGGGGTCGTAGCAGCCACTCCCCACGTGGAAGCTAACACCAATGACGTCCAGATGGAGCTCCCTGGCTTTGAGTAAGAGGTCAAGAACGACATCCAACGAAGCACCAAATTTGATGCCGAAACGACAGATGCTCTTGGAATCATCCGCGAGAATGCGGATGATGAGTTTGGCCGTAGGATGTGAGCGTGCAATCTTGTAGAGTTCGTCGGCGTTATCGAACGTCATTTTATCGACCCCTGCTTTAGCGGCACCACGAATGAAGGAGGTGGCCTTGCATGGATTGGCAAAAATGATTCTGTCGGGGTCGACACCTCCGATGCGGAGGACTTGGGATATTTCTCCGTTGGAGGCACAGTCAAATCCTGCACCGAGAGAGGCCAGGAGCCTTAGGACGTAAGGGTCCGGGTTACATTTCACGGCTTAAAAGCCAAAGAATGATGAGTAGTGAGCGACAGGAAAGTCGGACAGCGCACCGTAGTGAGGCTCGATGTCCGGGAGGCAACGCAACCACCTCTGATGTTGGAGGTATACCTGGGTGAGATCTGCCACGAAGAAAGCTTTTTCAGCGTCGGGTACATTCGCAGCTGCTCTGCGAGAGGCATTCATCACGCCATTCCGAAGGTGCATTTCTGGGTGTCCTCTGAAGAGGGGAGGCAGGGAGTCGAAGATCGCCTCTCCCTCGACGTCGCCTGCTGTGGAGGGTCCATGATCGGAAAAAACGAAGTCGCTCCGGGTGGTTTCTCTGTGGGGTGCAATGGGTGAAACAGGGATGTCGAAAGGAGTCAAAGGGAGAACTTCCATCCGAGTGAGAGCTCTGAGAAGGGCGACGGTCCCCTGCTTAGCACGAGGTGTGCAGCATCCAACGTTTTTTTTTTTCGGTAGGGGTGCAAAAACCGACCAACTCCAATCAAATCCGATGGTCTCTCTTTTTCTCACGCGCACTCAAATCTTATCAGAGTATATTTCAGACGCGAACAGCGAGCATAGTCATATGTAAGATGGAAAACACGACAACAGTCATAAGCTATGCGACAGCGTTCACCGGTTCTGGTGAGGAGAGGCATTCGTCATCAGAACGCCAACGCCAAAAGTATGCCATACCTTGACGAAGCCGATGGCAGCAGCCTTTTCACGGAAGCATTGACGGCAGAGGTCAAGCCCGTATTTGCGAATCAAACCAGCTTGGTGGGCACAGAGACGGCTAGAAGACATTCTCAAGCTCTCGTCAACCGTCAGCAGTCCAGCACACGCACCATTGGCGGCTTCCCTTGCCAAACTTTCGGGGACGAGAAAACCAGACGGCGTCGTGGGTCATTTTGTATATCTAACTAAAAAGAAGGTTCTTAGCGTGCAAGAACGGTGAGTGTAACCTTTGCATACCTTTGCCGACGATGAGGTTGAAGATGAAGACGGCCACAACTCGAGTGCAAGTTAAAGTTCAAGCCACCAGAGGCGCCGACGATGCCGGGGAACAATTTACAAGCTCCGTTTGAATTGTTATTGCTTATCTCATCGCTTAGATAAGAGTCTTAGATAATCCACGTGTCGGACTGCAAGACACTTGTTGGGACAAAGTTGCGCGTGAGCCATGGTGAACTACGGCGGAGGTGCGACGACAGCATTCGCGCAAGCTGATCTGACTGTTGCTTGCCGCAGACGAAGTATCCGCTCTCGTGGTGGACATTGGCTCGTCATCAGTCCGTGCTGGGTACGCGGGAGACGATACGCCGAAAGCGGTCGTGTCCTCGTATTATGGCTACAAGACTACAGCAGGCGACTCTGACGCAAAACTCTACCTGGGCCAACATGGCCCTTCCATTTGGAGGGAGGGTATGGAAATCGGGAACCCCTGGCGAGACGGACTCAGTTAGCATGTCCTGGTTCATGACCCTTCTCTGTTTCGCTCAACGCCTCCCCAGTATTCGACTTCAACCCAATCCCTCCTTTGATATCCCACGCACTATCAGATATCATGCGCGCTAACCCGTCTGAACATCCCGTTCTCGTGACAGAGCCGGCCTGGAATATTGCAGCCAACCGAGAGAGAATGGCCGAGATCATGTTCGAGGAGTTCCAAGTTCCTGCTTTTTACATTGCTAACACGGGTGTCTTGAACGCGTAAGTCCAGCACCTTCTCTCGCCTTGTTCTCCACGTGGCTGTCTAGCTTTGCTGCAGGAAAAGGCTCAGCACTGGTGATCGATGTTGGACACTCTGTGGCTAGCATAACTCCCGTCGTCGATGGTTTCGTCTTAAGGAAAGGTGATTAACTTGCTTTTCGGGGAAGAGCGGGTGTGACATGGATATTTTCAGGACTAGTTTATTCTGCCCTCCCAAAGTTGGTGCACGCACACGCGAAGCACATCCTCACAACCCCAACCCCCACACGAGGAAGCATAGACTTGTATCCACACCAGCTGATTGCCTCTAAAATTGTGAATACGATTAGCCTGCTATGGTTCGCTGATTTATAATTACCCACCAGCCTGTTGAACCGTCCGCGCCTCCCCGTTTCGCATTGCGCGAAGACCGATTAGCCGGGACAACCGAGAGTTGGAAAACATGGTACGAAACTCGGGAGGTGGATGAATGGATACAAACCGTGGCAGGTGTGCTCGATCAAGGGTGGAACGAACAGTAAGTACTATAACCATAATTCCGTTGGTCCGCTTCCCATAGCCGCTCAGAGCTGCTGCTGCGCGGCCGCCTCGTCAGTACGAATTCCCCACAGGATTCAATACTTCCTTTGGCCCTGAGCGTTTCCAAGTCGGCGAGGAGTTCTTCTACCATTCACCGCAACTTGTCGTATGTAATGCATACCTTTTGTCGCTGACGGATCTCGCCTACCTTGATAGCTAGGCACAAAATCCTAACTTGCCAAAGAATATACCGACATTGCTATCGGAGTCTCTACGTGCCTGTGACCCGGATTTGCGCCAGGTATTGCTGGGCAACGTCGTTCTTACAGGTGGCGGGAGCCTCTACACTGGTTTTGCCGACAGATTGGAGAACGAGTTGTCCAGGAATTTTTCACACGTGAGTTGGCATACTGACTCCATGAATGAAGGTTCTGATTGACGTCACTGACAGGTCAAAATTCACGCTCCGGGGAACCCAATCGAGAGGAAGTACGGTGCATGGCTCGGCGGTAGCATTCTTGCAAGCTTGGGTACGTTCCATCAATTGTGGATCAGTCGTGAAGAGTGGCAGGTTCGTTCTCCACCGCTTCTCGACCAAATGTCTCATTCATCTCTCTGTTTGCAGGAGCATGGGAAGGCTATCGTTGGTCAACGATGTAAATAAGCTGATCTCGACACTTTCGAGCGCGATCTGACATTTATGTAACGGGCTCCTGTCGCATAGTTCAAACGTGTTATTGATAGGACGACGCAATAAGATTACTGTTCGTGTAGAATACATATACCTGGGTTTCTTCTTAGTATTACTTAAACAAACAGGCGGTTACTTCATGATGTAATGGTAGTGGTTTGCACCGTTGTGGTGCCTTCCTGCGAAGACACCAGTGGTGGCGCAGACGTCGACGGCGCTGTAGAATCTGCATTAGTCTTTGGACCAGCGTATGGCCGTTGCCATTGCAATTGAAATCTGTACGTGCCGTGCGCAGTGTTACTGCTGTTGGCTGGAGGACGATGCCCTTGGGGTGCGACATAGTAGCCCGGGTAAGAGTACGGTAACGACGGATACGCCTGGGTTTGAGTAGTTTGGTACATGGAATATGGCCATGCCCCGGTAACAGACGTATTCCCTGGTGTAAGGTGAGTTGGCAAGTGCAACGTTGGAGCTAGCGTTGGCGGGACTGTTGAAGGGCTGCCCGCCAGTCCAGTGTACGTGGAAACGTCCTGCGTATTAAGAACAGGAGGCAATGTCACTGTGTCGTTGATTAGGTGACGTCACAAACCAAAGCACAATCCAAGATACTCACTTTGCATTGGTGCAGGTTCGGCTGGCTTTTGTACTACTGCCTGACCATCACTCGAGCCAAAGAGGACGCTGCCCCATTTGAACTCGCGCTTGACCCCTCTATCCCAGAGGACTTCAATCGATTTTGTCTCCTCGATGATACGCACCAGCGAAACCTCAAAGACACCGGAGCTGACGCGAATCTTGATTCGGGACATCGGCGGTAGCGATATTAACTCATTGCGAATTTTGTCTTGCTTGTTCGCCTTCTTGGCTGCAGCTACCGCCTGCACCACAGTTATAAGCATGTTACCGCAAGTACGTGCTACTACGAACCGGGTTATGCTGAGAACAGAGGACCTGCACTTCATTCTTCCTAATAACCTTCAAGACTTGAGGGTCGACGGGTGTGGGACCCGGGTGGTTAGCGTCGGAGGTTTCAAGAAGCTCGCCAAGTGGTGAATGATACCCCACGAGCAAAACCTCTTTCTCTAACTCCCGTACCACAGAATATGCGATACCGGAAGCACCTTCTCGTGCGCATGAGACATGAAACGACTTGGTACACTTGCCCTTGGTACACTGGATGGGCGCTCCATGTGCCTTGGATCTCCCTTTTGTGCACGCTACACATTTCTGGGGAGCAGCGACACATGAAGGTGTCGTCTCCTGCATATCGAATAGAAACTTACGAGGTTCCACCTGTCTTTTACTATAGCGTCCACTCCGAACACCCTTCGTTCTCTGCTCACGCTTGCGTTACTTTCTAGCCCTCCGAAATCCACCTCATCTACCCAAGTCTCGGGTACGACTTTCGCACACTCTTCATGGGCCATCCACGCCTCAACGTCGAAAACGCTCGCCAGAGATTCGGGCAAATCTCTCCTACCGATAGGTGGATGCTGGACGCGCAATAGACCATCTCTCGATTTCGAAACGCAGAGGCAACATGGGAAACCGTCTGGCTCCAAGGGCTTGGGGGGCAGTTTAAGAGTGACGGTGACTCGAGATGTACTCGCAGACCCTGAAGAGCCGGGAGTTTGTCCGCTGCTCGGCGAAATCGACTTTGACGACTTTGGACGCTTTCGACTACCATCGTCACCTCCTGCCTTACGTTTTTTGGGCTCAGCTAGGGATGTAGGACGAAGACGCTCTGCTTCCCGGTCTCTCAATAGCTGGTCCACATCAATACGAACACTGAAAACGCGGGTAAGCAGGATAGAAGTGGAGGAAAAAATGGCCGCCCTTGCCTGTCAGTCACGCAACGACACACTTGCGCCTTCCGTCCGAGCTCCAGCCAACTATCCAATGCAAAATTAACGCTTTCGGCACAGTTAAATCCAAGATTGAAACCGGCATGGTAGCCACGGGGGTAAGTGATAACGAACTCGCGTTCGCGCTGTACGAGGAAATTTGGGCGGCAGGAGGATTGTGCTAGTAATGTGGGTGATGCTAGGAAAGACTTGTGCCGCAAGAATTGCGGGCATTGTGACGTGTCTTGCGGAAAGTACCCTAAGAGAGTGTGAGATTGCCGCTACATTTCCGAAGAAGAGACGTGCCCTTCATCGTCGACTCTAGGGCAGCAGCTCGCCCCTGAGGCACGGCATACCAAAACTTGGGCGCGCCGAAATGAATGTAGTTGATGCTGAAAAGGTCCATGTCCTCGACGTGCCATGCAAAGGTTGCCCTCCACATTCCAAAGTAAAGATACGGTGTATTGACACCCGGAAGTCCTTTTGAGGAAGCTGGTAGGAGGCGAGATAGGAGTGACGGAAGATGGGCCACGTTCCATATCTTTGTTTCATCGGTATAGAGGGAACCTACATAAGGTTAAGTCTGACGCAATCGGGACAGCAGCGTCGATATGTACCTTGCATGTCGGCACCGTACCATGCGGGCTTTCCTAAACCGCAATTCCTCCAGTACTGCCGCTCAAGTTTCTGGCAGAACTCGGGCGTGTAATCCTCGTTTTTCGTGTTCGGGGGTAGCCAGTCCTTGCGCGGGTCGAAAACGTCGATAAAAGCTTTATCTTTAACTGCACGTTCGGCCAGAGATGCTTCACGCGCTGCACGAGTCTGGGCCACGCGCTTTCCCTTTCCCTTCGACTGTCCTTGTGGATCACACGGATCACCTTGTGTTGTCGGAACCGCGACAGGGTCCTCTTCCAGAGCAACATCCTGACATTGACCTGAGCAATCTGATGTCGGGTCGATTGGCGCGTTTGTGTTGGAAATGAGATGGTGCTCGATGCTCTGAGGGGGTGACATCGATTCTAGGGGTGGGATCGTACGTGAAACATCCTCTGGGAATTCCTCCTTCGTTAGGGGAGTGCTTGGTTCGTCAGGTTCGACGGATTCGACTTTCCGACTGTCTGCTCTTGTTCGACGCCCACGGAAAGGTCTCAACTCTGCTCTGGTGCCTCTTGCATGGATGTCTACGTCGTCTATGCCAGGGGCGCGAAATTCCTCCTTGTTGCATAACTCGGCCCATTCGCGCACGCTCATGACCTTTCGCTTCTCGACATTCTCCTGTCTGAATAGGCCACCTCTTCCGAGCATATGCTGTTCAATGGGGGATCTTATCTTTACCTTGAGTAGTTGGTCTTTAATGGAGGGTAGAGCGTCGGCCCTGTGCGGGGTGAATGAATGCCCAAGGGTGTGGTATGAGCATGTACATACCACTCCTTCGGGGGAATGACCTTAATGATACCACTGCGGAGACCCCAGCATTCTACATTTGACATGTACCGTTCGAAATCAGCGAACTCCTCCATGGTTGGTTTGAAGACAGGGATTCCACGGTGAGCGAGAGGATCGTCGGCGGGGTCGAGCCATGCCCTCGCGAGAGAGTTCGGAGACGGCGGAAGCTGGGTTCCCTCAGGGCCGAAGAAGTGGTCCGGCTGGATAGGCATCGTGGGGGGTGTCGCTGATCGCGATGGTATCGGTGAAGGCGTCGCTGTCGTCGACATTGGCAACACAGAACACCACCGCGCTGAGACTGACTACTTTGACTTTCGTCCGAGACTGATATTTTGTGTGTAAATTGGCATTTTCATCCCACGCTAGATTATGTCATCATCGTTAGACCCCCCGTTGGGGGGCGTACATGCAAAAACAGCCCAAGCATGATCGTCGAAGGCTACGACGACGACGAAGAAAGAGGCGAGGATGAGTGCGGTGCCGCGGTTGATGAGTCTGGCTGACCTCACAGCCCCTCAAATTATGCGGATTGTCAACCATGCGCATTACCTGAAGCAGGTTTCCCTGCCGTGGCTGACGCCTCAGTCGTCCTCCAAGAAGAATGCGCGTTTGCGGATGCCCTCCCAGTCACTCTTTAACAAGTCGGTGGCGCTCCTCTTCTCCAAGCGCAGCACCAGGACACGCGTGTCTGCTGAGACAGCTGCGGTGCTCCTGGGTGGTCGCGCACTCTTCCTGGGCCGCGACGACATCCAACTTGGTGTCAACGAGTCACCCCGCGACACAGCACGCGTCATCGGCGGAATGTGCCAGGGCATTTTTGCCCGCGTAGGCGCACACGAGGAAATTGAAGAACTGGCTCGCCACTCCCCTGTACCCGTCGTCAACGCTCTCTCTTCTCTCTGGCATCCCACCCAAACTCTTGCCGATGTCCTCACCCTCCATGAACACGCCCATCTATTCGACGCCGCCCACAAAATCCCGCCACCCGCCAACAAACCTCTCCGTCAACTGCGCCCTCTTACTGTGGCTTACGTAGGTGACTCTACCAACGTGCTTCATGACATGCTCGTCACCTACCCGCGCCTCGGCCACAAGATGCGCGTCGCATCACCCCCAAAGTCAGCCTACCAGTGTCCCAAACCCGTATGGGACCGCGTTACCCAACTCGGCTGCGACAAGAACATTTGGTGGGGCTCCGATCCTAAGCAGGCAGTCCAAGGTGCGGATGTCGTCGTGACTGATACTTGGTAAGAGCGCGTTGCCATCAGGATCATCGCGTCACTTCATGACGCGCAGGATTTCCATGGGTCAAGAGGCCGAGAAGGCGCAGCGTTTACAAGATTTTGCTGGATACCAAGTGACAGAAGCCCTCTGTCGCGATGCGAACCCCGATTGGAAGTTCCTACACTGTCTCCCAAGGAAACAAGAAGAGGTCGATGACGAGGTTTGCTGCCTTCCGGACTTCATGATGATCTTGGTTTATCATCTTTTCAGGTGTTTTATGGCCCGCGGTCACTCGTATTTCCCGAATCCGATAACCGCAAATGGACCATCATGGCCGTCTTCGAGTACGTGGCCCATCTCTCTTCTTTTTACCGTTACTAACACCTGCGCTCTAGTCTACTGTTCGGAAAATGGGATTTGCTTGGTGAGAAGACGCTGAAGATCATCAAGGAGTGATCATTTGTAGTTCGGTCGCCCCACATTTGTAATGGACCTGAGAGACTCCCATTTTGGTCCGGACGGGGTGCACCTCATGCGGGGAAATTTAAAGCGTTGATTGGTGACACCCGGCGAAGCATGTGCTTGTTTACATATAACATGTCCGTTTTACTCTACAATCATACTTATGTAACTTGCAACAATTTTCATGTAGATGCACACCTCTCACCTAACCAGGCTCCTTCCCAGTGACTTCCTTCAAGTGTGAGGCTACATACTAGGCCCATCAGTGAGCTGGGAATTGTTATGATATGTACTCTTTTTCCCTTCTGTCCCTTTCTTTTTTGTCTTATCTAATCTCCCTTTATCTTATCTTGGGATCTTATCTAGTCTTATCTCTTCTCTTATCTATGGACTCACCTGGACCTTGTGTTAAGTCCGGGCCTACTCCGACGATCTCTGACGCTCACAGAGGCCAGGGGATGGGTATGAAGGTAGACCGACGTTGACCAAGGGTTGGCCAACACGGGCCGACAGAGAGCGACGATGGCCGAAGGGTGGCCAACGGTTGCGACGGAGGTTCGGGAGAGGGCGTCGGGTTCAGCTTGTGCGCTGCCCCCTTGTACGAGCCCAGCCCTCGGATTTCATAGACAGAGGAGAGTCGGTGTAAAGTTTGAATGAGAGGGAGAGGGGAGATGCTAGAGAGCCTCCCTTTGGATTGGTGTAGGTCAGTTCGACCTGAGGGGGCTTGGAGATGCTTGGGTAGTAGTCAAAGAGAGCAGGAAGAAAGCTAGAAACGCGCCCTGAAACCCAAATGAAGTCGAGATAACGTCTAACGGCTGTCTGATAATGGAGAAATGAAAATCCGAGGCTCCGGCCTTCGAATTCCGTCTTATTTCGTCTCTGGTAAAGCGGCTGTTATTGTTGTTTCTAAGTATGTACAAAGACTCTAAGTGCGAGTCTGGCTTACATAAGCCAAAACTCGCACAAATACTAAGTAAAAAGGTAAGGTAAAGAGACAGTAAAAAGAAAACTGTAAGTAGAAACAAGGAAATATAATAATTACCATGGTAGGGAGGACTCCCTCCCTACATCCGAGGGTGGCTTTAAATACTGACTGTCCCCAGTCATCACGTACCGAGCTGTATCATATAACGAGAGGGGGGTATCATCCTCGAAACAAAACTCTAAGTCAAAATTCAAAAATGCGAACTCGAAAACAAAAAAGACCATGAGAAAAACAAATATACCAATGAGAACCCACACCAAAACTGCAGGGGAGGGCGCCAGAGAGGCATCGAGGGGGTTCAAGGAGGTTCGAGGGAGTAGCTTCGAAGGCGAGACCAGCCTCGAGCCTGGACAGGCCTCGGAAGGCGACTCGAAGTGGGGGGAAGGGCTCGAGAAGGGGAAACGAACCTTCGAGAGGCTGGGACAAGCCTCGGGATTCAACTCAGGCTTGGTTCGAAGGCTCGAAGCTTCCTATCAAGGGCTCGGGGAGTGCTCGAAGGGGGCTGACTTACTCTCGAAAGGGAAGTGGGTGTTCTCGAACTCGAAAGTGGCTCTGGGGTAGTCTCGAGATCGCATCGAGGGCAGACGAGGGGTGGGGATGCCTTGGAACTCAAAGGGAGAGAGGGTGCCTGTTCAGCTAGTCTGTCTGGGCCACGAGCGAGCACCCAAAAGTCGAGTCGAGCCTGGAGGGTGTGCCCGAGTGCCTCTCGAGGGATCTCCTCACCTGTAGGTAGCACGACTCATCCTCGAAGTATCCTGCACCTGCCTGCAGCTAGGTACGAACTGCAGACTCTGCAGTGGGCTCGAACATGCCCTTCTCGACCACAAAAGAAACAGAACCTATGCCTTCGAGGCTGCACTTGGTGCCTCGAGTCTCGAAAAGCTGGGGATACCTTGCTCGAGCCCGCATACTCACGAAGGGGTGATACCCTACTGGGCACTCTCGAATGCGACTCGAAAGCAGTGGGGGCAGGCTTCGCCATCGAAGTTGGAGCCTCTCGAAAGAGGAACAAGGTGGTGTGGGGTGGCTCGCAGTCCGAGGGTGGCTTCGAAGGAATGCTCGGAGGGGACTCGAGACGAGGGTAAGCCTTACCGAAGGACGTTGAAGATGCTTCGAAGCAAGAGTACAACTTTGCAGGGGTACTCGAGGGCTCACGAGGTCGAAGGGTGCAAGTCGAAGTCGAGCCGAGGTCACGAGGCTTGGTCGAAACAGTTTCGAGGCCTGGAGAACAAACCTTCGAGGGCTCTAAACCACCTACTGTGTACAAACGTGACTGTCGATCCTCTCTCGAGCTGCGAAGGGAGTTTGAAGGTGAGTCACAAGCCTGCTCACATGAGGCACTCCAACCTGGAGGAACAGGGTGTCTCGAGCCTGCGTTAGTGACTCGAAGGGGGAAGGAGCTGCTTGAAGCGAGCTCAGGGAGGCAAGGGGTGTTCTTCGAAGTTCGAGGGGCAGCCTCGAAGGGGGAATGTGAAGGGAACTTCGAGCTCGAGCTTCCCTGGGAGCATCTTCTAGAACAAGACCGAGAATACTCCACAGGGGCATCTGTCCTTACACTGATCGAGGGCGAGTGCGAATGGCAACGGGGTTCCTTGGGTGGCTCGAGACTGGACGAGGGCTTCGTCGAAGCTAGATGAGGGGGTAAGTGGCCTACCCAGTCCTCGATGACCTCCTTCGTAATGCGAACGATGACTTCGATAGGCCATAGGTGGCCTGACATATAGAGAGGGTACCTTGAAGCGAGCCTCCTCGAGACTTCGAGCTCGATGTGGGGTGGGAGGCCTCGAAGGAAGAGCTGGGCTCGATGGCTCAACTCGAGGGTGTTCCGAGTCACCATGGCCAAGAACAGGACCTGAAATTGACGAAGATAAGCCCCTAGGGCTGGGACCGAGCTTAGCTCACTGCAATGACTCTCTTCGAGGAAGGCATAGAACTCGTCGAAGTAGTCATGAATGTCCTCGATTGGCTCAATCTCGGGGTACTGAAGGGTTATGAGGGTCTTGAAGTAGCCCCAATCCAATCCCTCGAGGATCAAGGCACTTGCCACAAGGTAGGTCCAGAGCCTCCCAACACGAGGAGGGGCTCCATCGATCGCCATCTGGCCAAGGGACAGGGCATCTGTTATCCCCTGGGCCTTACCATGTTCTGCTACATCCTCGAGATAGCCTGGCAGGTCCTGTGCCTGCCCCGAGAACTTGGGGTGGGGCTCGACTGGGGCTCGAGACTGTCTGTGAGCTGCTTTCATCATGAATGGTATTTACGAAGCTTGAACGAATATATTTCAGTCTAAACAACTGTTGGTAGTATTATCGAGGGCGAGCGCAAGCCTCGAATGTCTGTAGTCGATCTCGAAGGGTAAACGAAGGGGGGTGGGGTCGCCTCGATGCAACCTCGAACGTCTATGGGGGGTGGAGCCTGTACACGAAACGAGCAGGGAGGGTCTTGTATACACGTAGCGAAGTGGTTACGACCACCGAGACGAAGAGAAGATGAAATTAGTCGCCGTGTGCGACTCGAAGCCTCGACTTAACCTGGCAGCCTCGCTCGACTGCAAAATGCGCAAGAAAAACCAATGATATTTGTCTCGATACGTCTAAGCACGAATGCGGGTGCGTCTAAAGCAGCGTCTATGTCTCGAAAGCGTCTCGAAAGGGCTCGAAGTTCGCCTGGGTGTCTCGAAAGGGTCTCGAACATCTGGGATCTCGATGCGACTAATGAGGATCTCGAAGGGCTGTATACTGACTCTAGGCAGGAGGGGAGATGGTTCCTACGACTCGAAATGGCACGAAAACGCGAGGGGTGATGCCAGGGAGCTCAGCTGTGGCAGGAGGGGAAGGACGGCAGCTCGTTGGGGAAGAACCGCTGGACAGAATGATACGAAACTTCAGGGCCTGGCAGCAGGGACCTATAGAAAGTGGGAGAACGAGGAATTACCAAGATCCGTGGACCCAATCCCGAGATATGTGTGAAACGGTCCGATACCACCTTTTGGCACGAAATGTGTTATATCTCGAGAGGTAGCGGCGGGGGCGCGACGGAAAAGGTATCTTCTGGGAGGTCTCGACGAGCTCTACTATACCTGAAGTTTGCGAGAGGAGCGGCGCGTCGGTTCTCGAGAAGACGCGAGTGCAGCTGGCAGGGGGGGGAGAACAGTAGCGCGTTGCTGGATAACCGCTAGGCCGAGCACCACAAAACTCAGGGACGTCGTAGAGGGGATCTAGGGGTGCTGGGAGATCGAAGAAACGAGAGGATTGGCGCACCCGATCCAAAGATATGCCAAAATTCGTCCTACTGCACCTTTCTCCACAAAAAGCGGGATATCTCCAGAACCACTGGAGCGAACGCGTCGAAAAAGGTATCGCCCGAAAGCTCTCGTCGAGTAGAATCAGGACCTCGAAAAGCGAGAGGTAAGGCGCGTCGGTTGTTGAGATATCGCGTGCTCGAGCACGAAGGTAGGAGGAGGAGAGGGTTACCAAGCAAAACAGCCCCCTCGCGGTGGGCTCCAGATGTAAAGTTTGAATGAGAGGGAGAGGGGAGATGCTAGAGAGCCTCCCTTTGGATTGGTGTAGGTCAGTTCGACCTGAGGGGGCTTGGAGATGCTTGGGTAGTAGTCAAAGAGAGCAGGAAGAAAGCTAGAAACGCGCCCTGAAACCCAAATGAAGTCGAGATAACGTCTAACGGCTGTCTGATAATGGAGAAATGAAAATCCGAGGCTCCGGCCTTCGAATTCCGTCTTATTTCGTCTCTGGTAAAGCGGCTGTTATTGTTGTTTCTAAGTATGTACAAAGACTCTAAGTGCGAGTCTGGCTTACATAAGCCAAAACTCGCACAAATACTAAGTAAAAAGGTAAGGTAAAGAGACAGTAAAAAGAAAACTGTAAGTAGAAACAAGGAAATATAATAATTACCATGGTAGGGAGGACTCCCTCCCTACATCGGTACGAGGCCGGTCGAAGACCGCAGAGTGGGAACTAAGTTGATATTCGTACTGAGGGACTCTGCCTAAGTACATCGGGATTATATACGGTACATGTGCCATTGAGGCGGTACAGTATTGGAAGGACGGAACTGACATACGGCCTACAGGGTATCATAAATTTTCCAGGGGGACAGACGTCAGAAAACTTCATGTAGAATGTAAGTCAAGCAGCGGAGGAGCACCTGGGTGACACCATAAGCTAACATTACTATCATAAGTATCGCTATGTGACAAGCATGATAACTATCATGAGTTACTGCCAAAACTGCATACCGGCGATATTACCAGTAATACTGGAGGGACTTAGTGCGAGAAATTTGCAGGTCACCTGCCAAAATGGGAAGGCCGGTCGCACCCCACCTCGCACACGGGAAAGCGACCATCGAGGGCCTGGTGACGTCAGCTGTCACGCCCCGTCGGCACGTCGGCTCCCTCGGCATGCCACGTCGTGGTTCCCCTCGTCGCCCGATATGGGCAACGCTGGGGGGCGACATGCGATCGAGTCGCGTCGACCCCGATCCAGTTACGAAGGGAAGGCCCTAGGGACCCCCGATCGTTATCCGTCGCCCTATGGCGACGAAGAGAGACTCGGAAGTGCGCATAAAATGTAAAATAATTCGCCCTTCGGGCACCCGTACGTATGGTGTATCTACCCTACATCTAGACGTCGGTTCGTGTTTCTTCCGAAGAATCTCTGTCGGAAAAATCATTTTCGAATTGCAGCCGCTTGCAAGCGGTTGCAAGGCCGCAATATGCCGCCGGCATTTTAATTACATTGTGACGCAACCCGAAAAATTCCCAATGTAGTTGCAAGGCAGTTCCAATTTCGTCTCAGTCAGCATGACTAATTTGGATGCTGCGCCTCTCTTGGGGGGGTCTCAAGACGTTACAATGCCATGCAATGTCGTTATAAGAAATTTAGACATCAAACCCCTGCAGGGGGGGTCTCAAGGCCTTGCAATGTCATGTAATGCCATCATCACGGATTTGGAATGCCCGCCTCTCCGGGGGTGGTCTCAAGACCTTGCAATGTCACACAAAGGCATTGTAAGGGCTGAATCACATTTTGAGCTGTCACAACTTATTTCGACTCTTTCAAATGAAGTTTGTTTGAACGGAATGCCATTTTATTTCCATGTATCAGAAAGTAGTTCAAATGCGCAATTCATCCAAGTAGGATACTAATACACACAGTACAACTCCCATACTCGAATGAGCACAAACAAATTCCGGGCAAACATAACGGTAACGGTGTCGATGAAGCGGCTGGGGTGAGAAGAGGCAAAGGGAGAGCAATGTCTACGCATACAAATCAACGCTTAATAAACGTTTAACGGTTACGACGAGTCGTATCAACGTACCGTAATATAGACAAGGATGGGAAGGGGCGAAGCGAGAGCAGTATCTATACAGGTAAATGAACACTTAATAAACCTTCTAATAGTGAAGTCATGTCGACGTACCATGTAGACGATGGGGGACACAGTAGGGATGGTAGGACGGTGAGCTTTCTCTGGTATGTCGAGGTGGGATGACAGCACCATAACTAGATGGTCCAGGTAGTAGATGGTGGCCGTCAGTAATCTGTTGAGTGGGGCATTGTCTGACTTCGTTGTTTGGATGACAGTACTACGTACCATCGTGATATTGCCATCGAGGTTCAGAGAATGGGTGTGGTGAGAGGCTGGGTAGGATGTCGTCTCGTCGTCGTCGTCATCACGGTTGCTCTGCATGAGAAGTAAACGATCGCAAGGTTGAAGAGAGGGACTGCTAACCGAGCTCCAACGAACTTGAAATACTACTTACTTAATTGTTTGTCATTGTGTACCTTTCAACTTAATTTGGATTGGTGCAAGTTCATGAAATTCGGCATGAATGAATGGAACTCATGTAAAGAGAAAGGGAACGACGGAGATGAAAAAATGAAAGACATGTGTGCAATGTATATAAGAGGTGAATGTCAGCTAGTCTGAATCTCTCAAGCCTGACCTCTACCACGCCTCGTCCTTCGAGCATTGGAGACGGCACTGCTAGATTCATCATCCAAGCCCACCTCATCCACAGTAACAGCGGTGGCTTTTCCTTTGCGTTTTACCTTGCCTCTAATCTTGCCTTTCGCACCAGGGGCTTCTCCGAGCTCATGCTCGCCTGCGGCTTCTGAAGGACCAGGTGGGGGAGGGACCAGTTCATTGTCCAGTGTTAAATCCTCCAAGGCTGCCGAGATGGATGGGGTGACGGCCGGGGGAGTTACTGGGTGACTCAGGGACGGAGCGGGTTCGCGAGGGGGGAATGGAGCTGAAGCTGACTGAGTGGTGATGACTGCTGGCAGTTCGACACCAGCTTCGAATGCATTCTGGTATGCGAGTTCCCAGTCATCTGCTTCAATCTGCACTGTCGCATCGTCTTTGGAGGAAGCTGGGAAGAGAGAGTTGTTGAAGAACTTGAATACCGACCGTGACCACGCATCCCCTTTCAGAAGGCACGAGCGGTAGTAGTTGTGCCATTCAAGATACGGGATCTGAGTCTTATCACCTTTCGTATTGAGCGACATATCTCCCGATAGTATAAAAATCGTCTGATAAATGTTTTAGTTCCTATTAGCATGCTGAGAGTGCGGCATAATACTCACCACAACGGCAGCACCAGCAATCAATCCAGCTGAAGTATCCCTTAGCCCCCACAGCTTCGCCTTACATTTTGGTCCTGGGGCATTTGTACCGCCACCAACTGATGACTTCCCAAAGAAAGCAGCCCGAATAGCCTGTTGAAGTTAGGTGGACGTGAAGAGAAGAAGTGGAAAAGAAACATACCCGAACAAGGAGTGCCGTCTTCAAGAAATCGATGGACTTGAGGTTGTCGGGATCAGGAAAGAGGCAAGGTGCGAACTTTGTGTACTTTCCTGTAGGGCTGAGAAGTAGTTGCCGGCAGCGCAATTCCTCAAAGCGGTTGCACGAGCGCAGGAAGAAGTCTGCGGGAAGTCCAAAAACTGCACCAGCCATACTTTTTATATCGGACACCATTTCCGAGCGAAGGCTCTGAACGCCATGTGAAAACTGAAAGTATTCAGTGTTGAGGACAAAGGGTACAGTCTCATATGTTCGGAAACGACTCACGGCCTCACCGAAGTCCTTATGGGCCATGAGAGATTGGTCTTCCTTTGGAATGTATTTGAAAAGTTCTGTCTTCACGCCGTCTTCAATGGCAAGTGGAGAGACCCAGCGCTCAGCTGCAAAGAGGTTGATTTCGGGGTTCTTGCGCAAGGGAAAGATCTCGGTATTGATCCACAGACAGTGCGTAGCAGAGTATTTGCGACCATGAGTACGAATAGCTTCTTCTTTGAGGGCGACCGACAGTTCCTTGTTTGATAAGTTCCCAACTTTTTTGCCCCTACGACCTTTTCCTTTCTGTGCTTCCAGGAGAGCGTTTCGTGACTCCAGGGTCTGGAGCTTGGTGCGCATCTGCAGGAGGAGATTCTGCGCTTCTTCAAGTGCCTCGTTAACCCAAGGCGTCAGTACAACCTAGATTATAGGAGTAGATACCACGCTCACCTCACGGACTTCTCTCGGATTAGCATTTTCTGCACGTGGGGCAATGGCAGCACGGATTCGCTTCAGTTCCTCAGCCTCACTTGCTGAGGAAGAATCACTCGACTCGGGGTCATCAGAGCCCTCGGCACTGCTTAAGGCAGGGGTGAAGTCTTGACGTCGATGCGTTGGGTTCATTAGATTCGGAGTGGGAGCTAAGGACGGAGCGAAGATTCCGGTGAGGTGGGACTTGGTCCGTTCGTTATAACCTATATATACGATTCCGGTCAACCTGACCACATAATGCAAAGACTTGGGGCAGGTCGACGTTTGACCGGCCTCGAGGCTTGTGGGAGGCACGATTATTACACCTGGGTTAGTGTCAGCAGGTAATACCGTGTGCTCAATCCCTACCGAAGTTGTTAGTTTTTACATCACAACAGAGAAATTCTACTTGAAGCTCCGTCAAACACCCAACGCTATTAACCTATTGATGCCGTTAGTATACAAACGATCTCCACTGGTCAGGGCTTCTTGTTGCCACATGACTGCCTCGTTGCACGCTACTCTATGTTAATGGCTGCACTGGAAGCGATGTAAGTAATCATGCAGCATTGATACACACCTCGGTTGCATTCACCACAGCCTACCACACGGTGTCAATGAGGTGCGGCGATCTCATGGCATTCATCGCTTGAGGGAGAGGGGTGATAGCGTGGGCTGCCACTTGGAGGCGACTCTCCAACTCAACCCACAACGCTCCGCTATTCCGAAACAAAAGGGGCGTTCTTCGTTGACTTTTGAGGCACATCAGCGTTGAATTGGGCTTGTACACGTCATTTGAGGCGTGCACGTAGACTACACGAGCGCGATCGATCTCTCCGAAGTGGCATTCAAGAGCTCCGAACCAAACACATTTCAGCGGTCTGCTTAGAAGGCAGAACCTCCATTTCGCGTGTTCATATCGGTCCGGTGGCGGGGTAATCCATAAATGGCTTTTGCGATGTATATAGCATACGTCTAATAAAGTTCGTCAGTAAACATCCGCTGGAATCTGCAACGAAGTACCTCAAATATGTCTTCACCAACAACTACCTGAGTAGCTCGTTCATAATCTCATTTTCCAGAAAAGTAGCGTAATTGACGATGATCTGTGTGCTTGCAATCTTCAGTTCCATGATCTTATCGTAGACCACTTTTGCTGATTCGACCGTTCCTACGGATTCCTCTAGGTTGCACAGGGAGTGACTGGAATAGATCAGCCACACATTCTATTAACATGTTCGTAGACGTACATGATCATGGCAGGTGGCCTTCGTGTTTTTCGGTACGTTGCATGACTCGGATCGCTTCATCGTAATTCCTACCAGGCTATAAGTGAACCCCTTGCGGAAAGCGGGAGGGAAACTTACTCGTGACGCAATTCCATCTCGGCCCATTCACACCAAATATCCGCGAGGTCTTCAGTGGTCCTGCGAAGGGGGTAACGTGCGTAACGCACGATCAAGCGTCCGGCGAGCATGGGTACGAGAGATGACAGGTGGGCAAAGGGGGTGAGAGAGGATGGAAAAATACATCAACCACAGCCAAGGTAGCCAAGAATCTATTAGCATGATTTGAAGGAGACGGGGGGGCAGTCTATGCGCACCTTTAGGTGCATTCATAAATCACAACGAGTGACTTCCATTCCTCCAAACTGACGACCCCATCCAATCCACCGTCCCACTCCTCACTATAATCGTGCTCCTCCTCCAGGGCGTCCCTCAATGCCGGATATTTCTTCCCTCCACCATCCCTCTCCTGTGATTGGTGAGCCGAGCACGTAAGATATTCTCATCTGCAAGTACGACTTCCATAGTTTGAATGAACTGGGAAGCTGGGCGAGAGCAGACTCGTATAGGTACATCAAACACTGAAGAGAGAGTTGCACGAGAGGAGTTGCGAGTGGCCCCAGAAGTTGAGTGCGAGGCTGCGAGCATCGTTTGGCCTTCAATTGCGTGTTGAACGCCAAGAGCCCGACTGTTCGGAGGGTCGAGTCTGCGAGAGGTTGACCAATGCATCGGCGATGCCCTCATCATAATCCTCGTCAACCACTCTGGACGGCAGGCGGGGAGTGGCACTAGTCGGAGATGGCTGTAGCGAAAGATTTCCAGAGCCGCTAGAGCTCGCCATGTCCTGTCCGCCCTTGGCCGAGAACGAGGCGACCTTGAACGATGCAGGCATATTGGGGGGAAACCCATTCGAATCCAGGCGTGCCGACTGCTCCTCCTTGCCACGGCGTTGACGTTTCTTCCTCTCCTTTTTCGGCACATCGCTTGGAATCAACCCACTCACGCTCTGTGTGTCCGAATTCTTGTCCTTTAACGGCTGCGGCTGCTTCCTCCTGCTCTTCGACTCAGCTGATGACGGCTCCGGAGACATAGACATGTGCATGCTTGTATGGAGCGGAATGTGAGGCGGTGCCTCTGGCGAGTTTGCCATCAAACCCGACTGTCTTCTCGAGTCCACATCTCGTTCCACCGGACGTTCACGTGTGTCGAACCTAGCGGGGTCATATCGCCAGTGGCCACTTTCAGGAGGACCGGAAGGAGCCAAGGGTGGATGGGGTGGGCCGCTGGGAGGCTTCGAGTCCCAAAGAGGCTGTGAGTGGTGCGTAGAGCGAGGGGGCGTCTCCATCGGGCTTGGCGCCCGGCGGGGACCTGGGGAACGAGATGCATATTGTAAGGCTGCTGCGAAGACTGGCCAGGATATTCTGAACGTCCATGGTGGTCGTGATCCTCCCAGTCACGATGGTGCTCCGGGAGAGGACCACGGCGGTCCCAGTGCATATCGCGATCAGTTGGACACGGTGGCTCGCGTGAATACAGAGGCAGCGACCGCTGGGAAGCAGGAATGCTTGGCTGACCCGGACCAATTGGCTGACGACCTGGAGGGGCATACGCGGAGAAGCTCGAGCCAGGGGAGCGAGGGCGAGTGGGGTGAGAGGCAGGCGAAGTAGAGCCCGAGGACACGCGTAGTCGACGGTTGAAGTACTCCAAGTGCTGCTGTAGTTCGTGGTTGGCGGAAGAATGCAACTCCTCCGTCGGGAGCTGCTGTTGAGGGACGGGGTGGTGCAGCAAAAGACATTGATGGCCAGCGGTCGGGCCACGACCAACATTTTTCGCGGACAGGACCAGAGAAGTCCCGCTGATGGTGGAGATCGACGTCCATGGGAGCAAGAGGCGTATGAGAAGGCAGATGCCATGATTCATCGATAGAAACAGGAGGGGGTGGACCCCTGAAATGAGGGCTTGGGGACGAGTGGCTGACGGGTACTGGAGGTAGAGGCAGATGGATGTTGTCATTGTTTCCAGGACCTCTGTAATTGGACTCGGACCTATGGAGGAAACGAGTCGAAGTCGACTGGAGAAGTAGAGGGGGGCCACTGAGGCCAGGCGGAGGTGCAGAGGGATTGGCGTAGGCATTCGGGTGAACGTCCTGTGGACCGGGGGTAGCGGGAAGCTGACTACCGGTAGCTTGGGCATTCTTGAAGAGTTGCAGCCGCTGTGAGACGACGTGATTGCCAGGGTCAAGCTCTGCAGCACGAGCGTATGGTGTCGATGGCATCAGAGATCTGGTTGTTGCAGCTCTCGTACAGGCTGCCCAGGTCGAACCACACCTCAGAGATGTATGGATTGATTCGGATGGCTCGCGAGTATGCGTCGAGTGCATCGTGGAACTGGTTAATTTGGAAGTAGAGGACGCCGATGGAGCACCAGAAGGTGGGATTCCTGCCATCGTGGTAGACAGCCTGCTGATAATAAGCTTCGTACGCCTTTAATTTGTTATACTTCTGACCTGCCGGTTGCAAATTTGTAGTCCTTTCCCCGCCGAACATTGCTGATGGTGAGCAAGTCTGGGTGTATCTTCGGCGTCGGCACTGGTGCACATATTAAAAGTAATAATAATAACGACTGCCGGTCCACAATTAAAGAATATTGATTGCACTTCTAATTACACATTGTAAATGTCAATATGGGAAATATCACAGTACTATTATCATGATAAGAATGTCTGAGAGCGAAGGAAAATGTCACCGTCAGTGTAGTTACATAGAAAGTAATCGCCATCGTTGGCGAAGTCCGGCACAAGGAGTGCGCCTCTTATGATCGACCGGAGTGGGATGATCTCCGATAATGCTGCCGGGCGAGCACGAAGGCGAATGAAGCGCAAACCCTTGTCGACGGCACGTCTCTCTCCGGATGGAAAATAAAAAGGGGTCACAAGCGCGAGACGGAGGGCTTCACCTCCAATGTGGTATTCAAACATGAGTTGGAATCGGACGAACGTGAGCTTCTTGTTGTTGTGATGGTCGACTGTGCGAATGAGTGCACAGTCATAACGCTCCCGCCCGTGGAAGTTGGGGTTGCATCGTAGGTAGTCCGTCGCGACTTTCCAGTCAACACACGACTCGTAGTTTACTTTCAGATACCGGAATTCTCGTAGCTGTATCATAGCATCAAAGGTAGCGATTACGGGCATCCACTGAACCGTCCAAATCGAGGCTTACCTTGTCTTCCTGGGGTACCACAAACCAGCTACGTCCTCCTGGTATTGGAATGTCGCATAGAGGTAGGAACTCGTTGAGAAAGTGCGTTAGCTTCTTGCGGAAACTCTGAAAGGGGCACGAGGTGAACGTCTTTTCAACATCGGCGATGGTGATCGGCAGCTGGGGGGAGCCAAGATAGACGTGTCCAGAGAACATGTTGTCGTCCAGCAGCTCGTTCTCTTGGTCTTCGAGCACACGGCGATCTAGCATCCGTTTGAGGCGTTCTTCATCATCATGATCTAACCGGCTGCGGATGAATTCGCTGACTAGGCTCCGGTGGTCGAGCTGGAGAATCTAACTGTGGGTGTCAACGCAATTCCAATGCTTGATGCTGCTGTACGACGTACCTGCTCTGGCATATCCTTCCGGTTCGTTTGACGGAGATAATACTTCCGTATCGGTCCGTGGTGAGACTCGTTTGGCCTTGTGCTGTAGTTCCGTGCGACACCTTTTTCGATAATATCCTGGAACGCGTGTTTAGCAAGGTGAGCCTTCGGAAAGTCCCAGTTCTTCTGGATCGAGTCTGGGTCAAGCATAGCAATATAAGCCTGTCAACCCGAGTTAGTATAATATTCATACACGACCACAAAATGTGTCTGATTTACCTCGAGGTGACACTGAAATGTAAGAAGTTCGCGTTCACCAGCGGCAATGGTAGTCTCAGTGTGAACATTTAGTATGATGTACATGTGATAGGATAAGTAACTGGCAATGCACCGCAGAAGGGCAAAACCAATGGGATGTTTTCCGGGGGAGAGGACACTCTGTGCAGTAAAGGGGAGTTGCTAGAACGAAAGTTTCCGTTGGATACCAGCAGAAAGTGCGGATCAAAATCATACCTTTACTATATCTGCGAGCTTATTTCCGTCACTAAAAAAAATGTTCGTTACAGAGCTGAAGCGGTTGAGATTCCGCCAGCGTGGAAATGCGTCATGACTGAGGCAGGGTGAACTGAGAATAGGCATGGAAATGAAGGAAATCATACTGATCATCCACTGCCTTCTCTGCATGGCGCCCTATCTCAGCCAAGTTCTTTTTGATTTCCTTGAAAAGATGGTCCCCCATTCCCATATCGTCGTAATGGAGGTGGTCAAAGGAGAGGGCACGGTGTGGATCAGAATGGTTGACGCGCCAAAATGCGTTCTACGTATACGAAGAAATTAGTTATCTGATGGCATAGAGAGCGAGGAAGGAAACTTACCTCCACCGGCCGCAAACTTTGTTTCTGCATCAGCGCTTCTCCATCCTTCCGGGACCTCTTGTACACTTCCAAACTTGTAATGGCATCCAGAGACATGCGCATCGGGTAGGTAGTGGCGTGATTGCGTAACTGATCAGAAGGAACCAGACATATGGGACACGGACAGTGGGATTTAAGTCCCCTTATCAGCGCCATTATACACCTGTTAACATGTTTAATCAGTACTGCGGAGTGAAGCGCCGACAGAACGACAGTACTGTTCTTCATAATCTGCAGATAAAATCAGGATAACTGGGTACAAACGTCTAACGGTACCCTCAAAGGTTTGGTAAGCAAAACCGACTTTGGAAAGGGAAACGATGCTGTCAAGAATCTTGAGGAATGACTCGTGCCATACTACACGTTTTAGATTCGTCCATGAAAGTTTACCTTCGTTCCCCGAGTCTGCAGGAACCTTCGTATTAAAAAACAATAGTTAACAGCTTCACGGCATTTATGATCAAACTTTATCGACCTACAATGGGGAGCCATCCCACCAACTGACCTCCTCCGAGCCCACGAGTACTGTTCCGGATATTGACTGGGAGATTTCCGCATCGTACGATGACGGGATAGGCTTTGACCTTGCCAGAGGATGACAGGTGCGATTTATCTGCATAGAGGATAAACGCAAAAGGCGCAGCGTTGTCTCCCGGCAGATCCGACTTAGTTGCAGGTAAAAAATCATATTGGCATCAGTAACAATATGGCACGGAGCTGGTACAATGATATACGCCTACTTGAATGTTCCACCACCGGTTCCCCGTCCAAGGCTCGTCAACAAACCGTTCAAACCGTTCCCCATTGTGTTTGTACAGGCGTTGGGCATCCCATACGAAGTGAGGCATGAGGATAGGGTTGCTGAGGAGGTCCATTGCCCAATCCCAGAGTGGGCGGAAGTGGACGTCAAACTCGAAGTCTTGCTTCTGATGTGGAATGGAAATGACCCCTTTCTCGAACTATTAAACATGTAACCTTTACTCTCAGTTCGTTGCGTTCACAGAGAAAGTGAACTGCATCACTTACTGGTGTCATCAATTTAGCCGCACACTTCCAGGCCTCGGTGACGTCGTGATGAGATTGGAGTGTGAACTTCGCCTCGCCCTTGGCAATCCGTTGTATAAGAGAAAGGAGTTTGTTTGTGAGGTCCTTATTGAGGGCTGCTTGATGTGCGATTTCTGAGAACTCGAAGTCCTCACGTGTTTGGAAGGGGTGCCAAGGTTGGGAGTCGTCGTCAACGATAGGCTGACTCTGTGTTCGACCTTGGGAACGATCAAAAGTGGAGAAGGAGTCAACCGTCGTGGCACGGCCGCTCTTCGGGTGAAACTCGGTTTTGAAAGAGTCAGGCTGGATATTGGCAGATACGGGAGCGGGAACCGAGAAATGATCTGGGCCATCAGGGATGCCAGCCATGCTAGTGTCGGAGATGGACCCTATGTAAATGAAAGAAGTTGCGAAGGGATATGTGCAACAAGAATGTCACTTACGCTCATAGACATCGCCGGACACACTCATTGCAGCGCCGGCTGCGAGGTCCGCTGACGAGGTGGAAAGGGTATCTACATCGAAGGGAGTACAGTGGGATAGTGCGGCCGGCTGCGGTTCTTGTGCAATGACAGAGGCAGCTTGCATCCTGCGCAGGCGCCGTTTCTCTTTGCGATGCCGCCCTTAAAAATTGCCAACCTCGAATGGTTAACGAATATTCGAAACAAGATGGATCAACGCACCTTTCATTTGCGCCTCAACCACCTTGTCTGCGGCATCAGCAAACTCCTTCCTTCTCCTCGTTTTCTCTTGCTTGCGAATACAACCGGCTTCGTGGGATTTGAGGCCCCGGGCGGTGAAAAGCAGCTTGCAGTGATTGCAAGCGATCTTGTCTGTGGACGCTTCCGATTGTACATATGTACGCTTGATGGGGGGCATGGTATGTCGGCACAGAGAGTATGTACAGATGGCAGAAGGGGAGAGGAAGAGGACGACTGATAAGAGGCGTGTCAGTATTATATGACAAGTGACATGTGACACGTCACTGTACCCACCTGCCAAATTCAAGTGCTTCGAGACTCGGTTGCAATTGCCAGCAGGTATTGCAAGCGCAATGAAATGATGGCCCGGTGCCTTGTAACCCCGTGGCCATAAGGAGGAATGCATGGGGTGGCTTGTGACGAAAGCGCTTTTATTAGAATGGCACCCTACAATTTAGACGAGGTTACGATATGGACACAATTGAATTACAAGAGTGTCGAAATCCATCTAAATATGGCAGTATTGCAACCCGCATTCAGAAATTTCCGACATCGTCTTCGTCTTCATCGTGTCGTCAAGGATTCTCGGGCACACAAAAACACTGAATTGAATGTCGGAACGAAACAGGATTGTGTAGGCTACCCCCCTAGAACCACTGCATAGTAGAAATCGGAGAAATCGGATCTGCATACACGAGGAAGAGAAAAGCGGGCGATGGATGTCACAAAGGCCTGGAGACACAAGAACCGGGTGACACGGCATTACCTCGAAAAGAAAAAGAAAAATAAAGAAGAGAAAAACAAACAAACGAACGAGAGGCAAAGCGAGAGCGAGATTAAGGACGAAGACGTCGAGATGTCGAGACGATGTCGTCTCACGCAATACTCGTGTGGGAGGGCGAGGATCGCTGCTCGTTTGCGAGGTGGCTGCGGCGCGCTCCATCCTCAGGATGCTGCTTGCATGCGTCCAAGACTGCCTTGAGCAGTTTGGTGTGTCCTTGGCTGGCAGCACTCCCGTAGGCCTCGAGGAAAGCCTCCTCGTTCCCCTGGAACCTGGGGATGAACAGTCAGGTGCTGAGAATTAGCAAGGCAGGTGCCAGTGCGACTTACTTGTCAAGGAACTCGGTTGCGATGACGCTTCGCTGGTAGTACTTGGTATTGAATTGCTGCCCGAGCGGTCCGTTGTGGTAATGGTGGGGCCAGTCCTTCAAGGGAAGGGTGAGGCCGAGGCGCGGCTCGCCTTCTGTCCAGTGGCGCATGATGTCCTTCCAGGAGTCGGATTTTGGTGTCCACGTCCTATCTGCATGTAAGACGGGCACGTTGGGGATGAGTAATCCCCTGGGAATGTTGTAGGGATGGCCACCGATCCTCTGGCATCTGACGCACTGCGAAGGAATGCTCATCGACACGTTCGATGGTTGGACGGGTTGCGGGATCGTGAATCGCGTCAGTGTAGGGAGGGCATCCTCCCTACCATGGTAAATAATATATTTCTTTGTTTTCATCTTAGTTTCTGTTTCTATTCTTTTACTTTACCTTTTTTTACTTAGTGTTTGGACGAGTTTGGCTTATGTAAGCCAGACTCGTACTTAGCATGTACTGTACTTACTTAGAAGAATAACAGCCACATTACCAGAGACGAAGAGACGGAATTCCGCGCCCGAGAGCCTCGGAATATTACTTCTCCTCTATCAGACAGCCGTTAGACGTTATCTCGACTTTGTTTGGGTTTCGGGGCGCATTTCCAGTCTATTCTTTCTGCTCTTTGACTCCCTACCAAGCAACTCCAGTCCCCTTGGGTCGAACTGACCTCACTCATCACCCCAGGAGACCTCAGGTAAACCCCTAGGCCTCCCATCTACCATCTCTTCATTGGTCGTGAACTGACGGTGGCTGGGACTGGGTGCGACAGCCCGTGTGACTGGGGGACTGGAACGGACCACAGGGTTGGAGATGACGAGGCGGGGGGCTGCACAGATGAACATTGGTGCGCTGGGATGGAGTTAGTTGGTGGTTGGTCACTTTGTATGGCAGGACTCGAGTTCCCAATGAAACAAACGGACTCACTGGAGGCCGCCAAGTCACTGATACCTGGACAGGGCGTGGCTTCGGATCCTGAACGTATGGATGTCGACGTCAAGGCCGTCGTGACCAAGTTGCTCATGCAGTTGAGCTGCTGGCGGATTTCCTGTACGTCCACTGACATCGCCGCTTGTGAGGAACGGACCTCTTTGACGGTCATGTGCAGTGCGGACACGCCTGCAGTTAGTGATGCATGGGCGGCCTGGAGGGCCTCGGTGGATGCTGGTCGGACCAGGGCGGCTTCACCTGCAAATGAACGGTCGCCTTCGCATGAGACTGGTCGCAGAGCATCACTATGGTCGTTCTCGTAACAATGAAGTTCGTCGAGGAGGTAACGCATCAGAGTGTCGCACTACACGGTACACGGTGGTGTGGAGCAAACGGTGGCGGCGTCAGTTTCATGTACTTGCACACCCAGATAGGAAGGTGTGCTACTCACATGCTCACCTTCTGCCCACCCACCCCACCATCGGACATGTGCAAGTGTAACGGCCCGTACTTTTTCACTACTGGTTGTAGCGTAGTCTTAGCGTACTTCTCCTTATTTATCCACTCTCTGGTTAGGGTTACTTAGACGCGCTCATAGATGCTCTACTTAGTCAGCTGATTCGTCAGCGTGGCCGCATTGACTCAGCGTGGAGCGCTGCAGCCAATAGCGTTTGTCTCTCACTTGTTTGGTTTGTTCTACGACGTTCTGCGGTACAAACACTCGTAGTAGTATAAATACCACCTCTCTTGTCGTAGACACGCCAATCGAGTTCATTTGTGCACTGTCGCATTAACTCGTTCCCAAGTCCTCTACTCTCTATCAGTCAAGGAGTAACCGAGTATAGTCCTTGTGATTATAAGCGTTACACTTGAACTCGATTATCAATACTCCCTTACTCCGCTTGCGCCCAGGCATATAGGGCAACGTATACCCGGACTCCAGGGTTAAGGAGCTTTGTTTTCTTCTTTTCACTTCGTTTACGGGGCGACGCCTTTAGTCCCGTCCACCTATCGGCTGGTGGTTGTGTCGAAGAAGAACCGTAGTCAGTAGTCCCGCTGTTCGTCAAGGGCAGTGTGAAGGCGCAACCCACATTAGGGGGTGGAAGCGCATAGTTTAACAGTAGTGCCCCTACGTCACGGGAGGTAGAAACGTACTACCAGTATTCCCAGTTACATCGTACTATAGTTGAGACAGAGTACCGCCACTGAGGGCAGGGAAAATCTCTCCTCAAAATTCCTCGCGTTAAGAAGTCGGAGTCTTTGACTCCCCGTATTAGGTTTTCTCCCTACCTTAAAAAGGAAGAGTCGCCCGCTCCCCCACTTTTGTTCGCTCGGGAACTAACTCCCCTCGAGCAACAGATCTTTGGTACCCCCGAACCTCTCCTCCCTCGTCTTTCGCCTCTCCCTCTTCGCTCCCCCTCTCCCGATCCAAATCTTCTAGGTTTTGTCCTGCACGTACCGTACAACTTACAGAACAGACAGACCGTTATCCCTCCTCCTCGTCTCCCCGTGGTCTTAACAGCTTTCCGCCGTGATGGACCAGTTTACCCAGGACCAGCTGCAGTTCATGCAGCAAATGACGACTTTGATCACGGCGCAGGTCGCCAACCAGGTGGCGCAGCACGTCGCCAACGCCGTGGCGGGCATGCAGCCACAGCAGCAAGGCGGAGGGGCCGCCGTTAACCCCAACCAGAACGTTGACCCCACGAAACGGGGCGTCGCCGACCCAGGAATGTTTGATGGGTCGATTAGCAAATTCGAAGAATGGTGGGCCAAAATGAAGGCCTTCATCGTTACGGCACAGTCAACTAGCCCTCGGGCAAGGACCCTCATGGTGTGGTCCAGGATGACTGGCCCAGTTGCTGGAGCGTACGCGCGGGCGCGTATTGACCAGTGCCTCCCGACGGGCACATGGCCCACTTACGATGAGTTGGTGGCCGAAGTTGAGGCGCGCTTCAGGCCGCTTCACAACAAGGACTGGGCGTGGGATCAGCTCGCCAAAGTTCGCCAAGGGACGGCCAGAACCGAGGAGTTCTTGGCCAAATTCAACGCACTAAGGACCGCATCCGGGGTATCCGATGACTACGCCATCTTTATGCTGGAAAGGGCTATCCGCCCCGAAATACTTCAGCAAATTTTCGTTCAAGGGCGCCGCAAGGAAACCTGGGCAGAATACGACGTCGAGGTCAGGTGCCTCGGTGCTGCCCTGGAGGCAGTGAGAATTAAGACTGGCGGCGTGTCCTCTCGATGGGGACAAGGCTTTTCTCGACCCTCGCCCGGGGTTACGACAGGGCAAGGCGCACCCATGGACATTGGGGCTGCGCAGGGCGGTTCTGGAAGCCGCCCCCAAAAGGACTTTTCTAATTATCAGTGTTACGCATGCGGCCAAAAGGGCCATATTCGTCCGCACTGCCCGCAGGCCGGGAACAAGGGCAAAGGGCGTCAGGTGCGCTCTGAAGGTGTTGACCCGCGGCTGGCCGCTATGGATGGGATGACTTTCGAGCAGATTGTCGCCCATGTTTCTAAGTTAAAAGAATCGGAGCTGCAGTGAAGTCAGGTCCTGCAGGCTCGGACAATGTTGGTACTGGACTTGTTTCCTTTCTTCCGTATAGTTTCTCTTCTCGTTGCGTCTCGGTCTCTTCTAAAAATAGTATAAAAGAAAATACAAAAATAGAAAATACAAAAACACAAAAAAAGGTTTCATTCTCGGACATAGTTACTGTAAATAGGTTTTCTTCTCTCTCGGTAGATAGTATGGACGACGATTCGGACTTTGTACCTACACCGTCTGTTGGAGGGTCCCGAAAGGGCTCGGGACCGGACGTTAAACTGGCACCGCTTAATTCTCCAAGCAATAAAATCCCCAAAAATAGCGTTTCGGAAGGATCCGAGTCGGTTAGCGATGCTCAGGCGACAGTACCGCCGAAATCCCGAGTTCGCACGCTCAACTTAAAGGATCACGTTGCTGTACCGATAATTATTCGCACTAGGAAGGGTGACGCACACGCTGTGCAGGCCTTGTTGGATTCCGGTGCTACAGGTGTTTTCGTGGACGCTAAATTCGTTGATCGAAAGAAGCTTCCAAAGTTGTCTCTCCCACGAGCTGTGGACGTATTTAACGTCGATGGAACTCTTAACTCCGCTGGAAGGATCACTCATCAAGTTCCACTTAGAGTTCAGTTCGGAGATCACTTCGAAGAGTTAGTAGCCAATGTCACGGATCTAGGATCTCACGACATGATTTTGGGTCACACATGGCTTGCCACCCACAACCCGGATGTCAATTGGAAAACCGGTGAAATCTCGATGAAGAGGTGTCCTCGTAGTTGCAGGCAACTCGCGCCGAAGCCGGCCTTCGTTAAACGTATCGAAAAGGAGGAGGTCCAGGCCCTCGAAGACTGGCATAATATATTCAGAGCCGACAAGCAGGAGGCTCCTAAAAAGGATAAAACCCCTGAGGAACTGGTTCCAAAGGAATACCACGAGTATTTAAGCGTCTTCTCTGTCCAGGAATCCGAACGCATGCTGCTTAGGAAACCTTGGGACCACGCGATAGAACTGAAGGAGTCGTTCATTCCGAAAAAAGGAAGGTTGATCCCTCTCAGCCCTGATGAGCAAACCGAAGTTAGCAACTTCGTTGATGGACAGCTTAAGAAGGGTTATATTCGGCCTAGCAAGTCGCCGCAGACCTCTCCCGTGTTCTTCGTCCCTAAGAAGGATGGAAAGAAGCGTATGGTACAGGATTACCGTTATTTAAACGAGCATACAGTCAAGAACTTGTATCCGCTCCCGCTCATCTCACAGCTTGTTGACAAGTTGAAAGGCTGTAAATTATTTACGAAAATGGACCTTAGGTGGGGATACAACAACATCCGGATCAAGGAAGGTGACGAGTGGAAGGCCGCTTTCGTCTGTCACCGTGGAGCCTTCGAACCGCTGGTTATGTTCTTTGGACTTTGTAACTCCCCTGCCACGTTTCAAAATATGATGAACGACATCTTCGGTGATATGGAGGACGTTCTAGTAGTATATATAGATGATCTTATGATATTTACGAAAATGGACGATGAAAAGGAGCATGACAGGATCGTGCTAGAGGTGCTTAGAAGGTTGAAGGAGAACGACTTGTTCGTCAAACCGGAGAAATGTTTATTTAAGCAAAAAGAGGTCGACTTTCTGGGTATGATAGTTGGCACGAATGGAGTAAAGATGGATCCCGCTAAAGTCGCTGCTGTGCGCGATTGGCCGGTCCCTACTTCTGTTCGTGGAGTTCGAGGCTTTCTTGGCCTTGCGAACTTCTACCGACGTTTCATAAAGGATTTCGCGCAGGTCGCGCGCCCCCTTAATGACCTAACTAAAAAGGACACTCCGTTTCTCTGGTCCGACAAGTGCCAAGTAGCGTTTGATACGTTAAAGGAAGCCTTCACAACCGCACCTATTCTTATGTTCCCCGATCAGGATCGGAAGTTCCGGCTAGAAACCGATGCCTCGGATTACGCAACCGGGGCCGTGCTCTCGGTAGAATGCGATGACGGTCTCTGGAGACCAGTTGCCTATTCGAGTCACTCGCTTGGTGGAGCAGAGCTTAATTATACGGTTCACGACAAGGAGATGCTAGCCATCATCCGCGCTCTAGAGCAGTGGCGTCACTACCTCGAGGCTACTCCGTACCAGTTTGAAATTTGGACGGATCACCACAACCTTAAGTGGTTTATGACGTCACAAAAGCTTCAACCACGCCAGGCGCGTTGGGCGCAGTACTTTAGTCGTTTTAACTGTGTTATCGTCCACAAACCAGGAGTTTCGATGGGACGACCGGATGCCCTCTCTCGTCGCGAAGACTTGGTAGAAAATCGCGAAAATGCGAAGTCTGAGGAATCGCTATTTATTAAACCCGAACAAGTGCGCGCTGTGCGCTTAGAAAACCCCTTCATAGAAGAACTGCGGAGTGTAACGGCCGAGGTTGACGCTGGAACGCTCGACCGACGCGACGGTTTACTGTATGACGGAGACAAAGTTTTCGTGCCTGAGGCACTTAGACAGAAGGTGCTCGCTGCTCTTCACGATTCGCCCCTAGCGGGTCATCGAGGCGTAAAAGGAACTCAGGAGTTGATCACACGCTGGTTCACGTGGTCTACCTTGAAGCCCGATGTCGAGGAGTACGTAAAGCATTGTCAGACGTGTCAAGCTAGCAAGCCTAGTAACAAGCCGCCGGCAGGCGAACTCAAGTCTTTACCCGTCCCCGATGGGCCTTGGAAGGATCTTACGACCGACTTTATGGATATAGGAGTCAGGAGCTCCTCTGGAAAGTCTTACGTCTTGGTTGTCGTTGATCGGTTCTCTAAGGAAGCAGAGTTCATCCCCTGCACTGAAAAGGAAACTGCCGCTAGTACGGCACGGCTTTATTTAACTCACGTCTGGAAGCATCACGGCCTTCCGCAGTCTCTCGTCTCGGATCGCGGACCGCAGTTCGCATCTCAGTTCTCGAAGGAGTTATTTAAAATGTTGGGTGTCGAGCAGAAGCTCTCGACGGCATTTCATCCACAGACGGATGGTCAAACAGAGCGGTTGAACCGCGAAATTCAGCAGTATCTACGGATGTACGCAAACCATCAGCAGGAACGATGGGAGGATTGGCTTCCCCTGGCTCAATTCGCGTATAATAACTCCAAATCTTCTTCTACTGGCAAGTGCCCCTTTGAAGTTACCCGTTCATACACACCACGAATGGGCGTCGAGCCGACGACTTCTAAGGTAGAAGCAGCGGAGGAGACCGCTAAAGACTGGTTCCAGGTGTTCCAGGAAGTGCGCGAAAGTTTGGGAAAAGCTAGGACTCGTCAGAAAACTCAGGCAGATAAACGACGATCCCCTTCCCCTGCTTACTCCGTAGGCTCGCAGGTTTGGCTGGCTACCGACCATTTATCGCTGAAAGATCGGCAGAGCCGAAAATTGACCGAAAAGTGGATAGGCCCGTACGAGGTCTCGGACGTTTTACCCAACGCCGTTAAGTTAAAGTTGCCACGCTCAATGCGCATACACCCGGTAGTGAACGTTTCACGGGTGAAACCTTATCTCGGTGCTCTTGATGGGCAACCGGTTACTCGGCCCGGCCCACAGCGGGTTACGGACGAAGGAGATGTCGAGTTTGAAGTTGAGAAAGTTGTCGATTCCCGCTTGAAGCGTGGCAATCTTCAATTCCTCGTGCATTGGAGGGGATACCCGGAAGAAGATCGCACTTGGGAGCCTAGATCCGCTCTTAAGAACGCCCAGGAGGCAATAGACGATTTTTACAAACTCCATCCCGGTGCCCCCCGGAAACTTCGTTTGCTCTCGACCGAGGGTCTCTTTTTCTCCGCTGTACCCGACCCTTTGACTGCTGTGCAGCCTATCTGGTCTCGCCTGGAAGTCGAGCCATAGGAGGGGATAGTGTAATGGCCCGTACTTTTTCACTACTGGTTGTAGCGTAGTCTTAGCGTACTTCTCCTTATTTATCCACTCTCTGGTTAGGGTTACTTAGACGCGCTCATAGACGCTCTACTTAGTCAGCTGATTCGTCAGCATGGCCGCATTGACTCAGCGTGGAGCGCTGCAGCCAATAGCGTTTGTCTCTCACTTGTTTGGTTTGTTCTACGACGTTCTGCGGTACAAACACTCGTAGTAGTATAAATACCGCCTCTCTTGTCATAGACACGCCAATCGAGTTCATTTGTGCACTGTCGCATTAACTCGTTCCCAAGTCCTCTACTCTCTATCAGTCAAGGAGTAACCGAGTATAGTCCTTGTGATTATAAGCGTTACAGCAAGCGTCCATCGCTGACCTACCGGAGCAAACATGAATCGGTATTGTGCCCCGCCGCGACGGTAACAGTGCATTGAGAAGGTCCCAGGAATCCGAGCACCTGCAACTGCTTCGTTGATCCATGCCTGAACCGTGTCATGGGAAAGCGGCTCGCCCGGCTGTAACACCCCATTTGCACCAATGGCAGGGAACAGGAAGTCCTCCTCGGACATTGGCCGGCCGAGATGGGTGAATTTGACCCACTTCATCCAGAATACGAGACGTAGGAACGCATCGCAAGCACTGCCCATATCCGGGCATGGGTAAATCCTGTAGCGGTTACCTGGTAAGTGCCAACAAAAGGGGAACGAGTCAGCGCGGTGCGTCTCGCTTTGTCAGGATGAAGACGTGGATGGATGAACTTCGTAAGTCAATTTCCCTCATTCCCTTATCCAACTTCCTCTGCCATCCCTTTCGATTCGTCAGGTGGATCTCAAAGTAGACATTGAGGTCATTTATGGTGAGTGACCGTTCACCACCTTGCAGATATTTCATGAACACCTTGTCTATGATTATCTTGTCTAGGTTGACATCCCCGCGCTTCAACTTAACGAGCTCATAGTTCCTATCAAAACCTGCTGTGTGAGAACCGCCGTTGAAAGTGCGGGTGAAAAGTGTGCATGCACCCGGTACTGACCTTGTCCACAGCGTGAATGCTGTTGCACTGCAGGCCAGGTGTTGCAGGTGCCGCTGTAAAGTTTGTTGAAGGTGTTACGAGTCGTGCTTGAGTGACACAGTCAGGTTAGACTAGTCGACGAAAGACAGCGACCGAAGAGGGAACACTAGACAAACAAACCAATAATAACCAGGGCAAGGACAACGATGACGGGATAGGCGGAGGACGGACGCGCAGATCTTGACGAAGACGACGATGAAGCCTAAGCGAGGCTAGACGGCAGTCACTCAATCAGAGACAAGAGGGGAAACGCCCAAATATGAAAATGAATAGAACTAAGGACTTAGTACAGGGTTGTGCCTACTATATATACTCACTAAGTAGGGGCCATGAGGGAACCTCAAGGCTAGGGCACTGGGTATGACATCAGTGGTGACGTCAGGACGACATCACTATGACATCAGGATGATGTCACTATGACCTCATCAAGTACTAGGCCTAAGATCTAGACTGTAAGTATAAATAGCGCTCAAAGTGTGAAAAGGAAGAGAGGGATCTGTAATCGGAGGTCTGGATCGTGGCTGGATAAGGGCTAGGCACACAGCCACACGAAGAAGTGCCCAAGATAAGATCAAGATGATCTAATCGGATATCTAATCAGTGATTAGATAAGATAAAAGAAAGGGGCAAATCTGCGATCCATTACACTATCCCATCCTTAGATTTTCAGTCCCTGAAAACAAAACAAAAGAAGAAAAAGCGAAAAAGAAAAGAGAAAAGAGAAAAAAGAAGTGCGCACGGAGGTCTCGACAAGTCTCGACAAGGTTGTCCTCTTGCGAGTCCAACACTTTACTCGTCAAGCCTCACTCGCTCGTTCACCTTTCCTCATACTCACTATCCCATCCTTAGGTTCGGCGTCCCGACGAACACCAAAGACGAGAAAAAAAATTTGGCCATTTTCGGAGTTAGCCAGACGACTCGCGATCGCCATAGTCTGGCATGTCCGACTCAACCGGTGGCAGAAGGGGCGGGAAGAGCCCAACAAAGGGGTTCACTCTCACCGGGTTGAAAAGCGGCGTGGGCGGAAGCGGAGGAAGGGGTGATAGCAGGGCCGGCGTAGCCCTAGGGGTACTCTCGAGTTTCGAGGTCTCCGGTTCGGGTTTGAGGTCCGGAGTCGGTCGGGGCGGGGAAGGGAAGACTTCGCGTTTGGCTGGAGACGGTCCAGCCTCGACATCCCTGCATTTGACACCGCACAGGCAGTGCTTCTTCACGCTCCGGAGTCCCTTTCGGAGGACCTCTACTTCTCTTTGTAACTTATCGACGGTCTTCACCAAACCATCGATGACGTTCTTGCGCCTCGGAATATGCTTCTTATCCTTGGCGGCTTTCGGCTTGCTCGATTTAGACTCGGGAGCTCGAGTAGGGATAGGGGCATTCGGTTTAGCCACATGAACTGGTGGGATCTTTACACTCGATTTAAGGTCGGGAGTGCGACCATTCTTCTCCGGTAGTTTACTGTCATTGCGGACACGAGGGGTCTTCTTGTTTTTGCACTCAGATGCCTTGTGGCCAGAGCACTGGCACGCATAGCATCTAACACGAGCCGGGCAATGGTTAGCGAAGTGGCCAACCTTACCGCAGTTGAAACAGCCTATGCACTGCTTCGTGGTGTGGGTAGTCGACTTGCACAGCCGACAGGGGTGCTGTACCTGCTGACCAGGTAAGCGGACTCGTGGGAGAAAGGAAAACAAAGGAATCCCATCCTTGCGCTTAGGGGGCGCAGCGGAATGAGGGAGAGAGACAACAGGCGGCCTCACAGGGGACGGTGCGAGGCGGGGAATCGGGGTCGTGGGAGATTTCGGGCGAGCCCGAGGGGTTGAACACACAGAGGCATACGACCTAGGGGTCGAAGCCTGAGAAGAGGGAGCGCCACTCGAGGTGAGCAGCGGCGACTCGGGGAGGGGAATGGCGACAGCGAACGAGAGGGGGGAGAGAAGCATGTCAGCCATGAGGACGAAAAAGAATTTTATAAATGACGTGCTGGTTAACTCTCTAGCACAGCACTACTACACGTTCCACCGTGATCTTGGTAGAGCGGGCAAGGGTAAGAACGAAGTCGACCAGTCGAGGGTGACCATTGGGAAGTTCTATTCAAGTGTTACGAGTCGTGCTTGAGTGACACAGTCAGGTTAGACTAGTCGACGAAAGACAGCGACCGAAGAGGGAACACTAGACAAACAAACCAATAATAACCAGGGCAAGGACAACGATGACGGGATAGGCGGAGGACGGACGCGCAGATCTTGACGAAGACGACGATGAAGCCTAAGCGAGGCTAGACGGCAGTCACTCAATCAGAGACAAGAGGGGAAACGCCCAAATATGAAAATGAATAGAACTAAGGACTTAGTACAGGGTTGTGCCTACTATATATACTCACTAAGTAGGGGCCATGAGGGAACCTCAAGGCTAGGGCACTGGGTATGACATCAGTGGTGACGTCAGGACGACATCACTATGACATCAGGATGATGTCACTATGACCTCATCAAGTACTAGGCCTAAGATCTAGACTGTAAGTATAAATAGCGCTCAAAGTGTGAAAAGGAAGAGAGGGATCTGTAATCGGAGGTCTGGATCGTGGCTGGATAAGGGCTAGGCACACAGCCACACGAAGAAGTGCCCAAGATAAGATCAAGATGATCTAATCGGATATCTAATCAGTGATTAGATAAGATAAAAGAAAGGGGCAAATCTGCGATCCATTACAGAAGGAATGTCAGGGGAGATGCCAATAGGTCTCCCGTTGGAAAGAGGTAGGTCAGTTCGACCCAAGGGGGCTAGAGTGCCTGGTAGGGTGGTCAGAGAGTGGGGAAAACAGCCAAAACGCGCCCAGTAAGTCCAAAAGTATGTTGAGAATCGTCTAAAGAGCGTCTGGGGGTGGAGAAATAATATTCCGAGCCCTCGGTCTCGGAATTCCGTCTGTTACTCGTCTCTCGAATGCGTCTGTTATTGTTCTTAGTATGTACCACACATCTCTAAGTGCGAGTCCTAGCTTATGTAAGCCAAAAATGCGGACAAATACTAAGTAAAAGAAAGTAGCAAGGTAAAGAGAAAAACAAAAACACAAGTAGAAAGGCTGAAATATAACAAATACCCTAGTAGGGAGGATACTCTCCCTACATCCGAGGGTGGCTTTAAATACTGACTGTCCCCAGTCAACACATACCAAGATATCTCATAAAGTGAGGGGAGGGGTATCATCCTCGAAACAAAACTCTAGGTAGAAACTCAAAAATGCGGATTTGAAATGAAAGAGACCATGAAAAAGCAACAAAAACCACTACTCAACTGACGGAGGGGCAGCTCGAAGGTAAACCGAAGGTCTTTGAAGGCAGAAGGTGGCTCGAAGCAGTCTCGAAGGGGGTTCGAGGGCCTCTCGAAGGTCTCGAAGGCGACTCGAAGGGGAGACAACCTACTGCTGAGCAAGAGCCTGCACCAGAGCCTGCACGAGTGGGAGCCAGAGCGACGGCGAAGGGGATTGAGGGTGTGCGAGGGACTGGCTTCGAAGCTGGGGGCTCCTCGAGCATAGCGGGGATCGAAGGCGAGACATACCTCGAGGCTCGACAGGCCTCGGAATGCGACTTGGGGGAGGGGAGCGACTCAAGGGGACAGGAGAGGGGGAAGGGGACCTTCGAGAGGCTCTAACTGGTCTCGGGATTCGACTTGGGCTCACCTCGAGGGCTCGAGGCTTCCTATCGAGGGTCTTGGAGGCGCTCGAAGGGGCCTGGCTTACTTTCGAAGGGGACTGGCTCACCCTCGAAGGGGGCTGACTCACTCTCGAACTCGAAGTGTGCTCGGCAGTAGGCTTGGGGTCGACTCGAAGGGATGAGGTGGGTTGGAATGACTTCGAACTCGAAGGAGGGGGTGGTACCTGGTCAACGACACTTCCTGGGCCTCGAGCAACATCAGCAAACTAGTCTGCAGCTGTACAATGCTGTACAGCACTGTACAGTGCCCACAGTGCCACAGCAAGGTCCCCCCCTGTACAGTTGCCTCACAGTCCGTCTACAGTGCTGTACAGTCCAAGTCACCTGTACCAACTTGTACAGTACTACGCTTTTTTGCTAATACCATTACGCTTTTTTGGCTAATACCACTACCCTTTTTTGCTAATACCACTACTACACTTTCAAAGTAATAGGCTTATCACTCCATCAAACAGAAATCAAGTCAAAAGTAGTAGTATATTCAAATTCAAGTACTACTACATAAGAGGCTAATAGTACTACACTTTTTACTAGTACTACTACGCTTTTTGCTAATACTACTACGCTTTTTGCTAATACTACTACGCTTTTTACTAATGCTACTACCCTTGTTACTAATACCACTACACATTTTGCTAATACTACTACGCTTTTTACTAGTACTACTACGCTTTTTGCTAATACCACTACGCTTTTTGCTAATACTACTACACTTTTTACTAATCCTACTACACTTTTTGCTAATACTACTACGCTTTTTGCTAATACCACTATGCTTTTTGCTAGTACTACTACGCTTTTTCCTAATCCTACTACGCTTTTTGCTAATACTACTACACTTTTTCCTAATAGTACTACGCTTTTTTCTACTACCACTACACTTGTGGGTAATCAAATGTGTGGTAGTAGTGGGCTAGTGGCATACACTACCCTATAGTAGGAATTGGCCATTGTTTGGTTGGCTTTGGCCGCTTGCGCGAAAGGCGTGAGTTATGGTGTCCACTATATCGCGTTTTTGGGTATTTTTGTGACTTTGCAAAATTCCGAGGCATTAGTGGCTGTGCCCACTACACAACAATCCTAATCATGACTACGCTTTTTTGCTAATCAACATTTCCTAGTCACACTACAAATATTTGGTAGTCCAAAAAAGCGAACTTTTACTACACTTTTGGTAATCAAAACTGTAAACATTTCACTAGTCAAACACTAATCAACACTACACTTATTTGGTAGTCAAAAATGCGGACTTTACTACACTTTTGGTAATCAAAAGTGTACACAACATTTAGCTACTCAAACACTAATCAACACTACACTTAATTGGTAATCAAAAAAGCGCCACAACACTACACTTTTGGTAATACAAATGTACACTGCACTTTGCTAATCAAATACTACAAAACACTACACTTATTTGGTAGTCAAAAAAGCGCCACAACACTACACTTTTGGTAATACTCATCTACACTACACTTTGCTAATCAAAACACTACACAACACTACACTTATTTGGTAGTCAAAAAAGCGGACTCTACTACACTTCTGCTAATCATTAGTCTACACAACACTTTGCTAATCAATTACTAATCAACACTACACTTACTTGGTAGTCAAAAATGCGAACTTTACTACACTTTTGGTAATGCTCATCTACACTACTCTATGCTAATCAAACAATACAAAACACTACACTTATTTGGTAGTCAAAAAAGCGGACTTTACTACACTTTTGCTAATCAATAGACTACACTACACTTTGCTAATCAAACATTACAAAACACTACTCTTATTTGGTAGTCAAAAATGCGGACTTTTGCTAATCAATAGTCTACACAACACTTTGCTAATCAATGACTAATCAACACTACACTTATTTGGTAGTCAAAAAAGCGAACTTTACTACACTTTTGGTAATGCACAGCTACACTACACTTTGCTAATCAAACACTACAAAACACTACATTTATTTGGTAGTCAAAAAAGCGCCACAACACTACACTTTTGGTAATACTCATCTCCACTACACTTTGCTAATCAAACACTACACAACACTACACTTATTTGGTAGTCAAAAATGCGGACTTTTGCTAATCAAACACTACAAAACACTACACTTATTTGGTAGTCAAAAAAGCGCCACAACACTACACTTTTGGTAATACTCATCTACACTACACTTTGCTAATCAAAACACTACACAACACTACACTTATTTGGTAGTCAAAAAAGCGGACTCTACTACACTTCTGCTAATCATTAGTCTACACAACACTTTGCTAATCAATTACTAATCAACACTACACTTACTTGGTAGTCAAAAATGCGAACTTTACTACACTTTTGGTAATACTCATCTACACTACACTTTGCTAATCAAAACACTACAAAACACTACACTTATTTGGTAGTCAAAAAAGCGGACTTTACTACACTTTTGGTAATACACATCTACACTACACTTTGGTAATCAATACACTAATCAACACTACACTTATTTGGTAGTCAAAAAAGCGGATTTTTGCTACACTTTTGGTAATACACATCTACACCACACTTTGCTAATCAAACATTACAAAACACTACACTTATTTGGTAGTCAAAGAAGTGCACTTTACTACACTTTTGGTAATACTCATCTACACTACACCTTGCTAATCAATTACTAATCAACACTATACTTATTTGGTAGTCAAAAAAGCGGACTTTACTACACTTTTGCTAATCAAAACAACTACCACTACACTGATTAGGTAATCAAAAATGCGCCACAACTCTACACTTTTGGTAATAAAATGTACACTACACTACACTAATTGTATATTGCCTATATCTCAACCATTTTTGCATGGATGGATGACATAAGCATACCTCTGGGGTCCTCTAGTCAGGCACTACAACTTTCATTAGGACATCTTTGAAATTTAATTTTTGAGACATCCAATTTTTCCAGTATTTTGCATTTTTCTCACCCATTTTTGGGCATATTGATGAGATAAGCATGTTCCCACAATCCTGTGATCCAGCCCCACAACTCTCAATATGACATTGTGGCTGTACAGTGACATCTGTGGGAAGCCCCTATCTCTGTAGCACTGTGTGTCTGTAGGCCTGTCACTCTGTGGGAGCCTGTGGGGGACTGTGGGCTGTGTGACATTACCATGTCACACAATTGTCACACTGTACCTGACTGTGCACTGTGACACTGTGACACTGTGGCACTGTGGGTAAGCTGTGACATCACTGTGGCACTGTGGCCCTGTGCAAAAGTGACTGATTTGCTGATGTACATGATAACCTAATAGTACTACACTTTTGCTAATAACAGTACCTACTACACTTTCCTAATACTACTACACTTTTTTGCTAATAACACTACCTACTACACTTTCCTAATACTACTACGCTTTTTTGCTAATACAACTACCAACTACACTTTTTACTAATACTACTATGCTTTTTCCTAATACTACTACACTGTTTACTAATACTACTATACTTTTTCCTAATACTACTACGCTTTTTGCTAATACTACTATGCTTTTTTGGTAATAACACTACCCAGCACCAGACTTGTCTAATAGTATTATCCATTTCACGAAGTAAATAAGTGGTAGTAGTGGGCTAATAGCATACACTACCCCATAGTAGGAATTGGGGTTTGTTTGGTCGGCTTTGGCCGCTTGCGCGAAAGGCGTGAGTTTTGGTGTCCACTATATCGCGTTTTTGGGTATTTTTGTGACTTTGCAAGATTTCGAGGCATTAGTGGCTGTGCCCACTACACAACAATCCTAATCATGACTACGCTTTTTTGCTAATCAACACTAATGTACATTTCCTAGTCCCACTACAAATATTTGGTAGTCAAAAAAGCGAACTTTTACTACACTTTTGGTAATCAAAAGTGTACACAACATTTAACTACTCAAACACTAATCAACACTACACTTAATTGGTAATCAAAAATGCGGACTTTACTACACTTTTGGTAATCAAAAGTGTACACAACATTTAACTACTCAAACACTAATCAACACTACACTTAATTGGTAATCAAATCAAAAGTGTACACAACATTTAACTACTCAAACACTAATCAACACTACACTTAATTGGTAATCAAAAATGCGGACTTTACTACACTTTTGGTAATCAAAAGTGTACACAACATTTAGCTACTCAAACACTAGTCAACACTACACTTAATTGGTAATCAAAAAAGCGCCACAACACTACACTTTTGGTAATACACATCTACACTACACTTTGCTAATCAAACATCACAAAACACTACACTTATTTGGTAGTCAAAAATGCGCCACATCACTACACTTTTGGTAATACATACCTACACTACACTTTGCTAATCAAACACTACAAAACACTACACTTATTAGGTAGTCAAAAAAGCGCACTTTACTACACTTTTGCTAATCAATAGACTACACTACACTTTGCTAATCAAAACATCACAAAACACTACACTTATTTGGTAGTCAAAAATGCGGACTTTACTACACTTTTGGTAATACACATCTACACTACACTTTGCTAATCAAACAAGACAAAACACTACACTTATTTGGTAGTCAAAAAAGCGCACTTTACTACACTTTTGGTAATACACATCTACACTACACTTTGGTAATCAAAACACTAATCAACACTACACTTATTTGGTAGTCAAAAATGCGCCACATCACTACACTTTTGGTAATAGAAATCTACACTACACTTTGCTAATCAAACATTACAAAACACTACACTTATTTGGTAGTCAAAATTTACTACACTTTTGGTAATACACATCTACATCACACTTTGCTAATCAAACACTACAAAACACTACACTTATTTGGTAGTCAAAAATGTGCCACATCACTACACTTTTGGTAATACAATTGTACACTACACCTTACTAATCAAACACTACACTCATTAGGTAGTCAAAAAAGCGGACTTTACTACAGTTTTGCTAATCAATAGTCTACACAACACTTATTTGGTAGTCAAAAATGCGGACTTTACTACACTTTTGCTAATCAACAAACTACTCTCATTAGGTAATCAAAAATGCGCCACAACACTACACTTTTGGTAATAAAATGTACACTACACTACACTAATTGTATTTTGCCTCTATCTCAGTCATTTTTGCAGGTATGGATGAGATAAGCATACCTCTGGGAACCTCTAGTCAGGCATTACAACTTTCATTATGATATATTTGAAATTAATTTTTTGAAGACATCAATTTTTTTTGTATTTTGCATTTTTCTCACCCATTTTTGGGCATATCAATGAGATAAGCATATTCCCATGATCCTGTGATCCAACTCTACAACTTTTGTTATGACATCATCACTGTACAGCCACTTTCTATTTTTGGCAATCTGTGACCTTAACTCAAATTTGCAAATATCTCACCCAAAAATGGAGATATTGCTGAGGTAATTATATTCCCATGGTCCTGTGATCATGGGCTACAACTTTTGTTCTCACTGTGGCTGTGCACCTGGGGGTTCTGGAGGGTCCAGGAGGGTCTGGGAGGTCTGTCAAAGGTCTGGGGAGTCTGGAAAGCCAACAGGCCAAAAGTGCTGGTTTGCTGATGCTCTTGAGCTGCGGGCAGTCTGGTCCATCAAAAATGAAGTAGGCATGGAGGAGGAATTGGGATAAAGCTGAGAGACGACGGAATATGATCTTCATTTCGTGGGACTGTCCTGTACCAGCACAGCGCCATGAAAAAACGTTCACTAGTGAGTACATCCATGCGCTAGCAGCACAGTTACAATGAATCAGATATAGACAGTACACAGGCCTTAGCCAGTTCACTTACCTGGCATTAAACCCCACAGTGAGGAGTTGGCCACCCGCTTGCTTGCCAGACGGGTCAAAGCTCTCAGCACCCAACTCACCCAGTGAACTGCGTCTTGCTGCAGGTGCAAGGATCTAATAATGGTCTCAGTCTAGTCGTTCCAATGGAATATAGAACAGAAGGGGGGATGTGAAACACTGACGGGCCATAGTTGACGTACTCTCATGGCTCTCGAGGGTCATGGCTGACTTGCAAGGAAAAAGTCGGGGAGGGTAGAACAGCAACGGGATGTTTGTCAGTTGAAAAACCGAAGGCCAACGCCTCACTTACTAAGACAGCGTCGACCACTTGCCAATTTCATGTTGCAACGAGTGAAGTCAGTGAATGAGAGGTGCTCGACGCGAGAGTGGACTGACCTGATGCGAGAATGGATGTACTCGATGCGAGGATGGGCGAGAATGGATGTACTCAGTGCGAGAGTGGACATGCTTGCTGCACGAGCGCCCGAACCTCTGAACAAATGGAATGGCATTTGCCAAGTCATCTGGGAATCGATCCGCTAGGTGAACACTTGGACGACCACTGGTAGTTACTCACTGGCAATGGCCACAGCACGGCAGCAACCAACAGCGAAGGACAGGGGGGAAGGAAGACGGATGGATGGATGGATGGACAGAGAGGGGAATGACTCTCAGACTTATCGGATGACACGCTGATGGGGGGTGGTTAATGGCTATGCAATTATGTCAGTTTATTCCGGAATGATCCCCTCGAGGGTGCAGACCGGTTCGAGCTGTTAGTAAAGTCAGGCAAGCAATTGTAAAGTCCTGCAAAGTCACTTTATGATGGGGAATTTTCACACACCTCAGAAACCGAGCTGGCCAGATTTGCAGAGTCGAACCAGAAAAATTCGCAGACTGCTCAAGGGACAAGACCCTGGCAGTTACGACGACTTTGCATGTCCTGGGCAGCCGGCCGCTCAGTAGGACTTATGGCAGCAGGGTTCAACGTTGAATCCTCGTGCCATGTCATACATTGACAGCTAGCCGAACTGCAGGCATCACGTTATTTTGCACTGCATACAAGTGGATAAAAGTGTACCGTGTAGAGGGAGGTGCTGCAGTGCAAAAATTCGAGAATATAATGCCTGCCGCTCGATAGGCATCCCTTCAACACTCAATAATACCCAATACCAGTAGAAACTTGGTAGAAACACCCAATTTTTAGACGTTGGGCCATGACGGATACAGCTGTTGATGGGCGCTGGAGGTGACAGCATGAGTGCCTCACACTCCGAGTCCAGGCACGCCACAGGACTATGCTATACTAACGAGTAGTTCTCTCTCTCCCCCCCTCCCTCCGGGCCCCTCTCTCGTAGGTAACTTTGGACGTGAAAGTTCACTGGAGGGGGTGGTCTCCTGGCATGCAAATGCCAGAGGACACACGTGTTTGCAGCTGCACACCAGACGCGTCCCAGGGTCCCAGTACTAGCCGAGGGCACTCGGATCCTCCAGCGTTCCCAAACGTAGTATGTTCATGACAGCAGTACTGTAATGCAATACAGTACTACCACGCTACGTAGTCACCTAGCGTACAACGTCCCTTACTCGCTCCCGCCCGCCCTGCGCTCACTGGTGCCCCTGCACGGGGACTGCATTTTGCTTCGGAGGCGCGATCGACGGTGCCATTGCGCCATCACCACCTGCTGTGCGGCCGTTCCTGCTGCCGTCGACCGGCCGCTGTGGCTGGTGGCCGACTCAAACATTTGCAGCGTGATGGCACTGCCACCTGCAAATTTTTCGGAATAAACTGACTTAGAATTATTTCGAGTACCATGTCACAGCCACTGGCCAAATAAGGGAATACCCCTAATAAAATTTTTCGCAGGTGGCTGAGCCTCTGTCGGAGTTTGAAAACTGAGTGTTATGTGATGTGGCTTCTTATATAATCATGCATTGCCACAGTATGGGGGGTGTAACACAGCCACAGGCCGAAGGTTTAGCACAGCCACACAGAGAGAGGGTTGACACAGCCACAGGGGTGGGAAACTGCACAGCCACACTGAAAACAAAAGTTGTAGCCAGGGACGAGGGGATCACGGCAATATGATTACATCAGCGAGATCTTGCTTTTTAGATTAGATATGAGTGAAATGCTAAAATTTTCACGAGTCTCTGCTTTTTTTTGCACAGCCACTCCACCTGTGATGTGTGCTTATCTAATTAAATAGCACAGCCACACTGAAAATGAAAGTTGTAGCCAGGGACGAGGGGATCACAGCAATATGATTACATCAGCGAGATCTTGCTTTTTAGATTAGATATGAGTGAAATGCTAAAATTTTCACGAGTCTCTGCTTTTTTTTGCACAGCCACTCCACCTCTGATATGTGCTTATCTAATCAAAAAAGCGCACATGCACAGCCACACTGAAAACAAAAGTTGTAGCCCGGGATGAGCAGGCTCCTACACAGCCCTTCTACTGGGAGTGTAAAGGCATATTCCGAGTGTCGGTGTATTCCAAAGGCATTGTCCGAAATTCAAACCCAGCACAACTTTATTTCCTTTACACTCCCAGTAGGGGCTGCAAGAAAACATTTGTAAACAACCTCAGCCACAGTGGCGCAACGTGCGGAGCCCGAAAAAAATACAGAACACTGAGACTAGGGTTACATTTACTGTGGCTCGGAGTATGTCACACACCACCTAACCAATGGTAGTGCTGTCCCTAATCCTATCAAAAGTAATCTGTTAGGCAGGATTGATAGTGACTTCTGAGCATATTGGTAGCCCTGTAGGTAACTACAAGATATCAGTGTAGATAAGCATACCTTAACAGTGTGTGTGCTCAGTAGTATCCAGGCTGGTATACCACTACTGTACGCTCTACGTGCTTATGTAAGCAACCTAACCTCGCCCCATGACTGGTTTAACAAAAGGGGGGATTTATGGATACAGTGAGGGTACACTACTATGGAAAGGTCAGGAATTGTCAGGAAAATCCAACTGATCTGGTATATGGACCACTCTTCAAGCAGGCTTGACAAATCTTGGAACCTCCCTGGAACATTGCCCCTAATTAGTATGAGAAATTTGCAGATGCCAGTGTTGTGGGAATTGCCCGATAAGGCGAGGCCCCTGGCAGGTGAGGGTGGACAACTCATCCAAGGAGGCTCTGGGGGGTGGCATGTGGGCGACAAGGTTCAGGAGGCACCCGAGCAGCTCCATTGACATTCTGACTGCATGTATCTACCATGCTAACTATGGAAAAGCGGTCAAAAGTACCGAAGATGTGGCCAGAAAGGCTTGTAAAGGGTGAAATCCGTTGTAAAGTGGTGTAAAGTCACTTTACACCACGAAATTTGCAGGTGGGATTGCAAATTTTCACTCACTAAAGGAATTAGGTGCCATCATTTGACCTTTCCGTAGTGTACCCTCACTGTATCCATAAATCCCCCCTTTTGTTAAACCAGTCATGGGGCGAGGTTAGGTTGCTTACATAAGCACGTAGAGCGTACAGTAGTGGTATACCAGCCTGGATACTACTGAGCACACACACTGTTAAGGTATGCTTATCTACACTGATATCTTGTAGTTACCTACAGGGCTACCAATATGCTCAGAAGTCACTATCAATCCTGCCTAACAGATTACTTTTGATAGGATTAGGGACAGCACTACCATTGGTTAGGTGGTGTGTGACATACTCCGAGCCACAGTAAATGTAACCCTAGTCTCAGTGTTCTGTATTTTTTTCGGGCTCCGCACGTTGCGCCACTGTGGCTGAGGTTGTTTACAAATGTTTTCTTGCAGCCCCTACTGGGAGTGTAAAGGAAATAAAGTTGTGCTGGGTTTGAATTTCGGACAATGCCTTTGGAATACACCGACACTCGGAATATGCCTTTACACTCCCAGTAGAAGGGCTGTGTAGGAGCCTGCTCATCCCGGGCTACAACTTTTGTTTTCAGTGTGGCTGTGCATGTGCGCTTTTTTGATTAGATAAGCACATATCAGAGGTGGAGTGGCTGTGCAAAAAAAAGCAGAGACTCGTGAAAATTTTAGCATTTCACTCATATCTAATCTAAAAAGCAAGATCTCGCTGATGTAATCATATTGCTGTGATCCCCTCGTCCCTGGCTACAACTTTCATTTTCAGTGTGGCTGTGCTATTTAATTAGATAAGCACACATCACAGGTGGAGTGGCTGTGCAAAAAAAAGCAGAGACTCGTGAAAATTTTAGCATTTCACTCATATCTAATCTAAAAAGCAAGATCTCGCTGAGGTAATCATATTGCCGTGATCCCCTCGTCCCTGGCTACAACTTTTGTTTTCAGTGTGGCTGTGCAGTTTCCCACCCCTGTGGCTGTGTCAACCCTCTCTCTGTGTGGCTGTGCTAAACCTTCGGCCTGTGGCTGTGTTACACCCCCCATACTGTGGCAATGCATGATTATATAAGAAGCCACATCACATAACACTCAGTTTTCAAACTCCGACAGAGGCTCAGCCACCTGCGAAAAATTTTATTAGGGGTATTCCCTTATTTGGCCAGTGGCTGTGACATGGTACTCGAAATAATTCTAAGTCCCTCCAGTATTACTGGTAATATTGCCAGTATGCAGTTTTGGCAGTGACTCATGATAGTTATCATGCTTGTCACATAGCGATACTTATGATAGTAATGTTAGCTTATGGTGTCACCCAGGTGCGGAGGAGAGGGTCGGGATAAAGGAACCGAGCATAAAAGGAAAGGTGCAGTGTAGGGAGAGTAACCTCCCTAGTAGGTGATTTCATTTATTTCATTGTTTCTACTTTAGGGCCCGAACGGTAGCGGGTTTGCCACATGGTTGTTGTAACGGCCCGTACTTTTTCACTACTAGTTGTAGCGTAGTCTTAGCGTAGTTTACCATATTTATCCACTCTCTGGTTAGGGTTACTTAGACGCGCTCATAGACGCTTTACTTAGTCAGCTGATTCGTCAGCGTAGCCGCATTGACTCAGCGTGGAGCGCTGTAGCCAATAGCGTTTATCCCTCTTTGTTTGGCTTGTTCTACGAGGTTCCACGGTACAAACACTCTAGTTAGTATAAATACCGTCTCTCTTGTCGTAGGCACGCCAATCGAGTTCATTTGTGCTCTTGCGCATTAACTCTTTCCCTAGCACTCTACTCTCTATCAGTCAGGAGTAACCGAGTATAGTCCTCGTGATTATAAGCGTTACACTTGAACTCGATTACCAATACTCCCTTACTCCGCTTGCGCCCAGGCATATAGGGCAACGTATACCCGGACTCCAGGGTTAAGGAGCTTCATCTTCTTTGTTTCTCTTCTTCACGAGACGACGTCTTTAGTCTCGTCCCCTTTACGGCAAGGGGTTGTGTTTGAAGAAGACCCGTAGTTAGTAGTCCCGCTATCCGTCAAGGGTAGTGTGAAGGTGCAACCCACATTAGGGGGTGGAAGCACATAGCGTAACAGTAGTGCCCCTACGTCACGGGAGGTAGAAACGCACTACCAGTATTCCCAGTTACACCGTACTATAGTTGAGACAGAGTACCGCCACTGAGGGCAGGGAAAATCTCACTTCAAGATTCCCCGAGTAAAGAAGTCGGAGTCTTTGGCTCCCCAGATTAGGTTTTCTCCTTACCTTAAAAAGGAAGAATCACCCGCTCCCCCGCTCCTGTTTGCTCGGGAAGTCACTCCCCTCGAGCAACAAATCTTCGGTACCCCCGAACCACTTCTCCCTCGCCTCTCGCCCCTTCCTCTTCGCTCTCCCTCCCCCGACCCCAACTTACTGGGCTTCGTCCTGCACGTTCCGTACAACTTACGGAATAGACAAACTATTCGCCCTCCCCCTCACACCCCCATAACGTTCACCGGTCATGGACCAATTCAACCAAGACCAGCTGCAGTTCATGCAGCAAATGACCGCATTAATCTCGGCGCAGGTCGCCAACCAAGTCGCCCAACACGTCGCCAACGCAGTGGCGGGCGCGCAGCAGCAGCAACAAGGCGGAGGGGCCGCCGCTAACCCCAATCAGAACGTTGACCCCACGAAACGGGGCGTCGCCGACCCAGGCATGTTTGATGGGTCGATTAGCAGGTTCGAGGAATGGTGGGCCAAAATGAAGGCCTTTATCGTAACGGCCCAGTCAACTAGTCCCCGGGCCAGGACTCTTATGGTCTGGACTCGGATGACCGGACCGATTGCCGGAGCATACACGCGGGCGCGTATCGACCAGTGTCTCCCCACCGGCACTTGGCCCTCGTACGACGACTTGGTGGCGGAAGTCGAAGCGCGCTTCAGGCCGCTTCATAACAAAGACTGGGCTAAGGATCAGCTCAGCAAGATTCGGCAAGGATCGGCCAGAACAGAGGAGTTCTTGGCCAAATTTAATGCACTTAGGACCGCGTCCGGGGTATCCGACGACTATGCTATCTTCATGCTGGAGAGGGCTATCCGCCCCGAAATTCTTCAGCAGGTCTTTGTTCAGGGTCGCCGAAAAGCTACCTGGACGGAATACGATGTCGAGGTCAGGTGCCTCGGAGCTGCCCTGGAGGCAGTTAGGTTAAAGACTGGTGGCGCGTCCTCTCGATGGGGACAAGGCTTTTCAAGACCCTCGCCCGGGGTGACGTCAGGGCAAGGCGCGCCCATGGACATTGGGGCTGCGCAAGGCGGATCGGGAAGCCGCCCAAAGAAAGACTTCTCGAACTACCAGTGTTACGCTTGCGGCCAGAAAGGCCATATCCGTCCGCACTGCCCGCAGACCGGGAACAAGGGCAAAGGGCGCCAGGTACGCTCTGAGGGTGTCGATCCGCGGCTGGCCGCTATGGATGGGATGACGTTTGAGCAGGTCGTCGCCCATATCAGTAAATTAAAAGAATCGGAGCTGCAGTGAAGTCGGGTCCTGCAGTCTCGGACAATTCTTGTACTGGATTTGTTTCTTTTTCTCCTTTTAGTTTTTCATCTCGCTGTGTCTCGGTTTCTTCTTCAAATAGTACAAAAGAAAACACAAAAATAGATAATGCAAAAACACAAAAAAAGGTTTCATTCTCGGACATAGTTACTGTAAATAGGTTTTCTCCTCTCCCTGTAGATAGTATGGATAATGATTCGGACTTTGTACCTACACCGTCTGTTGGAGGGTCCCGAAAGGGCTCGGGACCGGACGTTAAACTGGCACCGCTTAATTCTCCAAGCAATAAAATCTCCAAAAATAGCGTTTCGGAAGGATCCGAGTCGGTTAGCGATGCTCAGGCGACAGTACCGCCGAAATCCCGAGTTCGCACGCTCAACTTAAAGGATCACGTTGCTGTACCGATAATTATTCGCACTAGGAAAGGTGACGCACACGCTGTGCAGGCCTTGTTGGATTCTGGTGCTACAGGTGTTTTCGTGGACGCCAAATTCGTTGATCGAAAGAAGCTTCCAAAGTTGTCTCTCCCACGAGCCGTGGATGTATTTAACGTCGATGGTACTCTTAACTCCGCTGGAAGGATTACGCATCAAGTACCGCTTAGAGTTCAGTTTGGAGATCACTTCGAAGAGTTAGTAGCCGATGTCACGGATCTGGGATCTCACGACATGATTCTGGGTCACACGTGGCTTGCCACTCACAACCCGGAAGTCAATTGGAAAACCGGTGAAATCTCGATGAAGAGGTGTCCTCGTAGTTGCAGGCAACTCGCGCCGAAGCCGGCCTTCGTTAGACGAATTGAAAAGGAGGAGGTCCAGGCCCTCGAAGACTGGCATAACATATTCAGAGCCGACAGGCAGGAGGCTCCTAAAAAGGATAAAACCCCTGAGGAACTGGTTCCGAAGGAATACCACGATTATTTAAGCATCTTCTCTGTCCAGGAATCTGAACGCATGCCGCTTAGGAAACCATGGGACCACGCGATAGAACTAAAGGAGTCGTTTGTTCCGAAAAAGGGAAGGTTGATCCCTCTCAGCCCTGATGAGCAAACCGAAGTTAGCAACTTCGTTGATGGACAGCTTAAGAAGGGTTATATTCGGCCTAGTAAATCGCCGCAAACCTCTCCCGTGTTCTTCGTCCCTAAAAAGGATGGGAAGAAGCGTATGGTACAGGATTACCGCTATTTAAACGAGCATACAGTCAAGAACTCATATCCGCTCCCGTTAATCTCGCAGCTTGTTGACAAGTTGAAAGGCTGTAAATTATTTACGAAAATGGACCTTAGGTGGGGATACAACAACATCCGGATCAAGGAAGGTGACGAGTGGAAGGCCGCTTTCGTCTGTCACCGTGGTGCCTTCGAGCCGCTGGTTATGTTCTTCGGTTTATGTAATTCCCCCGCCACGTTCCAAAACATGATGAACGACATCTTCGGTGATATGGAGGACGTTCTAGTTGTATATATAGATGACCTTATGATATTCACGAAAACGGACGATGAAAAGGAGCATGACAGGATCGTGCTAGAGGTGCTTAGGAGGTTGAAGGAGAACGACTTGTTCGTCAAACCGGAGAAATGTTTATTTAAGCAAAAAGAGGTCGACTTTCTGGGTATGATAGTTGGCACGAATGGAGTTAGGATGGATCCCGCTAAAGTCGCTGCTGTGCGCGATTGGCCGGTCCCTACTTCTGTTCGTGGAGTTCGAGGCTTCCTTGGCCTTGCGAACTTTTACCGACGATTCATAAAGGATTTCGCGCAGGTCGCGCGCCCCCTTAACGACCTAACTAAAAAGGACACTCCATTTCTCTGGTCCGACAAGTGCCAAGTAGCGTTTGACACGCTTAAGGAAGCCTTCACGACCGCGCCTATTCTTATGTTCCCCGATCAGGATCGGAAGTTCCGACTAGAAACCGATGCCTCGGATTACGCAACCGGAGCCGTGCTCTCGGTGGAATGCGATGATGGTCTCTGGAGACCAGTTGCCTATTCGAGTCACTCGCTTAGTGGAGCAGAGCTTAATTATACGGTTCATGACAAAGAGATGCTAGCCATCATTCGCGCTCTAGAGCAGTGGCGTCACTACCTTGAGGCTACCCCGTACCAGTTTGAAATTTGGACGGATCACCACAACCTTAAGTGGTTCATGACGTCGCAGAAGCTTCAACCACGCCAGGCGCGTTGGGCGCAGTACTTTAGTCGTTTTAACTGTGCTATCGTCCACAAACCAGGAGTTTCAATGGGACGACCGGACGCTCTCTCTCGCCGCGAGGACTTAGTAGAAAATCGCGAGAATGCCAAGTCTGAGGAGTCGCTATTTATCAAACCCGAGCAGGTGCGCGCTGTGCGCTTAGAAAATCCCTTCATAGAAGAACTGCGCAGTGTAACGGCCGAGGTTGACGCTGGAACGCTCGACCGACGCGACGGTTTACTGTATGATGGAGACAAAGTTTTCGTGCCTGAGGCACTTAGACGGAAGGTGCTCGCTGCTCTTCACGATTCGCCCCTAGCGGGTCATCGAGGTGTAAAAGGAACTCAGGAGTTGATCACACGCTGGTTCACGTGGTCCACCTTGAAGCCTGATGTCGAGGAGTACGTAAAACACTGTCAGACGTGTCAAGCTAGCAAGTCTAGTAACAAGCCGCCGGCAGGCGAACTCAAATCTTTACCCGTCCCCGATGGGCCTTGGAAGGATCTAACGACCGACTTTATGGATATAGGAGTCAGGAGCTCCTCTGGAAAGTCTTATGTCTTAGTCGTCGTTGATCGGTTCTCTAAGGAAGCAGAGTTCATCCCCTGCACTGAAAAGGAAACTGCCGCTAGTATGGCACGGCTTTATTTAACTCACGTCTGGAAGCACCACGGCCTTCCGCAGTCTCTCGTCTCGGATCGCGGACCGCAGTTCGCATCTCAGTTCTCGAAGGAATTATTTAAAATGTTGGGTGTCGAGCAGAAGCTCTCGACGGCGTTTCACCCACAAACGGATGGTCAAACAGAGCGGTTGAACCGCGAAATTCAGCAGTACTTACGGATGTATGCAAACCATCAGCAGGAACGATGGGAGGATTGGCTTCCCCTGGCTCAATTCGCGTATAACAACTCCAAGTCTTCTTCTACTGGCAAGTGCCCCTTTGAAGTTACCCGTTCTTACACACCACGAATGGGCGTCGAACCGACGACTTCTAAGGTAGAAGCAGCGGAGGAGACCGCTAAAGACTGGTTCCAGGTGTTCCAGGAAGTGCGCGAAAGTTTGGGAAAAGCTAGGACTCGTCAGAAAACTCAGGCAGATAAACGACGATCCCCTTCCCCTGCTTACTCCGTAGGCTCACAGGTTTGGCTGGCTACCGACCATTTATCGCTGAAAGATCGGCAGAGCCGAAAGTTGACCGAAAAGTGGATAGGCCCGTACGAGGTCTCGGACGTTTTACCCAACGCCGTTAAATTAAAATTGCCGCGCTCGATGCGCATACACCCAGTAGTGAACGTTTCACGGGTGAAACCTTATCTCGGTGCCCTTGATGGGCAACCGGTTACGCGGCCCGGCCCACAGCAGGTTACAGATGAAGGAGACGTCGAATACGAAGTTGAGAAAGTTGTTGATTCCCGCTTGAAGCGTGGCAATCTTCAGTTCCTCGTGCATTGGAGGGGATACCCAGAGGAAGATCGCACTTGGGAGCCTAGATCTGCTCTTAAGAATGCCCAGGAGGCGATAGACGATTTTTACAAACTCCACCCCGGTGCCCCCCGGAAACTTCGTGCGCTCTCGACCGAAGGTCTCTTTTTCTCCGCTGTACCCGACCCTTTGACTGCCGTGCAGCCTATCTGGTCTCGCCTGGAAGTCGAGCCATAGGAGGGGATAGTGTAATGGCCCGTACTTTTTCACTACTAGTTGTAGCGTAGTCTTAGCGTAGTTTACCATATTTATCCACTCTCTGGTTAGGGTTACTTAGACGCACTCATAGACGCTTTACTTAGTCAGCTGATTCGTCAGCGTAGCCGCATTGACTCAGCGTGGAGCGCTGTAGCCAATAGCGTTTATCCCTCTTTGTTTGGCTTGTTCTACGAGGTTCCACGGTACAAACACTCTAGTTAGTATAAATACCGTCTCTCTTGTCGTAGGCACGCCAATCGAGTTCATTTGTGCTCTTGCGCATTAACTCTTTCCCTAGCACTCTACTCTCTATCAGTCAGGAGTAACCGAGTATAGTCCTCGTGATTATAAGCGTTACAGTTGTCCACAACATATGCAAATCAAGTTTGTGCGGAGTTCAGCGGACTTCTAAATTGATATTCAGGTGTAGACGCGTGGCGTTATCAATGAGGACAGTTATTCATACCACCCAATCATTTGTGTAATGCCGGCTCGTAGAGTGACTCGTTGCAAGGTCTCCCACAGACCAACTGATTCCTTATCTCCCTCTCCAACCCATCGCTTGATCCGACTTCGTGGCAGGATGGCAGGTAGGGCCTCTTCAGCAAAAGGCACTCCATCTGTGTCCTCAGCCTCTGAGCACTCGAAGCTGCGAGCCACTTGGACCGAGCCAGATGTCCTGTCGCTCCTTGATTACGTCGAGGATAACCGATTCAAAGCAGGTGATCACATGGTGTTTCCAGAGGGGTTCTTCAATGATCTATTGCCCCGATTACCTATCCAACCAAATGGCCATCGTAAAACCGCCAAAAACTGTCACGACAAGTGGGAGAGTGTACGTAGATTGGTATATCTCCATACCGAACATCGCTCATATCATATGCAGCTGAAACGAGAATACTATGCCACTTCAGCCATCGCAGGGGGATGTGGGCTCGCGTATTCAGCAGAGAAAGGTGCTAATGTCATAACAGTGGCGGGACAGCTTGTGATGGAAGACCTGATCGAGGTATGTCCGGTTTTCTTCTTGATACAATGATTTATTTAACCATGCACTAGACTCGGCCAGAAGCTGCGCAATTTCAGAGAAAGGGTTTTAAATTCTGGGACCGTATGCAACAGTTCGTCCCTCCTGACAAGGCGAGGGGCACTACTGCGCACCACGCCGGAACATTTACTAAGGCATCTGCATCCGCATCTTCCGGAAATCCGATGCCGTCCCAGCCAACACTTGTTCCCCCCATACAACATCACTCATCGCATCAGCCACCAGCTCAATCTCACATGCAGTATCAGCCACCACCTACGCAATCCTCTGTACAATATTCCTTCGTGCAATATCAAATCGAGGCCCCCGATCAGTCTACTCAAAATGTGCGATGCGGACATGCTGCAAGTTCTCAAACACCATTTGTAATGCCGAATCTTCCACAAGCCTCGTCTGCTATGCCGTCGGTGCCCCTAAGTTTCCCTACCCACCCAGATCCTACCATTTCTCCCTCATCCATCCCTGTCTCACCACCATCTTCTGCAATGACGTCAGTCGACTCTTTGATCAAACCCTCTGCTAGTGTATCGTCTCGTGGCCAAAAACGCAAGAGCGACGCTACTGCCGGACTGGACACCGCATCTGTGGTGACCACCACTAGCTCATGGAAGCGACGCACTCAGACAAGTGGTCTCGAAGATGTGGTGCAAGATTTTATGACCACATTCAATGAGAACTCCAACAGGACGATCGACAAGACACTTGCTGCGCTTGATGATACAAGCGAGGATAGGAGGTTCCGTGCAGTATGCGCGCTGATGCGTGATCTTGAGAAGAACCTTTCGGAAGATAACTTGGTTCGGTTGCAGATGTTGTTTGAGGAGAACGCTTCTTTCGTTAAAGGATACCTGGAGGCTTCGGTTGGCTCGCCAACATTCAGAGCGCGGTGGGTTAAGTTCAGGCTTGAGAAGGCCAGTTATTCTTGCCCGGAATATGCGAATTTGTAGGATATCTAGACGCCCTACATGTATCTTGTCACCTGTTGTCTTGCTACTGCTTGTGTAGCCACTCTGAATTGTATTTTGTGTGCACGTTTCACGCCGATAGTGTTGCAGTTGGAAAAAAATTCGAAAAGTAGTACAAAAAAATAGCTACTACGAGTGCTGCTAATCTAACTGCTCGATGATGTGAGGCATGTTGCACCTCGCACGCTCAGCACAATAATCGTTCCACATCTCTGCTGCAATCGCGTCATGCACTGCATTCATCTGTCTGCGTGACTCAGCGTTCAGTGGAATGCCTTGAAGGCTTCCAACGTTGCCTTCTTCAGCTGCTAGGAACGGCCCATCGTCTTCATCGAGTTCGTCGTCGTTGGGCTCTGGTATATCGATATCGTCAGGATCGTGGAGGCGAATGATGTTATGTATACAACATGCAGCAGCAGGTAACCGAGCCTGAACTGCCATGCTGTATTCAGGAGGGAGAACGAGAGAGCGAAAGCGCTGCTTGATGACCCTGAAGTTGCGCTCGATGTCGTTTCGAAGCATGGCATGGCGAAGGTTAAATAATTCTTTCCTATTCTTTGGCCTGCAGGGAATGCATGAAGATCAGATGTAAGAATGTAAAAATACTCACGCTAGATTTGCGTGCCCCCATTCTGCCAGGTGATAGCGCTGGCCACGATATGGAACCAATAATTGTGGGGTTGATGGATATCCTGCGTCAGCGAGATAATAGCGGCCATGTGGGATCGCGAAGTCCCGCAAGCAGGCGTTGTGGTATACCGTAGCGTTGGCAGCCAATCCTTCCCATCCTCCGAGAACGTACGTGATAATACCATCGAATGAGCATGCGACGAGACAGTTTTGGGATAAAAATCCCTTGCGATTGTGCATGAGATCCCGCTGGCTTGCTGATGGTACACATGCAACATGGGTACCATCGAGGGCACCTATGGCGTCCTTGAAAAACGGATAGAATTTTGGACTTGAGGCGACTGGGGATTGGTGAATTGGCTCGGGGAAGGCGGACAAATGTGCTGTAAATAGGACCCTCGGAAAATGCGTTGAGCATCGCTCTAAAATACCTGCATAAGCATCAAATCGGCATAAGTACGTAGGGCAGAGGATTGGGGCGCTACTGTACACTCACCGCGATATTGTATCTGTTGCATGTTGAAAATGCTCACCGATATGCCGGGCCGACAATCCAGTCACCATCGCATACAGGAATATGGACAACTGCTCCTCCAGCGTGATGTTCTTCGAATCCCGGAGGCCCGCTTCACGAAGGATGAATATGAGTCTGGTAAAAATGTGTTTATGGACGCCGAGTTCATTTCTGATCTGCTCCGGGTGCCCGTTAAGTAACTTGTTCACCCATCCCTGCCCTGAAAGGCTGGATGTGTGGTAAGGCTGCAGGGTGGTGTTGCGAAGGGTCGTGATTGCGGCCTGGCATATAGCGAGTACCGCACCAACTGCTCTGTAACCTTCGAGCTGCTGCAAGAGCAGCATCCGGAGAACTAATCTTCTCCTGTCCTCTTCCCCTCCCTGTGCACGAAGTCATAGGGCGATGCAGCGGCGACAGTCTTCAGCTTCATCCATAACGATGGGGGGTGATAAGGAAATCACCACATACACGTCTACACCCGAATATCAATTTAGAAGTCTGCTGAACTCCGCACAAACTTGATTTGCATATGTTGTGGACAACCATGTGGCAAACCCGCTACCGTTCGGGCCCTTAGTTTTTCTTTTTATCTTTACTCTACCTCTTCTGCTACTTAGTATTTGCACGAGTTTGGCTTATGTAAGCCAGACTCGCACTTAGAGGAGTGTTGTACATACTTAGCAACAACAACAGCCGCTTTAGAGATGAAGTAAGACGGAAATCCAAGGCCAGAGCCTTCGGATTATCAGTTCTCCCTTATCAGACTCTTCCTAGATGTTATCTCGACCATCTCTTGGGTTTATTGGGTGCGTTTTCAGACTTTTCCCCTACTCCCTGACTCTACCAGGCAAACTCCAGTCCCCTTGGGTCGAACTGACCCCTTCCTTCACTCAGGGAGACCTCAGGCAAAACCCCAGGCCTCCCATCTCTCAACCTTTCAGCGGGCGGTATGACTTCGGGGTGCTCAACCGATAGCCAATCAGATAGTGGGCCGAAAGCCTAAAGTGGCAACGACCCTGCGGCATACCATGTGGTGGGGGTGCTGTGCCATATCGGGACTGGTCCGTAGCCTTGATAGAAGATCACCTGACCTCGGGGAGTTGCCAAGGCCGACTGGTAGTGGTCACGTGGAAGGACCGACATGTGCCGATGGGTGCTGAAGGTTGCCGACCAATGCCAAAGGGTGCCGACGGTGTTCCGATCGGCAGCATCGTTGGTTGTAGGATAGGGGTGGCAGTCATCATCAGGAATAATTGGTAACGGGTTGGGGCTGATCGGAAAGGGCCTAGGGGTGTCAGAGGGTTAGCGGGGAACCAGGACGGAGCATGGGCATGACAGTATCCCCCCCTTAGGCCCTGAACCCTTGAAGGGCTTAGGGTTGTGTGGCTAGAACCGCACGCGTTTGATTTTGAAATCGATAAGCGGCCACAAGGTGGGCGGTGATTGCCGCAATGGAGTTGGTCGGAGCCCGAAGGGCTACATATAAGGTGCATGGGCCGCACACCCTTCTCTTGTTTTCGATCCACCATCATGTCTTCCCACCAACCGATGACGAGCCAAACACAGACTGGTCTCAGGTGGCCGACGAAGACCTCGAAGTTCGGACGAGTGACTCCGAAGACACCGAACAGGCCAAGGAGGCCGAAAAGAGCCGACAGGAGGAGGTCAGGTGGCAACGACGGGCCGAGGTTCGTTGGCAGAGAGCAGAGGAGGCCTGCTTAGAGTGGGAACGACAAGAATGCGAGCAACGAGAGCGCGAGGAGCAGGAGAGACAAGCGAGGGAGCGGGAAGAGCAGGCCAGGCGGGAGAGAGAGGTGCAGGAGAGGGCTGAGGAGGTGGCGGCTCAATGGGCAGTGGCGATGGAAGCAGGTGGGTCGCGGTCAGGTACTGCAAGGGGCAAGGGCCGTCTGGAGGACCTTCAGAGGGAAGACAGGTGGTCACCGGCGACGAGGTAGGTGGTCCCTTCCCCAGGGTGTGTAGTGCTTACCAGGCATGCAGTGTGGGTCAGATGACCCTCTATAGCCCCACAACTGGGGAACCCATTGGGGCCATGGCAGCACCCGGCCCACCAACACCTTGTGAGGAGTGCCATCAGCGAGGCGGGGGCCAGGAGTGCCGACCGATGGCAGGCGGTCGGTCCTGCGGCCCATGCCACAAACATAAGAAGAAGTGTAGTTGGGCCACCGAGGATCGGGGGGTGGTAGTGAGTGCACCGAGGAAGTGGGCTGGGACAGGGGGGTCCCGAGGTGAGAAGAAAAAGAGGGGTCGGAGCGGGACCGAGGAGGCTGACATCGAAGAGGCCTACGAGGAGGCGGTGAAAGGTTGAGAGATGGGAGGCCTGGGGATCTACCTGTAGTCTCCCTGGGTTGAGAATTGGGTCAGTTCGACCCAAGGGGGCTTGAGGTGCTTGGTAGAGAGTCGAAGACAGCAGGGAAAAGACTTGAAATGCGCCCTAAAGGTCCCAAATAGTCGAGATAATCATCTAGAGGATGTCTGATAAGGGGAAAACAATAATCCAAAGGCTCCGGCCTTGGATTTCTGTCTTACTTCGTCTTTAAAGTGGCTGTTATTATTCTAAGTAAGTACAGTACATGCTAAGTACGAGTCTGGCTTACATAAGCCAAACTCGTCCAAACACTAAGTAAAAAAAGGTAAAGTAAAAGAATAGAAACAGAAACTAAGATGAAAACAAAGAAATATAGTATTTACCATGGTAGGGAGGATGCCCTCCCTACAGTGGTGGCAGAAGATGTCTCCGAGTCTTCAGTACCTCGACTCAAGGCATCGGGTTCCCACCTGGTCGGGTCGGTCCATGCAGAGGACAGGGGCGTACCCGAGAGGGAGTATGATGCCCAGATTCTTGTTTCGCAGGAGTGGCAGGCTGCGGCGATGGAACGGATGGCTGGAGCGATGGAGGCACAGGCCATTGCCATACAGATGTATGTGCAGCTGGCTCAGTGGCAGATGATGTGGCCGCCATTCCCCCCTACAATGGAGCTGCAGGTGGGGGTGCCCCAGACTCAAGCTGGGACGGCGGCTGTGGAGCGGGGCGGGTTGGAAGCGAGGGAAGGTGGGTGGAGCGAATCGGGTCAGGAGGGTTTGGGAGAGGAATGGGGTGATGAGATGGACGAGTAGTGTTTTTTTTTTTTTTTTTTTTTTTTTTTTTTTTTTTTTTTTTTGAACTTGTATAGTACTTTTGAAATATGACAGTGTTTTCTTGTTAGAGTCGGAAAGTAAGCTACAGGCAGAAAAGAGAGAAAAGGAAAGGTTTCGGCCACGGTTGGTAATGTGGCAGCTGTAAGGAGGGCAAGCCCCTCCTTACTGACTGTAGATACATACTTAGAACTGAAAGGTGTGTTGCCCCTATGTGATCTAGGGGCCAGTGCGGAGTCCGTTGGACTCCGGTACTGTATAGGTATTACATAATGGTGAGCGCCAGCACATAGCGGGTGCTCGGTGTACATAGAGGTTTTTTCCTTAACTTCTATTCTACCCTACTTCGACACTCGAATATAACACCGGTTGTGTTCATATCGAGTGACCAGTAACTAAGTGGAACAGAAGGACAAGACTTTACAGCAGCCGAGTTGACTGATGAGTGGATGAGTGTCGGGAATGACCACCGTCGAGCGGGCGAGCATCGGGCAAGGTCGTCGGTGATTGGCGGTCACGTCAGGGGCAAATAGGGGCCCGGCTTGTGGGGGTACCAGTCGTGGAAGGCAGCGATGAGTTCCGACGCATGTTCTAGTTTGGTGGCGAGTAGCCAGGATGTCTCTTCGTCGGTACCTTCATAGCCGGCCCAGCATACCAGGTACAACAGCTGGCAGTGTCAGTGGCGGCGGTCTATCTTCGAGTCGAGTATCTCGGATATTTCGTACTCGAGATTGCCGTCCACTTCTAGGGGCGGAGGAGGTGGCTGGTGCCGATTAGGGAAGGGGTTGGCCGAGGCAGGCTCCAGCTGGGATACGTGGAACATGGGGTGCACCGAATGCATGTTATCTGGAAGCTTAAGAGTGACGGAGTGCATACCAGGTCGGGCAATGATGTCATAGGGGCCCAAGTACTTTTCGGCTAATTTTTCGGATGGGTGGGTAGTACGGAAGTACTTAGCCTTAACAAAGGCTTGGCCACCGACATTGAACTCAGGCGGTGGTAGGTGCTTAGTGTCGGCGGGACCTTGGTAGCGTTGCTGTGCTGCGGCCATTTCGGAGCGGAGGAATTCGTGAAGGGAAGAGAGCTCCATAACATAGTCATGGGCTTTCGTGGAGGTGAAGTCGTGATCGACAGTGACTGACAGGTTGGGGTGATAACCCTTATTAGCGAAGAAGGGTGAGACTCCGGTAGTAGCGCTAGGCGCATTGTTGAAGGCGAACTTGGCTAGGGGTAGTAGTTTGGCCCAGTTGTCTTGTTGGTAGTTACAGTAAACGCGGAGGTACTGCTCAAGGGTCTGGTTCGTGCGCTCGGTTTGGCCATCGCCCTCAGGGTGGTAACCCGAAGTAAAGTGAAGGCGGATGTCAAGAGCCTTACCTAATGAGCGGAAGAAGTGGGAGACGAACTCGGGACCTCTGTCGGAGGTGACATGAGCGGGTACTCCATGCTTAGAAAAGATGTGGGTGAGGAACAGCTTAGTGAGGTCGGCCGAAGTGATGGAGTCATGAGTCGGGATGAATACTGCTTGCTTGGAGAGGCGATCTACGACGACTAGAATGGCGGTAAAGCCATCAGAGGTGGGAAGGTGCTCGATGAAGTCCATGGAGATGGAATTCCAAGGTCTTTTGGGGATGGGGAGTTGCTTCAATAGGCCGTATGGGTGGTGCCGCTGAGCTTTGCTTCGGCCGCAGGCGGTACAGGAGCGGACGTAGTTCTTCATGTCGGTCCGAAGGTTCGGCCATACGTACTCACAGCAGATGAGCTCGAGGGTGCGGTTTTGCCCGAAATGGCCAGCGAGGGGATGGTCATGTTTGAAGCGAAGCACCCTGAGGTGGAGGTCATCGACATCAGGGACGAAGATGTGGCCATCAAGGCGGAGAAGGCCGTCGGAATCCATGGACCATTGGGGAGCGGTCGGAGTTGGGAGGTGGGCAGCCGATGTAGGGTCAGCGGGTAGGGTGGCGATGATGTCGGAGTGGAGTGTGTCGACATTGAAGACCATGGCGGTGCATAAGACAGGGGCCATGAGGTGGGTAGTACAGAGGGACGACATGAACTGTTCTTGGGTGAACATAGGGCGGAGGTTGTGTGGGTTCACTTCAGTGTAGTCCCTATCCCCCCCTTTTGGGTAAACGTCCCACTGACAGGTGAGTGCGTCAGGCTTGGCCCCCAAGCGGCCAGGTTGGAAACAGAGGTTGAATTGAGAGAGGTACTCCGACCAGTGGGCCTGTCGGCGGGTCAGAACCTTGGAGGTAGCGAAATACTCAAGATTCTTGTGGTCGGTGACCACGTCGACGGGGGTGGCGGAGCCCTCAAGGTAGTGCCACCAGTGGCGGAAGGCCTCGAAAATCGCCAGGAGCTCCTTGTCATGGGTATCATAGTTGAGTTCGGGGGCGGTAAGGGTGTGGGAGTAGAAAGCGATGGGGCAGAGTTCGCCATCGGGGCAGGTAATGGACAAAATACCTGCTATGGCATAGTCAGAGGCATCAGTTTCGACCATGATAGGAGCGTCGGGGACCCAATGAGTGAGTATCGGAGCGGAGGTGAAGGTGTCCTTGAGGCAGATGAAGGCAGAGTGGCATTCCTCGGAAAAGTTCCAAGGGGTATTTTTTCGGGTTAGGCAGGTCAGCGGCATGACTATTTCGGAGTAATTATGGATGAACCTCCGATAGAAGTTAGCGAACCTGAGGAAAGACTGAATGTCCCTGACTTTTCATGGTTTGGGCCAATCGCAGATGGACTGAACCTTGTTGGCAGACATAGTCAGACCGGACGGGGAGAGGACGTAGCCAAGGTATTCGACTGAGTCCCGATGGAACTTGCACTTTTCGGGCTTGGCATACAAGCTGTGGCGGCGCAGGCAGCAAAGTACCTCTTTTATGTGTTTATGGTGCGACTCCAGGTCGTGGGAATAAATGAGGATGTCATCGAGGTAGACCACGACACAGACATCGAGCATGTTGGCGAAGATGCTGTTGACGAACTGCTGAAAGGCGGCCGGCGCATTAGTGAGACCGAAGGGCATTACCCGCCACTCATAGGAGCCGTAGCGGGTGCGGAAGGCAGTGTAGGGAATGGTATTTCCCTACCAGGGGATTTTCGTTGTTTCATTGTTTTTACTTTCTTTTCTTTTTTTTTCTGTCCATTTACTCTAGAGTTTACTTAGTGCTTCGAGTTTAGACACGTAATGTGGCTTAGGTAAGCCACTCGCGCACTTACTAGGCTCTGTACCCAGTTACAAAGTAACAAGTCGTGTTCAGTGAGTTTCGAGAGTTCCGAGTTTCGAGTTCAAGTTCGAGAAGGCCTCGAGTGCCTCTTTCAGTGTTCAGACAGACCTCAGTCAGCCCCAGATGTCCTCAGACAGTGTCTTCCACCAGGCTAGAGAAGCCCCTTGGGAAGAATTCCCCCCCTCAGATTGTCCTATCTCACCCTCAGTCTTTCACTTTTCAGTCTCTTCAGCGGTCTTCCACTCATCGCCGTCGGCAATTCAGACAAGGTGGTAGGTGTGGTGGAGGTCGATCTTGGTGTAAATTTTTGTGTGGCTCAGGGAGTCGAGGAGGTCGGAGATAAGCGGTAGGGGGTAGCGGTCTTTCTTCGTGATCTTGTTTAGGCCTCGGTAATTGACACAAAGGCAGAGGGAGCCATCCTTCTTCTTTACAAAGAGGACAGGGGCACCGTGGGCAGAGGTGGATTGTTTGATGAAACCGTAGCTGAGGTGCTCGTCGATGAATGTTTGGAGAGCTTCAAGCTCTGGTGGCGAGAGGGAGTAGATTGTGCCAATGGGCGGGGAAGCGCCCTCCTCGATATCGATCTTCAGGTCAAAGCCACGGTGTGGTGGGAGTTCAGTTGCCTTCGCCTTACTGAAGATGTCGGCGAACTCATGGTAATCGGTGGGGACCGAAGACAAGTCAGGAGGAGACGGCGGTGTAGGGAGGGAAGCCTCCCTACCAGGTGATTTCTTTTATTTCATTGTTTCTACTTACTATTTTGTTTTTATATTTTTATGTTACCATTTTTACTTACTATTTGGACGAGTTTGGCTTATGTAAGCCATACTCGTAGTTAGAGTGTACTGTACCTACTTAGCAACAGCAATAGACGCTTTACAGACAAAACAAGACGGAATTCCGAGACCGAGGGCTCGGAATATCTTTTTCTCCACCCCCAGATGCTCTTTAGACGATTCTCGACCTTCTTTTGGCCTTGAGGGCGCGTTTTCCACTCTTTTCCCACTCCCTGACTCCCCTACCAGGCAACCCAAGCCCTCTCAGGTCGAACTGAGACCCACAAACCCAAAGGGAGACCTCTAGGCCACTCCCCCCACCTTCCTTTATTATTTCTCTTCAGCGGAACGGAGGATGCACGGAGTTTAATGTTGTCAGGGTGCAGGTGCAGGCTAAACTGTACCGAACCAGGCAGGGCACAGGCGCGCACATAGGCCGCAGCCCCGATGAGAGAGATGTGTGGAGCAGGTGGCGAGTTGGGAGCCTTCGGGGAAGGTGATGGAGGGTCGGAAGTCGGAGCGGAAGGTGTCAGTACTGATGGCAGAGGAGCGGTCGGTGGTGATGGAGGCACCTGGGGCGTCAGCATTCTCTGTGGCGGGGGTCGGAACGATATACTGCCCAGTACCCAATCAATCAACAGATTGTAGCGGGTGAGCCAGTTGTGTCCCAAAACCAACGAGCATGAAGAATCCAATGGAGTAACATAAAAGGAAACGGAGGTGACATCACCGGAAGGGAAACGGACGGAAAGATCTACTTCTTGGGAGATTACAGCATTCGTGCTACCATCAAACAGACGAAGGGGAACGGGTGGAGAAACACATTTTGTCGGAATAGAGTATTTACCGACTAACGAGGGGTCTATAAAACAATGAGAAGAACCTGAATCGACTAACGCAGAAATGTTGTCTATAGAAAAGTCAGGAACGGAAACAGACAGCATAAGCGAATTAGGGTCGGAAAGAGCAGATGCATTGAGTCGGATGTCGGCAAGTGCACGGATGGGGTCAACGCTTCCTCCAGGCCATGCAGGCTCCCTGGAGGAGCGGACTAATTTTTTGCCTCTGCCTTCTCCAACGGTGGAGCAGGCGGAGTCTCAGCCGCAGCGGTGCGGGAGGTGGACTTTGGGCAGTCCTTGGCAGAGTGACTGCCTTCACCACAGAAGAGACAAAGGTTGTTCTTGAGGTGGCATTGAGCTTGCCATCCTTGCCGAGGAGGTGTGCAATGTCAGACTTTGCCACATCGGGCTTTTGGCCGTCCTTCGGCTTGGACTTGCCCTTGGTGTTGGAGCGGGGTGTGGAAGAGGAAGAAGATTTTTTATCGTCAGAAGGTTTGGTGGATGATGACTTGTCAGCAGACAGTTTGGCGGAGCGGGAGATTTCGGCCTTGCATTCCCAGTACCGAGCATCGATGGTTTGGGCTAGCTCGCACAACCCGATGAGGGTGGTGGGCTTGCCAATGCGAGAAATTTCGTCCTTGATGCAGTCGGGAAGGCCAGTATAAAAATGGTGTCGGAGAGCACCCTCTCCATAATCTCAGACCTGGGAGGCCCACCAGTTGAACTCGACGACATATTTGGAAATTCGGGAGGAGTCCTTCATAGTCAGATTTTCGAGGTGCTGGACCGCATTGGCCACCGCATCATGCGGGCCGAAGTTGGTGGTCAGCTCGTGAAGGAATTCCTGATAGTTGTCCGTCCACAAGGGACGGTTTAAGTAGTCGTCAGGGTTGAGTAGGTCGGGTTCGAACCAGGCCAGCGCCATACCTTTGAGGTAAGATTGGGCGAAAGTGACCTTGGCACGGTCGGTTCGGAAGGCCTTCGGGCAGTCCTGGAAGTTGAGCTCGCACTGCACAAGGAACTCATGGAGCTTCTTTGGGTCAGAGCCATCAAAGGTGTTGGGCTCGCGGACCTTGGTTTTCGGAGAGGAGTCCTCGGAGTGCTGACTCGAGCGGGCAAGAGCGTGTATGGCCCTAGTAAGGGCGAGGACGGCATCCTCGGGCGGCTCAGCCAGTTCTTCAGGGATACCCCTGTCACCACTGCCCCTGCCATCGGAACTGCCATCAGGGATGTCGGGATGGTTGGAGTCAGATGGGTCGCCACTGGGAGGGGGCGGCATATGGAAATCGGATCAGTGGGCATCGGATGGCCCAGCCTGAGAAGCGCTTTCGTATTGGTGACGACGTCAGGTGGAGAACGAATGAAACTGTTCGACGACAGAGGGGAGACAGTGGGGGTTGCCAAGTGCAGTGGCTAGCCTTTCGTCAGTTTCCCTCTGACAGGTGCATGCCCGGGTCTGCATAGTGTTTTTAGTGGAACGATAATAGCGGACTCGTACAAGTGTGAGTAGGAATATACTGTTAAGTCCGGGCCTACTCCGACGATCTCCAACGCTCACAGAGGCCGGGGGATGGGTACGAAGGTAGACCGACGTTGACCAAGGGTTGGCCGACACGGGCCGACGGAGAGTGACGATGGCCGAAGGGTGGCCGACGGTCGTGACAGAGGTTCAGGAGAGGGTGTCGGGTTCAGCTCATGCGCTGCCCCCTTGTACGAGCCCAGCCCTCGGATTTCGTAGACAGAGGAGAGTCGGTACGAGGCCAGTCGAAGACCACAGAGTGGGAACTAAGTTGATATTCGTACTGAGGGACTCTGCCTAAGTACATCGGGATTATATATGGTACATGCGCCATTGAGGCAGTACAGTATCGGAAGGATGGAACTGACATATGGGGTATCATAAATTTTCCAGGGGGACAGACATCAGAAAACTTCACATAGAATGTAAGTCAAGCAGCAGAGGAGAGGGTCGGGATAAAGGAACTGAGCATAAAAGGAAAGGTGCGGGCAGTGTAGAAATGGTAGATGGAGGCCTAGAGGGTTTACCTGTAGTCTCCCTGGGTGAAAGAGAGGGTCAGTTCGACCCAAGGGGGCTTGAGGTGCTTGGCAGAGAGTCAAGGAGGAGAGAAAAGACCAGAAACGCGCCCCAAATGTCCCAAATAGGTGGAGATAACGTCTAGAGGAGAGTCTGATAAGGGAGAAACAATAATCCGAAGGCTCCGGCCTTGGATTTCCGTCTTACTTCGTCTCTATTAACTCGTCTTGTTCTTTTTCTAAGTATGTACCACATGCTCTAGGTGCGAGTCTGGCTTACATAAGCCAAAACTCGCACAAATACTAAGTAAAAAAAGGTAAAGTAAAGATAAAAAACAAAAAAAACTAAAGTAGAAACAATGAAATAATGGAAATCACCTACTAGGGAGATTACTCTCCCTACAGCGGTATGACTTTGGGGCGCTCAACCGATAGCCAATCAGATAGTGGGCCAAAAGCCTAAAGTGGCAACGACCCTGCAGTGTACCATGCAGTGGGGGTGATGTGCCATATTGGGACCAGTCCGTAGCCTCGATAGAAGATCACCTGACCTCGGGGAGTTGCCGAGGCCGACTGGTAGTGGTCACGTGGAAGGACCGACATGTGCCGATGGGTGCCGAAGGTTGCCGACTGATGCCGAAGGGTGCTGACGGTGTTCCAATCGGCGGCATTGTTGGTTGTAGGATAGGGGTGGTGGTCATCATTGGGAATGGTCGGTAACGGGTTGGGGCTGATCGGAAAGGGCCTAGGAGTGTCGGAGGGTTAGCGGGGAACCAGGACGGAGCATGGGCATGACACCTTGGCCATGTGCTTGCCATGTGGCTTAGGGCTAGGCCAGTCTCAGCCATGATGTCATAGTGATGTCACTATGATGTCATAGTGATGTCACTATGATGTCATGCCATGTTTCCCTCATGTATGCCTCATCATAGCCTCATGTACAGTAGTATATATACCTAGCCCAATAGCCCAGCTAGCCCCAAGCTACTGTAGTTCATTTGGGATCTGGCCTTAACCAGCTTCTAAGGTCTCTTCTCCCCTTGTCTCTCTCATCTTTCATCTTGTCTAGCTTCAGTGTAGTGAGCCTGTGACTTTGAGTTTAAGGTCATAACAGGAATAGGTCAAGAAGTGTTCCTGACTGGTCATGAACAAAATAAGTGAATGTGAACAAAAATTGGTCAATGAACATTATGTGATGTCAGAGAACAGTTCACGACCAATATTTGTCATTGGCTGAGGATGTAAGGTTTTGTTGCCTTAGTTCACACCCGCTGTAACGGCCCGTACTTTTTCACTACTAGTTGTAGCGTAGCCTTAGCGTACTTCTCCTTGTTTATCCACTCTCTGGTTAGGGTTGCTTTAGACGCGCTCATAGACGCTTTACTTAGTCAGCTGCTTGGTCAGCGTTGCCGCCTTGACTCAGCGTGTACTGCTGCAGCCAATGGCGTTTATCTCTCGTTGTTTGGTTTGTTCTACGACGTTCCACGGTACAAACACTCTAGTTAGTATAAATACCGTCTCTCTTGTCGTAGACACTCCAATCGAGTTCATTTGTGCATCGTCACTCTAACTCAGTTCCCTCATCCTCTACTCGTCTCAGTTCTTGGAGTAACCGAGTATAGTCTTCGGATTATAAGCGTTACACTTGAACTCGATTCTACACATACTCCCTTACTCCGCTTGCGCCCAGGCATATAGGGCAACGTATACCCGGACTCCAGGGTTAAGGAGCTTTACCTTCTTCTCTTCACTTCATTTACGGGGCGACGCCTTTAGTCCCGTCCACCTATCGGCTGGTGGTTGTGTTTGAAGAAAAGACGTAGTTAGTAGTCCCGCTATCCGTCAAGGGTAGTGTGAAGGCGTAACCCACATTAGGGGGTGGAAACGCATAGCTTAAAGTAGTTCCCCTACGTCAAGGGAGGTAGAAAGCGTACTACCATATCCCTACTAGTTTTACGATAGCTGAGACAGAGTACCGCCGCTGAGGGCAGGGAAAATCTCGTCAACATTCCTCGAGTCAAGAAATCGGAGTCTTTGGCTCCTCGTATTAGGTTTTCTCCTTACCTGAAAAAGGAAGAGTCGCCCGCTCCCCCGCTCCTGTTCGCTCGGGAAGTAACACCCCTCGAGCAACAAATTTTCGGCACCCCTGAACCTCGTCTCCCTCGCCTCTCGCCACTCCCTCCTCGCTCTCCCTCTCCCGACCCCAACTTACTGGGCTTCGTTCTGCACGTACCGTACAACTTACGGAACAGACGAACCGTCATCCCGCCTCCCCGCCTTCCCGTGGTCTTAACCGACTTCCGTCGAGATGGACCAGTTTACCCAGGACCAGCTGCAGTTCATGCAGCAAATGACAACTTTAATCACCGCGCAGGTCGCCAACCAGGTGGCCCAGCACGTCGCCAACGCGGTGGCAGGCATGCAACAGCAGCAGCCAGCAGGCGGAGGGGCCGCCGCTAACCCCAATCAGAACGTTGACCCCACGAAACGGGGCGTCGCTGACCCAGGAATGTTCGATGGGTCAATAAGCAAATTCGAAGAATGGTGGGCCAAGATGAAGGCCTTCATTATTACGGCACAGTCAACTAGTCCTCGGGCAAGGACCCTGATGGTCTGGTCCAGGATGACCGGACCGATTGCCGGAGCATACGCGCGGGCGCGCATCGATCAGTGCCTCCCCACAGGCACATGGCCCACCTATGATGAGTTGGTGGCAGAAGTGGAAGCGCGCTTTAGGCCGCTTCATAACAAAGACTGGGCGAAAGAGCAGCTCAGCAAAGTTCGCCAAGGATCAGCTAGGACAGAGGAATTCCTGGCCAAGTTCAACGCTCTAAGGACCGCATCCGGGGTATCCGATGATTACGCGATCTTCATGTTGGAAAGGGCACTCCGCCCGGAGATCGTTCAACAAATCTTTGTCCAGGGACGTCGCAAGGACACCTGGGCAGAGTACGACGTGGAGGCCAGGTGCCTCGGTGCTGCCCTGGAGGCAGTTAGAATCAAGACTGGCGGAGCGTCCTCTCGATGGGGACAAAGTTTCTCACGACCCTCGCCCGGGGTGACATCAGGGCAAGGCGCACCCATGGACATTGGGGCTGCCCAAGGCGGATCGGGAAGCCGCCCTCAAAAGGACTTCTCAAATTACCAATGTTACGCTTGCGGCCAGAAGGGCCACATTCGTCCGCATTGCCCGCAGGGCGGGAACAAAGGCAAAGGGCGCCAGGTGCGCTCTGAAGGTGTCGACCCGCGGCTGGCCGCTATGGATGGGATGACTTTCGAGCAGATTGTCGCCCATGTTTCTAAGTTAAAAGAATCGGAGCTGCAGTGAAGTCGGGTCCTGCAGGCTCGGACAATGTTTGTACTGGACTTGTTTCTTTTCTTCCATATAGTTTCTCTTCTCGTTGCGCCTCAGTTTCATCTTCTAAAAATAGCACAAAAGAAAATACAAAAATAGATAATACAAAAGCACAAAAAAAGGTTTCGTTCTCGGACATAGTAACTGTAAATAGGTTTTCTCCTCTCTCTGTAGATAGCATGGACAACGATTCGGACTTTGTACCTACACCGTCTGTTGGAGGGTCCCGAAAGGGCTCGGGACCGGACGTTAAGCTGGCACCGCTTAATTCTCCAAGCAATAAAACCTCTAAAAATAGCGTTTCGGAAGGATCCGAGTCGGTTAGCGATGCTCAGGCGACAGTACCGCCGAAATCCCGAGTTCGCACGCTCAACTTAAAGGATCACGTTGCAGTACCTATAATTATTCGCACTAGGAAGGGTGACGCACACGCTGTGCAAGCCTTGTTGGATTCCGGTGCTACAGGTGTTTTCGTGGACGCTAAATTCGTTGATCGAAAGAAGCTTCCCAAGTTGTCTCTCCCACGCGCTGTGGATGTATTCAATGTCGATGGTACTCTAAACTCCGCTGGAAGGATTACGCATCAGGTACCGCTTAGAGTTCAGTTCGGAGATCACTTCGAAGAATTAGTAGCCGATGTCACGGATCTGGGATCTCACGACATGATTTTGGGTCACACGTGGCTTGCCACTCACAACCCGGATGTCAATTGGAAAACCGGTGAAATCTCGATGAAGAGGTGTCCTCGTAGTTGCAGGCAACTCGCGCCGAAGCCGGCCTTCGTTAGACGTATCGAAAAGGAGGAGGTCCAGGCCCTCGAAGACTGGCATAATATATTCAGAGCCGACAAGCAGGAGGCTCCTAAAAAGGATAAAACCCCTGAGGAACTGGTTCCGAAGGAATATCACGAGTATTTAAGCGTCTTCTCTGTCCAGGAATCCGAACGCATGCCGCTTAGGAAACCTTGGGACCACGCGATCGAACTAAAGGAGTCGTTTGTTCCGAAGAAGGGAAGGTTGATCCCTCTCAGCCCTGATGAGCAAACCGAAGTTAGCAACTTTGTTGATGGACAGCTCAAGAAGGGTTATATTCGGCCTAGTAAATCGCCGCAGACTTCTCCCGTGTTCTTCGTCCCTAAAAAGGATGGAAAGAAGCGTATGGTGCAGGACTACCGCTATTTAAACGAGCATACAGTCAAGAACTCGTATCCGCTCCCGCTTATCTCGCAGCTTGTTGACAAGTTGAAAGGCTGTAAATTATTTACAAAGATGGACCTTAGGTGGGGATACAACAACATCCGGATCAAGGAAGGTGACGAGTGGAAGGCCGCTTTCGTCTGTCACCGTGGAGCCTTCGAACCGCTGGTTATGTTCTTCGGGTTATGTAATTCCCCCGCCACGTTCCAAAATATGATGAACGACATCTTCGGTGATATGGAGGACGTTCTAGTGGTATATATAGACGATCTTATGATATTTACGAAAACGGACGATGAAAAGGAGCATGACAGGATCGTTGTTACGAGTCGTGCTTGAGTGACACAGTCAGGCTAGACTAGTCGACGAAAGACAGCGACCGAAGGAGGAACACTAGACAAAACAAACCAAACCTACAACCAGCAAGGCGAGGACGACAACGACAGGGGTTAGTCGGAGGATGGACGCGCAGATCGAAGAAGATGACGACGAAGCCTGAACGAGGCTAAGCAGCTATCACTCAAACAGAGACAAGTGGGAAACGCCCAATCACGAAAATGAATAGAACTAAGGAGCTAGTACAGGGTAGTGCCTACTTATACACTCTCTATGTAGTAGCCATGAGGAGGCCTCAAGGCCAGGGCACTGGGTATGACATCAGTGGTGACGTCAGGATGACATCACTATGACATCAGGATGATGTCAGTATGACATCAACGAGTACTAGGCCGAAGATCTAGACTGTAAGTATAAATAGCTCTCAAACAGTGAAAAGGAAAAGGGGAATCTGTAATCGGGAGTCTGGATCGGTTCTGGATAAGGGCTAGGTGCACAGCCCAACGAAGAAGTGCCCGAGATAAGATCTGAAAGATCTAATCGGGTATCTAATCAGTGATTAGATAAGATGAAAAGACAGGGGCAAATCTGCGATCCATTACAATCGTGCTAGAGGTGCTTAGAAGGTTGAAGGAGAACGACTTGTTCGTCAAACCGGAGAAGTGTTTATTTAAGCAAAAAGAGGTCGACTTTCTGGGTATGATAGTTGGCACGAATGGAGTTAAGATGGATCCCGCTAAAGTCGCTGCTGTGCGCGATTGGCCGGTCCCCACTTCCGTTCGTGGAGTTCGAGGCTTCCTTGGCCTTGCGAACTTTTACCGACGTTTCATAAAGGATTTCGCGCAGGTCACGCGCCCCCTTAATGACCTAACTAAAAAGGACACTCCGTTTCTCTGGTCCGACAAGTGCCAAGTAGCGTTTGATACGTTAAAGGAAGCCTTCACGACCGCGCCTATTCTTATGTTCCCCGATCAGGATCGGAAGTTCCGCTTAGAAACCGATGCCTCGGATTACGCAACCGGAGCCGTGCTCTCGGTAGAATGCGATGACGGTCTCTGGAGACCTGTTGCCTATTCGAGTCACTCGCTTAGTGGAGCAGAGCTTAATTATACGGTTCACGACAAAGAGATGCTAGCCATCATTCGCGCTCTAGAGCAATGGCGTCACTACCTCGAGGCTACTCCGTACCAGTTTGAGATTTGGACGGATCACCACAACCTTAAGTGGTTCATGACGTCGCAAAAGCTTCAACCACGCCAGGCGCGTTGGGCGCAGTACTTTAGTCGTTTTAATTGTGTTATCGTCCACAAACCAGGTGTTTCCATGGGACGACCGGATGCTCTCTCTCGCCGCAAAGACTTAGTAGAAAATCGCGAAAATGCTAAATCTGAGGAGTCGTTATTTATCAAACCCGAACAAGTGCGCGCTGTGCGCTTAGAAAACCCCTTCATGGAAGAACTGCGCAGTGTAACGGCCGAGGTTGACGCTGGAACGCTCGACCGACGTGACGGTTTACTGTATGATGGAGACAAAGTTTTCGTGCCTGAGGCACTTAGGCAGAGGGTCTTAGCTGCTCTTCACGATTCGCCCCTAGCGGGTCATCGAGGCGTAAAAGGAACTCAGGAGTTGATCACACGCTGGTTCACGTGGTCCACCTTGAAGCCCGATGTCGAGGAGTACGTAAAACACTGTCAGACGTGTCAAGCTAGCAAGCCTAGTAACAAGCCGCCGGCAGGCGAACTCAAATCTCTACCCGTCCCTGATGGGCCTTGGAAAGATCTCACAACCGACTTTATGGATATAGGAGTCAGGAGCTCCTCTGGAAAATCTTACGTCTTAGTCGTTGTCGATCGGTTCTCTAAGGAAGCAGAGTTCATCCCCTGCACCGAAAGGGAAACTGCCGCTAGTATGGCTCGGCTTTATTTAACTCACGTCTGGAAGCATCATGGCCTTCCCCAGTCTCTCGTTTCAGATCGCGGACCGCAGTTCGCATCTCAGTTCTCGAGGGAGTTATTTAAAATGTTGGGTGTCGAGCAGAAACTCTCGACGGCGTTTCATCCACAAACGGATGGTCAAACAGAACGGTTGAACCGCGAAATTCAGCAGTATCTACGGATGTATGCAAACCATCAGCAGGATCGATGGGAGGATTGGCTTCCCCTAGCTCAGTTCGCGTATAACAACTCCAAGTCTTCTTCTACTGGCAAGTGCCCCTTTGAAGTTACCCGTTCATACACACCACGGATGGGCGTCGAGCCGACGACTTCTAAGGTAGAAGCAGCGGAGGAGACCGCCAAAGACTGGTTCCAGGTGTTCCAGGAAGTACGCGAAAGTTTGGGAAAAGCTAGGACTCGTCAAAAGACTCAGGCAGATAAACGACGATCCCCTTCCCCTGCTTACTCCGTAGGCTCGCAGGTTTGGCTGGCTACCGACCATTTATCGCTGAAGGATCGGCAGAGCCGAAAATTGACCGAAAAGTGGATAGGCCCGTACGAGGTCTCGGACGTTTTACCCAACGCCGTTAAATTAAAGTTGCCGCGCTCGATGCGCATACACCCGGTAGTGAATGTTTCACGGGTGAAACCTTATCTCGGTGCTCTCGATGGGCAACCGGTTACTCGGCCCGGTCCACAACGGGTTACGGATGAAGGAGATGTCGAGTTTGAAGTTGAGAAAGTTGTCGATTCCCGCTTGAAGCGTGGTAATCTTCAGTTCCTCGTTCATTGGAGGGGATACCCGGAGGAAGATCGCACTTGGGAGCCTAGGTCTGCTCTTAAGAACGCCCAGGAGGCGATAGACGATTTTTACAAACTCCACCCCGGTGCCCCCCGGAAGCTTCGTTTACTCTCAACCGAAGGTCTCTTTTTCTCCGCTGTACCCGACCCTTTGACTGCTGTGCAGCCTATCTGGTCTCGCCTGGAAGTCGAGCCATAGGAGGGGATAGTGTAACGGCCCGTACTTTTTCACTACTAGTTGTAGCGTAGCCTTAGCGTACTTCTCCTTGTTTATCCACTCTCTGGTTAGGGTTGCTTTAGACGCGCTCATAGACGCTTTACTTAGTCAGCTGCTTGGTCAGCGTTGCCGCCTTGACTCAGCGTGTACTGCTGCAGCCAATGGCGTTTATCTCTCGTTGTTTGGTTTGTTCTACGACGTTCCACGGTACAAACACTCTAGTTAGTATAAATACCGTCTCTCTTGTCGTAGACACTCCAATCGAGTTCATTTGTGCATTGTCACTCTAACTCAGTTCCCTCATCCTCTACTCGTCTCAGTTCTTGGAGTAACCGAGTATAGTCTTCGGATTATAAGCGTTACACCCGCAAACTGTACCATATGGTATTCGCAGTGTAAAATTTAAGACAGTGATGTCCTTAAGTCACTACGATGGTTTTATATACTAGGCATGCAGGCATGTGATACTCTGGTATCACATGCCTGCAGATGATTATATTATGAACTTCTAATTTAGGGCACATCCCCTAACACCTTCCCCCTGTAGAGCTGACTCAGGCTCATAAGACAAGAAGAAAAGAAAAAGAAAAGAAAAGAGACAGATAGGGAAGACCCTATGTACATTCACACGAGATGTTGAATCTCGCAGCACTACCAATCCGAGGGTTATGCCTCATTTTAGTAATGCAAAACGAGGTACGAAGGGTGTTGAACCCTTCATACCATAACTCAAACTGAGGGGTTACGCCCTCAAGAGAATGATCCAGCACCTGATGTAGCGTCCCTTCTACATTGGGGCTGGCTTGTCCCTCATCTTGCCCTCCTCAGGCTCCTCATTTTTATCGGGAGTTCTCTCCCACAAAATCTGACCTTCCACCCCTGGATAGTTGGGTACAGCGGCACTGAAGTCCCTAATAATAGGGAGCTCTGGATCGCTGAGCAGATGAGCCTCGTAGGCCGCAATGCGCTCGGTAGCGATCCCGAGGGTCCTAGCCTGGCACTCGACCCACTCCTTCGAGCAGTTCTCCTTCATTACCAGAGGGTTGTTGATTGCTGCCCTCAGAAGATCGAGTGCAGCTCGAGTGTTGGTGTCCTGCTTCCCCCCATTATTAACAGTGTGGGTAATATACTCATTACCCGCCCACCTAGCCCAAATGAGGGCATCATCGGCATCATGAGGAGTGATGCCATTAGCTGCAAGGTATGCAGTGATATCAGCCATACTGGCTGAGCGAGTAAACTCCCCTTCCCAGGGGACATGGGTACCATCACAAGGGGCCACCTCTGCACAATCCAGAAGGGCTCTGTAATGACCCTTCACTGCAAGGAGATGGACTAGCTCCCAGAACCAGACCATCTGGTCATAGCTCCCTGTGGGGACTGGAGCCAGTCATTCATAGAGGAGGAATCCTCATACTAATTGGGCTGTGGGAGGACTGATTTCCCACTTGTCATCGTTGGGGTGCTCACTGACACCTAGCACCCCAGGGAACATTCTCGAGAGCTCAGAGCTCTTGTCTGAACCATTGTACCTATTCTGGTACATGCTGATGAAATTAATCCAGTCATCGACTGGAGCTTTGAGGCTCGGTGCCTCTCATGGTAGTTTGGGGATCCCCCCTTTTGCCTTCCTTCTGGAGGTTTGACCTCCTCCTCTAGGATTAAACACTCAACCCCTTGGAGGGGGTCGTTCTTGATGAGCAGTGTTACGAGTCGTGCTTGAGTGACACAGTCAGGCTAGACTAGTCGACGAAAGACAGCGACCGAAGGAGGAACACAGAACGAAACAAACCAACAACCAACAAAGGCAGGGACGAACGACGATAGGGGTAGTCGGAGGGAGGACACGCGAATCGACGAAGACGATGACGAAGGCTGAGCAAGCCTAAACAATCACTCTTACAGCGACAAGAGGGAAACGCCCAAAGATCAAATGAATAGAACTAAAGATCTAGTACAGGGTAGTGCCTACTTTATATACTCTCTAAGTAGGGCCATGAGGAAACCTCAAGGCATGGGGCACAGGGGTATGATGTCAGTGGTGATGTCAGTATGATATCACTATGACAACATGATGACATCAGAATGATATCACCAGGTACTAGACCTAGGTTCTAGAGTGTAAGTATAAATAGCGCTCAAACTGTGAAAAGGGGAAAGGGGATCTGTAATCGGAGGTCTGGATCGGGCCTGGATAAGGGCTAGGTACGCAGCCACACGAAGAAGTGCCCAAGATAAGATCAAGATGATCTAATCAGGTATCTAATCAGTGATTAGATAAGATGAAAGAAAGGGGCAAATCTGCGATCCATTACAAGCAGGGGCTTGGGGGACCCCAGGGTTTTCAACCACCAAGCAGTCATGAAGAGGCATGATGGGTCTCTGACCCATCTCTGGCAAGGGAGCAGCAGGTTGACCCTCTATCTGCTGTTGTAAGGCTGGCTGTCCACCAGCAGGTTGTGATGTGAGGGCTTCCTCCTCCCTCCTTGCCCTCTCCTTGTCTTGTAGTGCCTCTCTCCTCTGGCACGCTTTCTGGGAGGCCCAAACAGGCGGCCTCCATTCCTTACATACGTGTGAGGTTCATGACCTCATTTGTGTCTAACCTGCATTTTTTCCACAGGTTAATGTAGGTGATCAGCTCTTGTGCCCTATGGACACAAGGAGCATTCTCCTCAGGTTCTTCGTATGCTTCAGTGTACAACTTGCAGATTTCCTCCATGGTGTTAACGAGTCTGATGGGACCCATTATCCCCCTGTCCCATCTGGTAACTGAGGCGATGAGGTTTCCTTGTCTGATGGGATACCACGAGTATTTAAGCATCTTCTCTGTCCAGGAATCTGAATGCATGCTGCTTAGGAAACCTTGGGACCATGCAATAGAACTTAAGGAGTCATTTGTGCCAAAAAAGGGAAGGTTGATCCCTCTCTCCCCTGATGAGCAAACTGAAGTTAGTAACTTTGTTGATGGACAACTCAAGAAGGGTTACATTCGGCCTAGTAAATCGCCCCAGACTTCACCTGTGTTCTTTGTCCCTAAGAAGGATGGAAAGAAGCGCATGGTACAGGATTACTGCTATTTAAACAAGCAAACAGTCAAGAACTTGTATCTGCTCCCGCTTATCTCACAGCTTGTTGACAAGTTGAAGGGTTGTAAATTATTTATGAAGATGGACCTTTGGTGGGGTACAACAACATCTGGATCTATGAAGGTGATGAGTGGAAGGCTGCTTTCATCTGTCACCATGGAGCCTTCGAACTGCTGATTATGTTCTTTGGTTTATGTAATTCCCCTGCTACGTTTCAAAACACATCGCCATGGGGGGTCACCACTATCATATCATCGGGGTATATTCCAACATGATGGTTAGTTTCAGTAGTTCATTGGAGGCAAACCTCCATTGTTTCGAGTGCTCTTCACACTTCTGGGGCCATGCCACTGTGTTCCCCCAGTATTTCTAGTATATCTGCAATCATCTGAAGCCTGTCAGCTTCCAAGGACTGTATTCAGTCTGTCATGGTTTGCATCACATAATGTGTGTGATCCATGTTCATTCCATGTCCCTCCATCTGTGCTTGGTCACAATCTTCCCAGCCACGGTCATACTCTCTACAAGCTAATTGCTCTGGGTATCGTAACACTACGTTCAATGTAGTGTCTCTGTCGATTGCTGACTCGGATATGTGCTCTATTCTCTGAGTGCATTCTTGGCATGAAGATTCCTCATGGATTGCACTGTAGATGGGAGACCAAATCCATCAATTTCTCGTAGATGTAGTATCTACTGCATTATTGAATTCTATGGGATCTTCCATTTGGGAGTCCATATCTTCATCTGCTATCCTCAGAGATGCACTCCACAGGGGTCCCCCTGTACCTCCCATTACCGATGGTTGGTATTCTTGTAGCTCTTGGCTGTGTCCTGGCAGGTGTCGCACATCCTCTCGTGCTAATATCATTTGTCATAAGGCATTCATACGATAACCCTCATGGACTCTGAGATGGAAGGCCATCGTCTGCAACACAGCCTGTACATGATTCATACTACCATCTGCATCCGAGAGTCATATGCAGTTTCCTTCACCTACCCCTCTGTGGTATTCATGCCTAGCATGTTCTTCTGGTACATTAAGTGCTTGTGCAAGGGATTCATCCCTACTAAGTAGCCCTTCTGCTATGTGGTCGACTCGATGTCGACACTTGTCACATGTCCCTTCGTGCACTGCTCCATATGTTCTGGACCTTTCCCACTTTTCCTCCTGAGGTTCTTCCTTGTAGGAGCTTCCTTCATTGGCATCTGGGAAGTCACTTCCTGCCTCGGAGACCTGGTCTCCTCCTGACAAGTCATCATCATCACATACAATCCACATCATAGTGCAAGTTACCTCCTCATTGGAAGCAACAGCTTCATCTTCTTCGTGTATGGCACCAAAGTATGTGACAGGTTCATTGTCGTCATCAATTTCTGAGTACATCTCGTACTCGTCGATGAATTCCCCTTCGTCACAGTGTGATCCTTCCTCGTGATCACTAGATTCATTGTGACCGGGTTCACTTCCAATGGCCTTTTCCTCATCAGGTTCCTCTGACTGATCTTTTATGAGGGTATCTTGTCCCTCTTCCTCTTGGACATCTACAGCATATAACTGCAGCTTAACTGCCACTTTGTTCTTGTCCTTTTGAGGATGAGGGCAATCTGGGGCCATATGGCCCACTTCTGAACAGTTGAAGCACGTTATTCCTGGCATGAGCTTATGGGGTTGCTGTCCCTTCTGATGCGAGTCGTCTCGCTCCTTATGATGGTACTTATGGTTGCCATCCTTACAGTGGAACTGTCCACCCTTCCTTCCAGCATCAGTGCCTTTGGGCACAGAGTTTGCCTTATGTTGATATAACATATTTCCCTTCTGGAAGTACTTATAGTCATCTTTGTTCATGGAGCTACCTGCACTCCAGTTTCCATGTGGGTGTGAGCCACTTTGTCCCTGGGAGGTCTTCCCTCCAGAGCTGGCATGGCTCATTCTCATGTGCATATTCACCGCTTTCTGCACAGTTTCCATGTGTCTCACTTCTTCGAGGATCTCCTCGATCGTTGAATGCTCTGCAGATATACCACAAGCTTTGAAGATCGATTTGATTATGGAGTGCAGTGAAGAGAAAAGATGAAGGAGACCTGGGGATTTACCTGTAGTCTCCCTGGGTTGAGAATTGGGTCAGTTTGACCCAAGGGGGCTCGAGGTGCTTGGTAGAGTCAGGAAGAGGGGGAGAAAGACTGAAAAATGCGCCCTAGAGATCCCAAAAGCAAGTAGGATAACATATAACAAGAGTCTGATAAGGGAGGAACAATTATTCTGAGTCCCTCAGGCTTGGAATTCCATCTTTCATCTGTGGTAAGGTGTCTATTGTTATTCCAAGTATGTACAGTACAAAGTAAGTACGAGTCTGGCTTACATAAGCCAAACTCGTCCAAACACTAAGTAGAAGATAGAATAAAAGTATAGAAACAAAAAACTAAGGTAAAAAACAAAGAAATATAGTAATTACCATGGTAGGGAGGATGCCCTCCCTACAGTGGTAGCCCCTGCAAGAACTTCCTCCTGAATGAGTAGTCATTGGGAGGCTGCACCATTCGATGTGCATGACGCTTTAAGTTGTTATAGTACACAAGGGCTCCCTTGTCATATTTGAACCTAGTTTGATCATACTTGTCGGCTGCATTCTGCACTGACACCTCATGGAGGAATCATTTGAATAGTCCACAAATAAGTTCTTCAAATGTCCAGTGAGGTACTTGTGGGTTCGGGGAATCGACCTCTTGGTCATACCATTGGGAGGCTAGACCCTCCAAGTACAACCCAGTGTACAAAATGTGATCTTCATTGTGATCAGGGCCAGTGAACTTGAATGTATGACAGTACTTCAATATCTGGCCCAGCCAGTCATCAAACTTACCCAGGTCATCCTGGCCTCCATATTTTCCAGGCTTAGGTGGGTTCATCGCCTTCACTTCAGGTGCAACCTGTCCCATCAGTAACCCGACTTGTTCCCAGATATGCTGTGGGCAACTCTTCTTGTGAGAGCACAAAGGGAAAGGGGGAAAGCTGTAGGCCAGGCCTAGGCTCGTCCCGAGGGGTCGTGAGTCAGAAAGGAAGCGGAGGGAGTGGCTGGCGGCGAAAGGGAAGGCTTCCCTGGGTCGGAAGGGTACTGGCAGGGGTAGAACTTGAATTGCTGCCGCAGGGAGGTGGAAGGGGGCTAGTGTCGGCGGCTGGAAGCTCTCGGGGGCTTAGAACTCGAAAGGCAGTGATGTAGGACTCTTGTGACCGTTGGAGGACTTGTAGGCTTCTAGGGATGACTCTGAAGGCAGCAGGAAATTTTTATATCGCAAAGGGACTCGAATTTGGCGGTGGAACTCGGTGGGGAACTCTGTGGACGCAAAGGGGGCTCAAAAGACTCGAAGGAAATGCAAGAAAATGACTCTGGGGACTCAAGGGGACTCTCAGACACACAGATGGTGACGCCTGAAAAGTGGGTATATTTTTCCTAAGTACAGTGGTGTTTTGTATCATAGAGGAGGCTGTCACAGAGGAATATTTTGGCAAATTTCGGAGATGTCATATGTCAGAAAAATTTTGAAGGGAAAAGTGCCGATGTAAGGCACTACAGGTTGTAGGTATGAAAGAATGGTAAAAGAAAGCAAGGGAAACCGAAAGAAAACGAAAAGTGGTGAGGAGGAACGTGCCTAGGGTGTCTGGACTACTGGCCGATGCTGTGGGAGCTCTTCGGGGCGGTCTGGGGTGGAGCGGCAGTCCTACTGGTGGCGGTTTGCGTCGGTGTCTCAAATAGGACCTATAGATGCCAAGTAGCCGATGTCACAAGTGACGAGGTAGACTGCCGACAGTCAGTAGACACTTGATAGGCATACGAAGGGCCGAAGGCCAACACAGATAGGGGTGGACAACGAATGGGGATGAGTATAGGGGTAGGCGGTGACTTGTAGCGGTGACGAGTGTCGGTGATAGGGGTTACTTCCCGATTAGGTGGCGGCGGCATAGGTAAGCAAAGGAAGTGCTCGTGGTAGCTGAGATAGCCGAGAGTGGAGTGGCGGCGACCTTTCCGAAGGACGGTGGACCTACAGGGACTGGCTAGGGCGATAGGGAAGCTGGTATAGGGTTATGATATTCAGCCCTAGGGAGTATGGACTCCCTACACCTCCCAGGGTCTTTGAATACTGACCATCCTCAGTCAGGGGTACTCGGTGACACGGATCAGTGATGAGATTCCATTGACAGGTGGCTGTGCTCAGAACAATGGCAAGCGGGACAGGGACCTTGGTCATGTGCTGTGGCAAAAATGCTTCCGTGTCAACAAAGGGTTGCCAAACATACCAAACAAGTCACCGCCACTTCATCTTTTCTTCTCTAAGTCTCATCACCACTGCTACTCACTGCCACTTCGAACACAACATGTCCCCTCCCACTTCTCAGCCTACCACGCCCAAGAAATCCAAGTCCAAGAAGCTGAGATACCTCTCGCCCGACGCTGCATGTGCACTGGTCCCGAAGATGTGGGCCAAGAACATGGGCAAGTTGGCTGCGCTGATGAAGGAGATCCCGGACGAAGTGGCCATGGAAGACGAAGCATGGGAGTGGATGGACAAGTATTATCGGGTATCGGTGAGTCGATAACGTGCACCTGAGGCGTCTCAGCTGTAGCCAGAAGAGCAGGACAACATTGAAGGGCTGCGGCAGTTTGCCCACCACCATAGCACCAAAGTGCCCAAGTACCCTGAAGAGACCGAAGAAGCCCTTGGGTCCGCATTTTTGGCACTGGTACCCCTCCGGGACTGGTTCCCCCATCGAGCAACGAAGTCGAAGGCGCAGCCCGTCCAAGTGGGAACTAGCAGCTCGCAGGTAGGCAGTGAGACCAGGCGGTCTCGGCGGCAGATTGAGAAGGCAGCTGCCAAAGGGGACGAGGATGATCAGGTGTGTACCAGCCCCCCATCTGTTCTTCCTGAGCGCTCTGACAGCCCTTCGTGGCTTAGGTTCAGCCTGTAAGTGGGGGCGGCGATATTATCGATCTAGACGCCATGGGTGAGGAAGAAGACGCTGCACCAGTCCCAGGTCGAACAGAGCCCATCGGCGAGGTTTCCCAGAGGTCGGGTGAACCTCATGAGGTGGCAGTCTCTGCTATGCAGGTTGACTCGGAGGCGTGTGGGCGATGCAAGACTCGGGGTATTCAGTGTGAGTGGAAGGAAGGCGCCCCTGGGGTGGCATGTACTGCCTGCCACATAGGGAAGAAGCGGTGTGACAAGGCTAGCAAGGCTGGCAAGAAGGTAAGTTTCTCGAGACTTCGGCATACACAAGGTAACCATGGGACGTAGCAGAAGAACACCGACACCTCAGCCCCATCGGCCTCGGTCAGCAAGAAGGCCAAGACCTCGGCAGCACCTCCAGACCCTCCCTCTTCTTTGGCGCCACCTAAACCCACTATCCACATCAAACCACAAGCAGTAGGTCAGTCAGGCCCTCATAAAGCACCTGGTCCCCCTCCTTGTACCCCGTCGATCTCCCATCTCCCCCTCTTCCTTCCTTCGAGTGCAGGTAACACTCCTACCCCTGACTCTCCTCGAGTCGAAGAACGCCTTGTAGGTGAGCCTGGAGAGACCGGCGTCAGTACTGGCGGCGTGTCGGTCAAAGCTGTGAAGAGGTCGGAAGACGCTGGACCTGGGGACTCAGTTGAAGTCGAAGGTCTGTGGGAGGATGACCAGAACGAAGAAGGGGGTTTCGGTCGAGCCCCTAGTCTTCCAGGTGCTCGGTGGATTCCATATGGTGGTCCTCAAGAGGCACTGGCACAGTACGACACGCAGCTGGTGGCCCTCAAAGGTATGATCGAGTGGTCTGGGGCTATCATAGCTGATCTCCACGCGGGGCTGGGTCAGTTGAACATGGTCCATCAGTGGGCTAGAAGGGACCTTCGGGCGCTCGAGGAGTGGCAGTGGGACAACTTTGGTGCTTGGCAGTAAATCTGACATTCGTAGAAGTCTCCTTGTCCTGTGTATAGGTAGGGGTGGTTGAATGTATTCGTGTGGGGTCTGCGTTCTGTCAAGAGGGGGAAGCCTGAAATAAGGTAAAGCTAAGGTAACAAGGGCAGTGGAAACAGGTAAGTAGAGAGTCTAAGAACTGTGGCGGTGAGTCTTTGAAATCAAACGAAGTAAGGTAAGAGAGAGGATTCAAAGGAGAAACTTTTCTTTATTTTTCTTTTCGGTATTCCATGTCAGCAGCAGGTCTTTATGTGTAAGTAAGAGGAGTGGTGAGTATAGGTACGAAGACAGAGAAAGGAAACTAAGAGATGTTTTTCGGTTTTATGGTCTTTTCGAGTTGTAGGTTTGTTTTTGGCATTTTTCATATGTACGGAGAGTCTGTAAAAGGGTATTCGAGAGATAAAAGAAACAGAAAAAAGAGATGGAATGAAGGGGTATGTTACTCATCTGACTCGTCCCTAAGGACGCCAGTGAGGTCTGGGTCAGGAAGGGAGTCATCTTCGAGTCAGTCGATGGCGGTGCTGTCGAGGCCCACTAGTTGGGTGACCTCAATGCGAGATTTGTCACGGGGGAAGTAGGGAAGAGTCAGAAGGCGGCGAAGCGAAATTTTGATATAGCACCATCGAGCTCTGCTAGGAGATACGAGCCACCCTTGGTCCGACACACTACTACCATAGGACCTAGGTAGTGTGGCTTAGTCTTGCGGTCGAGTTCCTTCTCGATGCGGTGAAGAGTTTGATTGATAGGGACCTAGGGGGGTTACCTGAGTCTCCTACAGTGAAAGAGAGGGGTCAGTTCAACCCAAGGGGGCTTGAGGTGCTTGGTAGGGAGTCAAAAAGCAGGAAGAAGAGACCAGAAATGCGCCCTAAAAGTCCCAAGAGGGTCGAGATATTGTCTGGAGAGTGTCTCAGAAGGGAAAATCAATAATCCGAGGCTCCGGCCTTCGAATTCTGTCTTACTTCGTCTCTGGTAACTCGTCTTGTTATTTTTCTAAGTATGTACAACATGCTCTAGGTGCGACTCTGGCTTACATAAGCCAAAACTCGCACAAATACTAAGTAAAAAAAGTAGAGTAAAGATAAAAAGAACAAAAACTAAAGTAGAAACAATGAAACAATGGAAATCACCTACTAGGGAGATTACTCTCCCTACATCCGAGGGGGGCTTTGAATGTTGACTGTCCCCAGTCATCTCGTACCTAGCTGTACCATAAGGTGAGGTGAGGGGTATCATCCTCAAAACAAAACTCTAAGTAGAAACTCAAAAATGCGAACTCGAAATGAAATAGACCATGAAAAAGAAACGGAAATGACTACTCAGCTGGGAGGGGACATAGCTCGAAGGTAAATCGAAGGTGTTCAAGGGGAAGAGGTGGCTCGGGGGTGGCTCGAAGGGGGCCTCGAAGTGCTCGAGGGGGCTCAAAGCGAGCTGGAGGAGGGGAAGTGGTTTACCAGCAGCTCGAAGCTATCCCAGGGGTCTCAAATGTTGCTCGAAGGTAGCTCGAAGGGCTTCGAAGGCGACTCGGAGGGTTTCGAAGGCGACTTGCAGGGTCTCGAAGGCGAGTTTAGCCTCTGGATTGAGCTCGAGGGTCTCAGAGGTGTTCGGAGGGGGATGGGATACCTTCACACTCGTAATCCGACCCTTGACAGTCTCGGGTTGGTCTTGAGAGGGGGCCAGAGGCTGGCTCAAAGGGGGTTGGGTTGCTTTCGAAGCTGATAGCTGACCCTCGATGGCCTCGGGGCGAGCTCGAGAAGGGGTGGGGGTCTGGGAACTCGAAGGAGACATCTGTACCTGGGTAGCTAGACCTCCTGGGCCTCGAGCGAGGGCCCAGAAGTCCAAACGGGCCTGTAGGCTGTGCCCGAGCGCCTCACGAGGGATTTCCTCACCTGTAGGCAACACGACTCGACCTCGGACTATCTGACACCTTCCTGCAGCCAGATACGAAGTGCAGATTCTGCACTGAGCTCGAATGTGTCCTTCCTGGCCACAGAAGAAACAAAAACTAAACGAGCGAATCGAGCGTCTGCCGGAGGTCTCGAAGGGTACTTCCAAGTCTCGATTTCGCCTCGATGCGACCTGGAACGTCTAAAGGCAGTCGGAGAGAGGTGGCAACGAACCACGAGGGGGAGAAGGGTGCAGGGAAATCGTATGATGCGTCTCGAAGTGGTTTCGACCACCAAAAACTGAAACTAGTCACCGTTGTGACTTGAAGTTTGTTCTCGACTATGCAGCCTCACTGGACTGCAAAAATGCGCAGATAATGATTGGAAAATGACTTATATTCATCTATAAACGAAGTTGCACGTCTAAAGAAGCGTCTCGTGTCTCGAAGGTCTCGAAAGCGTCTGATGGTAATGGCGAGTGTCTCAGAGTGTCTCGAAGCGTCTATTGAGGGCTCGGAACGTCTAGTAGGGGTTGCGAAGCGTCTAATTTGAGTCTCGAAGCGTCTATGAGGAATCTCGAAGCAGTCTCGAGGCGTCTGGTAGGGATCTCGAAGCGCCTCAGATGGGGTCTCGACAGGGTCTCGATAGGGTCTCGATAGGGTCTCGAAGCAGTCTCTACTGACTCAGAATGACTGGGAAATACTTTCCTACAACTCCAGAGGGCACAAAAATGCGACAGAAAGTGCCAGGGAGCAAAGCTGTGGCAGGGGTGGGAGGACAGTGGCACGTTGGTGAACAACCACTGGGAGGAATTCCACAAAACTTCGGGAGGTGGTAGAGGACGTCTAGGGCGGCTGGGAGATCAAGGAAACAACAGAATCGGCGCACCCAATCCCGAGATATGCCAAATTTCGTCCTACAGTTCCTTTCTCCACAAAAACAGCGATAACTCCGGAACCACTGGGGCAAACGCGTCGAAAATGGCGTCGATCGAAAGCTCCCGTAGAGTGGAATGAGCTTCCCGAAAGGCGAGAGGAAAGGCGCGTTGGTTGTTGAGATATCGCGTGTGCGAACTCGGAGGTAGGAGGAGAAGAGGGTTACCAAGCAAATCAGCCCCCTCGCGGTGGGCTCCAGATGAAGAGTTTGATTGATAGGGACCTAGGGGGGTTACCTGAGTCTCCTACAGTGAAAGAGAGGGGTCAGTTCGACCCAAGGGGGCTTGAGGTGCTTGGTAGGGAGTCAAAAAGCAGGAAGAAGAGACCAGAAACGCGCCCTAAAAGTCCCAAGAGGGTCGAGATATCGTCTGGAGAGTGTCTCAGAAGGGAAAATCAATAATCCGAGGCTCCGGCCTTCGAATTCCGTCTTACCTGTTCCAGAGCGGAGCATGGCCCACTCAGGGTAGCTAGTGAGAGAGCAGTGGGCTTGAGTGACATAGCGGTACCTGTTCGACTTCGGCATGATGAAGGTGTTGACATAGGCTTTGTGGAATAATGGTTCGGGAATGGTGATGACAGGGGGAATGTGGACACAATCGAGGCGGCGAATCTGGCATTTGTGACATGTCCTGATGTACCAGCGAACATCCTGCTCTAGCATGGGCCACCAGAATCATGTCAGTAGGTGCATATGAGTGGAGAAGATACCCTTATGGCCCAGCTCGTCGTGAGCCTGGCGGATGATGTTAAGCCACTTGTGGTGGTGGACCACTAGCTGGTGGCGGCCTTGGGGTTCCTTCCTCCACAACTCTCCTCCCTTTACGAAGTACAGTCATTCACTGGCACTTTAAACACCACCGGCACTTTAAACAAATACTTGCAGCATGTGAAATCTCCTCAGATTGGACATAAAAACATCAGTAGCATCTTGGTTGCATGTATTGGTATCATATATACAATTTTCAAGTAGACTCATCACTTCCAGTAATTGACAATTTCACTTTTCTCCCAAAAATTGTGGTAAAAGTAAGAGTATGGCGAAAATACACAAGTATCTTAGTCATGAAATTCTGCAACATGAATACATAGAGGTCTGCCCAAGACATATGTACTGTGTAATATGCAGAATAAACATTATTCATCCTGCCAGTGTGATGCCAGATGAGCATGATTGAATTGCATGTTATCAGTACATAATCTGCATCTCTCACATTAGATATTCCCCAAAAGGAAGTACTTCGGGTTGACGCCACAAGAAAAAAGTGCGTCATCTTCAAGACACCATGGTAGGTCGGGCTCAGTCTACTGCAGAAAAAAAGCACATAAGTGCCTTGAGAAAAGAAGAAGGTCTGGCATATGCCATCAAGCTCCATGGGGAAGACCAGGAAAAACCAGAAAAAGAGAGGTGAAGTCTGCGAGTATTGTGTCAAGATGCAGAGGAGGAGATGAAACGAAGGAAGAAGGCCATTCACATCAACCATGTAACTCTCAAAAATCGTCTTGAGGGGAGAAGAAGTTGCCAGCAGGCCAATGAAGAGAACAATGCTTGGCTTACCCCTGAAGAAGAGGAAAATGTCATTGCCTACTGCATCAAGCTCGCTGCATGAGGCTTTCCACTCACCCACAAAACTCTGAAGTTTCATGTTGACACACTTTTACGAGCACGTCTAGGGTCAATGTTCCCAGAACATGGAGTGGGCAAGAATTGGACTGGCCGCTTCATCACCCGACATCTCAAAAGCCTCGGTACATACTGGAGCTCTTCCCTTGATGCTAAATGCAGACAAGCAGTCAATGAAAACACTCATAAAGCATGGTTTACTCTACTCAAGAGTACACTTGACAAGTACCAAATCGAGGAGGACTGTATCTGGGCAGCAGACAAGACAGGCTTTCAGCGCAGAGTTGGGCAAAAGCAACGTGTCCTTGGGCCTGCAAAACAGAAAATGCAATATCAGCAGCATGATGGGAATAAGGAAACCATTACCATGATGGTTACTGTCTCTGCTGATGGCTCCACCATACCACCAACATGCATTTACAAGGGCCAGTCTTTCTCAATGAACTGGCACCAAGACAATACCTTGTGAGCCTCGTAGGTATAGGATCACAATTCTATCTCAAAGATTGACCTACACATTCTAGTGTTGCACATTATGATAAGGGATGGACTGATGGGACAATAGGAAAGCTGTGGATAGAAGATTTCGATCAGAAGACTCATGAGAAAGCAAATGGCCATGCTTGCCTTCTTCTCGTTGATGGACACAACTCACATTATACAAAAGAGTTCCTCGACTATGCCCATGAACATGACATTCATGTTCTATGCTACCCAGCTCATACAACACACATCTATCAAGGGCTTGATGTCGTGATCTTCGGTCCACTCAAGCAAAGCTGGTCGGATGAGCAGGATCAATTCAAGAGTTCTACGGGGCAAAAAGTCACAAAACAAAACTTTATTTCGGTCTATGGGAAAGCACACCAGAAAGTCTTGACTCCAAAACTCATCCGCATGGCCTTTGCAACAACGGAGTTTGGCCATTCAATCCCAATATCGTGACAAAGGAAAAGATGGGACCAAGTCTAGAAACATCCTCCAAAGGCTGTCTGCCACTCCCGGTCCCCAGTCCTGTCCGTGCTGTGACATCACTCATCCGTCAGTACCAGGGAATCGATGCGCAGCATACACCCACCACACCTAGACCATTTCCACTTCCCAGTCCCAACATCACTTCCTCCTGCAATGACGATCCATTTTGCATCAGTACCGAACACACCAGACTCCAGATCCAAGGTCAAGAACCTCAGGCAGGACCGAGTACTTGGACCCAGCAGCATCAACCAGCAACACTGAGTCACATGAACTGGCATGCATCCGCTGCACAAGAAACAATTGGCACCCTTGCGTTGACATCAGCCTCATTCCTCGTTGACAAGACACCTCTTACCTCATTGCACTGTCTTCCTGATTACACCCCCATGACCATAACACCAACATGCAAACGCTGGCACAAACTGCTCAAAGAAGAGCCTCAGGATGAAAAAGAGCATGCTTACCAGGATGCACTGCATGAGTCATACGACCGTGAAGAGCATTACAAGAGCGCCCTGTTTGGAATGCAGTCAACTGTTGTGCTACAGTCAATGTACTGTGACCGGGTATCTAGCCAGCTTGCAGCAGTGGAAGAAAGGCGGAAAAAGCAAAAAAAGGGTAAACTAAATGCCGATGGGCTGCCCAAGCTACTCACAGGAGATGCCTTCAGAACCCTCGTCATGGAGCATGATATAGCAGCTGAGAAAGAGAAAGTTGAGCGTGAGAACCGACGGAAGCAAAGAGAGGCACAAATGGAACTTATGGTGGCCTGGAAAGAAGTAGATGAAGCACGGAAACAAAGGAATAAGGATCACAGAGAGGCCAGTACCATGAAGAATTGCATGCTTGGGAAGAAGAACGTGATCTTGCGAAGCAGGAGAGACGATGGATTCAATGGAAAAGACCAAAGCTGGGAAAACTGGAAACAGCGGCACAAAAACCAGGTGCCGAAAGTGTGGATTTTGGCCGGAACGATGTGCAAGTTGGTGGGAACGAGGACGACGATGATGGCACACAGGTTGACAGTGGCTGGAGTGACGAGGACTGATAACATCCGGTCACACGCAGATATCATTAATAATAATGTTGATATACCAATTTAGTCACTGTTCAAAGTGCCGGGAATGACTGATAAGGGCCCTTCTCTTGTTGGCAAGTTTTCACTTGTTCCCCATATTTTCACCTCTTGATATCTTTGTACTAGTCTGCAAGGTTCTATGCAATATACCATTCCGTACCACCCGATCTTGAATAATTGTTGTGTTTCATTTTCTACAGGACCTACATTTTTGGTGTTTAAAGTGCCGGTGAATGACTGTACTGGGAAGCGAGCTGCACCAGGGTTTCTATCTCCTTCTCCTCTAGTCCATCTGGCAGCTTCTTCGTCTCCAGGAACTCTCTCACCACTTCTAACCTCTCATCTCTCAGCCTAGCCTTGTCGGATTGTGGTATATCGGATTTGGCGGTGTCGGGCGGTGTCTCAGCAGCGGTGAACACAGCTACGTCCTGGGGTACATTGGTGTATGAATAGTATTCAGTTGGCGGTATATCTGGGGGATGTAGCAGGTGAGTTCTTGGTTCCTGATGATTCACAAGGTCGATGGCATAGGCTCCACACTCATCTACCCAATCCTCGTACTCTTCTTCGTCTACCTCCGGATCTTCTTTGGCCTTCGGTCTCCTAGACAGCCCATTGGGGGCAGCATGCTTGGCGGCGGGTATGTGGATGAGTTTGAAATCGAAGAGGAGGATACTGGCGATCCATCAGTTGATGGTCACATTGGGCTGAAGATCAGGATTGTTTATCATACCCTTAATATACCTGGCATCCACTTCGACGACTAGGTTCCATACACCGAAAATGTACAGCCGCACGTTGTGTAAGGCACGGAAGAGGCTGAAGAGCTCGAGCTTAGCTTGGCTATACCACTGCTCTCAGTCGTTGAGGGTAATGGAGCCGAATCAGGCGGGAAATCGTTTGCCACTCTCGTCTTCTTGCATAAGGATGTAGCCGATGGCGATATTGGAAGTGTCGACGGCGAGGATGATGGGACATTCTGAGTCGTAATCTATTGACCGAAGGGCGGAGGATGAAACGATGGCGGTCTTTAGGTACTCCATTGCTGCTCGGTGCTTGTCGGTGAATTCGAAAGGGAAATCCTTCTTGGTCAGTTCTACGAGCGGTCGGGCATGCTTAGCGAAGTCTTTGATGAAGATGCGGCAATACGAGCATAGACCTAGGAAGCCCCTGACTTCAGTGACGTTAGTACAGTAAGGCCAATCTTTGATTTTCTGTACTTTGGTCTCGTCGGGAATCCTCCCCTCGTACGAAACCTTGTGGCCGACAACTACTATAGATGGGGTGGTGATGACGCATTTCTTGGCAGAGACTGTGGCACCTGCATGTCAGAGGCGGTGGAGGACACGGTTAGTGTTTTGTAGATGTTCCCAGATGAACCGATGGATGCCGCCATTCTGCAGAATTGTTTCATAGGTGCCGTCGGCGAGTTGATAGCGCGATTTCGGCCCCTTGATAGGGCAGTCATCGATAAAGGGGATGGTAACCTCAGGTATCTCGTCTTTAAGGATCCAGCAGACATCTCCATGGAAGATCTGGATGGCATTAGTATACCCCATAGGAAGTTTCATAAGGCGGAGGGTGCCAATAGGGGTTTGGAAGGTGGTTAAGTCGTGGTAATCATTGTGGATGGTTCGGTGGTCATAGCCGACCATAAGATTTAAGATGCCATAGATGGAATGGCAGGCAAAGGCTTCAGCAATTGAATCGACGAAGGGGGGGACTGCTGAATCCTGAATGGAGACAGCATTTAGCGGCTGCAGGTCGTGTACGAGGTGCAATGATTTCCTGTCCTTCTTAACGACACAGAACCACTTGGATCGGTAAGATGAGGTCGAAGGCTCATAGACACTGGCGGCGATTTTCTCTTTAATAATCTGGACTATGTCCCGAAAGATAGCTGGTGGGATAGGGATGTTTCGTTCGACCCAAGGTTTGTGGGGTAAGGTTGGGATCTTCAGCAGCAGGAACATGTCTTCACGGAAGGTTCCCTGCTCGGCGGTCTCCCAGGCGAAGGCGGCCTCATGGGTGCGAACTAGCCATCAGACAAGGTCGAGTTCTGCTGGCCAGAGGAACTTGGCGGGATCGAGATCGAGCTCTTCTGCTCTCGCTGCCATGAATCTAGAGCCTGGAACAAATGGAGGGGGGTGGTACGGTAATACAGGTAGATCTGCGAGAGGGTCGCCAACCTCCCGGCGGTCAACCCGAAACTCGATGGGCATCGCAGTCAGAACAGGCTGAACCTTCTTCGCTACAGGCTTGTATTTTAAAACGTGGTAAACTGGGTCAAATTCAAAGGTAGATCAAAGTGCAGAAAGTGTCAGCGGTGAAAGGGTAGTACCAGTAGAAAACAAGAATGGGTCTTTGGGAGAAATGAAGCTAGCATCGAAAGGATGAAGGGAAGGCGTACTAGAAGCAGTATAGTCGAGAAGATATGCGGTGGCAGTGCTTTCTTTAGAGTCTGTGGAACAAGATGAAGTAAAATACGGCGGCGAAGGAGGGGGATCTGAAACATAGAGGGAACACACGGATACTACTTCTTCATGGCCTCCTCACTCTCTTGGTGAGTCCTTGACCATCATTAAAAACCCTGGTTGGCTCCTTCTAAGTGGTGGTGGTACTCTTGGTGGGAGAAGTACTCGGCTTCGTCTTCAGAGTTGACAAAGCAAGGCTGGGGATGCAAGCGGTGGTGAGGTCTGGTCGGTATCAGCAATTGCCACCCAGTGTTCGGGTCGCAAATTTCGAGGGATTGCTCGCCATCAGGGAAGTCTCATAGGATGCTGCTGAGTAGGCAGAAGAAGGGGCAGCCTAGAAGGAGGTTGAAAGGTGCTCTGTTGATGACTTGGATCTGGAGGTGCACCTCTACAGGACCGATGCGGAGGGAAGTGTTTTCGATGACACCTAGGGTACTCTCTTTAGACTGGTTAGCTGCCTCCAAGGTCATATGCATGTCGGAACATAAAGGAGTGCCCAAGGCCTCCCACAACTCGTGCCTAAGGGCCACTACCTGGCAGCCGCTGTCAAGGATACACTCAACTCGAAGCTTGTCCATGAGTATCCCATCGACTGCCCTGAGGGGAGTGGTGGCTAAGCCGACGCGTTTGCCTTCGGTGTCCCTGATGAGGTACTGTTCATAAGACGCCCACGTCGATGATGATGAGGTTTCGGATGTGGTCTCGAGGCTGCCTATAGTGATCTTCTTCGTCATGGCCATCTCCTTAATTTGCTTTCTGATTTCGGGGCTGACAGCGAGGAGGTCCTGGGTAGAGACTTCAATCTTGGCCCCTAAGACTTGGGACATGAGCCGCTTGGTGGCGGCGGCCTCTTCAAAGCTGCTCTGGTAACAAAACTGAGGGGTAGAGTTAGACTGTGGCTTCGAGTTGGAGGTTTCGGCAGCATTATTTTTAGGCTGTGGGATAGACAAGGCGGTGTTGTCGGTGGATGGGGGTTGGATCTTGGAGGTCGAAGCCAACGCTTGGTTGTTCACTGGGACAGGGTTGGATGCAGCAGCATTGTGAGGTCGGCATACTGGTATCTCAACTCCATCGAAGCGGGCTGGTTTCTTCCTCTTGATGGTGTTCTTTACTTCCTCGACTTGAGCATAAGCTCTGGCAAGGGCTCGTTTGTCTTCTTTGTCAGCGTTGTCTTCTATCTCCTGGTCTACAAGGTATGATGAGGGGTGGACTTCTACTTGAAACTCGGTGGAGTCTCCCGAGCCGAAGAACATGGTGTTGACGAGGTGAGGCGGCGTGTCACGACCTCTTGACGATGAGGTGGCACCAGGGGACTGCACCGACACTAGGTTGGCCGACGCCATGATCGACTCCCTGAGGGCTAGGAAGTTGTCTATCTTTTCCTTGAAGTTCCTGCTGGCGGCCGACCTAGGAATGTCAGAGCCGTCCTTCATAAACACTTTACCGCCTATCAACACACATTTCCCTTGGCAGATGTACTCCTGGCACAGCTCGCACTCAGCAGTCCTGTGACCATCGGTACTGCTGCAGAAGAAGCATCATGGGTCGAAAGGGCAGCGATATTGTTGGTCCTGTTGTTGGGTCTGGCAGGCTGCTGGCGGCTGGTCGGCAGTCTGCACATATTCTCGTTTAAGGATAGTCAGTGGGGCAGAAGGCTGGGAATAAGACTCTGGGAATAAGGCTGAACTGCCGACTTGTGCTATGTTCCGACGAGCGCCGCTCAAGAGATAAGTGGCTTGCTTGTAGATCTCGTTGAAGGGCCAGGGCTCGTCAATGTCATGGTCGAGATCCTTCAATTGGAGGCGGGTAGCAAGGGAGTTACGGAATCGAGGCGGGAATCCTTCTAAGAACTTTTCATTGATGAAGTCGGTGGCGAGTTTCTTCTTTTTGTTGATGAGGGCGATGGTGCAGCGGAACTCTCGAACGTATTGGCCGAGGTCATTAAGGGAAGACATGGGCTTCTGTACTTGGTGGTGGAGAAGGGTTTCGAGGTCGACTTTGGTATATTGATGGCCTTTTATGTCGGTGCCTGGGTAAAAGCTCAGTACCTCTGTCACGAAGGTGTCCCAGTCGTCAGTAGCTACTGAGTCAAGGGAAGACCACAGTTCCGACTCATTGCGGTCGGCATACAGATTGCCCATTTAATTTTTAACCTCTCGTCGGTAATTCCTGTGTCGGTGCAGCTTTGGTCGACGTCTTCGAATAGGCACAGATATCTTTGGTCTTGCCTGAGAACTTGGGGGCCTTGTTAGAACCCTGAAGCGGCATCTCTCGGTGAGTAGGGGCGGACATGGTCGGTGGTATCATAGACGAATGGGGTAGGCTGGGATTTTGGAGATGAATCAGTGTTGGGGTCGGTATACGCGGTGGGATTCGATTAAGTGGGGGTGAAGTGGTGCAGGATAAGGAGGTGGACTCTGTTGGTATCAGAAGCTGCTTGGTGGTGAATGCTGAAGTAGAAGGGGATGGTGTAGACACAAGCTCGGTGAGGGGGGATGACTCTTGGTGGTCTGGTGGCAGGACGAAGGGTTTGTCGATGTCAAAGCCACCTGGGATGTCGAGGAACGATGGAGATGGCAGATCTGGTATGGGAAGGGATTCTTCAAGGTGTAACTCAGTATCTGATGAATGGAGCTCTGAAATCTCTCTGGTATCAGCAGACAGCACGAATAAATCAGAAGACGAAATAGAAAGGCGGCAGAAGGGCTCTAAGAGCTCTTCGAGTTCAGTTCTTTGACGAGTAGGTCGGAGAGATCTCCTTTCCGGATCTGAAGACCCCTCGCAGTGGGCTCCAAAACGATGTGGGCAGCTCTTCTTGTGAGAGCGCAAAGGGAAAGGGGGGAAAGCTGTAGGCCAGGCCTAGGCTTGTCCCGAGGGGTCGTGAGTCGGAAAGGAAGCAGAGGGAGTGGCTGGCGGTGAAAGGGAAGGCTTCCCTGGGTTGGAAGGGTACTGGCAGGGGTAGAACTTGAATTGCCACCACAGGGAGGTGGAAGGGGGCTAGCGTCGGCGGCTGGAAGCTCTCGGGGGCTTAGAACTCGAAAGGCGGCGATGTAGGACTCTTGTGACCGTCAGAGGACTTGTAGGCTTGTAGGGATGACTCTGAAGGCAGCAGGAAATTTTTATATCGCAAAGGGACTTGAATTTGGCGGTGGAACTCGGTGGGGAACTCTGTGGACGCAAAGGGGGCTCAAAAGACTCGAAGGAAATGCAAGAAATGACTCTGGGGACTCAAGGGGCTCTCAGACACACAGATGGTGACGCCTGAAAAGTGGGTATATTTTTCCTAAGTACAGCAGTGTTTTGTATTGTAGAGGAGGCTGTCACAGAGGAATATTTCAGCAACTTTTGGAGATGTCATATGTCAGAAAAATTTTGAAGGGAAAAGTGCCGATGTAAGGCACTACAGGTTGTAGGTATGAAAGAATGGTAAAAGAAAGCAAGGGAAACCGAAAGAAAACGAAAAGCGGCGAGGAGGAACATGCCTAGGGTGTCTGGACTACTGGCCGATGCTGCGGGAGCTCTTTGGGGCGGTCTGGGGTGGAGTGGCAGTCCTACTGGCAGTGGTTTGCATTGGTGTCTCGAATAGGACCTATAGATGCCGAGTAGCCAATGTCACAAGTGATGAGGTAGACTGCCGACGGTCAGTAGACACTTGATAGGCATACGAAGGGCCAAAGGCCGACACAGATAGGGGTGGACGACGAATGGGGACGAGTATAGGGGTAGGCGGTGACTTGTAGCAGTGACGAGTGTCAGTGATAGGGGTTACTTCCTGATTAGGTGGTGGTGGCATAGGTAAGCGAAGGAAGCGCTCATGGTAGCCGAGATAGCCGAGAGTGGATTGGCGGTGACCTTTCCAAAGGATGGTGGACCTATGGGGACTGGCTAGGGCGATAGGGAAGCTGGTATAGGGTTATGATATTCAGCCCTAGGGAGTATGGACTCCCTACAACGCTGTGTGTATTTGTTTTGCATAAAGTCCATATACCTCATATTGCCTGGGGTGAATCCCCTCAGATAGTTCAGTCGGTTTCCCTGGACGACACATCGTCCCCCGACTATGGGAATTCTCCCATATCCTCGAGGATCATCCTCTTCCTCTTCTTCCAGGTCATCACTGCCAGGGGGTCCTCCTCCTGGAGGGCCACCATCAGGGGGACCACCCCCAGGGAATCCTTGACCAGGGAAATTTCCCCCATAGTTATTTCATTCAGGAGGACTGCCTCCATCTTCGTCTCTTCCAGGAGGTCTGCCTCCATGTTCATTTTGGCCATACAGATTCTTGGCCACTTCAGCTCTATTATTTCCTCCAGGGGTATTATCCCTGTTTTCTCCGACAGCGTTTCTGGCTGCAATAGTGCGATCTCGGGCCCTCTGGTGGAGTATTGCAGGCCCCCGTTCATTTACAAACATCTGTTGGATTATATCCGAGTCTTGCCTTGAGAAATATGCAGGGCGATGTCATGCACCAAAGGTGTTTGGTGATGTGAGCATGGGCTCAGAAGCTGAATGATGAAGAATGGAGAAGCCTAGCCCTAATGTGAAGAATGACTGATATGGCCAGCAGTCATCCATCGCATGAGAACCATCCTTAATGTTAGGGAAGAAACCGCTCAAGCGCCTGAAAAAACTTTTTGAGCGCTAGTTTACGGCATTCCGATTTTTTGAATATCTCCGTCATTTTTAAAGATGTCGACACCATTCCATGCTCACAGACAGCTCTCGACCACGCCATCCTTCCTGCCAAATTTGGTAATGATCTGCGCACTCCACGATATTCTGCATCATTTTTACCATTGAACGCCCATTTCACCAATATTTATTGTAATGGCCACCTCCTCAACTGTCTCTTCACTCATGTCCTTTGCTAGGGAGAGTAACTACAAGTACTTGCCAGGAATCCCCACTAGCTCTCACCCCAAAGCCTCCTGGTTCATCCCTCCCTCATCCACAACCTCCCATCCTATCACTTTGGGACAGTGAGTTCTTCTCATCAGTCCGATATTGAGGAAGACATTCTTTGGTTGCCTCAAGTCTGTCGTCAGGCTTGAAAGGTCTTAGTGGTTGTTTCGGTCTCTCCAGTCAAAAAGGATTATGGATTTTTCCTTCCTGCCCCCTGCAACATCTATCTCTCAATCTCATCTTTTGTTCTCCCAAAATTGTGACAGCTCCAGTACCAGTTACTCTCATCTACTCTATCTGATCACATTCATGACGAATTTGAGGCAGTTCTCCCTGCCCTCATTGGAGAAGACGGCCCCTCCTCCTCCTCATGCCCTCCAGAACACTAGTTGCACCTGGTACAGGTCACTTTGCAGAGAGGAGAGGGGGGGGAAAGTTGCGAAATCCTAAGCCCTGACTACCCTGGAGACCCCCAAAATTGGCCCCTGGCAGAAATCCCCACAGTTCTTCTTTCAGACGCACAGCATATTGCCCCAATGAATCTGGATCTCAGATCTAGGAGTCAGAATGACTCATTTGCAGTCATATCCCTTATTCAGCAGTGACCAGTGTGCTTACTCATCCCCCTTTCTGTCGCATTATTCATCTGTTCCTTAATGACTCATTTCTATTTCAAATGATTAGTGATATTCTTCATCATGCTGACTGATTTTACTTACCAATCACTTACTGTCCTTACTCAGCCTTGCTTGGCCCTACCAATCCTTTACCAATCCTCTTACCAATCGCTTACAAACCCCTTACAAAGTGTTTCCCTCTGTTTACTTCAGGCTATGCTACCTTTTGTATATAAGTACCAATACGTCGCAGCAAGCAGAAAGCAAGTAGTCCCCCCCTGCATAGGATACTGTCCCCTTTGTAGAGTGACTACTGCCCAATCATTATCATCGTTATCAGCCTTATTGTCATCGCTTTGAGGCCCTTCATTATCTTCCTTATTCTTGCAGTATCTGAGGCTCCATTAAGGGTCTATTTACTGTCATTCTTCATCACTTTACATCACTTCTAGTCTCTGAGTAGCCTAGATATCTTCGCTTTTCTGTCCTCCCTCTGCTCCCCTCTCATCAGGAGCACTGTTCCCTTCTGCCCTAGTCCTCTAGTGTGCAGAACCCCTCCCCATTTGGCTGTAACTGACCCCTTGAGCCAAAGTCCACGGAGGTAAACCACTGACTCGGCATTTGTCTTTGTGTTGGGTTTTTTTGGTGTTTTCACCATAGATCCATATGTCGACTCACAGCAATCTGGCATGTTAGGGGCAAATCCACCCCTTCTGCCAAGAGTGTCAGCTCTCTCGAATGGGAGGTTTTCCCTCCTTACTGGCATTCCTGGCCAGAAATGAGGGATTGTCTCCTCTCTCTTAATCATAGGTTCGGCCTCTGGAGTAGTCGTCCTGCTCGCACTTTTGGTGGCGAGTGCCCACCTATACCTCTCTAATTCTTCTGCGTGATGCACACCAGGGTTTACCCCATGATTGTCGAAACCTTCGGGGCCATACTCATATTCCAGCCATTGTTGCTGCAGACTCTTGAGGAAGTCATTCATAGCCTCGAAGGCCATGCAAGGGTCGATTGGGGCATCCCTCTCACTCATCTCTCTCCTCAAAGGCTCCTTGCCTTCTTCGAATATCTCAATTGGAGGACTCTGAGTCCTTCATACTAGAATGGGGTCGGAGGACATCCATGAATTATCCAGCTCAGTGTGCTGAGGAGTAAGGGGACTCATTGAGTCTCTGGATACCTCATTCCCTTCTCTCGCAGCTCATTTGGTGCTGCTTCCCATTGTCATTGAGGTATTCAATCCTCCAGGCATATGTGCACCTGGCGCTCCAGACCTGGGCTGTCTTACTGGATCACTGCATGCATAATCCTTCACAATATGATTATCTGCTTCGAGGAAAAGTTAGGTGAAGAGACCCCACAGTGGGCGATACGTGAGGCAGAAGGCTGTGATGAGGAAGGTGGAGATGATGGTGGTGGTGAACAGGGAGAGGGAATGCAGGGACAGCGTTTCCATGGGTATTTGATGGCGAGGCTGTTCGAACAGCGTGGTATCCGCATGTAGTTCCAACAGTTCTTAGGAAAAATACTTGTGCATCAAATCTTGCAGAAAAATGATACAAATTTTGGGCTACGAAGGATACATGACATCATACAGATGTAAATGGTAGTAAAGGAAAAAAAAAGTACTGGACGCTGAAGCACTACAAGCCATCTGATTGTGTGACATGAGAGGTAGATTGCATGGCGGGAGGGGTGGTAGATTGCACGGCGGGAGGGGTGGTAGATTGCATGGCAGGAGGAACAGTAGTAGAAATGGAGGGAGGAACAGTAGTAGAAATGGAGGGAATGGACACATCACCTGCGTGGAGACTTTGAAGTCTTGCCAATTCCAACTTGAGGTGCATGAGCTCTGATTCCTCCTTAAGCATTTCCAGGTCCAACTTCTTCTGCTCCAAAATTCAGATATGCACCTTCTCCGCTTCAATACACTCCTTCTCATGCTCTGTCTCCAGATGAGCGATCTCCTTTTCTCACATGTAAGCCTGGGTCTTCGCTACTTTGTGCTCATACTTGAGGGTAGACCAGAGCAGGTGCTGGTCTTCGGAAGCCTCATTTAGGCCGGTAAGTTGCCCATTGAGGTCGGCTTTGATCTGTGCAAGGACATTTTTCCCCTTCGTCAGGCTGGTTTGGGAAGACTCGGAAATCATGCCAGCACGCTGAGTGCTACGGCTTGGTGTAGAAGACGTAGTTGTTGTAGAAATGGTAGAAGCTGTAGGCCCTGGGTAGGGGGCCATGTGGAAAGCGGATTGACTGTCTGACGATGCAGTACGACGGTGCATTGCACTCGGAGGGTTTGTCTGTGGGAAGAACCATGTTGGTAGAATTTCCAGGCTATGCTTTGTTGTTAGGGAGAAAAAAACGATCTGCTAGCACGTACCTCCTGTTGAGATGGCAGCTGTCTGCCCAGCATCTGTGGTTGCTGATCCACAGGCATGAAATCATCCTGGTACCCTGGAACCGACACCACATTCCATTCCCCCTCCCGACCTTCATCTATTTCACCTTCCTCCTCCTCCTCCTCTTGCTCAAATGCATCGTCTTGATCTTGATCTTGATCTTGATCTTGGGTGTGATCGCATGCAGGTGGTGCAGTAGTCCCCCTGCTTTTGATAATAGTAAGAAAATCACCTGTTCAATTGGCCCCAGGAGTCGCATTGAATACTCTCGCATTGTAAGCAGGGTTGCCGTGCCACAGCTGATCACATTCCTCCCAGAAGGGAAATTCTGCGAGAACTTGTTCTTGGGTAAATATTGTGAGTGAGCAGGGTGACAGCAACAGAGTGGAGGGTACTTACCATGGAGGTTCCTGTAGTTTGGGTTATTAGGGTTGACACCCTCGCCAGTAGACTTGAACCTTGATGCATGTTGATGATATTTGTTCTTCAATCTGTAAAAGGAGCATAAAGAATCACTATGAAAGGGGGGGGGAGGAAGGCATATGTTACGAGGCGACTTGCCACTGCTGATGCAAATTTTGCCGGATGGGAGGTGTATGACTCCCCATACTGCCTGTCCTGGCAAAAGATAGCATCGGCAATAACTGCATTGATATCCTTTTTCCTCTGGGAATGAGGCTTTCCCTGAACATTATGATCCATCGTCTCGTTGAAGAGGACAGCACGATCAGCTGGATGTTGTAAGATCCAAGATAAAAGATCCCTTGTAAGTTGGGGGTATGGCTCCCAGTGAATGGCCTCACTCCCAGATCTCTCTTGTGGCTCCTGATGGTGCTTTCTTGCTTGCTTGGCTTGAGATCTTACCATGGGGGGATGGGTGGTGGGCTCCACAGGAGGGCCTGTAGTCCTCATCTTGGGCTTCGACATTGTCATCTGTAGGTCAGGTTGAGGGACAAAAGTATACTGGGGATAACCCCTGCCACCCCCGGCTGGGAGCATAGCGATCCTTGACTTCAGCTGAAGGTGAGTGGAGTGTCGTAGGTCTCGACGAAGGGGAGGCATAATTTGAGACTCCACTTGAATTCTACTGCATGGTCCATGAGCTCAGTTGGAAATTTCACACAGAAATTTGCTGGCTAGGCCAAGCTGAGCGAGCTTTGAATACCATTAGTATTTCGAGTATTGTGTGGTCGTGTTGTGGCTTATGTAAGCCACTCACGACCTCAAGTACCTTGTACTTACTTAGAAGAATAACAAGACGAGTTCATAGAGACAAAGTAAGACGGAATTCGAAGGCCAGAGCCTTCGGGTTATCATTTCCTCCATTATCAGACCCTCCTTAGATGCTATCTCGACTATCTTTGGGTTTTAGGGCGCATTTTCAGTCCTTGTCTCTCCTTTCTGACCCTGTACCAGGCAACTCTTAGCCCCCTCAGGTTGAACTGACCACTCTCATCACCCCAGGAGACCTCAGGTAAACCCCCTAGTCTCCATCTATCATTTCTACACCGGAGTATCACATGCCTGCAGATGATTACGAACTTCTAATTTAGGGCATGGCCCCTAACAGAGGAGATCCACCACAGATTATCAACTGTTGCATGTCATCCACACAAATGATAATCATTATCACGCATACCACTAGATCAAATTACATGTAGTAGCTTTGCAGTGTAGTAAAAAATGAATGGATGCTACTATGTCATGTTAGAGGTTGTACTGGTAATACAGCAGTCCCAAACCCTCCAACTCCATGCTCCAGCCACTGGAAGAGCTCAGTTGAGCTGCTTCCATGGTCATGAGTCTAGTATCACTGTGTCATGACCATGCCTTGCCTGCCCTTTTCCCATGCCTCCACACCCCCTCCAACACCTCTGCCCACCTCTCCAACACCCTCCAACCTGTTCCTGACCAAGTCTGATGCTTACTAAGCCTGCCAATCACTCTGCTGCAGCAATTGAGCACTTGCCGCTGTTGGCTGCTGTTGGTCTTGACATGTAACTACCTTTGGACTATATTGAGCTGACCCCCTGTGGGTCATGTGACCATCTTAGGGGCATTATCCATTTGGGGTAACCAGGCTGAGTAGGCACTGCATGGCACTCCAAAGGGTTGCACTGCTTTCTGGGATTTCAGCCTGGCCTGTGATTGGCTGTTGGTGAGCACTCCATCACAATCTTAACCACTTGTAGCCACTGTTAGACTTCATTCTGTCATGAAGTTTTCCGACATACGTCTCCCCTTAAAAACTTCTGTATGCCCATATGTTAGTTCTGACATTCTGATACTGTACTGCCTCAGTGCTGCCATAGTGCATAAATACCTGTACAGTACTCCAATGTCACTTCAGTATGAATATCGACATGAGTTCCCCAATCTGAGTCTCTGTCCCTCTCCTCTGTAGTGTTTTCCTCGGCCTGGCCCAAAGCCCTGAGCCAGGCCAAGCTGACCCCTTCTGAGCCAAGCTCTAAAGTCAGCCTGTGGGGGCTTTGAACCCTGCACTTCACTATAGATTACGTGTCCTGGATTCTTTCTATACCCTTCCACACTTTCCATATTACATAATCATGGTTGTAGAAAATTTCCATGCTCATTCCTTTCACCTCAGTGACTTCCATTTGTCCTGAGGTGAGCATACTTACATGTACATTCCACTCATTACCTACTTCATACTGACCTATTGTAGACTCATTCCTGCATTAGGTACAGAATATAGTAATGGTATTCAAAGCTTGCTCAGCTTGGCCTAGCCAGCAAAGTTCTGTGTGAAATTCCAACTGAGCTCATGGACCATGCAGTGGAATTCAAGTGGAGTCTCAAATTATGCCTCCCCTTCATCGAGACCTACGACGCTCCACTCACCTTCAGCTGAAGTCAAGGATCGCTATGCTCCCAGCCGGGGGTGGCAGGGGTTATCCCCAGTATACTTTTGTCCCTCAACCTGACCTACAGATGACAATGTCGAAGCCCAAGATGAGGACTACAGGCCCTCCTGTGGAGCCCACCACCCATCCCCCCATGGTAAGATCTCAAGCCAAGCAAGCAAGAAAGCACCATCAGGAGCCACAAGAGGGATCTGGGAGTGAGGCCATTCACTGGGAGCCATACCCCCAACTTACAAGGGATCTTTTATCTTGGATCTTGCAACATCCAGCCAATTGCACTGTCCTCTTCAACAAGATGATGGATCATAATGTTCAGGGAAAACCTCATTCCTGGAGGAAAAAGGATATCAATGCAGTTATTGCTGATGCTATCTTTCCCCAGGACAGGCAATATGGGGAGTCATATGCCTCCCATCCAGTGAAGTTTGCATCAGCAGTGGCAAGTCACCTCATAACATATGCCTTCCCCCTCCCCTTTCATAGTGATTCTTTATGCTCCTTTTACAGATTGAAGGACAAATATCGTCAACATGCATCAAGGTTCAAGTCCACTGGTGAGGGTGTCAACCCTAATAACCCAAACTACCAGAACCTCCATGGTAAGTACCCTCCACTCTGTTGCTGTCACCCCACTGTGGGCAACTCTTCTTGTGAGAGCGCAAGGGGAAAGGGGGGGAAAGCTGTAGGCTATGCCTAGGCTTGTCCCAAGGGGTCATGAGTCAGAAGGGGGTGTCGGAAAGGCTATGGGAGACAAGGGAAAAGATCCCCTGAGGTCTGGGAGTGGTTGGTGATGAAGAACTTGAATTACTGCCACCAGGCAGGCAAATAGGGCGGCTCTGAAGGGCTATGATGGCTGGTAAGGGCTGGGACTTGAAGGGCTGTGGTCTAGACCCTGGAAATTGGCAGGAATGACTCCAAAACACTGTGGAACTTTGGAAGCGGCAGGGGGACTCGAAGGGCGGCGGTCTAGACTCTGGAAATCGGTGGGAATGACTCTGAAACACTGTGGAACTTTGGAAGCGGTGGAAGGACTCGAAGGGCGGTGGTTTCTCGAAGGGGTGGCTCCGGGGACTCTATGTAGACTCTGGAACTCGAAGCAGACTCTCTGGGGACTTGTAGAAGACTCTGTAGACTCGAAGAACTCTGTGCACTCAGCAAGGACTCATAGAACTCGAAAATACTCAAGGGACTCGACTCTGGGGACTCTGGGATGCTCAGAAACACAGATGGTGACCACCAAAGGTGGGTCTTTTTTTTTCTAAGTGAAGCGGTCATACTTGTAACATAGAGGCGGCAGTAGCTAGGTGAAAATCAGCAGTTTTTGGAGCTGTCAAATGTCGAAAAAAAGTGACAGAAAAGGGCCACATGTATGGTAAATCACATGCGTCGCACTAAGGGAAGGGAAAGCGAAGTAAAACTGTTCGGAAAAATATGTAAATAAAGGGAGAGGGTATGGATGACATGCCTGGACAGCAAGGAAGTGCAGGGAAAGCTGTGGAAACTTTGGGAGATGAAACATGGGGTCTGGAAGCAGAATGGCGGCGGAATGTGTGTCGGAGTGGGCGGTGGGTCACAGGATTGACACCTGGCACTTTGGAAAGGGTTTCCAACAGCCAACGGACAGGTTTCATGTGTCGAGGGGCTGAGGCGGTCGGAATAGAGAAGGCTAGGCCCTCCAAATGGAACCTGGAAGCAAAGCAGCACCTCTGTGGCGGTGATAGGGGCATGTGAGGCGGTGGGAAGGCACAAGGGTGGGCGGAGCTATTTTTAGATGGCAGAGGTGGTCATTCTGGCTGTATTGGCGGTGGAAAGGCAGCAGAATGCCATAGATGACAGTGGGGATGATTACAGAGGTCGTAGCGGTCAGGAATTGCTGCAATATGGCGGTCTTAGACCCTGAGGACTGTCGGAGCATTGTGGCAGTGAAGGAATGCCGAAAAGCGGCGGGTTTCAGCCCTAGGGAGTGCACACTCCCTACACCGCTCACTCACAATATTTACCCAAGAACAAGTTCTTGCAGAATTTCCCTTCTGGGAGGAATGTGATCAGCTGTGGCATGGCAACCCTGCTTACAATGCGAGAGTATTCAATGTGACTCCTGGGGCTGATCGAACAGGTGATTTTCTTACTATTATCAAAAGTGGTGGGACTTGTGATCACACCCAAGATCAAGATCAAGACGATGCATTTGAGCAAGAGGAGGAGGAGGAAGGTGAAATAGATGAAGGTTGGGAGGGGAATGTGGTGTCAGTTCCAGGGTACCAGGATGATTTCATGCCTGTGGATCAGCAACCACAGATGCTGGGCAGACAGCTGCCATCTCAACAGGAGGTACATGCTAACAAATCGTTTTTTTTTCTCCCTAACAACAAAACATAGCCTGGGAATTCTACCAACATGGTTCTTCCCACAGACAAGCTGTAACGACCTGTACTTTTTCACTACTTGTTGTAGTGTAGCTTAGCATAGTTGTCCTTATTTATCTACTCTCTGGTTAGGGTTACTTTAGATGCGCTGTAAGGTTGATAGATGGGAGGCCTGGGGTATGCCTGAGGTCTCCTAGAGTGAAAGAGAGGGGTCAGTTTGACCCAAGGGGGCTTGAGGTGCTTGGTAGAGAGTCAAAAGGGTAGGAAGAAAGACCAGGAAACGCGCCCTAAGACCCAAAGATAGTTGAGATAATGTCTAAGGAGGGTCTGATAATGGAGAAGATATACCACGGCCCTCCGGGCATCCCAGGACGCGGTGGGGTGTAGTAAGGAAGTAGATTACACAATTATTTGACAGAGTAGAATGGGAAACGAAAGATGGCTGTAGATACAAAACTAGTTCAAACGATGTACAGAACACAATTTCATCAGCTGGGAGGGGGTGTATAGGTACGTGAATGGGGAAGTTATGGAGACTTACTGGTTACCCGGTTCCGTGATGATGCAGGGGGTGGCATAAGTAGGTAATTTGTGGCAAACGAATCCTCCGAGGCGCCATTTCACTACACAGGGGAAGGTTTCTTGCTGGGAAATGGGATTTGGTTGCGGAGGACAGGTAAGCCACATGCAGGATTCATCGTCAGTACTGCGGAGGAGGTCTTTGCAGCATTGGCCATCGTCGTGCAGTTGTTGACATGCGATATATTGAATATTCTGTGTGGAATATTTGAGGAGGGCGTCGAGGGTGGATCGGCGCAGTGGTTGGCAGAAGACGACGAAGGGGTTAATTAGGGATAGTTGATTTGTTGTCATTTCAGGGTAGGCGCAGAAGACGGAATGCGCGGTTACGAAGTTCATAAGCACTGTGCTGTGAAATTGGAAGATGGGGGAAATGGCGGTTGAGGAGTTGGAGACGATGACATCGATTCGAGACGTATTGTGTTGTAGAGTGCAAACGGACTGTATGTGGGATGATGTGTATGGGGCATCGTTGGTTGCCGTTCGTGATGTTAACTTGTATTTGCTGGCCATGAGAGTGCGAAGGAGGTCTTGTACTTTACTCTCACAGACGTATATGTCGAGGTCGTCAGGCATCCAACAGACATCATTTTCAGGTAGAAGAAGTCGCAGAGTACACGACCCCGAGATTACGGCGTGGTTGGCCGCTAAGAGATCGTAGAGATTTTCTGCTTTGTCAAAAAATGGTTTGGTGAGCATTCGACGTCGCAAGGCGATATATGCGTGCACTACGCTGCGGAGGGTTGTGGAAGCGGATGCGAGGCGGTTTACGTCGCATAGAGACAGAAAAGCAAAGATCATATTCCACAGTTCATTGGGTAGCATGCACGGATGCGAGGTCATGGTGCGAGAGCGTGATTTTGATAGGTGTAACACAGCCCCTGCAAATGGAAGGGCGTGCTTGCGCGTCCTGGAAAAATTCATTTCCAGAATTGACCTTACGATACAGGCAAGTATGCGATTAGTACGTCTATATCGTCTTGGCTAGCAATAAGGTGTGATTTACATTGCCCATTCGATCTCTACTTTCTCTGATATTTCTGTTCCTGTCGTAGTCCTAAGGGAATTTCCCCCCTCCCCCCTCCCCTCCTTCATCTTGGTGAGTGTCGCCGACGGTGAGGTTTACTGTCATGGCTGACTTGTCCACCACTCTAGGAGGAATGGTCGCTCTCGGATATATCCGTCAACTCCTACGTCGCGTCGCCTTTCAGGGAGGTCTGTAATTTCTCTGAAGTGCGTTTGTGGCCGTCTGCCATACGTCAACGTTAACTTCTCCCCGTATACATAGAATATAGGATGTAAGGCATCTCCATGGATTACATTTACTACCTCCCGAACTGCACGCAATGCGATCTGTATTGTCTTGCGAAATTTCTCTTCCTATGCGACGGAGACGGACCTCCTGTAGATCAATGCGCATAGTTTGTGGCTGTCTGCCATACGTCAACGTTAACTTCTCTCCGTATACACAGAATATCGGATGTAAGGCATCACCATCCTTCTCGATGGATCGCATTCACTACCTCCTAATTTCCACGCAATGCAATCTGCATCGTCTTTCAAAATTTCTCTTCCTATGCGACGGAAGTGGATTTCCTGCAGATCTATGCACATAGCGTGCTCGTCGTCGACGCGTCGACATCGTAAGTGACAGGGTTCCCCCCTGCCATGCAGGGATGCACAGCGGAGGGTACGTATTCCCCTTGTTTGATATTTGTCGAAGTAAATCTGTGCCACTTCTTTCACCTTTCCTCACACGAGGACACGTGGATTAATTGTAGCCGCCCGGGCAAGCGTCAATGATGGGTATGCGCAGAAAAGTGTCGTCTTAGTCAGGAAGTTCATTGCGATCGTAGAAAACGCTTCGAAAATAGGCAGGACAGCGCATTCCCCACATGCGATGAATACGCGCACGTTGATATCGTCGCGACGAAAGGGCACAACAGCGTGGATCTGTGTCGTCGAAGAAGGATTGGTTGGGTTGGGTTCTTTACTTTGTTGCTCAAGGCCCATTTCTTTTAAACAGCACTTTAGGGAGTGTGCGTTGGTGGCCCCAACGTAAACGTCCAACGTTGACGGCGTCCAATTCACACAATGGTGGCCGTAGATGAATCTCAGGGCAGTTGACCCACCTATCACAGCTTCATGGACCTCCAGCAGTCGCAGAAATGCGTCGGAATCGGGAAACTTGGTGGCGATCGTAGTATGCAACCTTGACTGCAGAAAGTACGCGGCGATGTCTGACATGCCTGGGAAGGCATCCACCAAGGTGACAATGGCGGGGGTGTCGAGGTAAGAAAAGACGAATAGTAATAGTTCCCGTGGTAGTTTTGCCAACGCACCTCCTAAGCGACTTCGTTACCCCCTTCCCGCAAAACACCTTCGAATGGATCACCTTACCTGTGTTCCCCCCGGCAGCGTACGGGATTACCATGAGTTGCAGAGGTCCGTCGGTATGGATGATGTCACTGTATGCTATCCTATGACGTTCAATTACACTACCATTTAAAGCACAACTTACCTAGAACCGAAATAAAGAGGACGGGCGCAATTCCTCAAAAACACGGCTGTCGTTGTCGCCCATGCCTTGCAATACACCGGAGCTGTACTCCGTTACTGCTATTATCGTCGGCAACGACGCTAACAGTGGACCGCGTGTTGTCCCTGTTCAGTGCCCGTCTAATGAACGATTCACTCTCTGTTCCGTAGGCTCCACGTTCACCAACGCCGACGATGTCACGTCATGCAAAATAATCACCCCCGAAAAGCGCCTCGTGGTTTTCTTCGAGGAGACTGTACATAGGACTCGTCCTACAGAGGCTACATATGTGTTTATATCCATCGATGCACACAACACACCCGTCAGTCTCCATGCAGAGAATGACCTACTTTTGGTGGCGAAAGCTCTTCACATGTATGCCTTTCCCTTTTTTTTCCTTTTTTTTTTTTTTTTTGGACGGAAGAGTCAGTTAACCGGTCTTTCCTTAGGATTGATCTTCAAATGCCTCCCAAGCCGTGATGACGACGTAGTGTTTCGTGGTTGTTTTGTCGTGTAGTCATGGTCGTAGCGGCGTTGAGTTCGACAGCGGTAATGCAGACCTTTTGCGACGGACTGGTTGTGATGCAATGGTGGGGTTGTCAGAAAGGACCGTTGTAGCGGTGCATATGCTCTTCCAGGCGAACGCATTGTCGACGATGGCTGCCATGCTCTCATCCTCTTTCGTGAACGGTGAGCGCTGGGGCACATAGTGGTGCGGCGCATCAGGTCACAGGTACTGACGGGGACGTGTCCGCACGCTTCGTAGTTGTCACGTTTGCATTGTTCGACGCACAATCACATTTGGTGTGGTCTGCAGGACAGTATGCGTGTATGGAATGAAAAAAGTATGTGTTTAGATACGGAAATCACCGATGTCATTCTCCCCATTCCCTTCACCATCGTAATCGTCAGCAGAGTGTAAAAGAGATACAGCGTGAAGTTCGAATTGTGCGCGGTGCTGAGAATAGCGGTTGCTGTCGTCCTTGATGAAGTAACGGCAGAGTCGCATTTCCATTAAGACGAGGTCCTTCTTCTTTAGTTCCATCGCGGAATATGGCATCATTTCGTTCTTAGCGCAAAAAACTTCCCGCGCATCATATACGGACGAGAAGAGGGCAGGCTTGTCAGCAATCATTAGGAGCGCGTACATTAGTCAATAGGGAGTGGGGGCCTTACGGACTCTCCTTGCCTAGGGCTTTGCCATCGTGTCGATCGTACGAGACGTGCAGAATCTTCTAGTAGTGCTATAGGAAGGATGAATTAGAGGGACGGAGTAAATGACGACGACGACATACGAAGAGGGGGGGACGAAAATCCACATATTAAGCGATTAGCGTAGTGGCTCAGGTCTTTGGAAAGGGGAACGATGGTGACGGAGCACTGTCGATCAGGTTCGTTGTTCCTCATGAACCACGTCGACGAAATATGTCCCACAATCCACAGCAGAATCGGTTCGTCACTCGTGGGGTTGCACAAAATCTTGCTATGATTGGTGTATGGGTCGTTCTTCCCCCACGTCGATGGGAAAGGAATACGAGCCAGGGCGTAAACATTTGCGGCTGGATTTTCGTAAGTGGACAGAGTTTGTAGCCGGCTGTGATGTTAAACATCAAAAAAGAAAGCTTTTTCATTTGCGAGATCGCTCTTACGTTACTAACGCGGGGGAGTACATTTTTATTTCTTCGTCGTCCATGACAGCGGTAGGCCGGTTGGGAACAATGCTCTTCACAGTGGGGAGGGGGAGCGACGAGGAGCGCTTAGTTTTGCTGGTCTTGCTTGCTTGCGTTGAGGGAAAGGAGGAGGTTGGAGGGGGACTCCTAGGAAGGTTTTTGGAGTCCTGAGAATCGGGGGGTGCCGTCATAGACGAGGCAGATTCGTCTTCATCGAACCTACAATGCGAGCCGTCATTAGGAGGAGGTGGAGACACATGCCCATCTTTCGTACCACACTCGTTTGGCCGAGGACGATCCCTCCGTGTCGTGTATCTCACGTTTGGCGGGCATGGAACTTCACGGAAGGTTACCCGACGAAGTTGCTTTATAACCATTTCTATTTTCCCCCAGAAGTGACGCATTGCAATCGTCATGTGGTGAATGTGTTAAGATTGCAAAAAGATTCAGTCCATAAATGGTGAGGCCCTCTTATTCATCGTTCTGGAACATACCATGTGAAGCGATTTCACCGAAGAGGTGATGTATACATCATGTACATGACAGCAGAAACCGGGAAATGCACCATGGATGACTTCGTGTCGACAGAGTGGAAACGACGCGTATGTGTTTCTGATTATCAACCTTTACTAGTGTTGGAAGACAACGGCGCAGGCGATCGTCCCCGAGTTACCGCGCAGAGGCGTTTAACAGTAGGTGTACTGTCAAGAGAATCCATGCATTCGAAAGCACGCTTCTGCGAAGCGTTGGTGACCTGGAAAGCAATTAATGCTGCATGGCGCATACTCGGGGAAGTAAGCTACCTTGGTGTTACTCGCATCGAGTAACCTGACGACATGCTTGAAGGATAAGTAAACTTTGACGACGGCGGCGCCTTCCTTTCCTCGAGAGATTACAATATTAAACTCTGCATCGACTTCGACAAAATCAAACTTGTTCAGTCGAATTTCATGAAGCGGTACACATTGAGAATTGCCTGTCAGTTGCAGGATGGGAAGTGCATCGTTCCACTGCCAATTTGGATTGGTGCAGAATGACCCCATTGGGGAGGCTTGCGAACATGATTGCGGATTGGATAATGTGGGGGGAGGATAGGTGTTCGTCGTAGAGGCGGAACTGACATCGGCCTGTGATAACTAATAAGAAGACGCGTCGACCAGTGAAAGAGTAGAGGTCTACCTGTATGAATACCTTCCGTTGAAAATATAACTGAGTGGGAAAGTGGGCCCGCTGAAGTGGTAATTGCAGCGTTCGACTAGCGAAGGCGGAGGCTACATCGAGAGCATCCAATTGGTTTCTCCACGGGTCATGATGCCCTCCGGAGATCAGAGTGAGCGACTGAATCGCTCGCTTTGCAGTGAGAGGATTACTGATAGATGTGCAGTGGGTGAGACGGAAAATGCTCATCATTTGGGAATGACTTACCCATCCCAGTTGCCGAACTTCCCGACAGTGAAATTTTGTAGGCATCCGTAGAGTCGTACAGACACAGGGTACAATGCATTTGAAGTGGATTCGGGAGGAGTTCGATATACGATGATGTTCTCTCGCCTTTTGTCCTTGGCAGATTTATCTTTCGTGATGGTCGCCCAGTCGCACATGCCTTCCAAGTCACAAGGATACCTTTCCCACGGTTGTAGTTTGTGGGGACCCGCACGTGCGGCAATCTTCTCGCAGTGAGGGGCGGGCCATAGGTCCATGGCGAGCCTGTCATGCTTGGAAGGAATGAATGCCATGAAGGGGATGGTGGCAGTGGAAGGAAAGGAGAGGACAGCACTCACATGCATCCCACGAAGTAGGATGATCTTGGTGATGCTCGCGGTGAAAGCGGTCTGACGTCTTCCGATCGAGGTCGGAGAGTCTTACAAATTCATTGCGCAGATCTTCCTGTAATCGACCAAATGGGCAATGTGGAGTGAAGGAGCGGAGGACGGCGAGATTACTAAGGCTGCATGCTCTGGACAACATCACGTAAGCGTTCTGTACACCTCCTGCACTTGCCAAGTCGACTATGACCCTTTGTAGAGAGGCGCCCTGGACTTTATAGTCAGTGAAAGCCCAAGCGGGAAGTAACGGCACTTGTTGTCGGCAGATTTTGAAACTACGACCAGGAAGACCTTTGTAACAGAAGGAAGTGGGTTGTGGAAATATAGGTACGACATGGTCATCTTCGTCCGGTAACTGGAGGGGGGATGATGGAATTTTTACATAGGCGCAACGCACAAAACGTTGTTGGTCTTCAACGCTGTAAACGACGTTCTGCAAAGTGCCTCGCGCACCATTGATAACCTTGCACCCAATGGCAAGGTTCTCCGTGATCATAACCGGCATCCCAGGTATGAGAGGTAAGATTCCTTGGGAATCAATGGACCCTATTGGCCGATATCATGCTAATTTCTCATTGTCGGTTTTTGATAAAGGCTGTCCACCAAGAAAATGGCGAGCGTTGAATGTAGTATACTGTTGGTCGCTCCGCAGGGCGAATTCTTTTGCTTTCTCTGTATTGTATCGATCACGAAGACGGCGCCTCCCAAAGATAACAGGAGCATCGCGGAACTTTTCAAAACTGTCGCCATCATTAGCCTTAAGGTAAGACAGTTGCCGCCTTTTCAGGACATTGAAGTCTGACAATCCTGCGTCATTCATCGTGGTAGCCTCTCCACAGCGAACGCGATCAAGCAGGGACACGAAGGCAAGGTCAGTTTGTGCTCTTATGTTTTTCCGCAATTGAACGACATGTGTAAGGTTCCGCCACAGGAACGCTCCGAACAATTTATGTTGGGCTTTCACAGTTTCGAACGAATATCGGTGAATGTCTTTAACGAGATTATAAGCATAAAGGGCGGTGCCATTAACAGGTCGTAATTGACCCATATCCCCAGCAAAAATAACGTTGACACCGCCAAAAGGTTTGTCTTTCGCAGACGGATCACCTACCTTAGCCTTGCAAATCTGTTGGGAAATGCGATGCATTAATTCTGCGGATATCATAGAGACTTCGTCCAAAACTAAGTACTTCACTCCCCGCCACATATCCTCCAACTCTTCGGTGTTCTTCTTAGTAGCTTTGATGCCCAGAAACGTCAACGCATGAATAGTATAACCGTCGATGATACAGGCTGCGCTACCCGTGGGTGCACTGAACATAATCTCATGTTCACGTGAGCACAGCGTGAACAAAGAACGTATTGCATGGATAACGTGGCTTTTACCAGTGCCACCAACTCCAGTTAGGAACATCAGCATCTGCTCGTGTTCCTGTCGAAGAAGGTGATCCGCGATTATGGTGAAGGCTTTGAGCTGTTCGTGATTTTCGTGTAAGTTAAATTGCGAAATTATAGAGGACTGCAGATGCTGATAGTGTGAGGAACCAGTTGATATCTGCCCATGTGAGGGGAGAGGCGAGGAAACTTCCAAAGTCTCCACGGAAATGGATGGGTTTTCCTGTCCACCGTTCACTTCACTAGGAGAGAAGTCGGTCATGGACTGAGACACGGTAGGACGCTTCTTCCTTTTTTCGGCGGCCATAATGGATTGATGAGCGGCTAACTGGCTCTCCATCTCCGTAGTGATTTGTAAAGTGAAACCTGCACAGCGTCCTTTGCCTTTGTGGGCCGACGGCGAAGTCTGGTACAGCTTCAACATGTCTACAATTTCACGTTCGTCATCAGGCATATCTTCCGGTGAAGAGCGATTATCTTCATCCATACATACTTCACCTTCATCTTGTGAACTCTCTAAGCCGTCATCATCTACAAGCGCACTTCGTAGAATATCCATGTCAGGGATGTTTCGTGAGTTCTCATTAAAAACGGGGGGAGTTTTCCCTCGTGCTATTTCGGAACTCAACTGATTGCGAGCATCCTTACACTCTGTCTCTACGGAAAAGTTGCAGATAATATCGGACAGCCTTTCAGGAAAAGTGTAGTTATCAAATCTCTCCGTCCAGCAACTCCCCCCCTGGAAGAGGTCGCGTGGATGTCACCACGGTTGAAAAAGGACCAACATCGACCGGCAGAACAGTTCCCTATCGAACATACTTCTTTCAGGGTGGGGGATGGAGGCGGTAAGAATGACCGGTACGACAGGTTTGCTGCGCAGGCAAACTTCATGTGTTGAATACTGGGGATGCAATCTATGGGAAAATGACGCTCGAACACGACGGGAGTAAGCTGGTTGGTTTGTGATTGCGATGCTGTCCTGATCTCCCTCTTCATAGTGCATTCCATCGCTGCTGGGAAAGTCGACACGTCTGCGGACCTTACAACAATATTCTACAAACTCCCAAAGACACATATGCTCGAAACATATACGTTGTGGCCGCAGCAAGTAATCCAAGCAATCATTGGAGACCATCACACTGCCCGTTTGAACGGTAGCTGTGCAAGTTGCGCCGCACAAGAATGTGATGCACATGTCTTTGTCGACGCATCCACATCTGCACTCTGGGCATTCCTCATCTTCAAAGTGATCGATGACGTTCAGAAAGTCATGAAAGCGGACGGTTTCGAAATCATGTGCGGTGTAGTAATCACCACCGCCGATTAAATAACTCATGACACGTTGGTGAGAGATTTCCTGCCTTCCCATCATGGCATTCACGCTTTTTGTCAGTAAATTCTTTTCCCGGAACTGGGACGTGGAGGAGTGATCTCCTTCGAATCGACTCTCGTGACTACGAAGGGCTGTGCGTAGAGCCTCCAATCCAACGTTGACTTTCAGCTCACTTTTCGTAATGTAATCACTGATGTAGTACACCAACGCCTTCGCCGCGGGTCCCAAGCCAATGTATTTTATGTCCATATTGCACTGTAAGAGGAAGGATACAATTGGATTGTAATTATTAATGCGAGGATGCCAGCGGCGCAACATAATGGATTGCGTCTCAGGGTCTAAGAAGGTCTCCGCGCGCACACTGCCATCTATGCGCATTCTGCAATTGTGATCTCCGCCCTGCTCTCCCCGTTTGAGATATTTGAAACATGTTGAAGTATGTTCATGCCAATTACATTTCATTACAACACGTTCCACGAAGCTGTCGAATTCGCGTGCGAACGTTTCTTCATCAAATTCATCTATCTTGGGAGGGCGTTCTATACGAGGATCGCAATCATCCATTTCATCATCTCCCGAAGGTTTCTCAGTTTCGGAGGGACACACCGTTGAAGTACGCGGAAGCTCACACTTTATGAGACTTTCCAACCATGTGAACATGTCTCTCTGAAAGGATGGGGAAGTTATCATCTTCGATCTTAGTCGTTCGGGATTGAGATTTCCTTCCAACCACAATAAAATATGACAGTGCAAAGTCCCCCGACCCTGCTCCTCCACCATAGCATAATAAGCCTGGCAAACTCCAAACAATCCAGGACCACGATTGTATCTGACAATGATGTGAAAAAATGCCTGAATTTGTTCGTGGAAGGCCAATGCAGCAGCATCAGGATGAGAAGCCACGAACACCGCACGGTCATAGGCGGACATCACACGCCAAACATTCTCAGGAATACCACCAAAATGCCCCACGAGCGCGGAAGACAGATCATGGGGATTCAACGTTATGAACAATGCAGGAGTTCCATGCAGCCTCATGAGAGAGCGAATCTCATTCCTGCGACACACCTTATAACCGGAGCTACCTCGAACATTTCTGCTGACGACATTCATCTCCCTAAGTAAGCTCAGTGCACGTTTGTCCTCCTGTGAAAGGTCTGCAGGTACTGCGGCTGAGCATTTCGTAGCCACTTCAGTCAATGTCGAAGACAATGCATACAGTTCGTTTATGAGAGAGTGCCGACGCTGTGTTGGAATGGCGAAAGATGTATTGTCGCTTACTTCCTTTTTTTGTATCATATTCCAGCAAATGAAAGGGAAAGAAGCATCCCGAGCAAAAGGAGAATTGAATTGTAAAAGCAGATTGCGAACCTGGCGTTCGAACGAAATACGTTGTTCAGGGGCACGCGCAGGGTGATTGAAGCCACCTATCCCCCATGGATCTAGATGAGGGAAAAGATACGACATCATGGCGGGGTCCGCCTCAGAAAGAAATGAATTACCAGCACGGCTAAGAAGAAATTTATGGTGGTCCAAAGCATATGCTAATGCACGTGCCTTCATTGCGTCGCGACTTCGTTGGGAATGATCCCCTTGAGTGTAGGCGACGTTCTCTACTACCATTTCGACTTGAGCAGCCTCCCAATCCGTCACCGAGGTCCCATCATGGTCGTCATCCAGGGGAAGATGATGAACTTCGATACCACGAAACACCCCACTGTCACCAACTCCACATATAACGTCGTCGAGATTTTCTTTGCTGAAGCGCACACCTTCACGCTGGTACCAAGCGTTATTCCTAATGAAGAAATCGATCAAAACTTTCACATTGGATTTGGAGACAAGGACTGGTCGGAAGCGCTGTAAGGTTTCGCGTGTGGGAGAATCTCTGCCCCCACAGAATACCACGCACACAGAATCTCTCAATTCATCGTAAGTGGGTGGTAGCACAGTACATAACTTACCAGGATCCTGAGGTAAAACCGCCACATTTCCGCGACTGTAACCTTGTGCTACCTCCTCCGGCACTCGGCCACGACCAGCAGATACAGATGAAAAATGATGGGTGATAGAAGACGCTCTGCACACGGAGACCAGCATTATGTCGAAAGGAGATGCGTTTTGGAGGGCATGGCGAACATCCGGTGGGAGCCGGGAATGGGCGTAATACTGGAAATTCGCCAGGGAATCTTTTGGCTGTCGGGGAGGATGACTTTGCAAGGCACAATAACAAGAGGGACACAAACGCAAAACAGCCCGAGTACACGTATCCAACATCCCCTCAGCACACAATATAGCGCAGTTGTAAGCGAAGAAAGCGTAATTGGAAGGCAACACGAAATCAGGAAGCCAAGGGTTCTGTAAAACACGCAGCATCTCATCAGTTGGGAAGAGAAGACGCAAAGTGGACTCCTTGAATGACTGAGCACACACCGCACAAACTAACATGCGCAAGGATTCCGGGGAGACAGATGACTGCCATTCCCGTATTATGTGAAGGTTATCCTGGAAAGAGCGTAAGGAAGGAAACGCGCCGCCATTGAAATTCTCCACTTCACCCTTGTCCTCACCATTTTGCAGGGGAGGAACTGGCTTCGCGACGGGTAAGCAGTCAATGTTCAAAGGCGATGGACACCGATAAGGTCCAGCGATATGTTTCCGCGGTTTCTTCAAGATATGAAATAAAAAAGTGGGTGACGGACAAGTGGGGGTACATTCATGCATACGGAGAACATCATGTCTTTGATAGTGACAAAGGGCACGAGGAAGATGCACGCCATGGCGACGAGCGATATCGGCCATGTCTACCTTGGTCAAATGAATGGAGAACTCCTGGACAAATTCACACACACTAGAAGCGCGTCCGACCAACCAGGGACCTCGGGGAAAGCAGTTCGCATGCTGTACAACAGCTGTTTCCATTCCCTCGTAAGAGAACATGTGCCGCAAGAGCGAATAATCGACGCAACGTCCTACATCTGTTTCTGCTGTAACGCCTTTTACGAGTTCATACTGTGAACAAGCCTGTACACTTCCGCAAGGAAGTCCACCATCGCCACCATCTGTGGGATCTGCTGAAAGCGCCATTACGAATGCGTGGTCGGTTGCCATCATCGTAGGGGTACGATAACAGACACAAGCGCAGCAAACGGGAAGGTGGACGGCGCAAGCTTGCGCAATCACAACGTCACTTCCTTTACAAATGCTGTGCAGGGTGCATGACTAATTTCTTTGTTATTTTTCGACACTTTTTTGGGATACACGGCAAACGCGGCCCGCCGGCGTGGCACGGGAGGTCTTGTTGATCGTCACCTATACCAGGACTGCTTACGCGTCCTGGAATAAATCCGAGTCCCTTGGGCTCGGAATTCCATCTTTTCGTCTCTGTAACTCATCCTGTTATTTTTTCTAAGTATGTACCACATGCTCTAGGTGCGAGTCTGGCTTACATAAGCCAAAACTCGCACAAATACTAAGTAAAAAAAAAGTAGAGTAAAGGTAAAAAGAACAAAAACTAAAGTAGAAACAAAGAAATAATGGAAATCACCTAGTGGGGAGTTTACTCTCCCTACAGCGCCCATAGACGCTTTACTTAGTCAGCTGCTTTGTCAGCATTGCCACATTGACTCAGCATGGATCGCTGCAGCCAATAGCATTTATCCCTCTTTGTTTGGTTTGTTCTATGACGTTCCTTGGTACAAACACTCGTAGTAGTATAAATACTGTCTCTCTTGTTGTAGACACTCCAATCGAGTTCATTTGTGCTTTGCACATTAACTCTGTTCCTCTCCATCAGCCTCTACATCAGTCAAGGAGTAACCGAGTATAGTCTTTGGATTATAAGTGTTACACAAGCCTCTGAGTGCAATGCACTGTTGTACTGCATCATCAGACAGTTGATCTGCTTTCTGCATGGCACCCTACCCAAGGCCTCCAGCTTCTACCATTTCTACAACAACTACGTCTTCTACACCAAGCCGTAGCACTCAGTGTGCTGGCGCGATTTCAGAGTCTTCCCAAACCAGCCTGACAAAGGGAAAAAATGTCCTTGCACAGATCAAAGCTGACCTCAATGGGCAACTTACCGGCCTAAATGAGGCTTCCCAAGACCAGCGCCTGCTCCAGTATACCCTCAAGTATGAGCACAAAGTAGCGAAGACCCAGGCTTACATGCGAGAAAAGGAGATCGCTCATCTGGAGACAGAGCATGAGAAGGAGCGTATTGAAGCAGAGAAGGTGCATATCTGAATTTTGGAGCAGAAGAAGTTGGACCTGGAAATGCTTAAGGAGGAATCAGAGCTCATGCACCTCAAGTTGGAATTGGCAAGACTTCAAAGTCTCCACACAGGTGATGTGTCCATTCCCTCCATTTCTACTACAGTAATGGACTGGCACTTGCACCAGTAAAATTTAATTGCCTCACATTTCATTCCAATGCAAAAAGTACATAGATCATGCATGAGATCCATGTTAGTACGTACTCCAGCAAGCCCCATATGAATTTTGAAGTGCATCATGAACATTCTCCATGGTGTAGAAGGTTGTTGAGTTTTTGCACCTTATCATGTCCACACCACCACTTGCACCGCACCAAAAAAGGAAATCTGTATTACATAATATGATAATGCATGGCCTGGCATGCCAATGGATTGAAAAATTTTCATACCATTGCATGGCTCTTGTGGTGGACTTCACTTAACCACTAGTCTGCCCATTGCCATTTTAAGCTTAGTATCATGATAAGGATGAGTGATACAAGTGCAAAGACATGCTTCACCAGCATCCCTCTGGCAAGTCTCATATTCACAATCATGTATAGTTGTAGCACTTGCCTGCAGCTTACACCATAAAGAACAACATATGAAAATCCTGGAGTGGTATGACAAGTCCAAGCAAACCTATTAGCAATATACCTGAAAAATTGCCACCAGAGTCTGTAGATTTTGACCAAAGGTTGTGGCAAGAGCCACTTAACAATTTACAAGAATCACGGTAACTACCACTGTCCAAATAAGGAAATACCCCTAATGAAAATTGTCGCAGGCAGCCTCTGCTGTCGGAGTTTGAAAACTGCACATTACATAATGTGGCACAGCCACAGTGCGAACCAAAGTTGTAGCCCGGGTTGAGAGGACCACAGAAGTATGCTTACATCAGCGAGATCTTTATTTTTGGATGAGATATAAATGGAAAACTAAAATTTTCTCGAGTCTTTTTGGTTTAGTTACACAGCCACACAGACGAGGAGAGTGCACTGCCACACAGGGGAAGGTTGTGCACAGCCACATGGACAGGGTTGTGCACAGCCACACAGGGAAGGGGTTGCACAGCCACATGACAGGGGCAGTGCACAGCCACACTGAAAATGAAAGTTGTAGCCCGGAATGAGAGGATCACAGCAATATGATTACATCAGCGAGATCTTGCTCTTTAGATTAGATATGAGTGAAATACTAAAATTTTCACGAGTCTTTTCTTTTTTTGCACAGCCACTCCACCTGCGATGTGTGCTTATCTAATCACAGAAGCGCACCTGCACAGCCACACTGAAAACAAAAGTTGTAGTCCGGGACGAGAGGATCACGGCAATATGATTACATCAGCGAGATCTTGCTCTTTAGATTAGATATGAGTGAAATACTAAAATTTTCACGAGTCTTTTCTTTTTTTGCACAGCCACTCCACCTGCGATGTGTGCTTATCTAATCACAGAAGCGCACCTGCACAGCCACACTGAAAACAAAAGTTGTAGTCCGGGACGAGAGGATCACGGCAATATGATTACATCAGCGAGATCTTGTTTTTTAGATTAGATATGAGTGGAATACTAAAATTTTTGCGAGTCTCTGCTTTTTTTGGCACAGCCACTCCACCTGCCATATGTGCTTATGTAATCAAAAAGCGGACCACATGCCTGGGTTGTTGCTGCTGCCTCCACTTGCCTGTTCCATTGGATGGTATTTCACCATACTGCAGCATACTATTGACAAGTGATCTACCCATTCCATACACATTTTGGATCCAATCCAATGTTTTTGGACATGGATATGAATAGGGGTAAAAATGCGAAATCTGCTCCCAATTGTGCAGTTCTTGACATATGGACTTGGAAATTTCAACCCAAGTAGCTCTGGCATATATCTACAATCTATCAAAATTGCAGATCATCAGCCTTTGCCCTTGTGGAGGTGGAGTCAGATCTCCTCCTCCCCAGTGTATGCATTATACAGATGGGTACTGCAGCTTTCTGGGTAATTTGACCCACTGGTACTGTGGAAGATACATCTACCAGTGTCTATGTACAAGGACTTTGGGGGTTTATTAGGTAGAATGTGTGTAACACAACCTTGTTGGTTTTTTGGGTGCATGGCCACCATGCCACACCTGCAAGAGTAACATACCAACTAATACCATAGGCACATTCTACACCTGTATATCTACCTCCATTCAAAGTTTCAAGTGCACCCATTGAGAACTGGGGGAGCTGGAAGGAAAATGAGAGCTGGAGAGCGTGGGAAAGTGTGCGAAGATTTTTCAAGAGATAGGAGATCTGTCAAAAACTTGTCACAGCACACTATCCAGTGGGCCTTGTCTCATGAAACTTTGAGAAATGAGTGTAGGAACATCCCTGAACATCTTTGTACCATTTGAACTGCCATTGAATTACCAAAATACTTCTAAGTGCAAAAATATGGGGGGGTGCATCCTATGTATGAACTGTAGGAGTGAAACAGTCACCTAGGAGGTTGATGCCATGCATACACACTGGGCAGACTATCCAATGCAGAAATGGTTCAGGACAGTCCAAATTGCAAGTAGGAAGTCAGCCATGCACTTATCTTACTCATTACATCTCTCTATGGTGTGCTATGACAAGTTTTTGACAGATCTCCTATCTCTTGAAAAATCTTCGCACACTTTCCCACGCTCTCCAGCTCTCATTTTCCTTCCAGCTCCCCCAGTTCTCAATGGGTGCACTTGAAACTTTGAATGGAGGTAGATATACAGGTGTAGAATGTGCCTATGGTATTAGTTGGTATGTTACTCTTGCAGGTGTGGCATGGTGGCCATGCACCCAAAAAACCAACAAGGTTGTGTTACACACATTCTACCTAATAAACCCCCAAAGTCCTTGTACATAGACACTGGTAGATGTATCTTCCACAGTACCAGTGGGTCAAATTACCCAGAAAGCTGCAGTACCCATCTGTATAATGCATACACTGGGGAGGAGGAGATCTGACTCCACCTCCACAAGGGCAAAGGCTGATGATCTGCAATTTTGATAGATTGTAGATATATGCCAGAGCTACTTGGGTTGAAATTTCCAAGTCCATATGTCAAGAACTGCACAATTGGGAGCAGATTTCGCATTTTTACCCCTATTCATATCCATGTCCAAAAACATTGGATTGGATCCAAAATGTGTATGGAATGGGTAGATCACTTGTCAATAGTATGCTGCAGTATGGTGAAATACCATCCAATGGAACAGGCAAGTGGAGGCAGCAGCAACAACCCAGGCATGTGGTCCGCTTTTTGATTACATAAGCACATATGGCAGGTGGAGTGGCTGTGCCAAAAAAAGCAGAGACTCGCAAAAATTTTAGTATTCCACTCATATCTAATCTAAAAAACAAGATCTCGCTGATGTAATCATATTGCCGTGATCCTCTCGTCCCGGACTACAACTTTTGTTTTCAGTGTGGCTGTGCAGGTGCGCTTCTGTGATTAGATAAGCACACATCGCAGGTGGAGTGGCTGTGCAAAAAAAGAAAAGACTCGTGAAAATTTTAGTATTTCACTCATATCTAATCTAAAGAGCAAGATCTCGCTGATGTAATCATATTGCCGTGATCCTCTCGTCCCGGACTACAACTTTTGTTTTCAGTGTGGCTGTGCAGGTGCGCTTCTGTGATTAGATAAGCACACATCGCAGGTGGAGTGGCTGTGCAAAAAAAGAAAAGACTCGTGAAAATTTTAGTATTTCACTCATATCTAATCTAAAGAGCAAGATCTCGCTGATGTAATCATATTGCTGTGATCCTCTCATTCCGGGCTACAACTTTCATTTTCAGTGTGGCTGTGCACTGCCCCTGTCATGTGGCTGTGCAACCCCTTCCCTGTGTGGCTGTGCACAACCCTGTCCATGTGGCTGTGCACAACCTTCCCCTGTGTGGCAGTGCACTCTCCTCGTCTGTGTGGCTGTGTAACTAAACCAAAAAGACTCGAGAAAATTTTAGTTTTCCATTTATATCTCATCCAAAAATAAAGATCTCGCTGATGTAAGCATACTTCTGTGGTCCTCTCAACCCGGGCTACAACTTTGGTTCGCACTGTGGCTGTGCCACATTATGTAATGTGCAGTTTTCAAACTCCGACAGCAGAGGCTGCCTGCGACAATTTTCATTAGGGGTATTTCCTTATTTGGACAGTGGTAGTTACCGTGATTCTTGTAAATCGCTAAGTGATAGTTGCCGGGCCTATTTGGTCTAAATCAGCTGACACGGCTCAAATTGCAGATTTTGCACACTAATTTGAGCACTGTGAAACATCCAACAATGCAATATTCTAGTTTTTGGTAAAATATTGATCCTTACTGCAATACCTTACTGCTACATGCATTACATGTCATGTATCCTTCATAGCCCAAAATTTGTATCGTTTTTCTGCGAGATTTGATGCACAAGTATTTTTCCTAAGAACTGTTGGAACTACATGTGGATACCATGCTGTTCAAACAGCCTCTCCATCAAATACCCATGGAAATGCTGTCCCTGCATTCCCTCTCCCTGTTTGCCTCCACCATCATCTCCACCTTCCTCATCACAGCCTTCTGCCTCACATACTTTTCCTCAAAGTGGGTAATCATATTGTGAAGGATTATGCATGCAGAGATCCAGTAAATGGCAATGTGTAAGTCGTAATCCTTGCTCATATGCAACCTGTCACAACCATGCCTTGCCTGACCTTTTCCCACGCCTCTGCACCCTTTCCGACACCTCCGCCCACCTCTCTGACACCCTCCGACCCATTCCTGACCAAGTCCGACGCTTAATAAGCTCACTGACCACTCTGCCACTGCATCCGAGCAATTGCCACTGTTGGCTGCTGTCGGTCTTGACTTGTAACCACCATTGGTCTATATTGGGTTGACCCCCTGTGGGTCATGTGATCGTCTTAGGGGGCTTTATCCATTTGGGGCCACTGGGCTGATTAGGCACAGCACGGTGCCTGCACCGCATGGTGCTCTGAAGGGTCACACTGTTAAGTCCAGGCCTACTCCGACGATCTCCGACGCTCACAGAGGCCGGGGAATGGGTATGAAGGTAGACCGACGTTGGCCGAGGGTTGGCCGACACGGGCCGACGGAGAGCCATGATGGCCGAAGGGTGGCCGACAGTCGCGACGGAGGTTCGGGAGAGGGCGTCAGGTTCAGCTCGTGCGCTGCCCCCTTGTACGAGCCCAGCCCTTGGATTTCATAGACAGAAGAGAGTCGGTACAAGGCCGACGAGTTGGGAGGAAGGCCGGTCGAAGACCGCAGAGTGGGAACTAAGTTGATATTCGTACTGAGGAACTCTGCCTAAGTACATCGGGATTATATACGGTACGTGCGCCATCGAGGTGGTACAGTATCGGAAGGACGGAACTGACATATGGGGTATCATAAATTTTCCAGGGGGACAGACGTCAGAAAACTTCACGTAGAATGTAAGTCAAACAATGGAGGAGAGGGTTGGGATAAAGGAATCGAGCATAAAAGGAAAGGTGCGGGCAGTATGACTTCGGGGTGCTCAACCGATAGCCAATCAGATAGTGGGCCGAAAGCCTAAAGTGGCAACGACCCTGCAGCGTACCATGCGGTGGGGGTGCTGTGCCATATCGGGACCGGTCCGTAGCCTTGATAGAAGATCACCTGACCTCGGGGAGTTGCCGAGGCCGACTGGTAGTGGTCATGTGGAAGGACCGACATGTGCTGATGGGTGCCGAAGGTTGCTGACCGATGCCGAAGGGTGCCGACGGTGTGGCTGTGTTGACCCCTGTCTGCCATGTGGCTGTACAACACCCCCCTCATCCGTGTGGGCTCATATTGTGGCTGTGACAAAATCCGGGTTTTTGTCAAGACCGGTTCCCTTCGGTCTCCGAGAAGGTCCGAGGTCAGAGGTTAACACTGGGATGGAAGTCCGGACTATCGGAGTTTAGTATACAACTAGTATACCTCTACTTGCCGAGTTCCAGAGGTCGGAGCGATCCAGATACAACTGGAGTCGAGTGAGAACGAAGAGTATCTTAGCTGATATTCGAACTGAAGTGCTACGACGTATGTACAAGGCTTTTATACTACGGAGAACGTTGTAAAGCAATGTCTGGGGCATAGCGACTACCGGAGCGCAGTACGGATGACTGAAAAGATTAGTAAGGGATTAGTAAGCTAAGCCGGTAGTCGCCGGTTAACTGGTAAGTAGAATGATTAGTCATAAAGGCCAGAACGGCAACTAAGAACGACGTGAGGGAAACTATTACTAAATTCGGAAACCTATATATGAAGTAAAAGATAAGAACGAGAATAGAACAGAGTTCCGAGAGTCTAGAACAGAGATAATAATATCCGGAGTTTGTACCAGAGTATAGGCACGTGTCACGGATGTGACAGTTTTCTGACAAGTGGGTAACCTGGAACTACCCATGATCATTTGGTCAAAAACAGCAGCTAAGGCTCTTTGTCAATGCCCCAGAAGAGCTAGATCCCCAGTTGGTGGTCTTACAGAATCTGGCCATGGCTGTCGACCATCTCTCTCGTTCCACTCGCCGTCCCGACGACAATGCGTCCTCCCGGGCCAAGGTCCGAGAACCCGATACTTTTGACGGTATGGATCCACGAAAACTCCAGACCTGCCTGGTCCAGTGTGAGTTGTGTTTCCAGGACCGTCCTCGGGCCTTTCGTCAGGATCGCAACAAGGTAACATTTGCCCAGTCGTACCTGAAGGGTATGGCTCTGGAGTGGTTTGAGCCTGACCTCCTGAACACCAGAGATCCGGCTGACTGTCCACTTTGGATGGACAGTTGGCTAGACTTCGTCGCAGAACTCCAAACCACCTTCAGACCACATGACCCCATTGCCGATGCCAAACATCAATTAGACCACCTCCACATGAAGGAAACCCACCGCGTCAACCGCTATGTGGTGGATTTCAATAGGCTAGCCTCCCAAGTCTGAGGCTACGGAGATGGTGCACTCCGTCACCTCTTCTACTCCGGACTCCCTGATCGAATCAAGGATGAGATCAGTAGGGTCAGTAAACCCAACACTCTGCATGGACTGTGCACTCTAGCCCAGGAAATAGGCGCACATTACTGGGAACATAAGGACGAGGTTGCTCGCCAGGCCAAGTCCTCTGGAGCAAGCTCCAGTAATAACTCCAGAAATAAGGCCAACTCCAACAAAGGAGATAAACAGAAATCTGGAGGTAATGCTCCAGCCGGTACCAGTACCCCTACTCCATCCACTTTGACCACTAAGCCCCAGAATCAGCAAAGCTCCAGACAATCTACCAGCCTGTCCAATAAGCTTGGCAAAGATGGGAAGTTAACCCCAGCCAAGAGGAAGAGACACTTCAAGCAGAACCTGTGTATGTTCTGTGGGAACACCGGACATAAGGCCAAGGAGTGTCCCAGATCAACCTCCCATGCAGCCAAAGCCCGAGCAGCTATGGCAACTGAGTTGGAAGCCAAACCGACTGCCTCTGCTGAGGCAAAAAAATAGAGTGCAACTCCCAGAACTCCGCACAGCCTGGGAGTTGCGTTGATTCCGACTGTGCATCTGTGGAGGCACGCTTCAATGCATCCGCTCTTTCGAATCCTAATTCCCTAAAGCCTCTTGTATCCCTTGACACCTACAGTACTCTGGACTTTCCAGCTTTAATAGACTCTGGGTCGACACATTGTTTTGTAGACTCGGACTTTGTCAATAAACACGATCTTTCCACGTACCCAGTCCAACCGCTCACTCTCCGTCTGTTCGACGGTATGACTACAACTTCTATCACCAAAGCCTGCAACCTTGTCATTCGTTTTCCCTCTAAAGATGTCACCGATATGACTTGTTATGTAACTCTGTTGGATTCAGAGTGCAAGATAGTACTTGGGCATAACTGGCTCACCCGTTACAATCCGTCGATTGATTGGGTATTGGGCAGTATTAAATTCCAGGACCTTGCATCTCGTTTGCCAGCACCGACATCACCCTTCGACATGGAGTCTTCTCCTAGAAACTCTGTAGAGTCCCGTCTGGGCTCCCTGTCTCCCTCATCCACACCCCTTGATTCGGTTGACTCTTCCACTTCACCCGGCCTTAGAGCACCCCACATCTCGCTTATCAACATGGCTGCATATGTCCATGCTTGTAAGTTGGATGGCTCACTCCATTTCTCCCTCCAAGTTCGTCCTCAGGACTCCAGTAAACTCCGAGCTGCATCTGTACAAGACATGCCAGACTTATCGTCGGTTCCTTTGGACTATCACAACTTCGCTGATGTGTTTAGTAAGGCCAAGGCCTCGACCCTTGCACCCCACCGGGAATTCGATTTGAAGATAGAACTGGAGGAAGGAACTACCCCACCGCTGGGAACATTATACTCCCTATCACCAGTCGAGCTTGCTGCTCTCTGGACTTTCATAGACGAGAACTGTGCAACTGGCTTTATCTGTCCTACATCTTCGCCTTACACCGCTCCTGTCCTCTTCGTCAAGAAGAAGGATGGATCACTCCGCTTATGTGTGGACTTCAGGGGTCTTAACAAGATCATGAAGAAGGATCGCTACCCACTCCCTCTCATCTCGGACTTGCTTGACTCGCCTAGCTGTGCCAAGGTCTATACAAAAATCAACCTGCGCCATGCCTATCACTTGGTGCACATTGCCGACAGAGATGAATGGAAGACTGCGTTCTGGACTCGTTACAGATCTTATGAGTGGCTCGTTATGCCATTTGGACTAACCAATGCCCCTGCAGCATTCCAACGCTTCGTCAATTCAATCTTCATGGACTTACTCGACATATGCATCGTGGTCTACCTAGACGACATTCTCATCTACTCCGATAACATAGAAAATCATAAAAAACATGTTCGTGAGGTTCTTCACAGACTCTGGAAGCACAGTCTCTATGCCAAACCAGAGAAGTGCGAGTTCCACTCCAAGTCTGTTGAATACCTCGGCTTCTATCTTTCCCCCAACGGTTTAACAATGTCCGAAGACAAAATCAAGGCCATCCGAGACTGGCCCAAACCCCGTAAAGTGAAGGACATCCAATCCTTCCTTGGCTTCGCCAACTTTTACCGTCGATTTATCCATAATTACTTGGACATTGTGGTACCCCTTACATGCCTCACTCAGAAGAATGCCCCTTGGAATTTCTCCAAGGAATGCCGAAAGTCCTTCAACCGCCTCAAGGACGCTTTTTCCACAGCTCCAATCCTTACCCACTTCCAACCTGGACTTCCCATAACGGTTGAAACAGATGCCTCTGACTATGCAATAGCTGGTATCCTGTCCATCACATGCTCGGACAGTGAGATTCGTCCTGTAGCATTCTATTCATGGACTTTGACTGCTCTGGAGTTGAACTATGACACACATGACAAGGAGCTGTTAGCTATTCACGAAGCCTTCTGGACTTGGTGTCACTACCTTGAAGGACCTGCATTTCCGGTGGATGTTGTCACGGACCACAAGAATCTCGAGTACTTCTCCACTTCCAAGGTTTGACCAGGTGTCAAGCACACTGGTCCGAGTACCTTTCCCAATTCAGTATGATCATTCGTTTCTGCCCTGGTAAACTCGGTGCTAAGCCCAATGCCCTAACTAGACGATGGGATGTCTACCCCAAAGCGGGGGATAAGGACTTTGCCCAAGCCAATCTGCAGAATCTCCATCCTGTTTTTACCTCAGAACAACTCTCCAATTCACTGAGGGCCACCTACCTCGAAACTCCTGTGCTACACGCTAGCATGATCATGGACGTTGAACAACTCCATAATGACATTACTGCCATTTTCAGTAAGGTTGTCACCATGAGAAAATTATGTCAAAAACACACTCCAACTTCGGTCGACCATAACTTCTCACCTCTCACTCGGAATTCGATGAAAACGACACCAATCGACTCAGATGGTCCAGGAGAATCCTTTCCGGCATGACTGAAGATGAAAATCCGAGTTTTAGAATTTCGGAATTTCAGGGGATTCAGTTCTGTGGTAAGTACCCTCTTCGGTCAGCTCGAGGGTGCGGTTTTGCCCGAAATGGCCCGCAAGCGGGTGGTCATGGTTGAAGCAGAGTACCTGGAGGTGGAGGTCATCAATGTCAGGGATTCGGCCATCCAGTCGGAGCAGGCCATCGGCCTCTAGCGACCAGCACGGTGCTGTCGGAGTTGGAAGGTGAGCAGCGGAGATGGGGTCGGACGGAAGGGCAGTGATTATGTTGGAGCGGAGGTGCTCGACATCGAAGAGTGTGGCAGCCCGCAACACAGGGGCCAACAGGTGGGTGGTGTGGAGGGACGATGTGAGCTGTTCCTGGGTGAACATAGGGCAGAGGTTATGTGGATTTACCTGCGCATAGTCCCTATCCCCCCCTTTTGGGTAGATGTCCCACTGGCAGGTGAGCGCATCGGGTTTAGCCCCTAGGCGGCCTGGTCGGAAGCGGATTGCAAGGTTGAACTGGGAGAGGTACTCGGACCACCGAGCCTGCCAACGGGTTAGGACCTTAGAGGTAGCGAAATACTCAAGGTTTTTATGGTCAGTTACCACATTGATGGGGGAGGTGGAGCCCTCTAGGTGATGCTGCCAGTGGCAGAAGGCCTCAAAAATAGCCAACAACTCCTTGTCATGAGTGTCATCATTGAGTTCTGGAGCGGTGAGGGTGTGGGAGTAGAAGGCGACTGGGTGGATCTCACCATCAGTGCAAGTAATGGACAAAATACTGGCAATGGCATAGTCCGAAGCATCGGTCTCTACTGTGATAGGGGCGTCGGGAACCCAATGGGTAAGGATCGGAGTGGAGGTGAAGGCGGCCTTCAGGCAGTTGAAAGTGGAGCGGCACTCCTCGGAAAAATTCCAAGGGGCATTTTTTCGGGTGAGTCGGGTGAGCAGAACGACGATGTCGGAGTAGTTATTAATGAATCGTCGGTAAAAGTTCGCAAACCCGAGGAAAGATTGGATGTCTCAGACCCGATGCAGTTCGGGCCAGTCGCAGATGGACTGAACCTTGTCGGCGGACATGGTGAGCCCTGCAGGCGAGAGGACATAGCCGAGGTACTTGACAGAGTCTTGGTGGAACTCGCATTTTTCGGGCTTGGCATAGAGGCCATGGCGGCGCAGCCGATGGAGGACCTCTTTCACATGTTGGCAGTGCGACTCCAGATCCTGCAAATAGATTAGGATATCATCGAGGTAGACCACCATGCAGACATCGAGCATGTCGGCGAAGATACTATTGATGAACTGCTGAAAGGCGGCCAGTGCATTTGTAAGACCGAAGGGCATGACCTGCCACTCGTAGGACCCATAGCGGGTCCGAAAAGGGGTCTTCCATTCATCGCCGTTGGCAATGCGGACGAGGAGGTAGGCATGTCAGAGGTCGATCTTTGAGTAGACTTTTGCATGGCTCGGAGAGTCAAGAAGGTCGGAGATGAGTGGGAGTGGGTAGTGGTCCTTCTTGGTGATCTTATTGAGTCCTCGGAAATCGACGCAGAGTCGGAGAGAGCCATCCTTCTTTTTTACGAAAAGGACAGGGGCACCGTGAGCGGAGGTAGACTGTTTGATGAACCCATAACTGAGATGCTCATCAATGAAGGTTCGGAGGGCCTCAAGCTCGGGCGGCGAGAGGGAGTAGATGGTGCCGACAGGTGGAGTGGCGCCCTCCTCGAGATCTATCTTGAGATCGAAGCTCCGATGGGGTGGGAGTTCAGTAGCCTTTGCCTTACTGAAGACATCGGTGAATTCATGGTAGTCAGAGGGGACCGACGACAGATCGGGAGGTGTGGGCAGAGTGGAGGAAGCACGCAGCTTCACATCATTGGGGTGCAAGTGGAGGGTGAACTGTTGTGAGCCAGGCAGTGCACAGGCGCAGACAAATGCGGCGGCACCGATGAGCAAAATATGCGAAGGCGAGTCGGCCACCTTAGCGGAAGGTGTTGGAGGTGATGTCGGAGGGTCACCCGAAGGTGCGGAAGGGTCGGAGGTTGTCGGTTCCGAAGTGGAGGTAGCGTTGGGGGTTGATGGAGTGGCCAGGGGCGCTGGCATTCCCTGCGGCAATGGTCGGAATGAGATACTGCCCAATACCCAGTCAATCAACGGATTGAAGCAGGTGAGCCAGTTGTGTCCTAAAACCAAAGCACAAGTAGAATCCAACAGAGTAACATAAAATGAGACATCAGTGACATCGCCAGAAGGAAAATGGACAGCAAGATCTACTACTTGGGTAATGATGGCATTGGAACTACCATCAAACAGTCAGAGCAGAATGGGCAGAGAAACGGACTGAACAGGAATGGAATATTTTTGTACTATAGATGGATCTACAAAACAATGAGAGGAACCGGAATCGATCAACGCACGAAGGTTATCTACAGAATATTTCGGAAGAGAGATGGACGGAAGTAAGGAATTCAGATCAGAGAGAGTGGACGCATTGGGATGGAGGTCGGGTACTGCACAAGCAGGGTCAACCCATCCTCCAGGCTGTGCAGGCTCCCTGGAGGAGTGGACTATTTTTTTGGCTCCGAAGGGCCCGCAGTGGGGGTCAGGGGAGCATCGGCAGTGGCCACACGGGCCTTGGCAGCCCAAGAGGTTGACTTCGGGCAGTCCTTAGCAGAGTGGCCAGGCTCACCACAGAAGAGGCAGAGGCCATTCTTGAGGCAGCGAAGCCTTTCGGCAGCGGTCAGTTTACCATCCTTGCCGAGCAGGTGTGCGATGTTGGACTTGGGTGTTTCGGCCTTTTGGCCGCCCGATGGCTTCGGCTTGGCATTTGCATCGGCCTTGGTGGCGGAGGTTGAAGTGGGAGGGTTTGGCTTACGATCAGGGGTGTTTGCGGAGGAAGATTTGTCAGCAGAGGGTTTGGCAGAGCGAGATACTTCTGCCTTGCGCTCCCAGTATTGGGCGTCGATGGTTTGTGCCAGCTCCCGAAGTTCATACAGAGTGGCGGGTTTGCTGACACAGGAGATTTCATCCTTGATCTGATCGGGGAGGCCAGAGTAAAAGTGGTGGCAGAGCGCACCTTGGCCGTAGTCCTTGACCTGGAAGGCCCAGCGGTTGAACTCCACCACATACTTGGCTATACGTGAGGTTTCTTTCATGACGAGATTTTCGAGCTGTTGGACCGCATCAGTGACGGAATCGTGTGGCCCAAAGTTGACCGTCAGTTCATGAAGGAACTGTCAGTAGTCGTCCATCCAGAGTGGACGGGTCAGTGGGTCATCAGGATTTAGGAGGTCGGGCTCGAACCAGGCCAGAGCCATGCCCTTGAGGTAGGATTGGGCGAAGGTAACTTTGGCTCGGTCGGTCCGAAATGCCCAAAGGCAGTCCTGAAAGTTTAGCTCGCACTGAACTAAGAATTCTCTGAGTTTTTTGCTGTTGGAGCTGTCAAAAGTGTCGGGCTCTCGAACTTTTGTTTTTGGAGTTGAGTCTCCGGAACGGGAACTGTTGCAGGCTAGAGCATGGATAGCCCTAGTCAGAGCAAGGATGGGATCCTCTGGTGGCTCAGCTGGATCTCCGGGGGTACCCCCTTCGCCACTGCCCCCATCGGGATCATCATTGGGGTCATTGTCGGGATCACCACCACTGCCAGCGGGGTGATGCGGAGTGTGAAAAGGATTGGTCTGGCGGTTGGAGCAGCCAGCTTGAGAGGCGGAGTCACCAAAGGGTGGATCAGAAGTGGCTTGATGTCGGCTGGAGAAGGAGTGGAACTGTTCGACAACAGAGGGTTGCCTTCGAGGGTTGGCAAAGGCAGTAGCCAGAGCCTTGGCAGCTGCCCTTTGTTGGGTACATGCCCGAGTCTGCATAGTTTTCAGTAAAGAGAGTGTAAAAGGAGCTCATACAAGTGCGAGTACGAATATACTGTCAAGTTTGGGCCTCACTCCGAGGGTTCTCAGGGGCGAAAGGGTCCCGAAAGGGTACTAGAGGGTAGACCGACGTCGGAGATTCAAAGTCCGACGCTAGTCCGATTGATAGGGACTGAGATAGAGGCCTTCCAAAGGAGGCCGACGAAATTCCGACTAGTGGAGCGGAGCGGAGGTCGGAGGAGGGCGTCGGGTTCAGCTTGTGTGCTGCCCCCTTGTACAAGCTCGGCCCTCATATTTCGGAGGCGGGCTAAGTACAGAGAGATCGGAGGGACTTAGAGGAGAGGGACGGAGTCTTGGAATGGGGAACTTATATTATGTCAATATTCGTACTGAGGGGACATCAGGGTACTGTATGGGTATTTTTACACTACAGTGGAGCTGAGGCGGTATGGTATCGGGATGTCGGAACTAACATACAGAGGTATGGAAATTTTCAAGGGGAAGTAAGTGTCAGAAAACGTCACGACAGAATGAAGGCTAACAGCAGAAGAAATGGACGAGACAAAGGATGTATCTACAAGCAGATAAGATTGTGACGGAGCGCTCATCAACAGCCAATCACAGGCCAGGCCAAAATCCCAGAAAGCGGTGCGACCCTTCGGAGTGCCACACAGTGCAGGCACCATGCTGTGCCTAATCGGCCCGGTGGCCCCAAATGGATAAAGCCCCCTAAGACAATCACATGACCCTCAGGGGTTCAACCCAATATAGACCAATGGTGGTTACGAGTCAAGACCAACAGCGGCTGACAGCGGCAATCGCTTGGATGCAGCGGCAGAGTGGTTGGCAGGCTTATTAAGCATCGGACTTGGTCGGGAATGGGTCGGAGGGTGCCGGAGAGGTGGGTGGAGGTGTCGGAAAGGGTGCGGAGTCGTGGGAAACGGTCGGGCAAGGCATGGTCGTGACACATCCCGCCCTTGCTCACCAAGTTTCTCAATGTCGTAAGCTCCATTCACAGTTCAATGCCTCTCATCTGAAGTGCTTGCACGATATTGCATCACTTCCAGGTTTCTCTGGGACTATATACCCTGGTGAGAGTGCTTTGAAGGGTCCAGGGGAGAGCAATAGCGAGCCTGCTATCATTATACCTGCCTGTCTTCTAGCACCTATACAACCTCCTCCATCTCAAATCATGCATCGGAACACTCTGGACAGCATCCAGGATCTGGAGGAAGAGGAGGAAGCAGAGTGTGAAGCTGAGGAGGCATCTCATGCCCTCCAAGATGTACTGGAGGTGAGCTTTGATCCGGAGTGAGACCATATGATTTTATTGCCGTATATACAAGAATACATCTACTGCTCTGTCTCTCTACATAGAAAAAAGTCTGATACCAAATGGCTCAGCCGTTCACAAGATATGTGTGCTCGCTGTTGATGACAGCGAGCACGGGTGCGTGCTCACTGTGACGGGTGACATTGGCACATTAGCACGTGCTGCCGGTACTTCGGATCATACAACAGTGTGGCACGAACGATGTTTGACAGCAGGCACGTGATGCGAGTGGGGTGACAAATACCATTGCCGTATTATTAAGACACCACTAATTACAATATTCAGTGTTATTATGCTAGGTTGTACTCTACATAGAAGCTGGAGTACATAGAAGAAAGCCCGACGGCGAACGGTTCAGCCGTTCTTGAGATATGCGTGCTCGCTGTGACAGGTGTCGTGCAGATGTCGGCAAGTCACACCGGGAACACTGTCGTACAAATATAGTACTGTGGGGAGTCTTAACTAATCAGCCTTCAATAATTCAGTTCGAAGTGCCAACAATATCAATGAGATATTGCAGGAGTGTGTATCTAGGCATATCCCCTGTGTGTTAGCAGTGTCATTGTGCATTATTAACAAAGCTAATTAGTGTATATATGTGGGATTCACAGGTGTCCAAGAGGGCAGCAATCACCTGGTGAGTACAATTCACTACTGTTCCAACACTAACTCCAGCCCACTGGCCAACATCTTCTGGCAAGCATGTGTTCCCATAGTGGCTGGTGTGGTAGAGGAATATCACAAGTTGTATTGACATCAGCAAACCAGCCCTCCATCTGTCCAGCCTGGACAGACCAGACTATGCTGGATGACTGTCCTAGATCCCCAGCTACCCCCAACAAGGTACCTAACTGGCTAGCATTGTCCATAATGTCCCAGAACTGTCTCAGACTATCCCAGTACACATTACCTTCCAGTGACTAACTCTGTCCAGACTGTCCCAACACATGCCAGTCTGACTAACATTAAGGGGTATCCACATCTTGCCTGTTACAGACTGCTCCAGTGTCATGAAAAATAGCATTCCAAATGGGTGTTATGACCCTAGACTTGAAGTCACGGGCTTGCTGCACCGAAGCTAGATGAAGATGAAGATGAGAGACAAAAGATGAGGAAGCAGAGGAGGACTTAGAAGCAAGTGAGGGTGAAACCCAAATGAACTAGCTTGGGGCTAGCTGGGCTATTGTGCTGGGTATATATACTACTGTACATGAGGTAGAGGTGAGGCATACATGAGGAAGACACAAGGCATGACATCACAGTGACATCACTATGACATCATGGTCTGGACCAGCCTAGGCCTGAGCCACATGGCAAGCACATGGCCAAGGTCTGGGTGAGTCCATAGATAAGAGGAAAGATAAGACAAGATAAGATCTGATAAGATCTCAAGATAAGATAAAGAGAGATTAGATAAGATGAAAAGACCTTAAGGGAAAGAAAAGAAAAGGGTATGTATCATAACAATGGGATAGTACATGATTATCATAGATCAAGATGAGAACTAGAGATAATCATCACAGTAAGTTGACATTCCTAATCAAGATCTATGTCAAAGCTGGTGGTTGTGCCTGCAGAGCCCCCATTCCTAATATTACATATCCGAGCTGAGTTGAAACAGTGACAAGTAGAGTGCATACCTTCCAGCCTTCGCCCATTGGACATGACATGCTTTTGTCTTGGCATGGTGAACTGGAGCTGTATCACATTTAGCCATGGGGCCAAGTACATCACCATAAACATCTGCATAAACATCATGCTTGAAGGTGACCTCCTTGCCCTTGGCAACTATCTCATCCAATGTGACTTTAATATACATGTGTAAGACTTAGTATGCCAGAAGAGATATTCATTGAGAAAACATATGGCCATAGCAGCAAGTGCAACTGCAGGGCAGGGTACCTCATTCTGGAAAACCTCTGGAAAATGTTTGCCATGGCATTGGTACCTGTGTAAAAGAACTCCATAATAAGAGCAGATAGTGCTGAGTGCACAAGATTATTAGTATGACCCCACAAACAATATTAGTGTGTTGTAACGTTGGAATCTCCCACTCACATTTTCATCCACACCATCTTTTAAGAAATCACCTTGCAATACCAGCATTGACATCATGACAGTTCTGAGGGTCCTGTCATACTGAACACTGGAGTCTCAGCTAATGAAATGTGCCAGTTTGCTGATGGAGACAGGTAACTGTTTGTTGTTTGATTGGTTTTAAAAAACAGCATGACCACTGGTTTGATCCAGGATCTCATCAAATACCTCCAGATTGACATGGAGTTTCTTCCAGAATAATGAAGGGTGATGTTCTGCAAAGTGACTGAGAAGAGGGAGTTGTGAGGCCTTAAGTATGGGCTCCCCCAGATGTTCGAGGATGCACACTGATGAGAAATAATAAAAGGAAGGTGGGGGGAGTATCCCAGAGGTCTCCCATTGGATGAGTGGGTCAGTTCAACCCAAGAGGGCTTGAGGTGCTTGGCAGAGTCAAGAGAGAAGAGGGAAAAGACTGAAAACGCGCCATAATACCCCAAATAAGTCGAGATAATTGTCTGGAGAACATCTGAGGGGGAGAAACTAATAATCCGAAGCCTCTGGGCTTCGAATTCCATCTGATTTCATCTGGTGGTAATGCGTCTATTATTTTTCTAAGTATGTACAAGCACTCTAAGTGCGAGTCTGGCTTACATAAGCCAAACTCGTCCAAATACTAAGTAAAAAGGGGGTAGAGTAAAGAATAAAAACAAAAACAAAAGTAAAAACAATGAAATAAAATACATCTCCTAGTAGGGAGGACTCCCTCCCTACAGCGCAGCCTCAACCTTGTCATGTAGCACTTCGATTCTATATAGAAGCTGGGTATGGGGTGCAGCAATCATCTACTGACATGGAAGAGGAGAGTGAGGATGTTGGAGAGGGGGGGACAGCACCATGGGGCTCAGTGTGGGGGAGGACTCCTCCCAGGTGCCAGACAACATGTCTGTCCAATCTGTAAGATCACTGTCATTGTCAAAAACTCGCACTGATTGCATCATTCTGCATTTGTGCAGTAGCGAGGGTAGTGTCACCAAGCAGTTGTAGTATCTCTATGTGAAGGGAGGTTCGGGGCATCCTGGTGATCAACAGATGTTGGTATGTGCAGTATCAAAGGCAGTGTATTTTTTTTTCTACTGTACTGTTATCTATACTATGATCTACACTATGGTTTTACTTGCCTTCGAAGCAATTTTCAAACTATCAATATTTCCATATGCAGATGAAGTGTCAGAGCTTGAACCCTTCCAAAAAAGCTGAAGATGAAGTTAGGGTTAGCTAGGGTTAAGCGCCCGAGCTTTGTCTGCTGAATCGACTCCTGCATTAGGTTATGAGCCCCAGCTTTGCACCTTAATACTGGAAGAAAATTTGATCCACACACCTCTTCATATCATCGCACATTCCCACTATGGCAAAAGACGACTACTCCCTGCAGGTACCCACCTTAAATGCAGATGGTAGCAACTGGCTATACTATAAGGCTCAAGTTGAATGGGCCATCAGCTTGAAAGGGCTAACAGGCCACCTAACTGGTCTGGAAGCCAAGCTGGAGAATCTGACACATGGAAAAGACCCCTTTTGGAAGCTGATGACTGCTGAGCAAAAACTTATCAGTGAGTATCCGGAAAAACTAAAACAGTGGACGAAAGATGATGGCTATGTAAAACAAGTGATTGCAGCATCACTCCTGGAATCCCTCTTCCTCTGAGTCCAGAAAGAAGAGACAGGAAAAAGCATCTGGGATGTCCTCAGCAACCTCTTCCAAAACTGCTCTCAAGTTGTCACAATCAACCTGTGAAGAAAACTCCAAGAATCCCACTGCACTGAAAAGGGCAATGTCCGAGCCCATTTCAACAAGCTGCAGAACTTCCGAGAGCAGCTAGCTGCCCTTGGTCAATCCATTAGCAATGATGACTTCACAGCTATCATCCTTAGTTCCCTGCTGACTTCCTATGACTCCAACATTGCTGCCATGATGTCCTCTGCCCTTGTCATGCAAAAGGACTTGTCACCCGACTTCATCACTAAAATAGTCTCAGATGAATATGACCGGCGACAAACCCACTCCAAAAGAGGCAATAATGGCAATTCCGATGATGTGGCATACTCAGCCAAGGACTTGAAGAGCTCCGCTTGCAAGAACTGTGGCAAAAAGTGACATACAAAGGACCAATGCTGGAAGGAGGGTGGCAGAAAAGCTGGGCAAGTGCCCAAATGGTTTGAAGGGAAAGGTAGAGGCAAGAAGAAGGAAAAGCCTTCAGAAAAGGCAGCAGCTGCCACCACCGCTGCATCTGTAAACACTACTGCACAGCCAAGTGCCAATGTGGAACTCAATGGAGTCTGGCTAGCAAGTTCTGCAGATGATGACTGGCTCACCAAAGTGGCTGAAGAAGACATTCCAAGCCCATCCAAAATAACCGCAGATGCCGAAGCTGCCTTACCAAACCCTTCCAAATCCACCGTGGATGCAGAAAGTGGCTGGTGGAAACCTTCAGAAACAGCCTCGGAAACCCTTGGCACCACCCTCAGATGTCAGAAATGACATTCCAAATCCCTCGGAATCAACCTGAGATGCCAAAAATGAGTTTCCACACTTTCCAGAAGTGATTCCAGATGAGGGATATGCCTATACAGAAACATTGGATCATGTACTACTGGCTGGGAAATCTCCGCACCTGAATGAGGAGACCATACTATTTGACTCTGGTGCATCCCACCACATGGCCCACTCCACTATGGGGGCATGTGACTCTTGTGAATATGCCAAGGCAACCTGCAAGCCCATCAGAAAAGAGCAAGACCCTCCGAGACAGCAACACCTCAGTGACGAAATCCATACCAACCTGTGAGGACAATCTCCGGTCCAAACCCCTGGTCACAGCCAATACTACATGTCATTCGTGGATGACTGCACCTGCTATACGTACCACCCTTTACCTCCGGAAAATGAAATCCAAGACATTCATATCTTACACAGCTTATGAAGCTTGGCTTCAAACTCAGTTCAGCACCAAGATCAAGCACTTGCACTCAGACCATGGGGGGGAGTACCTAAGTGTGGAATTCACTAAGCACTTAAAATCAGCAGGTACAGAATTCCAAGTAACCATCCATGACACTCTGGAACACAATGGAGTTGCCAAGCAGCTCAACTGCACACTCATTGAGCAGGTACATGCTCTTATTCACACCAGCAGTCTACCCAAGAACCTTTGGGGAGAGGCTATCATGCATGCCACTTGGCTCAAGAACCACTCTTCTACTCAATGCCTAGGAACTAAAACTCCATATGAGATGCTGTACCACAAGCCACCCAACCTTGCCAAAATCCCTGTCTGGGATGCCATGTCAAAGTCCATGACAATACCGGCTCCAAATTCGATATGTGAGCTCACGATGGATACTGGGTAGGGTTTGACCCAGAAAGTGATGGCCATCAAATCTACCACAGCATCAGAATTGAGCAGAGTGTCACCTTTGAGCATTGGGAAGTGATGATATACTCTGGCATGCTGCTCAAGGGGGAGAATGAGGCTACAAACACCAGCAGAATCCTGCACCAAGCAGAAGCACAGCCACAGTCTTCTGGAACCTTGGAATCAAGTCCACCAGTTGTCAAGCGACCTGTGGAACCCTCCAGATCAAGTTTCGACCCACTCAGCAGCAACTCGAGACACTGCCACCACAACCTCATCGATCTAACTGCCAGCACTTTGAATCTGACTACATGAGATGTCTCTGGGAAGGCAAAGTTACACAGGATGGTCGGATCACTCTCAACTATATGAAACAACTCTGAGAGAATGATAGCCACACCAACAGTCCCAATTCCCAAGACAATGCAACTCTCGCCTTTGAAGAAGAATTAGCTGAGGATGGTGATGACAGTGACCTTGTCTATGCAATGGTAGCTGGAACTTCTGAAGCTGAAGGTCTTGACCTGTCTACAGTGCATGAAGCTAAATCCTGCTCAGACTGGCCCAAATGGCATGAAGCTGCAGAACTAAAAAGCCTAAATGACGTGCATACCTGGGACATAGTAGAGTGCCCAAAAGGAGCTAATATCATTGGATGCAATTTGATGGGTCTTCAAGATCACAACTGCAACCAGAGAAGTCAAGATGTACAAAGCCCGCCTCGTCAAGAAGGGCTATTCCCAAGTCCAGGGAGTCGACTATGATGAAACCTATACCCCGGTCACAGGCTTGCATCACTCCAAACCATACTTGCTATTGCCACCCACAACAACTGGGATATTGACGTGTTCAATTTCCACTCCACATTCCTAAATGGGAAACTAGGAGATGGTGAAGACATTTACATGGAGCTCCCAGAAGGCTATCCAGCACCTCAGAATCTTTCCTGACTGGTTGCCAAGCTCAATGTTGCACTATATGGCTCAAAGCAAGGTGCACTCAAGTGGTACCAAGAGTTAAATGCCACCCTTGGAGACTTAGGACTTCAGCACATGCATGCTGACAGGGGAGTCTTCCATGGGCACATCGAAAAGGATATCATTATCCTAGCTAGCCATGTTGACAACTGCACTATCACTGGCAGTTCCCCTGACCTCATATGCTCCTTCAAAGCAGAAATTGGCACCTGGTACAAAATTACTGACCTCGGGCCCATCAGCTGGCTTCTCAGCATGAAGGTGACATGGAACCAAGACTTCTGAATGATCTCCCTATCCCAGGAATCATACATTAATGCCATTCTCACCAAGTACAACCTTGCCAATGCCAAGCTGTCTGTGATTCCCATGGACCCTAGCCTGAAACTAATGCAAGCAAACATTCTGCAACCTGCTGAGGAAGCTGCACACATGAAAAATGTCCCATACTGTGCAGTGGTCAGCTCCCTAATGCACCTCGCAGTCAGAACTCGCCCTGACATTGCATTTGCTGTCTCAACCATCGCACAGTTCAACAATGCCCCAACTCCGACACACTGGGAAGCCATTAAGCGGATCTACAAGTACCTAGTCAGCACAAAATCCCTCGCAATGACATTCGGCAGGATTGAAAAGGGCCTTGAAGGCTATACCAATGCAGATGGGGCTACACAGGAACACCACTGTGCTATTAGTGGCTATGCATATCTACTAGATGGCAGAGCAATCAGTTGGGCATCCCACAAACAGGAGCTTATCACCCTGTCTACCATGGAAGCAGAATATGTTGTGGCAATGCATGCTGCCAAGGAAGGCCTCTGGCTCTGCTGGATCATCTCAGAAATATTCCACCCACTCAAATATCCAATCCCACTATATTCCAACAAACAAGCCACCATCACACTCACCAAAGATGGCAGTTACCATTCCTGCACCAAACACATCGATATCTGATACCACTTCATCCGCTTTGCTGTCAAAAATGGTTCCTTCTGCCTTATTTATTGCCCTACTGAAGAAATGGTTGCTGACACCCAGACCAAGGCTTTACCGAGTATCAAAGCCAAACATTTCATGCAATCACTCAGACTCCATTCCAAGTGAGGGGGAGTGTTGGACACATGGACTTTCAGGTGTCTGTTCCTGGCTTTGGATTACTTTGGATATCTTTGGAACTGCACTTCACTATAGATTACATGTCCTGGATTTTTCTATACCCTTCCACACTTTCCATAATTACATAATCGTGGTTGTAGAAAATTTCCATGCTCATTCCTTTCACCTCAGTGACTTCCATTTGTCCTGAGGTGAGCATACTTACATTCCACTTGTTACCTACTTCATACTGCAGTACCTACTGTAGACTCATTCCTGCATTAAAGCCCTCTAAAGCCTCCATAAGCCAGGCCAAGCCCCAAGGCCAGGGCTTCTGTGGCTGTGCCTCCTGGCACTTTCCAAGCCTGTAATATGGGTCATCCCATGGGTGTAGTGGCTGTACCCTCCCCTACCCATCACTTGGTAAGTCATATCTTGCTCATTTTTGCACTGTCCCTCTCATTCTCCCAGATGTCAGCTACCATATCCTGTGTTTTCACACCAATCACGCCAGCTGTTCTCACTTGGCAGCCTCTTCTGCACCCCCATCCCACTGGCCCACAGTGTCACAGTGCTATATCTCCCTCAGTTCACAGCCAAATCTCTCGCTTTTTTAGGGTGGAGTGCTACTTGATTAGCACTTTCAAATGGTGTGTCTCTTGTCATGATTGGTGCAGCCAATGTTGAGATGAATTTGTGGATGAAGGTATCTCCATCAGTTTGCAGCCATGTTTCTCACCTTTATGGGACATTGTACTACTTGATTACCACTCTTAAGCAAGATGTACTACATTGGGGGTGTAAGAGAGTCCAGATTTCTGTCCACAGTATCATATATTTACATACAATATTTTGCAAGTGTGGGCCCTGGCCTGAAGCCAGGCCGAGCCCCCAGTGGGGGCTTGTAAGCTGGGTCAGGCCCTATGGTCAGCTTTAAGGCCCTGAGCCCTCATAGGCTGGGCCCAGGCCCCAGCTTTCAGGCCAAGCTGGGCCATGAAACCCAGTGAAAACTGGACATGACCTGGTGTGACCCAGTGTGACGAGATAGGAAACGGATGTGAAAAATATGACGTGGTCGATAATCAATGTGACTCCTTCCATTTTCGGCTATGCTGTGTGCTATGTCTGTGCTGTGTCTGTGTCTTTGCTATGCTACGTCTAATCTACGCACCGTCTGGCTGCGTACTTTACACTGTGCACTATGTGTGCTCTCGCCTCGGTGTGTGTGTACACGTGTATGGACCACTGCCACCAGATCATGTGACCTCACCGCACCATTTCCCATGTCCCCACCTCGACTCCCTCGCATGCTCTTACCCCTCCCCATTCCACCATATTATGGTAATGTCCCTTCCACGAGCTTTCTTCACTTTCACAATATCTAATGTATTCATCTGCAGTCTGCAATCCCACAATTGGAGAGAGCATCAGTTCTCACTGTATCAACTGCTCTCTGTCCTGTACCTCCCTCTCTCCGTGCAACCGTGCTAATTAAATTTTCAGAGTTCACCAGCCTTTTTGAGCTGCTACCTTCAACTCGTATATGACATCGCTCCAGGCTGTCAACAGTTTCGCATGCATCCCAGAAGGTAATACTCACTTACAGTTCAGTGCATACAAGCTATATGCGGTCCTAATAGATGGTCCTCGAGTACTCTCAGCAGCCGCCATTGCTCCCTTATGGGCTGATAACAATCCCCCACTTCTGCAGAGACCGGTGAGTACCAATTCAGGGATCGGACTCGTATTTTATCCTCTTCCGCAACCATTGGGAGCAAACTACAGTTGCATCTTGATCACCCGAGAGCCGACAACATCGATTCTCATCGAAATGAGGGTATTAAATGGTGAGCTAGCAGTCGTGTGTCGTTGATCATTTGCCATTCCAAAATGCAGAATGTTCGATAGAACACCCGACTAAGGGGTTCCTCCACATAGACTTACCAGACAAGGTACATTCAGCCATCCATCCTGCGTGGTGTCGGTTCATTTGTTGACAGCTCCCCATATACCCAAAATCAGACGAACCACTCGTCCTCCTAGACTCACCTTCCCCGCTAGAACTGAAGATCGGACAGATAAGGAGAGAAGTATGCGGGTACTATGCTGACGCACATGCGAACGTACAAGGTATCGTGGATCGATGGATTCACGTTGAGACCATGGTCGAATGTGGGTCCCTTCTCTCGGTTTCAAAAGTACAATTCATGCTCATGTCCGCTTGCTTATACATGGAGGTCGGAGCTGGATCGGTGGCATTGGCGAGCCCTGGATCTTCCACTCTGATCCTTGCTTCCCTGCAGGAACCATCACCGAGCTCTCAGAGGGAACTAACTGGTTTGTTCTCAGCATCCCACTCTAGACACGGGATTTCCGTGTTCACCGACAAGTGGTGCCTTCGATGTCTCCTTCAGCCAGTGCAAAGGATTAGCACCATCGATCCGAAATGCAGCCGTGCCATAGTGATGTCCACTTTTCCGATTTCTCTTCTTTCCAAAAGCCGAAGCAAGGAACCATCCAATCCGTAGATCCAATATGTATCCCACATCTGGCTGGTACATCTGGTGTACCTAGAGTTCAATACAATGTCGTTTTTGAGCGTATCCAGTAGCACCTGCACTGGCAATGCAATGTGAGAATATGTAAATATATGAGCAGGTGTGACGTTGTAATGCCATCTCACATATGCTCACATACAGTCATATTACATGAGATTGTCCGGGTCCAACGGGATATGACCTGATGTGAGCCAGTACTATGTCCAGAATATTTATCCTACTGGGTCAGATGGGGTTGTGCCCCGTCATACTGCGTTTCTCTCATTCTACTAGCCAGGTGCGAGCTGGTGTGACGTCGTCTGATTTTCCCGGCTAGTCCTATCTTGTCACACCGGGTCACACCAGGTCATGTCCACTTTTCACTGGGCGTGAAAACACTACTCCTCTGAGTCCTCCTCCGACCTCTCTGTACTCTGCCCACCTCTGAAATATGAGGGCTGAGCTTGTACAAGGGGGCAGTGCAGAAGCTGAATCTGACACCCTCCTCTGACCTCCACTCCGCTAGTTGGAACCCCTGTTGGCCCTTTCAGCCATCCCCCATTCTGCTCTGCTAGTCAGAAATTTGTCGGCCTCCTTTGGAGGCCCTCTATTTTGAGTCCTACCAATCAGACTAGTGTTGGACTTTTGTCCTCCGACATCGATCATGTAATAGATCGAGGGTTTGCCCCTTTCTTTTATCTTATCTAATCACTGATTAGATAGCCGATTAGATCATCCTGATCTTATCTAGGGCTTTTCTTCGTTGGGCTGCATACCTAGCCCTTATCCAGCCACGATCCAGATCTCCGATTACAGATTCCCTTTCCCCTTTTACGTTTGAGAGTTATTTATACTTACGTTCTAGAACCATGGTCTAATACCCGATGAGGTCATACTAATGGCGCTCAGAGTGCTTAAGCGATGGGCTATGGTGCAGCTATGGTCTGCACAGAAATTTTAAGGTTTACATTTGGCATGCCTGCCATGAGTCTGGCATGGCTGCCGGGTCTCTGCGGACCTTGAAACATGTCTGTCCGTCGTTTGCCATCTCTAAGACGGTCTGCACACCTTGCAAGAAGGCAATCGATTAGAGGCTCGCTCATGGCCTCGGGAAGCACAACGCCCTGTGGTCTGGCTTTAAGAAGCTCACCTTGGCAAGCCACTAGGTCAAGGGGGAGTAGGGGTAGGGGATCGAGGGGGATCGCAGATGCAGCAGCAAAGCCCACTGAAGGATCTTCCAGAGGTATGGGTACCAGGGGTTCTAACCGGGCAGCTACGCGGGGGGGAGGGGGAACAGTCCAGCATCAGGCGAAAATGCTCCTGTTAGGCTTCCGCCAATTCAGTGGGACGCTACTCACACAGAGCTACTCGTCAGCTGGCTACTCAACCATGCCGCCGATCGCCACATCCTCTTCCATGATAAGAACACTGGGGGACCCTCAAGCGCCCCACCAGCAGCCCCTGGTGACAAGCCATCCGGCCGCAACAAAAAGGAGGTATGACTCGCTATTGCAAGTCACATCTTCGCAGGTGATCCCATTTATGGGGGCCAATGGGCTGTCAACTCGGACAAGTTCCAACTGTCCGTCATGAATCGTCTCGTAAGGTAAGTGATCAGTAGTTCTACATACTCTACTGTAATACTGACCCTGCGAAGTTTGAAAGACAAGTACTGTGAACATGTAAAGAGCCTCAATCAGACGGGTGCGGGTGTAGCACCTGGCACAAGTAACCTTCGTGGTAAGTGTTCTGAAGCATGGTGGTTTTACAAATACTCAAGGTCCTTGCAGAAACAATCATAAGCACATTCCCCCACTTCGAAGATCTCGACTCAATTTGGAGGGGAAATCCCTCCTTCGACGCCCAGCCATTTACATCCAATCAACGAATGAACCGGTCTGAAGATATGCTCTCACTTGTGCGAGGGGGTGCAACATGCCCCAGCAACGACCTTTTCACGACGAACAGCAGTGATCCAGCAGTGCTGCAGGAAAGCGCTGCTACCGGCGATCAGGGTGTCAGCAGCACTCCTTGGGGTGACTATGACTATGGTGGGACAGGTGAGGATGATGGGCAGGAGGGTGAGCATGCAGGGGACTTTGACTTTCAAGATGACGCTGGGGGGACGTCCTACAGGAGGGATGATGATGCTGGGGGAATCCCCTATAGGAGGGACGATGATATCGGGGGGACTTACAGGAGGGACGATGATATCGGGGGGGCTTATAGGAGAGACGATGACATCGGGGGGACTTTTGGCGATGACATTGAGATGGATGAAAGCACTGGGAATGACGCAGGGTATTCCGCAGGTGTTCAAACATGGGTGTGTACTATCTGCCAAAAAATCAACCGCCCATCTCACAGCTACCCTTTAGCGAGAGACTGTTTCGTCTGGTATGCAGATCAGATCCACCCCCCAGACCAAGCGCTGCACCAAGTCTTGGGATTCGCATGACACGTCTAAATTCACAGAGACATCATATCGTTGGGGAACTCCCACACTGACGTCTGGCAGTGCTCCGTCTTCCTTGTCCCACCCTCGACACCGCTTCGCATCTCCTTACTCACGCTCTTCAGAACCAAGTCTTACGAGGGGTCACAAACTGGCAGTAGGACGTGCCAAGACTGATATACCAGCACATTTAGATAATCTTAGGTGCAAGGCCGAATCGCTCAGAGGGGAACGAGCATCCAACAGTTCCACCAAGTACGAGTACGCTATCCATTCAAAGGAACTTGTTTTTCGTCGGGAGGAGGCCATTCACCAGCGACATGAAGCCGAGCTAAATCACAGGTGCCAGCAGGAGTCCAAACAACTCGCTGAATTAGAGGCGAAGAAGCGCAGTGGTAGTGCAAGTGGCAGCGCTGGTGTGTCTGATCACGAAGCTTTGTAGGTTCTACATACAAATATCTTGCCATGTCGACAATCTCATGTACAACCTGCTTGTTGTACCTGTAAAACGCTACTGAATTTTTTGTGTCTGTAATCTACTACGTGAGGGTTCTTCAGCGTGACCGGACTGTGAGTAGATCCCGCATTAACGCTGTGCAGCAGCGTTGTCCGGGTGAGCCTTCAACCTCACTCACGACGACATCCTCATGCTGCCTCTCGAACTCCAGACCCTCATGCAAAGCCCAGCCCATTGTCGATCCTTCGTCCCGGTTTCCTCCCTCAAAATGCACGATCATGTTGTGCAAGATCAAACAACACTCCACCCAGTAAATCGCGATATATAAGTCTTGCTTGCTCCAGATCTGCAAGAGAAGCTCTCGCAACGACTGGAACCGACCCTTTAGGGCTGCAAACGCATGTTCTACCCGGACTCGAACCTTGAAGTAAGTGCACGGTCAATAAACCTCATTCTTCGTCAAGCACAGGCGACATACTTTGGATAGGTAGCAGTTGTAAATGCTCTGCGGTCGTGATAGGCTCCCCCCCCTCAGTCTCTTGAAAGGCGACAAACACCACGGTTCCAATGGATACACACTATCTGCCCAAACCCAGTGTTCAGCCGGTAGGATTTCCTCGTGTTCACGTGCAAGCTGAGTAGCCTGAAATGCGTATGCATCATGAACGCTGCCCAGATGGCCAAGCCCGTAGTCGATGATTTGGAGATTGTGAGGCATCACGACAAGCTGCATCTACAGGTAAGTCACCTATTGGATCAACCTGTCGTCCACTGACCTGACAGTTTAGTGAATAATTGCATTTTCTGTCGTAGAACGTCTCCCCATACAGACTCGGTTTTGCCATCAGCTTCACAGCTGATCCATCGGCCACAAAGACGCCATTCTGCCATGCCGCACACGTTCGCACTCCAACAAATTCCCTCGCATTGTCAAGCTCGCTATCATTAGCCCCCGGGAAGAATATAAAGTCATTGTGCAGATCGAGCAGCGCGATCATAACACGATTAGTGCAGTTAATAACCGAGCCAACGCTGACCCCGGCCCACTGCCTCACGTCCTCTGGTGAGATCGCATTGCCATAATGTCCCACATGGTTCAAGAAAATTGCCAGTTGCAATGCAACTGGCAACTGACGGTTAGGTGAGTTATTTTGGAAGATCAGATTGCCACTGATACAATCCAAAATGAAGTCGAACGTGTCCGGATTGACACGCAGCTTTTTGCGAAACAAATCCGGCCGGTGGTCAGCAAGTGCAGGTAACAGTTGTATTTGGGGGGCACGCATCAGAGGTACAGCAGGCTGGAACAGCACTTGTGCGGTACAGGCTGTGTCACGAAGCACCGCGATGGCACCGAGGAGGCGTTCGAAGTGCATGTCCCTTCCAACAAGGGACGAATCAGATTTGGGCACATCATCAGAATCGGACGGGCGTAGCGACAGGGGGCTTGGTGGCGTAAGTACTATGGGACTCTCGATCTCCGAAGCTAATGGAGAGTCTTCTTCATCAGACCCTAATGTGTTCTCGATTCGAGTGACAGAAATATCTACAGCGATCTCGTCGAGTTCAAGCAAGAGTTGTTCTCTCTTCGACTGGCATGGCATAATGGAATGCAGAGAGATGAGATTAGAAGAGGAATCATATGAATTCAAATGATATATACAGCATATCTACAGCTTTTTGTATTTCGGTATGTGCTACACAAGTGCTCTTTTAGAGCTATGGGAACCACTGTCGCAATACTCTGGCGGAGTTCCAATGCCTTAGCAGTACTGGCAAAGTTATAGCTAAGAATCAACAACATCATAGTCTACCATAGCCCGTCACTTAAGCACTCTGAGCGCCATTACTGACATCATCCTGATGTCATAGTGATGTCATGCCCAGTGCCCTGGCCTTGAGGCTTCCTCATGGCTGCTACTTAGTGAGTATATATAGTAGGCACTCCCCTGTACTATTCCCTAGTTCTATTCATTTGATCTTTGGGCATATCCCTCTTGTCACTGTTTGAGTGATAACTGCTTAGCCTCATTTAGGCTTCATTGTTGTCTCCTTCGGTCTGTGCATCCATCCTCTGCCTACCCCATCATTGTCTGTCCTAGCCCATTGTTGGTTGTTGGGTTTGTTTTGCCTTGTGTTCCTTCATCGTCACTGTCTTTAGGTCAACTAGTCTTGCCTGACTCATCACTCAAGCACGACCCATAACAGATCGACCTCTGAACACCCTTTTGGGACCCTCTTGCCTCTACAAACCCTCGGAGTGAGGCCCAAACTTGACACACTGCATGATGGGTCGACTGGCATGTCAGCAGGATGGGAGTTAGTGAGGTAATGTTCATGTGTGAAAAAACTTGCTGGGAGGTTGACTGGTCTGTCAAAAAGTTGTGAATTGGCAAGATAGCTTTTGTACACTCTGATCTCCTCAGTGGTGTGAGTCAACGTGAGGATCTATGGCGACAACACCAAAAAAAACCAACACAAAGACAATTGCCAAGTCAGTGGTTTACCTGTGTGGACTTTGGCTCGAGGGATTCAGTTAACAGTGAAGTGGTGGAGGGGTTCTGCACACCTAGAGGACTAGGGCAGAAGGGAATGGTGCTCCTGATGAGAGGGGAACAGGGGAAGACTGAAAATGCAAAGTAATATACATCAGCAAAACAGTTTGTCACTGTGCAGCACTGTACAGCCACTACAGGAGTGCCCATTAATTACAAACTCTTAGGCCACAAATATATTTTTCTATGGATTAACCTATGCTAAATATACCCCATTCAAGTCATCTTGAGTGCAGAAAATGATGAGTTTAAAGTGATGTGAGCTACAGAAATTTTCACTGTGATGCTGACTCAAAAGGACAGTTTTGCTGATGTAGGCTACTCGGAGCCTAGAAGCAACATAGAATGAAGAAGATTACAGTAAGTAGACCCTTAATGGAGCCTCAAATACTGCAGCAGTGAATGATGAATAATAAGGGCTTCAAAGTGACAATGAATAGGCTGATAATGAGTGGGCAGTTGGCTCTCTACACAAGGGACAGTATCCTATGCAGGGGGCTACTTGCTTCTCCTGGATTGCTGCAATGTATTGGTACTTTATATACAAAAGGAAGCATAGCCTGCAGTAAACATAGGGAAACACTTTGTAATGGGTTTGTGAGTGATTGGTAATGGGTTTGTAAGTGATTGGTAAGGGGATTGGTAAAGGATTAGTAAGGCCAAGCAAAGCTGAGTAAGGACAGTAAGTGGTTGGTGAGTAAAATCAGTCAGCATGATGAAGAATATCACTAATCATTTGAAATAAAATGAGTCATCAAGGAATGGATGAATAATGCAGCAGAAGGGGAATGAGTAAGCACACTGGTCACTGCTGATTAAGGGATATGACTGCAACTGAGTCATTCTGACTCCTAGATCCGAGATCTAGATGCATTGGGGTGATTTGCTGCATGTCCAAATGAAGAACTGTGGGGATTTCTGCCAGAGCCAATTTTGGGAGTCTCCAGGGTAGTCAGGGCAACATTCCCCCTCTCCTCCTCTCTGCAAAATGACCTGTATCAGGGGCAGCTAGTGTTCTGGAGGGACTGAGGAGGAGGAGGGGCCATCTTCTCCAATGAGAGCAGGGAGAACTGCCTCAAATTCATCATGAATGCAATCAGATAGCATAGATGAGAGTAATTGGTACTGCAGCTGAATTTTGGGAGAACAAAAGATGAGATTGAGAGATAGATGTTACAGGGCACAGGAACAAAGAATCCATAATCTTTTTCAACTGGAGAGACTGAAACAACCACATAAGACCTTTCAAGCCTGATTACAGACTTGAGGCAACCAAAGAATGGCTTCCTCAATGTCAGACTGATGGAGAACTTGCTGTCCCAAAGCAATAGGATGGGAGGTCATGGATGAGGGAGGGATGAACCAGGAGGCTTTGGGGCAAGAGCTGGTAGGGATTCCTGGAAGTTATTCTCCCTAGCAAAGGGTACAAGCAAAGAGACAGTCGAGGAGGTGGCCATTACAATAAATATTGGCAAAATGGGCATTCATTGGTAGAAATGATGCAGAAAATTGTGGAGTGTGCAGATCATCACCAAATTTGGAAGGCAAGATGGCGTGGTCAGGAGCTTTCTGTGAGCATGGGAATGATGTCGATATCTTTAGAAATGACTGAGATATTTGAAAAATCAGAATGCCATAAACTGGCACTCAAATACTTTTTTGGACACTTGAGCAGTTTCTTCCCTAATGTTAAGGATGGTTCTTGTGTGATGGATGACTGCTGGCCATATCAGTCATTCTTTGCATTAGGGCTAGGGTTCTCCATTCTTCATCATTCAGCTTCTGGGACCATGGTCACATCACCAAACACTTTTGGTGTGTGACAGCAGGGGGAATGAAAGTGGTGTTGTGCTGCTTCTGAGGGGAGGGGGGAGGTGCCTGAACTGGATTCATTTTTTCTCTGAACATGGCAATTTGTTAATTGGCTTGCAGGCAACATCTGATTGACTTACACTCTGCATTGGTGAAGCCATTTGAGACAGCAATCAAGTCTTGCCCCAATGACTCTGCTTCATTGCAGTGCAGAGGGAATCAAAGTAGGCTTCAAAGACAGGGGAGAACTCAGCACCAGTGAATGGCATATGCAGTAGTATATCATTGATGTGCCTTGACTCACACTTGATAGCATAGAACAACTAATTAATTACTGTATGTCAGTGCTGTGAAATATACACAGGAGATGGATCCTGCTTACTGCAACTGTAGAAAGAGCATACATTTGTGGCAGTGTTGTCTCAATATCCTTAGCAACTTCAGCTTTCATGAGGCTGCAGTCACACATATACCAGAAGTTCACTTGGAAGCTCTTGAGATGTCGATTTCCAAACCACTGGATAATGTTATGACTTACCCATCTGTGGGACACTTTTTCTTTTCCCATCTCTGTTTGCATATGTTTACCTTTCTCTCTAACATTCTGGATCATTCTGTCAACACAGCCATTGCTCAACCAATGGCATTTGTACCTCAGACACATGTTTCCCACAAGGCTATTGTCAACCAATAGCCTTATTCCTTTACTGTACATGAGGTCGCCTCATGGACCTCTCTTGTAACATATATAAGCCTGGTATCTCTGGTTCTGGTTTCCCCAGACTAGAGCTCCCCAATCTAGCTCTTCTTGACTCAGAACTTTGTCCTCAGATCCTTAGTCCAAGGACACTCAGAACTGCGAACCAAATCCTCATCCATGAGGTTACGACTTGCCTATTGAGGGTCATAGAACAAATGAACAACTTTGGGCTTGACATTACATTGTAACTTCGGTTCCAGTGTAACAAAAGCTCCAGTCTGCCTGCCTTTGCACCAAACATCCACTGTCTAGTGTGACACCACATTTCCCCAATGAAACAGACCATGGGTCGACCCCTTTGCCCACCAAGAACCCAAACCCAAGCCATCGAGCTCAGATGAACCAAGCACCTCTGAAGCACAAACCTCTACTGAATCTGCCCCATCCCCTACTTGGGATACCACTGGTTTCCTTCAGAACCAATTCTGACAAGTCCTCTCCCCACTCGGCACCCCCCAACCTTCTTTCTCTTCTCCACCCACCATGTCTGGAGTAGCTGGAACATCTAAGATGGCCACTGCAGCCAAACCAACAGAACTGAAGATTGGTGTGCCCATCGACTATGACGGCAACCATGAAACTGCTATGTCTTGGCTCTACTTGGTCAAGGCATATGTACCTTTTGATCAACAGCAACATCTATGACACCGAAGACAAGAAAGTCATCTATGCCCTTTCGCACATGAAGAGGGGCATTGCCCAAGCCTGGCAATGACATTTTATCAGGCCACCCTTGAAGCTGCAAACCCCAGTTTTGGAACCTTTGATGAGTTCCAAAAGAAGTTCAAAGCTGCATTCACCCCTGCAGACTCTGCTGGAATTGCTATTGCCAAACTGAGAACCCTTAAACAGGGGAACTCTATTGAGGAGTACATCTTCGAGTTTGTCAGGGCCGGTTCCCTTCGGTCTCCAGGGGGGTCCGAGGTCGGGGGTTAACACTGGGATGGAAGTCCAGACTATCGGAGTTTAGTATACTGTCAGATACTTAGTTCCTCAGTAACACCAAGCTACTATATTAATATCTACCTGTCAGATACTTAGTCTACAGGTGGTCAGTAAAGGTAAAGCTAAATAGAAAGAATGACTTACTCCTCAGTAACACCAAGCTACTGAGGAAGGAGGGAGAAAATTTACCCTACTGTATGTACGCATTTTTGCTTATGTAAGCAGCAAATCTTCGCACCTAAGTATAGTAGTAACAGGGGCAGTTTATACTCAACATATACAACTAGTATACCTAAGCTTGCTGAGTTCCAGAGGTCGGAGCGATCCAGGTATGACTGGAATCAAGTGAGATCGAAGAGTATCTTAGTTGATATTCGAACTGAAGTGCTACAACATATGTACAAGGCTTTTATACTATGGAGAATGTTGTAAAGCAATGTCCGGGGTGTAGCAACTACCGGAGCGCAATACTGTAACGGCCCATACTTTTTCACTACTAGTTGTAGCGTACTCTTAGCGTAGTTTTCCTTATTTATCTACTCTCTGGTTAGGGTTACTTTAGACGCGCTCATAGACGCTTTACTTAGTCAGCTGATTCGTCAGCATGGCTGCATTGACTCAGCGTGGAGCGCTGCAGCCAATAGCATTTATCTCTCTTTGTTTGGCTTGTTCTATGAGGTTCCACAGTACAAACACTCTAGTTAGTATAAATACCGTCTCTCTTGTCGTAGACACGCCAATCAAGTTCATTTGTGCTCAGCGCATTAACTCAGTTCCCATATCCTCAGCTCTCTATCAGTCAAGGAGTGACCGATAACAGTCTTCGGATTGTTAGTGTTACAAATACGGATGACTGAAGAGATTAGTAAGGTATTAGTAAGCTAAGCCGGTAGTCGCTGGGTAACCAGTAAGTAGAATGATTAGTCATAAAAGGCCAGAACGGCAACTAAGAATGATGTGAGGGAAATTATTACTAAATTCGGAAACCTATATGCGAAGTAAAAGACAAGAACGAGAATAGAACAGAGTTCCATAACGGAACGGAGTACCGAGAGTCTAGAACAGAGATAATAATATCCGGAGTTTGTACCAGAGTGTAGGCGCATGTCACAGATGTGACAGTATCCCCCTCTTAGGGCCGAGCCCCCGAGGCACCAAGGTGATTATTGTACGCATGGAGTTTTCGAAGTCCGTGTTGTCTGAGTCTGAAAGTTTTCACGGAGTGAGGACTTAACGAAACAATTGTTTCCAACCCAACCTAACATCCTCATTGTCATGTCGTCATCCCTTACCCCCAGTCAAGACCTCGTCCCATGGGCCCTGGCTTCCCCTGAGGAGCTCACGGACAAACCCGGAGATAGTGCAGCCATGAAAATGGCTAAGTTCGGCGAGTGCCAGTGCTGCCAACATGTGGCGCTTCAACAAGAAATCGAGGCTGAGGAACGGAGAAAGGCCGAAGAGGCCAAGAAACTCCAGAAGGTGCTGGAGGCTGAGGCTCGGAGGAAGGCTGAGCAGAACCGGATCAGGGAGCTGGAGGCTGAGAAAAAGAGGCTGGAGGAAGAAATGAGGCAGGCACAGCAGGCGGTAGGGTCCTCGGTGAGTAACAGAAAATTTCGCATCAAAGTCCATATTGACAGTCTGAAGTCTCAGCAGGCCTTGGCTTCAACAAGCAAGGCCGTCGATATGCCCTCCGGGTGCACTATGTGCACCAAAGCCAGCGAGGAGTGCAAGCCAGGTACTGGGCACAGCAAGAATGCGATTTGGCGACCCGGAATACCGATGCGGAGAGGGGGGCTATCGACCCGACGTCCCCTCGAGGTGGAGAAAAGAGGAAACGTCACCAGAAGTCGAAGGCATTGGTGGAGGTGGTGGATGTGGATGACAGAGATGACGAGGGGATGGAGGATACTCCAGAAACCGAAACGGTGAGTCGTCCTTGGGTCCTGAGGATGCTACCACCCCAGAAGGCCTCTGTGGCAGAGGTCCTCGACAGGAGGCTAGGGGAGATCGTGGATTTGCTGAAGAAGAACAACACTGCCATCGAGTCTCTGGCTGGAGAGGTCCGGGACTTCACTGGAGTTTTGGAGGAGTCCTTTGAGGCGGTTAAGACCGCTACTCTGACGTTGATAAGCCGGGCCAACAACAAGGACGATGATTAGTTTGTTTTTCTTTTACTTGTATCTTTCCCTAGCATGTTTTGTGTCCTTCCCCCCCAGTCCTGAATAGATTTTTTTTTTTGAGTTGTCTGATTTGTATGACGGAGTTGGTACACGAGACTAGGTAGTGCTGAACCCTAGTAAGACCGAGTGAAAGATTCCAACGGTCCGGGTTTGTCTGGGTAAGCATTATGAAAGTCCATTACAAGGTCAATGGCATGTTCTAACTCCGTAGCTACTAGCCAGGACGTTTCCTTGTCTGTGCCTTCATAGCCTGCCCATTTGACCAAGTATAACAACAGACATTGACACCTGCAATGGTCCAGCTTGGAGTCTAAGATCTGTTTGATTTCATACTCGGGTTCTCCATCAACTTCGACAGGTGGGGGTGGTGGTTGAATGCAGTTGGGAATGACATTCGGAGTTGCTGGCTCCAGTTGCGAAACGTGGAATATGGGGTGTACGGACTTCATGGACTTGGGTAAATGGACTGTAAATGATAAGGAACCAATGTGTGCGATGATGGGATATGGGCATAGATTCTTCTCGGAAAGTTTCTTAGAGGGTCTGGTAGACCTGAAGTATTTAGCCTTTATGTAGACCAAATCTCCGATGTTAAAGTCTGGTGGTGGAGATCTCTTGGCATCAACTGGACCTTGGTATCTCTTCTGAGCTTCTGCCATTTCTTCATGCAAGTATGCATGTAGTGAATCTAAGTCCACTGTATAGTCTCTTGCTCGTGAAGAGGTAAGATCTCGTTCCGGATGAACAGTTATATTGGGATGGTATCCCTTGTTGGCAAAGAATGGGGAAACTCTGGTAGTGGCGCTCGGAGCATTGTTATATGCAAACTCCGCGAGTGGTAGCAGCTCAGACCAGTTGTCTTGTTGGTAGTTGCAATATACCTGGAGGTACTGCTCGAGTGTCTGGTTAGTCCGTCCTGTCTGACCATCGCCTTCAGGGTGGTATCCTGATGTGAAATGGAGCTTCATGTCCAATGCCTTGCCTAGGGATCGGAAGAAGACACAAACTTCATACCTTGGTCCGAGGTTACATGGGATGGGACTCCGTGCTTAGAGAACACATGGAGTAAGAAGAGCTGTGCCAACTGAGGGGATGTGATGGTGTCGTTGGTGGGGATGAATATGGCTTGCTTCGAGAGCTGATCCACGACAACCAGTATGGCAGTATGGGATCTGGAGTTTGGTAGTTGTTCGATGAAGTCCATAGATATCGAGTTCCATGGTTTCTCTGGAACTGGTAATTGCTTTAGCATACCATACGGTCTGTGTCTCGGAGTTTTGGCTCGTGTGCAAGCAGTGCAAGACTTGACATAATCTTTGATGAACGTACGGACACTTGGCCAGGTGTACTCATGATGGACGAGCTCGAGTGTGCGGTTTTGTCCGAAGTGACCAGCCAGAGGGTGGTCATGCTTGTACCAGAGTACTCATAGATGCAGGTCATTGATGTCCGGGACATAGATGCGACCATCTAGCCGTAGTAGTCCATTGTCATCGACTTGCCAGCGGGGGTTGGAATGGTCTGTGAGGTGGAGTTTCGATATGGTGTCCGATTGGATAGCAGACTTACTGCCATTTTCAGTAAGGTTGTCACCATGAGAAAATTATGTCAAAAACACACTCCAACTTCAGTCGACCATAACTTCTCACCTCTCACTCGGAATTCAATGAAAACGACACCAATCAACTCGGACGGTCCAGGAGAATCCTTTCCGGTGAAGAGAATGAATAGAAGTGAGACTGGGATGAGTGGTGAAGTCTGAGAGGGGGGAATTCTCCCCAAGGGGCTTCTATAGCCTGGCAGGGAACCTGTCTGAGGGACGTCTTGGGCTGTCTGAGGCTGTCTAGACACAGCAGAAGGCACTCGAGGCCTTCTCGAACCTGAACTCAATACTCGAAACTCGTTACTCGACTCCGAACGCAACTTGTTATTTTTTGTAACTAGGTACAGTGTCTAGTAAGTGCGCGAGTGGCTTACCTAAGCCACATCACGTGTCTAAACTCGAAGCACTAAGTAAAATCTAGAGTAAATGAACAGAAAGAAAGAAAAAAAGAAAAGAAAATAGAAACAATAAAATAACAGAAATCCCCTGGTAGGGAAAAACCATTCCCTACACCGGCATGACCAAAGACAAGAATCCAAGTTTTAAAATTTCGGAATTTCGGGGAATTCAGTTCTGCAGTTGTGGCCCTGTCTGTAACAGAATACAAGGGATTCCATGCATGAATTACTTCAAAGCTTTATGTACATAGTCTGCAGTAATGGTTATAAAGATGTAATAGTGGCATACATGCAAAAGTCTCGAATGTATTGGGATCCAGTCACAAGAATGGGTAGTGAGTAAGAGACTGCACAAAATGTGCATCATAAAGCTGCTGTCTTCCGACTTTCATCTTCTCAACAGTACCTCACCTGGATTGGGGATGGTCCCATACATCTGAAAGTGAGCGAGGACACATTGGATGGAGCAAGTGGAGGGGTTCAATGAGACACATGGCAATTCGTTCATGATCTAAAAATTTTGAAAGCCACACAATCACCCACTGTATTTCAGGCCAAGTTGTTTGCTGACCACTGAAGTACTGACCTCGGGGCATGGCTATAACACCATTTTGAGCATTGAATCAGCTCATCCGCCATGAATACATATGGCCGAACCTTCAGACCGATGTAAAGAACTATGTCCACTCCTGTACCGCTGTAGGGAATGGTTTTTCCCTACCAGGGGATTTCTGTTATTTTATTGTTTCTACTTTCTTTTCTTTTTGTTTCTTTCTGTTCATTTACTCTAGATTTGACTTGGTGCTTGGAGTTTAGACACGTGATGTGGCTTAGGTAAGCCACTCGCGCACTTACTAGACACTGTACCTAGTTACAACAAAAATAACAAGTTGTGTTCAGAGAGTTTCGAGAGTTCCGAGTTTCGAGTTTGAGTTCGAGAAGGCCTCGAGTGCCTTTCCCTGCCTTCAGACAGACCCAGACAGCTGCAGACATTATCAGACAGCTCTCTCCAGGCTATAGAAGTCCCTCTGGAAGAATTACCCCTTCAGACTTCACTCATCCCAGTCTCACTCTTATTTCAGTCTCTTCACCGCATGCGGCTGAAGCAAGTCTCAGTGGCACTGCCCATACGGCCTGTTGAAGCAGCTCCCCATCCCCCAGAGGCCCTGGAACTCCATCTCCATGGACTTCATCGAACCCCTCCCCACCTCCGATGGCTTCTCCGCCATTCTTGTGGTCATCGACCGCCTCTCTAAGCAGGTGATCTTCTTGCCAACCCATGACTCCGTCACCTCCGCTGAGCTTGCTAAGCTTTTCCTCACCCATGTCTTCTCTAAACACGGTGTACCCGCTCATGTCACCTCTGACAGAGGTCCCGAGTTTGTGTCGCACTTCTTCCACTCATTAGGTAAGGCCTTGAATATGCGCCTCCACTTCACGTTGGGTTACCACCCTGAAGGCGATGGCCAAACCGAGTGCACGAACCAAACCCTCGAGCAGTACCTTCGGGTATACTGTAACTACCAGCAGGACAACTGGGCCGAGCTTTTGCCACTAGCCAAGTTCGCTTTCAACAATGTGCCTAGCGCTACCACCGGTATCTCGCCCTTCTTTGCTAATAAGGGCTACCACCCAAACCTGTCGGTCACTACTGACCAAGACCTCACCTCTCCGAAAGCCCATGACTATGTTATGGAGCTCTCCGCCCTCCACGACTTCCTCCAAGCCAAAATGGCCGCCGCCCAAGAGCACTATCAGGGACCCGCTGATGCCAAGTGCCTTCCACCGCTGAAGTTTGATGTCAGTGATCAAGCCTATGTCAAGGCGAAATACTTCCGCTCCACCCGACCTTTGGTCAAGCTTGCTGAAAAGTACTTGGGCCTGTTCGACATCATCGCCCGACCCAGCACTCATTTGGTCACCCTGAAACTGCCCGACAGTATGCGCTCCATCCATCTGGTGTTCCATGTGTCGCAACTAGAGCCTGCGGTAGCCAACCCCTTCCTGAATCGGCACCAACCTCCGCCTCCACCAGTTGAAGTCAAAGGTGACCTCGAGCATGAGGTATCGGGGATCCTCGACTCAAAAATAGATCGCCACTGCTGACACTGCCAACTGTTGTATCTTGTCCACTGGGCTGGTTATGAGGGTACTGACGAAGAAACCTTGTGGCTGCTAGCCACTGAACTCAAGAATGCCTCGGACCTTGTGGCTTCCTTCCACAGTCGCTACCCCCACAAGCCAGGCCCCTATTCCGCTCTGACTTAGCCTCCGCTTTGCTTTTCTGACCCCTTTTCTCTGATTTTTTCTTTTTTTTATGTAGTTCCTTCTTTCTCGCTTAGTTAAGACGCCACCGCCACAGCCCATAGGCTCTGACCTAGTTTCCAACCACTATCCGCTATCCTCCACCACTCCCTGCTCCGAAGGCCACTATCACTGCTCCGCCACTGACCGCCACTCTGCCTACATATCGTCGGTCTATCCTCCGCAGACCCCAAACACTACTATCCGTCACCTCCGGGTCATGCGGGCTACCGACTGCATCCCTAAAACAACTCATACATGCAGCTCTGATGTCAGTAAGGCATTTCCTACTAAGGCCTTCAGGGGTTCAGGCCCTTATAAGGGGGGATACTGTCACGACCATGCCTTTCCTGACCTTTTCCCACGCCTCCACACCCTTTCCGACACCTCCGCACACCTCTCCGACACCCTCTGGCCCATTCCCAACCAAGTCTGACGCTTAATAAGCTCGCCGACCACTCTGCCGCTGCATCCGAGCAATTGCCGCTGTTGGCCGCTGTCAGTCTTGACTCGTAACCACCATTGGTCTATATTGGGTTGACCCCCTGTGGGTCATGTGATCGTCTTAGGGGGCTTTATCCGTTTGGGGCCAGCAGGCCGATTAGGCACAGCATGGTGCCTGCACCGTGTGGCGCTCTGAAGGGTCGCACCGCTTTCCGGGATTTCAGCCTGGCCTGTGATTGGCTGTTGGTGAGCGCTGTAGGGAGGGTACTCTCCCTAGGGCTGAAACCCGCCGCTTTTGGGTATTCCTTCGCTGCCACAATGCTCCAACAGTCCTCAGGGTCTAAGACCGCCATATTGCGGCAATTCCCGACCGCTACGACCTCTGTAATCATCCCCACTGTCATCTATGGCATTCTGCTGCCTTTCCACTGCCAATACAGCCAGAACGACCACCTCCGCCATCTAAAAATAGCTCCGCCCACCCTTGTGCCTTCCCACCGCCTCACATGCCCCTATCACCGCCACAGAGGTGCTGCTTTGCTTCCAGGTTCCATTTGGAGGGCCTAGCCTTCTCTATTCCGACCGCCTCAGCCCCTCGACACATGAAACCTGTCCGTTGGCTGTCGGAAACCCTTTCCAAAGTGCCAGGTGTCAATCCTGTGACCCACCGCCCACTCCGACACACATTCCGCCGCCATTCTGCTTCCAGACCCCATGTTTCATCTCCCAAAGTTTCCACAGCTTTCCCTGCACTTCCTTGCTGTCCAGGCATGTCGTCCATACCCTCTCCCTTTATTTACATATTTTTCTGAACAGTTTTACTTCACTTTCCCTTCCCTTAGTGCGACGCATGTGATTTACCATACATGTGGCCCTTTTCTGTCACTTTTTTTTCGACATTTGACAGCTCCAAAAACTGCTGATTTTCACCTAGCTACTGCCGCCTCTATGTTACAAGTATGACCGCTTCACTTAGAAAAAAAAAGACCCACCTTTGGTGGTCACCATCTGTGTTTCTGAGCATCCCAGAGTCCCCAGAGTCGAGTCCCTTGAGTATTTTCGAGTTCTATGAGTCCTTGCTGAGTGCACAGAGTTCTTCGAGTCTACAGAGTCTTCTACAAGTCCCCAGAGAGTCCGCTTCGAGTTCCAGAGTCAACGTCGAGTCCCCAGAGCCACCCCCTTCGAGAAACCGCCACCCTTCGAGTCCTTCCACCGCTTCCAAAGTTCTGCAGTGTTTCAGAGTCATTCCCACCGATTTACAGAGTCTAAACCGCCGCCCTCCGAGTCCCAGCCCTTACCAGCCATCGTAGTCCTTCAGAGCCGCCCTATTTGCCCGCCTGGTGGCGGTAATTCGAGTTCTTCGTCACCAACCACTCCCAGACCTTAGGGGATCTTTTCCCTCGTCTCCCATAGCCTTTCTGACACCCCCTTCTGACTCACGACCCCTTGGGACAAGCCTAGGCATAGCCTACAGCTTTCCCCCCCTTTCCCCTTGTGCTCTCACAAGAAGAGTTGCCCACAGCACTCTGGCACAATCTTATCCGCTTGTAGATACATCCTTTGTCTTGTCCATTTCTCCCACTGTTAGCCTTCATTCCATTGTGAAGTTTTCTGACACTTACTTCCCCTTGAAAATTTCTGTACCTCCATATGTTAGTTCCAACATCCCGATACTGTACCGCCTCAGCTCCACTGTAGTGTATAAGTACCCATACAGTACCCCGATGTCCCCTCAGTACAAATATTGACATAAGTTCCCCATTCCAAGCCTCCATCCCTCTCCTCAAAGTCCCTCCGAACTCGATGTACTCAGCCTGCCTCTGAAATACAAGGGCCAAGCTTGTACAAGGGGGCAGCACACAAGCTGAACCCAATGCCCTCTTCTGACCTCCACTCTGCTCCGCTAGCCAGAACCTCTGTCGGCCCTTTTGGCCAATCCCCGCTCCGCTCCGAACCTCCGCTAGTCAGAACTTCGTCAGCCTCCTTCGGAAGGCCTCTATCTTGGTCCCCACCAATCGGACTAGCATCGGACTTTCAATCTCCGACGTCGGTCGACCTTCTAGTACCTTTTCAGGACCCTTCTGCCCCTGAGAACCCTCGGAGTGAGGCCCAAACTTGACACCTGGAGGAATGGAGTGTTTGCAGCACACAGTTCTGCAATTAACCTGTATGCCATGAGGCCAGGGATGTTTGGAGATGGTTTCTATGATTGGAAGGCTCGTTTCTCCTTGAATTGCCAGGTAAGTGTAGAGAGCAAGCAGAAAAGTAAGACTTACATAGTCTTGGAGGCAATTATTATGCCCCACAACTTGATGATTGTTGACTATGCATTGGGCCAGCCTGGAAGTGTGCATGATGCAGTGTGTGTCATGACCATGCTCCATCCTAGTTCCCCACTAACCCTCCGACACCCCTAGGCCCTTTCCGATCAGCCCCGATCCATTACCGACCATTCCCAACGATGACCGCCACCCCTATCCTACAACTGACGATGCCGCTGATCGGAACACAGTGAAAGGGATTGCATAGCCACATAGCTGGGTCTGGGACACAGCCACTGGGATCAGGATGTTGCACAGCCACAAACTGAGAGGTGATGAACAGCCACTAGGAGAGGGGTTGACACAGCCACATAGTGAGGGTTTGACACAGCCACACAGTGAAAGGGGTTGCACAGCCACATAGACAGCGGTAGTGCACAGCCACATCGAAAACCAAAGTTGTAGCCCCTGTTGAGAGGATCACAGGACTATGCTTACATCAGCAAGATCTTTATTTTTGGATGAGATAAATGTAGAATACTGAAATTTTTGCGAGTCTTTTGATTTTGTTTACACAGCCACACCAGTAAAGGCAATGCACAGCCACATAGACAGGGGTGTGCACAGCCACACTGAAAACCAAAGTTGTAGCCCCTGTTGAGAGGATCATGGGAGTATGCTTACATCAGTGGGATCTTTATTTTTGGCTGAGATAAAAGTAGAATACTAAATTTTTCACAAATCTTCGCTTTTTTGCACAGCCACCCCCCTTATGTGTGCTTATGTAATCAATAAAGCGGACAAGATGCCTGGGTTGTTGTTGCTGCCACCCCTTCTCCTGTCCACTTGATGATATTTCAAAGTACTGTAGCATACTATTGACAAGTGACCTACCCATTCCATACACATTTTGGATGCAATCCAATGTTTTTGGACATGGATGTAAATAGGGGTAAAAATGCGAAATCTACTCCCAAACATGCAGTTCTTCACATATGGACTTGCAAATTTCAGCCTAAGTAGCTCTGGCATATATCTACAACCTGTCAAAGTTCCAGACCATCAGCCTCTGTCCTTGTGGAGGTGGACTCAGATCTCCTCCTCCCCAGTGTATGCATTATACAGATGGGTGCTGCAGCTCTCTGGGTAATTTGATCCATTGGTACTGTGGAGGATACGTCAGACAGTGTCTATGTACAAGGACTTTGGGTGTTTATCAGGTGGAATGTGTGCAACTCCACCTTGTTGGCTTTTTGGGTGCATAGCCACTATGCCACACTTCCAGGGGTAACATGCCAACTAATACCACAGACACATTCTACATCTGTATATCTACCTCCATTCAAAGTTTCAAGTCCAACCACTGAGAATTGAAGGAGCTGGAATGAAAATGAGAGCTGGAGAGCATGGGAAAGTGTGTGCAGATTTTTAAAGAGATAGGGGATCTGTCAAAAACTTGTCACAGCACACTATCCAGTGGGCCCTGTCTCATGAAACTATGAGAAATGAATGTAGGAGCATCTCTGAACACATTTGTAACATTTTAACTGTCATATAATTACCCAAATACTTTAAAGTGCAAAAACATGGGGGATTGGACTTTAATGTATCAACTGCATGAATGAAGCAGATGCCTAGGAGGTTGCTATCACCCATACCAACTGGGCAGATTTTCCAATGCAGAAATGGTTCAGGATAGTCCAAACTGCAAGTAGGAAGTCAGCCATGCACTTAGCTTACTCATTACTTCTCTCTGTGGTGTGCTATGACAAGTTTTTGACAGATCTCCAATCTCTTTAAAAATCTGCACACACTTTCCCACGCTCTCCAGCTCTCATTTTCATTCCAGCTCCTTCAATTCTCAGTGGTTGGACTTGAAACTTTGAATGGAGGTAGATATACAGATGTAGAATGTGTCTGTGGTATAAACCCACTGACTCTGCACTCTCCAGGTCCTCCAGCAAATGAAGGAACTGTCACTTCCCCTGATGCTGGAGAAATGTCACTTTAACCTTTCCGAGGTGGAATACCTTGGAATGATCATTAAGAAAGACACTGTCGCAATGGACCCCATCAAGGTCCAAGGCATTGCTGAGTGGCCAACCAAGAAGGTGAAAGATGTTGGGTCATTTCTTGGTTTTGCCAACTTCTACTGGCGCTTTATTTGCAACTATTCTGATGTTGCTCTCCCCTTAATTGATTTGACCAAGACAGAGACCCCATGAGAGTGGTCCCCGAAGGCAGACAAAGCCTTCAAAACCCTAAAGAAGATGTTCATGCTGGAACCAGTCCTAAAGATGCCTGACCCTTCCAAGCTGTTCGCCATCTCCACAGATGCATCAAAGTATGCAACCAGAGGAGTCCTTCTACGAGAAGACTCTAATGGCTCATGGAAACCCTGCACATTCATCTCCCAGTCATTCTGTCTTCTGTTGCCTGGAAGTCGACTCCTAAGGAGGGGATAGTGTTATGATACATACTCTTTTTCTTTTCTTTCCCTTTCTTTTTCATCTTACAGTAGGACTTCTCATAATGCATGACGTCAGGCAGTAGCTGTGACCTATGCATTATGAGAGTTATGCATTGCGAGTAGCCGTGACATGTGTGACAGTGTGACTACTGTGATGCCCCCACACCCTTGACCCACCTGTCTATTGTCAACTGCTTCAACATTGCCCCTTCCATGTGTCAAACCTCAATTCTGAGCCTCCATATATGCTGAGAGAGGTCAAGTGATGTCTCAGGTGACCTGTACTTGATGGAAATCTGTTCCATCTGCTTGCACAGATGGATTACTTCACTTATCTCCATCTCTGGCTCCTTGTCCATTGACTTCTACCACCTCACCTTGCATAATTGCCAATTCATGATTCACTTGGGCTACTATATCTCCATCTCCCCCCTCAAATCTATAGGCAGAATCACCAATCACCTCTTCTTCCACTGGATTCAGCATTTCTTTGAGGGTGACTGATCTTCCAATGATACATTTGGATTGAGCCCAGACAATGCCTTGTCCATGTCATTCTCAGCATCCATGACAACTTTCAGTACAGGATCCCAGTTGTGTCAAGTATATGAATTGCCAAGCATTTTTTGGAGCTGGTCCTCAATTTCCAGTAAGTGCATTTCTTCTGACATTGCAAATTCTCAAATGAGAATCCAAGCAGCAGGGTTCCACATCGGCTAATTGCCCTGGCAAGTGAGGGGTGTGATGGTTGAGGCTGCAGTGGTAACTGGATTTGATAAGAGGTTCATGTCTGGACAAGGATCAGGTTGGATTTTTGTGTGATTCCAACAGTTTATAATCATTGATGGCTTCACCTTGCTCCAGGCTTCAACCATGAGTAGCATAGCTTCATGTAAATCAATCTTGTAGATGTCTTGTCCCCCTGCATCTCAATCTCAATTGCTCAGGAGCAGAAGGCACTTCGGTAAAGTGCCTTTGTTATATGGATGATTCCAGCATCACAGGGCTGGACATATGATGTGAGGTTTGGCTCAAAGTATTCAACATGAATGTTACGGGGCTGATAGTTGACATAGTGCCCTGAAAAATTGTGAACAAGCAAACAGATCTTCTGATTTTTCTGGCACATCTGAATGTCAAGTGCTTTGAGCCATCTGGTGGATAGAATATCAGCTGAGGACCTTCATGATTTGATAACTTTGTACTCTTCAAATAAGACCATGGTCATCCAGGCACTTTTGTTACTGCAGTAGTAGAGTCCAAGGGATTCTGGTGATGCATTTTTGAAGCATCGGGGTTTGGCATATTTCCCAATGAAAAAGATGGGGAGCTTCTCACTCCCATTGGCATTGCAAGCAAGTCCCATTGTGATTCAGAACTTATCCTGCTTCTTGCCACTCATCTGTTCAGTTGCAAGGCCATGATCGGGTGGGGCACTACTAATGTAAGTTCATCAACAGTATCTATCAATATTTAGAGAGGCTTACAATGCAAACAAGCTTGTCTCATCAAAATTGAAGTGGTCCTTTGGGGTATATTTAGCCAAGACAGCCTTGAGGTGAGTCCACTCTGCTTCCACAGCAGCTAAATCAACTGATGCAGCCTCTCCATGGCAACGATATTCTCGAATCCCATAGGCTCTCTTGAAGTTATCAAGCCATCCATCACCTTTCAAGTGTTCTTCATCAGGAACATTGAACTGCTCCTTGAACTTAGCCCACTTGGCAACAAGCATTGGGCCATTCACTGTCTCCTTTTTTTCCTCCATATGTTTGACCCACAGGAACAATGCTTGATCAACATCAGGGTGTGATGCCTCTTGAACCAGTACCACCACCATCCCCCTGTGGGAAAACCCCATCCCCCCCCAAACACCAGTGCTCCTCCACCGTTCCCTGCCCCCTCCAGCTCTCAGAGTGTTAGCAACAGAGAAGGGTAGGGGCATCCAAAGGGCGCCTAATCGACTCTAATAGCTCTAGGGAGCTTGGGAAATTACTAGACTAGAGTCCAGTGTGAGCAACCATAGATTGAGTGGAGATATGAGGGTACACAGTACCTAGAGTCCAGTGTGAGCAACCAAAGGGCTCAGCACTGGACTTAGCTACACTACTTAGAGTGCGCTTCAAGGTAAACAAAGGTAAACAAAGAGTGGCTAATGTGCGACAACACTAGGAATAGGCCTAGAAGGCTGGGAAAAGAAGTAGTAAGTAGCAAATTAAGAGGGGAATCAAATGGTAGTAAGTAAGAGACCATGTAGAAGAGAGAAAGTGAAGATAAGAGGTGAAGATCACCAAGGAACATGATGCATGCAGTTGGTCTTGATTGAATCATAGATAGCGTAGCCTTATCTGGTCTGCAGATGTGAACATGTCTATGAGATATTGCTGGAGGAGAGCTGCTCCATGCAGAGGGGCTGAAAACTCATGCTGCCAATGGAATAGGCGAAATGCTGAGTGCAGAACATGTGTCAGTTGGCCTGGTTTTCGTTTGCCAGGCTGATATAACTTCAGGTCCCAGTGCCAGCCATCCTCACCATAGGGAAAGAGCAGGACATAGTGGAGGCATGAATATGATCTGTGACTTTCACTGATCCTCTGCAGCAGACCAGAACGATGGTGCAGGATAATGTCTCGAGAGTCACATTGATGGTCGAACTTGCCAGGAATAATTGCTGTGACTTCATCAACAGTTGGAAGGTTGTATCGGTGACGATCCCGTGTGGGGTCAGCGAGCAGGCGAATTGTGACCTTGGAAGACTCCGGTTGCAGTGACAATATTTCATGGGCATGCCTAAAAACAGCAGAATACCAGTGGTGATGGAGGAGGACACTCTGCAGTAGCTGCATGGTCCTGTGAGACAGCTCAGGATTACGGCTCATTCTCTCATCCAGAGCAAGTTGTGGATCATATATATAGAGCTGGGCGTACACTGGCTGTTGACCATCTACCGGTATAAGAGCTCCTGCTCAGTGACATAGCTCACCATGGACACGGAAGACATAGGAACCCCTCCCTCGATTGATTGCCTCATCAACTTGAACACCCAGGGATGTGAATGCTAGTGCAGCATTGTAATGACAAATGTTCTTTCGAAACTCGAGGGCATCAGGTGTACATGCCTCAAGTAAAGTTTTAAGAGGTCCGGGTGGATCCTGCAAGGCTGGAAGGTGTACCTGTCCTTGCTTGCAACACATCCCAAAGAGTGGTCAAGTAATGCTCAACATAGCAAGGCGCTCTGCAAGCCAATGGTAGGCATTACAATGTGGACAGATGACATCCATGCACCCTAAGTCATGGTGAATGTGGGGTTCAACATATGGCCATCGTGCAAGTGGCACATCTCCATGTTGCTGGCATGAATATTGCAGATTACAACATGTAGCAGGTGGAGCTCTATTTGGTGGGTCTCATGTCAGAGCGGGTGTGGGTGTATACAGAACTGGTTGGGGCAACTGAGGTGGCTGCAGGGTTGGCAGTTTGGGTGTGGGTGGACCTCCTTGCAGTACATCATGGCCTAAGACATCTGCAAATGAGCACGAATGGTAGGCAGACAGAGCATACCTTCCAGAACTGGCAGTAGAGGGCAGGGCTATGGTGGGGGTGCATGAGGTTGTGGTACGTTGTGACCTATGTGCCACCTCGGTGAATGTGTGTCAACGGAAGCCAAAAAATTGCTTGCCTTCAATGTGCGAATCAGCATCCATGGCCATACCAGCATGTTGAGCACAAGCTTCATGTTCTTGACGTTCCCTCTCTCACCGTCTTCGTTGTGCAATTGACTGCCTGTTAACTGTTTGTCATGGATGATCAAGGGCATCACCATTAGGCATCAAGTGAGACACCAAATCCACACCACGTTCACGCTGCTGCCGTTCTCGTTCACGGCAGAGGCATTGGGCTAGAGATTGTCGTTGAATCACCTTTGCAGGCTTAATAACTATACACCGAAACTATTTCTATGATGGTCTGACTCACTTCCTGCGATGCCTGGAGATGTGTCTGAGAGGGTGAGAATGACTGTAATTGGATGCTATGAGGTGCACATACACTTGGAGACTCAGCAGCATCAGAAATCGCACTCCTACAGTGCTTCTGTGGCTGGGAACACAATTTTCCATGAGATGTGAGTAAGAGTAGTCCAACAAAAAGCTACATACACGTGCACTGACTGAATCATGTTTATCTTCCGTGAATGCAACCTCGCTGTGAAGTAGAGCATGGCAGTGGTGCATCAGTGAACTCGCAAAAGCAGACAGGCCTGAAAATGCGTGCATAACCTTTCCGGGTCATCTTCGCATGGAGGTTGTCGTCCCATCACTGTTGAGCACATTCTCACTGCCTTGTAAGGATGTGCAGAGAGCCAATGAGATGGCTAATGTTGATTACATAACAAACAGTTTGTCTCAAGTTCTCACGTGACCGAGCCATTTTACTGTAATGTAGAGGATATATACCCCTCACAATAACCCAGCTAGCCCCAAGCTAGTTCACTTGGGTTTCACCCTAACCCAGCTTCTAAGTCCTCTCTCCCTTCTTGTTCTCCCTTCAAGGGTCCACTCTCGTCTAGCTTCGGTGTTGCGAGCCTGTGACTTTGTCATTAGGGTTGTAACACTTGAACTAGCTTCTATACCATCACACACTTGCTGAGCAAACCTGGACTCCAGGGTCAAGGAGAATGTTACAGCCAGACTCCAGGCTTTAAGGAGGTTCTTTCATCATTCCACCCCATGCCTTGTTCTACCATGAGGCTTGATCTACTGACCTTTGCCCCCTCGAAACACACTCCCTCGCCCACCCCTGAACTTGTTTATCCCTCTCGAACACCATCCAAAGACCCCAACCTCAGAACTCTGCCCCCACTCCCTGACAACTTTGGTCTCCCTAACGAAGAACAAGCTCATATCTTCGCACACTCCACAAGGCTCTATTAGTCCCACCCCATCCCGATCTGTTTTGCCTTGGCAAGGCAGATCCCCTGCGTGTTCCAATGTGTCTTATGATGGTTCGCCATCATGTTTGTATTCCCTGTCCCCTGTTGACCGGCACAGTCTGTGTATGGTCAGTAGTGGTCAGAAATGGCCATGATCACCATCCCCATCACACTCATCGTCCCTCAAGTGTGAATGCTGCCAGGAAAAGCGTCCCTGCCCATACTGGGAGTGCCACCCCCAGTTCCCATTCTTGCACCATCATGGCACTTGTGAACATTGTGCAGCATACGTGTTCCATCTCTCCCAAGGCATGGCCTTGTCTGACACAGGCATTATGCCTCCTGCTATCATTACCCTGGGTGATGAGACTGCACATCTCATCAAACGCACACCTTACAACAAATTATGTCATTGTATCAGCCATCTCGAGCACAAGGTTGACGAGACCTCCTATGACCTCTGTCATGCCCTCCAGAAGATTGATGATCTTTGACACACCCCTGCCCCCACCATTCCCGCTCCCACTACAGTTGAGCAAGCTGTGCATGACTTCGAATGCACTTGTGTCGCCTCCTTGGGGGGGGCACATTTCTTCTTCTAACATGGAGGCTGGTCCCTCGAGGCTGTCGCCCCACCAGCACCACAGCCTTCTTCTTCAAGGGGGAGGGTACAGGCTAAACCTGCATTGCAGGTTGAACCTGTGGTGTTGAGAAAAGGCAAGGAGAGGCAGTTCGAGGACACCCATCAGGCAGCACCTGATTATGATTTCACCGTCACAGAGGAGGATACCTCCGTTCAACAATGTTACGATGACGACATCCCTATGGTCGTCGATACTGCCTCTCAGGGAACACTCTTCCCTGAATTTATGGGAGAAGGTTCGCTGTCTCCCAGCCATCTGTCCTTCGCATCGACAACCAATCTGCGATCCAAGTGGCGAAACACCCCGAGCATCATGGGAGGATGAAGCAGCTTGATTTGCAGTGGTTCTGGCTTCGAGATATGGTGGATAGGGAGGTGATTTCGCCCCAGTTTGTGCCCACTGACCAGATGCCTGCTGATCTGCTCACCAAGCCTCTGGCTCGAGTCAAGGTGCAGCAATTTTGCGAGATGATGGGACTGGCACCCTTAGGGGGGAGCTGAGCTGGCAGAGGTGTGCAATCAGGGGGGAGTGTTCCTTGGTGATCTTCACCTCTTATCTTCGCTTTCTCTCTTCTACATGGTCTCTTACTTACTACCATTTGATTCCCTTCTTAATTTGCTACTTACTACTTCTTTTCCCAGCCTTCTAGGCCTATTCCTAGTGTTGTGGTGCATTAGCCACCCTTTGTTTACCTTTGTTTACCTTGAAGTGCACTTAGTGTAGCTAAGTCCAGTGCTGAGCCCTTTGGTTGCTCACACTGGACTCTAGGTACTGTGTACCCTCATATCTCTGTTCAATCTATGGTTGCTCACACTGGACTCTAGTCTGGTAATTTCCCAAGCTCCTTAGAGCTATTAGAGTCGATTAGGCGCCCTTTGGACGCCCCTACCCTTCTCTGTTGCTAACACAATGATGACATTCCTATGGTCGTTGATACTGCCACTCAGGGAACACTCTTCCCTGAATTTACAGGAGACGAGAACCCGTACAGAGTATGCTGCCTTGGGCAAGGCAGGGATGGCATGAGGTTGATCCTCTTTGTGAGGATCAATGACAACCTCTATGCCTATAGTGATGAGAGGCTTGGCGCCACCCTTGCCAACATTCATCAGGGGACCCCCCCCCCACCTGTTCCCATCAGATGAGGAAACCTCATCGCCTCAGTTACCAGATGGGACAGGGGGATAATAGGCCCCATCAGACTCGTTAACACCACAGAGGAAATCCACAAATTGTATGCCGAAGCATACAGTGACTCAAAAAACCCTTTCAATGTTTTGGTGTTTTGCATTGATGGGGATGTCAAAAATCAGGGAAATTCTGAAAAATCATGGAAGTATTCATATGGATAGCCCAAGGTCTCGGCTTCAAAAGTGTACCTTACTCAGGTTGTTTGGATTTGTTTTGGTTGAGATATTGCATGTTCAATCAAAACAACTCATTGAAAGGGTTTTTTTGCTGATGAAATTGCAGCATATTCATGGCAATTGGACAGCATATTTTATGGTCTGGAGCCTGAATCTTGGTCAGCAATGCATGTTAGTGCTTATGTAATATACCACATGATTTGTCAGCATGCAAACATAGCCAACCATTGAATATGAGGCACTGATCCTCTATCCTGATGATCACTCCATTAGGCTTGCTCTCTCATGGGAAATGTCAGCAAAATATGGTGTGAATGGCATTACCATGAGTAGGATGTATGCCCAGTGCCATCAGTTCCTTAAAAAAGTTGGCAAATGTCATGCCTGTACCATTTCCCCTACCAGCACCTGGGGGGTATGGACAGTAATCAGTATTAAGAAGGCTGGGAATGTCATGGGGGTCAATCTGGCACTTCAGGGCATGAAGAGTGAACTAATCCCCTCTCAACTGGTGCATTTTTTCATAAGAAAAGCTGGCAGCAAGGTTGGGGTAAAGCAATACCCTGCCTGGCACACCAGGTGTCAAGGAGCATAAGCCAGACTATGACCTCTTTTGGACTATGGGTGGCTGGGAAAGGGTTATTTGGTCATAGCTAACCACTGGGAACATGTAAGGACAGATCAAAGGGGAAAATATTTTACCCTGGTAGCCCAGTAGGTCATCCTGCCACAAACCCCTCAAATGTAAAGAAGGGTTTTACTTCCTCAAACTTTGATACCCACTTTTCTTTTGCAGAGATGGCCCAGTTAGGAGGGGATTAGTTCACTCTTCATGCCCTGAAGTGCCAGACTGACCCCCATGACATTCCCAGCCTTCTTAATACTGATTACTGTCCATACCCCCCAGGTGCTGGTAGGGGAAATGGTACAGGCATGACATTTGCCAACTTTTTTAAGGAACTGATGGCACTGGGCATACATCCTACTCATGGTAATGCCATTCACACCATATTTTGCTGACATTTCCCATGAGAGAGCAAGCCTAATGGAGTGATCATCAGGATAGAGGATCAGTGCCTCATATTCAATGGTTGGCTATGTTTGCATGCTGACAAATCATGTGGTATATTACATAAGCACTAACATGCATCCAAGGTGAAGGCTATTAGAGACTGGCCAACCCCTACCAAGGTCAAGTCAGTCAGGGCATTCCTGGGCTTAGCAAATTTCTACTGCCATTTTGTCAAAGACTTTGCTCAGATCACCTGCCCACTTAATGACCTTACAAGGAAGGACCAACCCTGGACTTGGCAGGAGGAGCAGCAACGTTCCTTCAATGCCCTAAAAGAGGCCTTCATGTCAGCTCCTATCCTTGCATTCCCTGACCAGGACAGAAGGTTCTGCCTTGAAACTGATGCATCAGACTTTGTGACTGGTGCAGTCCTCTCAGTTGAAGCCCCCGATGGTCTCTGGCATCCGGTTGCCTATTACTCACATTCCATGACCCCCCCCCCGAACAAAACTACCAGGTCTTCGATAAGGAGATGCTGGCCATAATCCGTGTGCTGGAGACTTGGCACCACTACCTAGAGGCCACCCCTTGTGAGTTCGAGATCTGGATGGACCACTCCAACCTCCAGTATTTCAAGACAGCTCAGAACCTCGATCACAGGCAGGCTTGATGGGCCCAATACCTCTCGAGGTTCAACTACAGGCTTGTCTATAAACCAGGTACTTCCATGGCGAAAGCCAACACTCTGTCACGCAGGGAGGACCATGAGGTCAAAGGGGACAATCAGGAGGTCACCCTCATCGACCCAGCTCGGGTTGCAACACTCTCTGTGGGAATGGATAGGACTCTCGAGGCTATCCTAAAGGGAGTGACCTTGGCCACAACCCCACCTGAAGGTTATGAGCTCAGAGATGGCCTCTACATCAGGGACAACCAGGTCTATGTTCCCCCATCAGCAGTCCTTCCAGTGATCGAGGTGCACCATGACACCCCTGTTGCCAGTCATCCTGGTTGGAGCAAGACCTGAGTTGTTCTCACATCACTACACCTGGCCAGCCATGTCTCAGTCTGTAAAAGAGTATGTCTCATCCTGCCACCATTGCCAGATGGCCAAGGGATCTCGGAAACCCCCCGCTGGGAAGCTTCATCCAAATCCAGTCCCTGAGGCACCTTGGACAGACATATCTGTGGACTTCATGGATACTCCAGAGGCCAGAGGATGTGACAACATCATGGTAGTAGTGGACTGATTCTTGAAGGAAGCAGTCTTCATACTGACGATGAAGATCTCGGCACTCAGGACAGCAGAACTCTTTCGAGATCATGTGTGGACCCAACATGGATGTCACGACCATGCCATGCCCGACCGTTTCCCACGCCTCCGCACCCTTTCCGACACCCTCCGACCCATTCCCGACCAAGTCCGACGCTTAGTAAGCTCGCCGACCACTCTGCCGCTGCATCCGAGCAATTGCCGCTGTCGGCCGCTGTCGGTCTTGACTCGTAACCACCATCCGTCTATATTGGGTTGACCCCCTGTGGGTCATGTGATCGTCTTAGGGGGCTTTATCCGTTTGGGGCCACCGGGCCAATTAGGCACAGCACGGTGCCTGCACCGCGTGGCGCTCCGAAGGGTCGCACCGCTTTCCGGGATTTCGGCCTGGCCTGTGATTGGCTGTTGGTGAGCGCTCCGTCACAATCTTATCCGCTTGTAGATACATCCTTTGTCTCGTCCATTTCATCTGCTGTTAGCCTTCATTCCGTTGTGAAGTTTTCTGACACTTACTTCCCCTTGAAAATTTCCATACCTCCGTATGTTAGTTCCAACATCCCGATACCGTACCGCCTCAGTCCCGCTGTAGTGTATAAATACCTGTACAGTACCCCGATGTCCCCTCAGTACGAATATCGACATAAGTTCCCCATTCCGAGACTCCGTCCCTCTCCTCTAAGTCCCTCCGAACTCTCTGTACTTAGCCCGCCTCCGAAATATGAGGGCCGAGCTTGTACAAGGGGGCAGCGCACGAGCTGAACCCGACGCCCTCCTCCGACCTCCGCTCCGCTCCGCTAGTCGGAACCTCTGTCGGCCCTTTCGGCCATCCCCCGCTCCGCTCCGCTAGTCGGAATCTGTCGGCCTCCTTCGGAAGGCCTCGGTCTCGGTCCCTACCAATCGGACTAGCGTCGGACTTTGAATCTCCGACGTCGGTCTACCCCCTAGTACCCTTTCGGGACCCTTTCGCCCCTGAGAACCCTCGGAGTGAGGCCCAAACTTGACAATGGACTCCCCTCTACAGTCATCTCAGATAGGGGCCCCCAGTTTTCCAGCACCTTTATGGCGGACTTGTCAAAAATGCTCAGTATCAAACCAAAACTTTCCACTGCTTTCCATCCCCAGACCAATGGCCAGACCGAAAGACTCAATCAGGAGATCCAGCAGTATCTTCGGCTCTTCATAAACGATCAACAACACACCTGGCCCTCCTGGCTGAAAATTGCCCAGTTCTCATATAACACTAAAAGACAGGACTCTACCGGCCACTCCCCATTCTCAGTCACTTGCACTTATACCCCTCGCCTGGGCATGGAACCAGTGGTCTCCAAGGCAGAGGCTGCCACGACCTGTGCCTCCAACATCCAATCGGTCATTGAGTCTATGAAAAGGGCGCTTCAGCACACAGCAGAACGTATGGTCAAGGGCACTGAAGCTTCTCGCTCAGAGGGCCCCAGGCTACTCGGTGGGACAGGAAGTGTGGCTGGACACTACTCATGTTCGGGTCGATGGTTGTCCTTCACAAAAACTCACAGAGAAGTGGATTGGACCCTACAAGATCCTCTCTGTCAAGCCTAATGCCATTGAACTCTGCCTGCCAAAAACACTGCACATCCACCCTGTTGTCAATGTCTCTTGGGTAAAGCCATACAGGGGACCCCTTGAGGGCCAAAAGGTTACTCACCCAGGGCCAGTGGTGGGTGTTGAGGACTGAGATGAGGAGTTGGAGGTTGAGTATATCGCGGACAGCCACCTCAAACACAACAGACTTGAGTTCCTTGTCCACCGAAGGGGTTACAGGGATGAGGACCGCACTTGGGAGCCCAAGTCAAATCTGAAAGGTTCCCCTGATGTGCTTCAGGACTTCTACAAATCTCACCCCATGGCTCCTCGCAAACTTCATGGCATCGACTCCACCCACTTCACCTCCCTCTTCTCCCCATACAAAAACCTCACCACATGCCACTCTGTCTTCTGTGGCCTGGAAGTCGACCCCTAAGGAGGGGATAGTGTTACGATATGTACTCTTTTTCTTTTCTTTCCCCTCTTTTCATCTTATCTAATCTCCCTTTATCTTATCTTGAGATCTTATCAGATCTTATCTAGTCTTATCTTCCTTTTTATCTATGGACTCACCTGGACCTTGGCCATGTCTTGCCATATGGCCTAGGGCTAGACCAGTCTGGACCATGACATCATAGTGATGTCACTATGATGTCATGCCTTATGCTTCCCTCATGTATGCCTCACCTTAGCCTCATGTACAGTAGTATATATACCTAGCCCAATAGCCCAGCTAGCCCCAAGCTAGTTCATTTGGGTTTTGCCCTACAGCAGCTTCTAAGTCCTCTCTTCCCTCTCATTCTCTCTCTCATCTTTTCTCGTCTAGCTTCGGTATTGCGAGCCCATGACTTCGTCATTAGGGTTGTAACAGAAGATCACCCAGTTCTCCTATAACTCAAATAAACAGGACTCCACTGGTCACTCCCCATTCCCTGTCACTCACACTTACACCCCTCACCTGGGTGTGGAACCAACAACCTCTAAGGCCAAGGCCACCATGACTTGCACTTCCAATATCCAATCGGTTATTGAGTCCACGAAAAAGGCATGCCAGCAAATGGCAGAAAGGATGGTCCAAAATGCTGAGCTGTCACAGTCAGAGGCCCCTGAGTACTCAGTAGGCCAGGAGGTTTGGTTGGACACCACTCACATTCAGGTCAATGGGTGCCCCTCATGAAAGCTCACCAGGGAGTGGATCAGACCCTACAAGGTCCTTTTGGTCAAACCCAATGCTGTCAAATTCTGCCTCCCCAGGACCCTCTGCATCCACCCTGTTGTTAACATCTCCCAAGTGAAACCATACAAGGGGCCCCTCAAGGGCCAGAGGGTTACCCACCCTGGACCAGTGGTAGGCATTGAGGACCATGACTAGGAGTTTGAGGTTGAGCACATCATGGACAGTCACCTCAAACGAGGGAAACTCAAGTTCCTAGTTCACTGGAGAGGCTATGGGGATGAGGACTGCACTTGGGAGCCTGAATCAAACCTAAAATGTTCCCCTGACATCCTACATGACTTCTACAGGTCCCTGGCCCACCTGTCGGCCCCTCAGAAACTCTGTGGCATCGATTCCACCCACTTTGCCACCCTCTTCTCACCCTACAAAAACCTCACCTCCTGCCGCTCAGTGTTCTGTCATCTGGAAGTTGAAACCTAAGGAGGGGATAGTGTTACAATATGTACTCTCTTTTCTTTTCTTTTTCCTTTCATCTTATCTAATCTCTCCTTATCTTATGTATGTGTTTTTGTTCTTCTGTATCTCATCTGATGAAAAAAACAGGTCTATCTAAAGGTTCTGATTCCCAACCTTGAGGGCAGTGCAGTGGTCGAAACAAGCATTCCCAAGGTTGTGGGCAAGGACATCCTATGGTCAGTGCAAATGAATTCACTAGTAGCCCCATTCCTTCTTTCCAACCTATCCCATACATATAATGGACTGCCATGCGAGGTTCCCAGATCCTTCTCACAGTCAAACCCCAAACACCCCCAACTGGTCCCATACAGCAGAATCCCACCACCATTGTTTCCCCCTGAGGACTCCACTTATGCCAGTGACAAATTGGATCTTGAACCCGCTCGCAAAGTATATGGTAATTCCAGCACGAGTTTGCCATCTCAGGGCATCATGAACAAGAGGCTGAGAGCTGCTTTGGGTATGATAGTAGTAAGTTGTGGTAATTGATTATCCTGGACATATTCACACTTGCCTGAGGTTCAAGGGCTCCATCTCAGGAGCATCTCCAATCATTCAGAGACTCCTTATATTCTCATGCCTATGCTTCACATCAATCATTGTGCAACACCTCACTTGCCAACTAAAGTTTCATTTCTTTCCACTCTGACATTAATAGCTCACAGGCCCCCAGTAACAAAAATACCAAATTGTGGAAGTCATACTCGCCCAGAGACCAGGAAGTACTTGCACAAGCATGCATCCTCATGATTTATGAAATGGCAATGGGCTATTGGGACTGGTATATATACTAGGATACATGAGGCTAGGGTGAGGCATACATGAGGAAAGCATAAGGTATGACATCATAGTGACATCACTATGACATCATGGTCTGGGCTGGCCTAGCCCTAAGCCACATGGCAAGCACATGGCCAAGGTCTGGGGGAGTCCATAGATAAGGAAGAGATAAGACCAGATAAGATCTCAAGATAAGATAAAGAAAGCTTAGATACAGTAGAACTTCTCATAATGCATCGCCTCATGATGCATAATTCTCATAGTGCATTGGCTTACTGCTCTGCCCGAGTAGGGTGGCAGGAGCCCTGCATAATGCATTATCATTTTATCAGGGGTAGGCCAAGAATGGTAATAATAGCACTGGTGCTGTGGTGCAAGCTGTTAACTGCTGTGAAAATTTTAGAAGTCTTTCTGCTGCTTCTTTTCCCCATGCCTGCAGAATGGACTTCTGACAGGCCGGAGCTCAAGTGCAAGCCTCGCCTTGGTCATGCACATTAGAAGCCTCAGAAGCTTGGTGGAACCACCAAATCAAATGATAATCCTAGGGGATCAGCAAAAAGTCTGGAGGGGAACCCACGGTCAAATCTCACTCTTCATGACTGGCTAACAGTGTTCGCCTACATTGATGCTCATCCAGACATGTCTCAGGAAGCTGTTGTTGAGCAATTCAAGAGCCATCATGATGGTGCACTCATTTTTACCCAGTCAACTCTGTCTCGAAAGCTTCGAGATTGCAACAAACTGAAGCATGCATTGACCAGTTTCTGAATGCTCTCTCCTCAAAGCGACCCCATGTTGTAAAACACCCTGATGTTTTTTATTTATTTATTTATTTTTATTCCTAGCTTTAAGTGCACGAGGGTGGGCAGCCCTATGTTACACTATACAAGCGTGTGTGCTAACTACCAAGGGGGGAAGCGAAATGGGGTGGGGTCTGACCACAAGGGCATGTTACTATGTGCACGTAACCAGCCGAACCTAAGAAGGGGGAAAAAGCCTAAGGCAGGGGGTACAAGAATACCTAGGTTAGTGGAGGGAGCAACAGTGAAAGAAAAGAAAGAGTGAGGAGGTATGCACAAGGCATGGGGGTTCAGGCAGGCTGACTCATGGTCAGGCTGTGGGTATGGTTGGGTCAGGAGAGAGTTTAATGATAGAGGTGATTTGGCTACGGCTCACTTGGGCTGAATCCAAGGTCAGCAGGGACCTGTCAGTGCAGACCACTAGGCAAAAAGGGGGGCTGCCCTGGAAGTGCAGCTTCATGACACTCACTGCATCACAAGGGAGATTACTGGCCATGGTGCTATCTCGGGAGTACATAGCCCCAGTGAATTCGGAGGGTATGTCCATGCGAGAGAGGATGGTAGTTAGCCATGTAGGGGGGTTGCCATCTGGCACTGTGATGCCATCAGGCCGCTGCACCAGCAGCTCGAAAGGTGGTTGTGGTGGTTGCGGGGGGGTGTTGCCATCACTGGCATTGGCCTCTGAGGAGGACGATGAGGAGGGGGGGTCATTGCAACGGCAACATGCCTCATGGGTGGAGATGTAATTGTAGAGCTTATCTTTAAGCAGCTGGATCTCGGTCCAAAGCATCTTTACCTCGGCTTCTAGGGGGTGCATATGCAGGTGGGTGGTGTCTGCCTTAGGGCTGGTGGGGGCTGGGTTGGGGGGAGAGGGGACTGGCGTAGTGGGGGGTATGCCCTTCCTCCTGGAGGGGCAGGCTTTGAGCTGGTTGCAGAAGTGGATATAGAGGTTGTTTTGATACAGCCTCAGCCAGGCCGGTTGCACCCTCCCTGTGTCTGCTGCAATGGCGATGGATTGAGATGGGCTTTAAATGAGTGAAAAATGGCGACGATCCACTGTACAGCTTTTGAGGCAGTTTTGTCACAGGCAATGGGGACTGTGGGGACCTGGAAGGTCTTGCCCTTGTTGGGGCGAGCCTTGACAGACCAAGTCCAGATGGGAGGGTGGGAAACGAGGTGCGAGACCACAAACTTGGGTAAGGCTGGGGGTGAGAAGTGGGCCTTGAAGGTGCCCTTAGGGAAGTGGTGATACTGTCTGCCCATCTCTGTGTTCCTTGGTGATCTTCACCTCTTATCTTCGCTTTCTCTCTTCTACATGGGCTCTTACTTACTACCATTTGATTCCTCTCTAAATTTGCTACTTACTACTTCTTTTCCCAGCCTTCTAGGCCTATTCCTAGTGTTGTCGCACATTAGCCACTCTTTGTTTACCTTTGTTTACCTTGAAGCGCACTTAGTGTAGCTAAGTCCAGTGCTGAGCCCTTTGGTTGCTCACACTGGACTCTAGGTACTGTGTACCCTCATATCTCTGTTCAATCTATGGTTGCTCACACTGGATTCTAGTCTGGTAATTTCCCAAGCTCCTTAGAGCTATTAGAGTCGATTAGGCGCCCTTTGGACGCCCCTACCCTTCTCTGTTGCTAACAGGTTATGAGCCCCGTGCTCTAACCCTCATTCTGCAACAACCACTGCCCTGATCGGCCTCAAAGCTTCACCATCACATTCCCCAGCCTCGAGAACCCTAGTCGGCCTATTTTGATATTCGGAATCGGCTTAGATCGCGACCAACAGCCTTATCGCATTTTTGCACCCCCTCATCCCAACATCGCCCGCTCCAACCTTCCACATTGCATCCTTCGCTGTCAAAACACATCGCTTCGACTCCGAAGGCCCTGGGCGGTTCGTGTATCGAGTTTCAAGCCAATCCATTGGGTAGAAAGCGAGATATCACACTGGGAAGCTAAAGGGGGCATCAGTGCGCACATACCTGTTTTTCGTCGCTTCATATCTCACGATATCTCGAGTTCCTCCCTATCGATCACATTCGAATCTTATATCATTCGACTCCTCTCGACTGCCTGAGTCTATCTATCTCATTGCCATCACTTCCCATCGCCATCTGAGCTCGCCATCATCGATACTTCGACCCTAGACATCGCCCATGTCCTCTGACCAAACTCCTCGCATTAAATCCCTTAATGGGACCAACTACTCGACCTGGAGTGAGGAAATGAAGGCCCTCCTTCGCTCCAAAGGCCTCTGGAGGCTTGTGGATGGCAAGGAGGCTCGTCCTACCGCTGCTGGAGACGAGCAGAACAAGTGGGATGCGAAGGCAGACAAGGCAGCAGGTGAACTCATGCTAGCTTTGGAGGCTGACCAGAGAGTGCACATTAGGACTGTCCAAGACGACCCTGTGGCTGCCTGGAAGGCCCTGGCGACCCTCTATGTCCAACAGCGCCCTGGAGCTCGATTTGCGGCCTATGACGAGTTCTTCAGCATCAGAAAGCGAGAGGACGAGTCCCTGACCTCCCTGACTGCCAGGATCGAGCTTGCCATGCTCAAGATCCAGGAATTGCGCTCCCAGAACTTCACCCTCGCCTCCTTGGACAATGAGCTCATCTGTATGGCCATGGTTTGCAATCTACCCCCTGAATACTCGCATTTCACCTCTTCCCTGCTCCTACTCTCGTCCCTAGACAAGGCTACCATCAAATCTGCGTTCATGGCCGAAGACATCAATGGAAAACCTCATGCTGAAGTGTCTGGCGCATCTGGGGACTCTGCACTCGCTGCTGGCGGTGCTAGGACCTGTGGATGTGCCCCTGGCGACCCCTGCACCTTCTGCGAGAAGCCTGGGCACTGCGAGCATATGTCCTTTGCTAGGCAGTGAGCCAAGGACGCCCACAAGGCCTCTAGGCGCAAAGGGAAAGGTAGGAAGGCAAACCAAGCCCAGGAGTCGACCTCTACCTCTACTGCTTCGCCTCCTAGCTCTAACACTCCAGATCCTGCCTCTTGACTGCCAAGGCTGCCATTGCGCACTGCGCTGCGCTCGATGGCCGCTCTGAAGGCGCTGGAAATGCAAGTCTTTGCCTCTCTGCCTCCCCTTGCCCCTCCAGACTCGATGCTGATGACCATTGGACTGCAGACACTGGGGCCACTTCTCATATGACTCCCCATCGCCACTGGCTGCGAAATTATACCCCAAAACGCGTCCCTATCCACCTGGCTGACAATACCATCGTCTATTCAGCTGGGGTCGGGTCTGTGGTCTTTCATCCAGTCATAGAGGGCAAGGGAGCGAGGGCAGTCGAGTTTAGATGCATCCTTCATGTCCCAGACCTTAAATCGAATCTCCTCTCAGTCCTGTACTTAACTCGCCACTCTGGCTTCGTAGTAAACATCGATTCTGTGCGTATGGCCTACCATTTGATTCCCCTCTAAATTTGCTACTTACCACTTCTTTTCCCAGCCTTCTAGGCCTATTCCTAGTGTTGTGGCACACTAGCCACTCTTTGTTTACCCTTGTTTACCTTGAAGTGCACTTAGTGTAGCTAAGTCCAGTGCTGAGCCCTTTGGTTGCTCACACTGGACTCTAGGTACTGTGTACCCTCATATCTCCACTCAATCTATGGTTGCTCACACTGGACTCTAGTCTAGTAACTTCCCAAGCTCCCTAGAGCTATTAGAGTCAATTAGGCGCCCTTTGGACGCCCCTACCCTTCCCTGTTGCTAACACATCACTATACAGTGGTCTTGAGGATGCCATAGCTGCATTGGGCACTGGTCAACTTGACTTATCTGAACTGGGTCGTCGTATCATCCTCCCATCATCCTATACTGGAGGACCTTGCTACATGTACCAATGCTATCAAGACGGGCTGGCCCTTGCTTGCCACTTCAGGACGATTGACATCTTTATGACTGTCACATGCAATCCCAAGTGGACAGAGATCACACGTGAACTATACACAGGCCAGAAAGCTGCTGACCAGCCGGACTTGGTTGCATGTGTATTTCACATGAAGAAACAGGCTATTGTCGACTACATTTACAAGTACGGAGTCTTTGGTCAGACAGTCACATACATCTACACCATAGAATTTCAGAAACAGGGCCTACTGCACATGCACATGCTGGTCTTCCTTGATCAGCCATATAAACTATTGACTCCACAAGATATTGATTCTGTTATCTGGGCTCGATGGCCAGACCCCCACTTACACCCACTGCTGTTCGAAACTATCAAGTCTTGCGTGGTGCATGGCCCCTGTGGTGCATTCAATCCAAATGCACCTTGCATGGAAAATGGCAGGTGCACGAAGGGCTATCCAAAGCCATTCCAAGCCGAGACCAACATTCCCCATGATGGCTATCCAAAGTACTATCGACCAAATGATGGACGTACTTTCAAAGTTGGCCAGCATGACCTCGACAACCGCTGGATTGTACCATACAATCCTTTCATGTCTGCAACCTTCAATTGTCATATCAATGTCGAATGTGGAGTATCCTTCAGTTCTGTCAAGTACATGAACAAGTACATTTGCAAGGGTCATGATCGGGCAAGCATGGAGGTCAACTCAAATGATGAAATCCGAGGGTTCATCGATGGTCACTACATCGCAGCTCCTGAGGCTACATGGCGCATTTTCCAATTCCATATCCATGAGCAAAAACCTTCCATAACCCAACTTCAAGTTCACCTTCCCAGGCAGCATATGGTCACATGGAATTCTCAGGAGGATCCAGAAGTGGTCCAGCAGCGTGCAGTGAATGAGAAAACGACATTGACTGCTTTTTTTCGGGCTAATGCAGATCCTGGCATCCTTGGCGAAGAGGCACGGAAACACACACATCCCGAGTTCCCACGATACTTCACCTGGAAGCCAGAGACTTCATCTTGGGAGATATGTCAAAGAGGATATGCACTTGGCAGAATGTATTATGTGGGTCCTGTTCCTTGGTGATCTTCACCTCTTATCTTCGCATTCTCTCTTCTACATGGTCTCTTACTTACTACCATTTGATTCCCCTCTTAATTTGCTACTTACTACTTCTTTTCCCAGCCTTCTAGGCCTATTCCTAGTGTTGTGGCGCATTAGCCACTCTTTGTTTACCTTTGTTTACCTTGAAGCGCACTTAGTGTAGCTGAGTCCAGTGCTGAGACCCTTGGTTGCTCACACTGGACTCTAGGTACTGTGTACCCTCATATCTCTGTTAAATCTATGGTTGCTCACACTGGACTCTAGTCTGGTATTTTCCCAAGCTCCCTAGAGCTATTAGAGTCGATTAGGCGCCCTTTGGACGCCCCTACCCTTCTCTGTTGCTAACAGGTGGGCCAAGGTGAAGGCCTATGTAGTGACCGCCAACTACTCCACAAATAGGGTGGACTGTCTCGTGGTCTGGTCCTGCATGGCCAGGCCCATAGCCAGGGCATACATATCGACACCTGTCTCACTGCCAACAACTGGCTGGGGTGGGATGTCATGCAAGCCTTCACAACAAAGATTGGGCTAAGGAACAGCTCATTAAAATTTGCCAAGGCTCAACTAGGATGGAGGAGTTCTTGGAAAAGTTCAATGCACTGAGGACCACATCCAGGGTATCCAATGACTTTGCAATCTTCATGTTGGAAAAGGCTCTTCAGCCCGAGATCCTCCAACAGGTCTATGTCCCAGGAAAGTGCAAGGACACATGGGCCAAATATGATGTCCAGGTACAATGCCTGGGAGCCACACTCGAAGCAGTAAAAATTCAAACTGGTTTGTCCTCTCAATGGGGACAACAAAGCTTCAATCACCCATTGCCTGGGGTTACATCAGTGCAAGGCACACCCATGGACATTGGGGCTGCACAAGGCAGATCAGGAAGCTGCCCTAAAAAGGACTTCTTGAACTATCAGTCTTATGCCTGTGGCCAAAAGGGCCATATATGGCTGCACTGCCTGCAGGCCAGGAGCAAAGGAAAAGGGCACCAGGTGTGCTTGGAAGGTGTTGACCCACGGCTTGCTGCAATGGATGGGATGACCTTTGAACAGGTGGTTGCCCATATCTCTAAGTTAAAAGAATCAGCGCTGCAGTGAGGTCAGGTCCTGTGGTCTCAGACAATTCTTGTACTGGACTAGTTTCTTTTTCTCCTTTTAGTTTTTCTTCTCATTGTGTTTTGGTTTCATCTTCTGTTATGATATGTACTCTTTTCTTTTCTTTCCCTTTCTTTCTCATCTTATCTAATCTCTCTTCGTCTTATCTTGAGATCTTATCTTGTCTTATCTTTCCTCTTATCTATGGACTCACCCAGACCTTGTTCCTTGGTGATCTTCACCTCTTATCTTCGCTTTCTCCCTTCTACATGGTCTCTTACTTACTACCATTTGATTCCCCTCTTAATTTGCTACTTACTACTTCTTTTCCCAGCCTTCTAGGCCCATTCCTAGTGTTGTGGCGCATTAGCCACTCTTTGTTTACCTTTGTTTACCTTGAAGCGCACTTAGTGTAGCTAAGTCCAGTGCTGAGCCCTTTGGTTGCTCACACTGGACTCTAGGTACTGTGTACCCTCATATCTCTGTTCAATCTATGGTTGCTCACACTGGACTCTAGTCTGGTATTTTCCCAAGCTCCCTAGAGCTATTAGAGTCGATTAGGCGACCTTTGGACGCTTCTAGCCTTCTCTGTTGCTAAAAGACCTTGGCCATGTGCTTGCCATGTGGCTTAGGCCTAGGCCGGTCCAGGCCATGGTATCATAGTGATGTCACTATGATGTCATGCCTTATGCTTTCCTCATGTATGCCTCCCCTTGACCTCATGTATTCTAGTATGAGCAGATTCCCGTGGCTTACGCCACTCGCCATACTGGTAGGAAGTCGACAAATAAAAATGGTTATTCCTTGCAACTTGAATTGTTTGCTATGTAGAGCTACTACTGCAAGAAAGCTGACCACTGCGAATAGGGAAATGATTAGAAAGGAGGATACAAAGCTTGAAAAGAATGTGAAAGAAAGGAGACTGTCAAAACTGCGACTTCAGTGATAGCAAGCTATGTAGTCACTATGTGGTTGACTCTCCATCATGATCCTGCTCCACTCGGGCTCGCTTAGCTGCTCTTGGTGCAGAGAAGTCAAACTTCATCTTTCGCCAAGGATTGCCTACAGTAGGAGAGGCGGGAGTGGCTGAAATAGCTGCAGAGGCATTGATATTGTGTCGAAATTAGTGTAGCACTAAGACTCACATGCAGAGCTGGAAACCATGGGACGTCTGAGGTAGACGATAGACTCGATTTCGACACAAAACCGCTCCATTGTGGCTGATTGGCTGCCATGAGGCTTCTGGTCTGTGATGAAGCCGGTGATGGACACATAATGATTGCGAGCAGGTAGGATCTTTTTCCCACTTCAAGTCCACCTTGGGGTATCGGGAATCTTGCATTTGACAGGCATGATGGAGTGGAACTGGGCGTGCGAATTGCTTGCATTTCATGAGGGACTGGGGTCGACAGTGGGCAGTGCAGTAACATACTGGTGTGCATCGATGGTGAACATGCTAGTAAGGTTGTCAACACTTGCTACCATTCAACAGATATCAATGTATGGATGATAGGCAATATTGAAGTCGTCAGGTAATGGAATGAGCTGCAGTTGCATTTTTTTTTAAAAAAAAGTGAGGCCTAACAGGCCAGTGACGAAGCTATATTTTACTTACAATCACGACATCTCCAACTAAGTCGTAGTCATTTTCCAGCACACCAGTAGCTGGTTGCAGAGCGATGTGCACACCTAGCTCTATCTTGGCAACCTGTGAGACGATGGCAAACTCAGTTTTGTTATGCTATGATCATGAAATGTGCACATACTCGAGCTATAATAAGGAAAAATCCAATATCATTTAAAACTCGAAGCTCCTTATTGAAATAACGAAGAGCTGCAAGGAGGGGTGGCTTGCCATCTCCAAGGTATATCTGGGCATCAAAAATGAGGGCATTGCCATCTGCACGTCGCCCATTTTCAAATGCTGCTAAAGCGGTGATGGTGGCACTCGAGTGTGACATGCGAGCTGCGTAACGGAAGGCAGAAAGGTACTCAGAGAAGAGAGTTGGAGCTCAAATGAAGCAAATTTCGAATGCACCATCTGCTGGGTATTTATACTGCTACTTCGGCCTGATCTTGGTCTCGAGAAGAGGACAGAAAGTTCGCGAAATGCACAAAACAATGTCCAATTGTATTGGCGCCACTGGGTGACACTCAGAAGGGCTTGGCTGTTCGCCAGGTGGGTCACAGTAATGCCATGCCAAAATCTGACACATTCTCTGTTTGCAGAACATCATGCATAAAGTGCTATCTAATGGTACAAAGGGAGCAACATAGCTTCGTAAGAGACCTCCACAGAGGTTGCACAATATTACACATGTGCAGCATGAGAGTCTGAATGGGTTGAGGAGTTAACCTGAGTCTCTGTTATGACTCATTTCAGCTGATTGCATGAGAGGTCAGAAAGATGAACACACCAGATGAGGACCTCAGGATATACAATGTTGCGAGTTTTCATTTCACCAGGAGGAAGCAAAACAGAGACTCGATGGTGGGAAGTAGCATGTGAAAGAGCTACATATAACTGTCCGTGGCTGAAGACAGGCACACGGAGATCTAAACCGATGTACTTAACTGACTGCCCTTGTGCTTTGTTTATGGTCATCAAGAATGCCAGCTGGACTGGGAATTGATGCTGCTTAAGCATAAAAGTGAAGTTGGCAGTTCCTGCAGATGGCATAAAGTGAGATCCATGGAATGAAAGCCATCTTGCCATCATAATCACCTCCCAGAATCTCCACTTCAAGAACCCTACCTGACATCCACTTCAATACCATTCGTGTTCCATTACAGAGACCTTCATGGGGTGCAAGATTTTGCAAAAGGATGAGTGGGCAGCCAATCTTTAAATAGAGCTCCCCAGGAGGTAGACCAGAAGCATGGAGAGAGCGCAAGAACTCGACAGGGTAGCCACCAAGCAAGTCATCAATGTCTTGACCTCGCCCTTCGTCCTGAACCACCTCATCAACACTGTGGTACAATACTTCCTCTCCTGGCATGTGGCCAAGAATGTCAGCATTGATTTCGTCGACATCATGGTTGCGTGCAGCAAGGATGATGTGGTTGGCAAAGAACTTGGGTGGTGGCAGATTTGTGTCACAATTGATGCCAGAATAAACAGCACCAATCAGAGATGTGATGTCGTCCATAAGCATGCTACATGGGATTTCCACCATCGCATCGTCATCAGAGTTGCGGCCATGCCCAACATCCAACAGCCATGCTGCAAAATCAGAACTATCAGATCTTCTTGGAGGTGCATGTTTCTTGTTAGTCGAAGGATTTGAACATTTTTCCATATATAAGATCTGCGGATGGTTGCTGCAACGATGTCCTCACAGCTACCCTGCCTGATAACAGGAAGTATCTGATTCCAGTCACCACCAAACACCATGACCAAGCCTCCAAATGGTGTATGGTCATTCCAGATGTCTTGCAGAGTTCGTTCTACTGACTCCACTGCCCTGTGATCTTGCATCGTAATTTCGTCCCAGATGAGGAGCCATGTGCAATGAAGCAGACCTGCAAGTAAGCCTTCTTTTGGGATGTTGCAAAAGGATTCCTCAGTGAGATTGTCAATTGGAATCTTGAACATCGAATGCGCTGTGCAGCCACCCCATAGTAGCAATGCAGCGATGCCTGACGAAGCCACACAGAGGACTATCCACCCTTGTGCTCTGATGGCATGACATATGGTTTGATAGATGAATGTCTTTCCTGTTCCTCCTGGTCCATTGAGGAAAAAAGTTGTCCCTCTCTCATGCTCAACAGCATCAATGATTTGAGAAAATGCATTTCTCTGCTCTGCATTGAGACAGGCAACATTTGTGAGTGCATCTTGATGTTCGGAATGCTGGTTATATGATGAATGCTCAGTGATGAGTGGATTCTCCATCCAGTGACCCCAATTCTGTTGAGGCTGATGTTCCTTGTGGTGATCTTCACCTCTTATCTTCGCTTTCTCTCTTCTACATGGGCTCTTACTTACTACCATTTGATTCCCCTCTAAATTTGCTACTTACTACTTCTTTTCCCAGCCTTCTAGGCCCATTCCTAGTGTTGTGGCGCATTAGCCACTCTTTGTTTACCTTTGTTTACCTTGAAGCGCACTTAGTGTAGCTGAGTCCAGTGCTGAGACCCTTGGTTGCTCACCTGGACTCTAGGTACTGTGTACCCTCATATCTCTGTTAAATCTATGGTTGCTCACACTGGACTCTAGTCTGGTAATTTTCCAAGCTCCTTAGAGCTATTAGAGTCGATTAGGCGCCCTTTGGACGCCCCTACCCTTCTCTGTTGCTAACAGCTGAGGCATCAGAAAGTCTGAGAGTGACTGCCCAGACTGTCGAAGCAGAGCATTCAGAAGGTGCAGCCCATAGTCACACACCTCATTGTCACTCGGTTCATTGACATGTAGAACAGTTGTGAGGTGATGGCGTAAATCATCGCAGATGTGTTGTCGAAAGTCATTCCAGAGTGCTGCGGGATTTATGGGTGCACAGAACAAGAGAAGGGTAGCAAAGAGCTGATGGAGCTGTGACCCAGTTTGCATCCTAGAGGCTTCTTCTAAACACTGCCACCATTCTCCATCATCCTCCAGCAATCCTCGGGCAAGGCATGCTTCACGGAATGTTGGATAGATGACACCATTGAAAGTTCGGAGGCTGATAAATGATGTTGCTCCCTTGACGACAGTCAAAAGTGTTTGCAAGTAGAACTTCTCCCCAGCAGTGGGACCTGTTAGCAACAGAGAAGGGTAGGGGCGTCCAAAGGGCGCCTAATCGACTCTAATAGCTCTAAGGAGCTTGGGAAATTACCAGACTAGAGTCCAGTGTGAGCAACCATAGATTTAACAGAGATATGAGGGTACACAGTACCTAGAGTCCAGTGTGAGCAACCAAGGGTCTCAGCACTGGACTCAGCTACACTAAGTGCGCTTCAAGGTAAACAAAGGTAAACAAAGAGTGGCTAATGCGCCACAACACTAGGAATAGGCCTAGAAGGCTGGGAAAAGAAGTAGTAAGTAGCAAATTAAGAGGGGAATCAAATGGTAGTAAGTAAGAGACCATGTAGAAGAGAGAATGCGAAGATAAGAGGTGAAGATCACCAAGGAACAGGACCCACATAATACATTCTGCCAAGTGCATATCCTCTTTGACATATCTCCCAAGATGAAGTCTCTGGCTTCCAGGTGAAGTATCGTGGGAACTCGGGATGTGTGTGTTTCCGTGCCTCTTCGCCAAGGATGCCAGGATCTGCATTAGCCCGAAAAAAAGCAGTCAATGTCGTTTTCTCATTCACTGCACGCTGCTGGACCACTTCTGGATCCTCCTGAGAATTCCATGTGACCATATGCTGCCTGGGAAGGTGAACTTGAAGTTGGGTTATGGAAGGTTTTTGCTCATGGATATGGAATTGGAAAATGCGCCATGTAGCCTCAGGAGCTGCGATGTAGTGACCATCGATGAACCCTCGGATTTCATCATTTGAGTTGACCTCCATGCTTGCCCGATCATGACCCTTGCAAATGTACTTGTTCATGTACTTGACAGAACTGAAGGATACTCCACATTCGACATTGATATGACAATTGAAGGTTGCAGACATGAAAGGATTGTATGGTACAATCCAGCGGTTGTCGAGGTCATGCTGGCCAACTTTGAAAGTACGTCCATCATTTGGTCGATAGTACTTTGGATAGCCATCATGGGGAATGTTGGTCTCGGCTTGGAATGGCTTTGGATAGCCCTTCGTGCACCTGCCATTTTCCATGCAAGGTGCATTTGGATTGAATGCACCACAGGGGCCATGCACCACGCAAGACTTGATAGTTTCGAACAGCAGTGGGTGTAAGTGGGGGTCTGGCCATCGAGCCCAGATAACAGAATCAATATCTTGTGGAGTCAATAGTTTATATGGCTGATCAAGGAAGACCAGCATGTGCATGTGCAGTAGGCCCTGTTTCTGAAATTCTATGGTGTAGATGTATGTGACTGTCTGACCAAAGACTCCGTACTTGTAAATGTAGTCGACAATAGCCTGTTTCTTCATGTGAAATACACATGCAACCAAGTCCGGCTGGTCAGCAGCTTTCTGGCCTGTGTATAGTTCACGTGTGATCTCTGTCCACTTGGGATTGCATGTGACAGTCATAAAGATGTCAATCGTCCTGAAGTGGCAAGCAAGGGCCAGCCCGTCTTGATAGCATTGGTACATGTAGCAAGGTCCTCCAGTATAGGATGATGGGAGGATGATACGACGACCCAGTTCAGATAAGTCAAGTTGACCAGTGCCCAATGCAGCTATGGCATCCTCAAGACCACTGTATAGTGATGTGTTAGCAACAGGGAAGGGTAGGGGCGTCCAAAGGGCGCCTAATTGACTCTAATAGCTCTAGGGAGCTTGGGAAGTTACTAGACTAGAGTCCAGTGTGAGCAACCATAGATTGAGTGGAGATATGAGGGTACACAGTACCTAGAGTCCAGTGTGAGCAACCAAAGGGCTCAGCACTGGACTTAGCTACACTAAGTGCACTTCAAGGTAAACAAGGGTAAACAAAGAGTGGCTAGTGTGCCACAACACTAGGAATAGGCCTAGAAGGCTGGGAAAAGAAGTGGTAAGTAGCAAATTTAGAGGGGAATCAAATGGTAGGCCATACGCACAGAATCGATGTTTACTACGAAGCCAGAGTGGCGAGTTAAGTACAGGACTGAGAGGAGATTCGATTTAAGGTCTGGGACATGAAGGATGCATCTAAACTCGACTGCCCTCGCTCCCTTGCCCTCTATGACTGGATGAAAGACCACAGACCCGACCCCAGCTGAATAGACGATGGTATTGTCAGCCAGGTGGATAGGGACGCGTTTTGGGGTATAATTTCGCAGCCAGTGGCGATGGGGAGTCATATGAGAAGTGGCCCCAGTGTCTGCAGTCCAATGGTCATCAGCATCGAGTCTGGAGGGGCAAGGGGAGGCAGAGAGGCAAAGACTTGCATTTCCAGCGCCTTCAGAGCGGCCATCGAGCGCAGCGCAGTGCGCAATGGCAGCCTTGGCAGTCAAGAGGCAGGATCTGGAGTGTTAGAGCTAGGAGGCGAAGCAGTAGAGGTAGAGGTCGACTCCTGGGCTTGGTTTGCCTTCCTACCTTTCCCTTTGCGCCTAGAGGCCTTGTGGGCGTCCTTGGCTCACTGCCTAGCAAAGGACATATGCTCGCAGTGCCCAGGCTTCTCGCAGAAGGTGCAGGGGTCGCCAGGGGCACATCCACAGGTCCTAGCACCGCCAGCAGCGAGTGCAGAGTCCCCAGATGCGCCAGACACTTCAGCATGAGGTTTTCCATTGATGTCTTCGGCCATGAACGCAGATTTGATGGTAGCCTTGTCTAGGGACGAGAGTAGGAGCAGGGAAGAGGTGAAATGCGAGTATTCAGGGGGTAGATTGCAAACCATGGCCATACAGATGAGCTCATTGTCCAAGGAGGCGAGGGTGAAGTTCTGGGAGCGCAATTCCTGGATCTTGAGCATGGCAAGCTCGATCCTGGCAGTCAGGGAGGTCAGGGACTCGTCCTCTCGCTTTCTGATGCTGAAGAACTCGTCATAGGCCGCAAATCGAGCTCCAGGGCGCTGTTGGACATAGAGGGTCGCCAGGGCCTTCCAGGCAGCCACAGGGTCGTCTTGGACAGTCCTAATGTGCACTCTCTGGTCAGCCTCCAAAGCTAGCATGAGTTCACCTGCTGCCTTGTCTGCCTTCGCATCCCACTTGTTCTGCTCGTCTCCAGCAGCGGTAGGACGAGCCTCCTTGCCATCCACAAGCCTCCAGAGGCCTTTGGAGCGAAGGAGGGCCTTCATTTCCTCACTCCAGGTCGAGTAGTTGGTCCCATTAAGGGATTTAATGCGAGGAGTTTGGTCAGAGGACATGGGCGATGTCTAGGGTCGAAGTATCGATGATGGCGAGCTCAGATGGCGATGGGAAGTGATGGCAATGAGATAGATAGACTCAGGCAGTCGAGAGGAGTCGAATGATATAAGATTCGAATGTGATCGATAGGGAGGAACTCGAGATATCGTGAGATATGAAGCGACGAAAAACAGGTATGTGCGCACTGATGCCCCCTTTAGCTTCCCAGTGTGATATCTCGCTTTCTACCCAATGGATTGGCTTGAAACTCGATACACGAACCGCCCAGGGCCTTCGGAGTCGAAGCGATGTGTTTTGACAGCGAAGGATGCAATGTGGAAGGTTGGAGCGGGCGATGTTGGGATGAGGGGGTGCAAAAATGCGATAAGGCTGTTGGTCGCGATCTAAGCCGATTCCGAATATCAAAATAGGCCGACTAGGGTTCTCGAGGCTGGGGAATGTGATGGTGAAGCTTTGAGGCCGATCAGGGCAGTGGTTGTTGCAGAATGAGGGTTAGAGCACGGGGCTCATAACCTGTTAGCAACAGAGAAGGGTAGGGGCGTCCAAAGGGCGCCTAATCGACTCTAATAGCTCTAAGGAGCTTGGGAAATTACCAGACTAGAATCCAGTGTGAGCAACCATAGATTGAACAGAGATATGAGGGTACACAGTACCTAGAGTCCAGTGTGAGCAACCAAAGGGCTCAGCACTGGACTTAGCTACACTAAGTGCGCTTCAAGGTAAACAAAGGTAAACAAAGAGTGGCTAATGTGCGACAACACTAGGAATAGGCCTAGAAGGCTGGGAAAAGAAGTAGTAAGTAGCAAATTAAGAGGGGAATCAAATGGTAGTAAGTAAGAGACCATGTAGAAGAGAGAAAGCGAAGATAAGAGGTGAAGATCACCAAGGAACACTCCCCCCTGATTGCACACCTCTGCCAGCTCAGCTCCCCCCTAAGGGTGCCAGTCCCATCATCTCGCAAAATTGCTGCACCTTGACTCGAGCCAGAGGCTTGGTGAGCAGATCAGCAGGCATCTGGTCATTGGGCACAAACTGGGGCGAAATCACCTCCCTATCCACCATATCTCGAAGCCAGAACCACCGCAAATCCAGCTGCTTCATCCTCCCATGATGCTCTGGGTGTTTCGCCACTTGGATCGCAGATTGGTTGTCGATGCGAAGGACAGATGGCTTGGAGACAGCGAAGCCCATCTCCTGCAGCAGTTTGCGCAGCCAGACCACCTCCTTGCCAGCCTCCACAGCAGCGATGTACTCTGCCTCAGTTGAGGACAAGGCAACGATGCCCTGCAGCTTAGAACTCCAAGAAATGGCGCCAGTACCCATTTTGATGAGATATGCGCCAGTAGAGCGACCAGTATCCTTGCAACCGCCATGATCTGCGTCGGAGTAGGTCGAGAATAGCTCAGGAGTCGAAGGATCAGGAGAATAGGTGAGGGAGAGGCTCGCAGTGCCCTTCAGATAGCGCAGGAGGTGCTTGACAGCAGCCCAGTGGGCGAGGCCAGGATTCGAGTTAAAGCGAGCCAAAACACCCACAGTATAGGTGATATCTGGTCTGGTAGTGGTGGCAAGGTACATTAGTGCGCCAACAGCTCCCTGATAATCAATGGAACGCATCTGGGCAGCCTCCTCTCGAGTCTGGGGGCTGTGGTCACGAGTTAGGCGCAGTCCGGGGTCCATAGGAGTCGAAACTGGCTTGCAATCAGCCATGCCGAAGCGATCGAGGATATCGAGACAGTACTGGCGCTGGGAGAGGGTGATGGAGCGAGTGGCACGGTTTCGGTCGATTTTGATACCTAGGAGCTGAGTAGTAGGGCCTAAGTCGCGCAATTTGAAGTGTTTGCGCAGCGCAGAGATCATCTCCTCGATGGCAGAGAGAGATTTCGATGCGAAGGTCATATCATCGACAAAAACCGGTAAAATGATGCGCACATCACCTTTGGTCAGGATATAGATGGCTGCATTGGAGTAGGTCTGTTGGAAGCCAAGAGACTCGAGTACAGACCGCATTTTTCGGTTCCAGCGATTGCCACCCTGCTTCGTCCCATAGAGCGCCTTCTGGAGCAGACAGACATACTTCCTGGAGTCCTTCTGGGCAAAGCCCTCAGGCTGCTCCATGTAGATGTCGCAGTCCATCTCCCCATTGAGGTAGGCATTCGAAACATCGACAGAGCGCAGGTGGAGGTCGTGGAGAGCTGCTAAGGCGAGGACAACTCGAATGGTGGGCATGCGAACAGTGGGGGCGAAGATCTCGAGGAAATCGAAGCCAGGTCGCTGATTATAGCCCTTGGCAACGAGTCGAGCCTTGTACCGGTCGATGGAGCCATCTGCATTGCGCTTCAGCTTAAAGACCCACTTAGAACCAATCACCTTGCGATCTGCAGGCCTCTCGACCAAAGACCAGGTCCCATTACTCTCATGGGCAGCTAACTCGTCCAAGGCAGCTTGGTGCCAGTGCTGGGCATCAGGGCGGCGAGTAGACTCGGCATACGTCCTAGGTTCTGCGCTAGAGGTCGATAGGGCGAGATCTGCGTCCTCTTCTTCGTCATCGATGTCATCCTCCAATTGCTGGGGGCTGAGCTGCCACCAACTGCGAGGGGGTCGTCGATTTCGAGCAGGGAGTCGAGCACCGATGCCTACTGGGGTAACTGGGCGAGGTTGAGGCGCAGGAGAGGCTGGAGGGGTGTGGAAGTCGTCTGCAGCAGGTGCAGGGGCATGATCTGGACCTTCAGGAGCGACTGCTTGAGGATCTGGAGGGGGATAAGTGACGGAAGTGGCGCTCATCGAAGTCAGCTCGCTCTGAGATAACGGTGCGCTTTGTGAGAGGGTTGTAGAACTTCCAGCCCTTGTAGCCATCGGGATAACCTATAAAGCCGCATTTCTGCATGTGAGAGCCAAGCGCAGGGCGCTGATCCTTCTGCAGGTGGACATAGGCAGTGCACCCCCACACCCTGAGGTGAGAAACATCGGGTTTTCGCCCATGCCATAGCTCATAGGGCGTGGCGCCATCCACAGCATCAGTAGGACATCTGTTCCAGACATGGACAAGAGCAGCGAGCGCCTCACCCCAGAAAGACTTAGCTAGCCCAGACTCGTCCAACATGGCAGTAATCCGCTCTGCCAGGAGCCTATTTGCGCGCTCTGCAACTCCATTCTGCTGGGGACGAGCTCGGACAGTGTGCTGGCGCTCTATACCAGCCTGGGTAGTGAACTCGAGCATCGCATTGCTCATGTACTCGCCTCCCTTGTCATCTCGAAGAGTTTTGATGCGCCGCTCGGTCTGGTTCTCTGCAAAGGCCTTGAATCGCTTGAAAGCATCGAAAACATCGGATTTTGCGCACAGGGGAATGACAAAGCGGTATCTGGAGTAGTCATCGATGAAAGTGACCCAGTAGCAAAAGCCAGAGAAGGCCCTGTAGGGCACATAGTGTAGATCAGTGTGCACAAGCTCTAGAGGACGAGAGGCGCGCCAATCAGAGCTAGGGAAGGGATTGGCATGCATCTTGCCAGCCAAGCATGGTTCACAGACAGGGTCAGGACGAGTTTTGACATCTAGCTTCAGCCCAGTGACCAGGTTGCGCTGTATGAGGGCCTTCACTCCCTCTACATGGTGATGCGCAAGGCGACGATGCCACAGGCTCAAATCGAGAGGTAGGGTCGTTGCAGGCGAGGCTGAGTGAGCAAAGGGAATGGTGGTGCCGTCGAGGAGCGCAGTGTTGCTGTCTGAGATGCTGGCGACGAAGAGGGGAGCCCCAGGAGGGCGAGAGAAGGCCATACGCACAGAATCGATGTTTACTACGAAGCCAGAGTGGCGAGTTAAGTACAGAACTGAGAGGAGATTCGATTTAAGGTCTGGAACATGAAGGACGCATCTAAACTCGACTGCCCTCGCTCCCTTGCCCTCTATGACTGGATGAAAGACCACAGACCCGACCCCAGCTGAATAGACGATGGTATTGTCAGCCAGGCGGATTGGGACGCGTTTTGGGGTATAGTTTCGCAGCCAGTGGCGATGGGGAGTCATATGAGAAGTGGCCCCAGTGTCTGCAGTCCAGTGGTCGTCAGCATCGAGTCTGGAGGGGCAAGGGGAGGCAGAGAGGCGAAGACTTGCATTTCCAGCGCCTTCAGAGCGGCCATCGAGCGCAGCACAGTGCGCAATGGCAGCCTTGGCGGTCGCAGAGGCAGGATCTGGAGTATTAGGGTTTGGAGGGGAAGCAGTGGAGCTAGGGAGAGATTCCTGGGCCTGGTTCACCTTCCTACCTTTCCCTTTGCGCCTAGAGGCCTTGTGGGCGTCCTTGGCTCGCTGCCTAGCGAAGCACATGTGCTCGCAGTGGCCAGGCTTCTCGCAGAAGGTGCAGGGGTCGCCAGGGGCACATCCACAGGTCCTAGCACCGCCAGCTGCAAGTGCAGAGTCCCCAGATGCGCCAGACACTTCAGCACGAGGTCTTCTGTTGATATCTTCGGCCATGAACGCAGATTTGATAGTGGCCTTGTCTAGGGACGAGAGTAGGAGTAGGGAAGAGGTGAAATGCGAGTATTCAGGGGGTAGAGCGCGAACCATGGCCATACAGACGAGTTCATCGTCCAAAGAGGCGAGTGTGAAGTTCTGGGAGCGCAATTCTTGGATCTTGAGCATGGCAAGCTCGATCCTGGCAGTCAGGGAGGTCAGGGACTCGTCCTCTCGCTTTCTGATGCTGAAGAACTCGTCATAGGCCGCAAATCGAGCTCCAGGGCGCTGTTGGACATAGAGGGTCGCCAGGGCCTTCCAGGCAGCCACAGGGTCGTCTTGGACAGTCCTAATGTGCACTCTCTGGTCAGCCTCCAAAGCTAGCATGAGTTCACCTGCTGCCTTGTCTGCCTTCGCATCCCACTTGTTCTGGTCGTCTCCAGCAGCGGTGGGACGAGTCTCCTTGCCATCCACAAGCCTCCAGAGGCCTTTAGAGCGAAGGAGGGCCTTCATTTCCTCGCTCCAGGTCGAGTAGTTGGTCCCATTAAGGGGTTTGATGCGAGGGGTTTGGTCAGAGGACATGGGCGATGTCTAGGATCGAAGTATCGACGATGGCGAGCTCAGATGGCGATGGGAAGTGATGGCAATGAGATAGATAGACTCAGGGAGTCGAGAGGAGTCAAATGATATAAGATTCGAGGGGGATTGATAGGGAGGAACTCGAGATATCACAGACTTGGTCTGTGCGCAAATATGCGTCGATGGCGAGGGATCGAGTCGATGAAAATTTTTCTAATGGGTACCGATGGAAAGTACTCGATGCGAGGAGCTCGGCGAGAGTCGATTCAGGAAGATCGGAGGGTTGGATGATGAGATATGAAGCGACGAAAAACAGATATGTGCGCACTGATGCCCCCTTTAGCTCCCCAGTGTGATATCTCGCTTTCTACCCAATGGATTGGCTTGAAACTCGATACACGAACCGCCCAGGGCCTTCTGAGTCGAAGCGATGTGTTTTGACAGCGAAAGGTGCGAGGTGGAAGGTTGGAGAGGGCGATGTTGGGATATGGGGGTGCAAAAATGCGATAAGGCTGTTGGTCGCGATCTAAGCCGATTCCGATGATCAAAATAGGCCGACTAGGGTTCTCGAGGTCGGGGAATGCGATGGTGAAGGTTTGAGGTCGATCGGAGCAGTGGTTGTTGCGGAATGAGGCTCAGAGCGCAGGGCTCATAACCTGTTAGCAACAGAGAAGGGTAGGGGCGTCCAAAGGGCGCCTAATCGACTCTAATAGCTCTAGGGAGCTTGGGAAAGTACCAGACTAGAGTCCAGTGTGAGCAACCATAGATTTAACAGAGATATGAGGGTACACAGTACCTAGAGTCCAGTGTGAGCAACCAAAGGGCTCAGCACTGGACTTAGCTACACTAAGTGCGCTTCAAGGTAAACAAAGGTAAACAAAGGGTGGCTAATGCACCACAACACTAGGAATAGGCCTAGAAGGCTGGGAAAAGAAGTAGTAAGTAGCAAATTAAGAGGGGAATCAAATGGTAGTAAGTAAGAGACCATGTTGAAGAGAGAAAGCGAAGATAAGAGGTGAAGATCACCAAGGAACAATGGTGACAGACAAGCATGGAGACATTTGCTGATGCACCCAGAGATTTGTTGATATCCATCTTTGCAAGGTTGGATTGCTCATCCTCCTCCTATGTGTTTATGTACACATTGACATTGAGGGCCTGGTCGATATGTAACAATGGAAATGGGATAATAGATAGAATAAAATTAAATATGAAGTACATATGTACCTGAACAAGGGACAGAACAATGGTGTTGGTAGTATCTTGCCAGGTGATGTGACTGGATTTGACATGGTAGGCAATAGAGGGCCAAGAGATGGATGCCCACTCACAGGTGTGCCATTGGATTAGATTCTGACCTCTGAAGTGATTCATGGTGAGATTTGAAGTTAGGGAGGACATGCAAGTCCAGGGCTTGAACAATGGGATGCAGGGAATGGGAGGCCTTTTGCGCTTGAAGCAAGGATTGTGATGGCATCTTAAATCTCACATTTGAGGGAGTTCACATGATTGGAATATTCATCCTTGTGTTTTTGCCTGAGAACTGCACACTGATCCCTGGACTGCTTGGGTTGAGCAGCATTAGCATCAGCCTCCTTCTCATCATCATCATTATTGGAATTCAACTTGTCATCATTGTCATCATTGTCATTGTCATTGGGTATGTACTTTCCATCTTCTGATTCATCAGATGCAGCCTTACCCTTTCCCTTACTTGATGTGCAGATGGATTTCATATTAAATGCAGCAAGGAGCTTGGCCTGTTTGATGAATCTAGATGGTACAGTGATACAGGAAATAGAGGAAACCATGTTTATGAAAGCTGGATAATGATTGAATATAGTGGATATGACCTGTGGACATGAAGTGAATGGTAGGATGGGGGTTAGAAGGGTGAAACAACTTATGTACCTCATCACAAACCTTCATACATTGATATAAGAGATATTCAAGACATGTAGTCCAAACCCTACTTGGTGGGAAAAGGCACCTGGAAAATGCCTACACTCCAGTCATATGAAACATCGCTCATCCAGAGAAGGAAAGAGACATAGAGAAGCAGAACCCGGGTGAGCGATGTTTCATATGACTGGAGTGTGGGCTGAACAGAGCACTGCAGTTCACCTACAGACTGAACATTGTCTATATCATACACTCAGCCACAATGGTCTTAAGGTATGGAAACATTCTAGCTGTATGTTTTTGCACACTGACCATGTCCTTCTCTGCATCCTCTGATAGGAGGTATGTCTCTTCCTCACTCTCACACTTTGTGCATTTCTCACTTCATCTGAAATGCATGATCATTCCTTGATGACCATCATTTCACATGGATCCTGTACATGCTGTGTACATAGCAGCCTGAAACTGAAAAAGAGTCGAGATTGAACTGGTGCTGTGGCAGTTTGAGGGGGCATGAGTGGCTGCAATGTGTCCATTGAAGATCACTGTACTGTGGGGAGTGACAGAGGGGAAGTAGTCAGCCAACTCACACAGCATGTTCTCCTCTTTGAATTCGAGCTGATCCACATACCTGCAGAACAACACAAGGGTCCAGATGGTCTATTGGATGTACAAATAGTCTTGCATTGGGTTGAGTCACCATCTCTCCCTGTTCGTCCATCTGGCACACCAGCACCCTCTTCCTGCACTGTCCAGCATTTCCAATGTCTACAATGACACCCTTCTTCTGGTCCACCCCTTCATTTTTCCTTTCATTGAAGCCCAACAACTCACAGCTTCTCCCACCTTACTTCTTAATATTGGCAGAGGGTGATTCAGGGGACCATTCACAAGGGAACACTTTAGCAGAGTAGACATATGGGGACCACCATGAAGAGGACTGTGAAATGATGGTCATCAAGGAATGATCATGCATTTCAGATGAAGTGAGAAATGCACAAAGTGCAAGAGTGAGGAAGAGACATACCTCCAACAATGTGGAATTGATCTTAGACAAGCATTTTGTGATGGAAAGGAAAGCAGGGGGAAGCAAGAGAGGTATCAGACATTGGGATGAGAATCGGTGACAGATGTGTAAGAAAGACCAGTCTTGTGAAGGAGACACTGAGAAACATCATCCAAAGTCAAGCAGATGGGTTGATGATCTCTACATGTGGAGGAATGTTGCAGGTCAACGTGCATGGAAAAGTGGGTGAATGGATGAGTGAAGGAGGGATGGTTTGGAGTGGTAGACATGTGACTGATTGGGAAAGTATCTTTGGAGGGTTGGTAACAGGACAAGGTGGGGAGATGAGTGGACTGAACATACCTTTACTGATATGATGAGGGAGGTGTGGTCACTATCAATGAGTTCATTTGGGCATATGGACATGGTGAGACTGAGGAATGAGATGGGAGAGAAAATCTGAGAATGATGAGGAAAAAATATTGAAGACTTATTCAAAATCAAGAGGAACATGTCAATTGCACAATAAAACCACTGGACATGCACCCACACAGTCTGTGTGAAGAGGATGAATAGAATGGAAAGGACAAGGGACTGGAGCAATGATGACTGACCTTTTTTGATGGTAACAAATGAAGATGGATCAACTTTACCATAGCAAAGCAGTACAACATTACATTGGGGGATCCATTGGCAAGGAATGTCAATCCATGGTCAGGATATATGGCAACACTGTACAAATAAATGTGAGTAATGGATGAGAGGGGATGTTGTAAGAGAGTGTGGATGATGTATGTGTCACTGGAAGTCAAAGTAAGGACTGGAGGAGTTTGGTGGGAAGAGTCTGCATTGTAGGTGTCTATTGGGGAGGTTTAATGATACGAGGGAGATGGGGGCTGGATGGATTGGGGCCTACATTGGATGGACTGGAATTGCATGATGAGGTAAGCTACCTGTCATCAGGTACTATAACTTTTGTTATGATATCCCTGAGGCCTGTTTTTCAAGACTTCAGTCTTTTGTGATGTTTTTATTACATGTTAAGTTCAGGCCTACTCCAACAATCTCTGATGCTCACAGTGGCTGGGGGATACAGATGAGGATAGGCTGACATTGGCCAAGGGGCCAACAGAGATTGGTGAAGGCTGAAGGGTGGGCTGATGGTTGTGTCAGAGGCTTGAGGAGAGGGTGTCAGGTTCAGCTCATGTGCTGCCACCTTGTACAAGCCCAGCCCTTAGATTTCAGAGAAAAGGAAGAGTTGGTATGAAACTGACAACTGAGAGAAGGGCCAGTCAAAGACCACAGAGGGGTGAACTAAGGTGATATTCATACATGGGCCCTCAAGGCAGCACAATATCAGAGAGACAGGAGTGACATATTGAGTACTGTATATTTTGAAGGGGGACAAATGTCAGAAAACTTCAAGTAGTACACAACTCAGACAACAGAGGCAAAGGTCAGGATAAAGGAACAGAGCATAAAAGGAAAGGTATAGGTAGTATGGCTACACAGCACTCAGCCAATAACCAATCAGGGAGTAGGCCAAAAGCTTTTTTTTCAAAAAAATCCAAGTTTATAGTATGTGAGGGTCATAGACACCTTATGCTACACTATACAGGCATGGTGGGTAACTAAACAGGCTTATCTACTGATGATGTGAAGGCAGTCAGACTACAAAGCTTGGTGCTCTATGCATGTAACCAGCTGGGAACAACCTGTGGGGAAGAGATGGGGTGAGTGGGAGCTACACTATGGGTTAGTGGAGGGAGTGATACAAGTAAAGTAAGGGTAGTGCATGACAGTGGATGTGGGCAAGCCAGGCATCCCCTAGGGGGGGAGCCATGGGTATGGTTGGGTCAGGGGGAATTTTGGTTATGGTGGAGACCTTGCTACACTCACCAGAGGTGGAATGTGTGGGGATCTGTCACCACACACCACCAGATAGAATGCAGTGCTGCCTCAGAAATGCAGCTGACTACCTTCAAGGCCCAGCTGGGGAGGGGGGTGTCTCTCACTAAGGGAGGGCAGGTTGGGGGAATACAGGGGGCCAGAAAATTCAGTGGGAGGGCCCAGTTGGTTAAGGATGGTGGTTAGCCAAGGTGGGGAATTGCTATCAGGTACCTTGACACTGTCAGGCCTCTGAACAATGAGGTTGGGGGAGGTTGACTGTCACCATCAGATGGAGTTTCTTCCTCAGAGTCTCAGAGTTGGATTCACTGCACTGGCAGCATGCCATCATGGGATGCAGCATATTTATAGGACTTCTCCTTCATGCCATGGAGTTCTGCATGAAGGTTATCTACCTCAGTGGCAATTGGACTTGCTGGGCTAGGGTGGGTGCTTGCTCTCCTTGGGCCTGTAACCATTCCTTCCTCAACAATTTGACTTCATCACTCTTTACTTTTGAGGAACTCTGGCACTGAGTGCCCTAGGTCCTAACTCTGCCCCATGCTGGCTTAGTCCCAGCCACTTCCTGAAACTCCAGAGCCTATACATCACCTATACATCCTTGAGCCATGAAGCATCCCTCTGGTTTCTGACTGGCAGTGTCACCCTGGCAAATTTTTGCAACTCTGTTGGGTTCTGAGGTGTAGCTGGTACCTGGATACAACCAACTCTCCCATTGCAATCTGTTAATCAGTCAGGAATTGAGTAGTAGCATTGCTGGCTTGCTGTACACAGAATGCAAACCCCATGACATCACCCCTGGACCAGACCAACCCCAGACTGTGACCCTCTGCTCCTCTGAGCATCTGATTCCAATACTCTGACCTGCCAGCCAACTTTGTCCCACTGGAAATGTTTTCATCACTTTGCCCTGCCACTAAGGCCACCATTCTAGCCCAGTTTCATAGCTGAAGATCTTGGGCACCATCAGTATTCAACTCCAAACCCTCACCAGACTTATTGCTGTCTCTTCTCATTACCAACTTTTCCACTCACTTTTGGATGTTTTGTCACCAAATCCCAGGCCCCAACCTTGGCCTTGTCCCTCTGGTAGCACCACCACTCACTCTGACACTTCACGCTACTCTGTGATGCCTAGCCTCACCCTTAGTCATCATGAGTCATTTTTCAACTCTAAGCTTTGGTTGTTACCAATAAAACTCTGAAATCTCCTTTTGGAATTATGCTTTTTGGAAGGGGTAAAAGTGTCTTTCTCATAAAGTCACTTTCTCCTCTATGTTTCCTCTAGAGAAAATTCCTTTCAAAGAAACATTTCATCAGAACATATCACAACATTTCCCACCTTTACACTATGTCCCTATTCAGCTCTGATTTTACTCCTCATCTTCCTGCTTGTCCTACTCTAGCCAGGATTCATCAGCACTGTCTTGCACCATCACCCCTTCCCACAACATCTACCACCAGACAACTTCACTCTTGGGAAGTCCCAAGACCAACCTTGTGGCAAGAGGTCACTTTTGCATTTCAGACAGAGCCTTGGATTGCATCAAAAGTTGCCTTCCTGGCATTGATTACACTAACAGTTGTTATTTTTGGTGCATATGTGATTACGCCCATACTCCACCCCTTGTCCCCCCCATACCCCTACTCTTGCATCATACTTTGCACCTCTGACATTTGTCCATACCCATGGTCCACACTTGTCCTCCCTACTAGTCATACCAACTGGTCTTCTCAACCCCAAACTGCTGGTCCTCTTCCAGTCTCTGCTCCTACTGACCCTACTCTTGCCCTGAGTGCAGTTTTGAGACATTTGGTTGCTCACACTGGACTCTAGTCTGGTATTTTCCCAAGCTCCATAGAGCTATTAGAGTCAACTAGGCACCCTTTGGACACCCCTACCCTTCACTGTTGCTAACACAGATGTCACCACATTGCATTGCAATAAAGGTGGTGATGGCCTAACCCGTTTTGACCATTCTCAAGCTAGGAAGCTGCTCAGTGTGCAGCTCATGATGCACACTTGGCAGCATGAATATCAAGGGACAGAAAATGTAGAATTCCATGGCAACAAAGTTTGATATGAACACCAATAGTAGAAAGGACTTAGTAGAATTCTCCTATTAAACTGCTGATACTTGTAACCATGATGACCAGGACAGAAAATTCAAAAGTTTACAGGCTGACTACTCATTGTCTATGTCATCCAACAACTTGTTGATCTCATCAGCTTCATCACTGTCCATACCTTCATCATCTACAAACCAGGTAGAATCCCCTGGAATGCTAGGCACCATTGCAGTAACTATCTGGTTGAGAACTATCTCATGCCCTGTGTGTTGTGGCCACACTTGCAAGATAGTAGAGAATGCAAGCAACCATTCTATCAAGCTGAAGGAGTCCATCATCTGCCCTGGATGGGTGAAGTGGTGCAATGCATCAGGAAACCTGCATTTTTTCTGTGGACATTTACAGTGACAGACATGTCTGGCAGCAGTCAAGTAAGTCATGGCAGTACAAACGGCCAGCCAGACATTGTCAGAAGTGCAGTTTTCCAGATATTCAGAATTGTCAGACCATAAGATACTTAGTACATCAGGTGGGCATAGCCTCCAGACTATAAGTTGCCCAGTACACTAGAGTTATCAGAACTGTCAGACCATCATTTAGTCAGTTCACCAGACTTATCAGAACTGTCAGACCATAAGTTAGTCAGTACATTAGCTTGTCAAAACTGTCAGACTAGAAGTTAGTCAGTACACCAGCTTGTCAGAACTACCAGCCTGTACAGACTTACCCCTGACTGTTTCAGTATACAAATTCCCACACTCAACTTAACATGTAGTCAGCTAATAATTTAATTATATTATAAAATTACTCTAATTACAACAGTACAGGGACTACATATCTAATCTACCAGGATATGTAGGCTAAATGGGCACAGCCTCACAGGGGCCCACCCCCCCTTCTGGTGGATCAATCAGAGTGGATCAATCAGAGGGAGGGATGATGACAATGATGAGGGGAGACAATGAGGGGAGATGGTGGTGGTAGAGGAAAGTGTTGTGTTGCCAGAGTGAGCAGGTTTATATACACCCCCACAAAAATTTCAATTGGAGTTTGAAATTGCCACAGCACATTGGTGGAAACTCAGAAGTCAAACAATCTACTATATGGAGTAATTGTACAGCCACAATGTCATAACAAAAGTTGTAGCCCACCATCACAGGACCACAGGAATATGCTTACCTTCACAATATCTCCTTTTTTGGGCGAGATATGGGTGAATCAATGTTTATGAAATACAAACTCCGATTGAAATTGCCCCAGCATATCTGTGTAGACTTGGAGAGTCATTGTACAGCCATGATGTCATAATGAAAGTTGTTGCCTATGATCACAGGACCATGGGAATATGATTACCATAGTAATATATCTTTTTTTGGGCAAGATATGGGCAAATTAATGATTACATCTATGGGTCTGTGGGTCTGTAGGGTCTGTACTTGCTCTGTGGAAAATCTGTACCATCTGTCAGAACCTTCCAGTGAACCTCATTTCTCATGTGGACCCATTCATCTCACTGGTAATGAAGATCAACATTCAGACTGCAGCATACTGTGACCCCTTTAATAAGAATCTTTGCTTAGCACTAGCCATCAGTGACTTCTCTGGGGGGAGGACTTAGTGCTCAAGGGCTGGTGCTGGAATTACCCAGAATGGATACTTTGCAGTTTTTTGCTCTAGTGAGGCAACACACTTCAACCTGGTCTATGCTGGAGTGCAGGCCACCTTCATCATGCAAAGTGATGTTGGATTTCAGAAGTCAACCACAGGAAGTGGTTTCATGTCCATCATCATCCATCTGGATGTGGGCATTCTCCAGTAAGCTGACTTCTGTTCCATTTCATTGAATGCTTATTTATTGTCTGTTTATTCCATAGATTGTTTGGGTCATTGTTGATTGGCTGTATCACTGGAACAACATTGAAACCTTCCACCCTTGGTAGGATTTTCTTCATATATGTTGTTGTGGAACACAACCCCATGTTTTCTGCTTGCATACCAAAATGCCCCTATTCAACTCTTGTTTCACTCCTCACCTTCCTATTCATCCCACCCTAGCCAGGTTCATCAAGATCAATTGAGCATACCAATCTAATGCCCCCACAGCTTGGTTATATCTGTCATGATGGTGGACATGTGCATTTCTGCTGTGCCTGCTGTCCTTGATGGGATAGCCCACCCATTTGTGGGCCCAGGTCCATCCCTTTGGGCCCAGGACCATGCCATCCCCTGGGACATGAAAGGATGTCCCTGGGATCACCATGGTCTGAGAGGCATTTAGCTTGAATGTTTTGGAGAAACTATTCAGCCAAAATGCCTCCAGAAAAGGGTTACCTGAAGTGCATGTGATGCATTGCATGGAAATGAGACAAGCCACCCTCTAGTACTCTAGATCTAGTAGTCATTGCAATGGGTTTATTGTACCTGCCCACTAGTTGCAACACAACATTTTCACTGTAAGTTGCTTCCAGCATAGTGCACTGCCCCTGTGACAACAATGTATGCAGTGGTCTGGTATTATAGCACATTTGACCCTAGATAGTTGTGGACTACTCAATCCTAAAAGTTCCAACCTACTGGGACTTTGTCTGCAATGCCCAAGAACTCCTACATATCATGCCAAGTACATGTGAAGGAAACCCCAAGCCTCCTGTGTATATGTATTTGCCTGGTGCTCTGCATATGCTCATAGACCCTTGTCAAGTAATTCATCCCAATTAGTAACTGTCTCAGCCCTCCCTGCCCAGCATGTTGCATCCCATTTGAGGAATTGAAGTGTCTGCTGCTTTTCTTCAAGTAATAAGTCGACCTTCTCTGCCCAATGGTGAGCTCTGGCCCTTGCCTTGCACCATTCGATCTGGATGGCTGGATAAGTACAATGGGGAACAAAACTGTTGCAATGCTCCCAGCTTTCCATTGATGTTCTTTCTAAGTTCAGGAGTGCAGTGGCTGTGACTTTATGAGCCCATTACTGAGGCCTATGGATTGCAACAGTTTTGCACCTTTTGTCATGGTGGATGCAATCTACAGCATGGAGCATGTTTTTGGGGTGGTAAAGCCTGCTAGTGTTTACATAATGTATCACATGATCAATCTAATGTTTTGTCAGCATGCAAATGATGCCAAACATTGAATGTGTTTCACTTATCCCCTGTTCTGCACTGCAACTCAATAAATCACTTGTGTGGCTTACCAGGATTACTCTCTCAGGGAAATATTAGCAAAATCACATGTTTACAGCACCACCATGAGTAGGATGTGTGCCCAGTACCATCAATCCCTTAAAAAAGGTGCTAGGAGTCATCCCAGCACTGTTTCACCTACCAATGCCTGAGGGGTCCTGACACTAAACAGCACTGAAAATGCTGAAAATGCCATGGAGGTCAGTCTGACACTTCATCACATGAAGAATAAACCAGTCCCTTCTCATCCAATGTATTTGCCTGGGGGTACAGGCAGACACCATACCATCTACCCATCTTCCAGTCATTGTAAAGGCATATCATCTGTTCATATGGCCATAGTACAGATTTCTTCAAATTCAAGTACAGGAATAATACAGAACCACTATGCAAATCCTGCCCCTGTGGACCCTCCCTACCACAAATCCCACATATAGTGCTCCATCCATGCAATGAACACATGCTCTCTGTCCTTGCAGCTGGCCCCCAAGTATGTTCCAAAGCCCCTCTGACAGTGGACTGCCTGAGCACACCCATAATGTGGACATGGACATGAGTTTTGGGGAACTGATGGTGATGGCTCCAGCTGGGGTGAGCAGGCCACGAAATATGTATGGATGCAGTCCACCACAAGATGATTCAGACAACAGCTCCCCCCAAAAGTAGTGGTGAAAATAAATGTGGTTTGCATGCATCTAATGTTCAACCATCTTTCCTGACATCCATATACACCCTGTCCCAGGCAGGTGCCCCCTGCCACCTTTTCAATATTGACACCACCAGTTTCAATGAGCTGTCTTCTTGTGGACCTAATCCCCCTGTCTCACCTACCTTCTCTCCCCCATCTGCAGAGCCCCAACATGACCTGAAGATGTGCTGTTGCTGGAAGACATTGGTGGTTTACTATCCAATAATCCTTCACTGACCACACCTCCTCTTGCTTCACCTGCAACACCTGCCCAAGTGGTGCCCTCAACCCCTGCCAATCCCATTATTTCACACATCAGGAATGTCCATATTCCCATTGGGCATTACATTGCCCCCTACAACTCTATGCTCATTGTTCTACCTTGTGAAGCAACACATGGGCCTTTCTATTTGATCACATGAGGAAGATTGGTTGGTATTATTGCTCAATAGTAAGTGACTTCAACATGTACACAATTCTCCTCTAAAGTCTTAGGACTAGGGAAAATACTAGCCCACTTGACATTGGTGTCAGTGGAGTGACCTTCAGGAGTGTCTCCTTAGTTGAACATGGTTGGAAAGCTGTTGAAGATGCTATCAGGGTTGGGGATGCTCAATACTTATAGATAAGCCTCACAGTTGAGTCGTTGTAATCCCTGTTATGTCTACAATGGTCAGATACTTTGTTCCAATTGGTGGTTGCAAGTTAATTGGGATGTCATTGATGTCAACCCATTCTTCGCTGTCAAATGGATCTTGCCTAGAAATTCCCAAGTGCATGAGATCAACTCCACCATTCTGGAGGCTGTCCAACCACAGGAGAGAGTGACCTATGTATACCAGTGCAGACTTTGTGACTGATGGGTGTATGAGTTCATCCAGCCAGAGATGTTACACACCCTGTCCCCCTCTGGATTTCCACTGCATGAACTGGAGCTGAAGAAAGGAGTACAGTACCCTGGATGAAATCCATGGACTGTACAAAGGGACCAGACTGAGGTTGATTAGATCCACACCTAGGACCTTGGAGTGTCATTGCCCTGGATTGTGGACTTGAATATTTCCCTGTTCTTTTTCATAGAAAGCAGTGTTAGCAACAGTGAAGGGTAGAGGCATCCAAAGGGCACCTAATTGACTCTAATAGCTCTAGGGAGCTTGGGAAAGTGCCAGACTAGAGTCTAGTGTGAGCAACCAAAGGTCTCAGCACTGAACTCAGCTACACTAAGTGCACTTCAAGGTAAACAAGGATAAACAAAGAGTGCCAATGTGCCACAACACTAGGAATTGGCTGAGAAGGCTGGGATTAAAAGAAGTAGTAAGCAGCAAATAAGAAGGGGAATCAAATGGTAGTAAGTAAAAGACCATTTAGAAGAGAGAAAGCAGAGATAAGAGGTGAAAGATCAACACATGGAACAGGCAATTCCATGTGCACCTGGCCTATGCAATGTGGTACCATCAACAAGTCACTGGGACACTCAGTGAAGAATGTTGGGATAGATTTGTGCTCTGAAGTTTTCTCTCATGGACAACTCTATGTGGCTCTGTCACATTGTACTCATCCCAGAAGGCTTGGTCTGTAACTGAAAAACTGTACCAGTAGATAGAATCATGAAAATTTGTAAATGAAGGAATTGAAACATGGCACTCAGTGAATGCACTCTATGCCAGGGGGCATGGAGGGGGCTGAAGGGCTGAGGGCAACCAGCAGTGTAGCAGCCTGGGTGGGGACAACCTAGCTGCAAAGCAGCCAGGGGAATGGCAATGTAACGGCTCGTACTTTTTCACTGCTGGTTGTAGCGTACTCTTAGCGTAGTTTTCCTTATTTATCTACTCTCTGGTTAGGGTTACTTAGATGCGCTCATAGACGCTTTACTTAGTCAGCTGATTCGTCAGCGCAGCTGCATTGACTCAGCGTGGAGCGCTGCAGCCAATAGTGTTTATCTCTCGCTTGTTTGGTTTGTTCTACGACATTCCTCGGTACAAACACTTGTAGTAGTATAAATACCGTCTCTCTTGTCGTAGACACTCCAATCAAGTTCATTTGTGCTTTGCACATTAACTCAGTTCCACATCCTCAGCCTTCCTATCAGTCAAGGAGTGACCGATAACAGTCTTTGGATTGTTAGTGTTACACTTGAACTCGATTCTACCAGTTATCCCTCACTCCGCTTGTGCCCAGGCATATAGGGCAGCTATACCCGGACTCCAGGGTTAAGGAGCTTCATCTTCTTCATTTCTCTTCGTTACGGGGCGACGCCTTTAGTCCTGTCCACCTATCGGCTGGTGGTTGCGTTGAAGAAGAACCGTAGTTAGTAGTCCTGCTATCTGTCAAGGGTAGTGTGAAGGCGTAACCCACATTAGGGGGTGGAAACGCATAGCTTAAAGTAGTTCCCCTACGTCAAGGGAGGTAGAAAGCGTACTACCGTATCCCTACTAGTTCTTACGATAGTCGAGACAGAGTACCGCCACTGAGGGCAGGGAAAATCTCTCGTCAAGATTCCTCGTGTTAAGAAGTCGGAGTCGTTGGCTCCTCGTATCAGGTTTTCTCCTTACCTTAAAAAGGAAGAGTCGCCCGTTCCCCCACTCCTGTTCGCTCGGGAAATAACCCCCCTTGAGCAACAAATTTTCGGCACCCCTGAACCCCTTCTTCCTCGCCTTTCTCCACTCCCTCTTCGCTCTCCTTCTCCCGACCCCAACTTACTGGGCTTCGTCCTCCACGTTCCGTACAACTTATGGAATAGACAAACTATCTGCCCCCCACCTCACACCCCCGTAACGTTCACTGGTCATGGACCAATTCACACAGGACCAGCTGCACTTTATGCAGCAGATGACCACCATGATCACGGCCCAGGTCGCCAACCAGGTGGCCCAGCATGTCGCAGGTGCCGTGGCAGGCATGCAGCAGCCAGCAGGCGGAGGGGCCGCCGCTAACCCCAATCAGAACGTCGACCCCACGAAACGGGGCGTTGCTGACCCAGGAATGTTCGACGGGTCAATTAGTAAGTTTGAGGAATGGTGGGCCAAGATGAAGGCCTACATCATAGTGGCGAGCCAGACCAGCCCAAGGGCAAGGAATCTCGCAGTCTGGTCCAGGATGACCGGACCGATTGCTGGGGCATATGCGTGGGCATGTATCGACACGTGTATGGTGGCAGGGGCCTGGCCATCCTATGATGATCTCGTGGCCGAAGTAGAAGCGTGCTTCAGGCCGCTTCACAACAAGGACTGGGCTAAGGAGCAGCTCAGTAAGATACGTCAAGGTTCGGCCAGGACAGAGGAGTTCCTGGCCAAATTCAACGCTCTAAGGACCGCATCCAGGGTATCCGATGATTACGTGATCTTCATGTTGGAAAGGGCACTTCGCCCAGAGATCGTTCAGCAAATCTTTGTTCAGGGACGTCGCAAGGACACCTGGGCAGAGTACGACGTTGAGGCCAGGTGCCTCGGTGCTGCCCTGGAGGCAGTAAGAATCAAGACCGGTGGCGCGTCCTCTCGATGGGGACAGAACTTCTCACGACCCTCGCCCGGGGTGACGTCAGGGCAAGGTGCACCCATGGACATTGGGGCTGCACAAGGCGGATCGGGAAGCCGTCCTAAAAAGGACTTCTCAAATTATCAGTGTTACGCATGCGGCCAGAAGGGCCATATTCGTCCGCACTGCCCGCAGGCCGGGAACAAAGGCAAAGGGCGCCAGGTGCGCTCAGAAGGTGTTGACCCGTGGCTTGCCGCGATGGATGGGATGACGTTCGAGCAAGTCGTCGCCCATATCAGTAAATTAAAAGAATCGGAGCTGCAGTGAAGTCGGGTCCTGCAGGCTCGGACAATGTTTGTACTGGACTAGTTTCGTTTTCTCCTTTTAGTTTTTCTTCTCGTTGCATCTCGGTTTCGTCTTCTAAAAATAGTACAAAAGAAAACACAAAAATAGAAAATACAAAAACACAAAAAAAAGTTTCGTTTTCGGACATAGTTACTGTAAATAGGTTTTCCTCTCTTTCTATAGATAGTATGGACGATGAGTCGGACTTTGTACCTACCCTGTCTGTTGGAGGGTCCCAAAAGGGCTCGGGACCGGATGTTAAACTGGTACCGCTTAATTCTCCAAGCAATAAAATCTCCAAAAATAGCGTTTCGGAAGGATCCGAGTCGGTTGGCGATGCTCAGGCGACAGTACCGCCGAAATCCCGAGCTCAACCTAAAGGATCACATTGCAGTACCTATAATTATTCGCACTAGGAAAGGTGATGCACACGCTGTGCAGGCCTTGTTGGATTCCGGTGCTACAGGTGTCTTCGTGGACGCTAAATTCATTGATCGAAAGAAGCTTCCCAAGTTGTCTCTCCCACGAGCTGTGGACGTATTTAATGTCGATGGTACTCTTAACTCCGCTGGAAGGATTACGCATCAGGTACCACTTAGAGTTCAGTTCGGAGATCACTTCGAGGAGTTAGTAGCCGATGTCACAGATCTGGGATCTCATGACATGATTTTGGGTCAGACGTGGCTTGCCACTCACAACCCAGAAGTCAATTGGAAAACCGGTGAAATCTCGATGAAGAGGTGTCCTCGTAGTTGCAGGCAACTCGTGCCAAAGCCGGCCTTCGTTAGATGTATCGAAAAGGAGGAGGTCCAGGCCCTCGAAGACTGGCATAATATATTCAGAGCCGACAAGCAGGAGGCTCCTAAAAAGGATAAAACCCCTGAGGAACTGGTTCCGAAGGAATACCACGAATATTTAAGCATTTTCTCTGTCCAGGAATCCGAACGCATGCCACTTAGGAAACCTTGGGACCACGCAATAGAACTAAAGGAGTCATTTGTTCCGAAAAAGGGAAGGTTGATCCCTCTCAGCCCCGATGAGCAGACCGAAGTTAGCAACTTCGTTGATGGACAGCTTAAAAAGGGTTATATTCAGCCTAGTAAATCGCCGCAGACTTCTCCCGTGTTCTTCGTCCCTAAAAAGGATGGAAAGAAGCGTATGGTACAGGATTACCGCTATTTAAACGAGCATACAGTCAAGAACTCGTATCCGCTCCCGCTTATCTCGCAGCTTGTTGACAAGTTGAAAGGCTGTAAATTATTTACGAAAATGGACCTTAGGTGGGGATATAATAACATCTGGATCAAGGAAGGTGACGAGTGGAAGGCCGCTTTCATCTGTCACCATGGAGCCTTCGAACCGCTGGTTATGTTCTTTGGATTATGTAATTCCCCCGCCATGTTTCAAAATATGATGAACGACATCTTCGGCGATATGGAGGACGTTCTAGTAGTATATATTGACGATCTTATGATATTCACAAAAACGGATGATGAAAAGGAGCATGACAGGATCGTGCTAGAGGTGCTTAGAAGGTTGAAGGAGAACGACTTGTTCGTTAAACCAGAGAAATGCTTATTTAAACAAAAAGAGGTCGACTTTCTGGGTATGATAGTTGGCACAAATGGAGTTAAAATGGACCCTGCTAAAGTCACTGCTGTGCACGATTGGCCGGTTCCTACTTCCGTTCGTGGAGTTCGAGGCTTCCTTGGCCCTGTGAACTTTTACTGACGCTTCATAAAGGATTTCGCGCAGGTTGCACGCCCCCTTAATGATCTCACTAAAAAGGACACCCCATTTCTCTGGTCCGACAGGTGCCAAGTAGCGTTTGATACGTTAAAGGAAGCCTTCACGACCGCGCCTATTCTTATGTTCCCCGATCAGGATCGGAAGTTCCGTTTAGAAACCGATGCCTCGGATTACGCAACCGGAGCTGTACTCTTGGTAGAATGTGATGACGGTCTCTGGAGGCCTGTTGCCTATTCGAGTCACTCGCTTAGTGGAGCAGAGCTTAATTATACGGTTCACGACAAAGAGATGCTAGCCATCATCCGCGCTTTAGAACAATGGCGTCACTACCTTGAGGCTACTCCGTACCAGTTTGAAATTTGGACGGATCACCACAACCTTAAGTGGTTCATGACGTCGCAAAAGCTTCAACCACGCCAGGTGCGCTGGGCGCAGTACTTCCGTCGTTTCAACTGTGTTATCGTCCATAAACCAGGAGTTTCGATGGGACGACCGGACGCTCTCTCTCGCCAGGAGGACTTAGTAGAAAATCGTGAAAATGCTAAATCTGAGGAGTCGCTATTTATTAAACCCGGGCAAGTGCGCGCTGTGTGCTTAGAAAATCCCTTCATGGAAGAACTGCACAGTGTAATGGCCGAGGTTGACGCTGGAACACTCGACCGATGCGACGGTTTGCTGTATGATGGAGATAAAGTTTTCGTGCCTGAGGCACTTAGGCAGAAGGTTCTCGCTGCTCTTCACGATTCGCCCCTAGCGGGTCATCGAGGCGTAAAAGGAACTCAGGAGTTGATCACACGCTGGTTCACGTGGTCTACCTTGAAGCCCGATGTCGAAGAGTACGTAAAGCATTGTCAGACGTGTCAAGCTAGCAAGCCTAGTAACAAGCCGCCAGCAGGCGAACTCAAATCTTTACCTATCCCCGATGGGCCTTGGAAAGATCTTACGACTGACTTTATGGACATAGGAGTTGAGAGCTCCTCTGGAAGGTCTTATGTCTTAGTCGTCGTTGATCGGTTCTCTAAGGAAGCAGAGTTCATCCCCTGCACTGAAAGGGAAACTGCTGCTAGTATGGCTCGGCTTTATTTAACTCACGTCTGGAAGCATCATGGCCTTCCCCAATCTCTTGTCTCGGATCGCAGACTGCAGTTCGCGTCTCAGTTCTCGAAGGAGCTATTTAAAATGTTGGGTGTCGAGCAGAAGCTCTCGACGGCGTTTCATCCACAAACAGATGGTCAAACGGAGCGGTTGAACCGCGAAATTCAGCAGTATCTACGGATGTATGCAAACCATCAGCAGGAACGATGGGAGGATTGGCTTCCCCTGGCTCAATTCACATACAATAACTCCAAGTCTTCTTCTACTGGCAAGTGCCCCTTTGAAGTTACCCGTTCATACACACCACGAATGGGCGTGGAGCCGACGACTTCTAAGGTAGAAGCAGCGGAGGAGGCCGCTAAAGACTGGTTCCAGGTGTTCCAGGAAGTACGCGAAAGTTTGGGAAAAGCTAGGACTCGTCAAAAGACTCAGGCAGATAAACGACGATCCCCTTCCCCTGCTTACTCCGTAGGCTCGCAGGTTTGGCTGGCTACCAACCATTTATCGCTGAAGGATCGGCAGAGCCGAAAGTTGACCGAAAAGTGGATAGGCCCGTATGAGGTCTCGGACGTTTTACCCAATGCCGTTAAGTTAAAGCTGCCGTGCTCGATGCGCATACACCCGGTAGTGAATGTTTCACGGGTGAAACCGTATCTCGGTGCTCTCGATGGGCAACCAGTTACTCGGCCTGGCCCACAATGGGTCACGGATGAAGGAGATGTCGAGTATGAAGTTGAGAAAGTTGTTGATTCCCGCTTGAAGCGTGGCAATCTTCAGTTCCTCGTGCATTGGAGGGGATACCCAGAAGAAGATCACACTTGGGAGCCTAGGTCTGCTCTTAAGAACGCCCAGGAGGCGATAGACGATTTTTACAAACTCCACCCCGGTGCCCCCCGCAAACTTCGTTTACTCTTGACCGAAGGTCTCTTTTTCTCCGCTGTACCCGACCCTTTGACTGCTGTGCAGCCTATCTGGTCTCGCCTGGAAGTCAAACCATAGGAGGGGATAGTGTAACGGCCCGTACTTTTTCACTGCTGGTTGCAGCGTACTCTTAGTGTAGTTTTCCTTATTTATCTACTCTCTGGTTAGGGTTACTTAGACGCGCTCATAGATGCTTTACTTAGTCAGCTGATTCATCAGTGCAGCCGCATTGACTCAGCATGGAGCGCTGCAGCCAATAGCATTTATCTCTCGCTTGTTTGGTTTGTTCTATGACGTTCCTCGGTACAAACACTTGTAGTAGTATAAATACCGTCTCTCTTGTCGTAGACACTCCAATCAAGTTCATTTGTGCTTTGCGCATTAACTCAGTTCCACATCCTCAGCCTTCCTATCAGTCAAGGAGTGACCGATAACAGTCTTCGGATTGTTAGTGTTACAGGCAACTTTGCTGCAAAGCAGCATGGGGAGGGGGGCGAAGATGATCAAGCTGTGAGGCCAGAGGTCCTGTCATAATTTTATGGGCTCATGACATGATCATATGTAGCCCCATCAGTGGATTTCATCTGACTCATGGAAATCACCGAAAATGGCTTTTGGAAAACAGAAGCACAAAAATTGATTTTTGGAACCTGTGCAATGAAATCCAAAGCCTAAAATGATCTTGAAATTGGCAAGTAGTCATGTGCTTCACAAACTTTCCCACAGATCCTCCATATTTTTGACAGACTATCTGACTCAGAAGTGCCACCTGCAGCAGCTGCAAACCTTGCTTGAAACTTGATGTAGGACTCAGCACATGATGAAGCACATACACCTTAGCAAGTGCTCACATTCATTGTATCATACTGTGATGTGGTAAGAGCAATGTCTAAGCAAGGCATGTCTTGTATATCACACTGGGCTGGTCTGTCCCCAATGAATTTAGCATCACTTCAACTCCTTGTTGGAAACCCACACTTACAAACTGAATATGGGGAACCCTGTGCATTGGGAGCTTGCTTAGTGCTAGATACCAGAATGTGTGGTTGGGACCACAGAACTGGATGTGGCAAGAGCTTGATCATTTGCACAGGTGGGCTTTTTAACATAATAGTATCCTGAATATTTCATCCAGAATAACTATTGATTTTTCCACCAATGATTTTCATGTGAAAATACATTATTTTGAGTTAGATTTTTTATCCAAAAATATTTTCCTGTATACTGCATATTCGACTGTAAAAAGACAGGATCTTTCTCATGTGATGAGTAACATGCAACTCATCAATTATAATCCAGTATTTTGAGTACATAAATATTGCCTATTTTTTAAACTTTCTTCTAAGAAAAAGAAGATTATTGAGTTGCAAAACATGTTGGAGATCTATTTACAATGTTTAACACATGTTGTACTCAAAATTATCCTGAAAAAAACTCAGAATTATTTTATCTCCAAAGATTTAAGATGAATCTATACCATTTTTTGAGGCATAATTGACAACAAAAATCCTGCCTGTTTTTACAATAACATTAGCAAAAACATCCCAAATTAAAGAGTATCAATTTCTTTTCTTTTTTTTGGATGTTTTCAGCAAAAAAACTGAGGAATGCTTGCAGTGAGAGTTTCCAGCTAGCAGAGGTCGGAGGAGGGCGTCAGGTTCAGCTCATGCACCGCCCCCTTGTACAAGCTCAGCCCTCGTATTTCAGAGGCGGGCTAAGTATGGGGAGATCGGAGGGACTCAGAGGAGAGGGACGGAGTCTCAGAATGGGGAACTTATGTTGATATTCATACTGAGGAGACATCGGAGTACTGTACGGGTATTTATATGCTACAGCAGAACTGAGGTGGTACAGTATCGGGATGTCGGAACTAACATATGGAGGTACAGAAATTTTCAAGGGGAAGTAAGTGTCAGAAAACTTCATGACGGAATGAAGGCTAACAGCGGAAGAAATATCTACAAGCGGATAAGATTGTGATGGAGCGCTCACCAACAGCCAATCACAGGCCAGGCTGATGTGAGTCGACATGTGGATCTATGGCGAAAACACCAAAAAACCAACACAAAGACAAATGCCAAGTTGGTGGTTTACCTGCATGGACTTTGGCTCGAGGGATCAGTTATAGTGAAATGGGGGAGGGGTTCTGCACACCTAGATGACTGTAACACTAACAATCCGAAGACTGTTATCGGTCACTCCTTGACTGATAGAAGGATGAGGATGAGGGAACTGAGTTAATGCGCGATGCACAAATGAACTCGATTGGAGTGTCTACGACAAGAGAGACGGTATTTATACTACTACGAGTGTTTGTACCGAGGAACGTCGTAGAACAAACCAAACAAGCGAGAGATAAATGCTATTGGCTGCAGCGCTCCACGCTGAGTCAATGTGGCTACGCTGACGAAGCAGCTGACTAAGTAAAGCGTCTTATGAGCATGTCTAAGGTAACCCTAACCAGAGAGTAGATAAATAAGGAAAACTACGCTAGAGTACGCTACAACTAGTAGTGAAAAAGTACGGGCCGTTACACTATCCCCTCCTATGGCTCGACTTCCAGGCGAGACCAGATAGGCTGCACAGCAGTCAAAGGGTCGGGTACAGCGGAGAAAAAGAGACCTTCGGTCGAGAGTGCACGAAGTTTCTGGGGGGCCCCAGGGTGGAGTTTGTAAAAGCTGTCTACCGCCTCCTGGGCATTCTTAAGAGCAGATCTAGGCTCCCAAGTACGATCTTCTTCTGGGTATCCCCTCCAATGCACGAGGAACTGAAGATTACCACACTTCAAGCAGGAATCAACGACCTTCTCAACTTCGTACTCGACATCTCCTTCATCCGTAACCCATTGTGGGCCAGGCCGAGTAACCGGTTGCCCATCAAGAGCACCGAGATAAGGTTTCACCCGTGAAACATTCACTACCAGGTGTATGTGCATCGAGCGCGGTAACTTTAATTTAACGGCGTTGGGTAGAACGTCTGAGACCTCGTATGGGCCTATCCACTTTTCGGTCAACTTTCGGCTCTGCTGATCTTTCAGCGATAAATGGTCGGTAGCCAGCCAAACCTGTGAGCCTACGGAGTAAGCGGGGGAAGGGGATTGTCATTTATCTGCCTGAGTTTTCTGACGAGTCCTAGCTTTTCCCAAACTTTCGTGCACTTCCTGGAACACCTGGAACCAGTGTTTAGCGGTCTCCTCCGCTGCTTCTACCTTAGAAGTCGTCGGCTCGACGCCCATTCGTGGTGTATACGAACGAGTAACTTCAAAGGGGCACTTGCCAGTAGAAGAAGACTTGGAGTTATTGTATGCGAATTGAGCCAGGGGAAGCCAATCCTCCCATCGTTCCTGCTGATGGTTTGCATACATCCGTAGATACTGCTGAATTTCGCGGTTCAACCGCTCCGTTTGACCATCTGTTTGTGGATGAAACGCCGTCGAGAGCTTCTGCTCGACACCCAACATTTTAAATAGCTCCTTCGAGAACTGAGACGCGAACTGCAGTCCGCGATCCGAGACAAGAGATTGGGGAAGGCCATGATGCTTCCAGACGTGAGTTAAATAAAGCCGAGCCGTACTAGCGGCAGTTTCCTTCTCAGTGCAGGGGATGAACTCCGCTTCCTTAGAGAACCGATCCACGACGACTAAGACGTAAGACTTTCCAGAGGAGCTCCTGACTCCTATATCCATAAAGTTGGTCGTAAGACCCTTCCAAGGCCCATCGGGAATGGGTAAAGATTTGAGTTCACCTGCCGGTGGCTTGTTACTAGGCTTGCTAGCTTGACACGTCTGACAATGCTTTACGTACTCCTCGACGTCGGGCTTCAAGGTAGACCACGTGAACCAGCGTGTGATCAACTCCTGAGTTCCTTTTACACCTCGATGACCCGCTAGGGGCGAATCGTGAAGAGCAGCGAGAACCTTCTGCCTAAGTGCCTCAGGCACGAAAACTTTGTTTCCATCATACAGCAAACCGTTGTGTCGATCGAGCGTTCCAGCGTCAATCTCAGCCGTTACACTGCGCAGTTCTTCTATGAAAGGGTTTTCTAAGCGCACAGCGTGCACTTGTTCAGGTTTAATAAATAACGACTCCTCAGATTTAGCATTTTCGCAATTTTCTACTAGGTCTTCGCGGCGAGAGAGAGCGTCCGGTCGTCCCATCGAAACTCCGGGTTTGTGGATGATAACACAGTTAAAACAACTAAAATACTGCGCCCAACGCACCTGGCATGGTTGAAGCTTTTGCGACGTCGTAAACCATTTAAGGTTGTGGTGATCTGTCCAAATCTCAAACTGGTACGGAGTAGCCTCGAGGTAGTGACGCCACTGTTCTAGAGCGCAGATGATGGCATCTCTTTGTCGTGAACCATCTAATTAAGCTCTGCTCCACTAAGCGAATGACTCGAACAGGCAACTGGTCTCCAGAGACCATCATCACATTCTACCGAGAGCACGGCTCTGGTTGCATAATCCGAGGCATCGGTTTCTAAGCAGAACCTCCGATCCTGATCGGGGAACATAAGAATAGGCGCAGTTGTGAAGGCTTCCTTAAGCGTGTCAAATGCTACTTGGCACTTGTCGGACCAGAGAAATGGAGTGTCCTTTTTTGTGAGATCATTTAGGGGGCGTGCGACCTGCGCGAAATCCTTTATGAAATGTCGGTAGAAGTTCACAGGGCCAAGGAAGCCTCGAACTCCACGAACGGAAGTAGGAACCGGCCAATCGTGCACAGCAGCGACTTTAGCGGGGTCCATTTTAACTCCATTTGTGCCAACTATCATACCCAGAAAGTCGACCTCTTTTTGTTTAAATAAGCATTTCTCCGGTTTAACGAACAAGTCGTTCTCCTTCAACCTTCTAAGCACCTCTAGCACGATCCTGTCATGCTCCTTTTCATCGTCCGTTTTTGTAAATATCATAAGATTGTCTATGTATACAACTAGAATGTCCTCCATGTCGCCAAAGATGTCATTCATCATGTTTTGAAATGTGGCGGGGGAATTACATAACCCAAAGAACATCACCAGCGGTTCGAAGGCTCCACGGTGACAGATGAAAGCAGCTTTCCACTCGTCACCCTCCTTGATCCGAATGTTATTGTATCCCCACCTAAGGTCCATTTTTGTAAATAATTTACACCCTTTCAACTTGTCAACAAGCTGTGAGATGAGCGGGAGCAGATACGAGTTCTTGACTGTATGCTCGTTTAAATAGCGGTAATCCTGTACCATATGCTTCTTTCCATCCTTCTTAGGGACGAAGAACACGGGAGAAGTCTGCGGCGATTTACTAGGCCGAATATAACCCTTCTTGAGTTGTCCATCAATGAAGTTACTAACTTCGGTTTGCTCATCAGGGCTGAGAGGGATCAACCTTCCCTTTTTCGGGACAAACGACTCCTTTAGTTCTATTGCGTGGTCCCAAGGTTTCCTAAGTGGCATGCGTTCGGATTCCTGGACAGAGAAAATGCTTAAATATTCGTGGTATTCCTTCGGAACCAGTTCCTCAGGGGTTTTATCCTTTTTAGGAGCCTCCTGCTTGTCGGCTCTGAATATATTATGCCAGTCTTCGAGGGCCTGGACCTCCTCCTTTTCGATACATCTAACGAAGGCCGGCTTTGGCACGAGTTGCCTGCAACTACGAGGACACCTCTTCATCGAGATTTCACCGGTTTTCCAATTGACTTCTGGGTTGTGAGTGGCAAGCCACGTCTGACCCAAAATCATGTCATGAGATCCCAGATCTGTGACATCGGCTACTAACTCCTCGAAGTGATCTCCGAACTGAACTCTAAGTGGTACCTGATGCGTAATCCTTCCAGCGGAGTTAAGAGTACCATCGACATTAAATACGTCCACAGCTCGTGGGAGAGACAACTTGGGAAGCTTCTTTCGATCAATGAATTTAGCGTCCACGAAGACACCTGTAGCACCGGAATCCAACAAGGCTTGCACAGCGTGTGCGTCACCCTTCCTAGTGCGAATAATTATAGGCACAGCAATGTGATCCTTTAAGTTGAGCGTGCAAACTCGGGATTTCGGCGGTACTGTCGCCGGAGCAGCGCTAACCGACTCGGATCCTTCTGAAACGCTTTTTTAGGAGTTTTATTGCTTGGAGAATTAAGCGGTGCCAGTTTAACGTCCGGTCCCGAGCCCTTTCGGGACCCTCCAACAGACGGTGTAGGTACAAAGTCCGAATCATCATCCATGCTATCTACAGAGAGAGGAGAAAACCTATTTACAGTAACTATGTCCGAAAATGAAACTCTTTTTTGTGTTTTTGTATTTTCTATTTTTGTGTTTTCTTTTGTACTAATTTTAGCAGACGAAACCGGGACACAGCGAGAAGAAAAACTAAAAGGAGAAAAAGAAATAAGTCCAGTACTAGAGTTGTCCGAGACTGCAGGACCCAATTTCACTGCAGCTCCGATTCACGAGATTTTCCCTGCCCTCAGCGGCGGTACTCTGTCTCAACTATCGTAATAGTAACTAGGGATATGGTAGTACGCTTTCTACCTCCCATGACATAGGGGAACTACTTTTAGACTATGCATTTCCACCCCCTAATGTGGGTTACACCTTCACACTGCCCTTGACGGACAGCGGGACTACTAACTACGTGTCTTCTTCAACACAACCACCAGCCGATAGGTGGACGGGACTAAAGGTGTCGCCCCGTAAAGAAGAGAAATGAAGAATGCAAAGCTCCTTAACCCTGGAGTCCGGTGTAAAGTCAGGATAAAGGAATGTGGGGGGAGATGCCAGTAGGTCTCCCGTTGGAAAAAGGTAGGTCAATTCGACCCAAGGGGGCTAGAGTGCCTGGTAGGGTGGTCAGAGAGTGGAGAAAACAGCCAAAACGCGCCCAGTAAGTCCAAAAGAAGGTCGAGAATCGTCTAAAGAGCATCTGGGGGTGGAGAAATAATATTCCAAGCCCTCGGTCTCAGATTTCCATCTTACTTTTCGTCTGGGGTGGCAGTCTATTATTGTCAAGTTCGGGCCTCACTCCGAGGGTTCTCAGGGGCGAAAGGGTCCCGAAAAGGTACTAGAAGGTAGACCGACGTCGGGGATTCAAAGTCCGACGCTAGTCCGATTGGTAGGGACCGAGACCGAGGCCTTCCGAAGGAGGCCGACGGATTCCGACTAGCGGAGTGGAGCGGGGGATGGCCGAAAGGGGCCGACAGAGGTTCCGGCTAGCGGAGCGGAGCGGAGGTCGGAGGAGGGCGTTGGGTTCAGCTCGTGCGCTGCCCCCTTGTACAAGCTCGGCCCTCGTATTTCGGAGGCGGGCTGAGTACAGAGAGTTTGGAGGGACTTAGAGGAGAGGGACGGAGGCTCGGAATGGGGAACTTATGTCGATATTCGTACTGAGGGGACATCGGGGTACCGTACGGGTATTTATACACTACAGCGGGACTGAGGCGGTACGGTATCGGGATGTCGGAACTAACATATGGAGGTACGGAAATTTTCAAGGGGAAGTAAGTGTCAGAAAACTTCACGACGGAATGAAGGCTAACAGCGGATGAAATGGACGAGACAAAGGATGTATCTACAAGCGGATAAGATTGTGACGGAGCGCTCACCAACAGCCAATCACAGGCCAGGCCGAAATCCCGGAAAGCGGTGCGACCCTTCGGAGCGCCACGCGGTGCAGGCACCGTGCTGTGCCTAATCGGCCCGGTGGCCCCAAACGGATAAAGCCCCCTAAGATGATCACATGACCCACAGGGGATCAACCCAATATAGACGAACGGTGGTTACGAGTCAAGACCGACAGCGGCCAACAGCGGCAATTGCTCGGATGCAGCGGCAGAGTGGTCGGCGAGCTTATTAAGCGTCGGACTTGGTCGGGAACGGGTCGGAGGGCGTCGGAGAGGTGGGCGGAGGTGCCGGAAAGGGTGCGGAGGCGTGGGAAAAGGTCGGGCAAGGCATGGTCGTGACAGTATCCCCCCCTTAGGGCCTGAACCCCTGAAGGCCATAGTAGGAAGTGCCTTACTGACGTCAGAGCTGCACGTATGAGTTGTTTTAGTGATGCAGTCGGTAGCCCGCATGACCCAGAGATGACGGATAGTAGTGTTTGGGGTCTGCGGAGGATAGACCGACGATAGGTAGGCAGAGTGGCGGTCAGTGGCGGAGCGGTGATGGCGGCCTTCGGAGCGGGGAGTGGCGGAGGGTAGCGGATAGTGGTCGGAAACTAGGTCGGAGGCTGTGGACTGTGGCAGCGGCGTCTTAACTAAGCGAGAAAGAAAGAACTACATAAAACAAAAAGAAAAAATCAGAGAAAAAGGGGTCAAAAAGGCGAAGCGGAGGCTAAGTTGGAGCGGAATAGGGGCCCGGCTTGTGGGGGTAGCGACTGTGGAAGGAAGCCACAAGGTCCGAGGCATTCTCAAGTTCGGTGGCCAACAGCCACGAGGTTTCTTCGTCAGTACCCTCATAACCAGCCCAGCGGACGAGATACAGCAGTTGGCAGTGTCGGCGGCGGCGATCTATTTTTGAGTCGAGGATCTCCGATACCTCATACTCAAGTTCACCTTCGACTTCAACTGGCGGAGGCGGGGGTTGGTGCCGATTCGGGAAGGGGTTGGCTGCCGCAGGCTCTAGTTGTGACACATGGAACACCGGATGGATGGAGCGCATACTGTCGGGCAGTTTCAGGGTGACCGAGTGAGTGCCGGGTCGGGCGATGATGTCGAATGGGCCTAAGTATTTTTCGGCGAGCTTGACCGAAGGTCGGGTGGAGCGGAAGTATTTTGCCTTGACATAGGCTTGGTCACCGACATCAAACTTCGGCGGTGGAAGGCGCTTGGCGTCGGCGGGTCCCTGGTAGCGCTCTTGGGCGGCGGCCATTTCGGCTCGGAGGAAGTCGTGGAGGGTGGAGAGCTCCATAACATAGTCATGGGCTTTCGGAGAGGTGAGGTCTTGGTCGGTAGTGACCGACAGGTTCGGATGGTAGCCCTTATTAGCGAAGAAGGGCGAGATACCGGTGGTGGCGCTAGGCGCATTGTTGAAGGCGAACTCGGCTAGTGGCAAAAGCTCGGCCCAGTTGTCCTGCTGGTAGTTACAGTATACCCGAAGGTACTGCTCGAGGGTTTGGTTCGTGCGCTCGGTTTGGCCATCGCCTTCGGGGTGGTAACCTGACGTGAAGTGGAGGCGCATATTCAAGGCCTTACCTAATGAGCGGAAGAAGTGCGACACGAATTCGGGACCTCTGTCGGAGGTGACATGAGCAGGTACACCGTGTTTAGAGAAGACATGGGTGAGGAAAAGCTTAGCGAGCTCGGCGGAGGTGACGGAGTCGTGGGTCGGCAAGAAGATCGCCTGCTTAGAGAGGCAGTCGACGACCACAAGAATGGCGGAGAAGCCATCGGAGGTGGGGAGGTGTTCGATGAAGTCCATGGAGATGGAGTTCCAGGGCCTCTCGGGGACGGGGAGTTGCTTCAACAGGCCATATGGGCGGTGCCGCTGAGACTTGCTTCGGCCGCACGCGGTACAGGAGTGGACATAGTTCTTTACATCAGTCCGAAGGTTCGGCCATACGTATTCGCGGCGGATGAGCTCGAGGGTGCGGTTTTGCCCGAAATGGCCCGCAAGCGGGTGGTCATGGTTGAAGCGGAGTACCTGGAGGCAGAGGTCATCAATGTCGGGGACAAAGATGCGGCCATCCAGTCGGAGTAGGCCATCGGCCTCTAGCAACCAGCGCGGTGCTGTCGGAGTCGGAAGATGGGCGGCGGAGATGGGGTCGGATGGAAGGGCGGTGATTATGTCGGAGCGGAGGTGCTCGACATCGAAGAGTGCGGCGGCCTGCAACACAGGGGCCAATAGGTGGGTGGTGCGGAGGGACGATGCGAGCTGTTCCTGGGTGAACATAGGGCGGAGGTTATGTGGATTTACCTGCACATAGTCCCTATCCCCCCCTTTTGGGTAGACGTCCCACCGGCGGGTGAGTGCATCGGGTTTAGCCCCTAGGCAGCCTGGTCGGAAGCGGATCGCAAGGTTGAACTGGGAGAGGTACTTGGACCACCGAGCCTGCCGACGGGTTAGGACCTTAGAGGTAGCAAAATACTCAAGGTTTTTATGGTCGGTCACCACATCGACGGGGGAGGCGGAGCCCTCTAGGTAATGCCGCCAGTGGCGGAAGGCCTCAAAAATAGCCAACAACTCCTTGTCATGAGTGTTGTAATTGAGTTCCGGAGCGGTGAGGGTGCGGGAGTAGAAGGCGACCGGGTGGATCTCACCATTGGCACAAGTAATGGACAACATACCAGCGATGGCATAGTCTGAAGCGTCGGTCTCTACTGTGATAGGGGCGTCGGGAACCCAATGGGTAAGGATCGGAGCGGAGGTGAAGGCGGCCTTCAGGCGGTTGAAAGCGGAGCGGCACTCCTCGGAAAAATTCCAAGGGGCATTTTTTCGGGTGAGTCGGGTGAGCGGAACGACGATGTCGGAGTAGTTATTAATGAATCGTCGGTAAAAGTTCGCAAACCCGAGGAAGGATTGGATGTCTCGGACCCGACGCGGTTCGGGCCAGTCGCGGATGGACTGAACCTTGTTGGCGGACATGGTGAGCCCTGCGGGCGAGAGGACATAGCCGAGGTACTCGACAGAGTCTCGGTGGAACTCGCATTTTTCGGGCTTGGCATAGAGGCCATGGCGGCGCAGCCGACGGAGGACCTCTTTCACATGTTGGCGGTGCGACTCCAGATCCTGTGAATAGATTAGGATATCATCGAGGTAGACCACCACGCAGACATCGAGCATGTCGGCGAAGATACTATTGACGAACCGCTGAAAGGCGGCCGGCGCATTAGTAAGACCGAAGGGCATGACCCGCCACTCGTAGGACCCATAGCGGGTCCGAAAAGCGGTCTTCCATTCATCGCCATCGGCGATGCGGACGAGGTGGTAGGCATGTCGGAGGTCGATCTTGGAGTAGACTTTTGCGCGGCTTGGAGAGTCGAGAAGGTCGGAGATGAGCGGTAGCGGGTAGCGGTCCTTTTTGGTGATCTTATTGAGTCCTCGGAAATCGACGCAGAGTCGGAGAGAGCCATCCTTCTTTTTTACGAAAAGGACAGGGGCACCGTGAGCGGAGGTAGACTGTTTGATGAACCCATAACTGAGATGCTCGTCAATGAAGGTTCGGAGGGCCTCAAGCTCGGGCGGCGAGAGGGAGTAGATGGTGCCGATAGGCGGAGTGGCGCCCTCCTCGAGATCTATCTTGAGATCGAAGCTCCGATGGGGCGGGAGTTCGGTAGCCTTTGCCTTACTGAAGACATCGGCGAATTCATGGTAGTCGGAGGGGACCGACGACAGATCGGGAGGTGCGAGCGGAGCGGAGGAAGTGCGCAGCTTCACATCATCGGGGTGCAAATGGAGGGTGAACTGCTGTGAGCCAGGAAGCGCACAAGTGCGGACAAATGCGGCGGCACTGGTGAGCGAAATATGCGGAGGCGAGTCGGCCACCTTGGCGGAAGGTGTCGGAGGTGATGTCGGAGGGTCACCCGAAGGTGCGGAAGGGTCGGAGGTTGTCGGTTCCGAAGCGGAGGTAGCGTCGGGGGTTGACGGAGTGGCCAGGGGCGCTGGCATTCCCTGCAGCGATGGTCGGAACGAGATACTGCCCAATACCCAGTCAATCAACGGATTGAAGCGGGTGAGCCAGTTGTGTCCTAGAACCAAAGCGCAAGTAGAATCCAACGGAGTAACATAAAATGAGACATCGGTGACATCGCCGGAAGGAAAACGGACAGAAAGATCTACTACTTGGGTAATGATGGCATTGGAACTACCATCAAACAGTCGGAGCGGAATGGGCGGAGAAACGGACTGAACAGGAATGGAATATTTTTGTACTATAGACGGGTCTACGAAACAATGAGAGGAACCGGAATCGATCAACGCACGAAGGTTATCTACGGGATATTTCGGAAGAGAGATGGACGGAAGTAAGGAATTCAGATCGGAGAGAGCGGACGCGTTGAGACGGAGGTCGGGTACTGCACAAGCGGGGTCAACGCATCCTCCAGGCTGTGCAGGCTCCCTGGAGGAGCGGACTATTTTTTTGGCTCCGAAGGCCCCGCAGCGGGGGTCGGGGGAGCATCGGCGGTGGCCGCACGGGCCTTGGCAGCCCGAGAGGTTGACTTCGGGCAATCCTTAGCAGAGTGGCCAGGCTCACCGCAGAAGAGGCAGAGGCCGTTCTTGAGGCGGCGAAGCCTTTAAGCAGCGGTCAGTTTGCCGTCCTTGCCGAGCAGGTGCGCAATGTCGGCCTTGGGTGTGTCGGCCTTTTGGCCGCCCGATGGCTTCGGCTTGGCATTTGCGTCGGCCTTGGTGGCGGAGGCGGAAGCGGGAGGGTTTGGCTTGCGATTGGGGGTGTTTGCGGAGGAAGATTTGTCAGCGGAGGGTTTGGCGGAGCGAGATACTTCTGCCTTGCGCTCCCAGTATCGGGCGTCGATGGTTTGTGCCAGCTCCCGAAGTTCATACAGAGTGGCGGGTTTGCCGACACGGGAGATTTCATCCTTGATCCGATCGGGGAGGCCGGAGTAAAAGCGGTGGCGGAGCGCACCTTGGCCGTAGTCCTTGACCTGGGAGGCCCAGCGGTTGAACTCCACCACATACTTAGCGATACGGGAGGTGTCTTTCATAGTGAGATTTTCGAGCTGTTGGACCGCATCGGCGACGGAGTCATGTGGCCCGAAGTTGACCGTCAGTTCATGAAGGAACTGTTGGTAGTCGTCCATCCAGAGTGGACGGGTCAGCGGGTCATCGGGATTTAGGAGGTCGGGCTCGAACCAGGCCAGAGCCATGCCCTTGAGGTAGGATTGGGCGAAGGTAACTTTGGCTCGGTCGGTCCGAAATGCCCGAGGGCGGTCCTGGAAGTTTAGCTCACACTGAACTAAGAATTCTCGGAGTTTCTTGCTGTCGGAGCCGTCGAAAGTGTCGGGCTCCCGAACTTTTGTTTTCGGAGTTGAGTCTCCGGAGCGGGAACTGTTGCGGGCTAGAGCATGGATAGCCCTAGTCAGAGCGAGGATGGGATCCTCTGGTGGCTCAGCCGGATCTCCGGGGGTACCCCCTTCGCCGCTGCCCCCACCATCGGGATCATCATCGGGGTCGTTGTCGGGATCACCACCGCTGCCAGCGGGGTGTTGCGGAGTGTGAAAAGGATTGGTCTGGCGGTCGGGGTGGCCAGCTTGAGAGGCAGAGTCGCCGAAGGGCGGGTCGGAAGCGGCTTGACGTCGGGCAGAGAAGGAGTGGAATTGTTCGACAACTGTGGGTTGCCTTCGAGGGTTGGCAAAGGCGGTAGCCAGGGCCTCGGCAGCTGCCCTTTGTTGGGTACGTGCCCGAGTCTGCATAATTTCAGCAAAGAGAGTGTAAATGGAGCTCGTACAAGTGTGAGTACGAATATACTGTCAAGTTCGGGCCTCACTCCGAGGGTTCTCAGGGGCGAAAGGGTCCCGAAAAGGTACTAGAAGGTAGACCGACGTCGGGGATTCAAAGTCCGACGCTAGTCCGATTGGTAGGGACCGAGACCGAGGCCTTCCGAAGGAGGCCGACGGATTCCGACTAGCGGAGCGGAGCGGGGGATGGCCGAAAGGGGCCGACAGAGGTTCCGGCTAGCGGAGCGGAGCGGAGGTCGGAGGAGGGCGTTGGGTTCAGCTCGTGCGCTGCCCCCTTGTACAAGCTCGGCCCTCGTATTTCGGAGGCGGGCTGAGTACAGAGAGTTTGGAGGGACTTAGAGGAGAGGGACGGAGGCTCGGAATGGGGAACTTATGTCGATATTCGTACTGAGGGGACATCGGGGTACCGTACGGGTATTTATACACTACAGCGGGACTGAGGCGGTACGGTATCGGGATGTCGGAACTAACATATGGAGGTACGGAAATTTTCAAGGGGAAGTAAGTGTCAGAAAACTTCACGACGGAATGAAGGCTAACAGCGGATGAAATGGACGAGACAAAGGATGTATCTACAAGCGGATAAGATTGTGACGGAGCGCTCACCAACAGCCAATCACAGGCCAGGCCGAAATCCCGGAAAGCGGTGCGACCCTTCGGAGCGCCACGCGGTGCAGGCACCGTGCTGTGCCTAATCGGCCCGGTGGCCCCAAACGGATAAAGCCCCCTAAGATGATCACATGACCCACAGGGGATCAACCCAATATAGACGAACGGTGGTTACGAGTCAAGACCAACAGCGGCCAACAGCGGCAATTGCTCGGATGCAGCGGCAGAGTGGTCGGCGAGCTTATTAAGCGTCGGACTTGGTCGGGAACGGGTCGGAGGGCGTCGGAGAGGTGGGCGGAGGTGCCGGAAAGGGTGCGGAGGCGTGGGAAAAGGTCGGGCAAGGCATGGTCGTGACAATTATGCTAAGTAAGTACAGTACATGCTAAGTACGAGTCTGGCTTACATAAGCCAAACTCGTCCAAACACTAAGTAAAAAAAGGTAAAGTAAAAGAATAGAAACAGAAACTAAGATGAAAACAAGGAAATATAGTATTTACCATGGCAGGGAGGATGCCCTCCCTACACCGGGTATAGTTGCCCTATATGCCTGGGCGCAAGCGGAGTGAGGGATAACTGGTAGAATCGAGTTCAAGTGTAACACTAACAATCCGAAGACTGTTATCGGTCACTCCTTGACTGATAGAAGGATGAGGATGAGGGAACTGAGTTAATGCACGATGCACAAATGAACTCGATTGGAGTGTCTATGACAAGAGAGACGGTATTTATACTACTACGAGTGTTTGTACTGAGGAACGTCGTAGAACAAACCAAACAAGTGAGAGATAAACACTATTGGCTGCAGCGCTCCACGCTGAGTCAATGCGGCTACACTGACGAAGCAGCTGACTAAGTAAAGCGTCTTATGAGCGTGTCTAAGGTAACCCTAACCAGAGAGTAGATAAATAAGGAAAACTACGCTAGAGTACGCTACAACTAGTAGTGAAAAAGTACGGGCCCTTACAATGACTAGGGCAGAAGGGAACAGTGCTCCTGATGAGAGGGGAGCAGGGGAAGGACAGAAAAGCAACGATATTTAGGCTACTTGGAGCCCAGAAGCGACATAAAATGATGAAGAATAACAGAAAATAGACCCTTAATGGAGCCTCAGATACTGCAAGAATAAAGAAGATGAAGAAGAGCCTTGAAGCGACGGCAATAAGGCAGATAATGACGATAATGATTGGGCAATAGTCTCTCTACAAAGGGGATGGTATCCTATGCAGGGGGGCTACTTGCTTGCTACTTGCTGTGATGTATTGGTACTTATATACAAAAGGTAGCACAGCCTGAAGTAAACAGAGGGAAACACTTTGTAAGGGGTTTGTAAGCGATTGGTAAGAGGATTGGTAAAGGATTGGTAAGGCCAAGCAAGGCTGAGTAAGGACAGTAAGTGATTGGTAAGTAAAATCAGTCAGCATGATGAAGAATATCACAAATCATTTGAAATAGAAATGAGTCATTAAGGAACGGATGAATAATGCGACAGAAAGGGGGATGAGTAAGCACACTGGTCACTGCTGAATAAGGGGTATGACTGCAAATGAGTCACTCTGACTCCTAGATCTGAGATCCAGATTCATTGGGGTGATATGCTGTGCATCCAAAAGAAGAACTGTGGGGATTTCTGCCAGGGGCCAATTTTGGGGGTCTCCAGGGTAGTCAGGGCTTAGGATTTCGCAACTTTCCCCCCTCTCTCCTCTCTGCAAAGCGACCTGTACCAGGTGCAACTAGTGCTCTGGAGGGCATGAGGAGGAGGAGGGGCTGTCTTCTCCAGTGAGGGCAGGGAGAAGTGCCTCAAAATCATCATGAATGCAATCAGATAGTGTAGATGATAGTAATTGGTACTGGAGCTGTCGCAATTTTGGGAGAACGAAAGACGAGATTGAGAGATAGACGTTGCAGGGGGCAGGAAGGAAAAATCCATAATCCTTTTCGACTGGAGAGACCGAAACAACCACATAAGACCTTTCAAGCCTGATGACAGACTTGAGGTGACCAAAGAATGTCTTCCTCGATGTCAGACTGACAAGAAGAATGTGCTGTCCCAGAGCGATGTAGGGAGGGAGTCCTCCCTACCATGGTAATTATTATATTTCACTGTTTCTACTTACAGTTTGGTATTTTCTTTACTTTACCTTTTCTTTTACTTGTTATTTGGACGAGTTTTGGCTTATGTAAGCAAAACTCGCACTTAGACTGTACTGTACTTGCTTAGTAAATAACACAGACTGCTACTACAGAGAAATTTTTTTTATTTATTCTGTCTGTTTCTGTCTCTGAGGTGGCAGTCTATTATTATTCTAAGTATGTACAGTACAATGTAAGTACGAGTCTGGCTTACATAAGCCAAACTCGTCCAAACACTAAGTAAAAAGATAGAATAAAAATATAGAAACAAAAAACTAAGTAAAGACAAAGAAATATAGTAGATCCCATGGTAGGGAGGATGCCTTCCCTACAGCGACAGGATGGGAGGTCATGGATGAGGGAGGGATGAACCAGGAGGCTTCGGGGGGAGAGCTAGTGGGGATTCCTGGCAAGTACTTATAGTTATTCTCCCTGGCAAAGGACACGAGTGAAGAGACAGTCGAGGACGTGGCCATTACGATAAATATTGGTGAAATGGGCGTTTGTTGGTAGAAATGATGCAGAAAATCGTGGAGTGCGCAGATCGTTACCAAATTTGGTAGGCAGGATGGCGTGGTCGAGAGCTTCCTGTGAGTGTGGGAATGGTGTTGATATCTTTAGAATTGACAGAGATATTCGAAAAATCGGAATGCCGTAAACTAGCGCTCAAAAAGTTTTTTTGGGTGCTCGAGTGGTTTCTTCCCTAACATTAAGGATGGTTCTCGTGTGATGGATGACTGCTGGCCATATCAGTCATTCTTCGCATTAGGGCTAGGCTTCTCCATTCTTCATCATTCAGCTTCTGAGTCCATGCTCACGTCGCCAAACACCTTTGGTGCATGACACTGAAATCCTGGAAAGCAGTGCAACCCTTCGGAGCGCCATGTGGTGCAGGCACCATGCTGTGCCTAATCAGCCCAGTGGCCCCAAATGGATAATGCCCCCTAAGATGATCACATGACCCACAGGGGGTCAACCCAATATAGACCAATGGTGGCTACAAGTCAAGACCGACAGTGGCAATCGCTCGGATGCAGTGGCAAAGTGGTCAGCAGGCTTATTAAGGGTCGGATTTGGTCGGGAATGGGTCGGAGGATGTCAGAGAGGTGGGCAGAGGTTTCGGAAAGGGTGCGGAGGCGTGGGAAAAGGTCGGGCAAGGCATGGTCGTGACAGGGGTCCTGTGACATTCACATTCCTTGGAATGCATATGCATTGTGCACACTTCCAGGCTGGCCCAATGCATAGTCAATGATCATCAAGTTGGGGGGCATAATAATTGCCTCCAAGACTATGTAAGTCTTACTTTTCTGCTTGCTCTCTATGCTTACCTGGCAATGGAAGGAGAAATGAGCCTTCCAATCATAGAAACCATCTCTGAACATCCCTGACCTGGCATACAGGTTAATTGCAGAACCATCTGCTGCAAACACTCCATTCCTCCAGGCACAACAGGTTTGAGACTTGGTGAACGCTTGTGCAGGTCACATTTCTTCTGAATGGGCACCAGGAATGTATACAAAGGCATCATGCTGATCCAAGAGGGCAGCAATCACCTGGTGAGTACAATTCACTACCATTCCAACACTAACTCCAGCCCACTGGCCGACATCTTCTGGCGAGCATGTGTTCCTGTAGTGGCTGGCACGGTAGAGGAATATTGCAAGTTGTATTGAGACAGGTAACTGTTTGTTGTTTGATTGGTTTTGAAAAATGGCATGACCACTGATTTGATCCAGGATCTCGTTGAATACCTCCAGATTAACATGGAGTTTCTTCTGGAATAATGAAGGGCAATGTTCTGCAAAGTGACTGAGAAGAGGGAGTTGTGAGGCCTTAGGTATGGGCTCCCCCGGATGTTTGAGGGTGTATGCAGCCTCAACCTCATCATGTAGCGCTTTGATTCTATCCAGAAGCTGGGTATAGGGTGCAGCAATCATCACTGTCATTGAGACAGTTGATTTGGAATCAACTGACATGGAAGAGGCGAGTGAGGATGCTGGAGAGGGGGGGGACAGCACCATGGGGCTCAGTGCAGGGGAGGACTCCTCCGAGGTGTCAGACAATGTGTCCATCCAATCTGTAAGATCACTGTCATCATCAAAACTCGCACTGATTGCATCATTCTGCATCTGTGCAGTAGTGAGTGTAGCATCACCAAGCAGTTGTAGTATCTCTATGTGAAGGGAGGTTCGTGTTCCTTGGTGATCTTCACCTCTTATCTTCACTTTCTCTCTTCTACATGGTCTCTTACTTACTACCATTTGATTCCCCTTTCAATTTGCTATTTACTACTTCTTTTCCCAGCCTTCTAGGCCTAATCCTAGTGTTGTGGTGCATTAGCCACTCTTTGTTTACCTTTGTCTACCTTGAAGTGCACTTAGTGTAGCTGAGTCCAGTGCTGAGCCCCTTGGTTGCTCACACTGGACTCTAGGTACTGTGTACCCTCATATCTGTCTTCAATCTATGGTTGCTCACACTGGACTCTAGTCTGGTATTTTCCCAAGCTCCCTAGAGCTATTAGAGTTGATTAGGTGACCTTTGGACACCTCTAGCCTTCTCTGTTGCTAACAGTTCGGGGCATCCTGGTGATCAACAGACGTTGGTATGTGCAGTATCAAAGGCACTGTATTTTTTTTTCTACTGTACTGTTATCTATACTATGATCTACACTATGGTTTTACTTGCCTTCGAAGCAATTTTCAAACTATCGTAGGCCACAGCAGATGAGTGGAGGTTAGTGTGACACTACCTCTTGCAGAGAAAAAGATTGGTCAGAAGCTTGTCAAGTATTTCATTGAAAGAATGCAGTGATATTTGCTTCTGTGTAATCATTTGAAAGAGGGTAAGTTTGCCATTGGGAGTGGTCCCATAGTCCTTCCTGTTCCAGGTGCTTCAGAATAGTCTCTATGGTAATGCCTGAGAATGCCCTTTCATCGCTGAAAATGTGTTCTAGAAAACTGATGGTCTTGTCCTTGCTGAGGACCCAATGGATGGACATTGTATCCTTTTGCACCCTAGGATCCATAGATTCACAGTATGCATCCACCAGTCAGAATGTCTGGTTTGGGGTATTGGCAAGCTGTTTGGTGACTGCTTAGCTACCACAACCTGCAGGGACCACCCATAACTGCACACTGAAGACAGTGAAAGTGGCATGTCATGCTTAGTAAGAAATGTCAGATAATTTGACCCAATCTAAGACTTGGAGTTACACCCACCCTTCCAAGCTGCATGATTTAGAAAATTGAACTATGAATGAGGGGATGCAGCACAATGAGTAGGTGTTACGACCCTAGACTCGAAGTCACGGGCTCACTACACCGAAGCTAGGCGAAGACGAGGACGAAGACGAAGGGATAGAGGGGAGAGGAAAGTTTAGAAGCAGTAGGGATGAAACCCAAATGAACTAGCTTGGGGCTAGCTGGGCTATTGTGCTGGGTATATATACTATTGTACATGAGGTAGGGGTGAGGCATACATGAGGAAAACATAAGGCATGACATCACAGTGACATCACTATGACATCATGGTCTGGACCAGCCTAGGCCTGAGCCACATGGAAAGCACATGGCCAAGGTCTGGGTGAGTCCATAGATATGAGGAGAGATAAGACAAGATAAGATCTGATAAGATCTTAAGATAAGATAGAGAGCGATTAGATAAGATAGAGAGCGATTAGATAAGATAGAGAGCGATTAGATAAGATAGAGAGCGATTAGATAAGATGAAAAGAAAGGGAAAGAAAAAGAAAAGAGTACGTATCATAACAGTAGGGGTGAGGAAGAAGTAGTGGGACATGTTTGTGAGTCAATTGATGCCATCAGTATAGATTACCACACCATGATTTCATGACTACAAGAGAAAGGCTACACATGACTACAGCTTTAGAGGGGACAACATGTGATATAACATTATCCTTCAACCAATACTTGTTTAGCCAAAAATCACTCAAAAATTCACAACTACTCTCCCTTGTCAAACAAGCATGAGCTTCCTTGCCAAACTTGGGGATTAAATGGATGGGGGAGCATATGTGTGAGATAGGGACAACACTTCTGAGTCTTTCCATGCTTGATTTCATTGCCCTTCTAAGTAAATGCATCCCTGTTACAGGATGAATGTTACCCAAATTTCCTGGCTGTATAATGACATTGAAGCATTGGACATAGGTAGTGAAATAGTCCATATCCAATGGGTGAAATATCAGCCTGAGCTGGGCAACCATATGACCTGTCATCAGTATGTTAGTAATGCACTATCACAGTGCTTGACCATACCCTCAATGCCTTGCTGAGGCCAATCACTATTGGGACCAGGTCTCAATATGACTGTATCATAGAGACCATGCAGGTGATTACCAGAGGGGGGAAGCACTCTCAGAGTCTGTGGGGCATCAATGTTTTGTACCTTGTGATAGACAAACTGTTGTGGATGCAATCAAATGGCAGTGGGTAATGGTACATCACACCAGAGATGGGGTGGTTTGAATGATTCTTGGCACATTGCAGAAATTCCCCAATAGCAGGGCAAAGGTCAGGTAGTTTGAAAAGAATGGTGGCATTGTCAATAGTCATGTGATGGGATGGCTTAGTCATGAGGTGAAAAGTGGTGGTGATACTGGAGAAGGTGCAGTGGGGTTTCAGAGCATTGGGGATGGAGTCACTTGCAGGGCATTGGTGATGACAAAATAATTGACAGGCAGGTGAGGCAGATTCATGTGGTCATGAAGAGAGCAATTGTTAAAATTGAGCTTGATGTCATGCTCCTCCTCCAAGTCATCATCATCTTCACTGGGATTACTCTCATAGTGAGTTTCAAAATGTGTAGCGACATTGAAACAGAAGCACTTGTCAGAGCAATCAAGATAACGGGCTATTTGGTCATAGTAATTTTGATTGTTACTTAGCTGAGCAGGAACCTTAACTTCCTGAACATGGGCATGCTCGGTAGCATCAGCAGACCACTGGATGACAGGCCCTGAGCATCAGATGTTGGAGACCATGCTCTGCAGTAGTTCAAGCTTAGGGATCTCCCAGGCATCTCAAACCCCAGCCTGCATGATGGCATCTTTGTTATCATGAAAGAGTTGCAGTGTTCATCAATCTGCTGAATAAATGATCAGTGAAAACAGGGGCCTGTGTGAGATAGTGAAAGTCGACCAGAGCACAAACTGCAATGAGAAACCAACAGGGAACTGCTGCAGAAATGATGCCAATGATGTAGCATTGAATGGCATGCTGGTCATGTCCAGTGACTTGCTTCAACTTTGATATGCCATCTTTGAACCCACAATACTCCACCATGGTTTGGAGGAGACTAAAGCAAAAATCAATCTTGGGAGGAGTGACAACTTCAATACACCATTTGATGTCATGGTCCCAGGAAAAATGGTGAAAGTGATGGAGGGGCTCTACATGAAGGAACTGTGAGGGGCAGGACAAGGGCCAGCATGAGCCTATCAGGATGTACCCCATGCAACTATGGCTCAACAACCCTGTTCAAGTGGAGAGTCTTGCAGACCTTCAGAAATGTTTTATAATGGTGGGCAGATGACTTCCCAAGTGCCTTGCATATGGCAGCCAGAGTATGTGACCATGTATGTGGATCATGGAGAAATGGATTACCAAAGTCCTTGGACATCACTGTCATAAATGGAGATGTGTTTGGATTTGTGCATGCTAAGAGGCTCTGCTCCAGTGTGTTGGCAATATAGACAGCTAGAGGGGTATAGCAGTATCACAGGTTGCCAGTTGTTCATCATGATTCTGACACAGGTGGCCATTTTTAATGGCACCAAGACCCTACTCAATGCTTGGTGGATGAGCCAATCATGCAGAAGACTTCAGACATGAGTGTCCTTATGAAGGAACTTGGGATGAGGAGTAGGGCAAGCAGTAGGTATGTATGCATTGATATCTTGAAGTGAATCTCTGGGGTGATGTTTGCTAGGCTAATGAGAAGAGGATACGCCATTTGATTTTGATTTCCACTCATTACAATGACACCTAGTACTGTTCCACCTTCAGGAAGCTTATCCTAGAATTATAGGTGAGTACAAAGTCAGTCATAAATTGAAAGAGACAAACCTGAATGGCTGAAGCATGATCTCCACTAAGCCAATTGTGATGTATATGACAGACACGAGCAGCTGATGGCCAGACTTTCCATGGGATGAAGGATATATGGGGAATGAGGAGTGGATGGCTCAAGAGGGATAACACTCGAGGGCTGGGCAATAGAATAAATGAATAGATCGCCTGGTCAGATAGTCCAGTTTCATGTGTTCACGTAACCATGGTGGTCTGCCTGGAAGACTCTCTGCATGCACCCAAAGTTCTTTGGCAGTTTGGAATGAAAGAGAGAGGTGCTTGATCTTGATTAGGTTCTCTGTCAGTCATGTAAGTAGGAAACTTGAATATTGGTGACTTACTATGTTCAGGGATAACAGAGAGTCAATAGTAAACATACTAAGTCCCAAACACATGCACCATGCAGAAAACTGCCACTCTTCGCTGGATGCGAAGGGATAAAATAGGTTCTCTCCCCACTCCTTGCAAGGCATGTGCATCTTTCCAGAATGAATCCATAAATGTAGAACCACCAGGAAAGGAGGTGCCACAGCCTGGATGGATGGATGTGAATGACTGCCATGTATCTGAGATGTCCTCCACTTCCATCCTGATATCTCCCATATTATCATCAATGCCCTGGGACCACTGGTCAGAAGGAGGATGCAGGGAATTGTAGTGATCAATGTCCATGTCCGTCTGGATGTGTGAATCCAAGTCAGGATTGCAAGGTGCTTCCAGTGGATCTTGAGGAGGCTGGTAAAGTGTCCTCAAGGCATGGTCCTCATACCAGCCCACTGTTACAATACATATTCTTTTTCTCTTTTTCATATTATCTAATCTCCTTTTATCTTATCTTGAGATCTTATCAGATCTTATCTACTCTTATCTCCCCTTTTATCTATGGACCCACCTGGACCTTGGTCATGTGCTTGCCATGTGGCCTAAGGGCTAGACCGGTCTGGACCATGATGTCATGCCTTATGCTTCGCTCATGTATGCCTCACCTTAACCTCATGTACAGTAGTATATATACCTAGCCCAATAGCCCAGCCAGCCCCAAGCTAGTTCATTTGGGTTTTGGCCTTAACCAGCTTCTCAGGTCTCCTTGTCAAGTTTGGGCCTCACTCCGAGGGTTCTCAGGGGCGAAAGGGTCCCGAAAGGGTACTAGAAGTTCGACCGACATCGGAGATTGAAAGTCCGACGCTAGTCCAATTGGTAGGTGTCGAGATAGAGGCCTTCCGAAGGAGGCCGACGAAGTTCCGACTAGCGGAGCGGAGCGGGGGATGGCCGAAAGGGCCGACAGAGGTTCTGGCTAGCGGAGCGGAGTGGAGGTCGGAGGAGGGCGTCGGGTTCAGCTCGTGCGCTGCCCCCTTGTACAAGCTCGGCCCTTGTATTTCGGAGGCGGGCTAAGTACAGAGAGATCGGAGGGACTCAGAGGAGAGGGATGGAGTCTCGGAATGGGGAACTTATGTCGATATTCGTACTGAGGGGACATCGGGGTACCATACGGGTATTTATACACTACAGCGGAGCTGAGGCGGTACAGTATCGGGATGTCGGAACTAACATACAGAGGTATGGAAATTTTCAAGGGGAAGTAAGTGTCAGAAAACTTCACGACAGAATGAAGGCTAACAGCAGAGGAATGGAAAAGATAAAGGACATATCTACAAGCAGATAAGATCGTGACGGAGCGCTCACCAACAGCCAATCACAGGCCAGGCCGAAATCCTGGAAAGTGGTGCGACCCTTCGGAGCGCCACGCGGTGCAGGCACCGTGCTGTGCCTAATCGGCCCGGTGGCCCCAAATGGATAAAGCCCCCTAAGATGATCACATGACCCACAGGGGGTCAACCCAATATAGACGAATGGTGGTTACGAGTCAAGACCAACAGCGGCCGACAGCGGCAATCACTCGGATGCAGTGGCAGAGTGGTCGGCAGGCTTATTAAGCGTCGGACTTGGTCGGGAATGGGTCGGAGGGTGTCGGAGAGGTGGGCGGAGGTGTCGGAAAGGGTGCGGAGGCGTGGGAAACGGTCGGGCAAGGCATGGTCATGACAGTATCCCCCCCTTAGGGCCTGAACCCCTGAAGGCCATAGTAGGAAGTGCCTTACTGATGTCAGAGCTGCACATATGAGTTGTTTTAGTGATGCAGTCGGTAGCCCGCATGACCCGGAGGTGACAGATAGTAGTGTTCGGGGTCTGCGGAGGATAGACCGACGATATGTAGGCAGAGTGGCAGTCAATGGCGGAGCGGTGGTAGCGGCCTTCGGAGCGGGGAGTGGCGGAGGGTAGCGGATAGTGGTCGGAAACTAGGTCGGAGGCTGTGGGCTGTGGCGGCGGCGTCTTAACTAAGCGAGAAAGAAGGAACTACATAAAACAAAAAGAAAAAATCAGAGAAAAAGGGGTCGGAAAAGCAAAGCGGAGGCTAAGTCGGGGCGGAGTAGGGGCCCGGCTTGTGGGGGTAGTGACTGTGGAAGGAAGCCACAAGGTCCGAGGCATTCTCGAGTTCGGTGGCCAACAGCCACGAGGTTTCTTCGTCAGTACCCTCATAACCAGCCCAGCGGATGAGATACAGCAGTTGGCAGTGTCGGCGGTGGCGATCTATTTTTGAGTCAAGGATCTCCGATACCTCATACTCAAGTTCACCTTCGACTTCAACTGGCGGAGGCAGAGGTTGGTGCCGATTCGGGAAGGGGTTGGCTGCCGCAGGCTCTAGTTGCGACACATGGAACACTGGATGGATGGAGCGCATACTGTCGGGCAGTTTCAGGGTGACCGAGTGAGTGCCGGGTCGGGCGATGATGTCGAATGGGCCTAGGTATTTCTCGGTGAGCTTGACCGAAGGTCGGGTGGAGCGGAAATACTTCGCCTTGACATAGGCTTGATCACCGACATCAAATTTCGGCGGCAGAAGGCGCTTGGCATCGGCGGGTCCCTGGTAGCGCTCTTGGGCGGCGGCCATTTTGGCTCGGAGGAAGTCGTGGAGGGCGGAGAGCTTCATAACATAGTCATGGGCTTTCGGAGAGGTGAGGTCTTGGTCGGTAGTGACCGACAGGTTCGGATGGTAGCCCTTATTAGCGAAGAAGGGCGAGATACCAGTGGTGGCGCTAGGCGCATTGTTGAAAGCGAACTCGGCTAGTGGCAAAAGCTCGGCCCAGTTGTCCTGCTGGTAGTTACAGTATACCCGAAGGTACTGCTCGAGGGTTTGGTTCGTGCGCTCGGTTTGGCCGTCACCTTCGGGGTGGTAACCCGATGTGAAGTGGAGGCGCATATTCAAGGCCTTACCTAATGAGCGGAAGAAGTGCGACACGAATTCGGGACCTCTGTCGGAGGTGACATGAGCGGGTACACCGTGTTTAGAGAAGACATGGGTGAGGAAAAGCTTAGCGAGCTCGGCGGAGGTGATGGACTCATGGGTCGGCAAGAAGATTGCCTGCTTAGAGAGGCGGTCGACGACCACAAGAATGGCGGAGAAGCCATCGGAGGTGGGGAGGTGTTTGATGAAGTCCATGGAGATGGAGTTCCAGGGCCTCTCGGGGACGGGGAGTTGCTTCAACAGGCCGTATGGGCGGTGCCGCTGAGATTTGCTTCGGCCGCAGGTGGTACTCGAGCGGACATAGTTCTTTACGTCGGTCCGAAGGTTTGGCCATACGTATTCGCGGCGGATGAGCTCGAGGGTGCGGTTTTGCCCGAAATGGCCCGCAAGTGGGTGGTCATGGTTGAAGCGGAGTACCTGGAGGCAGAGGTCATCAATGTCGGGGACAAAGATGCGGCCGTCCAGTTGGAGTAGGCCATCAGCCTCTAGCGACCAGCGCGGTGCTGTCGGAGTCGGAAGGTGAGCGGCGGAGATGGGGTCGGACGGAAGGGCGGTGATTATGTCGGAGCGGAGGCGCTCGACATCGAAGAGTGCGGCAGCCCGCAACACAGGGGCCAACAGGTGGGTGGTGTGGAGGGACGATGCGAGCTGTTCCTGGGTGAACATAGGGCGGAGGTTATGTGGATTTACCTGCACATAGTCCCTATCCCCCCCTTTTGGGTAGACGTCCCACCGGCGGGTGAGTGCATCGGGTTTAGCCCCTAGGCAGCCTGGTCGGAAGCGGATCGCAAGGTTGAACTGGGAGAGGTACTTGGACCACCGAGCCTGCCGACGGGTTAGGACCTTAGAGGTAGCAAAATACTCAAGGTTTTTATGGTCGGTCACCACATCGACGGGGGAGGCGGAGCCCTCTAGGTAATGCCGCCAGTGGCGGAAGGCCTCAAAAATAGCCAACAACTCCTTGTCATGAGTGTTGTAATTGAGTTCCGGAGCGGTGAGGGTGCGGGAGTAGAAGGCGACCGGGTGGATCTCACCATTGGCACAAGTAATGGACAACATACCAGCGATGGCATAGTCTGAAGCGTCGGTCTCTACTGTGATAGGGGCGTCGGGAACCCAATGGGTAAGGATCGGAGCGGAGGTGAAGGCGGCCTTCAGGCGGTTGAAAGCGGAGCGGCACTCCTCGGAAAAATTCCAAGGGGCATTTTTTCGGGTGAGTCGGGTGAGCGGAACGACGATGTCGGAGTAGTTATTAATAAATCGTCGGTAAAAGTTCGCAAACCCGAGGAAAGATTGGATGTCTCGGACCCGACGCGGTTCAGGCCAGTCGCGGATGGACTGAACCTTGTCGGCGGACATGGTGAGCCCTGCAGGTGAGAGGACATAGCCAAGGTACTCGACAGAGTCTCGGTGGAACTCGCATTTTTCGGGCTTGGCATAGAGGCCATGGCGGCGCAGCCGACGGAGGACCTCTTTCACATGTTGGCGGTGCGACTCCAGATCCTGCGAATAGATTAGGATATCATCGAGGTAGACCACCATGCAGACATCGAGCATGTCGGCGAAGATACTATTGATGAACCGCTGAAAGGCGGCCGGCGCATTAGTAAGACCGAAGGGCATGACCCGCCACTTGTAGGACCCATAGCGGGTCCAAAAAGCGGTCTTCCATTCATCGCCGTTGGCGATGCAGACGAGGTGGTAGGCATGTCGGAGGTCGATCTTGGAGTAGACTTTTGCGCGGCTCAGAGAGTCGAGAAGGTCGGAGATGAGCGGGAGTGGGTAGCGGTCCTTCTTGGTGATCTTATTGAGTCCTCAGAAATCGACGCAGAGTCGGAGAGAGCCATCCTTCTTTTTTACAAAAAGGACAGGGGCACCGTGAGCAGAGGTAGACTGTTTGATGAACCCATAACTGAGATGCTCGTCAATGAAGGTTCGGAGGGCCTCAAGCTCGGGCGGCGAGAGGGAGTAGATGGTGCCGATAGGCGGAGTGGCGCCCTCCTCGAGATCTATCTTGAGATCGAAGCTCCGATGGGGCGGGAGTTCGGTAGCCTTTGCCTTACTGAAGACATCGGCGAATTCATGGTAGTCAGAGGGGACCGACGACAGATCGGGAGGTGCGGGCAGAGCGGAGGAAGTGCGCAGCTTCACATCATCGGGGTGCAAATGGAGGGTGAACTGCTGTGAGCCAGGAAGCGCACAAGCACGGACAAATGCGGCGGCACCGATGAGCGAAATATGCGGAGGTGAGTTGGCCACCTTAGCGGAAGGTGTCGGAGGTGATGTCGGAGGGTCACCCGAAGGTGTGGAAGGGTCGGAGGTTGTCGGGTCCGAAGCGGTAGTAGCGTCGGGGGTTGACGGAGTGGCCAGGGGCGCTGGCATTCCCTGCGGCGGTGGTCGGAACGAGATACTGCCCAATACCCAGTCAATCAATGGATTGAAGTGGGTGAGCCAGTTGTGTCCTAGAACCAAAGCACAAGTAGAATCCAACGGAGTAACATAAAATGAGACATCGGTGACATCGCCAGAAGGAAAACGGACAGCAAGATCTACTACTTGGGTAATGACGGCATTGGAACTACCATCAAACAGTCGGAGCGGGATGGGCGGAGAAACGGACTGAACAGGAATGGAATATTTTTGTACTATAGATGGATCTACGAAACAATGAGAGGAACCAGAATCGATCAATGCACGAAGGTTATCTACAGAGTATTTCGGAAGGGAAACGGACGGAAGTAACGAATTCGGATCGGAGAGAGCGGATGCGTTGAGACGGAGGTCGGGTACTGCACAAGCAGGGTCAACGCATCCTCCAGGCTGTGCAGGCTCCCTGGAGGAGCGGACTATTTTTTTGGCTCCGAAGGCCCCGCAGCGGGGGTCGGAGGAGCATCGGCGGTGGCCGCACGGGCCTTGGCAGCCTGAGAGGTTGACTTCGGGCAGTCCTTAGCAGAGTGGCCAGGCTCACCGCAGAAGAGGCAGAGGCCATTCTTGAGGCGGCGAAGCCTTTCGGCAGCGGTCAGCTTGCCGTCCTTGCCGAGCAGGTGCGCAATGTCAGACTTGGGTGTGTCGGCCTTTTGGCTGCCCGATGGCTTCGGCTTGGCATTTGCGTCGGCCTTGGTGGCGGAGGTTGAAGCGGGAGGGTTCAGCTTGCGATCGGGGGTGTTTGCGGAGGAAGATTTGTCAGCGGAGGGTTTGGTGGAGCGAGATACTTCCGCCTTGCGCTCCCAGTATCGGGCGTCAATGGTTTGTGCCAGCTCCCGAAGTTCATACAGAGTGGCAGGTTTCCCGACACGGGAAATTTCATCCTTGATCCGATCGGGGAGGCCGGAGTAGAAGCGGTGGCGGAGCGCACCTTGGCCGTAGTCCTTGACCTGGGAGGCCCAGTGGTTGAACTCTACCACGTACTTAGCAATATGGGAGGTTTCTTTCATGACGAGATTTTCGAGCTGTTGGACCGCATCAGCGATGGAATCGTGTGGCCCAAAGTTGACCGTCAGTTCATGAAGGAACTGTCAGTAGTCGTCCATCCAGAGTGGACGGGTCAGTGGGTCATCAGGATTTAGGAGGTCGGGCTCGAACCAGGCCAGAGCCATGCCCTTGAGGTAGGATTGGGCGAAGGTAACTTTGGCTTGGTCGGTCCGAAATGCCCAAGGGCGGTCCTGGAAGTTTAGCTCGCACTGAACTAAAAATTCTCGGAGTTTTTTGCTGTCGGAGCCGTCGAAAGTGTCGGGCTCCCGAACTTTTGTTTTCGGAGTTGAGTCTCCGGAGCGGGAACTGTTGCGGGCTAGAGCATGGATAGCCCTAGTCAGAGCGAGGATGGGATCCTCTGGTGGCTCAGCTGGATCTCCAGGGATACCCCCTTCACTGCTGCCCCCACCATCGGGATCATCATCGGGGTCATTGTCGGGATCACCACCACTGCCAGCAGGGTGTTGCGGAGTGTGAAAAGGATTGGTCTGGCAGTTGGAGCGGCCAGCTTGAGAGGCGGAGTCGCCAAAGGGTGGGTCGGAAGCGGCTTGACGTCGGGCAGAGAAGGAGTGGAACTGTTCGACCACTGAGGGTTGCCTTCGAGGGTTGGCAAAGGCAGTAGCCAGAGCCTCGGCAGCTGCCCTTTGTTGGGTACATGCCCGAGTCTGCATAGTTTTCAGCAAAGAGAGTGTAAATGGAGCTCGTACAAGTGTGAGTACGAATATACTGTCAAGTTCGGGCCTCACTCCGAGGGTTCTCAGGGGCGAAAGGGTCCCAAAAGGGTACTAGAAGTTCGACCGACATCGGAGATTGAAAGTCCGACGCTAGTCCGATTGGTAGGTGTCGAGGTAGAGGCCTTCCGAAGGAGGCCGACGAAGTTCCGACTAGCGGAGTGGAGCGGGGGATGGCCGAAAGGGCCGACAGAGGTTCTGGCTAGCGGAGTGGAGCAGAGGTCGGAGGAGGGCGTCGGGTTCAGCTCGTGCGCTGCCCCCTTGTACAAGCTCGGCCCTTGTATTTCGGAGGCGGGCTAAGTACAGAGAGATTGGAGGGACTCAGAGGAGAGGGATGGAGTCTCGGAATGGGGAACTTATGCCAATATTCGTACTGAGGGGACATCGGGGTACTGTACGGGTATTTATACACTACAGCGGAGCTGAGGCGGTACAGTATCGGGATGTCGGAACTAACATACAGAGGTATGGAAATTTTCAAGGGGAAGTAAGTGTCAGAAAACTTCACGACAGAATGAAGGCTAACAGCGGAGGAATGGAAAAGATAAAGGACATATCTACAAGCAGATAAGATCGTGACGGAGTGCTCACCAACAGCCAATCACAGGCCAGGCCGAAATCCTGGAAAGCGGTGCGACCCTTTGGAGCGCCACGCGGTGCAGGCACCGTGCTGTGCCTAATCGGCCCGGTGGCCCCAAATGGATAAAGCCCCCTAAGATGATCACATGACCCACAGGGGGTCAACCCAATATAGACGAATGGTGGTTACGAGTCAAGACCGACAGCGGCCGACAGCGGCAATCACTCGGATGCAGCGGCAGAGTGGTCAGCAGGCTTATTAAGCGTCGGACTTGGTCGGGAATGGGTCGGAGGGTGTCGGAGAGGTGGGCGGAGGTGTCGGAAAGGGTGCGGAGGCGTGGGAAACGGTCGGGCAAGGCATGGTCATGACACTCCTCTTCCCTTGTCACTTCTCTCCCCTCATCTCATCTAGCTTCAGTGTAGCGAGCCTGTGACTTCGAGTCTAAGGTTGTAACACCCACTGCATAGCAGAGCCCTGTTGTTGGCTGGTTCATATGCTGAAGCACATTAGTCTTGGAGCAAAACTTCTTTCTGCACTGCAGACACCTGATTTTCTTCGATTTTCCATGATTGGTTTTCACCTTAGCATCTTCAGACAGGGGGAGAAGCATGTCATGAAGGATAAGCGAAGTGTATGCTGCCTAAGTATCACACTGCAGCAGTCAATATTTAACACTAGGGAAAATGTAGTGGAAAATGCGAAGATGAAACTTGAAAATGTAACCAACATTTTGCTGTAGGTGGAGCTTTAAATATTATTATTGGTGTTGGAGATTGAATCACCCCTGTGTGATGTACATTTTTGGTACGCTTTTTTACCTGCTTACATAAGCGCTTAGAGCGCACTTAGTAGTACACTTTGGTACTATTCCCTCAGTAGTTGAGTCACTACTGAGGGTAAGTCTAGGTATTCCTACCAGTACACTACTTACTGATCTCCTGTAGCTGTTTATGTTGTGACATGGTCCCTTGACCTGTCTTTGTTTGCACCAGTAATATCTTACATAATATTTTCTGTATGGGTCAACTGTTTATACCTAACTCCATACTTGTTCCTACTATTACCTTCTATCAAATAGAAGCTTCCTTACTCATCCATCTCTCAACAGGTTATGAGCCCCATCAAGCTCTAACTTCTAATTGATATTCCATAACTTGCCCAACTACTTTTATTCGATATGTCAAACTCACCTCAGTCCATGTCTGTGGGACAACCCGGTCCCTCAGCAGCCACCTCATCAAGTGTTTCATCTGCGAACAGGGTCGCAGCACCCTCGAGTTGCCTATATGACATACCATCTCTTGCAGTTGATGGTTTGAACTACCAGATGTGGAAGTTCCAAGTCACTAAAGTACTAGGTATTCAAGGACACTGGGAGGTTGTGGGTGGAAGTAATACTACACCTCCGAATGTGACCACCCACCCAGATGAATGTGCTGAGTGGGTGATGAAAGACAATGAGGCCTGTGCCCAAATTACCCTGACACTCAAGGATGAACCTTTGAGTGGAGTTATGTATGCCTCATCTGTGGCTGAGACTTGGAAGAAGCTCAGCGAACACTATGAAGGCAAGGGGAAACAGACAATTGCATATCTTATAGGAGAACTGTTTTGTGGCACCCTGGTAGAAGATACACCAATGGAGATGCAACTGAATGTGATGTGGCAGAAGTCACTCATTCTGAGCTCACTTGGACAGCCTCTTGATGAGAGTCTGGTCATGATAGCCATGGTCATCTTGCTACCACAATCATACTCGACCCTTCAGACCATCCTCATGTCAATGAATGACAAGTTGACAATTGATGTGGTGATTTCTCAGGTCCTCATAGAGGAGAGAACTTTCCAGGGCTCACAAGCACATAGTGCGCTTGCAGCAACGACTTTGAGTGCAAAGTCAAAGTTGAAAGGGAAAGGGAAGGATAAGTCGAAGATTAAGTGCTACAAGTGCAAGGAAGTCAGGCATACAAAGGACAAGTGTCTGCAGAAGGCAGCTGGTGAGGCAAAGGCCTCATCAAATGGGAAGGAGGACAAGGAGAAATCTGGAGACAAGGGCAACCTGACGCTAAGGTTGCGCAGGTGCAGGAACTCAGGGAAAAGTCATTAATACAACTGTTCATAGCTCAAAAAGGTCCAGTAATGAGTCCAACCAAATGGGTGGAGGACTCAGGTGCATCGGCACACATGTGCTGTCAGCGGAGGTGGTTTGCCTTGTTTAGGGTCTTGGAACCATCGGAGCCAGTAGTCATCGGTGATGGAAGATCCATGATGGCAGTTGGGAAGGGCCAAGTGGAGCTTGACATGCAGGGAACCTGCAGTGGAGGTAGACAGACCATGCTATGGGATGTCTACTATGTACCAGACCTGGATACAAATCTGGTCTTGGTACCTTGTCTCACTTCGAAGGGTCTGCAGGTGACATTCGAGAAAAATGCCTGCAGGATACTGGCTGGCAACATGGTTGCAGCTGTGGCAGAGAAATGGAGGTCACTCTATGTACTAGATGCGATGGTTGTCTCTCGCAACCCATGTAAGGACCTCGAAGGCACCTTTGGCCACCCGGCATCGGCGCCTTGGTCATGCGAACACAAGGCATGTCCTGAAGCTTGAAGAGCAGGACATGGTTACCAGCATGGAGATAGTTGGTCACGGAGTCATAGTACTCATGACTGCAGGGGCTGCCTCAAGGGGAAGCAGCAGTGGAACCCTATATCTCAGAAGTCAGGTGTGGAGAACCCACGACTTCTGCATCGGACGCACTCAGATGTCTGTGGTCTGATGGAGACACTCACCCATACTGGCCACAGGTACTTCATTACATTTATTGATGGGCAGTCACACTACCTGGTGGTGAAACTACTGAAGACAAAGGACAAGGAGCTTGCTTCAACAAAGGAGTATTTTGCGATGGAGGGGGCAAGTACTGCTCTCAAGAGTTCGAGCAGTACCTGAAGTTGAAAGGGGTACACCATGAGAAGACAAATGCATACACTCCACAGGAAAATGGAGTGTCGGAGCAGATGAACCACACTCTCATGGAGAGTGCAAGAGCTATGTTAAGTGATGCTGGTCTCCCCAACAAGTATTGGGGAGATGCTATACTACATGCAGCTCATCTACAAAATTGTCTACTGACAAGAGCCCTTGAATGGCATGAGACTCTGTATGAGGCATATACCGGCAATAAACCCTCCCTGAGGATTTTCAGGTGTGAGGCTCATGTCCATATTCCTGAAGAAAAATGTCAGCAACTTGATGTAAAATCACTGGAGTGTACTCATCTTGGTTTTGTGGAGAATTGCAAGGCATACATATGCCTACACCAAGCCAGTGGGAGAATCTTCGAGTCTTGTGATGTTGTATTCAACGAAGGGGGTGGGGGACGACCTACCCAAGTTGTAGTTGACAGGATGGAACCAGTTGCTTGAAGCACGAAGCAACCAGAGGGACAAGGAAACCTGTTAGGAGGGCAGGTGCCACCAGAAGAGCAGGAGGTGAAGAACGACTCAGATGGAGGTGAGTTCTCATCGGATCAAGCTGAAATTTGGACGGCAGGTACTGCTGGGTAGCTCGAAGCTGCCGGGTCCCGATCTCGAGGAATCAGTTGAGGAAGCCACTGGGGCAGGTAATGACAAAGTTGGGCAAAATGCACCAACTCTGAAGGAGGAAACCACTGGGAAGGACCCAGGTACATCACAGGGGGTCCCTAGAATGTCCGCACGACACACTGCAGCATCGTGAGGTCTGCCAGTTCCTTATCCACAGCCAGTGCCCACACTGGCTGTGAGGAGGTCATCCTGGGCTAAAAAGCCACCAATTAGCAATGATGACCCAAGATATTTTGTCAATGCTTACCAGAGGGGCACCTTGATGCAAAGGAAGGTCGACAAGAGGCCCAACAACAAGCAGCAACGAGGTAGTAGTGGTGTGGGGGGAGATGCGAGTGCGAGCGAGCCAAACATGTCACACTGTGACAGTGACACGAGTGAGCCACAACACAAAGCTTACAAAGCAAGCTCTGCACGCGACCACGAGCCAACAACCTTCGAGGAGGCTGTTGGCTGCATGGATGGTGATCGCTGGTACTCAGCGATGGCCAAGGAACTCTCGATGTTCAAGAGGCTTGATTTGTATGAGGCCGTTGAGCATCCTCGTGGTATGAAAGTCAGAGATTCGAAGTGGGTATACAAAATTAAGAGGGGACCAACAGGCGAGATAGAAAAGTACAAAGCTCGCCTTGTTGCGAAGGGATTCACCCAGGTGCATGGGGTGGATTATACTGATACTTTTGCCCCTGTGACGAAATTTACTACCATTTGAATCTTGCTAGCACTTGCTGCCAAGTATGATCTCAAGTTACCTTGCTTGCAAGGTCTCTCCAACCCCAATATTCGTGAGAACGGAGTCCCGGCAAATGCCGTTGGTGCCCTTCACAAACCCATATTTCGTGAGAACGGAGTCCTGGCAGATGCCGTAGACGAACTCCGAATGTAGTCCACATCTCCCTCACATTTACCTCAACCTCTAACACTCCTTCTTATGCACAGGCCACATACATGGATCCAGAAGCAAGGTAACCACTTCGAAGAAAAGGTAAAACTAAGTCAGTCCCATCTCTCTCACATCATCCTCTACCTCTGACACTTGTTCTTATGCACAGGCTGGATGATATCTCCGTCTTCTTTGTAAACTATCCTGTTTGATTACATGTAAAAATAAGTTCTCCAAATTTCCGCATATCATATCCTGTACCTTAGCCAGTAGCCCTATCTTAGCATCCGAGTATGGCCACTCCACTACCTGCTGATCTTAAATCGACCATCTTTCCACCTCGCATGTCTGGTAATGTGGCATCTGACTACATTTTCTCGTCGTAGCGCAAGCAAGGTACAAAGGCCGTGACAGCAGCATTTCCCGAGTTACATCAAATGGATGTCAAGTCTGCATTTCTCAATGGCAGGCTCGATGAGGAGATCTATGTACGACCACCCCCTGGCTTCTGGGACTCACCAGACATTGTCTGGAGGTTGCACTGTGCTCTCTATGGACTGAAGCAAGCCCCGAAGGCTTGGTACTCTCGTCTTAGAGAGGTTTTTGAATCTCTCGGGTTCACTCAGATGAGGCCAACCACAGCCTATTCTACAAGGTAGAGGATGGTATGCTAATTATTGTGGCCATCTATGTAGATGACAAGTTGATCTTGTCGAGGAGTCGAGAGGCTATCGAGTGACTCAAAGCTCAGCTCTCAGCAGAGTATGAACTCTCAGATCTTGGAGAGGCTCACTGGGTTCTGGGGATGGAGATTATTATCTGGGACTGTGACAAGGGCTTTATTGAGCTCTTGCAAAAATGGTACATCGAGACCATTGATCTGCAGTGCTTCGGCTGCATCTGAGACTACCCCTATTGGGTATGTAGATGCAGACTGGGCAGCTGACATTAATGATCGCCACTCTATTACTGGCTATGTATTCACTCTTTGCAGTGGTGCAGTAAGTTGGTCTTCAAAGAAGCAATTTTCAGTAGCTCTTTCGAGTACTGAAGCTGAGTATATGGCCATCTCCGCTGCTGCAAAAGAGGCTGTTTGGATCTGCACTTTTCTCGGAGAAATTGACTCGGTCACATGAAAGGATCCTATCTCTCTTCATGTGGATCATCAATTTGCAATCTCCCTTGCAAGTAATGCTATGTTTCATGATCGTACAAAACATATTTCCATTTGTCATCACTTCATTTGAGAGAAGATCGAGTCAGGTGATGTTTCTGTGACCCACTTGTCTACCATCTACCAATGAGCAAGTAGCAGATATCCTTACTAAAGGACTCTCTAGGGAGAAACATATTCGTTTTTCTATGGGTATGGGTATTTTTTCTAGTTGAGATATTTACCATTGAGGGGGCATGTTGTGACATGGTCCCCTGACCTGTCTTTGTTTGCACCAGTAATATCTTACATAATATTTTCTGTATGGTTCAATTGTTTCACCCAACTCCGTACTTGTTCCTACTATTACCTTCTATCAAATAGAAGCTTCCTTACTTGTTCATCTCTCAACAGTTTACAGGTACATCTAATATGACAGTAGTTGAGTCACTACTGAGGCCTTTCCAACAGGTTATGAGCCCCACATAACACAGAGAAAATTTTATTGAAGGCAACTTGTACTCGACTCGAACAAGAAAACTACTCAACAACCATTACTGTCCTTACTTGAAAGCTAGCAGATACTATGACAGATGGACTACCTTCCCAAGCTCACACACAATGGGCAAAATTGGATGAATTATGGAAATTTGGTCCTATGTGCCATTAATGACAAAGGCTTGATGGGGTTCCTGGTCAGGTCCAAGAGATGACCTACACATCCTGCAGAGCTTGAAGGTCGAGGTGAGGGATGGACACCTTAGACCGACAAGGAACAAGATGAGGTCGCAGTATGGCGAACTGCTAACCAGTTGTGGACTCGAAGAAACACAACAGTAAACTACACAATCATTTGCAGAATCCCAGATACCATTTTCTCATCCATGCTACAGCTAAAGTCGCCACTCAAAAAGTGGGATTTCCTTGAAAATCGCTTCGGTTGGGTTCCGAGACCCAACAGTTGGCTAGTTGTTGAAGAAGCCATGCAGTGAGGCAACTCATTTCCCAGGCAGGATGCAGCTGAGGAAACTGCTCATCCATATGGCAACAGTGACAATGAACCAGAAAACTTACCTGAGGGGAGCTCTGAGGCTCTCGAACCTCAAGAAGACCCTGCAGAGAGTCCAGATGACTGCACCGAGACCAAATCTGGGTACCTAACACCCGAGACCAAGGTCGTTGAGAGGAAGAATATGGAACCTAACCCACTGGTGGTTGAGGTTGGTGGTGCAGAGCTGGAACTGTCAGATGAACATGAAGATATGGGCAAAGCACCTGATGAGGGTGGTCAGTGTGCGAGTGATGAAGTCAAGGAGAGCTGGGACCTACCTGAGCCAAGCTCGAAGGCTCTTGAACTCAAATGTGATGCCACCAGACCAGCTGGTAGTCACCTCAAAAGTGGGCTGCTACTGTCCTTTGAAGAGGATCAGTGCACCCAGATGCACAGCGATGAACCAATCCTCGAGATACCTGATCCACCCAGTACCCACACTGAATGCCCTGTCCCACGAGTTGAATCCCCTACACTACAGAACGACCCCGAGGAGACAGGAAGTACCCTAGAGGACCCCAGTGAGGAGTTGGAAAGGTCCTCACAGCTGCGAGAGACTGAGCAGCCCAAACCTCATCGAGATCACACATCCAAAGGAAAACTAACTTCACATTGACGAAGAATGCTTTACCTCGGACACCCCACCTAACAAAGTTTGGGGTATGGGGGTGCCTGGAACTCCTCGAGAGGGTTTGGGGGATAGCACAGACACTGAGTCAAAGATGATGAAGCTGGAAATAAGGGGGATTAGCGCCAAAATGGCTGGAATGCAGAATGCCTTACCCAGGCCGCCAGAACCGCCTCCTAATGGCCCCACTCGCACCTCTAGTACCTTCAGCAACCCCCGTCGATGTGGAAGACTGAAAGCAAAAGCTGAAAATGTCAGTAACATGCATACGAGGTGAAATGCCTGTCATGCACGAGCGGTCCTTGTGTGGCCACTTACACCACTCCTCGTGCCCTCAAATTTGATCCCTGGAACCTATCGGAGGGTTATGGTCAATGAATTTAGGCTATGGCAAGGTCAGATGTGTGAGATGAGACGAAACGAGAGGTGGCATGTACCAAATGGCTCGCATCCTCATGTGGCTGTTTCTACCCTTCTCAACACCCTCGAAACAGCTCTGATACCTTATGAAAGGGTTACAGGTGGTCAACGTACACTGTAACGAAGTCAGGAGCACCAGGGAAGCCCAAACAAGAGGGTACCTGTACCCCAGTGAAAACTGGACATCACCAGGTGTGACCGTAGATTGTGAGGCATGAATTTCCTTATTAGGATTATGCTTAGATAGTATCAAATATTAGCAAATCTCAAATGCAGGCTTTGCAACATGTCGCTTTACCTTTTGCAAGTGGGATCTGCCCAATATCGTCGACCTCGGCTTTGCAATCATTGCAATGCAAAGCATTACTTAGCTTTGCGAACATGCAAAGCAAAGTAGTGCTTTGCACTTATTGCACTAACTACTTACATGCAACAGGATTCCGAACAGCAGCCCACTGCCCGCAAACTTTACGACTGCGTCTGCATCAAGCACGGCTATGGACGCATTCACAGTGTAAGGAGGGCAAGCCCCTCCTTACTGACTGTAGATACATACTTAGAACTGAAGGGTGTGTTGCTCCTATGTGGTCTAGGGGCCAGTGCGGAGTCCGTTGGACTCCGGTACTGTATAGGTATTACATAATGGTGAGCGCCAGCACATAGCGGGCGCTCGATACACATAGAGGTTTTTCCTTAACTTCTATTCTACCCTACTTCGACACTCGAATATAACACCGGTTGTGTTCATATCGAGTGACCAGTAACTAAGTGGAACAGAAGGACAAGACTTTACATTTTTTTGAACATCCGAACGTGTTATGGCACCCAAGTCGAACAAGGGATCCGCACTGCAGAAAAAGAGTTCTCGCAGCGCATCAAAACCTCTCGAGCCCGATAAGGATCGAGAGGACTTGTATGGTGATGATCTGCCACCATCGGAGAGGACAGACAGACACCCACAAGCACGATCGTCCGAGACGATCGCGTGAGAGACCCCCAAGGAGGCCGACATCGCCATAATCCTAGATGATGGGCCTAGCGCCCTAACCGAACTGACCACCGAAACTGCTCTCGCAGAGAATACGAGAGCAGAAGGATCGGGACGAGGAAAGGAAAGAGAAGTACTCGATACCAGAAAGAAACATCCCAAACCACCCACCTTCCCTGACTTCGTCCGAGAACTCAAAGATATCCTGCAGGAGTGCACCTCCCAGTGGGAGCACTTTGGTGACCACGCTGAGCGGGGTCACCAACTACGCACCTTCAGAAAACTATACGACCTGGTGGACAGGCCCGACATCGAGAGCACACATGACAGAACCGGCGAAGACAGCCGAGCCCCCGAACGTGCAACACGGTGGGAAGTCCACTATGAAAGCGAGCCTGCAAGGTACGACCGCAGACACGAAGACACTCCACGAGGAGAGAACCCTCGTGGAGTGGGCACAGCCAGGAGCAGATCAGCTACTGAATGGCCGGATCGAGATGTCCCACCTCACATGGAAAGGGGCCTCAAGCAAGAGGAGACCAATGCCTGGGGAACCACCACTGGGCATCCAGGCGACGACCCGGATGATGACCCAGACGACGATCCAGACAACTATTACCATCGAAGAAACAATCACGATAATCGTGACGATGATCGCGGGAGAAGAGGACCCCCAGCGCCTACTCGTCGAGCCCAGAGAGATGAGGAGGAACGCGATTGCCAACTTCGAGGGCGATCGCAAGGGATTCACTCACACCGGGGAATGACGCCCGGCATGAGTGGCTACACAGAGTCGCTCCTGGAAAAATATCATCAGAGAATATACGAAGCGGTGGGCCGCCACATGGCTCCCACAGGTCCAGAAGTAAAAGCGATAAAAATCATGCAACCTAAATATTATAAAGGCCAGGACGACATCGACGCCTTCAACAAATGGGTCAACCAGATACTACGCTGGTTGAAGATATACAAGGTAACAGGCCCGGCTCGTGATGCGGACCGCATCACGTATGCCGGAACCTGTCTAGAAGGAATGGCCGTGCAGTGGTTCGATCAAGAGGTTGATGGCCCAGATCGCACGATATGCGACTGGACGTTCGAGGACTTCGTGTGCGCCATGTTCACCCGATTCATACACGAGGCGTCCGCACAGAATGCCGTGGAACGATACGACAACACCAAGTACTCCCCGGCCAAGGGAGTACTTGCCTTCTATAACGACCTGAAGCGCAGGGCATCCAGGATGGTCCAACCACCAGACGAATATTCCATGAGAAGGAAATTCGTCAACGGACTCCCTCTGCCTATAGCAGAAGGAGTCCTCAAATCGAGAGGTGTATCAGCGGAGCATACGCCGATGGACCAAATCCTGATCGAAGTACAGAGGATGGAAAGTGCACTGAAACTGATTAACAATCACACCCGGGTTCAGCAGGCTAGACAGCCTGGGACGCGACCCGTCAACTCGGACAACCGAGTTGGCAATAGACAGTACAGCGATGGTGAGTACAGGTACACCCAGAAGGGGAACGTGCTGTACAGGAAGGCGATAGACAATGCACGCTTCCAGAAAGGGGAACCGCCCAAACTGCAAGGGCAACGTGTGACTGTAACCAGTCACGAGAAGAGGAATGGACCCATAGGCCAGAGCCCGAGGAAGGACCCTGGCCCGCCGCGGCATGGGATCAAGTGTTACCGTTGCGGGAAAGAGGGGCACTATGCCAATGAGTGCAACCAAAAAATTAATCCCTCGAAAGACACTAAGGCTGGCAATGCCAGACTATTTGCCGCCGAGGTGATCGAGAACGGTGATGCTGACACGACCCCCGATACCCAAGAGGCCGAAGCGCCTCCCCACGAAGAAGTCCAGGACCGGAGTTGTGAGGAGGAAGCAGATGCCGACGACGAGGTCATCGACATCTATGGTGAATACTACGACAGTGAGGACGACGGGGAACCCATCGCATACCTCGGGTCGATGGACGCAGGCAGTGACATCGAGGAGGAACCAATTCATTATGCACGAATGGATGTCGAGGAATCTGTTGTAGAGGGAGAACCCACAGAGGACGGGCCAGACGATGATGAAGCGTCGGCTGGCGAAAGCGCAATCGAAGGAGTCATGGGCAATCCATGGGGGGTAGTGAACGCCGAAAATGAGGCCATGCCGCCCAGCGTGGATGACCACAGCTGGCACTACTCGGAACGATTCGGCCTGACCCACATCGATGACTGCCAGACGTGCCAGATCCACCGAGCTCACATCATAAGAGATGAGCTCGCCGAGGTGCCATCCCAGCTGGTCGCTCGGGTGGTCCCTCGGCAACTGAGGCGCAGGGCGTACAACGAAGGGTGGGATGCCCGAGAAGAAGCGGCCGGCGAGACGCTAGGCCCCCGCATAGGATATGTACTGTCAGAAATGAATGCTGCCGAGAATATAATTGACCTCGCCCTAGAACATCTGGAAGGCGTGATGGAAGGGAACTGGCCGACAGTCAGTGTCGAGGGGATGAACCAGACACTCCTCAGCTTGAGGTGACTGGCAGTAAGAACGTGCCAGGCGGTACATCCCAGAGAGGATGAAGCCTCAGCGAGTGCACCACCCTCGCTGAGGCAGATGAGGATAGCGAGAACAGACGTCGATAGGACGGGGGAACTAATCCAAGGCATCTGGGGAGCAATGACTCGCAACGAGTGGCGAATGCAGCAGGCATTGCAGGAGGGTGAACAACTTAGAGGAGCCCTCCGAAGGTTGGCTGACAGGCTCTCGCGGGCTCGCGAGAGCCTTGGTGGAGAACCATGCTCGTATGTGGATGTGGAGGCCCCGGCTATCCCAGATCGAATGGCCACCAACTCAGACGAGACCCGCCGATTGATGGCACTCCGTCTGACCAAAGAACCGACCCACGCATTCTGATATGGGATGCACGCCAATAGCACAGTCACCCCGAGACCAGCAGTCCCCCCACAAGCATGCGCTTGTGTAGTAGTAAAAGCCCAGGTCAACGGCTGTGAAGTGTTGACCATGATCGACACAGGGAGCACGACTAACTTCGTGAGCCCTGCCTTCGCAACTGTCGCCAAGCTACCTATGTTCACACTGGCCTCCCAATTGACGCTGCAACTGGGATGTGTCGGGAGCCGCTCTAAGATTACGCACGGCTCCCAGATGAAGCTGCATCTGGGAGCCTTCACATGCGACGCGTACTTCGATGTCACGAACATCGATCAATACGACTGCATCCTCGGAATCCCCTTCCTCCGATTGCACGGCATGCGATTAAAATTTGACACAAATACGATAGAGGTTGGGGGAGTGTCAGTCCCTGCACACACAGAACTGGACCTGTCCAGTTCTGTGGAAAATCGACCAAAGGAGAGGGGATGACGCAAGGACGTGTCGTCCCCGACACCAAGGAGCACATGACTTGCGGGTGGGGCCACACCGACGAGGAACCCAGTATTTCATTCAGGTTCGTGGGCTTCCTCCAATTGCGGATGCGGGCCATCTTGTCCTCATCCGTGTGGACGCCTCGGTCATCGATTATATGGCCAAGGCAATCTAGCTTCTCAGCGAACAGGTCGACCTTATCCCTCTCAAGGTAGAAGTCAGCCTTCACGAGCGCGTCAAGCACGAGGGACACATGCTCCACGTGTTCTTCTATTGTATCGCTGTACACGAATGCATCGTCTAAGTATGCATGTACTATCCTAGCAATATACTCCTGCAATGTCACCGTTATCAGTCGCTGAAAGGTGGCTGGTGTGTTGCAGTCTCCCTGCTGCATGACATGGCTCAGGAAGGTGCCAAAGACAGTCGAGAAGGCTGTCTTCGAGACATCGTTGGGATCGATCCTGACTTGTTCGTACGCGTTCAACAAGTCGATTTTCGAACAGTACTTTGCTCGTGCAACATCCATTCGAATCTGGTCTTGGTCGGGGAACAGGGTGACGTCCTTGACCATGTTGTCGTTGCGCTTCCGGCAGTCGACGACCATTCTGAGCTTCCCATTTTTCTTCGGGATGCAGAGCATCGGCGCTGCTTGTGGCACACTTGCTCTCTCCCACCATCCAGCCTTCGTATACAGCTGGATTTTCTCTGCCAGCTGGGGTTTCAGCGAGTCCAGGCAGCGCAGCAAATGGTAGGTATAATGCATACCCTCGTCGATCAAGGGTATGCGATGATTCACTTCTCGGAGTGGTGGCATCTTCGGCGCCACTCCCCTCATACGATGCTCATATTTTTTGTAGAGTTCTTCCCTCAGACGGGGGATATCCTCGTCTGAGTATTTTCGCAGCTTCATGTGTGCAAGCGTTGCTTGCTCTTCGCCCTCAGCTACCGACGTTGGAGGCTCAAGACTTCGTTGAGGCGATGTGATACAGAGGTTCGTGGGCCTAGTAGAGTACCTGGCACCATTCATGCCAGATGTATCCACGTACACGACACCCCTGACAGGAATCCAGAGGAACGGCCACCCCTTCCTCTGGCAGGAAATCCATGACAGATGCTTCCAGGCGATCAAGGACCTCGCCTGCAAATACCCAGTGTTGCAGCCAATAGACCCGAGATCAGACGAGCCAATCTGGCTTGTCTGCGACGCATCCCTATATGGTATAGGGGCGCTATACGGACAAGGACCGACCTGGCAAGGCTGCCGACCGGCCAGGTTCATGTCGAAAAAGCTCACAGACGCCCAACACAACTATCAGACGTAACCCTTGCCATACTCGAGGCGCTGCTGAAGTGGGAGGACAAGCTCCTGGGGTTTCACTTCAAAATCATCACGGACCACGAAGCACTCCAGTTCCTCCGCATGCAGCAACGCCTATCCAGCCGCCAGATGCGCTGGATGGACTACCTGTCGCGTTTCGACACTGAGATCATATATGTCAAGGGAACAGAGAACAAGGTAGCCGACTGCCTGTCTCAGTACTATGAGACAGACAGGGGAGACGACGCGCAACCAGAAAACGTCGAGTGGGCAACGGCCGACATTCGACTCGACCCAGAAGGGGACGACCTCCCCATCGACAGGTTGCGAGAATTGCGCCTCGCAGCAATGCGGGACGAGACGCCCAACATCAGGGAACCAGTAGAGGAGCATCGGGTAGAGGCCGACACACTGAGGGAACATGCAGAGCAGAGGAGAGAAGAACCCACTCGTGTGCCCACGAGTGAGGACCCCACTCTTCTTGACTCTGCAGGGGATCCACAGATGCTCGTCACCCACTTCCAGGGGGAGCGTGGGTTCCTCGACTGCGTGAAACAAGGGTATCCAACAGACCCTGTCATAGCGAAGGTGATCCAACACCTGGATCACCACAAAGGATTCGACATAGAGGACGGACTGGTCTACTTGAAAGCCACGGCAGGAGACAGAGTACTTTGCCTCCCCCGCATAGACTGGAGAAACGACTGACTGACAGCACAAGTGATCGAGCATGCACACAAGACGCTCGGTCACTTTGGAGCATTGCGCACGGGCGACTACATCCATAGGCACTTCTGGTGGCCTGGCATGGGCAAAGACGTCGACCGATTCTGCAGATCGTGCCCGGTGTGCCAGACCACCAAGACTGACAACACTCGACCGGCAGGATTACTACACTCCCTGCCGATCCCCAAACGGCCGTGGAACTCGATAGCGATGGACTTCGTCGGCCCCTTCCCTGAAAGCAACGGCGCCGACTATCTATGGGTCGTCTTGTGTCGACTGACATCCCTGGTCCACCTAGTGCCGGTCAACACCACCATACAAGCGTCCGAACTCGCATGGGTCTTCATTCGGGAGATCGTGCAGCTACACGGCCTCCCTGACACGATCGTGTCCGATCGTGACGCCAAGTTCACCTCGCAGTTCTGGCGCGAGGTGCACCAGCTCCTGAACGTGAAGTTACTGACGTCCACAGACTTCCATCCCCAGACCGATGGAGCTTCCAAAAGAGTGATACAGAACGTATCGCAGATACTCCGAGGACTGGTCACCCCAGACCAACGAGATTGGGCCAAAAAGCTACCGATGGTCGAATTCACTATTAACTCGAGCATCAGCAGCTCGACGGGGTTCGCACCGTTCGAGCTGACATACGGATACCTACCACGATCACTGCCCAACGTCGAGGAGCAGTCGACCACGACTGCCCCTGGGGTGACGTCCTTCGTCCGCCGAGCAAAGGAAAACCTGGCAATGGCGCACGATGCAATAATCAAAGCCCACGTAGTGCAGATGCACCACGCTAATAAACGAAGGAGGGAAGGCGTGAAGTATGCTGAGGGAGATTTAGTATACCTATCGACGAAGAATCTCACCTTGCCAAAGGGCCGCGCTCGAAAGTTACTCCCTAAGTACATCGGCCCCATGAAAATCGTCCACACCAACCCCTCCATAGACACCTATATGCTGGAGCTGCCAAAACAGCTCCAGGAAAGACGCATCCACCCCACCTTCCACACAAATCTGCTGTGTCGTCATGAACCCAATGACGACGCGATGTTCCCTAAACGCGATGCCCACGTCTTCTACGATGTGGGCGTACCTGATGACGTGGAATGGCTGGTCGACGAAATAAATGCCCACCGGTGGGTGGGCCGTCAGCTAGAATTCTTAGTCAAGTGGAGCCTAGGTGACTCCACTTGGGAACCATACCTTCACTGCAAAGAGCTCGAGGCCCTAGATAGGTACCTCGAGCTGCACAGAGTGGACGACCACTGCCGACTGCCTAAACACAGTCGGCACCCCACGGAAGCAAATGCGTAGAGACGCAGAGACTTGCACATTGCACAAGTCTCACGCACGTGACCCACACATACCTACACTGCCACCCTCGTTTTGGACTTGCCGCCGGTTTTTTGTTTTTAGATTGACGGGACCTTATCAGACTGATTACGCAATCGTTCCCATTTCGAAATTTTCTCGCATTCATCTCTTTTCTCTCCTTCTCACTACTATGTAGCTACCGTACACACACAGATAGGTATGTCTTACCGCGCCCACCCCGCCCACCCCACTGCAGCATCCCCTCGCGAGGACGCTGCCGCCCCACAGGACGTCTCGATGTCCCCCGACGACAGGACGCCCCGTCGTGCCTCAAAATGGCCTGTGTGGGATGTTACCTCCCCACACAGGCGTTCGCCTTCGTACTCGTGGTCCCCCTCACCCCCACGCTCACGCTCATGCGATGCCAAACGTCGCCGTGAGCGTTCTGCCTCCCCTCCACGCCGACACTGGCATGCCAGTGAGTTTGGCATGATCGTTCATGACGACTGTGGCCAGCCAGATGGGTGCCATGCATGCTCGCAGTACGCATGGCACATGGCCCAAGACTTGGTTCTGGGGTCCAGTGACCTCGCACACGCGCGTTCCGAGTGCATGCGTGTGCTGTCCCAGCTACTCGGCCTCGATGATGGCCTCACACTGCGACGTGAGGTCGATCGCCTTCGTGCAGACCACGACTACTGGCAGACTCGCGCTCACCACTACCAGGACAAGTGTGAGCGCCTCGAGGACGATCACGATCTCGAACGCACTCGTCTGGCCTCGCTGGCATCCCAACCACGCCACAACTGCCCTCCCCAACCCGCCGGAGCAGGGCCATCGTCATCGAGCCTCGTGGCTCGTCTTTCAGGGGGAGGGGCGGGCATGCCCCCGCTATGTATCACCAATCACCCCAGACCCCCCCTCGCCTTGCCACCACACCCCAAGTCGCCCCCTCTGTGTCTCGTGAGGAGCCCCACGAGACGCGAAACATCGACACTGATGAGCCCATGGAAACACGGCCTTGCATGAAATGCCCCCTCCTGACCGATCGCCTCAAGGAGGCACACACCATGTTCCCCATCGGTCAAGGGGAATGACCCCAACAAGCGTTCATTCTGCTGAATGGAAGGAAGTACCTGCATGTGTGGGTCCAGCAGACCCTCTACCAGTTCGAAGCCCCTCTCCACGACGACGTGGAGAGGGCAATATCAACAGGATATGCTCCAGCCATGTTTGGAGCGATCCCCCCAGGTGCAGTGCACCTGCTAAACACTACCCACGAGATAGACAACGTCTATGCTCGCGCAACCAGAGAAGACGACGAAGGTCGCGCACCGAACGCCAGGGCAGCCCAACGCTTGGTCACCTGGATCAATAGGTACCTGGCCGACGTCGATAAGCACACGGGAAGAAAACCGGCCAAGAATCCCGTCACGGCCTACGCACTCTCACAGTGGCACCCCCCCGCTTGGATGGCTGCGAAAGGAAAATCCAAGTGCAAAAACTACAAGCCCTCTGCCACAGGGCTTGCCCATCACCAACCCCTGGCATATGAGGAACCCCAAGCCAGTTCTACCGAGGCTCGCGAGGAGGTCATCATTCGCCACCTCGGGCCGGTACAGGGCCATTGTCGAGAGCGAAGGGTTAACCATCGTCCCAGGGGCCAAGTGCGACTGGGACATGTCCACCGACGTCGTGCCTTCACCCGCCGACATAGCCCGCTACCTTGCTAGGAATGGGCTGAGCTTCCAGGAGGCCGACAACCTCTACCCGTTCGGCGTCAATTTCCTCGTAGACGAAAATGACGCATTGCAGGAAAAGGGTCAGCACGCTCACGACGGGCTGACGAGGGGCGACTACCAGCGCGGCACATGGGAGAGTCGGTTGGCCGAAAAATGCTCCCTCGAGTACTACCTGGAGTGTGCCCAAGAATTGGGACTTCCGGACTTCTGGGATGTCGAGGCCATCCTGGCGAATGTCGACTCGTTGGGTGGGGTCGAGGTAGTAGGGGGCTTGATTGCCGCCACCGACGATGACGACGACTGGGACCTCGACACGCCCATGGCCAGCAATGCTCGAGGGCGGCCGATGGAGGTCGACGATGCTGGCCCGGCCCCCATGTAGGGGTCCGGGCATTCACCTTCTCCCTCCCCTCTTCTCGTTGTTTCTTTGTTTTTATTCTTTGTTTTTACTCTTACATGCATCCAGTCCTGTCTCGCCTCACACTTATGTATCTACATGTGATTTCTAATTCAACCATCTGTTCGATACCAGGTTTCGTGCTCGAAGAACCCATAGTTGGGTTCTTCAGGGGGAGGGTGTAAGGAGGGCAAGCCCCTCCTTACTGACTGTAGATACATACTTAGAACTGAAGGGTGTGTTGCCCCTATGTGGTCTAGGGGCAGTGCGGAGTCCGTTGGACTCCGGTACTGTATAGGTATTACATAATGGTGAGCGCCAGCACATAGCGGGCGCTCGATATACATAGAGGTTTTTCCTTAACTTCTATTCTACCCTACTTCGACACTCGAATATAACACCAGTTGTGTTCATATCGAGTGACCAGTAACTAAGTGGAACAGAAGGACAAGACTTTACAATCCCCTCCTATGGTTCGACTTCCAGGCGAGACCAGGTAGGCTGCACAGCAGTCAAAGGGTCGGGTACAGCGGAGAAAAAGAGACCTTCGGTCGAGAGCAAACGGAGCTTCCAGGGGGCACCGGGGTGGAGTTTATAGAAATCGTCTATCGCCTCCTGGGCATTCTTAAGAGCAGATCTAGGCTCCCAAGTGCGATCTTCTTCTGGGTATCCCCTCCAATGGATGAGAAACTGGAGATTGCCACGCTTCAAGTGGGAATCAACAACCTTCTCAACTTTGTATTCGACATCTCCTTCATCCGTAACCCGTTGCAGGCCGGGCCGAGTAACCGGTTGCCCGTCAAGAGCACCAAGGTTTCACCCATGAAACGTTCACTACCAGGTGTATGCACATCGAGCGTGGCAGTTTTAACTTAACGGCATTGGGTAAAACGTCCGAGACCTCGTATGGGCCTATCCACTTTTCGGTCAACTTCTGGCTCTGCCGGTCTTTCAGCGATAAATGGTCAGTAGCCAACCAAACCTGCGAGCCTACAGAGTAAGCAGGGGGAGGGGATCGTCGTTTATCTGCCTGAGTCTTCTGATGAGTGCTAGCTTTTCCCAAACTTTCGCACACTTCCTGGAACACCTGGAACCAGTCTTTAGCGGTCTCCTCCGCTGCTTCTACCTTAGAAGTCGTCGGCTCAATGCCCATTCGTGGTGTATATGAACGAGTAACTTCAAAGGGGCACTTGCCAGTAGAAGTAGACTTGGAGTTATTGTACGCAAATTGAGCTAGGGGAAGCCAATCCTCCCATCGTTCCTGCTGATGGTTTGCATACATCCGTAGATACTGCTGAATTTCATGGTTCAACCGCTCTGTTTGACCATCCGTCTGTGGATGAAACGCCGTCGAGAGCTTCTGCTTGACACCCAACATTTTAAATAATTCCTTCAAGAACTGGGATGCGAACTGCGGTCCGCGATCCGAGACAAGAGACTGCAGAAGGCTGTGGTGCTTCCAGATGTGAGTTAAATAAAGCCGTGCCATACTAGCGGCAGTTTCCTTTTCAGTGCAGAGGATGAACTCTGCTTCCTTAGAGAACCGATCGATGACAACCAAGACGTAAGACTTTCCAGAGGAGCTCCTGACTCCTATGTTCATAAAGTCAGTTGTAAGATCCTTCCAAGGCCCATCAGGGATAGGTAAAGATTTGAGTTTGCCTGCCAGTGGCTTATTACTAGGCTTGCTAGCTTGACACGTCTGACAATGCTTCACATACTCCTCGACATCAGGCTTCAAGGTAGACCACGTGAACCAGTGTGTGATCAACTCCTGAGTTCCTTTTATGCCTTGATGACCCACTAGGGGCAAATCGTGAAGAGCAGCGAGAACCTTCTGTCTAAGTGCCTCGGGCATGAAAACTTTATCTCCATCGTACAGTAAACCATCATGTCGGTCGAGCATTCCAGCGTCAACCTCAGCCATTACACTGCGCAGTTCTTCTATGAAGGGATTTTCTAAGTGCACAGCGTGCACTTGCTCGGGCTTAATAAATAACGACTCCTCAGATTTAGCGTTCTCACAATTTTCTACTAAGTCTTCGCGACAAGAGAGAGCGTCCGGTCGTCCCATTGAAACTCCTGGTTTGTGGACGATAACACAGTTGAAATGACTAAAGTACTGCACCCAATGTGCCTGGCATGGTTGAAGCTTTTGTGACATCATAAACCACTTAAGGTTGTGGTGGTCCGTCCAAATTTCAAACTGGTACGGAGTAGCCTCAAGGTAGTGATGCCACTGCTCTAAAGTGCAGATGATGGCTAGCATCTCTTTGTCGTGAACCGTATAGTTAAGCTCTGCTCCACCAAGCGAATGACTCGAATAGGCAACAGGTCTCCAGAGACCGTCATCGCACTCCACCGAGAGCACAGCTCCGGTTGCATAATCCGAGGCATCGGTTTCTAAACGGAACTTCCAATCCTGATTGGGGAACATAAGTATAGGCACGGTCGTGAAGGCTTCCTTAAGCGTGTCAAATGCTATTTGGCACTTGTCAGACCAGAGAAACGGAGTGTCTTTTTTAGTGAGATCATTAAGGGGGTGCACGACCTGCATGAAATCCTTTATGAAACGTCGGTAAAAGTTCGCAAGGCCAAGGAAGCCTCGAACTCCACGAACGGAAGTAGGAATGGGCCAATCGTGCACAGCAGTGACTTTAGCAGGGTCCATCTTAACTCCATTCGTGCCAACTATCATACCCAGAAAGTCAACGTCTTTTTGTTTAAATAAGCATTTCTCCAGTTTGACGAACAAGTCATTCTCCTTCAACCTTCTAAGCACCTCTAGCACGATCCTGTCATGCTCCTTTTCATTGTCCGTTTTCGTGAATATCATAAGATCGTCTATATACACTACTAGAACGTCCTCCATATCACTGAAGATGTCGTTCATCATATTTTGGAACGTGGCGGGGGAATTACACAAACCAAAGAACATCACCAGCAGTTCGAAGGCTGCGCAGTGACAGACGAAAGCAGCTTTCCACTCGTCACCTTCCTTGATCTGGATGTTATTGTATCCCCACCTAAGGTCCATTTTCGTAAATAATTTACAACCTTTCAACTTGTCAACAAGTTGCGAGATAAGCAGGAGCGGATACGAGTTCTTGACCATATGCTCATTTAAATAACGGTAATCCTGTACCATGCACTTCTTTCCATCCTTCTTAGGGACGAAGAACATGGGAGAAGTCTGCGGTGATTTACTAGGTCGAATATAACCCTTCTTGAGTTGTCCATCAATGAAGTTACTAACTTCGGTTTGCTCATCAGGGCTGAGAGGGATCAACCTCCCCTTTTTCAGAACAAACGACTCCTTAAGTTCTATCGCGTGGTCCCAAGGTTTCCTAAGCAGCATGCGTTCGGATTCCTGGACAGAGAAGATGCTTATGTAAATATTCATGGTATTCCTTTGGAACCAGTTCCTCAGGGGTTTTATCTTTTTTAGGAGCCTCCTGCTTGTCGGCTCTAAATATATTATGCCAGTCTTTGAGGGCCTGGACCTCCTCCTTTTCGATACGTCTAACGAAGGCCAGCTTCGGCGCGAGTTGCCTGCAACTATGAGGACACCTCTTCATCGAGATTTCACCGGTGTCATGCACCAAAGTGTTTGGCAACGTGAGCATGGACTCAGAAGCTGAATGATGAAGAACGGAGAAGCCTAGCCCTAATGTGAAGAATGACTGATATGGCCAGCAGTCATCCATCGCATGAGAACCATCCTTAATGTTAGGGAAGAAACCGCTCGAGCGCCCGAAAAAACTTTTTGAGCACTAGTTTATGGCATTCCGATTTTTCGAATATCTCTGTCAATTCTAAAGATATCGACACCATTCCCACGCTCACAGACAGCTCTCGACCACGCCATCCTGCCTACCAAATTTGGTAACGATCCGCGCACTCCACGATTTTCTGCATCATTTCTACCAACGAACGCCCATTTTGCCAATATTTATCGTAATGGCCACCTCCTCGACTGTCTCTTTGCTCGTGTCCTTTGCTAGGGAGAATAACTATGAGTACTTGCCAGGAATCCCCACTAGCTCTCGCCCTGAAGCCTCCTGGTTCATCCCTCCCTCATCCATGACCTCCCATCCTATCGCTCTGGGACAGTGCATTCTTCTCGTCAGTCTGACATCGAGGAAGACATTCTTTGGTCGCCTCAAGTCTGTCATCAGGCTTGAGAGGTCTTATGTGGTTGTTTTGGTCTCTCCAGTCGAAAAGGATTATGGATTTTTCCTTCCTGCCCCCTGCAACATCTATCTCTCAATCTCATCTTTCATTCTCCCAAAATTGCGACAGCTCCAGTACCAATTACTATCATCTACACTATCTGATCACATTCATGACGATTTTGAGGCACTTCTCCCTGCCCTCATTGGAGAAGATGGCCCCTCCTCCTCCTCATGCCCTCCAGAACACTAGTTGCACCTGGTACAGGTCACTTTGCAGAGAGGAGAGAGGGGGGAAAGTTGCGAAATCCTAAGCCCTGACTACCCTGGAGACCCCCAAAATTGGCCCCTGGCAGAAATCCCCACAGTTCTTCTTTCAGATGCGCAGCATATCGCCCCAATGAATCTGGATCTCAGATCTAGGAGTCAGAGTGACTCATTTGCAGTCATACCCCCTTATTCAGCAGTGACCAGTGCGCTTACTCATCCCCCTTTCTGTCGCATTATTCATCCATTCCTTAATGACTCATTCTATTTCAAATGATTTGTGATATTCTTCGTCATGCTGACTGATTTTACTTACCAATCGCTTACTGTCCTTACTCAGCCTTACCAATCCTTTACCAATCCTCTTACCAATCGCTTACAAACCCCTTACAAAGTGTTTCCCTCTATTTACTTCAGGCTGCACTACCTTTTGTATATAAGTACCAATACATCACAGCAAGTAGGACGAACAAGCAAGTAGCCCCCCCCTGCATAGGATACTGTCCCCTTTGTAGAGAGACTACTGCCCAATCATTATCGTCATTATCTGCCTTATTGACGTCGCTTTAAGGCCCTTCATTATCATCTTTATTCTTGCAGTATCTGAGGCTCCATCAAGGGTCTATTTACTGTTATTCTTCATCATCTTACATCGCTTCTGGGCTCCGAGTAGCCCAAATATCTTCGCTTTTCTGTCATCCCCCTGCTCCCCTCTCGTCAGGAGCACCATTCCCTTCTGCCCTAGTCATCTAGGTGTGCAGAACCCCTCCCCAACTTCGCTGTAACCAGTCCCTCAAGCCAAAGTCCGCGCAGGTAAACCACCAACTTGGCATTTGTCTTTGTGTTGGTTTTGTGGTGTTTTCGCCATAGATCCACACGTCGACTCACACCGAACACCCCAATAGTTGGTCATCCAAACTCCCAGATGCCAAGTTCATGCATAACTCCCAGATCCATTCTGTCCATAATCAGACTCCTTTCTCTCTCCTCTACGGCTATGACCCGTCGCCTTACCCCGAAGTTCAGCTCACATCAGCGCCCAGCATTGATGAATGTCTCGAACTACTTGCCAGCTGTCGCAATAATGCCATCCTTGCTCATAAGGCTGTGCAGGAAGTCATGAAATGCCGATCAAAAGGGTCCTATGTTCTGTTTAAAGAAGGTGATCAAGTCTGACTCAATTCTGGCAACCTCCGTATCCAGGGACAATCGCCTCAAGTCATGCCACATCGCTTCAGACCTTTTGAAGTTGAACAAGTCATCTCCCCAGTGGCTGTTTGACTGCGCCTTCCCAATTCGTGGCACATCCATCCCATATTTCACACCGGCCAATTAGTCCCCTATCACGAGACTGCCGAATACGGACCTCCCGAACCTCCGCCACCCCCTGAGGTGGTAGACAACGAAGTTGAGTGGGAAGTCGAGGCTATACTAAATCATAAAAACACAGGTCATGGTCGTCAGGCGCAGAGATCCTTCCTTGTCAAGTGGAAAGGATTTTCACATGTGGATAATACTTGGGAACCCGAGAGCTCATTAAAAGACCACACCGACGAGCTACTCGAGCAGTACAATCTTTCCCGCTGCCTTCCACCTTAGACCACACATTACTCACTCGCCTCCCACCGTCAACATGCCCTATGATGTTGCCGACTGTTTCAAGTACAACTCCTACAAGCCCGAGGTCAACACATGCCCGGACTTACTCCTATCTACCACACCCCCCAGTTTGCCAACCTCATCCGCATCTCGCCTCTCAAGTTTGGACTCCACCATCAGGTCACCCTTCCATTCCTTTGGTGAAATCCCCCCACCGGGTTCATTCCCCCTCCAGCAGTTCTCGTTACATCAAGTCCCTGCTGCCAGAGGCTCCCACCATGGGGTCAGTAATGCCCAGGGCTCGACCCGTCGAGGACCTCCCCACCAATCCCTTCCTCACTCCGAAAACTCCAAGACTGATGAGTCCCGCAGTCATCCGACAACCTCAGCCCATGCAACCGATGGCGGTTCCTCCGCCACCCTTGCTGTTCCTGACATCTACCTTACCCCTGCCGATGTACCCTGCCCAGCAACCAACCCAATCACAGGGCAGTTGGTACCCACGTCGGCAGACTACCTCCACGTTGTTTGGGCTCTTATGCTCTTTGACCAAGGGGACTCACTCGACAGGGCAACAGAAGAACAAAACGAACGTTTTTGGGTGTTGTCTGAGGTCTTCCAAAAGTCAGATGTGAGTCTCAACTATGTCCCTATGGAGCTCAATACGACCCGCGACATCATGCCCAAGTCCGTTGCCCTCTCTGTCGAGTCAGTCATCGGCCTCCTCGCCCAGTCGATCTCCTCTCTCCAAGTCACCATCGTCTCTCACGCCTTGTCGTTCACCACCATCGAGGCCTGCTGGTCCTTTCGTGCTAAGTACGGAAAGACTCATGCCAATGCCCAGGTCAGCGGTGGTGCTAACGGTGATCGACCAAGGGAAGAGAGATCAGGAGTGGATCTTGGAAGTGCTTCTTCCACTGACATGAAGAAGGAGGAACTGAAGGACCCCTGGGACTCTTCTGACGCCCCCGCTTGGAGTCTCTTTGACGATGGTTACTTTAAAGAATGCGATGCTATATTTGGAAAGGCAGCTAAGTTTCTATCAGAGTCCACTTCGTTCACTGCCTCTCCTTTCCATTGGCATCAGTTACTCGAGTCTGCTACCTGGAGCAAGTCTGAATATCAACTAAACAACACTATTTTCTCTTCTATGCCTCTCCCAGTGACTCCCTTCCACCCCGTCGTCGATGAGTATGAACTCTGTCTCTACCTTGCCGGACGTCGCATCGTCCCTGCCGGGCATCCCCTCTGTCCCTATGCCTGTTATGACTGCCACCATCTCGGGCACTGGTCATGCAAGAATGGAGCCAGATCGCATTGGACCCCCACAGCTGAGGCCGTCATTCCCTCCGCCCCTCAGGATGAGGGAGACCCTGCCTCGCACACCCATATGCACCACTCGGTCTGCACGTGCTCCCTGACTCCCAGCCCATCTCACCCACGTCGTTGATCAGGTGTTCAACGAGCCTGAGGGGGGGTGATGTTATGCCCTCACCGTTCCTTCCTGCCCTATTGGGCAGCTACCCCTGTCTACATGTCGCTGGTGTTGTCTTTCCTCTTTTACCTATGGTTCTTACTTGCCCTTTGTTGTCCTTTTTAGTATTCCTTTTGCCTTGTACCATAGCCTCAGCAGCGGTCACGTGCCCGGTCACATGTAAGTAGTCACGTCTCATGTTTGATTTTACTCTACCCCTGTATGCCCTTGGACATCCTTCACCTTCTGTCCTCGTGGCTGTTCCTGTTGCCATTGCCGCCTGTTGGGCTGATGGTTCCCTGCCAAGGCTTGCTCAAAGTACCTATGCAAGCGAGGTCGCCCTAACTCTCGTCTCTGAGGGTTTTTCCTTTTGGCATCGGCACTCGTGACTACCTCTTAAAGGCTACTCGCTCGTCGCTGCCTAACAAGTATATATAGTAGGCACTCCCCTGTACTAGTCCCTTAGTTCTATTCATTTGCATCTTGGGCATTATCCCTCTTGTCATCGTTTGAGTGACTGTGCTGCTAGCCTTGCTCAGGCTTTGCTGTCTGTTACGAGTCGTGCTTGAGTGACGAGTCAGGCAGGACTAGTCAACGAAAGACAGCAACCGAAGAAGGAACACTAAACAAAACAAACCAAACCAACAACCAGCAAGGTGAGGACGACGACGACAGGGGTTAGTCAGAGGATGGACGCGCAGACCGAAGAAGAAGACGACGAAGCCTGAACGAGGCTAAGCAGTTATCACTCAAACAGTGACAAGAGGGAATACGCCCAAAGATCAAATGAATAGAACTAAGGATCTAGTACAGGACCATGCCTACTATATATACTCTCTAAGTAGGGGCCATGAGGATACCTCAAGGCGGAGGCACAGGGTATGATGTCAGAGGTGACATCAGAATGACATCACTATGACAACACGATGACATCAGGATGACATCACCAGGTACTAGACCTAGGTTCTAGAGTGCGAGTATAAATAACTCTCAAACAGTGAAAAGGGGAAGCGGGATCTGTAATCGGGAGTCTGGATCATGGCTGGATAAGGGCTAGGTACAAAGCCCAATGAAGAAAAGCCCTAGATAAGATCTGAAAGATCTAATCGGTTGTCTAATCAGTGATAAGATAAGATGAAAAGATAGGGGCGAATCCTCGATCCATTACACTGTCATCTTCTTCGATTTGTGTGTCCTCTGTCTCCTTGCCTGTCGTTGTTCACCCTCTGGTTGTTGTTGGTTTGTTTCATCTCATGTTCCTTTATTGGTTGCTGCCTTCGTCAACTAGTCCTGCCTGACTCATCACTCAAGCACGACTCATAACATCCCTAGTTCTATTCATTTTCGTGATTGGGCATTTACCCTCTTGTCACTGTTTGAGTGATTGCTGCTAGCCTTGTTTAGGCTTTGCCATCATCCTCATTGGTTCTGCATGTCCATCCTCCACCTACCCCTGTCATCATCCTCCCTTGCTGGTTGTTGGTTTGTTTTGCCTCATGTTCCTTCATTATTGCTGTCTCTTTGGTCAACTAGTCTTGCCTGACTCATCACTCAAGCACAACTCATAACAGTAATCAGATCATCTTCAATGGCTAAGCCTACTGAGTAGGGACCAAATACATGAAGTACTCAGTCATGGACCATGCAAGTATTATGACCACTATGTAGCATTGAGCCCACCACCCTCCCTCTTTGACCTGTCATAGCATTCCAGTGTCACACTTGCCAGAAATCCTGGTATACATTGCTCCTCGCCAACCCAGTAGTCCATAAGCTGCGGAAGGTCCTGTGGGCCACCCTCGCCCTGCGCGACCAGTTGCATTCGTGCACCGTCAGCATGACCTTGATTCTGCGGTTGGAACACAAACGACGCAGAAAGGTCATAGATCGAGGTCAGTCGCACTTGCCCATTGGGGTAGAAGGCAAGCTTGAAGCCCAGTATGGATGTGATAGCTTCTCTAAACTCTGCACTCTTCGCTGCAAAGACCTTAAGTTCCCATGACAGGCACTGAATTAAGCGGCAAGTGTGGAAGCCAAAAGAAAGAGTGTACCTGTTGAAGTCGCAGTAATCGCTTCTCCTTCTGCTTAACCGTTTCCTCGAGCTCCTTTTTCTCATTGTCGAGGACATCCCAACTTTCCTTTGGGATCAAGTCATCTCCTTTGGAAATCAACGCCTCTGACTCAACCACGGTAGTTTTGCTTTCAAGCTCCCTTAAACGCCTGATCAGGGCGTCATTCTCATTCTTTAGTCTGTCCAGCACAGACTGCCGGAGATCCTTCCATTGTTGGGCTGGGTTGTCCCGGAGGCAAACGACTCGCATGCCAGGAGGAACATGGATTCCTGCCCCTATATTCCCTCTCAGCTCCCATAGTGTCTGTTCCAAGTTTTCCACCTTGTGTGCGTGAGCGTTGATAGTCTCGCGGGCTTCCTCAAGAGCTGCAAAATGGGTATTCGTCAGCGTAAAAAACAATAACACGCATATCGTATGCGATACCTTTGGAGGCTTCGACAGCGGCGGACTTCTGTTGCTCGAGCTCCCTTGTGAGTTCCTTACGCGACCGCCGGATACCATCCACAGTAGCATCCGCGTCTACGCCATCGAGAGCCTCCTGTAATGTACTATTTAAAGCTTTATAGTCATTAAGAGACTGTTCCAGCTGTTTAACGCGTTGGAGGAGAGGATTGTCTTGCTCAGCGGCATCCCGGACACCTTCGGCCGCATAACTCGCCTATAACAGAAGGTAAGATATTGCGGCATCATTAACGCCACACATACCACCAGTGCTCGTAAAAACCCCGTTTCTCGTTCAGCAAGTTGAGCACGCTGTTCTCGACGTGTGACCTTGGCGATTAGCGCGCTAACCTCCTCCTGAAGCGAACCAACGGTAGATTGTGCTTCCAAAAGCATTTCTTGCGTTTTTATCAACTCGGCTTCTCGACTGGACAAGGCTGCGACGGTAGCGCCGTGCTCTTCAAATAAGCGGGCATGAGTCAATCGCAGATCTGAGAGACTCTGGACGAGTGAAAGGGACGAATCAGACTGCATGCCAGGTTCCGCTGACTTGTTTGCCCTGAGGTAGATGTCGGTGCACCGTCATGGAGAGAAAAGTACGCGTACCATTCTCGCCGTTCCCGCCTGGCAGCCTCTACCTGTGCTTCAAGTAAAACAACGCGTTCCCTCAACTCCTCGGTGACGGCAACCTTCCTCTCGAGAATGTGCTTTTCCTCACGTAAAATCTCAATGTTCGCATGCCTGTCTTTGTATCTCCCCAACTCTGCATTGAGTTTAGCATTCGTAGCTTCCAAAGAGCGCACGTGTGCAGCCTGGCGGTGCAATTCATCTCTGATAACGACCCAACTCTGATCTTCGTCGTGTCGATTCGATGGCGCAGCGTTCGGACACTCGAGGTCGTCCAATTTTTGTTGTAACGCCCGTACGGTCGCTTCCTTGTCTTCCACGAGGGCCTTGTATTCTGCGATTTCCTGCTCAAGTTCATTATTCCTATGCATCAGAGAAGCTGTCCGAGATGACTGTGACGCTGATAACTGGGTATAAGAACGTTTCAAAGCAGAATATTCTTCTTCCGTTTCTATATGTTTGTCCCGCAGCGTGGCCAGAGATTCCCGAAGACTGCGTAGGTCCGCTTCCGCTTTGCGCTACACATTCGCATCAGTTGTCGGTGTTTGGAAGAATTTTTATGAACGTACCCTCTCTTCTTCACTCGAAGTGCGCTCACGTTCCTTCTCTTCCCGCTCCGCTTGCTCTCGCTCAGCAAGGAACCGTCTATCCTGTTCCAGCGTCTCGATGTAACTTTCCCTATCTCGGAGTTTTGCCTCGGCTTCTGCTTTCCCGGTCTGGGCTGCTAGGAGTTGTCGTTCAAGGGAGGCATGTGCCATCGTGGAGGAAAAAGCCTGCGATCGTTGCTGGCGTTTTGCGGTAGAATGCTGAGGATCTGAAAAGGAGACAGTGGAACAAAAGAAAAAGAAAACATGATGAAAGCACGCTGAAGGACTCATGTATTGTACTCACCGCGCTCCAGCTCGGCCATTAAAGAGTCCCGTTTTGAGGACGTAGCCAGTCGGGCGCCGGCCAACAGCGACGCACGTGAGAGCGTGCTCGACGACGTCCGCCCCAAACCAGACGACGATGCACTGCTGCTCATTGGAGTCCTCAACAAATGCTTTTTGCTACCGAGGTGCCACCAGCAGTTGCAGCCACCTGGCGAGGATTCCAAACGGGGAAATCGGACACAAGCTGTGGTGGCACTGCAGGCGCCGACAAAGTTTCGCCACGAAATATTACACAGTCATGTCCGACAAGGCCAAGGACGGCAGCGACTTTGAAGACGATGGGCAAATCGACGAATCCTACGACGAACTCGATCGAGAACTGAACGTGAATGGTAGCCGGCGCCGCAACACAAGGGAGGACAGCAAGGAGGGTAGTTATCAACTGAAGAACGTTCTCAAGCTACCTCGGGCTACGACGTACTCGACGCAGGCTGTCTATGGCGAGTGTACCATACTTTCTACTGAAGCTTATGTTCATGCGCTGGTTCAGACCAGGTGCACGCCGGAGATATCAACCTCTCCCCCGAGTACCAACGAGGTTCATTTCTTGCACCATACACCACCACCTCATCTCATGGTGTGCCCCGGTAGATGTCGTTTGGCCAGATACGAAGCAAATTGGTCTCATAGACTCAATTCTCCGTAACTTTTACATCCCACCTGTCATATTTGGTGCGACCGTGTTCTTTTAAAATGCCGTTTCCCTCTGTGTCCTAACCTTGTACGGATGCTACCAGTAACCCACCAGCACGACGATGGATCAGAGACTAAGACTTGCATCGATGGAAAGCAACGCCTCACGTCAATACAACGGTATGAGCCTGTGCGTTAACACACATCTAGTCACTGACGGTTATATTGTCGCTGGTAGATTCATAGATGGAGAGGTCAGCATCTTGCTTTATTTTTTTTTCTCCTGCAATTTAGCCCTTCCATCTTTGTATAGATCCCCCGTGAGTGCTTGCATTCCACTCCGTTGCTGTACATTAGGCTTAAATTTTATTTTTCAAAAAATGACCAGACAAAGATCCGTAAGTTTCCCATCCCGACTTCTGTCCCCCTGTAACCGTAAGTTCCGTTAGGCAAACCGGAGACAAATACTACTATAGGAAAAGTTCTGCATCACAGGGCAAGGGTTCAATGCTGTTACCCGAGAAATATAAGCGTCTTTTTGCAAACAAGCAAATTGTCTGCATAGAATACCAAGATTTGCCTGATGCTGACGAACGAGAGATATTCCAGGTATGTTCTCTACTCTTGCAAGCTTGACTCTATGTGGACAATGAATGGCTCCGCTCCAGAGGGTCCAATTGGGAATGGCACTCACGCCAGCGGGTCAGTGCGCCATACTGTTCCCTCTTTACCACCGTTAAAATAACCTTATACGCTTCCAGAAAAGCTCCAAGTTATCAACTCCCCAATGGCGTCATTTGTCCGGTTGATCCAAACACAGTACCTCGAATCCAGTAGCCCACTTGCTGGGGACGAGCTCGATTGGGACCGCTCGCGTGGTGGTGACTTCCGGTGTATCACTCAAGCTCTATACCTCATTTCCAAATATCCGCGCCAAGCCTCACTCGGGTCGGTTTTGCAACTCGAGAAGTGGCTGCAAAACCCGACTTCCCAACCTATGCGTAAAGGAAGGAGCAAGGCAAAGGGTAGGGCAGATGGTGAGGACGGACGGAACGAAGAAGAGGGTGATCTTTCCAACGATTCGTCGTTTTTGGAGAAAATCCACTCGACCTTCCGAACTTTCTCTCAACTGGTGGGCGATGACACGCTCAGGCCCTTGTTCCTTAGGGATGATTGGCGGGTTGCCCCCATCGAGTTTGTGATGATGTGCCTACTCATCTCGGTCGAGAAGGACAAGCTGACCCTTAGGGAGATTGTAGAGCGAATTAGCGAAATGCGGGTGAAGACGAGAGCAGAGCACACCGACATTCGAAGCAATACGCGAGTGGCGAAGACAATGTTTGATTTTATTGGTAGAGGGGGTCAGGTCAACGGTGGGACTACGGGCTCGAAACGGAAACGGGGGGCAAGCACTGACGAGGATGATGAGTCGCAGAGGAAAATCAAAGAGCAGAAACCAGACGCGGTCGCCGCGAACACAGTGCGGAGTCCCCGAGTTCTCCCCCCACCCCGACCGGGATTCACTGGTACTTTCGGATCATCACCAGTTCCCGGGCCACCTTCCACTCCATCCCGCGCCGTGGCGCCGTCTTCGTCTACATCATCGGTTATCCAACCACCACGCCCAATGCAGGTAGATCGACTTCAAGTCGTGCGGGACGCCAAGCGCAGCGTGGCCGGTTCGTCAACTCTAACGTTCCGACATTTCCAGCCACCTTGAGATGACAATATCGGGATACGAGCAGCAGCTGTATGACTTATCCAAATACTTTGTCCTTACCTGTACATTTTGCGCTTCTCTTCACAGTAGACATATGTATGTACGCAATCAGGCATTTTACCAATGTACGTCCGTCTTGTTAATGGACCGCCCACCCTCTCATGCGTGGCTTGGGTCCTGATGGTGGCAACGGCAACGTTGTCGACGTTTCTTCTGCTCTCGCGCAATTCCGGAGCCACCCACATGTCTCAGGTGACCTTCTTTTCGGCGGTGACTTCGTACCAACTCCGGTCAAACAGTGATAACCTCAGTCTGCACGGCGCGAAGCCTTGTAAGGTCCCAATGTGTCTCTGAGCGGGTTTTATGACTCTGTCGTGAAGTGGTTCCTCGGTGCCCCAAATACGAAAATAACAGTGCTGTGGACTGGTCGTAACTTCAATGCTTTCCGCGTTGTAATGTAAGTAGTATGCAAGTTCAAGCTGAGTTGCAGCTCAGCGGCAACGCGACATATTGAACTCTACGCGTCCTCTCCGTCAGACTGCATCAGAAAAGTGTGTTGCCAAGTGTCACCTGCAAAACTTTTGTTGCAGCTGCCCCGTCACGTGAGCTGGTATAACGTTTTACTTTCGCTTCATCATTTGATACTAATATGTGCATGATGTTAGACCTAGATTGACCTCGGAGTCTTGTACGAACGAGACGGTCGACACAAGCTTGAAGCTTTATCCATTTCAATTGACACGTGGATGGTGAGGTGTATGTGCTCAGATATGGAGCGACGGCCATGCTACACTTGACCGCGTGAGCATGGAATGCGGTTGCAAACTGTTTTGGATATCTCGGCTCCCAGCGTTGGTTGGTTCACCGCGTGCTCGTTTGCCTTATCACCATTTTTGTCCGCGCACTCTCCAAATTTTGTCCCCTGTGACTACAAGTATTTCAGTCACCCCCTTACCGATGGATTGCACTCTTTCCCCACTTCTCCTCTTACCCAGCCCGCTCGTCTCACCATGGCAAACGAGCTGGAAGATGGTCAGTGCAGCCATGACTCAGAGAAAGCAGTTCCCGTAGATCCCAAGGCAGCTGGTACATATCGTTTCCTTCTCCCCCCAAACACACATAAGCTTATCTTCCACAGAGCACATCCTAGAGAATGTCGCCTACTTTGACGACCCTAACCTCGATCGTGAACATTTCCTGGAGGGTGTCCTTGGTTCGTTGAGCTCACCCTGCACCCAATGATGTCTTACTCGTTTCCACAGAGGACGATTCGCCGTACCCAGAAGTGCGCTCCGCCGTCGCTAATACCGACGACCCGGATATCCCTGTTTCTACGTTGCGTGCCTACGTGATGGGTTTCTTCTGGGCTATCCTCATCTCTGGTCTCAATCAATTCTTCTACTTCCGTTATCCCTCTGTCACCATCGCCAACTATGTCGGCCAGTTACTTTCATTTCCCATGGGTCGTGCGTGGGCAAAGGTTTGTACCACCGCCTTCCTTCCGCGGTCACATATGTGTAATCCGCTCGTCGTCTTCGTCCTCATAGTTCATGCCGAACTGGCGCATCTTTGGTCATCAACTCAACCCTGGTCCGTTCACTATCAAGGAGCATGTTCTCATCACCATCATGGCCTCTGTTGGTGCCACCAGTGGGTGTCCCAGTTTCAAACCAGGAAATATGAATAAGCTCTGATCTTTTACAGCTGCATATGCCGTTAGTAATTTCTCCCTGGTTACCCGCGCTTTATTGGAACTTCTTTTCTATCCTAGACGGACATTGTCGCCGTTCAGCGGGTGTACTACGACCAGAATTACAATTTTGGATGTGAGTGCGCTGGACTTACCATTTCCCACGGGAAGACTTCGCTTATGAATGCTTCCGCCCTTCCTCGGGTCGAATACTGCACGTGCCCGTTCAGACCAATGGATGATCGTGATGTCTACTCAAATGATTGGCTTCTCTATCGGGGGCATCCTACGACGTTTCCTGGTCAATCCTCCTTCAATGAGTATGTACTGGTCTCCACTCATTTACAGCTGACTCAACCCCAGTTTCCAGTTTGGCCTATAAACCTTGTCACGTGTGCTCTCTTCAACACACTGCACTCTCAGGTATACACGGGAATTGGTAACCGAGGCGGTATCTCCCGCGAACAATTCTTCTTCTATGTCTGGTTGGCAGGCGTTCTCTGGTACTTCTTCCCTGGCTACATTTTCCAGGCCCTTTCCTACTTCTCCTGGGTCTGCTGGATTGCCCCGAATAACGTCGTCGTCAACCAGCTCTTCGGTTACGTTTCCGGACTCGGAATGAGTGTCATCACATTTGACTGGGCTCAGATTACCTATGTGGTTAACCCAATTGCCACCCCATGGTGGGCCGCAGCCAACGTCGGCACCGGCTTTGCGTTCTTTTTCTGTGGGTTGTCTTCTGTCAGCTAATCAGCGGTGGGCCCCTGACCGCAACGCTTCAGGGCTCATCGTTCCATGTCTTTATTACACTAATACTTGGTACAGCAAGTACCTACCGTGCGTATGCCTGTTTCGTTTTCTAGTCCCGTTATCGACGTCCCCCGCAGCATGTCGTCGCGCACCTCTTATGACAATACTGGTGCATCGTATAATATCACCCGTATCATTAACCCAGATAGTTCCTTCAATATTACCGCGTACCAGGGGTACAGCCCCCTTTTCCTATCGTAAGCATCTCTCGTCCCATGGGTGAAAGCACGCCTGACTTCGATACAAGCACAACTTTTGCGCTTTCTTACGGGTTATCCTTCGCCTCGATCACTGCTACACTTACACACGCTTTTCTGTTCTTCCGCAAGCAGATATGGAGCCAAAGTCGTCGTTCGATGCATGAGCAGGCGGATATCCACGCACGGCTTATGGCCAAGTACAAGCAAGTTCCGGAGTGGTGGTACATGCTCATTTTTGGTGAGTATTGCTTACTTCCTGCTCTTTGAAGAGAGCACCTACCATTCCCGTTCAATGTGTAGTGACAATGTTCGTGATTGGTCTCATCTCGATTGAGCTTTGGCACACGGAGCTACCAGTTTGGGCATTCTGTCTCTCGCTCGCCATTGGTATGTGCCCTTGCCTCGGGAGTACATACGGAAGCTGAGAGCTGTGTAAACAGCATTTTTCTACGTCATTCCGATCGGCATGATCCAAGCTATTACAAACCAGCAAATCGGGCTCAAGTAAGATCATTTCATTGCCGCCCGTCATTTACCTTCGTGTGTGCTGACTTGTCGCGTCCAGCGTTATTACGGAGTTGATCATCGGCTACGCTCTACCTGGGCGTCCAATTGCAATGATGCTATTCAAGACATGGGGTTACATCTCTATGTACCAAGCCCTGACCTTCGCGTCGGATTTCAAGCTTGGACACTACATGAAAATCCCTCCGCGGACCATGTTTTGGTGTGCGTATCTTTGCTAGCAGCTTTCGCATTCCTCTTATCTGGACATTTTAATCGACAGGCCAAGTTTTGGCTACCATGGTTGCTGGCACAGTCCAACTCGGCGTGCAAGCTTGGATGTTTACCAACATTCCCGACATGTGCAGCCCGACCCAGTCGGATGGTTTCATCTGTCCTAACACAGAAGTATTTGGCACTGCTAGCTTTATATGGGGTGTCATTGGCCCTCAAAGGCAATTTTCCAGTGGACAGGTGTACCATGGTACGTTTGCGTTGTGTTTTTTTTCCTCGATGAATCCGGTGCTTACACACCAATACGATGTCAGGACTTCTTTACTTCTTCCTTATTGGAGCGTTCTGCCCGTTCGCCGCATGGATTATCTCTCTCAAATGGCCTCACAGCTTGATCCGCTACGTCAAGTAAGCACCTGTCTTTCATACTGTCGCATCTGCGTACCTGACTGGTTCTTGTGCCTCAGCTTTCCGATCATCTTCAGCGGGACAGGTTACATTCCCCCCGCAAGCGCAGTTAACTACGTCCCGTGGACAATTGTCGCCTTCATCTTTAACTACGTCATACGTCGCCGTCATTTCTCTTGGTGGACGAAGTATAACTGTGAGTGATACTTGTCCACCGTTCTTAGCAACGACAGTGGTTTACAGCTGCTAACCCCTTACATCTCCCAGACGTACTGGCTGCTGGCTTGGACTCTGGTCTCGCAGTGTCGCTCGTGCTGGTCTTTTTCATTTTGCAATACCCTGCGAATGGAAAGATAGGCCTTGACAATATTCAAAAATGGTGGGGAAATACCGTGTTTTTGAACACTGCGGACGGAAAGGCCCTGCCCCTACTTCAACCCCCTGCGGGTGGGACATTCGGGTAAGTACTGAGTATCTCTTTCGTTAGTCCTTTTTTCTTACTGACCGTGATGCCGTGTACAGTCCTACGCAGTGGTGAAGGAGAGATGTACGAGTGGAGCGGGAGCTAAGGGCTTTCACATGGTTTATCAGGTGTTTGTCAACTTATTCAGTGTAATTGACGATTTTATGTATGTACTGCGATGTCGCAATGCGGGTGGTGGTGACCTAGGCCCTGGACTCGATATTACTGTAAGGATGAGAAAGAAGAAATTACATCACGAACCTTCGAATCTGGCACTCAGGACTTCACGGAGTGGGACTGTCAGAATTCTGAAGAAAACACCAACTATGTACTTCTGCATTTCTTTGCACTCTTTCTACCCAGACGTCGTACCTAGAGTGGTCTTCTGTAGCTATAAGCTTCTACGTTCGTCGTGACTCGTTCACCATCGAATCGTTAGGGCCGAAAAGAGCTGCTGCATGTTTGATACATCTTGTGGATGAAATTGACTCGGGAAGGAACTTTTACTGATGAGAAAGCGATTTGACGCACGGCCGGCCCGACTTGTCTTGGACAGCTTTACCGACGCCTTCCGTCTGATCAGCCACCGTCGGGCAGTCATGCATGAATGGTACCTCAGGTGAACAGGTACGTCCGCATGTTGGATCCGCCTGATTCAATCCATACGTATGATAGGCCTCGGAGAGCGGCAAGCGGCTACGGCGCGGGAAGGGTGACGAATGCCAGTGCGGACCATCGTCGAGATCGCGCGCGGATGAACGCCGGCCTATCAGAAGTGGCAGAAGGCCCGGCGAGTACATATGCCAGGTACCAGCAGATGGCCAGGGACGATCCCTCTCGGTCATTTCTGCTTCTTAACCCCGTTCGATCTTCGGGCTGCCACTGCGCTCCTTCCTTCGAGTCCCGATACCAACGCCATGCGTTTGTCGTCGCTCCTTGCTTCACCATCGACATGCCTTTTCATCTCTGCGTATGTTTTTCCTTCTGCGAACGCTCAGGATCGTACCACCGAGCAGGGAGAGGCTCAGATTTCGGGTGAGTCTTAGTTTAGTGTTCAATGGGAATTAGTTGCGGGGTGTTTTGCGTCGCCTTCGCTGGTGAACGTAGGTCTGTCGTTCCTCGTAGCCCGCCCTGGCGTCGAGTTCCCCCTCGCGTTTGCAGCAAGTCGACCTTTCCTTAGGGTCTGAGCAGTCTTGGTGCTGAAAGCAATTACTATGCCACGCTCGCTGCGCCGCGCCTTGAAGCTCCACTGTTCGAGAACTAGTTTTCTCGATCATCTACTCACATTTCAAAACAGATCCTAGCGTAGAATGCACGCCATACCAATATCCCCCTGTCACCAATGCCCGAAACAGCTTTCCACCGAGTTGGACAGTAGCTACCATAATATCCGGTGATTCCGAGGCTCAAGCGAAATACCAGGATATCGAGAGTCTGATTCCGAACATCCCTCCAAAGGGAACGCAACCGGACTCTCTAGTCGGCGATTGGGGGGACTTCACTTATGATCCAAGTGACCCTGACTGTTGGTGGACATACGCAAAGTGTACTACTCCCAAAATTCCAGGTGTCCCAGATGATATTGCAGAACTCCCAGAGGCCAGTGCGCTATCCAGTGAAAATCGTTGCATCGGTTGATATTCACTTCACAATCTTGAACAGCCGAATACTCTTGGTTATGGCTTTGACGACGGTCCAAACTGTTCCCACAATGCTTTCTATGACTATTTGTCGTCCCAAGAACAGAAGGCCAGTAAGTCGACTTGCTTGATTCCTTCATAAAAGTGATATTCAGACATCCCGTAGCTATGTTCTATATCGGCAGTAACGTCATGGACTGGCCTCTTGAAGCTCAACGTGGTTTAGCAGACGGACATGAGATTTGCGTTCGTGAGTGGTTTTGCTATGCATTGACCGATATTTCGCATTGACCTCTACCTAGATACTTGGTCTCACCGGTATAGTTCGTTATTTCTGTGAGGCTCGCAGCGGATCTTTTCGACGTACTTTGTTTTACAGTGACCGCACTCACGAATGATGAAGCATTCGCTGAGCTTTGGTACAGTACGTAGCTCTTCCTCCCGAAGCCGACATCATACTAAGTTGCTCGACTTAGCCGTACGTTAAAATCAAAGTTTCTCCGGTGAACATTCTTCAACATACTAATTTAGATGCAAATGATTAAACTAGTCGTCGGCGTGACCCCCACTTGTTGGAGGGTACGTACCTTCTCCTTGCTACTACGTCTTACTTAGGTGCCTAGCCTCCCTTTGGTGATGTTGACGACCGCATTCGAGCAATTGCTGACGCTCTTGGCCTAACGACCATCATGTGGCAATACGACTCAAACGATTGGCGTGTCGGCAGTGGAAATGTTACGGAAGCCGACATTGACGCCAACTACATGGATCTCATCACCGCCGCGGAAAGCGGTACCTTCAGCACGGTGAGCACTCACCGACCTTCCAATTGTACTGCATTGATTTTTGCGCGTCAGTCTGGCACGATGATGCTTACTCACGAGTTGAACAATTTTACGATGTCTGAGGCTGTCAAGTTCTACGATCAGTTGGCTTCCGCATTTTCTTACCTTGTCCCTATCGGCGTCGCCCTCAATGTCACCACTCCTTACGTCGAGGATGGATACACGCTTCCCTCGTTTGCAGAGTGTACGTAGGCATCACCTTTGATGTTATACGGTTGTTCACGACCTCATTTTTATCGTAGATATCAGTGGTACCCATACTGGATCAGTTACCGGCAGCGCTGGCGGCTCTTCCGACAGCTCTGGAATCAGTGGCAGTACTTCGTCCGGGAATTCGACAATGGCGAAGAAGAGTTGGGCTACCAAAGTCTGGCTTAGTCGCATTGGCTCGTTTGCAAGTGTCGTCCTCATTGCGGCAATCCAGCTGATGTTGTGAATTTGTCGCCCTCCTCGTTCCTGCTTCCGCGCTGGTGTTTTCCTATTATTGCAAACACCATCTTCGCTTCCTGTTATTTCCCGTGACTCACGCGGCCTCCACGAACTCTTTGTATGGTTCCCCCATTTCATATATGGGTGGAAGTGTTTCTTTCATAAAATCGGACGTTGGACATCTGCGCGCACAATACGGAGTTCTCGTTCTCCAGCTTCACTATTTTGTAGCTAATACGTACATTCCTATCGAATGGACGAACTTGTTTGCGGTAATCGGTACTTCTAATGTATTGGGTTGATATGGTCCAACGAGACTCTTCTGTATGGTACTCATTATTTAAGTACCTCTAATCCACAAAATCTTCCGTTCGATCTTCTGGTTAGCTCTACGCGCAGTCGGACTAAGACAAAGGAATCTTGGGCCGACTATCTTAACACACAAGTTTCGGAGACGTAGCAATATTGCTGGGCATCGGTGAGCTCTACTTGAAGCCTTTGATGGCTTCAAGACCACGCCATTCCATAGGTTGCAGCTGAAAAATGAGTTGGACTCCAGCACATTTACAAGACGCACAAGTAAGTTTGCTGCGCTTGCCAAATGATCATGACTTTTCCCCGAGTACGGGAATTTACTTAAATTTGAGGGTCACACCACATACGATTACGGAACGGCGATGCAGCCAATCCGGAACGTTTCTGGATGCGGTGAGACGATACGGCATCGAAGTTCCGCCCACGTACGTAGAAGAAAGCACTGCAACACCGCGCGTGCTGATGCCATGCTGATTAGTGTATCTTTACGTCCGACCAATCTCACCGCCGCATATCGATAGTGACAGCGGTCTGCCAGGAATCTACCAGCATGGGATTCGGTATAGAAAGGCATGATTTGCCCACCAACCTACCGCAGTGTGTTTTACGCGCGACGCCTGGCAGCGAGATGCAGAAGTGTACAAGGACTGGACTGGACGGCCACGTAATTGCTGCAATGCTGCCAGCACGTGCAACGAACCAAACAGACGTACACAACGCGTCCCGCCCATATTTCTTTCGCTGCAGCGACCGCTCACGTTGTTCGCATCTACGACCGATTCTCCGCCATGGTTGCTGTCGTTCAGAAAGCCGCTCCTCCATTCAAAGCCTCCGCTGTCGTGGATGGCCTGTTCAAGGACATCGCACTTTCCGACTTCCAGGGACAATGGTAAATGGCATCGCTAATTTTGACACTTGCACTCACCGCTGTGTCTAACGTTGTCTCATAGGGTTATCCTGTTCTTCTATCCCATGTCAGTATTTAACTGCACCTTAAAATCGCTAGCCCCTGGCTGAGTCTATATCTTAGGGACTTCACTTTTGTTTGTCCCACTGAGATTCTTGCCTTCAATGATGCGCTTCCTCAGTTCAAGGAACTCGGCGCTGTTGTTTTGGGTAGGTACTCGAAGTAGCTTGTGTCCCATGGCCTCATGTTTCATCTAGGTGTTTCCACTGATTCACAATACTCCCACTTTGCTTGGGCACAACAGCCCAGGAAGCAGGGTGGTATCGGACCCGATCTCAAACTCCCCCTTATCGCGGACAGGAGCATGAAAATCTCGCGGGACTATGGTGTGTTGATCGAGGAGGAGGGTATCGCTCTTCGTGGCCTTTTTATCATCGATCCCAAGGGTGTTATCAGGTAAATGGTCTTTTTTTCTTCTTGGACACAAATGACGCGGTCCCTTAACAGACAAATCACCATTAATGACCTACCTGTCGGCCGTTCTGTCGATGAAACCCTTCGGCTCCTGAAGGCCTTCCAGTTCGTAGTAAGTCCCATCACACTCGTGCGTCTTCTATATCGCCTCAACGTGATCATAATTAGGAGGAGCATGGTGAAGTGTGTCCATTGGGTTGGACTGAGGGATCAAAGACTATCAAGCCCGATCCGAAAGGCTCCCTTGATTACTTCTCCTCTGTCGATAACGATATCGGTATGCAGGACGGCACCGCGAGGAAGCGAGCCCGTAAGGATTAAGACCGATAATCCGCTTCTTGCGTGTGCACTTACCCGGTTCTTGATAGAGCCATGAAGACCTCTATGTAGTAGGGAGTAGTGTGTCAAGCAGACGTTAATAGAGAAGTCGGATACATCACATGTATACCACCACACCTCATGCAGATTTAGAGTGGTCTTACCTCTCCTCTGTCTGATGCGCCGGATAAATAAAGGTTCGCCTACATAACTTCAATCTTCCTGCTTTCCAAGTCTTCTTGTAGCCGCTTTTCGACGAACTTGTCTAGATCTTTAGCCACGGTTACAGCGATATCGACCAACCGCAGTATTTCCTCTGCCACAATCGGCACACCACCGGCCTTTTGTAGAACACAAATTTCGCGTTGTGCATTTAATGCGACGCTCATCTGGCCTGCGCTCAATCGTTGTTCCAACAATGATGGATCTAGCACAGGCCGCATGGAAGGGTCTGGAAAAAAAGCGAACGTAACACAGAAGGGCATATGGTGGATAGCCAAAGGCACAGGGGACCGTTCCAATGGTGAATGCTAACAGTAGTTGATAAGTTGGCGTCCTTGGCCATTGACCTACAAATGACTCGGGAATACGTACGACGATCACTTCGTCTCCGATGACCTCAACTTCAGGCTTCCGGAAATGCTTGAATGCCACTATGCCTGCGAGACATGCACAGTCCAGCATGTTTCCGGCGTCCGCAAGACAGTGCACTGTTAAGCGGAGGTGCCAAACCTGCCAGGTATTTGAATGCGCCCGGAAGACCAGATGGTATTTTATGCAACGTACCCGCTGACCGGCGACGACACAAAGGGATTCCTTGTCGATCGCATCGCTCCTTCTCAGAATTTTATCTAACATACGTGTGATCGTCACTTCCTCTTCCGAAGGACTGTCGGATAGATATCAACGGAAACGTGAGCGGTCGGATGGATGGGACAGGGACAGAGCGCGAATTCCTACCGACCGGGTTCGTAATCCACAGACGCCATAGGTGATATCTCGGAGTGTATTGTGATAATGCCCTCTAGAGGTCGTTCAGGAGGCGGCTTCGTCATTTTCGCCTCGACATGAGCGATCACACTACGTATTTTCCGCGTAGAACACGTCGTTCCAATGGTTGTTACGAACTGAGCGGGTACGAGGATGCAATCCACTGAGGACCATACCGTGTTTTGCCATACCCACACTCCACCCAACCCAGTTCCTGACGGAAGTCGAGTGTTGGCGTCCTAGCGTCAAGATGATTGCGGCCGTCAAGGCGAAGAGATTGTTTCAGCGCTTCGTACACAAACTCTTTTTCGGGTATTGACGGCGACGGCGGTCGCATAATAGGCAGTCCAGGTGGTGGATGTATTGAGATGAGCCTGCTGATCGAGCGCGGCAAGGTAAATTTTGACCCGCCACCAGCGTTTGATCAAGCCAGATATTGAAACTTGTCAGTCACCCGACCACTCATCATCTTACGGCTGAGGGTGCTTCAAAAGGCGACGACAATTGGAATGGTTCGTCTTATCACGCACAACCTACTGGCGTGCCACGTCAAAGGCTGCACCAGCAACAACTTCCCATTAGCTCTCAAAGACGTCCAGGTCGAGTTGCGGGAGGCAGAGTTCAACCCCGAGTTCATTACGAACATTCTCCCGCGATTGGAATGGCATGCCCTTGCAGACGCTGCTAGGCAGGTGCGTCCAGTCCATCAACTTTTTCTTTTTTCTTTTTTGCTGTAAGTTGCACAGGTGGGGGATACTTCACTCCCCCCTGAACAACCGGAGATGATGGACGATGATTTGTTACGAAATTTGCACCACGTATTGCTAGAGGTACGCGGAGTCATCTTCATCGCCCACCAGTGATACTTTTTCTGCACCCAGATTCACATAGTCGAGGGTGCGATGATATGTCCGAATTGCAAACACATTTACCCGATCTTAAATGGTATTCCCAACATGGTGAGTTGACATATCTTCTCGTCGTCCACACGCGTGGTGTATACTAATCAATGAACCATCCCTCTGCAGTTATTGGCCGAGCACGAAATTGGTTAGTGAGGCGACTTTTGATTTCGGCTGTTTCCCAAAAAAAAAGGTGGTGCGAGTTTGTCGTTTTCATTCTCTCTCTATAACTCGCGTTGCAGAAATCCCTTCTCCCTTCGGAGTGCACCGTGTTTATCAGTTTGGATAGAGAGCACGGTCATATCTCCGAGCAAAATCGGTCGGCAACCTGCTTGACTTACTTTAATTTCTGTCAGCGCATTACTGTCTTTTTGTCATGTAAAGACAATGCATTACGCGGTAAGTTACGAACGCGGGTTGGTATGTGGAGACACTCCACCTATCGCAAGGACGGCCATAACACAACGCTCCAGAAATAAGTCGGCCGTGGTCTGAACAGTGGTGAACGAGATCTTGAACTACTTCTGAGACAACTGCAACCTCAGATCGCGGCGCTTTACAACACTTGCAACGGCTCTGAACAAATAGCGGATACAGTTGTAGTCTCCATAAAGTTTCAAAGTTGTGACAGCCGAAGAGATGATGTGCCGATGCCTGTGGTACACGGGAATATTTAACAGGGGCCGCTTTGACAGTGCATGAAAAAAAAAATTGCCCACTGGCTGGATTGAACAACCGACCTCACCATTACGAGTGGCGCGCTCTACCACTGAGCTAAACGGGCGTGCTATTGCTTTTGAGGCGCAGGATTGTATGCAGCGGCGTGCAGCTCAGGACCGATCGAGACCCATCAAGCAACATACATCGCGGTTTTATCATTCTTCTAGAGTCAAGTACAAGTGCTGTCTAGTAAGTACCGCCCTCGCTCCTGGGACGATGACAATCGTCTGCGTATTGTCAATGACCACGGCTGGACCCATAATTTCGTCCCCGACGGATATCTTATCCAACTCAAAAACCGGTGTATCATGCACTCTTCCTACCTTGTCGAAGTACACACTTGTCCTCAAGCTCGCTTTGGAATGGTCGACCGGTGTTATCTTGATCCGCTCTACTTCGGAATACACCGACTCTCCGAGGCTGTCAAATGTCTTTCCAATGCCACGGACCTGTACAGGAAACATATGCTTATCTCTTTTGACTTTCCATTTCTCAATACCTACCTTAATATCGTCAACGACAATATTCTTCGTCTCCAACAGGAAACCAAATTCCGCCTTGTAGATTTTCTTGAAAGCAGCTTCGAAATCTTCTTCCCCATCACCGTCGCCCGGCGCAGGCAGAACCATCAGTGCAGTATCCGTCCCATCGAAGCGCATGTTCAACATTCGTTCCACCCTGATGCGCTCCCCCTCGAAGCCCTGGCGAGCCAATTCCGCCTGGACAGCGTTCGTCAGTTTATTGAGTCGTGCGACAAGTGAAGACCTCGTAGAGTTTGAGTAAAAGGTGGACGATGGTTCTTGGAGTTCATATGCTCTATGCAATGGTGGTTAGTCACACGTCAACGACACTTCGACAGAGATTTCACCGATCAGCCAGTGCTAAACCATAAGCAGACAAAATGGAACTATATCGGTGAATTAGGACAGTCTTGATCCCAAGAATACTTGCAATCTCGCAGGCATGTTGTCCTCCTGCACCCCCGAAGCTAGCCAGTCTGGTTTCCGTCAATAACGTAGATAGCGCTTCATACATGTGAAGAATGCGCACATGTGGCTACCAGTCGAGTATCCACGAGCCTCTGTCAACGCTCGTATTGGACGACACATGGTCTCGTTTGCGACTTTGATGAATCTTGCACTCTGGTGAAGGGGGGGCATCAAAGTGCGGCGCGTGTACGCACCCGTAAATAATTTCATCTAACTCTAGAGGTACATCTTGCTCGTTGTTGATCTCTGAAGCGAGTTTCTCAAAAGCCGTCTTTGATGCTTCGAGATCCAAGCTTTCATCTTCATTTTTTCCAAAAATTCTCGGGAAGTAGTCGGGTATCAAACGTCCAAGGAGCAGATTTGCATCCGTTACAGCCAGCGGCCCTCCTTTGCTTGGAAATGCCAAAGGAATCACTTTTGAACACAAAGACGGAACGGCGGAACTCACCGATAGCATGCGGGACCAGGATCAGCTCCAGCGCTTTCTGGACCTGCCAGGAACAGACCATTGCGGAACGTCAGGCAGGATCCCCCACCAGCGGCAACAGTATTGATATCCAGTTGAGGAGACTGAATGGTAACCCCCGCAGTCGTTGTTTCGTAAACTACCTCGTATCTGCCGTCAAAGCGTGACACGTCCGTTGATGTGCCACCGACATCTATTCTGGCGGGGTGTGAGGAAAAAGGGATCCGAGAATCAGGAAACAAATACAGACCCAATAATTGGGTATTTTCTGTCCTCGTCCCAACTGGTCAGCGCGTAACCAACCACGCCCCCAGCGGGCCCACTGAGAATACTCTTTAATCCGGAAAAATTGCCGAGATCGAGTAAACCGCCATCGCTGCCCATGAATTCCACTCGTGGGCTCCTCAATCCTCCATCTCTAAGTTTAGCATCAAAGCCAGTGAAGAACCCATCCAAATATGATTGCAATATAGGAGTCAAATATGCGTCCGCGGTTGAGGACACCCCTCGCGGGACCATTTTGATCATGGGAAGTAAGCGTGACGATTCCGACACCTGAGTGAACCCTATTTCTCGTGCAAGCTGTCCAATCTGTTTCTCGTGCTCCGGGAAGGTGTAAGAGTGCACCAAGACGATGGCGATTGACCTATAACCGGAATCCTGCAGGCGCTGAAGGTCGCGCTTCACAACCTCAAGATCTCACGAGAAGCGTCAATCGGATTTGGTAGATCTTACGATGTGAAACCCAAACTACATACCTGGCCGTTTCATTACTCGCACCGCTTCCCCGGATATGCCTTGAACGACGTCCCCGGGTCCTTCTGCAAAGCCATACCCGTCCCAACCCGGACCAGTATACCCCTTCTTAACGCTCCCGTCGCTGTTGAATTGCACCGCATGTTTCTCTGCCCAAGGGTCTGATGTGTACCCTACAAGTGTGACCCGTTCGTCTACTTCGACGACCTCACTGTACAATGGCGTTGGACGTTTGATGTTGAGGTCAAAGATCCTTGGCCGTGCCTGATTACCGATCAGAAGGAGATCCTTGAAGCCTTTCGTGATGAGTAGGGCGTGCTTGCGACCCTTGCGTTCCAAAAGTGCGTTCGTGGCCACCGTCGTAGATAAGCGAATGTAGTCTGAATGAAAATAGTATTCAGTTTCACCACTGGGAAGAACCGGAAGACGGTTCAAACGGTTAATAGAGGGGAACGGAGGGCTAACCGATCTTGTCTGTTGAAAGAACCGTTCCCCGCGGAATTCTTTTATCCGTTACACTCTCCAGCACTCTGCGGATTCCTTCAGTAGGCGCATCCTGGTAATTGGCTGGGTCCTGGGACACTTGACATATTTTGAATTGTCAATACAATGCCCCCTCACGATCGAGCCGGTCCCCACTCACGTAGTTTGATCACCAGCTCTTTACGCTTCTTGGGGTTCTCGGGATCGGGGTAGGACCTAGCAGTAGAGTTGTCGATGACGCAGGCCGCTGAGAGGGGAAAGGCCTACATACGCATGGACATCGCAAAAGGTTCCTCCTCGATCTGCACATATGCGAATCGATCTGTCCGGCACGGTCATGGTAGTGGAAGTGAGAATGATACAAGGTGTGAGGGATTAGGATGTCGAATGCGATAAGATGACCACTACCGTATAAATAAGACAGTCATGTGCCGACGTCATCAAGTCATTCTCATCGCACCCTCCGCTGCACCACCAAATCCACGTTGGATAACAAGTGACCCGAACCTGATATTCATTCGATATAAAGTAACACAATTCGTCGATATAACTCCGGGAGAGGTGAGAGATTGATGAAGGAATGGCAACATATATGGGTAGGCAAATATGTATGACGAGCCGATTGGCATGGTTGGAAGGCGGTGATATTAGAAATGGTCAGCGCGCAGTTAGTTTCAGGTTATGTTAATAAAGAGAGGGGGGAAAAAAAGAAAAGAACGTCAATATAGCTAAGTTTAAGAAGGAGAAAAAATGCAGTACCCGGCACCAGTAAAAAGGAAGAGGTATCAACCGTTGCACGGGCGGGGAAGTAGAAGAACAAGGGAGGAAATGAGGGTTAGCACTGAACGTGGGACATGTTGCACAAAATCCAACATAGACGAAACCAAAAATGTGTGCGACTTGTCCTCACTCGTCTAATTCTTCTTCTTCTTCGAGGACGTTCTGGAGAGGCATGCCATGTACGTATCGAATAGGGCTGCCCCTTCTAGCGTCTTCATAAAGTAGATTTGGAGTAGAAGGCTCCTCCGGTTCAGGCTCCTCGACACCGACTTCCTCGACTTCGATCTGGGGTACTGGCTGAGGGGATGGCGTAGGGGAAGTAGCACGAGGAAGCGGAGGTAAAGACGCATCTTTGGGCGGTGTCCGCAGGGGGATTCGGGATGGGACTGTTACAGTGGTCTGCTTTTCCCGCTCACGGTACATTTCGATAAGTGCAGCAGTCCTGCTTTGTGATAGGGGTGTCACCGGTGAGTCGGGTTGGACATGGGGTAAAGTGGTAGATTCCGCTCTTGAGTGTCCGCTCTCCTTTTGTTCTCTACTCTCCTCGCCATTGCCAAATTCTGGGAAGTCCATATCACGAGGAGAGGGGTTGACCGACGTCGGGGCGTACTCGCTCGCCGACTCGAGCGACGTTCTCATGGCTTGCGGCGACGGGGAAATCGCGGGGACATGCTCAGGCGCCCCGTAAACCATTTCATCTGGTACATCGTCACCGTCAGATTCATCACCATTAGCCCGCGGTCGTACCGACAGGGGCCTGGATGCTGCCACAGGGAGGCGCTCAGGGTGCAAATCGAAATATCCAACTCGCTTCTTCTTCGGGTAGGACATCACGGAGTCAATGTCAGGGTCTTGGTGAACATCGCTATTGTCGTTGCCGTGTGGTACTGCGGCGGCTCCGTTGTTTTCATCTTCCTTCGCATGAAGCGGTTCGGGCGTTAACTGGCGAGATTGAATCTCCTCATCATCAGAAAGCGGGGAGCGAGCGCGCACGCCAGCAAGGACCTGAGCAACCTCTTGACTGGCAAGTTCAGGATCCGAGCGACCACCACCCTTAATCCCCCTCAGCAACGCCCCACTGCCCCCTCTTATCTCTGCCTCCTGTCCTCCCAGTCGACGGTTATGGCTCGCAACGAGGATGTCCACCCAAGCATCATCCCTGGACATGCGCCGCTCTTGCTTCTCAGCGGGAGTAAGTGCCTTCGTACTGGCCGTCTCGTTCCACTCATCATCACTGTAGCTCGCTAAGCGCGTTTCAAAATCGACAGTGGAGTACTCAGCGGGTACTAACCCCGACCGCCGTACAATTGCTGGGTTCGGGACTGGGATGCGAAACCGAGAACGGCGATTGCTCGCCGGGGTTAATGGGGTGTCCGAGGCCACTCGCTCCAAATGTTTTTCTTTCTCGGGAGGAAGTGGAACGGCAGAGTCGTAAGTCGTGCTCATTTTAGGACTTTTGGGTCTAGGCCTCGGAAATGTAGGGGATGGAGGGGCCAACAGGGACGGCATTGGGAGGACGGGTTTGGATAACGTCAGAACTTTGCTCCCGTTAGAACGCAAGAGACCTTCAAACTCGACTTCGCGGTACGACGGGCTCTTGGGCACGTGACCAACGACATAGGGACGACCATTGAGCGTTGCAGCTGGCTTCCATTGTTTTGACTTAATCGACGCAAAAAAGAACGGTAACCGCCTTTTCGTCCCGGAATCCTTGGCGAGCTGCTGCCTGTACTCCAGCGGCACAAATTCTTCAAATAACACCACGGTTGTTGCCGTGCGGGGATCGGTGCCCGGGGTAACCGAAGGCATGTGAACCGGTAGCGACTTAAATTCGATCTTACAACAACACGCCTCAGAATTGCCTCACGGGTAGTGAGCGAGCTGCACAGCGGACTCACCAGTGCCCAGTTGCACTCCCTGTCCGTCTCCTCGACGCGTTCGGTGTCCATCCATCCACCTCCATACACTAGGTCGCAAAATACGTCCAGAAAAGCCTCCTCGATTACCTCCTCGGAACCCATGACAGGCTCCGTGTCCCAACCAAACGGAGGGAGTGCACGTTGCGTCTTCCTGAGCTTTTTCGTGATATCCACACTGTGGGCCGGCCACGATGTTATGGTGTGGGCTACTGGGGCGCTGAACTGGAGAGAGGTATCAAGTGGACCGTCGGATCGAGAGAAGCCAGTAGCCGAGAAATCATTCCAGTTCATCGTCTGACGCTTCTCGGAACGGGGCTATGACGTGCAGTTAGACAAACATCCGGCAAAATGGATGACAGAACACACCGTTCTTTCGCTCTCTGTTAGGTTGAATTGAAGTTTTTTATCGTCAACCTCGAACGAGCCAAAGCCGCCTGTCTCGAATTCGACCCATTTCATCTCGGTGAGTGTCTTGAATCGTTCTTCTCTTTCGCGTGGTGCAAGCCCGAGCCCAAGCTGATCCCTGTCGTCTAGAGGGGACGTAGTCGACGATGTACTCGAAGTCGTCGATGATAAATCTGAACTAAAACCCGTAAAAGGATGGAAATTCGGTGGCATGTCCATCCGTTTCTTGTATGCTTCTGAGTAACGCGGCTGCAGTTTGAGGGCAGACGAGGCGATACGTTCCCACTCCTTTGATCCAGCCAGGCCAGTATGGCTTTCACAGCTGTTCCGAGGCCGGGATGCCCAGCTTGCAGCCGTCTTGACGAGGTCTGGGGAATACATCCTAACGTTGCGCCGCACGCTGACAACGCGCACCGTGCGAGCGCCGCGACGCACCTGTGGTCGCCCTTGTTTGTCCTTGGAATGTAGGAATGGTAACATGGAGGGATATCCCCTAATCCAGTCCTTGAGGCGAGTGGGGACACCAAGGGAAGTAGCGCTTCCATGCGCGACATTAGTGTTGATCTGGGACGGAGAGGATGCAACCCTGGGTGCATCCTGCCAGCGGATGTAGGCCAAGAGGACGTGTTCCATGGCGTTGACCGCGCGCAGATAATGGATATAAGTGTGGTGGAAGGCCAGACTTGCGGGGCCTAGACCAAACAGTAATGGTCCGAAGAGTGGCGACAACGTCGGTGGTGTATGGCCCGAGGAAGAACTGTGAGCAATGAAGCGAGTGAGAAGGTCTAGGAGTGTTGATAAGATAGACTGCAGGACGGATGGCAGCGGTGGGAAGAACGCCGAAAAGTGCGCGGCGGGGTAACCGTGGGCTGTGTGACACAAATGTAAATCATTAAGTGAAGTCGTCATGCCTCGTGTATATGCGAGCAATCACATACCCGCCTCCGAGTCACGAAACTCCGTGTAGTGTTCCCAAGAGATGAGTCCTCGGACGGGCTGGCCTCCGACTACTCTAACAACGCGTGCAAGACCCCATCGAATGCAAATGCCAAGTTCGTGGGCACCCGCGAAGCGTGCTTCTTCGCGCCAACGGTGCTCTGCGTCTGCAGAGGATGGATTTGCACATGAATCGAGAAAGGTACGAATGAGACGCTTGATAGCAGAGGAAGAGATGTCAAGAGCGAGAGCAGAAAAAATGAAGGGCGTTGTGAGGCATCGAGTGGTGAGCTCGTTGGCAACCACCTCTACGAGTCGTGCCACCTCGTCTAGGCCAAGAATGACATGACGCTCGTAGGAAAGGTAGCCGTAGTCGTGCTCGAAAGTCTTCACCTCTCCGGATTCGTCGCGAGGACGGTCGAGGTTGAAGGTGAGAAAACTGCCGTCTGGAATCTGAGCGAAGAGGCTGGCGACCTCGTTGTCAGGCTTGGGAGAAGAGACTGTACGCTTCCTGGACTTGTGGTCCTTCTTTTTGTCCTTGTCCTTCCTGCCGGTGAGGGTGAGAGAAGGCCCGTTGCCAGAGTCTCTGCTCTTCACGCGGCCAAACTCATCGTGGGTGGTGCCCACGATAGATTTCTTGCCTGGAATTGAGGTTGTCCTGGCACGAGAGAATAGGCTGGGCATGGAGAAACCAAAAGTCGAAGGCACTCTGGCGGGGGGGGAGACTCGCACTGCGACGACCTCTGCTCGCAGGACAAGGACACAAAGTTGGGAGCGTCAAATTCTCAGGGTGGCCTCGGGTCAAACGTCGATTCAGGTACACAACAAAACACACTTTTCATTGATTTATGGAAGTGCGACGAACGAACTCGTCGTGCTTTTATTCAACTCGGATCCGTACAACTACCACAGTAGTTTCACGATAACCAGACGGTCAACGCGAGGTGGAAGTTCGTGACACGCCGCGCGTCTCCACGATCGAATACGTTTACCCGTCCGTGTGTTGGCACGTTGCTAAAGTCACCACGAAGCCAAACTGTCTTCCGATCCATGATCCTAAGTATTACATGCGTGAAAGCCACGACGACATCACCGCTGCAAGTGGTACCCCGAAAACGCGATCGGCTATTACTTCGATCAGCGTCGCTCGTGCTCCCGTGCCTTCCCCTGTCAGATACCCAGCATGTGCGGCATTCTTCAAACTGTCCATCGAAAAGACAATGGAGTAGCTTGTAAACACCCAGACCCATGCATATCCAGCTATCCTAGTCCATGCACCCTCCTTGAGACCCATACGCTTCCCCACTTCAATTACAGCATCTTCCACCAGTACTCCCACCGGCTGCAGGAAGAAATACGGGGCGGAGTAGCCGATGATGTTAGGGACTTCCGTCGTCCCGGAAGTACTTGCAGATGAGAAATCGTCCCACACCCTGAACTGAAGCAAAACATCCCCACAAACGTGCATGAAGGCGGAGCACATGAATGCATAACAGAGCCTGCGATACGTCACTGCCCATGGTTCGCGCTCCTTTGGCTTTCTGACTGAAGAACCTTCAGCGGGTACGGGATCCCAGGGATTACGCTTGGGCCGATGGGGCCCGAAGAGGGTGAGGTCCTGCCAGGGCATGCACCATTGAGTAAGTATTCGGTTTAGGTTCTGCGTTCACTCACGTGCCGAGACATCTGATGCCACGTCTTCCTGGAATGTGTAAAGATAAGTAAGAACATCAGTACTTGTCCGACGTTCTTGTTCGGGTCCTGACGCACCCCCAAAATTTGCGAACAGTGTACGCATTTTTCCAGTGTCCGAAGGGTTGAGGCCACTCCTGTGGCTCGTCGAGGTTCGCGCCAACTGCAAGGACAGCCAGCGTGCAGTGGATACAAGTTAGGACTGCGTAAAGCTGGCAAGGGATCGCAGCGACGTTGAGGCATTGCAGGATATAGCCTTGTGAAGTGACGGATGCTTTAGACAGGAAGACGGGATTGCAACGCGTGTACAAGGTCGCGGCTTCCAAGAGTAGATAGTGAGAGAACAACCAGCGTAACCGTGACGCTATGAATGACGCGCGGGTCCGATGGCGCGGGTCAACGGGGATAAGAGAATTCTCTGCCTATCAAGAAGGTAAGGTCAAAGTTGGCGAAGGAAAACACAAGCGAAAGATCAACCTTGAATGACCACCCGATACCTCTCGGTGAATTGGTCATCTTGAATAACCAGAAGTACCGCTGCATGAATGGCAATTGGGATGCGGGAACCTTGTCCGCCTCATGTCGATATTCCTCCAGTGGTCGCACTAGCAGCAAAAAACGGATGGCTTGCAGCACAGTAGTGCCCAGGGTAGCACCAAACAGATAATCGAACTTCCTGTTTCCCGTGCGGGCGATTGGCAAGTCCGCCGCAAGGATGGCTACGACGACGCTGCAACCCATGAGGCGCCATGACGTCGACTTGAAGTTGAGGGCAGCGAAGATGAGGAGAAGTGATCTGGCGGCTGGGAAGAGCACGTCCATGGCTCACCTCGCTGTCGTGCGGCCGACCAAGACGAGCGCTTTAAACCTGTCCAGTCGCCTTTACGCAATTTATTAACCCCTGAAGACGACTACTTTTGTACTAATGAAACGAAGGCTTACCGAGTGGCCGTATGGCTGTGGCCGAACATCATGCACGATGATAAGACACGAGTCCATAGCCCGTTGCCGCCAGCCTGGCTCCTGTGCGTGGACGGTCTAGAGTCGATCGTTGCATGTACCCCCACGATCGTATCGTTTCATGGTTTCAGTGCTTGTGGGCTCCTTGTCGTCGAGTCTGTGAAGGTTCATGTGCCTTACAATAAAAAAAGCCAGCTCCGGTGTACCAGGTCGTTTCAATGTTGCCGTATCCTGAGCGTCTCCAGTGACTACAGCTGTCGTAGGAAAATATGTTTTGCCTATTTCACTTCGGGTAGCATGAAAGCTCTCATCGTCCCGCTCGCAGTCGCTCTCGCCGCGCTGGCGAAATGGTGTCTCGCTTTCCCGTCCTATTCGGCTTCGAATAATGCCAGTGTTGGTGGGCTGTACAACCTTGTTGGCAGACGCATTCCGCAACATGCCGAGGCATTCAGATTCGCTCTAGCATCCGGGAATACCACAGGTCCCGACACCTTCACCCTGAGAGACGTTACTTCACAGGATGATAGCTGCGGTGCGCAGATCTACATAGAATGCAACTCGATAAGTGCTTGTGCTCGAGGACTCTACACGTGCGTTTTCCCTGTGGGATTGCTCTTTCCTGGGTCTCTGACCTTGGGGGTGTAGGTATGTTACCGAGTTTGGAGGCGTGGACATCTGGTGGACGGGCTCCCGACTTGATCAAATCCCGGACCCACTGCCATCGGTTGGGACGCCAGTCACGCGCAGCTCTGTCGTTCGTTACCGCTATTTTTTCAATACGGTGACATTTAGTTATACAACTGCTTTCTACGCTTTCGAGGACTGGGAACTACTTCTTGACTGGATGGCCTTACGCGGTATCAACTCGCCTCTTGCTTGGGTTGGCTACGAGTATATCCTTGTGGAGGTCTTCCGGGAGGCCGGACTCTCAGACGCTGACATCGCGGATTTCCTCTCTGGGCCCGCGTTCCAAGCGTGGAACCGGTTTGGCAACATACAAGGTAGTTGGATGGGTGAGCTACCAAGGCAATGGATCGACGACCAATTTGCACTTCAGAAGAAGCTGGTTTCGCGGATGGTGGAACTTGGAATGACCCCTGTCCTGCCGTCATTTACTGGTTTCGTTCCTCGCACTTTTGCAACTTTATACCCCAATGCGTCCGTGGTCGTTGGCGGCCAGTGGAATGGTTTCCCGCCTACATATACGAACGATTCGTTCTTGGAACCGTTCGACCCCTTGTTTGCCACACTACAAAAGTCGTTCATCGACAAGCAGTCAGCAGCATACGGGAATGTTTCTCACATCTATACATTGGACCAATATAACGAGAATAACCCCTACAACGGGAGTCTGTCATACCTGGCCAACATTTCGTCCGCTACCATTGCAAGCTTGAAAAGCGTCGACCCACAGGCGGTTTGGCTCATGCAAGGCTGGCTGTTCTTCAGCGCGGAAACTTTTTGGACCAATGAACGTGTACAAGCATATTTGGAGGGTGTTCCTGGAAACGATAGCATGGTTATCTTGGACCTTTACAGCGAGGCTCAACCGCAGTGGCAACGACTTGACTCATACTTCGGTAAACAGTGGATCTGGTGCGAATTGCACGACTTCGGAGGGAACCAGGGTATGGAAGGAAACTTTATAAATGTCACCGCTGCTCCTATGGAAGCTCTGTCGTCGCCCGGAAGCACGATGGTTGGTATGGGCTTAACACCCGAGGGGCTCGAAGGCAACGAACTCGTGTATGACGTCCTACTTGACCAGGCTTGGTTGTCAGATGCACTCGACAGGGCTGCATACGTTACATCGTGGACCTCTAGGAGATATTATACACCAGACCTTCCTTCCGCCGCTGTCAATGCGTGGCAACTCCTGAGTTCCACGGTTTATAGCAATACAGACCCATCTTCACAGGCCACTGTGAAGAGCATTTTGGAACTAGAGCCTGCACTCGATGGCCTCGTCAATCGTACTGGACATCATCCAACTCTTGTGTTCTACGATACCAATACCACTGTGGTACCTGCCTTGAAAATGCTCATCGAGGCAGGATATAAGTCGGAACAGTTGACATCCGTGCCAGAATATCAGTACGATCTTGTGGATATCACTCGCCAGTTGCTCGCAAACCGCTTCATCGACATCTACCAATCCCTCATCACGGTGTACAATTCGTCGACGTCAACTGAGAATGATGTTTCCAGAGCAGCAGAGCCTCTCCGGGAACTCCTTTTCGACCTCGACCGCGTGCTTCTCACGAATTCGCACTTCTTGCTCCCCAGATGGATCAGTGCTGCGAAGGCGTGGTCGCGGGGTAATGCGACGATCTCCTCATATCTGGAGTATAATGCCCGCAATCAAATTACCCTTTGGGGTCCCACGGGACAAATCAACGATTACGCGTCTAAGCAATGGGGTGGACTTGTAAGTGGATACTATGCTCGGCGCTGGGAAGCATTCGTGCAATACCTCATCGAGACTAAGAAAAACGGAACGTCGTACAACACTACCACGGTTTCGGATATCATGCTTGAGATCGGGGAGGAGTGGGATAAGCAACTGTCAGATTCTGAGAAGGCTTATTTGGGCTCCACGGACAATAGTTGGGAAACGGTGCAGCAAATCGTAGCAAAATACTGCTAACTTCCGTAATGGAAATGGATCGCAGAAACGACCATAAAGTCAATTCTTCACTGGACTGAAGTACATATCTTATACATACATACAGATTGTTTCACAACAGGTGTGGCGACGTATTCTTTACACGTACAAGCACCAAGTACCTGTCATGGAAGCTACAGCTTGATGACAACCCTGCCGGCTACATCGCCGTTCTGGAGGTCTGCAAAGATGCTGGACGAGACGTAATGATCAAGAGACCGAATCTGGTGGAAGGGACACCACATACTTGTCGAGATCCTCAAGGGGTCTAACAACATATTGGCACTTCACCTTTCCTTGCGCGGCGAAATCAATGGCTTCTACGGTGTCTTTCAGGGATCTATCATGACACGAACTCAATAGAACCAGCGTCGCGGAATTCAGTGAGACCTGTACATCTTACCCTACCGCAGACCCAATGATTTTAAGTTGCTAAAGACGTGTCAGCCGCATACCCTAACAAACAACAAGTTGTGCACCTTTCCCATGAGTACCCCAAACGGAATATCAAAGGTAGCAGGCGGCACCCCAACGCCTACGAGGGTACCACCGGGCCGGAGGTAGGAGAGGGCTTGGTTGAAAGGCTCTGCCTAGTAAAAAATGTGAGAAAATGACCAACCAATCGACGACAGGGAGTAGACATACGGATCCAGCGGTTACCAACGCGGCGTGAGGTCCCTTTCCATCAGCTGCAGCCGCAACATCATCCACAAGGTTGGAACCGCTCTCCCTAAAGTCAATCCATTTCTCAGCGCCAAGGGAAATACATAAGTCCTGCTTTGCTTTGCTGCTATCTGCCTACGGGTCAGGGACTCCTGAGAAGAGTGGAAAGTAAATCCGCTGACCAATAGCAATTACGCGGAAGCCCATGTGTCTTGCATATTGAATAGCTGTATGATGTTTGAGATCACTTTGAAGCTCGAGAATCGGCGGACATGCCTAAATGTCCCAATCCTCCTCCCGCACCAGGTATAGCGATCCAGTCGCCTGGTTGACGGTCGATGTATTTCAAACCTTTGTAGACAGTGACACCCTTGTCATATTCATACAACCGAACAGAACGCGATAACAAAGGCCAGAGACTCACCGCACATAAGAAAGGTGTCACAGCGGCGCCATCAACGGAGTCGGGAATCGGGGTAACATAGTCCGTCCATGCGACCTCAAAGAGAGCACATTTTCACTCCATGCTAAGAAGCCTCCAAGGTGCAGGACTACTTACAACGTATTCTGCAAATGAACCGTCTACCGTAAATCCGTGGATGGAGACAGCGGGGCAACCTTGCGTGGAGTGTAAAGTTTGGAGTACTTACAGAACTGGTCGACTCACATAGTTCAGCACCCCTACAACAACACTCGCACTTTAAACACGTCCGCGCCAAAAATTTTAAGCCGACCCTATCACCAATGTTGATGGGACTATTGGTTCCTGCGCCGATGGCAACGACCGTGCCCACACCCTCGTGGCCGCCGATCCGGGGCAGAGTGGGCTTGATCGTCAAATCACCATCCCGTGCATGCAAGTCCGTGTGACACACGCCGGCGTACTCCATTTTGACAATACATTCGTTAGGGGACAGGGTGGCAGGATTCGGGACTGGGTATTCGGTGAGGATCTTTGTTCGCTCACCGAACCTTTGAAACTGGGCAACACGTTGAGTACTTGGAAGAGACATGTCCGAGCGAGGGTGGAGGCGCGCAACACTTATATATCGACGAAACTTGCACGGGCACTATACACCCTAGGCATAATTGACTCGTTGTCAACGAAGCACTGCGATCCACGTGCACGCCGGACAGGGTAATCAATCTTCGTCCGTGGGCGCATGTCGCCAGTCCGGCGGGGTCGGATGTGGCCTGACCGTGAGCTGACAAGCATGATATGATGCGGGTCTACCTTCTGGGACTGCAATCGACCGACGCACGTATGCTGGTGGCCCCAACCACAAACACGGTGGGCGGAGTATAAAGCGACAGTAGTGGCACCGACCTGAAAGTGACGTGTTCACTTTCATTTCATGTCGTTTCGATGGGCGAGTGAGTCGATGTTTCAGTACATATTTATTCTCGCCAAAGACTGACCAGCAATCCAGTTCCAGAACGCCGTGTTGGCCACCGCACCCTTCCGCTTATCCCACCCGAAATCTACTTGGAAATTCTCGAGCACCTTGCCCCTCCTGGCGAGGAGCTCTCTCCAGAGCAAACGAAGACTCTCACAAGGGTTGCTGGCACGTGCAAACTCTTCTGCCACATCGCACTCCCCCGCATCTACGAACGCGTCAATGTGGTGGGCAATGTATACTACCGTCATGATAACGTTTACTCCAACCGCGGGGCCTCGTTGTGCGGTCGTATCATTGCCCGTGAGGATCTCGCTCTCTGGGCCGCCAAGTGTGTCAAGGAGTGCAACGTCCGCAATTGGATATCAGAATCCGAGGGATCGTGGGCGGTCAGTATGTTTGCCGAACGTTACGCATCTAGCCTCAGGCGTATGACCAACATCCACCGACTTACGTTCTTCGCGTGCTTCATAACGAACGAGCACTGGCGCACATTAATGGTTTTGGGTGCACTTAAGGAATTGGTCTTTGATAGATGCGGGTTCACAGGGTCCATTCAACTAAAAGATGGGACTCAACCAACCAAACTCAGAGTGCCCTCTATTGAGGTTTACCAAGCCGGTGCTCATTACCAGGTACTTGCCAAGGTACTCGACTTGGGCCGTCTGCGCTCCCTCAAGACAGACATTCCATTTGCTAAGTCCCTCGACTGGCCTTTGGACTGCGCCCTGAAGCAACTTCACATTAGGGATATAGCATATCTTATGCAAGGGCATCGTTCCACCCTAAACCACATCTTACAACGAACGGCACGATCCGTGGTGGAGCTCAAGTTGTCGTTGTCCGAAGCTACTCAATTCCCTGGCTTCGAGGACTACTTTCAGGGCAGCTTACCGGATAATTTCCAGAACTTACGTTCGCTCACTTTGGTTGTCGACTCTATGACAACGGATCGCCTTGAGCCCCGCGAGGTATAGAGTAGTCTCAATCTAATTCCTCCATGCAACTGATGTTCCCGCTTGTCCAGATGAGTTCCCTTGTTTGTCGTTCCGTCGGCTTCTGTTTAACCATGGAGAGGCTGACTGTACAATCTCATGGTTCAACAAGCCGGCGGCCAAGATCCAATCCACTGATCCCTGGGCAACCTTCACCCGATTATTTGCGACACGATGCCCTGCCACTTATATTAGCGGCTTTCCCAAAAATCAACTACGTGGAGATCTTTGGGACTGCCATACATCTACAAGGTGGCTTCTGGGTTGACCTGCCAGCTCCGTAAGAAACTTTTCTGGGTTAGTCGTCAAACCTAGGGTTATGCATATGTACAGTTGACCAAACTGCAGTAACATTCAATTACCATCAAATAAGCTGACCTTACTCGGCATTATCATCGGGTCGAACGGCCAAAATTGCACATGTCACGAGAGCCGAGTCTGATTCGGCCGGTACACTACTGGATATCAAAGATGTTTCCACTCCCGTCCTTGACAGTTAGTGACATTATCATGCTTTTTCTCTCTGTCGAATCTTTACCATTGATTATTCCTTGTGATATTCATCATTTGAATATTGATAACTTAGGCTACCCACCCGTTGTTCCTCTAAAGGATTTGTCGCTATTCTGGTGCTATGCTACATGGTATATAGTCATATTTTTATGTGTGGCTACTGTCTACGTCAGTGGCGGGACCTTCTTGGATTCTATTCCCTGTGAAAGCTCGTGTCTCGCTGGCACGTGACGTATAAGCGGAGTCCCCTGGGTCACGAGACTATGAAAGCACCCATCTGGGGCAGACCCGGACAGGAGACAGTCGTTCCCCTCTCGACCGCGATACCCCAACGTTCAGCACTTCAGCTTTACCTTGTCTTGTTGTTTGGATGGGCGAGTGAGCTGATAATCCAGTTTCTCCACGAAAAGTACCTGACCTGTAACATAAATCTAGTGCCGGAACGCACCAGTGACCAACGCAGCCTCCCAACTTTCCCGGCTGAAATCTACCTGGCAATTGTCGAGGCACTTGCGCCCCCCGGCGAGAAGCTCTCTTTGGAGCAAACGAAGGCACTCACTAGGTTTGCTGGCGCGTGCAAACTCTTCTGCCGCATCGCGATCCCCCGCATTTACGAACGCGTCGTTTTTGTCGGTCATGTGTACCGCCGGCATGATGATCTCTCCTGGCGGGAAGCCTCGTGGCACAGGCGCATTACTGCTCGTGAGGATCTCGCTCTCTGGGCCGCCAAGTGTGTCAAGGAATGCGAATTTCGCGGGTTTAATAACTGTGAGGGGGTCGGCATCTTCGCAGACCGCTACACGTCCATCCTCAAGCATATGATCAACATACGCCGACTTACGTTCGGCAATTGTCTCGTAGAAAACGAGCACTGGCGGACAATGATGGCTTTGGGTACACTGGAGGAGTTGTGCATGTACCGTTGCGAGTTCGCAGAGGTCCCTCAGCCAACTCAGACCAGTCCCTCTTTGAAAATAAGTGTACCTTTTGTCGAGTTCTACCAAGGCGACGATATCGACGCCAGTGTTGCCGCTGAGGCATTGGACTTGGGTCGTCTGCGTTCCTTAAAGACAGACATCGGATTCGCCGGGCTCCTCGGCTGGCCTCAGGATTGCATCCTAGAGAAACTCCACGTTGTCGGAATAAATTATTCCAACCCAGAACATCAAGCCATCCTAAAGCCCATTTTAAGACAAACGGGACAACGCGTCACGGAGCTTACGCTTACATTCCGGGATCGTATCTTTCTTCCTGAGTTTGAGAGCGACCTTCGAGACATTTTACCAGAGAACTCTCAAAACCTGCGTTCCCTCACACTGGTTGTTGATGGTATGACAAGGGATTATGTTGAAGCTCGCAAGGTATGTAGTCTGAGCCTTATTTGCGCATATCACTCAGTTTCCCCCGCATTCCCAGATGAGCTCTCTCATTTGTCACTATGTCGGGTTCAGTCCAACTATGGAGAGACTGGCCATAAAATATTTTTCGATATTTCCGTCACCTCGGTGGCGGGGACCCGGTCAAACTCGTTCACGCTCACAACCCCCCTCACCCGGTTATGTGCAAGACATCACGCTATCAACCATTTTGCCAGTTTTTCCAAAAATTAACTACGTGGAGATCTACAGGACCGCGTTACGTCTGGAGGGTTGCTCATGGGTTAAGTTCCGGACTGCGTAATAAGAAAATCAATCAATCGGTCTTGTCATCATATTCTAGGGAAGGTCCTCGTAAAATTGAGACTGAGCGACGGTGATTTAAGACCACAGGGAGCGAGGGGTAAACTGCAACCAACTGTGAGTGCTTTTGAACCGTTTAGTCTAGTCAGCATCGGCTGAGGCCAGGCGTATACTCGTAGAGAGTCAGAAGCGGAATGAGAAGCCCATCGGTAAGTAGAATCAGTGAATCTTTGCACCTCCCATTCACGATCTCGACGCCTTTCATCGCCGTGATTTGGTCGTCAGCGAAGAACGAAAGGGGGACTGGCCTCTCGTCGTAGTGTCTTTCACGAGACTCTCTTTATACTCTACCGGTACGAATTCTTCGAATAACATAACCATCGTTGCTGTGCGCGGATCGACACCCGGCCTGACAGAGGTCTCGTTGACTGGGAGCGCCTTAAACTCGATCTCATAACAACGCGCTTTAGAATTATCCAAAACAAGCTGCGAGGCGGTTAGACTTACCAAGGCCCAGTTGGACTCCTTGTCAACCTTTTCGACGTGTTCCATATCTGACCATCCACCTCCGTATATCAAATCGCAAAATACAGCTAGAAACGCTTCCTCGATCACCTCCTCAGAACCCAAGATCGGTTCTGACACCAATTCAACCTGAGGCTGCACGTGGGGAGCCTTTCTTAACTTTCTTGCGATGCTGGGCCCGCGAGTGAGCGACGGTGACTCGTTGTGAATAACTGGATTATTTAGTGAAATATCAAGGAGATCGCCGGGTCGCGAAAATCCGATGGCTTCAAAGTCGTTCCAGTTCATCGTCCGACGCTTCTCGAGAGGGATCTAGCGACCAAACTCCGCCTTGAGTGACCACCCGACACATTAGAAATCAGAACGTACCATTCTAGTATGCTCACTCGGGTTCAAACGAACGTTGCCCTCAGAGGAGCCAAATCCAACCTTCTCAAATTCGACCCATTTCTTCTCCGTCAAAGTCTTAAAATGTTGGGTGCCTGGATAATATCCCAGACCTAAGGCCAACCTGAGCGGATCGTCCTCATCAACTGCCGGATTCCATGATGCGGTCGTCATGGACATGCCCGACGGTTGGCCAGTGTAGGGTTGGAAGTCGCGAGGTAAGTTCATTCTCTTCACATACCCTTCGGAGTAAGCCGGCCGTAATTTGAGAGCAGACGGATCAATACGTTCCCACTCCGTCGATGCTGCAAAGCCGCTACGTTTTCCGGCTCGACCGCCAGAACTCGATGCCCAGCTCGCGGCCGTGTAGACGAGGTCAGGTGAGTACGTTGCAACGTTTCGGCGCACATGGACAACACGTATTGTGCGCGCTCCGCGACGGACTTGCAACCATCCTTGCGTGTCCTTGGCATATAGGGCAGACAGCATCGAAGGATACCCCCTGATCCACTCCTTGAGACGTGCAGGAGCACCAAGAGGGGTAGTACCACCGTTCTGTGCACGGGTGCCGATACCGGGAAGTAGAAGTGGAACTCGCGGTGTGTCCTGCCAGCGAATGTACGCCAGTAAGACATGCTCCATAGCGGTGACTGCGTACAGATATTGGACATATGTATGGTGGAATGGAAGACCGGGCGGTCCGAGGCCAAACAGCAATGGCCCAAAGAGCGAAGATAGTGTTGGCGGTGTATGACCAGACGAAGAACTTTGAGCGATGAAGCGAGTGAGGAGGTCCAGCAACGTCAGTAGAATTGACCGCAGAGCATGCGGCGATTGTGGCAAAAACGTCGCGAAATGAGCGGGCGGATAGCCGAGAGCTGGGATGAATAATAACATAAGTCGTCATGCTTCGCGCGTACGCGTGGTTTGGGGAAAATGAAAGAGCCCGACGTACCTGCTTCCGTATCACGGAAGTCCGTGTAGTGTTCCCAAGAAATGAGACCTCGCATGGCCTGCCCTCCAGCGACCCTCACGACCCGTGCAAGGCCCCACCGTAGGCACATGCCGAGTTCATGTGCACCTGCGAAACGTGCTTCCTGGAGCCAGCGGTGCTCCGCCTCCTTGGAGGATGGATTTGCGCAAGTGTCGAGGAACGCGGAGATCAGCTGGTTGATCGTAGAGGAGGAGATATCAAGAGCGAGAGCGGAAAAGATGAAAGGTGTCGTGAGGAATCGGCTAGCAAGTTCATTCGTAACAACTTCCACGAGCATTGCCAGTTCATTAATTCCAAGGACGACGTGGCGCTCGAAAGAAAGATACCCATAACCGTGTTGGGCGCCGTCGTCGTTGGTTCCTTTGCGACGGTGATCAAGATTGAGAGGTAGGAACCCTCCGTCAGGAACTTGAGCGACGGTACTAGGTACGCGGACCTGACCACTGGCACCTTTGGGCGAAGTTACAGTGAGGCGTCGTCGCAGTTTCGCACCTCGAATCCTTGTTTTCTCCTCACCACTCCGCTTTGAACGGGCTATGTCATCGTCGGGGCCAGTCGTGGTACGAAGGTCCTCGCTTGTGATACGGGATACCTTGCCTAGAATTGACTTCGTCCTGACACGAGAAAATAGACTTGACATGACGCAAGAGACGAAACGAGTACGTCAACGCCTGGGTTAATAACGCAAGTTGGAGCGAAATAAGCTCGGGCCTCGACTAGACCCACTGGGAACTGGACGACGTCACTGCAGTGAGTATCGTCGACAATGACGGGTTGACTGCAATGTGCCGAAAAGGCACGCCTGCCATGAGCACCAGCCTGGCTTCCGAAAGCAGTCAACTACATACTTCAATGTGTACACAAGATCTTGGCGAAGCCGTTGTCGACGGTTGGGAGGGAAATTTGAAGATGGCAAGAGACGTGAAGATTATTTGGTGGAACTCGGTTGGACGGGGAAGGGAGCCACTCCTTGTCCGTAGTTCCATATAGCCTGCGTCTGTCGTTCTACTTTATACACGATGCGAATTTCACGCCAGGCGGGAGTACACTCGTCCCCCGCCACCTATACCGCTTGACCGCAGGCGGTCCGCTCGGTGATGATGGCGGGGTCCACACCCGCGTCACGGTTCTCTAACAGGTCTCTACGAGTCGAAAGGGAAAAATTCACCAACTTCCTCGCACTCGCCGAGGTTGCTCAAACTCAAGTCCGAGCGCGACGCTGACTGCTCACGTGACGTTAAAAGTACCTACAGTGTCGAGCGCTTCCTATTCAATGTATAGAATTTGAACTTTGAGATCAATTACCAGTGATGTCCCCCCGACCTCGGGAGCCTCGCCGGCGAACCTTTCATCAGTACTGAACGGATGCCACCATACCTACGGGCAACCTTCTTGGCCAACCGGAGATCAGTCAGCCGAACCTAGATCTCAGGTGTCCCTACCTCCCAATAACCCCACTCCCGGCGCCTTGGCATATTACCCGGCCAATGGTCCACATGGGGAACTACCGATCGGGTAGTTCAAGGATGGACAAACGGGAAATGGCGTTCATCCATACCGGATTCGACGGAAGAACTGAATTTCGAATCCTTCATATTCGGAATGGTAAGATTCGTGCTTGTTATTCAAACAAATCTCCCGGTGTACGTTGGGAACAAGGCAGCGTACTCGTGATCGGCATCGATGCCTGTACTCCACGAGACGCCCAGGCATTCCACAAAGTCCTGTCGCGTTACAAACGCGGATGAGTGGAGAACATACGGGGCGGGTAATGCTGTTGGTAGCTTGGCGTTAGTGGTACGGGTGTGTCATCGGACACGGTTACGTGGGACGCGGTGCGGGCCGCGGTGTCTTTTTATCGTATGGGGCGCAAAGATGAATTACTATCACGTGGACGCTGAGTTTGATACATCCTGGAGAACCCACCAACTTCATGTTCCTCTTGCATTGAAGTCGGAGTCTGACTATCGACTGATGCAGTGCTGCGACATTCACAGCGCAACGGTGGGCTCGGGGGGGGGGGGGTACAAAGATGACTTGTGACTTATGATGAAGCTGATCAGAGTTGCCGGATGATGGTCGGCGCCGCATTTCTTGACGAATCGGTAGGAGCCGGTAGCGGCAGGCTCGGAGGCGGAGGTTACGCCTCTCTTACACCCACATATGGCCCTCGGAAGTAACTGGCACGAGCTTATCCATGTTCCTCGCTCGTCTTGTGGCTCTACAGGCGTCGACAATGCAGTTTAGATGACAGTCATAATTACCGGTGAACGTCTCACCATCAACAGCTACCAGCATCCCGAGCACTCCGTGGTAGTGGTAGCAGTACCTATGGCATCATCCACATCCATCACCTGCCGTAGGTACCGACAGCTTCGGATTGTACTGTACTTCGTGCAGGCCATTTCAATGGCCGTCCGTTCTGGATCCGCGACATCGTCAGATCACCGGGGTGGAACAGTGAGTCACCCCTTCACGCTTTCCACGGGCAAGTTTTGTTGGAGGAGATTTTGTACATGAAAGTAGGCGTCAGCCCATGTGCAAAAAAAAATTCCACGTCAATCTGAGACGCACTCATCGTGTCATAGGTAGACACCCAAACAGTGGCGAGCTCATTCTCCACGCCAGATCGGTGCTTTGTATTGCATCGCCACTCCAATAATATGACAGTCACGTGACGAGTCTAAACGTGTAAAAAATTACAGCGAAATAAGTACTCGACTGGCATACTACTTCAGTTATCTTTCCGTATGCACACTCGCTAGTCTACGATGCACTCAGGAAACGCTGCCAGGATCGTTGCACGTCAGCGTCGCCCCATGCGGCTCCCGATGTGTCCCCTCAATACTTCCACCGCCCGACTTGCCCCACGCAAGCTCGCACAAGCACCCCCTGTTTGTAGCATCCACACGAGTTCGTGTTGGTTTACCGAAACCCACACTTCTTATCGTCATCATACCGCCTCGGACAAGTACGACGGTGCGAATTCTATCTATTTCTGGTTCTCGGGGTCTCGATTAACGCCAATGGTTTAGTTTGTGTCATTGGAGGCGGTCATGCTGGGTGTGAGGCGGCTACGGGAGCCGCGAGGACAGGAGCGAGAACGCTTCTCTTAACTCAAAAGAAGGACACTATAGGAGAACTCTCGTGTAATCCCTCGGTCGGAGGAGTGGGTAAGGGAACGCTCGTGAGGGAAGTGGATGCCTTGGACGGGGTTATTGGCAGAGTAACAGGTTTGTCCTATGCGTCCTAATGACTAGAAGGTATTGAATATCGTTTTAGATATGGCCGGTATACATTTCCGGATGCTGAACAGTTCGAAAGGTTCCGCCGTATGGGTATGCTGTGACCTTGAACATTCTTTATTCCGCATTTACCAGACCTAGGGTCCCCGGGCTCAAGTAGACCGTGAACTGTACAGAAAACACATGCAAGACATCATATTGAACTATCCAAACTTGGACGTACGCTCGGCGAGCGTTTTTGACTTTGAATTCGATCACGCCATTCTGTCCACCCCCAGCAGCACATCCGCCTGGGGCGCTGTTAAGGGCGTCCGTCTAGGTTCAGTGTGAGCCAGAACCTTCAATGCACCTATCTTACCCGCCAATAGATTCCGGCGAGATTATACACTGCTCTCAGGTAGTCATATGCACCGGCACGTTTCTCTCTGGTGAAATACACATTGGTATAGTTCTTTCATATCACGCGTGTGAACCATTCACTTTTCGTGTTCTCTCAGGAATGAAACGTTTTCCTGCTGGGCGAATGCATGAAGCACCTGCGATTGGGCTGTCTGACGCTCTTCGAGCAGCTGGGTTTCAGCTAGGGCGGTTGCAAACGGGAACTCCTGCACGCCTTGATAGAAACTCCATAGACTTCTCTAAGCTAGGAAGACAGGAAGGGGATCAGGTTCCACATCCATTTTCCTTTCTCCACAGGAAGGTGGAGCACGCTGTATGTTCTAATCTCGAGTTGTCCCTCGGCGACACAGTGATTTTGGATGTAGGACGAGCAAGTTGTCTGTTTCAAGACGCACACCACGCCTGAAACACATAATTTGGTCGGTAACAGTATACCCCTGAGCATTCATATTCAGGAAACAAAGAAAGGTGAACTTTACCACTTTTCACATTGCCTACTGCTGATGTGTGGAAAGGCCCTCGGTATTGTCCCTCACTTGAGGCTAAGGTTACCCGATTCGGTCACAAGGCCAACCATACTGTATGGCTTGAGCCGGAAGGGTATAATTCCGGTCAGGACCCTTATGTTTCCGTCCACGCTTGGATCCTAAATGGTCTATACAGACCTTGTTTACCCCAACGGCCTTTCGTGTTCAATGCCGGAGGAACTTCAGGAGCCGATGATGCGCACTGTACCTGGCCTGGAGAGCGTCCGCATGGTTCGGCCAGCTTATGGTGTAGAATACGACTACGTAGACCCTCGAGAACTCAAGCGTGAGTTGGAACCCCTCTGGCAAATCGTTACCTTAATGCCCTTCAGCGTCACTTGAGGCAAAAAGGATCAAGGTACGCTTTGGTCTATTTCCAATTGACGGCCCATTTACTTTCTTGTTCCAGGGCCTGTTCCTCGCTGGTCAAATCAATGGCACTACCGGATACGAGGAAGCGGCAGCACAGGGTTGTATCGCTGGGATAAACGCCGGCCTTGCCGCGCGTGGCCGACGTCCATTGATAATCACCCGTGCGGACGGATACATTGGCGTTATGATTGATGATCTGATTACAAAGGGAGCCGAAGAACCATGTACGTGGAATGTGTGTTTGGATGATAGCTTATTGACGTTGACCGGGTAGACCGAATGTTTACTTCTCGTTCAGAGTACCGTATGACGGTGAGGTGCGATAACGCAGATCTGAGACTGACCGAGAAAGGTTTGTCATCTGTACAGTGCGATGCTAGTGTAGCTTAAGCCGTGAACAGGTTATGAGGCAGGCGTTGTCTCGCACGAACGCTGGGAGGCCTTCTTACGCGACCGCAGCGAGATACAAAATGGGATAGAAGTTCTGCAGTCTGTGGTTCTGAGTCCAACGGTGCGTAGACGTACGCACCCTCGTTTCAGAAACTCGCGCTGATGATTACCGGTAGGTTTGGGAGAAGTTTGGTTTCAACGTAACCAAAGATGGTATTTCGAGGAGGTGCGAGACTTCACCAGGGTTCTATCATTCGTCTGATAACGATTTCCAGCGCTTACGAGCTACTGAGGAAGCCTTCCGTTACCCTAGACACCTTAGCGAAATCAGGCGCTGTCCCAGGCATAGATTGGCTGGAGCCGCACATCAAAGCTCGCATTGTCATTGACGGTGAGTACGTCCGGTACATGACCTTCAGTGCGTTGGTGATCGATCCAACCACTTCTGTTTAGCGACTTATGCACCACACATACCCCGTCAGCTGGCTGATCTCCAGGTCTTCCATGCGGATGAGTCCCTTCTGCTCGATCCAGATATGGACTATTCCCAGGTAAGCGGGTTAAGCGAGGAAGTGCGGGAGCGGCTGCAGCGTGTCCGACCTGTAACGTTGGGCGCTGCGAAACGAATGGAAGGCATGACACCCGCGTCTGCTGTCAATCTACTCAAACACGCGCGCCGGACGTGGGGAGCCTCTCAACGGGCTGTGCAATCATCACACGAAGGAGATGTAATACGTCCTTCTGCGGTTGCATGATTCGTCGTTGTTCTCAATGATAAGACTGGTTGGATCAGTGCTAAATGGAATAGCGTCGGCACGCGTATTTTTTCGTCGCAGTGAAGGTGACACCACCTTGTGCGAGTCGAAATCACTGAGTGGAGCTATCCTATCGATCAACTGGACGTTAGCAGAAGCGTATTTTAGTCCTGACCAAATGAGACAAGTGAGCATACGCGTCGCGACGTGCTTGAGTCACGTGGATGATATCAATACTGCCGCACAACTACACAGCTGACGGCATTGTTGTACGGCCAGTGAAAACTGACCCCAACTGGCTTTTCATCCGTCGACGTCCACCGCAGACAAGCGACACGTATATTCTCGATTGTGTCGTGCGGTGGCAAGAGGTTGTGTATCTTCGTCATCTCACTTGTTCTTCGTCGATCATTCTGTTGACCATCTCTCACATTCCAAGATGCTTACCCCTGGCTCGTTGCACTCGACATTGACAACATCTATGAGGAAGCCTGCCATCAAACGACGAAAACTCAACACCACGAGTTCCGTACCTCATGCGGAGCCCGACAGTGCTACGGAGAACCCCCCGGCTGCGTCGGAGAGCTCCTCCGACATCAACTTTCTTAGCTCCGGCAGCTACTCGCCCCGTTCTCGCTCATCTAAGTCTCCGTGTTCGACATGCCATAGAACGTTGTCGGCCGTACGACCCGGCGGAGGGTTTTCCGTGGTATGCACAAGGTAAACTATCCGTTCCCAGGTTTGTCATCCTTGATTGCAGCCTCGTGGGATCTGGGTATTATGAGAATTTGATTCTATCGCCTACCCGATTGTTTTTCTGCCCCCTTTAACTGTTGGGCTTCTGAGGCTGTTAGGAAGTTTTCACCTTTTGTCTCCGACTGGTTAGTATGCTAGCGGCCCTGACTTTTCCGCTTGACAGGTGCCTAGAGCCAACATGTAGCATTTGCTCACGAACATGCACGTCCTATATACGACCCTCTTCATTCCCGCCGACTCCAGCATTGACGCGATCACCCACACCATCTGCGAGCCATGGAATCAGTCCGTCCAACTCTTGTTTTACCTCGCCCCAGCGAGCAGCGTTAAGCTCAAGTCGGTTTGCCATTAACTGCGAAAACGCCGCTGCTGTCTCTCCAATTAAGCGTAAGAAGGCACCTAGTGACTCGGACCACGGTGATACCGATATCAAGTCTTGCGATCAGCAATCTAATAACCCTCTACGTGAGATCATCGATGACAATACTGTATCGGTGGTGATTCCAGGATGTGGGCGCATTATATGTAGAACATGTTGTGTCGAGAGCGTAGCGAAGTAAGTGATTCCTTTGTTTTACTCGATGTATTGTGATCGTGTGGCCATTGACGGTTCGTTTAAGTGACGGAACTTTATGTGTGGATTGTTATGCACTGGTGTAATACGTCCTGTTAGGACCCTTGCTCTCGGAGACCTCGCTGTTTCACTTCTCTAATGTCCTGCAAATATGTTTCATTACAGAACCTTGCGCATATTAATTTCATGTTTCAACATTAACACTCACCTGCGGCTTGGATGTTTGCCACGGTACTACTAAAGATCCAAGGATCTCGCCTTGGAAAGCTCGGGAAGAGTTGCTGGATATATAGTGCGCGGCTGCTTATATATGGAGTGAAGTTAAGGCCGCAATGATACATCAGTGCGTCCTTTTCAGTGTGGATGCATTATTTCAAAGAGACAACGAATTGAAGGTTGCCAGCAGTTACTTCGTTCGCTTCTCGTCATCAAAGGATCGGTAAACATTGACCCACCTGATTTGCGTTTCCTAATTCTTTGTTCGCTCTGCGGGGTCAATCGACAACCTGGCATATTCAGGGAGTTCGCAGCAGAACAACGGACAGTAACTCCACGATCCTAACGAACTTCAAGCTTCAAGGGCGAAGTCAGCCGTGAAAGTGATAATTCGTGCAGATTCATTCATAACAAGTGAGATAATCGCGAACCTATGTAACTTCGTGGTGCTACGGGACCATTATCTTGGTGAATGTGTCCGCTGTATGCGGCAAAATTCGCTCAGATTCGTTAGATATCCATAACGGCGGTATATTCCAGCATAACTGGACGGGCACTGCGTGCCCATCCCAAGGTATGGTACATGAACGACTCACAACCGTTGACAGTCAACAAACTTACACCTAGATTACCGTCGACTCCTCTAACAGGATGGTCCTAGCTGCCTCCGATATCGTCTCGTGCCAATGCAAACTGGGGCAATCATATCTCTCCTGCGCAGACCGCTTCGATCCAAGCTGTCTCGCTTCTGATCGTCGTGAGATTCTCAGCTCCCCTCTCCGTGATGAGTACATCGTCTTCGATACGGATGCCTCCTACACTCTCGTACCGTGCAAGTACGGTCGTGTCGAGGAAAACGGAATTCATGTGAGGAGCGAGAAGATGAGGAGAAAAGTAAATTCCCGGCTCAACAGTCTGGGTATTGGTCAGATTTCTTGCACACAAATACGGATACCGCACATTAGGCGAAAAGACTTACGACAACCATACCAGCCAACAACGAAAGGCGAAGACGTAAAAGCTTGTAAAAGCTTTCGTGCCCCCCGGTACCGAAACTATCCGATGAGTTCGAGCCTGGGACAAAGTATTTGCCTGTCTTAGGCGGCTTGCTTGCAATCGGCACGTCATGTACGTCCATCCCAAGTGAGTGCCCGACACCATGTGGGAAGAACGCTGCGCTAAGTCCAGAAGTAAGGATATTGCGTCGGAGATCATCTCGACTCTTCAGGTCCGCTGCAATGGTGTACATCGTACGTGAGGTGGCCGATTAGAAGATTAAATTTGACTCTTCCGGAAAGCGTACCACGCGAAGCCTCGGGACTGCGAAAGATTCCCAGACGGAGGAAACCATCTACCAGGACTTCATGGCACCGTAATTGGACATCGTCCCAGTGCACGCCCGGACGAAGCATGGCGAGAGACTCCTGGAAATGGTTTAAGCATTACTAACTCAAAGACAACAAGTATAGAGGGATAGAGGGACCTGCTGCATCTCCAATACAAGGTCATAAATGGCTCTGGCTTCAGAGGTGAACTTTCCTCCATTACCAACAGGCATGGTGCGCGTAACTGTTCATACCATCGCAGGTATGATGTGGACAAATGTGAAGTCAGGTTCAAGTGTTGATAGTTTCGGCTGTGCAGACATTCTCGAAAGGTAGAGAGGTGAACTTACTGTCGGAACTATAACAGTCCCATTCACACCCTGCATCAATTAGTAGGACCTGGGGTGCCAGCACACTCCCACTTTCTCGCTCAGGTACAATGGAGGTAAGATGTCCGCCGTTGTGGGTATGCTTTCCTGTGACAGGACCCCAAGCGAAAGCTTTGTCATTGCAACAGTAGTGGAGTGTCGCAGCGTGGATGTTAGCAGCAACGATCGGCAAGTATGCTTGATGGAATGCTCTAAAACATCTCAAAATATGAGATAAGAAGAACTGGAATACGGGGACCCTTACCCCTCCCTCCTGCACGAGGCCACGAAAATCGCCTCTGCCTGTGCCTCCGTCTCTATCAGCCACTCCGCCGGTAGTAGCGGACGATTGTTACGATCTTGTTTAATCTTTCCTTGGACTGCCAACCCTAGTACCCGCATCACCACCTCATGTGCCCGAGAGCTAATCTCATTTGCTTTGCGGATCAGAGCAATCTCGAAGGAATCCTTAATCAGCCTTGTCTGATGCAAAGCTGGAAGGAGATGTTCTTCCGAGATAGCACTCCCAGTGCTGCCCAGAGAGTGATCCGGTGAGCATTTGCCTAGGTAATTCCGCACGTCAGGGAATTCTCCCGTGCGTGGAAGTACGTGAACCAGAGCGTCGCTTGGGAGAGACTTTAAATGGTTGACAAGTTCGACGTTGTGGAAAGCGGCATCGACATCGTAGGCTGCGCAAGCCTCAGAAAGAGTTGGTGGTGCGGGAGACCACATGAGGTCCTCGAGCGTTGGTTTCGGTACATACAACTTCGTGTTTACCGTAGCACTGTCGGGGTGGTATGTAGCGAGGAACAATGATCCTGGAACGGCACAGCCTGACAGGTAGAAGAAGTTGGACTCTTGACGAAAGGGAAGTTCCCGATCCGTATCATTACGATAAGGCGTTTCGGAACCAGCAAGTACGATAACTTGAGGCTACTCACCGGTAAGGTTTCATTCAGGTATGTATGGTGGGCAGCACTGACCTTATCGCGCTGGCTAGGATGTACAGTGAGAGTCAGTGTCTCGAACGTCCTCAAGACATGATCTTTCGCTGGGCGGACAACACGTCAGGAAGCTACATCGACGGAACGAAATGGATTAACCTGGATACTTGGCAGTGGGCAGCATGGTTGCCATTGTCTGCGATGGTCCAGAGCAAGAGCCGACCATCGTATCTTTCTGACTAACCAACCACACCAAACAAGGGAACCAAGAAGGAACTGGCACTTGCCAAGTCACCACGCCGATGGTGAAGCGGTTATCATGCTTGCCTTCCAAGCAAGCGGCAGGGGTTCGACTCCCCTTCGGCGTATTTTTTTTTGTCGCTCAAAGACGGTCTCCGGATTCCATGTGCATAACGTTGGGAGAGGGGCAGGTACGCCGGTAAATGGGTTTGCCTACAAACTGAACATGTCGTTTTATTACGACAAGTCCCCTCGGACGACTATCGTCTCCCGCGTGGCCTCGGCTGACAGTCTGACTACACAGTGGTCACAAAATGACCACGTATCCGTTCCGATCTGGACTCCCCTATCAACTAGTCGTTTCCAAATCCGAACAGACCAACGCATATGATTGGTGGTGAGTGACGGTGGTTACCGGGGGGACGGGATATCCCCTGTAGAAGAGTGCGACCCATCGCGGGAAATGTGTACATTCTTTCGGAACCAAAACACCGCTGTACCAGGTCATAGGACCGTATACACAGCGGGCAAAGGCCCTGGGGAATGACTTCTAAATCAAGTCATAAATTCACCACGGACGTAAAATTTGAGCAATGATATGAGAAATCAAAACCGTAGAGAGAAAATGACGACGGCTTGATGGCTTAGCGGTCCTGTCCCAGTAAGAGTACGAGATATTCACTCCGCAACTGAGTGGGTTCGTCGAGGCGCAATAATTTTCTCAAATAGCAGCCGGGATGAGCCATTGAAGTCACAGAGCCTTTGTGAAGCTTAGTGGCAGTGCCTTGGCTCTGTAAACGAACGGAGTACTTCGAGTTTTAAGCACAAAATAAGAGGCCTTTCTCGGCTCGCATTGAAGAAGTTCCTCGCAAGATATGGCACCTCCGTTTCGACACTTTATTTTCACGTCGCAAGCACGCCTTTTCGAGGCTAAGGTAAGCTCACCGCATCACGTTTTTCGCCTGCAGCAAGTGGCACATAACCCCGAACTAGATTCCAAATTCCCTCCACCGTCTGACGTGGTTGCATCGCACCCGGGACGTCTCGTCTTCCGTCCATCATGATCGTGAAATTACGCAGACTATCATCCAACTCGCGCTTAGGGCTTCTCTGCAGTGCACTTGCAGCGCAGCCAGCTCGGTAGCTGACTCGCTTTGACTCTGGTATGATTTTTAATTTCCATCAGCCACCATTTAATCGTGCCCCATGGTCAGGTCCAACCGTAGAGGTGGCGAGGCCATTGCGCCATCCACTTTATCACTTCTCCCTGCATTCAAAGGATGGACTCAAGTCTCGAGCAGATGTGCGGAGGCGAAGCAGACTTCTCGCCGCAAGGGGATTTCATATTTTGGCAGCTACTCTAGTATTTCATATCATTTCTGTTGGGAACGGGCGAGTATCGTTGTCTGTCCTCATACCCACAATACATGTCCTTTTCCCGCACTTTGGGGAATCCCTTATCTGCATTATGTGCGACCGTGTTTGGCCATACCGTACTAGTCATACGGTGGCCATGCAAACTTCTCCGACCTTCATTCTTCCATGGACTACCAACCGTACTTCCCACCAATAACCCTCAGGAAAGTGTTCGGAAAGGAGCGTAGTCCCAGCCCAAGTAGCTCTGAAATTACTGCTCGCAAGGTGTTCGATTTCGAGTCTGAGCACTTGATTCAGAGCGAACTTCCAGTGAAGACGGAGTGTAGCAACAATCTTATTCCTCCGCCGCGCGGCTCGCTCTCAAAACCAAACAGCGGCGGGTATGCTTTGCGGGAAGTCCTGGCATGGGGGGATGACACGTACGACTCCATTCAGGTACTGTACGAAGAATCTAACATCATACCTTGACCGAATCCCTACTTACCTAAAATTTGCCTCCGCAGAAAGGGCTGCATCTCGTGTGCGAAAAACATTTGGATATGAATTCTCCGTATCACCTTCAGCAGTCAGAATCACTCTCAGCCTTCTTTGAGGCAGTAAGTGAACTCAGTTGTACGCTCCGTTACATACTTTCTTTCCATCCGACTCTAGGCCCGGGAGCAATTCCCCATCCTCAGCCGCTATCAAGACTCCTGGCCTGCAAGAGATTTCGCCAAGATGTACCTCAAAAACAAGGTTGGAAGTGACAAAGCTAAGACGAGGAGCAAGACGACCGGTGGCGACTGATGTGGGTGCTGTGACCTGTCTAACCCCCTCTCACTATGGTCGGCTTATTTTGTGAGATCGGGTAGGCATAGTTCAATGTCGCATACTTTTATATAAGTTGGCTTTGGCAGAGACAGTACTTACTGCTCGGTGAAAAATTGTACTACCCTCGTGCAGCGACGTCACACCAAAATTCTCGGGAGTCACCGGCCCACAGCATACAAGTTAGAAGTGTAGCAAACATGTTCAGATTCAGTATTAGATTATCGAATCAGGTAACTAGGTTAAGTGAAGGTTGAGGAATGGCAGCGGGAAACGGGGTACTAGGAAGTAAAGTCATGCATTTGAGTTAGCACCTGCCGCCCCAGGTGGTAAAGAAGATCCTCCACTGTTAGCTGGAAACGACGTAAGCTTAACTGCGAAAAGGACACCGACAATTCACCATACCAGTGCGTCCACCTGCACAACCAGGAGAGAAGTCATACTCCTCCTCCCGCACCCTAAGGTGTTTCTTTGAGCGCGGATGAAGCGAGGACAGCCAGACAGCATCGTAGCAATTTACGGGAAGCCCAGGAGGGGTGGCAGCAGCATCGTTGAACTTTGCAGAATGAGGACGATTCCGGAGTTGCGTGCCTGCTTTCTTACGCTTTCCAATCGTGACGGAAAGGAATTCCAGTATTGCTAAATCCGCTTCCCACATGAGTGCGGAAAGCTGCTGACTTCGCCAGCGAGGATACACGCGTGGATAACTAATCGTCCTCCTCGCTTCATCTTCGGACTCATCAGAGCTTATACCCTGAGTCCCGACGTACTTGACTAGTGGTAAGTGTTTCCGCAACGCAGGATGCTCTGCCATAGCATCCTGGCGCATTTTTAACAACTCGAATCGACGTGAGCGAGGGGAATTAATGACATAAGGTGTACTTACCCGAACTTTCCTTGAAGTACGTGAAGATTTACGCAATCTCGCCTTCACGTCCTCCTTCGCTTTCACTGGATCCTTACTCGGTGCGACAACGACCTCCTTGTAACGTGACTTGATGTAAGTAAAATGCGCTTTAAAAGCCCCACAGACGATGTCGAATTTGCGGTACCGTTCAGGGATTGCCTGTGAGGTGTACCAGCCATGGTTATTGACCTTATCCAGAAAATCCTCAGCGAAGACCCTAAAAGCTTCGCGATTATATGGTGTATCTTTCCCATGGGCGCAGTCTATCATAAAATTAGTCGGTGTGACTTCGGGGCAACCGGGAATGTCCTGTTCGTATGCTGCAACCTCGTCACTGGTGAGCGCACATTTGATAGTGTTCAGGTACTTGTAGTCAGTAATTTTGAGCAAGCGGAGGGCATGGAGCCGGATGCAGGTCTTGGAAGCCCCATCGTCAGCGATTAATGAAGAGCACAAGCACTAATTCCACTTACAGCGAAGTATTTGTGTTCTTCTATGTCACTCTTCATAGGGACGTCGGACGTGGGATCCGAAGGGACGAAGTTGTGGAGCTTCTTTGGACGCCTGGTCACCTTCAGAGGAAACTCGTCTATGTCTTGCATCTCAACATCTTTAGATGTATTTGTGTTGACTCGTGATGCCTTCAAATCCTCCTGGATGGCAGAAATCCCATCCATAATTGTCCGGGTGGACGAAGCATGCGACCGCTCAAATGAGGTGACCATCGAATTTAATGACTCAGAGAAGTAAGATAGTAAAGGTGCAAGGGATGCAACGTGTGACTGTGGGCCACCAGTATTCGGACCAGGGCCGTCTTGAGAAGCAGGCTGGACTGACGGTCCTGGTTGAGAAGGAACAGCAAACGGGTCCATAGAAGTGGAAAAAGAGTGGGACATTGGCTGTCGAGGCTGAGAGGGGACGGAAGTTGAAGGCCACCGGGGTAGGTTGACGCCTGGGGCGCTGAACTCAGTCTGAGGTAGGTTCGGACGAATCCGATGTTCGTCTGGGGCAGTAACCTGTTCACCCTGATCCATAGAACTCTCCTTCCCTCTGCTACGGCTGGAGTCCTTCAATTCCATTTAGCGTCATCACCATGAATTCGGATACATACATACCTGACTAGTGGACGAGGGGTTTCCGCCATAGGTATCAAGTAAGCCCTGAGGGCGGTTCATCAACATACAGAGACTACTGCCATAATGAAGAGAAAACATACTTGTATTGACATCGTGCTGAGAGGGAGACTGGATGCCCGAGGAGTTGACCGCTGGTCACCAGAGGAACGTGGCGACATTTGAAACACTGGCGTCCGTTCCCGGGAGAACGTGGGGGTCCGGTCTTGGCTTGATACTGGAGTTTGCTCTCGTGACTGTACTCCTGAGAAGGATGTTCTGGCGGAAGAAAATACTGTGTTCGCAGTTGATGTTGCACCGTCACGAGGCTGAATCTCAGTCAATTTCCGTCACCCTATGTCAAACTGGGGTACGAACTTGTGAATCACCATACATCGCACGGTTGAGAGCGTCGAGGAGGGAGGCTTGCGAGGCAGCAGCTTCTTGCGAAGTCGTGGCTGCTCCCTCCGAGCTGGGTGGGGTCTGCACCATCTGTGGAGCAATAAAGTTAGTGGCAGTCCTCGACGACTTCGAACCGTGATGGCCTTGCTCCCAATCGGCTCCGGGGTGCCGTTTGTCACCAGGCGCCATGAAGAGATTGGAAACGGAGCAAATCCTGGTGCCATTTTCTGTATTTAACGTCCGACTCACCCATGAGCATCCTATAGGGACAAAGCGTAGATCTGGGTGAATCTGGAGGACAAAGGTCTGGTTAAGAATTCCAAAGGACCGGAGCTTCATGGAAGACAAAGACCGGGTTTACTCCCTGGACTCAGTAGTGACCGGTTTCCACGATTGTCGTAGCAATCTGATAGCTGATTGGCCGACCATAGCATGCGCACGGCCTTCGACCTCGAGGCACTCCACGTTTCCCCTTAGCTGCGAATAGGTTAGATTTCCGAGAAATGCGTACAGCGTACTGAGCCAAAGACAAAGACTTGCCTGCCATGCCCTCCGGAAGCTATCGGGGGTTCGAAAATCTAATTATGGACACGCATCGACTTGTCGCAACAAGGAGCCACGTTTCCCCTTAGCTGCGAATAGGTTAGATTTCCGAGGAATGCGTACAGCGTACTGAGCCAAAGACAAAGACTTGCCTGCCATGCCCTCCGGAAGCTATCGGGGGTTCGAAAATCTAATTATGGACACGCATCGACTTGTCGCAACAAGGAGTCTCATGCCCGCTTCACGGTGTAAATGACGACAGTCACATCAAAAATCGTAGTATAATAGCGGTGGGGTTCAACACGAAATTCAAAGGTATATTATAGCATCCTGAAGGGCCTGGGGGTGTCCGTCTTGATCCTGCAGCATCCGATATATGTATTCAACGCTGTTCAAAGCAATCCGGCGGACTGCGGCGACTGCCCCCACTCTCAAATTCTCGATTTGCAACTGCTTGATATCAAAGTGCGAGAGTAGCGTCCCATAAGACATGATGGTAGACCTTGGCTGGATTACAGAGTCAATACCGATGATCCGTGAGCAATGTTAACCTTACTCACTGAATACAGGAAGAAGTGATGGATGAGCATGGACGTTGCGGTAATCACTAAAACATGAAGAAGCGGTACTTGCTTGATGATCAGCGACCGTATTAGACACTTCAGCGCTGAAGGGTTGACTGATAGGGACCTAGGGGATTTACCTGAGGTCTCCTGTGGTGAAAGAAGGGGTCAGTTCGACCCAAGGGGACTGGAGTTGCTTGGTAGGGAGTCAATGAGCAGGGAAAAGAGACTTGGAAACGCGCCCTAGAACCCAGGGATAGTCGAGATAACGTCTTTCAGCTGTCTGATAAGGGAGGAATAATAATCCGAAGGCTCCGGCCTTCGATTTCCGTCTTACTTTCGTCTCTGGTAAAGCGGCTGATATTATTCTAAGTATGTACAGTACAAGGTAACTACGAGTCTAGCTTACATAAGCCAAAACTCGTCCAAACACTAAGTAAAAAGACAGAATAAAGGTATGAAAACAAAAACTAAGGTAAAAACAAAGAAATATAGGAATTACCATGGTGGGGAGGACTCTCTCCCTACATCCGAGGGTGGCTTTAGATAGTGACTGTCCCCAGTCAACACATACCAAGATATATCATAAAGCGAGGTGAGGGGTATCATCCTCGAAACAAAAGTCTAAGTAGAAACTCAAAAATGCGAACTCAAAATGAAATAGACCATGAAAAAGAAACCAAAATCACTACTCAGCTGATGGAGGAGGCAGCTCGAAGGTAACCCGAAGGTCTTCGAAGGCAAAGGGTGGCTCGGGGGTGGCTCGAAGCGGGCCTCGAAGCGGTCTCGAGGGGGCTCGAAGGTGTATCAGAGTGGTTCGAGGGCAAAAGGTAGCCCGGGGGTGGCTCAAAGGGGCTCTCGAAGGGGGCGGACTCACTTTCGAAGGGGGCAAACTCACTCTCAAGCTCGAAGGGTGCTCCAGGGTAGTCTCGAAGTCGACTTGAGGGGAGGAAAGGCACTGGATCGACTTGGAACTCGAGGGAGGGGGTGGTACCTGGTCAACGAAGCTTCCTGGGCCTTGAGCGAGGACCCAGAAATCCAAACGAGCCTGCAGAGTGCGTCCGAGGGCCTCTCGAGGGATCTCCTCACCTGTGGGCAGCATGACTCGACCTCGAACGATCCTACACCTGCCTGCTGCTAGATATGAAGCACAGACCTTACACTGCGCTCGAACGTGCCCTTTACGACCACAAAAGAAGCAAAAACGAAAGTCTCGAGGGGGAACTCGGCGCCTCGAAGACTCTCGAAAGGGAGGGGATGGCTCGCTCGAAGCCACAGGCTCTCGGAGAGGCGACAAACCTCTTGACACTCTTGAATGCGACTCGAAACTGGTGGGGGCAGGCTTTGCTTTCGAAGTCGGAGCCTCTCGAAGGAGGAACGAGGTGGTAGGGGGTGGTTCGCAGTCCGAGGGTGGCTTCGAAGGAATGCTCGGAGGGGACTCGAGATGAGGGTAAGCCTTACCGAAGGACGTCGAAGATGCTTCGAAGCAAGAGTACAACTTTGCGGGGGTACTCGAGGGCTCACAAGGTCGAAGGGGGCGAGTCGAGGTTGAGCCGAGGTCACGAGGGTTGCTCGAAGCAGTTTCGAGGTGAGGAGAATGAACCTTCGATGGCTGTAAACCACCTACTGTGTACGAGTGCGATGGTTGATCCTCTCTCGAGCTGCGAAGTGAGTTCAAAGGCGAGTCACTGGCCTGCTCACATGAGGCACTCCAACCTGGAGGAGCAGGGTGCCTCGAGCCTGCATTAGTGGCTCGAAGGGGAGATGAGCTGCTCGAAGCGAGCTCAGGTGAGCGAGGGGGGTTCTTTGAAGTTCGAGGGGCGACCTCGAAGGGGGAATGAGAGGGGATCTTCGAGCTCGAGCTTCCCTGGGAGTGTCTTCTAGAATGAGACCGAGAGCACTCCACAGGGGCACTAGACTGGTGGCTGGACGAGGGCGAGTGCGGGTGTCGAGAGGGTCCCTGGAGTGAGTCGAGACTTGACCAGGGGTTCTTCGAAGCTAGATGAGGGGGTGAGCAGCCTACCCCATCCTCAATGACCTCCTTCGTAACATGAACAATGATCTCGATAGGCCAAAGCCGGCCTGACTGGAGCAGGGGGTACCTGGATGCGAGCCGCCTCGAGACTTCGAGCTCGACCTGGGGTGGGAGGCCTCGAAGGAACAGCTGGGGCTGGTGGCTCATCTCAAGTATGTTTCCCCTTACCATGGCCAAGAATAAGAGTCGGAATAAACGAAGGTACCTCCCCAAGGCTTGAACCGAGCTCAGCTCCCTGCAACGAGCTCCCTCGAGGAGAGAGTAGAACTCCTCGAAGTACTTGAGGTCGTCCTCGACTGGTTCGATCTCGGGGTACTGAAGGGTTACGAGCGCTTTGAAATCGTCCCATTGCCTACCAACTGGGACACTAGCAGCGAGGTGGCCCCAGAGAGTTCTATCGAGGGACGGGGCTCCCTCGATCGCAACCATCATTAGGGACGAATCCCCTGACCTTCCCTGGGCCTTACCATACACCTCCACTTCTTCGAAATAGGTGGGCAGGTCCTGTGCTTGCCCCGAGAACTTCGGGTGGGGCTCGAGTGGGGCTCGAGACTGTCTGTGTGCCTCATCCATCATGGGTGGTATTTGCGAAGCTCGAATGACTATATTTCACAGTCTAGAAAATTACTGGTAGTATAATTGAGGGTGAGCACGAGCCTCGAACGTCTGTGGTCGGTCTCGAAGGATAAAATGAAGGGGGGGGTGGGGTCACCTCGATGCGACCTCGAACGTCTATGTGGGGTGGATCCCGTACACGAAATGAGCAGGGGGGGACTTGTATACACGGCACGAAGTGGTTACGACCACTGAAACGAAGAGAAAACGAAATTGGTCGCCGTGTGCGACTCGAAGCCTTGACTTAACTTTGCAGTCTCGCTCGACTGCAGAATGTGCAAGAAAAACGAACTATATTCGTCTCGATACGTCTAAGAGTGACTGTGAGTGCATCTAAGGGAGCGTTTACGTCTCAAAAGGGTCTCAAAAGGGCTCGAAGTTCGTCTGGGGGTCTCGAAGCGTCTGGGATCTCGAAGGGACTGGGAAGGTCTCGAAGGGGGTTTAAATCGATTCTAAGGGGTGGGGAAGGGATTCCTACGGCTCAAAGTAGCACGAAAATGCGAAGGGAGGTGCCAGGGAGCTGGGCTGTGGCAGGAGGGGAGGACGGCAGCACGTTGGTGAAGAACCACTGGACGGAATGATACGAAACCTTCGGGGGTGGTAGCAGGCGCCTATAGGAACTGGGAGAACGAGGAATTACGAAAATACGTGCACCCAATCCTGAAATATTCGCAAAACCGTCTGATACAACCTTTCGGCACAAAAAATGCGATATCTCTCGAAGTAATGATGCGGACGCGACGGAAAGGGCACCTCCAGGGAGGTATCGACGAGCTCTACTAGGGCTCCTATTTGCGAGAGATTCGGAGCGCCGGTTCACGAGAAAACGCGTGTGCAGGTAGGAGGGTGGGGGAACAGCAGCGCGTTGACGAAGAACTACTGGGCAGAACCTTCCCAAACTTTGGGATGTCGTAGAGGGGGTCTGGGGGCGCTGGGAGATCAAGGAAATAAGAGGATATGCGCACCCGAACCCGAGTTATGCCAAAATCCGTCCCACAGAGCCTTTCTCCAGAAAAAGCGGAATATCTCCGGAACCACAGGAGTGAACGCGTCGAAAAAGGTATCCCCCGAAAGCTCTCGTCGAGTAGAATCAGGACCTCGAAAAGCGAGAGGTAAGGCGCGTCGGTTGTTGAGATATCGCGTGCTCGAGCACGAAGGTAGGAGGGGCAGTAGGGTTACCAAGCAAAACAGCCCCCTCGCGGTGGGCTCCAGATGAAGGGTTGACTGATAGGGACCTAGGGGATTTACCTGAGGTCTCCTGTGGTGAAAGAAGGGGTCAGTTCGACCCAAGGGGACTGGAGTTGCTTGGTAGGGAGTCAATGAGCAGGGAAAAGAGACTTGGAAACGCGCCCTAGAACCCAGGGATAGTCGAGATAACGTCTTTCAGCTGTCTGATAAGGGAGGAATAATAATCCGAAGGCTCCGGCCTTCGATTTCCGTCTTACTTTCGTCTCTGGTAAAGCGGCTGATATTATTCTAAGTATGTACAGTACAAGGTAACTACGAGTCTAGCTTACATAAGCCAAAACTCGTCCAAACACTAAGTAAAAAGACAGAATAAAGGTATGAAAACAAAAACTAAGGTAAAAACAAAGAAATATAGGAATTACCATGGTGGGGAGGACTCTCTCCCTACAGCGCGACAATTTGAGCCCATAAGTACAGTTGAACACCTCGATATGCGGCGGCGATGACATCTTGAGATGTACTTATTAATACCCTCATCAAACAGAATTAAAAACCATACTGCTTTCATTCTTGGCTCGCCATGTCCTAATGTACGTATCCTGCATCATTTGGGAAGTTGCTGTCGCGACTAAGGTACACGTTGGATACTCAAACACCTCGAAGGAGCAAATCAGATGAATCACTGGAAAGTCTACTTTAGACTTACCGCAACCGACTGAACCATATTCCCTGGATGGAACCATTGAAAAAATTCTGTATAGTGTTCAAGGGATACTTACCATTGTGTTCCAGAACTTGTAGGCAATTTCCAGACGGCACGCTCCAGATGTGGACGCGGCCATCTGTAGCTCCACTCACTACACCCCCGGGAAGAAACGCCACTTGCAATGGAACGTTTTTATCCTGGGCCGAGGGACGATTCTTCAAACGCAATACCGGGTGGGACTGACCAAGTTCATATATATCGACACCCGATCCCAGATTAGATACGAGCACCTGCTTCTGATCTGGTGAGAGAGAAGCATGACCCCTTACAACATGATAAGTAAGAAAACGAATGTTGAATAACGTCGCGACGTCGCACTTACAGATGTCGGTGGCTATGGATCGGTTGGATTCGCCAAAGCTCCTTTTGTGAGATAACATCCCAGCACCTGTGTATATTAGTGCCATAGTTAACAATCGAATCCCACTAGACACATACACTACTCCGTGGTTGAGGTAGGCAACGACAAGCTCACTTCCCTTTTCCCTAAACATTATTGCGCGACCCCGCACTCTCTTGTCTGCTTCCTCCACCGCATTCACCAATTCTGAGGGTGAGGGGAAAATCTTGATAGTAGCGTAGTTCCCTAGTAATCGTGGATTGTAAGCGACTAAGGCAATTAGTATGGTAAAGTGTCAGAGTACCTGGGAAAACCTCTTTCGCAATGTGAATTTCCGACCCAATTGCGATGGCGATATCGCCACTGTACTCGTCAATAGAGAGAGCAAAGATTGGAGATTTGACGCCAGTGAGAACAGACGGCTCTTGGATCTACCTTTCTTGTGAGTCAGTGCCGACAGCATACGCAAATAACGTACCTTGAAATTATCAATGATAGCCAGCGTGCCATCACTACAGCCTGCAAAGAGGCGGCTTAGGCGTCGCGGATCCCATGCAAGGCTGAGGATTCCACTTTGGAAGACAGTGCGGTATTTCAATGATCCTACGAGTGGGTCATATATAATAACACTACCATCGTCGCTTCCACTGGCAAGCTCTTTCCCATCCGGAGAAAACGTGAGTGCAGTTACCGTGTCTGCATGATCCTCTAGTGTAAGTGCCGGAACAAACGGTATGGTGGGCTTCATATGCAAGTAGAAGACGAGCTAGAATAATGATATCCGCCTTGACAAAGCAAGATTTTCGACGACCGAAAAATCGTGGGAATTGGCGCAAGGCAGCCATTTGCGTGCCTGTTGGGTAATACACTACATACTATAGAGTATGGTAGAATACGGTCTGCAGTGGTCATCTACGGGACACAAGGGTCCGATCAACTGCATCTCCTTCACAGAAGACGGAAGTTACCTCGCTAGCGGAAGTAAGTACTGCCGTACTTGAACAATCCATTCTAATGAATTACTGTACAGGTGATGACGGCCATGTCCTCGTTTGGGCGATGCAAGATGGCAGCCTCCTTCAGCGCCTCAAACCAAAGCAGGGGCCCGTTGTCGCTGTCAAGTGGTTCACAGGGGGCCCTCCCCATTCTGAGCCTACCACCAAGGTGTGCTACCTCCTTTCCGCCGGTGCTAACGGCACAGTGGTCATATGGCGTTTCAATATGACATTGGTAATGTTCCATATACGCCGACTGTTAGTTACATGATTCACGAGCTGCGCACTTCTCGTAGGCATTGTTTGAGTGGGTGCATATGGAAACCATTTTTGACTCTGCGATCGAGTGTGTTACACTCGATGAAACGCACAGTGTACTGGCCGTTGCCACGCTTGGGAGAATCGCCACGTACCAATTGTCGAAATCCAACCGCTGTAAGTCACCTCGTGGCTGTCATATATATATTACAATTGTCTGACAATACCTCAGTGACAATGCGTCTCCTCCAGGTGCATCCCCCATCATCTCAATCACGACTACCGAGTCTGCCCATCTCCGCTCACTTTTCAGATCGAGGGCATACTTTAATGGTTGCATTCTTAGACTCTCGTGAGATGTACGTTGCCTTCACTTGTATCCATCTACCGCTTGTTTAACATCCTCGCAGTGTTGCCTGGGATATCATGCCATGGAAGCAACTATGGCATCAAAAGATCAGAACGCGCATGTATGTCTTTGTCGTATCAGTATTGCATTCCGTGCCCTTAAAATTTTGTTGCCTTCAGAGGAAGCATGGCATATCACGATGGCACCAAAACGTTCATCGTCTGGAATCTCATCGACGGATTTGATGCCTACCAGCTAGTGGACGAGCCCAACAACCGCCTGTTGCATATCCGCCATTTCCGGGTGAAGATCAGGCGAAATCGTATCTGTCAGTTACAGTTTGATCTAGATGGAAAGACTGTCATCACAGGTAGTGACAATGGACGAGTGGTCGTTTGGGATATTTCTACTGGGAAACAGCTACAGGTACTTCACCACAGCGAGGGTAATTACACTAACTGCATGCGAAATTCATTGAACTGACCATGTTGGCTACAGAGCTTTACGGGGTGCAAGTCGTGAGCGTAAGTTCAGTCGATTGACTGTTTCATGTTTGAATTGATGGCCTTCAAGTACCATGCACTACAGTTTACAAAGCATTACATTGCCAGCGGGTCCTCGGACGTTGGTGAAGAGCAGTCGCTACTGCGGTTATGGTCCACTGAAGTCCCGGTAGGTGTTTAATCATCCTGAGGAGGCAGGTTCTGACATCTTTATGATCCAGTCAACTCAACTCAACCGTACCGAACAAGAATCGCTGACGAATAATGTGCCAACTCCCATCGCCTGCCGACACATCGCTATCCTCCTATTAATAGTTTTATTCTTCATGGGGTTCATCTCATTTCAAGTGTACAGCAGACCATCAGCGTATTTCCGCGATGGACTCTAACACGCGTTATTAACTACATACGTCCCGTTTGTAGGCATCGTAGTACTTTGGTGGATGACTAAGCGCCAATTGGCATTCATTCGGTCATTTCCGTCTGATCAGCGATACAATACCTTTCTTCGTGCATCCATGAAAGGCGCACAGCATCATGACTTAATGAGCTGAGATTCCTTCGTTTTCATTTCTCATTCCACTCGAATTTCCAGGACTGTCATGGGGGTAGACCGTATTCATCGCAGCATTAAGAAGAGGTCTTACCGGCCTTACCGATATACAGAGAGAGACGTAAGTATTCCCAATTCATTTGTAAGTCGATCACCGGAATTTCTGTCCCAGACAATACCCATCCACCGCCAACCATTCCCATTATACCAACCTTTACTGGCCGAGCGTGCTCTGTTCATCAGAGAGGAGCTGGACTTTGATGTAAGTAGTGCACAGCGATTACTTTATACCTCGCCTATTCTGACGTTCGGTAGGCCATTCCCATCCACCACCAGATATTCCCGTTTCCAGAGGACGCAATCGAGGGTGCATCGCACCCTGCTGCAACCAAGTCCCACAGGATTGGAGTGCTGGGAGGCCCCAGTTACGAGCGAGAAAAGTCGGAAAATGTCAAAGGCACTGTGGAAAGGTGGGTGATCGCACTAGTGTGGCGCTCATCTGAAGCTAATTTTTGTTCAAGCACGACGAGGCACCGGGTTACAGTCCCAGAACGCCAGGAACATAAGATTCGAAATTTAGATGTAATTATTGGTCGTTTTATCTCGTCTGGTGATATTCCCCTCGAGCGCCCTCCTGTTTGTCCTCAAGCAGTCCACGGAGACCTCTATGTTCACCACTACGAGAATCGGCTTCAGATATGGTTAAGAGATGGTGACCAGTGGCTGCCAGATATCAAGGACGGATATCACCACCCAACGTTACCGGAGTATCGTTTATACGTGGCTGAGGGCGTGGAGCCTACTTGGGTTACCAGGAAGACGAGGTCGACATATAAAGGAAGACTGAAGAATCGCAGTCACCAGTGATGCCAATAATTGTCCATGGAGCCGCTCTTCCACCCTTCTAATACATAGTCATACCCTCTAGTACTTTATAGCGAACATTCATGTAAAGCCAACAATCACATACAGGGGCATCGGAACTCTAAGAAATCTGCATCGCTGAGAACGCACTGTTATCATCATCAATCATTGTCAATCATCAATCATCATCATCATCATCAATCAATGTATCAATCAATCATCATCAATCATCAATGTATTATCCGTATCACCTGAATTTGTGTGTGGTTGTTTGTACACTTTCTGCCTTCGATCAATTGATGTCGACACTCCCTTATAGGAGGTATATAGAGGGTGAGTTCTCTCTGTCGTATGCCCGTATCGCCTTTTTTGCCATCAACGCTTGTTGTGGGCTTTTGCACTCTCGCGGGTGGGCAGCGAGTAAAGACTGCCAAAGGGGGCATCCGCCACCGCTATATATCACTGTGTCTAACAATACTGTCGCGTTCGTTACCGCCAAGGCGTTCATCCCTGTCTCGGTACCGGAGCAGCCGGTCCTCTTCAAGGCAGTTCGTGTCATGGCTGTACCGGGTGATCCTGCTGAGGAGAGGTACGTGTCGCCGTGCCCGACTTCTTATCCAGTGGTGATTGGTCTGGGGATCTGTGAGCATCCAGCCCCATGTTTTGGCGGACGCGGTGACGGGTGTTCGAAGGCATTTTCTGTGGTGCACTGGTGCCGTCGGGTTACGTTCGGGATGAAAGACTGGAGTGGTCCGTCTGGTGAGTTGTCTTCTTCTGTGGGAGTGGTCAGCCTCTTATTTTCTCGTAGCTGCGTGCTCGTCTCTTCTCGTGCGTGCTGGAGCAAAACACCCGTGTCTAAGACATGCAAGCTGAATTGTATGCCAGAGATGTCTGCTGCCAATGACGATGAAGATGGTGACGACGGTTTCTACTCGCTAGACGACGACGGCATGTCTTACGTCTCTGAGGTTCAGATTTGGATGCAACCGAGACATTCGTGAACTGGGAGAGGCAGCAGTCGAAATGCCGTCGAGTGCTGAAAGCAGCTGGAGTTACATCGTCAGGGACACCGCGGACCACAATCGACCCGCTCGGCTGCCCATCGATGGGTACGGCGGTGTAGATCGGTGTGGCAGCGCTGGGGCACCTGCAGGTAAGAGGGGCTCTCCGATAGGGGATACGCTGCCTATACACTGCCTTGTGCGAGACATAAGGAGTTTCGTTTAGGCTACATAGCTCAGGGCGACGTCAGATTCGAGCAGCACATCACGCGTCGGTGATGCGTTCGAGCGTTACGAACCGTATAAGAAGATGGCTGACGGACTATCATTAGCCGCGAACCGGATGCAGCATCCTCGTTCGACACAACCTCTTCGCTCGAAATTTCCTCGCCTCCCCGCTCGCCTGCAACGTCTTTATCGCCTCCCTGCGAGATCATGAGCAAGAACGAGGCGGAGATAGTCGTACGTCGCACTTCCTGAGTTTCCTTGGACGTCACACGCGCTCTGGTACCCGGATATTGATTGCGAGCGTAGGATTCCGATCATATTCACACGCCGGTGTCTAATACAGCAGCTGTACTCGGGGCTACTCAAAACTGTATGACACGTGAGGGTAGCCCAGCGTTTGGGACATCATCGGCGAGCCTGCTGGACGGGACTGCGCTTGAGGGGATACCGGTTGTAGAAAGGAAATGACAGGAAGCGAGCAACGTGTGTCATCGTGAGTGTGACGGTCTGTGTGGTGGCTTTCATCTTCTTAAAAAGATTTGTAGCCATGACGCTGTGGCGTGTCCGGTGGGTCAGGAGACTGTTGCGGTGTCATCTGGAGGGGGGGAGGTTTGAAGGCTGATGCTGTGACGTCTCATGACGGTGTGGTGACAATTACATCTGGCTAAGGTGGGAATTCTGTTCCTTCATCATCCACTATCTCTACTGAGAATACAGGTTCCGAGGACGTGTCTGCTACTTCTCTGCCTGGTGACAGGTATATGTAGCTACATGTCGCGGGTATGCCTATACCTTCTCCCTCTGTCCCCCCTCTTGGGAGGTATGATGCGCGGCGTTATGGAATGGGACCACTGGGTACATTTTGATTTCTAGGGGCACGGCGTGAGGGGCGTTGTTGAGTAGCGGCGACAAGCACACATACGTAGCTCATCATGGAATTTTACTTTAATAATCTGATCCCTATTATATATTGTATTGATCACGCATTGGCTACTGTCATCAGAATGGTCCTTGGCTTGACTTACTTTCGGGGTTCTGCTTAAGCCGGACCATTCGAAATGTCCGATGATTTGTATTGCAAACGCGCGAGAAATTTCGTAGTACGAGACAAAACACCTGCAACGATTCAACTACTCCGACAAGAAAATCTGTTTGATCCAACCGCTCGGGACCCCGTGATTAGTTTTGATCAGTTCGTATATACCTGAGGGTGGATGCGCATAGACTTTGTACCCGCACATCTCTGATTCGCATGCTGAGACTCGGGAGGCAGCCTTCCTTCGTGCGACATCCTTTCGAGCAGTGGTGTCGTTTTGAACAGCGTTCCGTCGGGTACCGTCTGTCACATCACAATCAGCAACTGTCCTTGATTCTGACCACGAACGAATTGCGCCACAGTTCGGGCAGCCCATCGGTAGAGCCACGCCCCATGGTCGTCGGTGATTGTGATACCACGAATAGCGGGTCCCGACTACAGAGAAAGGGGATGCGGATGTTCGGGCTTTGGTGTGGAAAAGATACGTATCGGAGTGCATGCGTAGTTCGAGGGAGAGATTCAGAAGATCGACGAAAACCTCGGAAAGTTCATGCCTTTCGACAACGACGCATACGCCAAACGCAGCAATGAACGTCTTGAGGGAGGAACTGATGAAGCGGTCCGCGGAGAACGCAATCGTATATTCAGGTTTCAAACTAATGGTATAAATTACGACTTTACGATTGCGGGCAAATAATAGGACTTACTTGACTATGGCGTCTTTCAAGCTGTTCAGAGACTCCTGATACTTGACGAGGGGTCCGCACGACAACAGGAAAACGGTAGACAAATTGATGACGTGTTTAAGGCCTCCCGAGAACAGACACGTCAGGAACTGCATGAATGAGCGTTAATTTCGGAATCAGAGTACAAAATCTAAACCTACATTGTTGGGAACCAGGGCCACGTCTTCACCCATCTCGTCTTTCCCTGCAAACAGGTCTCCGCGCATAACCTCGCTGTGAACCGTTATGAAAATGATCTTGCGCTCGAATTTAGATGCATGGATTTGCGCCACCAACGCCGGAACTTGCGCCTCCCAACGATCGAACTTATCCTGCGTGCCAAAATCGAACGTAATCTCCTGGTAGGACAACGTGTCATCTGTATGGTACTCTTCGAGAGCCACCTTGAGGACTCGAGGGAGGGATCCTCTAGGGTCCATCCCCACGCATACGAAATGTAATATAAGTACGGGCTCGGCGCATACTTGAGACTTTGAGGATCGTTCGCAGACGCTCTGAATAACAGTGGGTTTGTCGAAGACGGGAATCGATTTTCCTTGTACGACGCGCGTGAATGCCTTTGAAATGCATTAGTACCTAATGGAGACACTATGAATAACTTACGAAGTATGGTTTCGGCTTGGAGTGCGCAGCACGACAGTCCATTTCATGACAGGCAGGACAAACGAAGAAAATATCCATTGATTCAAGGGCGCACTTTCCGTCATCTGCCATCGGTATACACACATTGCAAACGACACGAGGACAGCGGGAACAGCAGAAAAGCACGCGCCCGCCATCATGACAGATATAACAAAACTGTGGGGGGCGTTAGATTCCGGTACGCTCAATCTGATTTAGTGATGCATACCCTATTCGTTCGCCGTTCCTCTTGGCATGCAGATATGCCAGACCGTGCTCTTCGGACAGGAATCCTGATTCGCAAGGCTACAGCTGACGCGGTCTTCCGGGCGGTTTGCTTAGTTCTCGCCATGTGCAACCGAGTAAGGACGATTGACGAAATCGATGAGCGTTGAACACTTTCGTCGAGTCGAGGCGCTGACTAAGATGACAGGTTCCCACGGAGAAGATACGGGTGCGAAGTCAAAGGAATCGTTTCCAAGTTGACTTCCGTCCCACTCCCCAGCTCTTGATCAGTTCTCCTTTGCATGGTAATTATTCCTTTCTGTACTTTTTTTGCATTGCTTTGTGCACTCCACCCTCTTTGTAACGTTGGTTGACGTCTGTCTCCCGTTCCAGAGTTTGGGGTGCGTCGATTTTTTTTTTCCCGCTGCTCAGTGCAATCCACTCCCTGCGTAACGTTGGTTGACGTCCGTCTCCCGTTCCAGAGCGTGGATCCTTGCTGTTCAGTGCACTCCGCACGCTGCGTAACGCTGGTTGACATCTGTCTCCCGTTCCAGAGTGTGGATGTGTCTTTTTTTTTTCCCCGCTGCTCAGTGCAATCCACTCACTGTGTAACGTTGGATGACGTCTGTCTCCCGTTCCAGAGTGTGGACGCCTCTTTTTTTCCCCGCTGCTCAGTGCAATCCACTGCCTGTGTAACGTTGGTTGACCTCTGTCTCCCGTTCCAGAGCGTGGATCCTTGCTGTTCAGTGCACTCACGCACGCTGCGTAACGCTGGTTGACATCTGTCTCCCGTTCCAGAGTGTGGATGTGTCTTTTTTTTTCCCCGCTGCTCAGTGCAATCCACTCCCTGTGTAACGTTGGATGATGTCTGTCTCCCGTTCCAGAGTGTGGACGCCTCTTTTTTCCCCGCTGCTCAGTGCAATCCACTGCCTGTGTAACGTTGGTTGACCTCTGTCTCCCGTTCCAGAGCGTGGATCTCTCGAGCTCCTCTGTTACTTAGTGCATTCCGCAATTTGCATCTGACTGATGTCTGTTTTCTGTTTCAGACCGTGGACGTCTCGTGTACCCCCCCTCTCTCATCGCCTTTGATGGTTGATCGGGTTACACTCAAAATTACACTGAAAAATGAGAACAACGGCGTGACTGTGGTAAGTTACATCCATTTGCCTTTTTCGAAGGTAATCGCGCAGGTAGGACTCGCCCCAGGGTGGATGTGCCTGCCTTCTCGCACAATTAGAAAGTGTCCAAAAAAAATTGATTGATGTTAATCCGGAGGTACGCTCTTTAACTGATGCATCTGATGTACACTCATCACCGTTGCAGCTTGCACAAATTTTTCACCGTGATATCGCTGTTCCCCAGGAAAGGGACAAAGAGCGTATTGCTACAAGGGACGAAGCCAACAAGCCCGTAAAGACACACTTTTTCCCTAGTGACGTTCTCCTATTCACAGTACTCACGCTTTTGCTCATCCTTGTAATTTTGGACATCTGGTTGCATTTCATTGTTGTACGCGACTAGTATACTGTAACATACAATGGACTCTGCATATCAGCACCTCATTGAGACGGCCGAAAACGGTACTATGGAAAAAAAGAGTGTGAGGGATGGGATCCGGGGACGATCGGTCGCCGTATGGCCGACGATGTGTGGGCGAACATTTTCGTCTTTGATGGTAGAGTGGGGACGGGCTGTTCCATTGAGGAATATCCTGGCGAAGACGAGGCTGAAACGATTTTGGCCGATAGATCTTTGACGCCGACGAATGTGACGACGATGAACCTTTTGGTATCCGAGTCGTCGCAATATTGATTGCATTTGCGGAGCATCTTTTGTTTCTCTTGTATAGTACACAACGCCCGGTGACAAAGCTAATGCATGAGAGGTATAGAAACAACAATGATTGTATGTATTAACGCTGAGGTTCGAAGGAAGTGCAGATGAAGCAAAGAGGATAAGAGAAAGCGCAAGACAAAGCAGAGACGCGCACCTACTATTACATACCAGCGCTCGCAGTCGCCATCCCCAGAACGTACAGAGGAAGGGGGTAGAGGGTATAGATACGAAGATACCTTTTCCGTTAAACTCGGCGCATCATCGAGATGGCCGAGAATGTTTCTACTATGAACAAACGGAGCGTGAGGGAGAGGAAGGGAGAATCGGTCACCATACGGACGGCGATGCGAAGGCAAACATTTTCGTCTTTGACGGTAAAGTGGGGACGTGCTGCTAATATCCTGGCGAAGACGAGGCTGCAACGATTTCGGCCAAGAGATCTTCGATGCCAACGGGCGTTGGTGGGGGCGCCGAGGAAGCCGGAGGGGTAGAAGACGACGAGAATGATGGGGATGCTTCTGGGGTGTCTGGAGGTGTGAAATACGATGGGGGAACAACGTATGCGGTCCGCGGGGGCGAAGGATAGCGACGAGGGTGAGGAGGAGACGACGCGAAGTTGGAACTGGATGGAGTAAAGGGATTGGCGGACGGAGGGGGAGTCGACTTTTTCGTCGACAGTAGAATGTAAGTAGGGAGCAGCCCACGCAACTGAAACATCCCCTGCGCGACGATGCTCCACGACTTGTTCGAACACGTATCGTCGCAGATGACCTTGCTTGCGAGCATGAATGCAGAAATGAAGAGACGGTGGCCGGACGAGCCGGGCGGTGGGAAATCGAGCCTTCAGTCCCTGCAGCAGAACAAGCGTGGCGAAGTGGAGTTTCGTGCGGTGGAGGGCATAGGCGATAAACTCGTGAAGCCCCACCTTTGATCCCGAGGATGAGGGAGGTAGTTCGGTGCAAGCGAATAACTGGGTGCTGAACCCCGTGCAAAGCAGAGGTCGACAACACCTAAAGTCGATGAACGGTGGGTCGGACATAGGGTATGAGTTGAACTTACAGCTTGTGGGTAGGGTATCCACGGATGCGATGCGAGTGCAGAGCAAAGACGTGGGTTCGTGGCCATAGGACTCGTCTCGACGAGCGACGGTTTATGTACACGGGATTTAATTGGCTGACAGCACCGGAGGCCTGAAGGGGGTGACCGGTGAGAGTTGTTTCGCTCTGTGAATGGCCGTTTTTTTTTGGGGGGGGAGGGGGGGGGGAACATACATATTTCTGCAGGGGCCCGAATTCTATGTACGTGTGTTATCCGCGATCGTAAAGTCTCGATGTGATTCTATTAATTACAGTAATGCTAGTAACTCAATCATCTTTGCTGTAGAATACGTCCGCCCAAATGTCTTCATCAGAAGGAAGGGGATTGTTGGCGGGGAAATCCTGAGGGACAAGAGTACCGATTGCTGTGATCAAGTCCGCAGTAAGGAAAACCCTGATGGGTTTGTTGCAGACGGGTTTGCGGCATAGCGGGCAAGAGTATCGAGTACTAAAAATATGGCCTTCTTCGAACAATTCTCTGAGTTTGTTCGCAGTGAATGGCGCGGACTTCAAGCGAAGGGGAATCGATGGTCGCCAACTGATTTGCTTGTCAAGTAGCGTGTGGAACCATATCTTCAAGCAGTCGTAACAAAACGAGTGCCCACATTCGACTATACTGCGGTCGTAGGTTAGCAGGCAGTCAAAAACGAGTTGTGCAGAGGGACTCACGTGAAGGGCTGTTCCATGCCGCGCTGGCAGATGATACATTTAGTTATGTAGGATTGAGACGTCGCAAACTACGTGGGGGCACTGTAAATGTGCCACTAGTTGAAAATACTATACAAACGTACTGCGCTAATATTTTTCAGGAGATCAGAACATCTGTCTTCGGCAAGTGCTTTAGTTTTCTCGGCCTGGCATATTCGCTGCCTCAACTGCTTCGTTTCCTGACGATGTAACTTGTGAGTGGATAATCCTAATCCAATACCCCGTCAATCACTTACCGAATGCCGCAGTTTCATATCTTTCTCCACAATGTCCATAACCTTTCCAATCTTGGTCAGTAATTCTTCTGTTGTCAAAGAGCGGGTACGACGTGAACGAGGGGTATTGGTGGGGTTATGGGACCCAACAGATGTGCGTGGAGAGCGTCTGAGAAGAGTCTGGCAGCGAGAGGGCGCCATCAGGATAGGGCAGTTGTGAAAGACGGGGAGACTGGATGAATGAATCAAGACGGATCTGGCTACCGAACCCGGCGAAGTTGGTAGAATACTTATATTTCTGAGCAACAAAGGACATACCCATGAAACCGTGACCAATCGGCGTGTCTTCGCAGTCCGTTTTTCGAAGCCCAGAGAGCTTCCGGGAAAGCATGGCGATCAAGTCTTTGTTTCGAAACGTGGAGCGCTTCGAGGCCGAAGGCTATGATAGACTGGCGAATCGGCTATTCGTTTTGACAGTCGTGGAATATCGACTTTATTGGTGGTGTGATAGAGAAGTCTTTGTTGCACGGTGCAAATATGTCATAGATGCCAGAAGGAGGAAATATAGAGTGCCTCGAGGTGAGCGATGATAGGCTAGCCAAGATCAAACCTTTGTCACTACTAACGTCGATCTTTGGGCTGCTGCAGCACCTTTGTCCCGTCAGGATGTTCTCGGGTCGTCTTATCGGCCGATTTCTCGAACAATCTTGGAAAGTAGTGTGCTCTACCTATACTGCCGAATCTCCGTTCTGGGCTGCCTTTATGTCCTATCGTGTCGTCAGTCACTAGTCACCCTCGATCCCATCACAGCACGTGCGGTGCGATGTTGCATACCACGTCCTTTGTCTTTCAAGTGGCCACCTGCTCGTGTATCTGGAGTATTTAGAGGCAGCCGTCTCAAGGGCCCTACCAGGTTCGACAGTTCGTGTTCACCGACGCCTCTTCCTCCCTCTCATATAATCACTCTAACGTTCAATGGACTCCGAATTTACTTGTGATACTCATGGCGTCGTTTTGAACCTCAGTGGGTAAGCGTATAGTACATGAAAGCTCGAGGGAATGCACACGACTTACCCTTACTCAGTGTAAATATCCTCTATGCAACTGAGCACGCATTCGTCACTGTGCTGTGGGCGTCCACCGCTGTTCCCGTCTCCGAGCCAGCCCCGGCATCCATTCTCCTCTTGGCTCCGCAGGAAATCGGAGAATCTCGTAAGAATTCGGATCGTATTCTAATACGACATTCGTTACTTACCTCCCCCAATAGCATGGTTTCTCATCAAATCTCCTTTTGTCAGCCTCGGCCGTTCTCTCCGCCCGAACGAAGTTGAGCGTGCGAGAGGTGCTCTTCCGCTTGGATGGGATGACAACGTAGGTCAATCACGTCAAATTATTAGATTACGCTGACAACCAGTTTCTAGAACAACACTGTCACGTTCTCTGTCGAATATCAATCCTTCCGGATTTCCTTTGCCAACTCGGCGATGTACTGGTGCTTCAAATACATGGCGAATTGCCACTCGTACCGTGTTCGATCCTCCAAGTATGCCTTTGATGAAACTATGTTACTCGAAGACTTTTTGCGGTGCAAGATCCCCGGCCAAGTCCCTATTGGCATGCCAGGCCCTAGGTATGAGTTTTTTTTGACATGGATTCTTCTTGATCTCATGCTGATATTTCACCTGCCATATTAACAGTGCAGAGGTAGCGGCCGTCACAGACCATCAGGAGACAGTGTAACGGACGCAGTGTCACTATCCACCTGTTCATTTCATTCTCGTACTGATATTCGACGTAATTTTTTGAACCGAAATAATGATAATTGTCTTGATTCTGAACGACTATGTGAGGATTTCAAGTAATTATGTAACAAAAAATAGCTGTTCAGGTGGTTACCGACGTGAGCTGATCTTCGACGTCTCTCTCATGGCACCTGCAGTTAAGCAACGCTGCAGGTGCGAGGTTTACCAGTGCATCAGGTCCGTAGACCCAGATCCAACGACACGGGTGCCCAATCCTGGTCGTCTACTCCCGGCATCCACTGTCCACCAACACAGGCGAGACGACAAGATATGGAAAGCAGCCAGCCAGACAGGACAGATGGAACTAGAAGTGCTGGTAGCTAACTCTAGCACTGAGATGGAACTTGAAGATCCTGTCGTCTCGTCCCAGGCTATTCGTGGTGAGGCTGGGAATTGGCAGGTGGCAGCAAGTGGACCAGGTGAGTCTCTGCATCATCATGCCGACCTACGGTTCCATGTATGGACTTACGCAAATGTCAGCGTCTGCCGCCAGTGCTCCTGACTCCGGCCTCTCACTGCAGACAGAGCCGAATTCCTCTGGCCATACGCATAGTAAGTGAATGCAATATTGTCGCCTACCAGCACAAGTTCAGGCTGTTTGCCAGCTCCTTCGGAATATCTGAGTCACTATCGCAATCTTTTTGATTCGGCTATGAATACCTTGCCCGCCCTCAGGTCTGCAGGTCTGGTGTTCCGTCCAGTACCTTCTGGTATGCATGAGGATGCCCCGCCCGCAGTTGACCCTGCCGCTTCACAACATTTTGTCGTTCATCAGCAGCTAGTGGAAAAACTGCTGGATCTTGTAAACGCGGTCCCGACCGAAGCGCATAAAGACATACAGACGGAAAAGGAGAAATTTGTAGCTGAAATTCACGAGTATCTTGCTTATCTCAACCGAATAGTGAGGTACGAATGGCTCCGTCAAAGTGACAAGAAAACGCACGATGCAGGAGCCCGTGAGTTTCCAATTATCGTTAAATCAGGTATGTGTGCATTCCTATAGACTGAAATGTATACTGACCACCGTTTCAAAGCAGATGGCCCATATTCAGTCGTTGATCTACTGGCTCACATCTCCGTTCCCCCGTTATTGAGTATTCTCGCAGCAAGTTCCCTGTACATACTTTCCAGGCTATCAAGACAGAGTGCGAACTTTCTCCTTGTTGTCTTCCACGCTCTAGCTGTTTCAGCACTGCGTTGGGCGGCTACCCTTTCCTTCGACGCGCCAAATGGTCCACATAACCTACAAGAACAAATACGAAGCCTCAGTTCCACGTGGCCTACAGATATTCGGACGGCTCTAAATATTCTTCACATAGACCCTGAATTGCACGAGTTCATTTGCTGTTCGGCATGCTTCAGTCTATATGGTCCGTTTCCCGAGCGGCAGGGTCATGAATATGTGGGTGTACCACCAGAGTGCACCTACTGTGCGACGCCCTCGAGTCGCCCGTGTGGGGCCCGACTCTTCTCTCAGCCAAGGGAAAACGGACACCGAGATCCTGTCCGTCGATATTGGTATCAGCCACTGCCGTCATGGATAGCTCGCTTTCTCTCAAGAGTGGACGTCGTGAATTCTTTGCGCCATGCCCCTGCACAAGACCAGTCGGGTGTAATACTTGATATCTGGGATGGTAACGTGTTTCGAGAGTTTAAGGGACCAGACAACCGCCCCTTCTTCGGTTCCCACAGCCCGCATAACGAGATACGTTTGGGATTTAGCCTATTTGTTGACTGGTTCAACCCTTTCGGAAACAAGCAGGGCGGCAAGCACGTTTCATTTGGCGTCATCTATGTGATATGCAATAATCTCCCAGTCCACTTACGCTACCGCATCGAAAATGTCTATCTCGTTGGCATTATTCCAGGCCCGCAAGAGCCTTCTCATGACCACCTCAACAATATTCTTTCGCCTCTTGTTGATGACTTGCTTAAGGGTTGGTCGCCTGGCCTACAACTAACTCGCACAGCTGTCCACCCACTGGGATGCCTCGTGCGCTGCGCAGTCATACCGCTCATTTGTGACCTGCCCGCAGCACGCAAGACTGCAGGATTTGCTGGTCTAGGCTCGCATTCAGGCAAGTATTGTGCATTTTGCCTGCAAGATAATTTGGACCCGGCCAATGTCAACGTTTCATCTTGGAGGCGTCGTACATGGCAAGAGCATACTGCAATCGCTACAATGTGGAAGAACGCAGCCACAGAAGGCGTCCGACAGCGAATATACGCTCAGTTCGGGGTCAGGTGGACCGAGCTGCTGCGTCTGCCATACTGGAATCCCACTCGGTTTGTGGTCATCGATTGCATGCACAACTTCTTTGTCGGCGATCTTCAACATCACTGCCGCAATGTCTTAGGCCTCGATGCTGATACCAAGCCCGAAGAAGATTCTCTTGTGCAACCCCACACGCCTGAGCAGCAACAAGAAGAACTGGATGCTGCCATTGCTGCCATCAAGGCTGGTTCAATGACAGCGCTCACCCGTCTGAGAAAAGGCTATGTTGTTGCGCTCGCAAATGCCAATAATGTCATGCCTCCGATCCCCGTTAGCAACAGTCTGTTACTTCGGCCAAACAAAAAGAGTCCAGCCATCGGTAAGACGGTGTATGCACAAGCATTGATCGACTGGGTAAGTGATGGAATGATAACGTCCTTTTATGTCTCTGACCCCCACTCAGTATAAACGGGGTGAGCCAGAAGTGAGGCGTCCCTTGCCATTCCCTCGTCCCATCGTGGATCTATCCACCGCATGGGAAAGCGCCCCGACCACCGTAGTACTGAACCGGACTCTGCTTGCAGAGGTTTGGTCAGATATGTCCAAGACGACGCTTCCATCATGGATGACACGTGCCCCCCGAAACTTTGGAAGTCGATCTCATGGAAAGCTAAAGGCTGACCAATGGCGTACTGTTTGCCTCGTCAATTTAGTAATTTCGTTGTGCCGGATCTGGGGGACCGGGGGCGCCAGTGAGAAGGACCAATCCCTTCTTCGCAACTATCTGTCGCTTGTGATAGCGATTCGCTGGGCAACAATGCGTTCAACGTCTGAGCAGCATGCGACTATAGTCGAACAATTCATGGCATACTATGTTCAGAGTACAATGGAAATTTTTGGTCCCCGAGCTCTGGTGTTCAACAACCATGCCTCCCTCCACGTGCCGGAATGCTTGCGTGCATTTGGACCAGTGCATGGATGGTGGGCATTTCCGTTTGAACGCTACATTGGTATGTTGGAACGTTATAATACCAACTCTAAACTTGGTTCGTATAATTTTTATGCTTCATCGATGACGCTGATTGGCACTGGTTCACTCCACAGGGGAAATGGAGTTTACTATACTGAAGGCATTTTGTCGAGGAAGCAACTTGAAGGCGCTTCTGAGACAAGGCAGCCTTCCGGACGCGTTTCAAGGAATCCAGGACGCCTTTTCTCAATACTTGCAGTCGCCACTCACGTGCGCAGCAGGAGAGGGTCTTGAGGCTCCGGCACCGGCACACCTGTCTGATGACAGTAGCGATATGCCCGAGATCTCGGAGAAGCGCAATAACCTTACAGAGCTTTCGATGGATCAATACAAATCCCTACTTGAATGCCTCAACGAAGGAAGGCATCCTGCGCCCTATATCTCCTACGAAGAAGATCGTCGCCCATTCACATGTGTTATCGAGCCGCGTGTACAGGAATGGCAGACAGTCAAGCTGAAAGGGGTGTCATATACATGTGTGTCGAGCCATGTTGGCAACAGTCGGATATTGTTTACCATTGGAGGAGAAACCTTTGAACGGGCTGGTGAAATCCAACGCATCTTCGCACACCAACGGGCAGGTCCAACACCCACGAGCACAGCGATCACAGAATTCTTTTTTGTTTTACACCAGTTCCGAGAGCTTTCAGATCGGCTAACTGTGCACGACCCGTACCGACAGTTTCATCTCCTTTCGACTCGCCTCTGTCATGACGACTACCTGGATGGGGAGCAGGTCATAAGGAGCCACAACATCGTAAGTCATTTCGCAGGTTGCCCATACGAAAGCCCGGAACTTCAAGGAAAGTTCCTTGTAGTGTTATCGTTGAACAGGGTGCGTACTATCACATCCGTAGCCTGTGGGCTTGCCAATAATCGGACGAGTTTAGAATTGATTCCATTTGCCACGATTCACTTGGTTTCAGACAGCTCAGACTGGCGCGACGGCTCGAGTAGTAGTCTTACACTATATGTCTCATTTCTGAACCGCGTATCATTTGTGAAACTGGTGACCGACTAGTATTGCTACATTTCTAAATCGTACGTTGCGGGCTAGTGACTCCTGAGAATTTTGGTGATGTGACATCACTACGGTATGGCCAAACGCGGTCGCACATAACGCAGATAAGGTATTCCCCAAAGTGCGGGAAAAGGACATGTATTGTGGGTATGAGGACAGACAATGATACTCGCCCGTTCCCAACAGAAATGATATGAAATACTAGAGTAGCTGCCAAAATATGAAATCCCCTTGCGGCGAGAAGTCTGCTTCGCCTCCGCACATCTGCTCGAGACTTGAGTCCATCCTTTGAATGCAGGGAGAAGTGATAAAGTGGATGGCGCAATGGCCTCGCCACCTCTACGGTTGGACCTGACCATGGGGCACGATTAAATGGCGGCTGATGGAAATTAAAAATCATACCAGAGTCAAAGCGAGTCAGCTACCGAGCTGGCTGCACTGCAAGTGCACTGCAGAGAAGCCCTAAGCGCGAGTTGGATGATAGTCTGCGTAATTTCACGATCATGATGGACGGAAGACGAGACGTCCCGGGTGCGATGCAACCACGTCAGACGGTGGAGGGAATTTGGAATCTAGTTCGGGGTTATGTGCCACTTGCTGCAGGCGAAAAACGTGATGCGGTGAGCTTACCTTAGCCTCGAAAAGACGTGCTTGCGACGTGAAAATAAAGTGTCGAAACGGAGGTGCCATATCTTGCGAGGAACTTCTTCAATGCGAGCCGAGAAAGGCCTCTTATTTTGTGCTTAAAACTCGAAGTACTCGGTTCGTTTACAGAGCCAAGGCACTGCCACTAAGCTTCACAAAGGCTCTGTGACTTCAATGGCTCATCCCGGCTGCTATTTGAGAAAATTATTGCGCCTCGACGAACCCACTCAGTTGCGGAGTGAATATCTCGTACTCTTACTGGGACAGGACCGCTAAGCCATCAAGCCGTCGTCATTTTCTCTCTACGGTTTTGATTTCTCATATCATTGCTCAAATTTTACGTCCGTGGTGAATTTATGACTTGATTTAGAAGTCATTCCCCAGGGCCTTTGCCCGCTGTGATATAAGCCTTCCAACTCGCCATGTAAGTTCGTCCTCAATCGGCTGTCATGTTTTCTAATGCATCCCAAGAGATCTGTCTTCTTGTCAGTGCGGGATTGGCTGGAATCATCGCCGTCCCATTGTTCTTGCAGTCTCGAAGGGTGTGTTCATCTTCTCGACGCTCCTTTCGTTATCTTGATGCCGTTGTCGAGCTTAATGCAATTCCCACCGTTGGGTCGACCAACTCCTGGTGGTCGGCCATAAAAAATCTCAAGGGGATGTCTGGGATCATTCAAGAAGGTTACAACGAAGTGGGCTGCATATTCAGGGGGTCCTCATCGGTCTGTTTACTCCAACGAACAGTATAAAAACGTGCCATTCAAGATCCCAACGCTTTATAATTGGATAGTAGTCGTCAGCGGTACTAGGCTGCTCGACGAAATCAGGGCGGCCCCAGACGACCAGTTATCTGCAGTCGAGGGTGCAAACGATGTGAGAAAATTGCGGACTCTCCCGCCTGCAGCGTTTCACGATTCTTCGGTTACAGTTCTTCAAGATTGCATTTATAATGGGCCGTCAGGTGGCGAATGATCCATATCATTTTGTCATCATCAAGACGCAGCTTAACCGCAAGCTCGCGACTTTATGTCCAATCATTGAAGACGAGATTTCGGCCACCTTGAGTGAAATGTTTTCTTCGCAGGATGATGGTGGGGGAATGATTTCATTTCCCCACTTTTCCCGATTGACCGCCATTCTGTAGAGTGGAAGCCCGTGGTAGCATTGACAACCATGCGCAAAGTGGTTTCTAGGGCAGGCAACAGGATTTTTGTCGGACTGCCCCTCTGTTCGTTCAGTCCGAACTTAGGTGATTGCGAGAAGAGGGTCACCTTTGATTTCTAGGTCGTAACCCCGGCTGGTTGGAGTTCGGCCTTCAATACGCCGTTGATTCCATGGTGTCAGCGGCGAAAATAGACCTCTTTCCAAGATTCATGTGGCCGTGAGTCTGTCGCTGGTCGCATTTCTATCTTTCATGACACCTTTTCCAGGCTAATTGCGAATTTTTTCACGTCCACGGGAAATCATGTTGGACAGGCAGTTGAATTTCTGGGCCCCATCATCAGAGAGCGCCAAAATATAGTGAACCGTGCTCGTAGTGGAGAAGTGGTTAATATGCCAGTCAGTCCATCCGCCTCCAAACTATCGCTGCTTTATATATCTCGATAGGATGATTTCCTTCAATGGCTGGTCAACAATGGTTCCGAAAGCACCGAAAGGGAAATCACGCAACGAATATTGGCCATGGTGTTTGCTTCGATTCATGTAAGTATTACCTACTCTTTCTTTGGCGGATAAATTTATTGTCCGGAATCTTGGTCTTAGGGAACTGCGAGCGTGAGAAGTCGACATTACTTTCTTCTGATTCAAGCATGACACCCCTCAGTCTCTCATGTGTGCGGTATATGATCTTGCAGCACATCCTGAATATCTCGGTCCTCTTCGCGAAGAGGTAGACGCAGTAGTCCGTCAGGACGGCTGGACGAAAGCTGCAATAGACAAAATGTACAAAATTGACAGCTTCCTGAAAGAGAGCCACCGCCTTGGTGGTGGCAGCAGCTGTGAGTCAATCCAATCTCAACATCCAGTTTAACCGATCTTTCGTTTAGTGGTCATGATACGCAAGGTGTTGAAGGACTTCACTTTCTCCGATGGCAGAGTCATCCCTACAGGATGTTACATTGCTGCCCCATCGTGCGCTATTCACCACGATGGGGAACTTTACGACAAACCCGATGCCTTTGATCCCTTTCGTTATGTTCGACTTCGTGGTGATGGGAATGATGTGAAGCAACAGATGGTCTCTCTTAGCTCAGATTTCTTGGCATTCGGGCACGGGAAACATGCATGGTAGGATCGCATTTGGATGACTTCTTGTCCGGGCAGGTTTGCCGCAGCTATCATCCAGAAGATAACACTGGCTCGTATCGTATCGTCGTATGACCTGAAACTCGACGACGGCGCCCCCGCGTCTTGCAAGACAGTCGAGTTTGGGATCTTCATTAGCCCCGATCCTACAACCACAATCCTGTTGAGGAAGAGAAGTTCCGTTTAAAACCTCGTCAGTATTTTTCGTATTGTGATTATGTATCGTAGCTCCACAAGGTTACCTGCGCGGAGATGAGCGGACCAGCGTGGCGTCACTACAACTCCCCTTGCAGTGAAGTGATAATGGATAGTTCGTAATTCATTGCCACACACGCAGAGATTCAGCACAGGCAGTCTTCATTGCGCTCAAGTAAATGAAACCACAGATTTACGGTGTCAAACAGATGCATCAGAAAAGATACACACTAGTATGTAGTAGCGAACTGGAACGACCAGTGTACACTGTTTGTAGGGTAGCGTAAACGAAAAATTCGAAGGTGTTGGATTGGCTACACAGTCACTCGTCACTGCAGGCAAAGGCCATTAGGACCCCCCCGTCGTCTGAGTTTCAAACTCATCTGTGACGAAAAATCTTAAGTTAGACGGATTGATGGTGTATACTACGTGGAAACTTGTCAATGAGCTAGTTCTTGTAGTAGGCCTACGCAGAGGAGATTGCGACAAGTTACAAGTAGGACGGACGATTCCCTTGGAAGACATTAAAACTTCTCGAACAGTCTGTGAGCCACAGGACTTTGCTTCGAGCGTCGGCTGGCGTGACATTTAACGGCCGTGACATGGCTTTCCTAATCAAGGTACAAACTTGAAGTTGCACACGCAAAAAACTGACTTTCTCAGTGGCCGTTGTACTTCACATGCCACAGCCCTCACTGGGCACTCTGGTCATCCCAGTGCATTTGAAGTGTTCATCACAATGCCTGACCGGCTACATTAAAGATCAAATGTAAAGTATAGACGTAGCTTCTTCGCGTGTCCATTCAAATTCCAAGTGTCAAGTTTCTTACATGTCGCTCTACTGTCCTGCCTGCGTGCTGTTGTGACATGGTGCCCTGACCTGTCTTTGTTTACACCGGTAATATCTTACATAATATTTTCCGTATGGTTCAACTGTTTATACCTAACTCCGTACTTGTTCCTACCATCACCTTCTATCAAATAGAAGCTTCCTTACTCGTTCATCTCTCAACAGGTTATGAGCCCCGTCGAGCTCTAACTTCTAATTGATATTCCGTAACTCGCTCGACTACTCTTATTCGATATGTCAAACTCGCCTCAGTCCGTGTCTGTGGGACGACCCGGTCCCTCAGCAGCTACCTCATCAAGTGTTTCATCTGCGAACAGGGTCGCAGCACCCTCGAGTCGCCTATACGACATACCATCTCTTGCGGATGATGGTTCGAACTACCAGATGTGGAAGTTCCGAGTCACGAAAGTACTAGGTATTCGAGGACTCTGGGAGGTTGTGGGTGGAAGCAATACTACACCTCCGGATGCGGCCACCCACCCAGATGAACATGCTGAGTGGGTGATGAAAGACAACGAGGCCTGTGCCCAAATTACCCTGACACTCAAGGACGAGCCTTTGAGTGGAGTTATGTATGCCTCGTCTGCGGCCGAGACTTGGAAGAAGCTCGGCGAACGCTACGAAGGCAAAGGGAAACAGACAATTGCATATCTTATAGGAGAACTGTTTCGTGGCACCCTGGTAGAAGATACCCCGATGGAGACGCAACTGAATGCGATGCGGCAGAAGTCGCTCATTCTGAGCTCACTCGGACAGCCTCTCGACGAGAGTCTGGTCGCGATAGCCATGGTCATCTCGCTACCACAATCGTACTCGACCCTTCGGACCATCCTCATGTCAACGAATGACAAGTTGACAATCGATGCGGTGATTTCTCAGGTCCTCATAGAGGAGAGAACTCGCCAGGGCTCGCAAGCACATAGTGCGCTTGCAGCAACGACTTCGAGTGCGAAGTCAAAGTCGAAAGGGAAAGGGAAGGATAAGTCGAAGATTAAGTGCTACAAGTGCAAGGAAGTCGGGCATACGAAGGACAAGTGTCCGCAGAAGGCAGCTGGCGAGGCAAAGGCCTCGTCAGATGGGAAGGAGGACAAGGAGAAATCCGGAGACAAGGGCAACCTGACAGCTAAGGTTGCGCAGGTGCAGGAAGTCGGGGAACAGTCATTACAACTGTTCATGGCTCAAAAAGGTCCAGTAACGAGTCCAACCGAATGGGTGGTGGACTCGGGTGCTTCGGCACACATGTGCTGTCAGCGGAGGTGGTTTGCCTCGTTTAGGGTCTTGGAACCATCGGAACCGGTAGTCATCGGTGATGGAAGATCCATAATGGCAGTTGGGAAGGGCCAAGTGGAGCTCGACATGCAGGGAACCTGCAGTGGAGGTAGACAGACCATGCTACGGGATGTCTACTATGTACCAGACCTGGATACGAATCTGGTCTCGGTACCTTGTCTCACTTCGAAGGGTCTGCAGGTGACATTCGAGAAAAATGCCTGCAGGATACTGGCTGGCAACACGGTTGCAGTAGTGGCAGAGAAACGGAGGTCGCTCTATGTACTAGATGCGACGGTTGTCTCTGGGAGCCACTCAGCCTATGTGGTATCGGATCCCGCTCAGATGAATGCATCTGAACCCCTCACGGCTCTCGCAACCCGTGTAGGGACCTCGAAGGCACCTTTGGCCATTTGGCATCGGCGTCTTGGTCATGCGAATGCAAGGCATGTCCTGAAGCTCGAAGAGCAGGACATGGTTACCGGCATGGAGATAGTTGGGTCACGGAGTCATAGTACTCATGACTGCAGGGGCTGCCTCGAGGGGAAGCAGCAGCGGAACCCCATATCTCAGAAGTCGGGTGTGGAGAACCCACGACTTCTGCATCGGACGTACTCAGATGTCTGTGGTCCGATGGAGACACTCGCCCGTACTGGCCACAGGTACTTCGTTACATTTATTGATGGGCAGTCGCACCACCTAGTGGTGAAACTACTGAAGACGAAGGACGAGGTGCTCGCTGCAACAAAGGAGTATTTTGCACGAGCAGAGGCTGAAACCGGAGAGAAGGCTAACTACCTTCGAACGGATGGAGGGGGCGAGTACTGCTCTCGAGAGTTCGAGCAGTACCTGAAGTCGAAAGGGGTACACCATGAGAAGACGAACGCATACACTCCACAGGAAAATGGAGTGTCGGAGCGGATGAACCGCACTCTCGTGGAGAGTGCAAGAGCTATGTTAAGTGATGCGGGTCTCCCCAACAAGTATTGGGGAGACGCTATACTACATGCGGCTCATCTACAAAATCGTCTACCGACAAGGGCCCTCGAACGGCATGAGACTCCGTACGAGGCATATACCGGCAACAAACCTTCACTCTCACACCTGAGGATTTTCGGGTGTGAGGCTCATGTCCATATTCCTGAAGAAAAACGTCAGAAACTTGATGTAAAATCACTGGAGTGTACTCATCTTGGTTTTGCGGAGAATCGCAAGGCATACATATGCCTACACCGAGCCAGTGGGAGAATCTTCGAGTCTCGTGATGTTGTATTCAACGAAGGGGGTGGGGGACGACCTACCCGAGTTGTAGTTGACAGGACGGAACTGGTTACTCGAAGCACGAAACAACCAGAGGGACAGGGAAACCCGTTAGGAGGGCAGGTGCCACCAGAAGAGCAGGAGGCGAAGAACGACTCAGACGGAGCTGAGTTCTCATCGGATCAAGCTGAAATTTGGACGGCAGGTACTCCTGGGCAGCCCGAAGCTGCCGAGACCTTAAGCGTTGCGACAACTGGTCCCGATCTCGAGGAATCAGTTGAGGAAGCCACTGGAGCAGGGAATGACAAAGTTGGGCAAAATGCGCCAACTCTGAAGGAGGAAACCACTGGGAAGGACCCAGGAACATCGCAGGGGGTCCCTAGAATGTCCTCACGACGCACTGCGGCGTCGCGAGGCCCGCCGGTTCCTTATCCACAGCCAGTGCCCACACTGGCTGTAAGGAGGTCATCCAGGGCTAAAAAGCCACCAATTAGCGATGATGACCCAAGATACTTTGTCAATGCTTACCAGAGGGGCACCTTGATGCAAAGGAAGGTCGACAAGAGGCCCGACAACGAGCAGCAACGAGGTAGTAGTGGTGTGGGGGGAGATGCGACTGCGAGCGAGTCAAACACGTCACGCTGTGACAGTGACACGAGTGAGCCACAACACCAAGCTTACAAAGCAAGCTCTGCGTGCGACTACGAGCCAACAACCTTCGAGGAGGCTGTTAGCCGCACGGATGGCGATCGCTGGTACTCAGCGATGGCCGAGGAGCTCTCGATGTTCGAGAGGCTGGAGTTGTACGAGGCCGTTGAGCGTCCTCGTGGTAGAAAAGTCATAGATTCGAAGTGGGTATACAAAATTAAGAGGGGACCAACAGGCGAGATAGAGAAGTACAAAGCTCGTCTTGTTGCGAAGGGATTCACCCAGGTGCACGGGGTGGATTATACTGATACTTTTGCCCCTGTGGCAAAATTTACTACCATTCGAATCTTGCTAGCACTCGCTGCCAAGTATGATCTCGAGTTACATCAAATGGATGTCAAGTCTGCTTTTCTCAATGGCAGGCTCGACGAGGAGATCTATCTACGACCACCCCCTGGCTTCCGGGACTCACCAGACATTGTCTGGAGGCTGCACCGAGCTCTCTATGGACTGAAGCAAGCCCCAAAGGCTTGGTACACTCGTCTTAGAGAGGTTTTTGAATCTCTCGGGTTCACTCGGAGTGAGGCTGACCACAGCCTATTCTACAAGGTAGAGGACGGTGTCCTAATTATTGTGGCCGTCTATGTAGATGACAAGTTGATCTTGTCGAGGAGTCGAGAGGCTATCGAGCGACTCAAAGCTCAGCTCTCGGCAGAGTACGAACTCTCGGATCTCGGAGAGGCTCACTGGGTTCTGGGGATGGAGATTATCCGGGACCGTGACAAGGGCTTTATCGAGCTCTCGCAGAAACGGTACATCGAGACCATTCTGCAGCGCTTCGGCATGCAGGATGGGCGTTCAGTGGGTACTCCGATCGAGCAGAGTCTTAAGCTCGAGAAACTAGATAAACCGGAGTCTGATCTCGAACAGTATCAGAGTGCTCTTGGGGCGCTGATGTATGCTATGCTAGCTACTCGTCCCGACATTGCTTTCGCAGTGGGTGCCTTGAGTAGACATGCTGCTGCTCCAGGCGAAAAACATATGATAGCCCTTAAACGGGTCTATCGATACCTTCGTGGTACTGTAGACTTTCGTCTCAGGTATACCACTGCATCTGAGACTACCCCTATTGGGTATGTAGATGCGGACTGGGCGGCCGACATTAATGATCGCCGCTCTATTACTGGCTACGTATTCACTCTTTGTGGTGGTGCAGTAAGTTGGTCTTCGAAGAAGCAATCTTCAGTAGCTCTTTCGAGTACTGAAGCTGAGTATATGGCCATCTCTGCCGCTGCAAAAGAGGCTGTTTGGATCCGCACTTTGCTCGGAGAAATTGACTCGGTCACACGAAAGGATCCTATCTCTCTTCGTGTGGATAATCAATCTGCAATCTCCCTTGCAAGTAATGCTATGTTTCATGATCGTACGAAACATATTTCCATTCGCCATCACTTCATTCGAGAGAAGATCGAGTCGGGTGATGTTTCTGTGACCTACTTGTCTACCAATAAGCAAGTAGCGGATATCCTTACTAAGGGACTCTCTAGGGAGAAACATATTCGGTTTTCTATGGGTATGGGTATTTTTTCTAGTTGAGATATTCACCGTTGAGGGGGCGTGTTGTGACATGGTGCCCTGACCTGTCTTTGTTTACACCGGTAATATCTTACATAATATTTTCCGTATGGTTCAACTGTTTATACCTAACTCCGTACTTGTTCCTACCATCACCTTCTATCAAATAGAAGCTTCCTTACTCGTTCATCTCTCAACACGTGCAGCACGAAAAATAGCCGTTGTGTAGACCTTCGGGTGGTGGCATTCATGGAATTCGAAGTATGATTCTCGCTGAGCCTACGACCCCAATAATTATCAGATTTGTCGTGTGCTATGTCTTGCAGCCACCTATGCAAGATGCTGTGCTTGCAGCACGCCACTGGTCCTAGAGCTGGCCTCTCTGCAGCGCACGTAGCTCCGCCACTGGTGGAGCTAATGACATGAGCTGATTGCTTAGTTAGAATTTTTTCTAGAGGTCAACTATGGTACACGCAGCAATTTGAATTTGCTAAACTTAAGCCCCGTGTACGACAACAAAATGGGACCAAATGTCCAAGCCTACTAGCACAAACAAAAATAGGAGTATGACAGTCATGAGAACATCATATAGGAGCAATTTCGGCTGCACGGGTTTAGATGGTGGTGGAACAAGAACTCCACGGTCCAAGAGCTCCGCAAGCTCTGCAAGCTGGAAGTGGCAATTAATTATGATAATCACAACGAGTAAGCAAACCCACCTCCGGATTCGCATCGATCGATATTTCGTGCACACACTCAAATTGTGTGAGAAGAGAGGTACATCCACCATCGGTATTGCTAAGTCTAAGATCAGACTAGAGCTTGCAGAGACAAAAACAGCAAGAAACGCAACTAATCCTATCTGATGATTAGCATCGAAAGAGCTGAACGGATCGAACATACTGCAGTAGTAGTATTGCTGTACTCGCTTCTTACTGTGGTCTTGAATGTGATGCTCTTGAACATCATGATTCTTTCCAGGGAGGGATGAAAACGGCGAAACATTGGAGAATTCTTTGTGGGGGGAACTGCGAGATCCTACTAAGCGGGCTGCCTTTGTATATCCCAGTACCTTATTTTCCTGCTGGTCGAAGACAAAGGACACGTCCCACGTGTTGGTGAGAGGAGACATGCAGGCGACGAGTCGGTATTGATAATGGAATGGAAAGAGTGATACGGCCAACACGACCAACACACGTACGTGAAAATAGTAAGTATACCAAGTAGATTAGCCTTTCTTTTGGCCGCGCACTCTCCCCTTGTATGTCGACCTTGTCTTTTTTGTAACCCACGTGGGACCTGTACCATCAGCAATGTAAAGACGATAGTCTGGTAGTACGGGATGATGATGTCCATCTACAACATTAGCTTTCCAGCAATCAACATCTCTGACCCATATCTGAATCCCTCGATTCCCGTCGTAGCGATGGATGTAGAGATCCCCACTTTTTGCATGGGGACATGGTGGAGGATGGCGCAACGGTAACTCATGCCTCGTTACATAGCGCCCCACTACAGCATCCAAATTACGGATCTTCTGCTCCTGGCGTTCAGGAACAATGCTCTCCAAGGATGTAAGGTAACTTTCGTGTTCCTGGCACACAGAAACTGGCACTGCGGCGCGGCTATCACCAGTTTTGTCGAAGTCTGGTACTGCTGTCGTCAGTGGGAACCGCCGGCGGTGAATTGGGACAACCTGCAAATACATAAAAGTGAAATAACGACCACAAGAGGATGCTTACATCTTCATCTAACAGTTCCACGACAGTGGTAGGTTTGACTTGGACGCGCTTGCGCAGCGGAAAGGACTGTTGATGAATAGGAATTGCCTGCAAAAAGCACGTAAGCGTCTGATGTCAATGGCTAGCCAGATGTAGTGTACATCTGTTTCTACCCGAGTACACGGGCGGTAGGGTGATATCACTTTTCGGCGAGACTTGATCTTACTTTCGGAGACTGGGATTTTCATGGGAAGTAAAGTGGTAAGGTACGAATGAGAGAAAAGTGGGTGGGACGCACTCAATTTGTATGGTCAGGCCTTTGTTGCAGGAGCCCCCCGCGAACACAATGCAAGTCGGGTAATCCCAAGGTATGTGATCAAGTGTGAGATGCCAACACATGACAAATCGTTAACTGACGCCACTATGGACTCCGATTTCCGCGAGCGTGTGTGACTTTCTGACTGGTGCATTGGAAAAAAAAAGACAAACGGTATTGTATCGTATATAGCGCTCCTACAAGTATGCATGTGTTACGAGTTGTGCTTGAGTGACACAGTCAGGCAAGACTAGTCGACGAAGGCAGCGACCTAAAGAGGAACACGAGCAGAAACAAACCAACAACAACCAGCAAGGCAAGGACGGACAACGGCGGGGTAGACGGAGGACGGACGCGCAGAACCGATGAAGACAGCGACAAAGCCTAAACAAGGCTAGATGGCAATCACTCAAACAGTGACAAGAGGGTAAGACGCCCAAATACGAAAATGAATAGAACTAAGGACTTAGTACAGGGTTGTGCCTACTATATATACTCTCTAACTAGGGGCCATGAGGAAGCCTCAAGGCGGAGGCACAGGGTATGACATCAGTGGTGACGTCAGGATGACATCAGAGTGACATCAACGAGTACTAGGCCTAAGATCTAGACTGTAAGTATAAATAGCTCTCAAACAGTGAAAAGGAAAAGGGGGATCTGTAATCGGAGGTCTGGATCGTGGCTGGATAAGGGCTAGGTACGCAGCCCAACGAAGAAAAGCCCTAGATAAGATCAAGATGATCTAATCGGATATCTAATCAGTGATTAGATAAGATAAAAGAAAGGGGCAAATCTGCGATCCATTACAGCATGGGACTGACCCAACCCATCTTCCAACACATCTGTATCCGTTTCGATGGCAGTCTGACAGGCAACAATGCGATAGACATCGAATTATTCCTGAGTACAGATGATCAGTGTCGTGCCCCTCTAAGCATGGGTAACTTGCCTTGTCCAATGATAGTACTACCAGAAATTTCCCTGGAAACTCCTCGCTCTCATATGGACAACCAGCGAAGTGGCAAACAATATTTTGATTCCGTATGACTTGTTCTTCCGCTGTGAGCTCGTCATGACAGAGCCGTACGAACAGAAGCGGGAATTGTCGGTAGGGATCGTAGGCTGCTTGGGCATCAGAGAGTTCTCGATATTGTCGCACAACATAGAAGAATTCAGTCACGAGGGTGTTAGATGGCCCATGTCTTTGGTGTATGAAGATCCGTTGGATCGCTCCCGCGCGTTGCAGGGTTTCGTTTGCGAGGCGAAACAGGATGCGACTATTTCCGAGATGCTTCGAAGAGCAGGAGTATGTGACTCCCCGGTATTTCACAGAGTGCTTCTCTTGCACATGAGGCTGGATGGCCCAGGTGTGAGGGCGAGGCTTGTCTTGATACGACAAGTACACGCGGGGAACCATGCCTTCGTTAAGGCAGTCAAGCAGACTGTCATACGTAGTCATGGAAAGCGTCGGTAACTTGCCCACGCTGTCTGTAATTTCAGCGATATCACTGTTCGTGCCATTTAAGTCCAAGTAATCGATGTCAGTTTGCAAGATTGATGATGTTGACGGGAAGAACCGTTTGAAGGCCGTCCTAAGAACTTGCAGGGACCCGAGTGAGTTGTCCTTGCTCAGCATGTTGGAAAGGCTGTAGGCAGCCTCAGTAGTGACTCAACTACTATGTATTGAATGTACCTGTAGGCTCCTACAGGATATCAGTAAGTATGGAAATACTAAGTGAATAGTAGGCTTACCCTCAGTAGTGACTCAACTACTGAGGGAGTAGTACCAAAAGTGTACTGTAAAGTGTACGCTCTAAGCGCTTATGTAAGCAACCAAAAAAGCGTACCATAACAAGTATCACACAGGGGTGATTCAATCTCCAACACAGCATTGCCCTTAAGTTGCTTCCCCGGCAGAAGGCTTTCAGCATAGTATACTCCATCTGACCTGTTGCTTATGAGGATTGAACTCACCGTTCGGAGAAGACACTCACCAATCTTTGAATTTGTGCTGATGCGCTGCAGGACACCATTATACCGTTCGAAAGGAAAAGCCCACCATCCATGGGCAGGGCCATATGCACCTAAGCATTCGGGCACATGTAAGGACGCATGGTTGTTGTAAACCAGCGCTCGCGCACCGAAAATCTCCAGAGTGCTACGAATGTAATAGACCAGAAATTGCTTGACAACTTCGGTGTGGTAGTTGGAGGTGGTGCGGGTGGTTGCCCAGCGTACGGCGATCACTAGTGATAGGTAGTTCCGTAGCAGGGATTTGTTCTTTTGGCTTGCATTAGCACCACCCCATAACCTACAAAGCGTAATCACCAGGTTGACTAAACAAGCCATACGCCACTGGTCAGCCTTAAGCTTGCCATGGCTACGACTACCGAGGTTGCGTGGCGCGCTGTAGGGAGGGCATCCTCCCTACCATGGTAAATACTATATTTCTTTGTTTTCATCTTAGTTTCTGTTTCTATTCTTTTACTTTACCTTTTTTTACTTAGTGTTTGGTCGAGTTTGGCTTATGTAAGCCAGACTCGTACTTAGCATGTACTGTACTTACTTAGAATAATAACAGCCGCATTACCGGAGACGAAGAGACGGAATTCCAAGCCCGAGAGCCTCGGAATATTACTTCTCCTCTATCAGACAGCCGTTAGACGTTATCTCGACTTCACTTGGGTTTCAGGGCGCGTTTCCAGTCTATTCTTTCTGCTCTTTGACTCCCTACCAAGCAACTCCAGTCCCCTTGGGTCGAACTGACCTCTCTCATCACCCCAGGAGACCTCAGGTAAACCCCTAGGCCTCCCATCTCCCATCTCTTCATCTGGAGCCCACCGTGAGGGGGCTGTTTTGCTTGGTAAACCACTTCTCCTCCTACCTCCGAGCTCGCATACGCGATTTCTCAACAACCGACGCGCCTACCCTCTCGCCTTTCGAGATACTGAATCTACTCGACGAGAGCTTTCGATTGACGCCCTTTTCGACGCGTCCGCCTCAACGGTTCCTGAGATATCTCGCTTTTTCTGGAGAAAGGCACTGTAGGACAGAAATTGGCATAACTTGGGATTGGGTGCGCGGATTCTCTTATTTCCTTGATCTCCCAGGAGCCCTAGCTGCCCTCTACCGCCACCCGACGTTTCGTGGAATTCCGCCCAGCGGTTCATTGTCAAAGTGCCACTGTTTCCCCTCCTCTGCCACAGCCTTGCTCCCTGGCACCTTCCCTCGCGTTTTCGAGCTGTTTCGAGCTGTAGGATCCCTTTCCCTACCACACAGAGTCGGTTGAGAGTCCCCTTTCGAGACTTCCCCAGTCCCTTCGAGGTCCCAGACATTTCGAGACCCCCCAGACGAACCCCGAGCCCTTTCGAGACGCTTTTTGAGACGTAAACATTCCCTTAGATGCACTCACAGTCACTCTTAGACGTATCAAGATGAATATAGTTCGTTTTTCTTGCACATTCTGCAGTTGAGTGAGACTGCAAAGTTAAGTCGAGGCTTCGAGTCGCACACAGCGACTAATTTCGTCATTTTCTCTTCGTTTTGGTGGTCGTAACCACTTCGCGTCGTGTATACAAGACCCGCTGCTCGTTTCGTGTACAGGCTCCACCCCCTATAGACGTTCGAGGTTGCATTGAGGCGACCCCACCCCCCTTCGTTTACCCTTCGAGATCAACTACAGACGTTCGAGGCTTGTGCTCGCCCTCGATAATACTACCAGTACTCGTCTAAACAGTGAAATATATTCATTCAAGTTTCGTAAATACCATTCGTGATGAAAGAAGCAGCTCACAGACAGTCTCGAGCCCCAGTCGAGCCCCACCTCAAGTTCTCGGGGCAGGCACAGGACCTGCCAGGCTATCTCGAGGACGTAGCAGAACATGGTAAGGCCCAGGGGATAACAGATGCCCTGTCCCTTGGCCAGATGGCGATCGATGGAGCCCCTCCTCGTGTTGGGAGGCTCTGGACCTACCTTGTGGCGAGTGCCTCAATCCTCGAGGGATTGGATTGGGGCTACTTCAAGACCCTCATAACCCTTCAGTACCCCGAGGTCGAGCCAATCGAGGACGTTGGCGACTACTGTGATGAGTTCCATGCCTTCCTCGAAGAGAGTCGTCGCAGCAAGCTAAGCTCGGTCCCAGCCTTAGGGGACTACCTTCGTCAGTTCCAGGTACTGTTCTTGGCCATGGTGACTCGGAATGCCCTCGAGTTGAGCCATCGAGCCCAGCTCTTCCTTCGAGGCCTCCCACCCCACATCGAGCTCGAAGTCTCGAGGAGGCTCGCTTCGAGGTACCCTCTCTTTATGTCAGGCCACCTATGGCCTATTGAGGTCATTGTTCGCATTACAAAGGAGGTCATCGAGGACTGGGTAGGCCACTTACCCCCTCATCTAGCTTCGACGAAAGTCTCGAGCCACCCAAGGAACCCCATTGCCACTCGCACTCACCCTCGATTAGTGTAAGGACAGATGCCCCTGTGGAGTATTCTCGGTCTTGTTCTAGAAGATGCTCCCAGGGAAGCTCGAGCTCGAAGATCCCCTCTCATTCCCCCTTCGAGGTCGCCCCTCGAGCTTCGAAGAACACCCCTCACCCTCCTGAGCTTGCCTCGAGCAGCTCATCTCTCCTTCGAGCCACTAATGCAGGCTTGAGGCACCCTGCTCCTCCAGGTTGGAGTGCCTCATGTGAGCAGGCCAGTGACTCGCCTTCGAATTTACTTTGCAGCTCGAGAGAGGATCGACAGTCACGTTTGTACACAGTAGGTGGTTTAGAGCCCTCGAAGGTTCGTTCTCCTCGCCTCGAAACTGTTTCGAGCAAGCCTCGTGACCTTGGTTCAACCTCAACTCGCCCCCTTCGACCTCACGAGCCCTCGAGTACCCCCGCGAAGTGGTACTCATGCTTCGAAGTATCTTCGACATCCTTCGGTAAGGCTCACCCTCGTCTCGAGTCCCCTCCGAGGATTCCTTCGAAGCCACCCTCGGACTGCGAGCCACCCCACACCACCTCGTTCCTCCTTCGAGAGGCCCCGACTTCGAAAGCAAAGCCTGCCCCCACCAGGTTCGAGTCGCGTTCAAGAGCGTCAAGAGGTTTGTCGCCTCTTCGAGAGCCTGTGGCTTCGAGCGAGCCATCCCCTCCCTTTCGAGAGTCTTCGAGGCACCGAGTTCCCCCTCGAAGCTTTCGTTTTTGCTTCTTTTGTGGTCGTAAAGGGCACGTTCGAGCGCAGTGTAAGGTCTGTGCTTCATATCTAGCAGCTGGCAGGTGTAGGATCGTTCGGGGTCGAGTCGTGCTGCCCACAGGTGAGGAGATCCCTCGAGAGGCTCTCGGACGCACTCTACAGCGTCGTTTGGATTTCTGGGTCCTCGCTCGAGGCCCAGGAAGCTTCGTTGAGCAGGTACTGCTCCCTCTCTCAAGTTCTAAGTCAATCCAGCCCCTCTCCTCCCCTCGAGTCGACCACGAGACAACCCTGGAGCACCCTTTGAGTTCGAGAGCCCCTTCGAGCCACCCCCGAGCTACCTTTCGCCCTCGAACCACTCGCGATACACCTTCAAGCCCCCTCGAGACCGCTTCGAGCCCCCCTTCGAGCCACCCTGGAGCCACCTTCTGCCTTCGAAGACCTTCGGTTTACCTTCGAGCTGCCTCCCCCATGAGCTGAGTAGTCAATTTTGTTTCCTTCTTATGGTCTCTTTTGTTTTCAAGTTCGCATTTTTGAGTTTTGACTTAGAGTTTTTGTTTCGAGGAAGTTACCCTAGTCTCGCCATATGATACAGTTTGGTACGTGATGACTGGGGACAGTCACTATCTCAAGCCACCCTCGGATGTAGGGAGGGCATCCTCCCTACCATGGTAAATACTATATTTCTTTGTTTTCATCTTAGTTTCTGTTTCTATTCTTTTACTTTACCTTTTTTTACTTAGTGTTTGGTCGAGTTTGGCTTATGTAAGCCAGACTCGTACTTAGCATGTACTGTACTTACTTAGAATAATAACAGCCGCATTACCGGAGACGAAGAGATGGAATTCCAAGCCCGAGAGCCTCGGAATATTACTTCTCCTCTATCAGACAGCCGTTAGACGTTATCTCGACTTCACTTGGGTTTCAGGGCGCGTTTCCAGTCTATTCTTTCTGCTCTTTGACTCCCTACCAAGCAACTCCAGTCCCCTTGGGTCGAACTGACCTCTCTCATCACCCCAGGAGACCTCAGGTAAACCCCTAGGCCTCCCATCTCCCATCTCTTCAGCGCGGGTGACACATGACGGCAAGGTAGTTTTCTCCATGTCTTTCCAAACTTCAGATAGCACCGACTGGTCAAGAATGGTCGTGGTCGGTGCACTGGACCATGCTGTGGACAGATCAACAATCGGGCGGGGAAATACGGGCGGGCAACGAATTTCTGGCTGGTTGTGTTGTTTATACTAGACACGGGTTCTGTTAGGCAGCGACGAGCGAGTAGCCTTTAAGAGGTAGTCGCGAATGTCGATGCCGAAGAGAAAACCCTCAGAGACGAGAGTTAGGGGCGACCTCTCTTGCGATGATACTTTGAGCAAGACTTGGCTAACCCTCACTCGAGACGATGATCAAGAGTGGCTCAGACACAGAGGAATGAGAAGAAGGAGGCTAGTTGCAAGGTAGCTAAAAGCTGAGGACCACAGACGGTCCACAGCCGGTCTAAATACCTCTACTGTACTCTAAGGCTGGGCAACGAAAGACATACTGGAGTAAGTAAATGACTCGACGACGAGTCATTGCCAAGACGCGCAGCACAGTCTGTACAGTAGCAACGATCACTGACCTATAGCAGGGAGCCCGATGGCAAACCGAGACACAGATGTCTCACCTGCGACACAAGCGCAGCAACACAGGCCATCGGCTGGTATCCCTGTATAGTCAGGACCGCAGTAAGGTAGAACGAGAAGAGAGGAAGACATAACGAGAAGACACTGCTCATAACACAGCAGTGGATCAACAGAAACAGGCCGGCGACGAGAAGTTGAAGGGCATCGTCGGCCATACAGGGGTAAGTAAGACGAGACGCGAGACGCGACTACTTACACGTGACTAGGCACGTGACCGCCGCGGGTACTATGGTACACAGCGAAAGGAATACTAAAGAGGAGAGCAAAAGCGAGTAAGAACCATAGGTAGAAAAGGAAAGACGAAACCGGCGAAGCATAGACAGGGGCTACTGCCCAAGAGGGCAGGAAACGGGAACGGCGGCGTAACAGGTTCACGGGTTAAATGAAGAATGCGGACGAGTCACATACCACCTACCCAATTGACGAGTGCTTGAGCATAGACTGCCTTCCCTATGGTCTGATCAGCCTTGCTGAGCTTGTGCAGAGGCTGGCTACTGATCTCGATTTCGGGTAGAACGTTATTTGCTTCGGCGAGCGCGATGACATACCCCCTCCTCAACCGCAACAGAGCAGTCACCGACCCTTTTCGGATGGCTTCAATTCCTGAATCTAGCTCCTGTTGTTGCTCAGCAGGTGTGTGAGGTTGGACGTGGGTGCTGTTCGATTTCTCCTCAGCATCCATGCCGAATACCTTCCGGCAATGATGTTGCAGGTCACCAAGGAAGAAATTGTGCATCGCTTCGACGACTATAAAGCGTGTTGGATCCCAGTACGGTAGTCGTAGTAACTCAGTCCACCTGATGCCGAAGGTGTCATATATTCGTTGTCGAACGTTTTCCGTTTCTGCATCCCGCCACATCCTCGCAATCGAAAGGTGCTCTTGCCAAGATCGCCGTGGCCAAGTAGAAACGTCTGTGTTCTTGAAATCCGAGCCATCCTGTTGGCAAAATGAGCAGAACTTGCCAGATGTTCTTCCGAGCCCCGCCAACCCTGCAGTTTTGCGTGCAGCAGGCAAATCGCAAACGAGAATCACCACCGCACAACGCACAAGACAACCGAATATGTGCAGAGCGGTGCGAGTTAACCGCAAGCCAGGAGACCAACAGTGGGATAAATCGTCGACAAGCGGTTGGAGTATGTGATTTAGATAATAGTATGAGGGCTCTTGTGGTCCAGGGATTATGCCGGCAATGTAGACATTTTCCAGTTGGTAACGCATGTGAGCTGGTAAATTATGGGAAACCATGTAAATTGCTCCGAAGGACGTATGCTTGCCGCCTTGTTTATTACCAAAGGGATTGAACCAGTCAACAAAGAGACTGAATCCGAGTCTAACTTCTGAGCATGGCGAGTCATCCATATTGAAAAAGAGATCACCATCAGGGCCCTGAAACTCCCGAAATACCTTCCCATCCCATGTATCATGCATGCGATCTGAAATCGGACCAACGCACGAACGTAACGACGTCATGACATCAACTCGTGATAGGAAACGGGCAATCCATGAATCGAGAGATTGATACCAGAAGCGGCGAGTTGGGGCCCCGTCTTTTCCAAAGAGCTGGGCTCCGCAAGACATGCTCGAGGGCGTAGCACGGTGATTGCATACTGTGGGGATGTTCTGGTAATTCGTGGTCTGATCCTCAGGAAAAGGACCATAAAGGGAAAAGCAACGCGGACAGCAGATATACTGGCGTAAGTCGGGATCAATGGATAGTAGTTTGAGGCCGCTGCGTATATCTGTGGGCCAGGACGAGGCAATCGACTGAATTTCATCTTGTACGCGGAGTTGTGGACGATTATGTAGGGAATCGTTGATAAATTTCCCAAAGGTCGACAGAAACACGGCTTGAAAAACTAGGAGGAGGAAGTTTGCATGTTCACGCGAGAGTCCAGCAAGTATATGCAGAACACTAGCCCCGATGACACTTAGTAGCATTGGAAAAGAGGTAACAGCGAGGGCGTCCAGATTGCCACTGTACAGATGGTCTAGCGGAGATTCAGTAAACTCAAAACTTATATGAGGTGCACATACCTGTGTTTACGATAATCGGCAGGGACATCGCAGCCATCTGACCCCCTTTGATTCCCGCCTGCTGTCGCTGCCATTCACAGTCAACGTGACGATCGACATAACGTTGATGCTCTTGGATGTCTTGGATGAGCTTCTTCCTTGTCGTGGTAACTTCCCCATCACTACTAACAACGGCTTCAACTAATTCAAGTAGCTTTCGCATGAACTCTCGGTGGACCACCAAAGAACGCGAACCCTTCGTGTCCGTTAGATCGAGTGGAGGCTGCACTCCGGCACCAACGGTGTGATTTGACAAAAATTTAAGGCGGAGTGGCGTGAAGGACGACACAGATGATTGAAACATGTTACGGTACTGCTGCAAGCATTCGAGTTCAGTAGTCGGACTCCCTGTGTTCTAATAAGACGACAAATGTACCAGGGTGAACGAAATACCTTTGTCGTCCACTCTAAACTGAACCTGCGATATAGGCGAAGGTTGGTTTCCTGGCGCAGTCTGAAGCGCCCTAGAGGATACAACGTCATCTGCATGGTCTTGTGGTTGAACAGTAGCCACGCATAGGTCAGGTTGCGCGCTGTCGTACTGTATTGCAGACTGCCATATCCTGTCATCACGCCGATGCTGGTGGGCAGTTGACGCAGGTAGAAGGCGGCCGGAGGTAGGAACTTGTGACCAGGGGTTGGGATCCATACCATCCACGCAACCGTACACTTGACACGTACATCGAACTTTTGGCCCCATTATGTGGTGAATCACAATCGGTGAATTTGAGGCGGTATCATAAATCACTGCGGAAACGAGTTTTTCTTCATCACATCCGAATAGTCGGATTATTAGTCATGTACTACAATATCGCAGAAAGGCTAGTCACTCACACTCGTGAGTCGCTCCATGGCAAGCACAAGGTGTGTGGAAAAGCAGCGTACAGGAGGCGCAGCCCCTCGCATTTCCCTGTCAGATGTTACTGCTGGCACGGCGACGACATCGTAGGTAACGAGGTGTCCTGCGAACACACAGTTACCGGTCCCCGAATCTGAGGATTCAGATCTCTGAGGTCAAGCTGCATGTGAGGGCACGCACACTCTTGTATTTGTATAAGCTTACGCTACGGGATAGAACTTTGTATCCTATGTCAGGATGGTGGAAAATATGGCGCTGCGACACTTGCGAGTGTGTCCGACGTCTTCAAGGCGCCCCTTCTGGAGATCTGACTCCTCACTCTTGCGGTACGACGACTAGTTGAGGCTTTCCAGGTATGCTCCGAAGTCGTTTCATACCACCTAATGGATTTCGTGTCCCAAACGGGCCTGCGAGTCGTCCTCTTTCGAACGGTGACGATACGAAAGTTCATTATACGGAATGAAGGACTGTAGGTCTTTTTCTTTATACTTGTCAGTGATGTCATTTTATACCTGGACCATACAGAACCTTGAAGCTTTCCAGGTATGCTCCGAAGTCGTTTCATACCACCTAATGGATTTCGCGTCCCAAACGGGCCTGCATTACTTGGCGTCGCACACCCACTCTCTGAGTCGTCCTCTTTCGAATGGTGACGATATGAAAGTTCATTATATGGAATGAAGGACTGTAGGCCTTTTTCTTTATACTTGTCAGTGATGTCATTTTATACCTGGACAATACATAACCCCAGGTTCAGGGCTGTCGTAGTTTTTTTTTCCCTTATACTCACGGTGTAGTCGTACCCAATGTTACTTGGCGCATCGCACATCTACTCTCTGGTGACCATATTGAATCTCGGGTTCACGCGGTGGGGCGGGGGGATTATCGCTGGCCATTATAGGCGACACATTTGAACATCGTACGAAACAAGATACGCAACATGTTTAGACAGGTACAACTAGGTTGTAGATGGTTCACTGGCGTTCTACTCCTTCTAGGTGATGAATATAGTGGAATAATATATGACAAGGAGCTTACCTTATCATCCTCGTAGAAGACGTCTGCCCATACATTAGCTGGGTGCGGCGGGAGTGAGTTTGAATCGACTTGGCAGGTGGGGACTCCCAGAGTGCTGTTCACTGCGCCAATCATGTGCTTGGCAATGTCCACCTCCATAGGTTTGCGTTCCACAGAAACTCGGCAGGTTATAACAGGGCAGGTATACCAAGCCATGTAAATGTACTTCTCTTCAAACAGCTCCTTGAGTTTCGCAGCCGTCATTGGTGCCTCTTTCAAGTGAGCGGGGATGTCCCGCTGTAGGGAGAGTATACTCCCTACCAGGGCATTTTCGTTATTTTATTGTTTTTACTTTCATTTCTTTTTCTTTCTGTGCATTTACTCTAGTGTGACTTAGTTGCTTCGAGTTTAGACACGTGAGTGGCTTAAGTAAGCCACTCGCGACTTACATTACACTGTACCTACTTACAAATAATAACAAGTTGAGTTTCGAGAGTTCAGAGTCGAGTCCGAGTTCGAGAAGGCCTCAAGTGCCTTCTACTGTGTTCAGACAGTCTCAGACAGTTCCCAGACGTCCCCAGACAGTCTTCTCTCCAGGCTATAGAAGCCCCTTGGGAAGAACCCTCCCTCAGACAATCCTAATCCATCCCCTAGGTCCCTATCAGTCAACCCTTCATCTGGAGCCCACCGCGAGGGGCTTCTGTCTTAGCCTGGTATCAGTTTTCTCATCTTATTCAGTCTCGTTCTCGCAGTTTTAGGTCTCGTGTCCTCAGTGTTGCTTGTGTCTCTCAGTTTTCCTACCTCGGTCTCACTCCCGCACTCTCCGTTCGCATTCTCGCAGTCCCGAGGCACGATTTCCTCAATGTTTCCCATCTAAATATTGTTTTATTCCTTCGAGTTTGCTTCGAGTTCCCACCTGGTGACCTGACATCATGCACGGCCTGAGTTCCCCGTGTTCCGGACCTTCTGAAGCTTTGAACCCCCCTCAGTACTCCCTCAAAGACCTTCGAAGCCTTCTCGAAGATGTAATCCGAGTCGCAAATGTCGCTAAGTCGCTCCTTCGAGCATCTCGAGGCCTCGAAGAGGCCAGTAGTTCGTGTGCACAGCCACCTACCGATTCCGCGAGTCGCTCACCTCGCCGCGCATACTCGTTTTGCTTTTTCTGTGGCCAGAAAGGTCATATTCGAGCCAGTTGTGGTTCGTGCAAGGAGTATCTAGCCGCGGGAAAATGTCTAATAGTGAAAGGTCGTGTCGTACTCCCTACAGGACAAGAGATACCGCGAGAAATTCCCGGGCGCACTCTCAAGGACCGCGTGGACCGCTGGGATCCAGGAAACCGGCCTAAGGATATTCAAAATCCTCCTTCGAGTCCAGGCAGGCTGCCCTTGGAGGATGTGGGTCGCCTAGAGCCGCAGGCCCATATGGTTTCACTGGCACTGTCCCGCACCCCCCGCTTGTCAGTGCACCCTACCACCCCCTCGGAACGACCATTGTGTGCACCACTCTCAATGGAAGGACCGAGTTATCCTACTCAAGCACCCAGTGCATCCTCAAGCTCGAGTGATGTCTCGTTGTGCCGCCCTCGTTCACCTTCTCACCCTCTACCTACAAGACACTCTCGCGGTAGGCCTCAATCTCGCTCTCGTTCTCGTGGCCGTGGCCGCCCTCACTCGCCTTCTCGTTTCAATCTCGAAAATCCACCAAGCCGCAGTTCTAAGTATGTGGACTCGTATTCTCATCAGCAAACCGGCACATTTCATTAGCCGAGACTCCAGTATTCGGTACGACTTAGCCGAGTGCCAAGCTCGGCACAACCCAGTCCAGACTTACACAGCCTGGGATGGTTCCTGCCGTCACTGCTCGGAGTTAGTAATTACCATTTACAGCCACTTGGCCAAAGTGGGGGTGGGAACGACCAAAAGGTGGACTCCGATACCGACACATACTTAGCCATATATCCACTACTACCACAAACGCGAGGCGAAATACACTGAGTACTCGTAAGGTGAAATTGAATTTTTTAGACCGGAATAGTATCGCGTGCATCAATCTAAGACAACGTCAAAACCGGTAGAGGATGCTGGTGGATCTGCACAACGTCATCCTAACATCAACACGAGAAATAGGATACTTGAAAAACAAAATACTCACTATCTTCGGAACCACCCAGCCAAGACTCTCGCATTGCATACATAGACGCCGCCGAATGTCCACTCTGTCTGATGGTCAGGCGAACATGGCCAACGTGCTCATCCACCGCACGCAGATCTCTCTCCGCCCGTTCTAGAAAAATACGATTGAGTTGTAAGGCGACTGTATTGCGATGAACAATTTCATAGGCGAGGTCTTTCCGCTTGAGAGATATCTGACGATCACTTCGAGCAACCTCCAGGAGGAGGTAAGCCTCCATGCTGTTACATGGAGGAGGAACAATACAGTGGCGTATAGACGAATTTGTCGTTTGCTGAGACTGCTGGGAGTTAATATGGGGTCTAATAGTATTTTGGTTGGCTGACCTTTGCGTCCGAAGACTCAGATTGTGTGCCAACTCCAGCTGGTGACGAAGGGTGTTGAAACTTGTCGGGAGACAAGTTTAGGTCTGTGCGAAAAGGCCGGCACACGGGTGAAATCGTTTCTTCATAAAGTTCGGCAAGCGGAGAGAAGTGGAAGAGGTCGTCAGAGGCTCCAAGTTTCCGGTAATCGTGGTGGTGCGTACTACGAGCATCGAAATTTGCGGGGGATTCTGAGTGATCCATGTGGGCGTACAAGACTAGTAGCGTGAGCATCCTAGTGTCACGCACCATAGTCTAGGCTGATCAATCAATCCGGTTATATTCTACTTGCATCGCTTACTTAACCCACGCTTTAGTTATTGCAGCTAAGTCCAATCTTCTCCTCGGCCGCCGTCTTGTCGCAATGCCTCGGAGGAAAACAACACGCGGACTACCAAAAAACATTAGTTGCCCTCAGTGTGGCAAGAGGTTCTGCACGGCAACCAACGTTCTTCAGCATATGAACCAACCCACGAGCTCGTGTTACGGTGCATCTTTAGCGGAAGAGGTGGGCCTTCTCGCTTCTGCCAATTTCCTTGAAGGTGCCGTACATAGGGAAACGTCTCGCCCTCGGGAGGATGCTGAGGTTTCTGGCACTCATTGGTATTACAACGACGAAGATACTGACATGGGCCCCCCCACTGCTGATGTCTCCGTTCGTCCTGATTATGATGTTGATCCTACTCCTGCCGTCAACGCCTACGAAAGTCAACGTGAGCAGCTCTCGGGCAGTAGAAGATTCATCGAGACATACGAAGGGTGCGCAGAAATGTTTCCTGGTGGAGAAACGTTCATGGATCAATTCAGAAATGACCGGTATGCGGAGAAGCGACGAGAAAACATTTATTTCCCCTGGGCATCGAGGCAAGAGTGGGAGTTTGCTTCGTGGCTCCTGCGATCTCGTCTCAGCATGGCAGCAATCGATAATCTACTCTCCCTTGAAATTGTAAGTAAAGATATCTTCGTATGTTCTAGGTCTTATCTCTCTACAGATTAAGAGCGTTCCACTGTCCTTTCACTCCGCAAAAGAGCTAAGGAGTCGCGCCGAAACACTTCCACCTGGCCCGCTATGGTTATGCGAAACATTGACGACTGAATATCCCACCAAAGAGCCGCCCCTCCTGTTCTACCGCAATCCCATCGAGTGTCTGCAAGCATTACTGAGTCATCCGCATTTCGAGTCTCATATATCATTCGTACCCAGAAGGGTCTGGACGTGCGCTGCGAAAATCTGTCGCATATACGATGAGTGGCTGAGTGGGGATCGAGCCTGGAGCATGCAGGTATGTAATTATCGATCCCTCGGGGTTTCACTAATGATGATACGACCGACCACGCAGGAGGCGCTACCGCCAGGCGCTACTCTCCTAGGGGTGGTCTTGTCGTCTGATAAGACCAATATTTCAGTGATGAGCGGCAACTGTATGGCCCATCCCCTTCTGATCAGCCTCGCCAATATCGACAAGCATATCCGTAGCAAGACATCTTTACATGCCTATCTCCTTCTTGCTTTACTTCCCATCGCCAAATTCACACATAAAAACACTCGCGTTCGTAGCCTACTTCAAGACCGGCTCGTGCACCAAGCTCTCAATATTGTCCTCTCGCCTCTGAAAACTGCCGCGTCTGTAGGAATCATGATGAGTGATCCCAGTGGCAATTTGCATTATTGTTTCACGCCACTTGCTGCATGGATCGCAGACACGCCAGAGGAAAGTCTTTTGGCAGGGACAAGCACGAAAGCTTCACCCGTCACCACCGCCACTGCACAGGAATTCGGTGATGCGTATCGACACCCCCCTCGTACTGCAGCGAACACGCTCGCTGCGATCCATACAGCTTGCTCGCAAAGTTCCCCAACAGATTACACGAATTTTCTGAAGGCTATCAAACCGTTGCGGCTGAATGGTGTCGTCGAGCCATTTTGGAAACTCTGGCCGTTATCCGATCCCTCGGATTTCATCACCCCCGAGGTATTGCACCACTTCCATAGGATGTTTTGGGACCACGATGTCAAGTGGTGTATCGCCGCAACAGGTGCAGTCGAACTGGACTTTCGGTTCTCTATTATTCAGACCCTCGTAGGGTACCGAGCATTCAACGAAGGAATCTCAAAGCTCAAACAGGTCACGGGTCGTGACCATCGTGCAATCCAACGTTATATCATAGCCGCCGTAGCCGGATCTGTCCCACGCAAGTTTCTTATGGCCATTCGCGCACTGCTCGACTTCCGTTACCTTGCGCAGGCACCGTCATTCACCATGCGATCCATCGATAGGGTGGCCAGTGCCCTACAAGAGTTCCACAACCATAAGGAGGCCATCGTTAGTCAAGGTGTGCGAGCTGACTGGAAAATTCCCAAGCTCGAGCTCCTCCAGAGTGTCGTTCCGAGCATTCGTCAATCGGGAGCGGTGATGCAGTGGTCGGCTGATATCACTGAACACGCCCATGTCGAGGAAATCAAGGTTCCAGCTCGCGCTAGCAATAATCAGAACTACAACAGCCAGATCGTCCGTCATCTCGATCGGCTTGATAAGTGTTTCCGTTTCGATTTGGCAACCTCCTTAGAGCACCGTGTGAATAAAGAGGGGGGTGACGAAGACTCCTCTGACTTGGATGTGGACGAAGAACATGAACCAGACGCCGAGAAGATTCATCCGTCTGATTATTCTTCCCCGACTCGCCGACTCCTCAATTATTTCTCCATTTCTTCTTCCCTCCTTCTCGGCGCAAGGCCATCTGCGCGTAAACCTTATTGCACGTTCGCAATGGCCACGACCGCTTTCCATCTTGCGACGAAACCCTCGTTACGGCTAACTGTTGATGAGGCTGCCACGACATACCAGCTTCCTGCTCTGGAAGGTGCTATCGCCACGTTCTTCGCAAACGGAGATACATGTTTCCAAGGTCGTGAACACGCCACGAATAAGCTCTACATATGGCACAAAGTACGTGTACAGCAGTTGTCGTACCACGACAGGAATCTACTACCGCCCCAGACCCTTCGTGCAATCCCGCCTGCGTCCGCAAATCCTTATGGCCGATATGACCCAGTTATCGTCAGCGTACATCCTCAGAGCGATTGGCCAAGGAGTGGACTAGCGGGACATTCTGTCTCTCAACTGCGGATAATCTTCCGCCTCTCACGCTCGGACCTGTTCCTTGCCTACGTCCAGCATTTCAATATTGCCACTAACGTCAGCCCAGCGACTGGCATGCATTTGCTGAAGCGGGCAGTGGGGGGGAACGGTCAGCGTGTTGGAGAGGTAATCCCGCTCACCCGCATTCGTTCGCCAGCCCATCTTGTCCCAAACTTCGGACGCGTGGCACATTCCCGTTTGACGAGTTTGAGTAGCTACGAGCTGAGCAACGACTTCTGGCTAAACAAGTACTTCTCGAAGGAATTCTATTACGCGTTATCTTTGACCTAAAGTTACATCACTACCTGTCTTGACTGTATGTCCTTGCGTACGAGAGTTTTTGATCGATCAAAGTACGTTTCTTCCCGACTACGCTCATCATACGATGGAAAATGCTTCAATGTCCACCAACAAGCCAAAGACTCCACTAGGAAGTCGAGTGAGTAGCCAAATACACTTAATCAGCAATCTGCGATTGTTTTTTACAGTCGCTTGTGGCACATGGGACGCCCTTCAGCTTGCTGCGTGTGAGTCATCACCTTACCTTCTCCACTCCAAAAATCTGATAAATGTATAGCTTGCTAGCATACCTGCGGCTTTGAGGCGTAAGACGGACTGGTCTCGTGTGGCTATGGATCCCATGGTCGACAGTGACACTGCGGAGACTCACTGGGAGCTCTCCAAAGATGACAGTCAAACGCTGCTGGCCCGACTATTCCCAGACAAAGTCATATTCGGGCCAATATCGATGGGCGAGCTATTTATCAAAAATCAACGGAATTACTACTTGATGGAACAAGTGTTCAAGAACCTTGTGGATAAGGGGCTGTATAACGAGCGAGAACGACGTTGGCCGGGAGCGCCCGACCTTAGTGCAACGGCTGCTACTGCGCGAGAAGGCCCTCTGGCAGATTTTTTCAACAGTGTAATCGACTGCATTAGCGATGCATGCCGGACAGGCAGACCTACCAGGTGAGTAAAGCTCCTCCCTAGATTCGTTGCTAGATGTCTCATTGATCTACCACAGGAGGTGGACCGCAGATTCTTCCACACGTCCCTTAAAAGGGGGTGATGCGGTCAGGAAACCAGATATGTCTTGTTGGCTCGCCCCTGGTAGCGAATTTGACTGGAGGCATCTCGCCGCCTTTGCCGAAGTGAAGAATCGCGGAGGAAAGGCCAATGAAAAGTCATCCTACATAGAAACGGCTGGTAAGGCGTCTTGTCTACTCTACGCACAAGACGGCCGCCATGTAGCCCTGTGCTTCCGCATACTGGGTTCTAGCATCCACTTAACGATATTTGATCGCGGTGGGTCACTCTCCACCTGCGGTTATGACATCAACAGTGAACCGCGCGACTTCGTGCGCATCCTTATCGGCGTCACCTCTGCTCCCCATGAGATTCTCGGCTTCGATACGTCGATCGCCTGGGAACAGCAACAACGCAACGGCAAGACAGTTGGTGTGAAGGCCTTGAACGTCCGGGCGGACGACACTGAACTTTCCATCGAGCTCGACAGAGTGCTGTTCATATCTGACAATTTATTCGGTAGAGGGACAACGGTTTGGGGGGGTATGATCAGGGGTACGCAAACTAAGACTAGGGAGCCAGTGGTCGTGAAAGATTCTTGGATCGATCCCCTGTGGAAATATACAGAAGGAAGGATACTGTCCATCTTAAACGCGCACAGGATCGAAGGCGTCCCGACATTAGTCCACGAGCAACAAGTCAAAGCACCCTGTCTCTCCGCTGTCGCGAATCCACCTGCCAACCATTCAACTCACTTCCTCCGAGCGGGCCTTTCCCAGTTCAAGACGAGTCCCTACTACCTCCGAGTTCTATCACGCATCATAACTCAGCCTGTCGGTGACCTCATCACCGACTTTTCCTGCTTGGGAGAACTTCTTGTAGCCTTCCTTGATTATGTCGTTGGTGAGTAAGACTTTCTTTCGTTGGCCCTCAGTAACCGCAGATTGATTCATGTATTCATAGCTCACAAGAATGCGGTCGAGGTCGCTCACATTCTGCACCGCGATATTAGCCTCTTTAACTTGTTCCTCGCCGATGTAACCCGAAGAAATGACCATAAAGAATCTATGGAGATGGCCGGTCTACCCGAGGAAGCCCGGGTTGAGTTGTGCGAACGAATCGCGAAACTCCGACGGCGAGGCGTACTTGGAGACTGGGGCTACGCAGTTCCAATGGCCGAGCATACTGCTACCCGCTCGGATGCCGCCCAGTTTTCTGATGCCACCGATCCTCCCACATCGCCAATCGAAGTGTCGTCTCAAACGACAGACGAACCCGTCAACTGTGTCTACGTTGTTCCGGTGTCTTCGGAGAGCGCCGAGCCTCGTTTGATTTCCGTCGCGGACCTGACTGGGGACCACAATATCGTCCTCAGTATGGGCCCCCAGTCCGAGACAAAGGGCGACTCACGCGAGACGATTGATATGTCCCCTCTTCACCGCACGGTACGTTTAACTTTCTTCCTACATTAAGTAACTGAACAGATCAAACTTCGTCAGGGAACTTGGTCGTGGATGTCAGCAGAGCTTGTCATGGCAGGTCCTGGGCAGTCGGTGGTACACGACCCCCTACATGATCTTGAGTCACTCTTCTATGTTCTTGTCGGTATATACGTCCTGCTCGACGGTCCATCCAAGCCGAAATGCGACAAGGAACTCGCACAGTGCTTTGACAAGTATTTCAACACTTTCGAGCCGAGCATGCTCAAGACGATCACCATCCAGTCGGATATCACGTGGAGACCGTTTATCCTGCATCATATCTCAGAGTATTTCCAACCTGCCGTCGACCTTCTTACCCGGTTGCGCGACGCTCTCATTGTACCCCTGTTCTTCGACGACCACGGAAATATCCGCCGCAGGCAACCTTTCACTCATGATATGTTCATTGCGAACATCATCGACACGCTCTCACACCTCGGCCCTGACGCGTGGGTACCTGTGGGTCAGGAAAATAACGACAATAGTGACTATTCCAGCTCGGGCGTGAAAGTCGAAGATGAACCGACACAGTCTGGTGTGGCAAAGGAAGTAATAATTCCCCCTCCGGTCTCCACAGATGAGTCCGGATTTTCTCCCCCAAGCTTGATGCCTCTTCCCCCCATGTTGCGTAGACCCACTCCTCACCGGCTTGCTGCAGGTCCAGGCTTTTATAGCCTGGACTCTGGCCTCGCTCTCCGTGACACCGCTGCGGAGGATTTGGACCGCGCGTTGCCGCAGAAGCGCCGGCGTTCATCTTCTCACGGTGAATTTTCAACACACCCTGTTCCTAGCTCATCGTCTCGTGGCACCCAGTCAAACCCCGTTCTTCGCGGTCGGAGGGGCCACAGCACTGGCTCTATACTCCAACGAGGAGCGCATAATATGGGGAGGAAGTAGCTGTTTCATCATATGTTCCGTAACGCGCTGTAGTACTACATCGTTCGAATTCCAACGTATGTAATGAAGATGTATATACGTGTTCGACAAAATTACGTTGCCGAGTTTGCCACGACTTTGCCATAAGGCATTCTTAAGTGTGGCGCACCTTGTTTTTCTGGTTTCCTTGACGTTTTCAGCAGCTCAGCTCGACTGCCATGCCCCCCAAGCGCAAGCATAGCAGCAAAGCCGTTGCCAACTCTCAGCCTACTGCTGCAGATAATGCGGGTGATACAGTCGAGTCATCGCATGCAAAGCGATTAAGGGCTGATCAGCTTTTCGACTCGGAACCTGCACCTCCAACCGGTGAGTTTCATAGATTTTATTCTTGTCATTTTGACCGTATCTTGCAGATCTGGAGCCCAGCGGACCTCAACCAAGGCGCTCTTCTCGCCCTGGAAAAGGTAGTGGGGGCCAACTTCAGCAGCTCCGCAATCTCGAGCGCGTTCAAACTGCGGAGCACTTGCCACCGTCAACTCGAAACCTTGACATAGCTACGCAGGGGCAAGCGGTCAACCCTATGGCTCCTGGTTACGGTGATGCTGACAACGAAAGCCAAGTTCCGCCGTGGGCACCAAATCCGACAGCAGACGTTCAATTTCGGCCAACGTTCACGCCGTCTCAGCCCGGACAACCGTTCGGTTTCAGAGCTCCTCGGTCTACGGCTAGTTCTACGAGCGGAACGCATTCCATCAAGTCGCATGGCTCTTCTCTTTCATCCCGCAGTTCATCGGTATTTTCGTCTGCAGCATCACACCAAGGTTCTTCTGTGCCAACTTCTTGTGCCCCATCAGAATGTGGGTCCAATAGCGCCTGTGGAACACGAAGTGATGTGGAAGAATTCCAGCTTGCTCCTCAAAAACGGCTTTCTCAACTCCGCATGCTTGCAGCAGGTTATACTGCAGATGCCCCTCCACGTAATTCTCGCATCGATCCCTCCTATGAACAGCCCTCTTCTGGTACCCTCGCCCAAGATCAGCGTGCAGCTCGCGACATGGACACCCCTTCTCCCCCCGTACGACCTATGGGGTTACGTCGAACTTGGTCCTTCCAGCGGCTCCCTTCGATCATATCTAGTTCCCACTCTATGTTAGCCGGGGATGATGAAGGCGGAGTAGGTTTAGCCGAAGATGACCTGGCGATCGATGAAGCGTCTCCAAGTGAAGACGATCGTTTTGCCGAGTCGGTTGTACGCGGTAAAGGTGAGTCCCGTCACTGTCGTGCTCATGGACCACAACAATTCGGGCACGTAGTAGGTGAAGATACCATGCACGCCAGTCGGCTTAGCGAAGAGCATCCTCAATCTGTCAGATCGCAGTCTCAGGACATCCGCATTTCCGGACCCGCGACCACCCAAAGTAAGGCTGTTAGTCATTGATATATTGTATTGATAATATCGTTAGGAGGGGCAGAAGATGTTGTCGCCCAGCATCACCAGCGCAACCGTGGTCCGCGTCTCCCCGACGGTGTGCAACTTATGGCTGTACGCGACCAGCAGACGTCCAAAGCTTCACGCCATATCAGTCGTTCCGCAGTTGAGGGCCAGACGCCTTCATCTACTGATGTCATTCCTGCTCCCTCTCATTCCTTCCCTGCTGCTAAATCTGCTACTTCCGGGATGACATCTGATAGCAACTCAGACCCATCCCAGCTCCAGTTTTACTCTCCGTCTGTCCGTGATATCATAGAGCGTGCCAAACAGATTTCTCATTGCGACATTGCTGCTGTCAACTCATTTCCACTACGCGCGGACTTCAACCACAAGGCTTGTGACTATGTCGTAGAAGCCATCGCTGAGCGTCGCTCCAAAGGTTTGCTGATCCCTGACGGTACGTGCCAGTGATCGCCTACGAGGACCAAACACTAATATATATGGCCGTTTTTTACAAAGGGTGGTGGCCGGATTACACGACTGGTATTACTAAGCTGGTATGTACTCATTATATCAAACGAGGTGCATTGCTCGATTTTTTTTCCAAGCTCTGGGAAGATCTCGGGAACTGGCGTTCCTCCTTGAAGAAGAAAGCTCGTTTTTTTGTCCGTGACCGCTATGAATGGGACCCTCAGAACCGTCGTGACGTCAATGCCGGTATCGCAAGGAAGCTTCTGGAACGCGGTGATTTCTTAAAAGATGGTGTGGACGAAAACGTGAGTGGGAGATTCCAACGTTACAACGCACTAATATTGTTTGCAGGGTCATACTAATAATCTTGCGCACCCAGCGCTATCTGCTCTTATTATTGAGTTCTTTTACACAGGTACCAATGCCATGGCGAACGTTTTCCCGGAGGTTTTCCAGAATGAGGTACCCCGCCCTGCAGTTGCACTTGCTGCTACGGCCGTATGTTGTTTCAATGAATATGTCTTCCGGCGTACTAAGTCTTACCCATGTAGATTAAAGTCGCATTGGATGAGATAGTTGCCGAGGGCAAGGAGGTCACCTTCAAGCGTGACGTTTATGCGGATGTTTATGCTGATGTACTTGGCCTCATGGCTAAATGTGATACGGCTCCAGTTCACCGTGCCAAGACAAAAGCATGTCGTGTCCAATGGGCGAAGGTTGGAAGGTATGCACTCTACTTGTCGCTGTTTCAACTCGGCTCGGACATGTAATATTAGGAACGGGGGCTCCTCAGGCACAACCACTGGCTTCGACGTAGATCTTGATTAGGAATGTCAACTCACTGTCGTGATTATCTCTAGTTCTTATCTTGATCCATGATAATCATGTACTATCCCATTTGGAATGCCATTTTCATGACACCGGAGCAGTCTGTAACAGGCAAGATGTGGATACCCCTTAATGTTAGACAGACTGGCATGTGTTGGGACACTCTGGACAGAGTTAGTCACTTGAAGGTAATGTGTACTGGGACAATTTGGTACTGTACTGGGACAGTTTGGTACTGTACTGGGATAGTCTGAGACAGTTCTGGGACATTCTGGACAATGCTAGCCAGTTAGGTACCTTGTTGGGGGTAGCTGGGGATCTAGGACAGTCATCCAGCATGGTCTGGTCTGTCCAGGCTGGACAGATGGAGGGCTGGTTTGCTGATGCTGGCAGTGGGTCCCACAGCCGCCATTCTCATTCCCGCGACTACCATGGCCGCCTGCACTCGCCTTCTTGTTCGCAACTCGAAGATCCACCAAGCCACAGTAATAAGTATATGGATTCGTATTCGAGTGGGTCCTACAGCCGCTGCTCTCGTTCCCGCGACTACCATCACCGCCGCTCGCCACCACCTGCCCCACAGCTTGCATCCTCGCACCTACCAACCCTCTCGAGAGATGAATCAGAACTGGAAGAGCTCACCAGTGAGCTAGTCAACAGACTTGCTGTCTCGAATATCTACAGTACTCGCTCGTCCTACAGGCCCAGTAGCCATGCACTGGCATCCTCGAGAAGGTCGCGCAGCCGCAGTCGCACTCCCCAGCCCTCGAGAAGGTGGTACTGAGTTGATGTAGGGCTGCATCGGCTTGTTGGGTATCATATTCTATGTTTTTTTTTATGAATATATCATTCTTGAAGTTCCCTGCGCGTCTGCATCACCCCCAGCCCCGTCAACGCGATATCTCGACCGCCACTCACCCGTCCCTCTCGCAAACCGGGATTCGAGCTCTACTCAACGAGAGCTTTCGAACGGTGTATTTTTCGTCGCATTCAGCCCAGTACATCCGAAGATATCAGCCGTTCTTTGGAGAAAGGTTTTGTAGGACAAAAATTGGGATATCTCGGGATTGGGTGCGCCGTTTTCCGTGTTTCCACGTTCTCCCAAGTCCCTATGCATCCCTCTACCACCCCCCGAGGTTTCGTAGGATTCGGCCCAGTGGTTCTCCACCAACGCGATGCTGTCCTCCCATCCCCTACCCCATTCGATGCATAACTCATGCACCCCTGGACCGAATCTCTCGCTTTTCACAGACGCTAATCTACCAGACGACACCTATCAGACGATATACAAGACGTTGCGAGTGCATCCCCGGTTCCAGAGTTATTCGAACTTTTGTGTTTGGACAGGATAGCGAGGTCAGGTTCACGTATCTCGCTCGTTTTCCCGTCGAGCCTCTTGCCCTTTTGCATGGTGGTACTACTTGTTCCCGGCTACCTGGTGATGCCATTTTCATGGCTTCGCGTTCGTTCGTTGCGGAGATATGGGTTTTTTCAGTGTACAGAGGAGTACGAGACAGTTTGGCAGATATCTCAGGAACGGGTGCGCCCTTTTCCACCATTCCTCGTTCTCCCAACTCTCCTCGAGCATCCCTATCACCTCCCGGAGTTTCGTAGGTTTCCACCAAGCCATTTCACACCGATGCGATGCCGCCCTCCTAGCCCCTACCTCGCTTACACCGTAACTCATGCAATTCTGCGCCGAATCGTTCGCTTCTTGCAGACGTGCATCCCCTAGACGACATCTACCAGACGATATACGAGACGTCGCGTGCACATTCGCCGTTGCAGAGTTATTTGAGGTTTTGTCTCTGAACCAGGGTAGGGAGGTCAAGATCACATATCGCACTCATTCTCGCGTCGAGCCTCTCGCTTTTCCGCATGGTGGTTCTACACGCTTACAGCTACCTGGTGATACCCTTTTCATGGGGACACGCTCATGGGTTCCGGAGATATGGGAGTTCTTGGTGTACGAAGGGGTACGAGATGACTCAGCGGATATCTCGAGACCGGATGGGCCAATCGGTATAGTTCCTTTTTCCCCATCTCGTCCCAGGTGCCCTTTACCGCCACCTACGGTTTGGTACCGATTGCCTCAGCGGTCGTCGCTCGGCGGCCTCTTCTTCTCCCCCACTGTGGTGCTCTACTTGCTGTCCACGCCGTATCTTCCTCAGATCTCCGCCATGCCTCTCGCTTTTCTGGGAGCCCATACTACTCGATCAGCCCTTTTGAATGGTATACCTTGTGTCACGATTCGTGCAGCCCTTGTCGAGAAATATGGATTTTCGTGTGGCGAGGAGTCTTGGGCCGGTTTTGCCGATATCTCGAGAAGGAGTGCGCGGATTGGGTTGGTTGTTTTTTCTACGTGCTCCCCACATTTCCCTCGACTGTTCTCCGCGGTTTTGTGTCGATTGCACCAGCGGTTATCGTTCAGGCGTCTTCCCCTTCTCCCCATCCCTGCGGTGCTGTGATGTCGCATACGGTATATCTCCCTCAGTTCTAGGCCGACCCTCTCGCTTTTCGGGGACATGGTACTACTCGATGACGGCTTTCAGGTGATGAATGTTAGGTGGTGACCGGCGCTACGAGTGCAGAGATATTCCCAATTTTGTGGGCAAGGGCGCATTCCGACAGTTTTGCGAATATCTTATCTCCGAGGGCGCGTATTCATTTGATTTCTTTTCCTACATCTTCCCTACACCCCTCTCCACCATCTCCTCGAGTTTCACGACGTTTCACACAACCGTCGTCCTTCAGCATCCACCAGAGTCTGTAGATTTTGACCAAAGGTTGTGGCAAGAGCCACTTAACGATTTACAAGAATCACGGTAACTACCACTGTCCAAATAAGGAAATACCCCTAATGAAAATTGTCGCAGGCAGCCTCTGCTGTCGGAGTTTGAAAACTGCACATTACATAATGTGGCACAGCCACAGTGCGAACCAAAGTTGTAGCCCGGGTTGAGAGGACCACAGAAGTATGCTTACATCAGCGAGATCTTTATTTTTGGATGAGATATAAATGGAAAACTAAAATTTTCTCGAGTCTTTTTGGTTTAGTTACACAGCCACACAGACAGGGAGAGTGCACTGCCACACAGGGGAAGGTGGTGCACAGCCACACGGACAGGGTTGCGCACAGCCACATGGACAGGGTTGCGCACAGCCACACAGGGAAGGGGTTGCACAGCCACATGACAGGGGCAGTGCACAGCCACACTGAAAATGAAAGTTGTAGCCTGGAATGAGAGGATCACGGCAATATGATTACATCAGCGAGATCTTGCTCTTTAGATTAGATATGAGTGAAATACTAAAATTTTCACGAGTCTTTTCTTTTTTTGCACAGCCACTCCACCTGCGATGTGTGCTTATCTAATCAAAGAAGCGCACCTGCACAGCCACACTGAAAACAAAAGTTGTAGTCCGGGACGAGAGGATCATGGCAATATGATTACATCAGCGAGATCTTGTTTTTTAGATTAGATATGAGTGGAATACTAAAATTTTTGCGAGTCTCTGCTTTTTTTGGCACAGCCACTCCACCTGCCATATGTGCTTATGTAATCAAAAAAGCGGACCAGATGCCTGGTTTGTTGTTGCTGCCACCACTTGTCCCTTCCACTGGATGATATTTCACTGTACTCTAACATATTGTTGACAAGTGATCTACCCATTCCATACACATTTTGGATCCAATCCAATGTTTTTGGACATGGATATGAATAGGGGTAAAAATGCGAAATCTGCTCCCAAACATGCAGTTCTTGACATATGGACTTGAAATTTTCACCCTAGGCCACTCTGGTATATATCCACAACCTATCAAAATTCCAGACCATCAGCCTCTGTCCTTGTGGAGGTGGAGCCAGATCTCCTCCTCCCCAGTGTGTGCATTATACAGATGGGTACTGCAGCTTTCTGGGTAATTTGACCCACTGGTACTGTGGAAGATACATCTTCCAGTGTCTATGTACAAGGACTTTGGGGGTTTATTAGGTAGAATGTGTGTAACACAACTGTGTTGGTTTTTTGGGTGCATGGCCACCATGCCACACCTGCAAGAGTAACATACCAACTAATACCATAGGTACATTCTACACCTATATATCTACCTCCATTCAAAGTTTCAAGTCCATCCATTGAGAACTGGAGGAGCTGTAATGAAAATGAGAGCTGGAGAGCGTGGGAAAGTGTGCGAAGATTTTTGAAGAGATAGGAGATCTGTCAAAAACTTGTCATAGCACACCATAGAGAGATGTAATGAGTAAGATAAGTGCATGGCTGACTTCCTACTTGCAATTTGGACTGTCCTGAACCATTTCTGCATTGTATAGTCTGCCCAGTGTGTATGCATGGCATCAACCTCCTAGGTGACTGTTTCACTCCTACAGTTCATACATAGGATGCACCCCCCCATATTTTTGCACTTAGAAGTATTTTGGTAATTCAATGGCAGTTCAAATGGTACAAAGATGTTCAGGGATGTTCCTACACTCATTTCTCAAAGTTTCATGAGACAAGGCCCACTGGATAGTGTGCTGTGACAAGTTTTTGACAGATCTCCTATCTCTTCAAAAATCTTCGCACACTTTCCCACGCTCTCCAGCTCTCATTTTCATTACAGCTCCTCCAGTTCTCAATGGATGGACTTGAAACTTTGAATGGAGGTAGATATATAGGTGTAGAATGTACCTATGGTATTAGTTGGTATGTTACTCTTGCAGGTGTGGCATGGTGGCCATGCACCCAAAAAACCAACACAGTTGTGTTACACACATTCTACCTAATAAACCCCCAAAGTCCTTGTACATAGACACTGGAAGATGTATCTTCCACAGTACCAGTGGGTCAAATTACCCAGAAAGCTGCAGTACCCATCTGTATAATGCATACACTGGGGAGGAGGAGATCTGACTCCACCTCCACAAGGGCAAAGGCTGATGATCTGCAATTTTGATAGATTGTAGATATATGCCAGAGCTACTTGGGTTGAAATTTCCAAGTCCATATGTCAAGAACTGCACAATTGGGAGCAGATTTCGCATTTTTACCCCTATTCATATCCATGTCCAAAAACATTGGATTGGATCCAAAATGTGTATGGAATGGGTAGATCACTTGTCAATAGTATGCTGCAGTATGGTGAAATACCATCCAATGGAACGGGCAAGTGGTGGCAGCAGCACCAACCCAGGCATGTGGTCCGCTTTTTCATTACATAAGCACATATAGAAGGTGCAGTGGCTGTGCAAAAAAGCGAAGATTTGCGAAAATTCTAGTATTCTACATTTATCTCATCCAAAAATAAAGATCTTGCTGATGTAAGCATACTCCCATGATCCTCGCAACCCAGGCTACAACTTTGGTTTTCAGTGTGGCTGTGCACTGCCCCTGTCATGTGGCTGTGCAACCCCTTCCCTGTGTGGCTGTGCACCACCTTCCCCTGTGTGGCAGTGCACTCTCCTCGTGTTTGTGGCTGTGTAACTAAACCAAAAAGACTCGAGAAAATTTTAGTTTTCCATTTATATCTCATCCAAAAATAAAGATCTCGCTGATGTAAGCATACATCTGTGGTCCTCTCAACCCGGGCTACAACTTTGGTTCGCACTGTGGCTGTGCCACATTATGTAATGTGCAGTTTTCGAACTCCGACAGCAGAGGCTGCCTGCGACAATTTTCATTAGGGGTATTTCCTTATTTGGACAGTGGTAGTTACTGTGATTCTTGTAAATCGCTAAGTGATAGTTGCCGGGCCTATTTGGTCTAAATTAGCTGACACGGCTCCAGCATCTTCATCTGCCACCTCCACCTGCTGGCGCCTTCGAGCTCGTGCTGTTGGTCCACAACCGAGGACGGTTGAATTCTAAAGTGGCCTGTGGATGTAGGGAGAGTATACTCCCTACCAGGGCATTTTCGTTATTTTATTGTTTTTACTTTCATTTCTTTTTCTTTCTGTGCATTTACTCTAGTGTGACTTAGTTGCTTCGAGTTTAGACACGTGAGTGGCTTAAGTAAGCCACTCGCGACTTACATTACACTGTACCTACTTACAAATAATAACAAGTTGAGTTTCGAGAGTTCAGAGTCGAGTCCGAGTTCGAGAAGGCCTCAAGTGCCTTCTACTGTGTTCAGACAGTCTCAGACAGTTCCCAGACGTCCCCAGACAGTCTTCTCTCCAGGCTATAGAAGCCCCTTGGGAAGAACCCTCCCTCAGACAATCCTAATCCATCCCCTAGGTCCCTATCAGTCAACCCTTCACCGCCACCCTACCTGTTCCAATAGACACCTGTGGAACCATTTCCTCAGACAGCCGTAACAAAAGGTATGACCGCACTCGACCACTCTGAAGGCAACACATCAACATCACGACGGGAACGGTGTGAGCAGAAACTCATGTGAATGGCCGGTCGATACATCTCCCGCACATACGGCACTTCACTGCTCTTGCGTGGATGGCGGTGAACTAGTGGAACAGAATGGATAAGTTGCTTGCATACGTAAGCAGTCAATTCCTACCAGTTGCACCCTCTTGCGTACTCTTTCCTCCGCTTCCTTGGCGTCAGACTTAGCTTTCTCGGCAGCTACTCGTGCTTCCTCAGCAGCTCTAGCTTCCTGTAGAAGATTTAGGAGTATCCCTGAACTCGAAGACAAGACCCACCTCCCGAGATCGCACCACTTCTTCTTCGAAGTACTGGAGAATCTGCGCCATTTTCTGGGGCAAATCATTAGGACAGCAGTCCGCTGTACTTGTCGCGGGCACTGATGGAGCTGGCTTGGCCCTGTGTTGGGAGTTGTGAGGAGAACGCTTTGGAGTTTGAGTACAGGATCGGACAGCGGGCATGAGTAGTATCGATGGTATTGACTGGTAAGCCAACGCTACGTGTGCTGCTGTATTTATATGTGCAGGAACGGCCATGTCTGCTGTCGCGATATTGGGACACGAGGTCAAGGATTCTTACACACAAAGGACATATCATTCCGACTCTTCACAAATTCACGCTGACTTCACGCCTACCCCTGCCTTTGCAGACACGAGGTCAACGGATTCTTACACACAAAGGACGTACCATTGCGACTCTTCAAGAATTCACACCGTCTTTCATTTCACTGACTTTTCACAGATTCACATTCGTGTTGCCCGGATGCGACGGAGCGGTAGATTTTAGCCATGCTAACACCTTTGTTGGATCTCAATCTGTGCGCCGCAGTCGGTCCCAGCACAGGTTCTTACTTCTTAGGTTGTCGAATGCGCTGCTTTGTGTCGCTCGATCTCGCAGGGGGTACACCTGTCAGGCATAGAGGGTGTCGAAATTAAAGTGGTCTTTGTGTTCAGCCGTTCTCTGAAAAGATGTGAACTCACTCATTTACTCTTACGATTCTGGTCAGAATCTCGCCCAATGAATACCCACCCCCCAGAAGCCGAACCCATGGATGGCCAGGAGCCACCCCCGTCGCAGCATGACGTTCCGCCTACGAACGAAGGTACCCAAGAGTATCCTGCAATGAAACGACGGTCTGAAGAGGGCTGGACGCAAGGTCACCATGCCGCTAAGTCCTCCAAGGCAAATGCTGCCTCGATCGCACCACGAGAAGAAAGGTTAAACCCTGAAGAGGAGGCTGCGGCCTGCGCGTCACAACGCAACCTACTCAATTCCCTCCAGCAGTTCATGTTTCGCCAACCTCTGAGTACCGCTGATTCAGTAAGTCTTTCCCTCCGGGTAATACATACAAGTAATGTAACGCTGGTTGTTCTAGGTTGCCGCTCGTTCTGATTCGTCCCGAGAGTCGACACCGACAACATATACATCGTGTGCGCGAACTCCTCCGGTTTCGCAGCAACAATCGCCTTCTCTCTCTTCGTCGGTCCTACCCGATGCGCAGCGGTCGATAATATCCTCAAATAATCCTCAGCCGTTACCGATGACCAGTATACAAGTTAGATATTTTTCTAGTTTCTTCTCGCCCTCCTGGTTCTAAAAGTTGTCTAGGCAATACTCGATGCCCAACGACTTGGGCATTTGCCTCCATCAATTCCACCTGGTGACCGACGGTCGACAACCCCATCAAGTGACACTACTCAGAGGCCACGCTGTCCCTCTCGGATTCGGCAGCCGACCAGTACAAAGGTCTAGTATATTACTACATCTCGTTGCTGGGTACTAAACTTTCTCTAGGCAGTACCGGATGCTCGGCAGCGTGGTCCTAGTGCTGCGCATGGCAAAGGAAAAGAAAGTACCACAGAGGCTCAGCCTCCGCAGAGGGAGTTTCTTTTTCAGAGTCCAACACTCTCAGGATGGCCGTCACTAGCCATGAACCCGAACATCACCCAGCCTACTATAGCAAACCCGAATCCTGGACATGATGTCCATATGTCTTCGGGGCCTAGTACGAGCGCAAACACGAGCCCCAGACATGATGTCCCAACATCTTCTCGGCCTAGTGCCCAACATGGTGCACCGAGCGCCTTCTCCAGCCCTTTCCCCAATTGGTCAGCACAGGGTAGCATGAACCCCCCCGGACCTGGTGACGTGCTGGCTCCATTGCTGTCGTATTTCTCTCAAGGACTGGATACGTTACTCCATTCCATTCAAACTTCACAGACGATGAATCACGACGCCCTTATGAAGGAAGTTAACAACGTCCGCCAGCAATTAAATACGACAAATGCTGCGAGTGATGGACAGCCGGATGCAGCGAGCAGCGTTCCGCGTAAGACTCGCTATAGATTCATTCCGTGCAACCCAAATTCCCCGCCCACCAAACAAGATAAACGAGAGCACTATGCGTTCATGGTAAGTTTGCATTCACGGCCAATGTACTTAATCTGAGCCTAACTTACCCCGCAGAATTGTATTCACGTCCACACCCTCACATTACTAGGCATTACCAGTTACAGGCATCTCCGCACAGTCAAGTGCTCCCTCTCCCAGCGCGAAGTAGACGACTTCGAGAAAGACATTCCTGGCTGCCTGGTGATTACACCTGCAAAATTCATGGTCGACTGTTTATGACCTCGGAATTCGCCCTTCAACAAGAGTGCAGCCAACGTTTTCGCTGAAGATTTCCTCGACAAAGTTGTTAACCACTCCTGGTATGCGAAAGCCAATATCCCCGCATGGTACCGCGAATATGATGCTGTATATAACGGGTTTATGTCCCATCTTACGACTGTCAAGTCACATTTCAAGGAATTACTCGCCGAAGAGGAAGACCAGGCAAAGGCTAAGCAAAAAAAGGACCTCCGGTTGCAAAGATCGGCTCGTAATTCCCGTAAAATACGAGTAAGCTTTTTAAATATTCTGTGCACCTTTGCCTGTACTTACTTTCCAACAAAGCTGTTTAAACTGCGCCTTGATACCATGGCAAACGACGCGTCGCTCAAGCGACATCTGGCCTTCATGAAAGGTCTCGGGAGCCAAGGCATGAGCTCCGATGAATCCAAAGACGAGAACGCAAGAACGATTTCCTATCCGCGAGTGTATCCAGCGTGGCGTAGTGCCCAGCTTGCCTCACTTTTGTGGAAGGTGGACGATGTCGCAGCGACCAATGTCTCCGTCCAAATTGGGAAGCGCAAGAAGTTGGGGACTCAGCTTCGGGTTCGCCCTCACCGTGATAAGGTGAATGAGGAAGCCGCTGCTCCCCCGGGCCTTCCGCGTAACTGCTATGATGCAAACTGGCTCGCGAAGCTGAGTGAAAGGCAGAAACGTGAACTCCGGGTCCAAGACGGTGACTATAATTTCACCACGTAACTAGAAGTTGTATCGTATATGTGAATCACATTTGATAACCCCACGTTGTGACCTCCACCAATCGCAGTGCTCAGTAGTCATAAGTAAATCTTTCATACGTTTCGCGCAGTTTATTCGGATCAAATCCTACCCCAAAACCGCCATTTTTACTTATCAGTCCTCGCCCTCGTTTTAGCCCTGTCATTGCCCACTTTGTTCTTGAGGTACATCGTGGCAAAGTCACTTGCAGGCCATTGATCGACGTATTCACCAAAGATTGGGAACTGTTCCCGAGCCTGATGACCCGGTGAGTATCGCCGCAATCATATCACATCAAAGACACCAATACTAACCGCTTGTAGGAACTTAGAAACCGCGTCCGGTGTTTGCTTGTGAAAAGTAGTACTTATGTCTAGATACCGATCGCATACACCGTGCAAACCTTCCTGCGCATACTCAGTGATGATACAAGATATATGGAAGAAGAGGGCATACCTGGACTTCCTTATAAGTCCTGTCATCCCATCCGAGTGCGTGGCGCAACGTGTACCCCCCGTGATTAGGTTTTGACAATGGGCCCCGTGGCCGTGGAATGAGGGTATTCGACACCAGATTGGGGGTTTCATTGTTCTCTCCCAAATGAACTGGGTCAAAGTCGAACACTCGACGAAGAGTGATCTCTGAGGCGGAAGGACTTGGACTACGATCCTTGTCGAAAATCTTCCTGAGGGTGACTGGGGAATAATACGGACAGTAGTCCATCGGTGAGAATACCCTTCGGTTCGTGACAAAAGAGAAGGTGAACGCCGCGTGGACATCACATCAAATTATAACGCACGAGAATTACTGCCGTCACCCGCAGCCCCGTGCGGGCCAGTGTACCGAGTGGCATTTGGTGCGGATCTACGAAGTTGCTTTGTCTAGTGTGATAGAGAAAGATACCATCGCGGTGTAAAGTTTGGTGAAGGAAGGTGGGGGGAGTTACCAGAGAGGTCTCCCGTTGGAAATGAGGGGGGTCAGTTCGACCCGAGGGGGCAAGAGTGCCTGGTAGGTGGTCAGAGAGTGGAAGAAGACTTAAAACGCGCCCTGAAACTCCAAAAGAGAGTCGAGATTCGTCTAATGAGCGTCTAGCGAGGGAAGAATTAATCTCCCGAGTCCTCGGTCTTCAATTTCCGTCTGTTACTCGTCTTTGTTAAAGCGGCTGATATTTTTCTAAGTATGTACAACAGACTCTAAGTGCGAGTTTAGCTTACATAAGCCAAACTCGTCCAAATACTCAGTAAAAAAAAAGGTAAAGTAAAGATAAAAACAAAAAACTAAAGTAGAAACAATGAAATAATGGAAATCACCTACTAGGGAGATTACTCTCCCTACATCCAAGGGGGGCTTTGAATGTTGACTGTCCCCAGTCATCTCATACCTAGCTGTACCATAAGACGAGGTGGGGTATCAACCCTCGAAATAAAACTCTAAGTAGAAACTCAAAAATGCGAACTTGAAATGAAATAGACCATGAAAAAGAAACAGAAATGACTACTCAGCTGGGAGGGGACATAGCTCGAAGGTAAATCGAAGGTGTTCAAGGGAAAGAGGTGGCTCGGGGGTGGCTCAAAGGGGGCCTCGAAGTGCTCGAGGGGGCTCGAAGCGAGCTGGAGGAGGGGAAGTGGTTTACCAGCAGCTCGAAGCTACCCCAAGGGTCTCAAATGTTGCTCGAAGGAAGCTCGAAGGGCTTCGAAGGCGACTCGGAGGGTTTCGAAGGCGACTTGCAGGGTCTCGAAGGCGAGTTTAGCCTCTGGATTGAGCTCGAGGTGCTCGGAGGTGCTCGGAGGGGGATGGGTTACCTTCACACTCATAACCCGACCCTCACGAGTCATGGGGTGGTCTTGAGAGGGGGCCAGGGGCTGGCTCAAAGGGGGTTTGGTCGCTCTCGAACCTGGTGGCTGACCCTCAAGGACCTCGGGGCGAGCTCGAGAAGGGGTGGGGGTCTGGGAACTCGAAGGAGACGCCTGTACCTGGGTAGCCAGACCTCCTGAGCCTCGAGCAAGGGCCCAGAAGTCTAAACGAGCCTGTAGGCTGTGCCCGAGAGCCTCTCGAGGGATCTCCTCACCTGTGGGTAGCACGACTCGACCTCGAACCAATTTACACCTCCCTGCTGCTAGATATGAAGTACAGACCTTGCACCTTGCTCGAATGTGCCCTTCACGACCACAGAAGAAGCAAAAAGAAAACCCTCGAGGGGCAACTCGGTGCCTCGAGGACTCTCGAAACAAAGGGGGTGGCTCGCTCGAAGCCATAGGCTCTCGAAGAGGTGACAAACCTCTTGACGCTCTTGAACGCGACTTGAAACTGGTGGGGGCGGGCTTCGAAGTCGATGTAGAGGCTTCTCGAAGTAAAAACGAACTTCCCTGGGGTAACTCGAGATGCGAGGGGCACTTCGAATGAGTCTCGAGATGAGGGGACGGCTTTGAGAGGGGTTTCGAGGGTGATTCGAGGCGAGGCAAGGGGTTCAAAGGGGGCCTCGAGGGCTCATGAGGTCGAAGGTACTGAATCAAGGGCGAACCGAGGTCATGAGACAGCCACTGACATGAGTATCGATCTTCTCTCGAGCTACGAAGCTGGGTCAAAGGTGAGTCACCAGCCTGCTCACACGAGGCACTCCAACCTGGAGGAGCAGGGTGCCTCGAGCCTGCATGAGTGACTTCGAGAGGGGATGAGCTGCTCGAAGCAAGCCCAGGTGAGTGGGGGTGATACTTCAAAGTTCGAGGGGCGACCTCGAAGGGGGAATGTGAGGTGGGCTTCGTGCTCGAGCCTCCCTGGGAGTGTCTTCTAGAATAAGACCGAGAGCACTCCTGCACAGGGGCACTCGACTGGTAGGTGATCGAGGGCGAGGACGAGGGGGTACTTGAAACGTCGCTCGAAGTTCGATAGACCCAAGTATAACCTGGAAGGGGATCATACCATACTCCCTTTTTGGTCTCATCTCGAATCAGTGGTGATGAACCACCCAAGGGGGTATCAGAGCGAGGCCGAGGGTTGCTCAAGACTCGCATGTAGCCTGAAAATGCTTGAGGGCTGCTGACTTTGCCTCGAGACCTTCGATACCTATTTTCCATCCTGAGATTTGGCTCCACGACTGAAAACGAATCTATATTTCACAATGAACCAACTATGGGTGATAGTAAAGCACAGAATGAGCCACAGACACCCTCGTGTCTGTGAATAGCCTCGAAGGGGAAAACAAAGGGTGGGGTCACCTCGATGCGACCTCGAACGTCTAAGGAGAGGGTGGGGGCGTCTCGTATATTCGTCTCGAAGTGGCTTCGAACACTGAAAACTGAAATAGTCACCGCTGTGTGACTCGAAGGCTCGATACTCAAACTTGCAGCCTCGCTCGACTGCAATATGCGCAAATAACTCGATAGGAACTGTCTGGAATACGTCTGTAAATGACTGTGGGTCCGTCTAAATGAATGGCTGTCTCGAATACGTCCTGAAAAGGGCTCGGGGTTCGTCTGGGGGTCTCAAAGCGTCTGGGATCTCGAAGGGACTGGGGAGGTCTCAAAAGGGGCTTAAATCGACTGTAAGGGGTGGGGAAGGGATTCCTACGGCTCGAAAACGCGAGGGGTGGGGCCAGGGAGCTCAGCTGTGGCAAGGGGGGAGGACGGCAGTGCGTCGGAGGAGAACCGATGGGCGAAACGGTACGAGACTTCGGGGCCTGGTAGCAGGGACTACAGGAAGTGGGAGAACGAGGAAATACGAGAAACCGATCACCCAATCCTGAGATATTTGCGAAATGGTCCAATACCACCTTTTAGCACGAAAATCGCGATATCTCCAGCAGTAGCGATGTAGACGCGACGAAAAAGGCACCTTCTGGAAGCTCTCGACATGCTCTACTATACCTGAAGTTTACGAGAGGAGACGCGCGACGGTTCTCGAGAAAACGCGTGTGTAGCTGGGAGGGTGGGGGAACAGTAGCGCGTTGCTGGACAATCGCTAGGCCGAGCACCACGAAACTCGGGGACGTCGTAGAGGGAGTCTGGGGGCGCTGGGAGATCGAAGAAATGAGAGGATTGGCGCACCCAATCCCGAGTTATGCCAAAATCTGTCCTACAGAGCCTTGCTCCACAAAATGCGTGATATCTCCGGAACCACTGAGGCTATAGGGACACAAAATATACCTCCAGAGAGCCTGAGTCGAGTAGAATCCGACTCCCGAAAAGCGAGAGGGTGGACGCGTCGGTTCTTGAGAAATCACGTGTACGAGCTCGGAGGTAGGAGGGGAAGGGGGGATTACCAAGCAAACAGCCCCCTCGCGGTGGGCTCCAGATGTAAAGTTTGGTGAAGGAAGGTGGGGGGAGTTACCAGAGAGGTCTCCCGTTGGAAATGAGGGGGGTCAGTTCGACCCGAGGGGGCAAGAGTGCCTGGTAGGTGGTCAGAGAGTGGAAGAAGACTTAAAACGCGCCCTGAAACTCCAAAAGAGAGTCGAGATTCGTCTAATGAGCGTCTAGCGAGGGAAGAATTAATCTCCCGAGTCCTCGGTCTTCAATTTCCGTCTGTTACTCGTCTTTGTTAAAGCGGCTGATATTTTTCTAAGTATGTACAACAGACTCTAAGTGCGAGTTTAGCTTACATAAGCCAAACTCATCCAAATACTAAGTAAAAAAAAAGGTAAAGTAAAGATAAAAACAAAAAACTAAAGTAGAAACAATGAAATAATGGAAATCACCTACTAGGGAGATTACTCTCCCTACAGCGGCATATCACTAACAATCACGCGAAGGCTAAAGCTATCTATCTAACCATGGTAGTGCCCCTATCTCAGTCACGTTGCCTTTGTCGTGTAGGCAGTATATGAGGATCCTCGTATTGCCTTCGAATTTTTCGCTAGCCCCTATGCAATATCCAGTGATGCCTCCTGCTCTTCGCCCTCCGCTATCATCGAGCGATGCTACTAATGTCTTGCAACTGACTAACAATATGCTGGCAACGAACAGCGGTAACATCTGCCAGGTGTGGGCTACAACCCCTATACCCACTACCCCAAGGGTGGCGGCATCGGTGATGCTGGTCGCACCCCAGTACGTCGGTTACTTCCGTGAGTTGCGTTTCATCGAATTTTCATTTAACATTATCGCTTTATTTACCTATATTTCCCAGCGTGGTTCCTTGTCAAATCGCCCATCATCAACTTTTCTCGTTCTCTGCAACTCGCTCCAACTGAACGTACTTTCCCCCTCACATGGAACGATCAGGTATTCATGTGCACATCATGCCGCTTATAGTTTGCTAATGCAGTCATCAGGAAAATGCCGTACGATTCTGCGTCGGCAACAGAACGTTCGTCCTCTCGTTCGCAGACGCAGCTATTTTTTGGTGCTTCAAGTATATGGTCTATTGTCGTGACCAAGTTGACACGGACTGCCACCATCATCTCAATGCTGAGATGCTCCTTGATGCATTCATCAAGTTTAGGATTCTGGCGCAGATACCGCTGGGAATGAGGAGGGCAGTCGGGGAGCATGTTCAAAGGTAAAATTTTTCGCATGTAATAGTGCATTGTCGTGCTCATGTCTATCCTGGAAGTAGTTCTCCTGAGCGGCACGAGGACGTTAATGCAACAGTAGGCGCATCCTCTGAAGAAGCTCCATCCGCATGCGTTTCTCACTGCCAGTTTATTGCCTATTGTAGCTGACTTGGCACTAATCACAGACATTCCTCGAATATGTCCCCGCTGACCCCAGGCAATTCTCACACCGCAACACGCATCAACAGGTAAGGGTACGGCTATTCCTCTCAGGTGTCTCTCCAAGCAGCTTCCTAGGGGCAATTCACCGATACGTCCACCTACGCCGGTACCTGTGCAAGAAGGTTTATTCCCCACTAGTCTCAATCCTCAGCCCGTAGTGGATTCGCTGCGGACCCTTTCCACCACCGGAGATGAGTGCCATGATCGCAAGAACGTAGTCTCCCACAAGAAGAGAAAGCATGACGTAGAATGACAGGGGTCTACTTTTGAGGATCTGATACAAGGACAAAAGAATAGCCCTACGTCCACGTAGTAAATGTTTTGTACTGTGAACAGAAATGTCAAAGGCTGTTTTGTTAGACGCTTCCTACTTCATTAGCAGGTAGTCGCCGAATCGTCAGCATTTGCGAAATGTTTACCACGTGACTTGCATTGTACTCGTCCTCCCTCGCCATCTCTACATGGCTGAATATGGGCTGTGGTGGTCTCTTGAAGGGCATTGTGGCCCAATTAACTGTCTTACATTCATGGAAGATGGGACCCATATTGCAAGTGGTGGTAAGTCATAAGCTCATTGACTCATCAGACCGTTGGTAACGGGTGAAACAGGTGACGACGGGCATGTGGTTGTCTGGGCGGTGGAAGATGGAAGACTTCGCCGACGCTTGAAACCAAAGCAAGGACCGGTGGTTGCCCTTAGGTGGCTTCGAGACGATTCTCGCGACGTTTGCTACTTGATGTCTGCAGGTGCCAATGGTACTCTGGTAATATGGCGTTTCACCATTGGGTCGGTAGGTCACTTTGCGATATTCACATTGTAATGCATAAGATGCAACATTCATAGGGAATATTCGAGTGGCTTCATATGGAGACAGTTTTTGACACTGCAATCAAGTTCGTAGAGCTGGATCATACTCACAACCTTTTACTTTTGACGACACAAGGGAGGATTATTCTGTACCAAATACAGAGGAAAAACTCAGGTGAGCCGATTATGACAAGCCATACTATGTGAACTGACGCAACACAGTAGTGGCGCTTCGTCTTGTCCAAGCTCATCCATCCCTTTCACATCCACGCTTACCAGCTCTGCCAATATCTGCCCATTTCATCCAGCAAGCCCACGGCGTCATAGTAGCCTTTCTGGATTCACGAGAGCTGTAAGCAGAACTGCGTATCTAGGAATCAAACTAACTCAAGGTGTAATCTAGCATTGCTTGGAACATAATGCCGTGGTACCAGGTGTTCCATCACAAGTTGAGGACACGCATGTACTGAGCTTTCCCTACACGCTACTCTATGTTAACTCTAGGTATTTTTCTAGCGGAAGCACCGCATACCATGAAGGCACCAAAACCCTTCTTGTCTGGAATCTTGTTGATGGCGTTGACGTCTACCAGCTTATGGATTGCTCCCCGTACTCTCTGAACTATATTCGGCACCTCCAGATACAAGTCAGGCAGAATCGTATATGTCATGTCCAGTTTGACTCGGATGGGAAGAAGGCAATCACTGGAAGTGACAATGGACAAGTACTGATATGGGATGTGAGTTCTGGCCAGGCAGTTCAGGCTCTATGTCACGGTGAAGGTACGCGAAAGTGCTCATACAGTTGGTATTAACACTGAAACACAAACGTGCAGAACTCCATGCTGTGCAAGTTGTCCGTGTATGTCATGTCTCTGCATCCGTCGTTTAAGTCATTTTTAACTTGCAGTACATCACACAGTATCACTCATCGCAATTTAGTAAGCATCTCATTGCCAGTGGATCATCCGATACTGCGAGCAAAAAGGCACTTCTCCGAGTATGGTCAACTGAGGTGAGCCTTGTTCCCTACGCCTCCGACGGAGGCTGACAGTGACATCTAGGGAAAAGTATCTCGAGCTAACGGCGAGAGCATTCCAATCGAGGCAACTTCAAGTCGCTCGGGACCACTACACTTACGATATCTAGTAGACTTTTTCTTGGTGGTCGTGATAAGTATTCTTCTCGCAGCATGTACTCGCTATTACTACACATGACCCGTGTATTCATTGCCATGTAATCAAGACGGAGATGAGCTATCTTCTCTCCCTAGGTAAACGTATTGGAAATATTTTCACCTGCATGGCGTTTTTGTGGCCGTGCCACCTCGCCTTTCTGGCTCAAACCATTGCTTCGCATTGTGACGAATGCTCGTGAAAGACTTCCCGTTTACTTCAGAGCGAGTTCTCCAAGGCCACACTGGGGCTGTGAATGCCCTTACCTTCGCACCGAATGGAAGTGAATTAGCAAGCGGCAGCGAAGACGGAAGTCTCATTATATGGGATTCTCTCTCTGGAAAGCTCAAGTCCCGTTTTACTTTTACCTCCTCCATCCTTAGTCTCGCATGGGGCCCCTGGCGTTCATACCGCCTGTACGTCGGTTGCTTGGATGGCACTCTGGCCGTAATTGAAGATCTGGAGGTGCGGACGTGCCATATATCTCCTTAACCCACTAAACAAAGCTAGTAGAGCAATGAGGCTACCAACTCCGTTCTCACCGGTATCAAAGCCCCGGTATTTTCCCTGGCAGTTGAAGAATACAATGGAGATATTGCTGTAGCCCTAGGATCGGAAATACACATTGCCCAAGCACTTCAATCAGGTAAGTGTAGTGTAGGTGTCTCTGAACGACGGCGACTAATGGCTTTTAGGGAAATGTGTCACCAGCAAGATATTTCCTCCCCCAAAGGACCTTCCGCTCGTGGAAGAACAGCTAGACAAAAGGGTTCGTGGTAGAGCTGTTGCGTTCATGGACACCGGGAATCTCCTGGTTGTGGCTTACCTTTACCATGGCATCGTGTAAGTGCAATTATCAAAATGTCGCTCGCGACCTTCGCCAATCGGAGTATAGGTGCTGGGACACTTCATCATTTGAGCAGCGCTGGCAAATCAATCCCATCCATAGTCATCAGATCATGTACGTGCGATTTACCTTTTACCGCATCTGCTTTCCGTGGCCCTGAGTGCCCTCACAGCGGGCATGCAGCCCTCTCCTTTGATAGCAAGCGCATAGCTCTGACGAACTTAGGCGATGGGGTCGACATCTACTTGTTGGGAAAATCTTACCCTGATCTTCGGATCAAGAATCGTCCTGCTTCACAGGACCAAAATGTCCCAGTGCAGGTGTCCTGGCTTTTCGATGGTGCAGCCGTTGTCAGCAGCTCCTCAGGCGGTGACGTTCGAATCTGGGCGTCTTCCTCTGGAGAGCTCCTACAATCATTGGAACACAAGGGTAAGACATCTTTCTGTGAGGTAGCACATCTACTGACGGTTTGCCGTAGGATGTATCGTACAAGCTATCGCTGTGAGTAATGTAATAGGGACTCGTGGTTGCATTAGGCTTATGTCAGGCGTTCGAATACCCTTCCGGCACTATGATCGCTACTGGAGCCTCAAAGACGGCAGATGATGCCTACATCAAAATATGGCGAAACAAAATTGACGGTAAGATTTTTCGTTATCAAGAAGCACGACTAATGGTCTGGTAGCTCCCTCGACGCTTTGGAGAGCCACCAAATTATACCTCTGGACATGGAGCCTTACGTGTAGGGATATCGCCCATTCGGTTTTGACGATGCAAGTCCGGGTTGCATCCATCATTGCAATCATATTATGTACATTTTCCTTCGCTTATATCATACATAACCTTCAGGCGAGTTTCTATCAGTTGCTCTTTTTCATCAGCTGAATATTTGTTTCAGTCGTTTATGCTCGTAACTTTGGGACCAGAAACAATGATCGCGCGCCTCAAAAGTATCAAGGACTTTCGTTTGGCAGTCTCCAGGATGGCACACCAAGCTGCTCTCAGTGGGGTAGAGTATTTACATCGGAGATTGCAAGATAGGGATGACCTGCACAACCTCGATATAGCCGACCAGCAGACCGACGTGGTGGTGCGGAACATAATTTACGTTTGATTTCTCAATACCTACCACGTACGATCATTCATATATGGAGAATATACCGGAGAATGTACCATAGTTGTTAGGCAGCGACGAGCGAGTAGCCTTTAAGAGGTAGTCGCGAGTGTCGATGCCCACGAAGAAAACCCTCAGAGACGAGAGTTAGGGGAGACCTCTCTTGCGATGATACTTTGAGCAAGACTTGGCTAACCCTCACTCGAGACGATGATCAAGAGTGGCTCAGACGCGAGGGAATGAGATGAAGGAGGCTAGTTGCAAGGTAGCTAAAAGCTGAGGACCACAGACGGTCCACAGCCGGTGAAGAGTCCGAAAGTAGGGTAGCCCAGAACCTAGGGCACAGACAAGGAATATGCGAGTACGTAGTTTCGTCCCAAAGGGGCTCCTCGAAACCTAGCACAAAAGTTTAGAAGTATACCTCTTGAGACTTAACAGCTGGTAGAGTAGAAAATAGAACTCTTCGAGACTTCGAATCCGGCCTATGAGACAGCTCAACGATGGTGGATGAATTGAATTTCCATCGGGTTCTACATGCGTCTTAAGCACGGTGCGGGCTTAGTCAGCGCCCGGCACCTCCCGCCACTTCCCCTCTCGCATCTAAGTCCCCCTCGACTCCTCGTCTCCTCGAGACTCCCCTCGATCCCTCTAAACCTCCCATCTCCGCTCTCGAACACCTTCCTATGACCCGTCGAACCCCTCCCGAGCCTTCCCTACACCTCTTCGAACCCTCGTCTACTTGCTCGAAACTCCATGCACCCTCGAACCCTCGAAATACCTCATTTCTCGTAGTCGGGGCTTCGCCGCGCCTACATCCGATGGGGGTTTTAGATTACGACCGTCCTCGGTCGTCGTATCACGTCCCGCTTGTTCGAAGGTTCGCTCGAAGCTGGCACGAAGTTTCGAAGGTGGCTTCGAAGGCCTCGATACGTGTTCGTAGCCCCGGGACAGACTTCGTTACCCTTCGTTTCAGCTTGGACCACCGTGTAGGGATGTCGACTCGAGCCCGAGAGCCCCGTTGAGCCGCCGGGTCAACCTTCGAGGTTCGAGTGTTGCCTTCGAAGCTTCGAAGCGCCTCAGGTACCTATGAAAACTAGTCAGACTCTTAGATACACGCAAGAGGGAAAGAAAAGAATTGTTTCTAGTGTCTTCGTGAGTCGAATAGAACTTCTATTGTCGTTATCGAGCGCCATCCTCTCGTGCGTTTGGACTTGCGGGCAATCACTTCCAGATATAGCGTGATCGTTGATTTGTTTCACAGCCACATCTGTTCCCGCAAGACTGCACTCGACTCGTTCTTCCCCCCCACTCTTCCCTCTCTCTCTCTCACACCTCCCAGCACGATGACGACCACTAACAACGACGCCCAGCCCCAGCCCCCGTCGTCACCTGTAACCGACCCCAACCGCACCCGCGCTCTCCTCAGAGAGCTTTCGGTCTCGATGGGGATCGCCCCCGATAGCGAGGAGGGTCTAGCAACCCTGCAGGTGCGTCGTGGCCGTCCTTACCTCCCCATCGTTTACTAACCACGTTTTTCTTCTTTTCTTGTAGGCCTTCATCCGCTCGTCGAGCACGTCCGCTCGCTCGACGACTCCCGCGCCCCCTCTCGATCCTGCCGCCGCCGTTGCTTCCCCATCCGACGCGCCCATGGAGGACGCCGCACCACCCGTCTCCGAGCGTCTACCCACCGAGGGCGCTACCGGCCCCTTCGTGCCCCAGGACGTCCCAATGGGTGAGACACCGACCTCCCCTGCTGACGACTCAACTTCCCGCAGTCCCCCTCCTTCACAAACCCCTTCCCGCCTCTCATCGACCTCCACTCTCACCCCGTCGACTTCCCCCGTTCGCGCCCCTGCTACCCACGAGGCCACCCTCGAACCCGATGAGAGGGTCGAACCTCGGGCTCCCGGCACTCCCCCCGTTTCGACTCCTGCCCGCTCGATCCCAACCGACTCTCCTCTCGTTTCCCGCGCTCAACTGACCAATCCCCGATCTGGAGCGCGCCCTGACGCTGAAACGGAGTGGCGCATGTATGGGCCGAACTGCCGTCTTGAACTTGTCCCGTGCGACTCGAACGACGACGGGCGCACGGTTTACCCGCCGGCACCCTGCTCCAACTGCGCTGAGGGGAAGGCCGTTTGCAGCGGAGTCAACGGAGTAAAGTGCGCCCGATGCAAGGCGCGTCACACCGTTTGTTCGCTCTATGTAAGTCTCTCTCCTTTCCCTTCGTTTACTTACCCCGCTTACCCCTGCTCTTCCCTAGCAAGACACACTCGAAGGTCGAGCCCGCTCCAGGGCACTCATCAAAGGTCGTAAGTTCGTCGAGAGCCAGCTCGAAGCCGGACCCTCGACTAAACCCGAGTCCGCGTCCACGGTCGTCACTCAATCGAAGAAGAGGGTCCGTGTAGAATCCCCAACCCCTTCCAGTTCTCCCGCTTCGAACGACTCCCCCGCTCCCTCGAGCTGCCACTCTTGCGTCGCCGTCGCATCCGCTTTTCGAGACGTCGTCGTGGCAGCTGCCAACGACTTCGTGCGAAGTCTCGAAAGCCAAGGTTCGTCGTCGAAGGGTCAGGGTAAGCGCCGTGCTCGCGAGTAGAAAGATCTTGCTATCATCGCTGTTTCCTTAACACTTGCACGTCCGTCGCGCGAAGCTTCAACAGCTTCGTTCTTCTTGTATCTACAAAGTTTCGTCAGTGCAATCGATCCGGTCTCCTCGTGATGTTGCGAAGTGTGAACATGAATCAGAATATTTTTTTTTTTTTTTTTTTTTTTTTTTTTTTTTTGACTTCATCGCAGGTCGGCGCCGTCTTCGAACGAAGATACGACACGCGTTTATATACGAAGGAGGCTCTAGACACCCTCACCTGGTTCGTCCCCTTCGTCCTCATCCACGTAATTCTCTTCTCGACCCGCTAGATCGTCTATCGACTCGCGCTCGATCTCGAGGAGTTCTTCCTCGGTTCGACCTGTGAGTTCAAAGATCGATATCTCGACTCGTGACCTAGAGAAGTAAGGGAGTAAGCGAAAGGCCGCGTATCGAAGACGAGAAATAGAGCCGTCGAGCTCGGCGAGGAGGTATGCTCCTCCTCGAGTCTTCCTTAGCACGACCATCGGCCCTAAGTATCGAGGCTTGGTCTTCCGATCGAGCTCTTTCTCGATCCTCGTGTTCCGAACCAGCACAAGATCGCAAGGCTCGAACTCGTACTGCCTTATCGAGCGCTTCACTCTAGCCTCGAACTCCTTTGCAGATCGGCATCGAGCCGCATACACCTGGTCTCGAACTTTCTCCAAGTCTTCCTTTCTTCTTTCGAGCTGCCTACAACGGTGAGCGATCAATGACTCGGTCGAATACTTATCCTCGTCCCAGTTCGTGAGGAAGGTTGCCTCAGCGAAATCGAAGGGAAGCCGCGGCTCTACCCCATGTACCATCTGGTAAGGAGATAGCTTCGTGGACTTCGCTATCGTCACCCTCTCGGCCCAGAACACATAGGCCGCGTGGTTCGACCACTTCGACATGTCCCCTTGGCAAGTCTTGACTAGCGCCTCTCGAACGGTAAGATGCCGCCTCTCCACGATCCCGTTCGCCTGCGAATTATAAGGCGAGATCCGTATGTGGTTGATCTTGTAGGTCTTCGCCAAGAAGTCGAGAGCTTGCACGAAGGCCGATCCGTTGTCGGTCACGATCTCGCCGACTGCGCCCCACCGACATAGAATCTGCTCGAAGATAAACTTCCCGAGGGCTTTACCTGTCTCGGATCGCAGCATCTGCCACTCGGGGTACGAAGTAAGAGAACACCTAGCTTGGACAATATACTTGAACCCGCTCGACTTCGGTAAGTTCATCGAATCCATGTAAGCCTTGTAGAACAGCGGCTCGGGCATGGCCACGACCGGGGGAATATGCAGCTTGTCCATCCTTCGAATTTGACACTCGTGGCACGTCCGAACATACCAGTGTACGTCTGCGCTGATAGACGGCCACCAGAAACTGATCAAGAGTCTCATTTTAGTGGAGAACGCGCCTTTATGGCCCAGGCCGTCGTGCGCCTGCTTCAACAGCTCTAACCTCCTCTCGAAGGGCGGAACTCGTTGGTGTTTCCCCTTTGGATCTCGATGCCAGAGATCGCCATCCTTGACAAAGAACCTGGTGGCGTATCGTATCAGAGACTCGAACTGCGGGTCGGTGAGCCCCGGGGGACGCTCGCTGGTCTCGAGCAGTCGCCGCACGAGCTCTAGCCTCTCGTCCTTTTCCTTCTCCCGTGGAGACCTAGGAATCTCGACGTCAGGCGCAGCATCTGTCCCCTCATCTTCCGAAGACTCCACCTGGACTGCCACGAACCCCCTCATCTTCTCACTCTCCTCCCCCCTCTCCTCAAACACATCCCCGTAGGTTGGTCGGCTCGAGCCCCACTGTTCGAAGTAAGACTCGGGCTTCCCCCCTCGTTGCGGGTTAAGCGCTTCGATTGCGAAGGCTCCTGCTTCGTCGATCCAGTCCTCGTAGTCGTCCTCCTCATCCGGATCTTCGTCGGCTCGAGGCCGCCTCGATAACCCGTCTGGGCCCTTGTGCCGTTCTGCAGGAACGTGAATCAGCTCGAATTCGAAGAGAAGTATACCCGCGATCCAGCGGTTGATCGACGCGTTCGGCTGAAGGTCGGGATTGTTGATCATCCCCTTGATGTACTTCGCATCGACCTCGACTGCCAGGTCCTTGACTCCGAAGATATGGCTCCGTACGTCTCGCAAGGCTCGGAAGAGCCCGAAGAGCTCGAGCTTCGCCTGGCTGTACCGACTCTCTCGCTCGTTGAGAGCAATCGAGCCATACCTCGAAGGATACCGCTTGCCATCTTCACCGATCTGCAATAGTAAGTAGCCAACTGCGATATGGGAAGTGTCGACCGCTAATATCACCCTTCGACCCGACTTATAGTCGATGGGCCGAAGAGCCGGCGAATGCACGAGAGCGTTCTTCAAATCATCCATAGCCTCCTCGTGTTCTTCGTCGAACCTGAAGAACGCCCCCTTCTTCGTTAGCTCGATTAGAGGCCTCGCCCTCTTCGCGAAGTCCTTGATGAAGATTCGGCAATAACTGCACAGTCCGAGGAACCCACGAACTTCTGTAACGTTGGTGCAGTAAGGCCAGTCACGAATCTTCTGAACCTTTGACTCATCTGGAATTCGCCCCTCGAAGGACACCTTGTGCCCCACTACCACGATCGAAGGTGCCGCGACCACGAATTTCTTCGCGGAGACAGTGCCCCCGACGTACTTGATGCGCTGGAGCACCCGATTGGTATTCTCGAGATGCTCCCAGATGAATCTTCGAATCCCTGGATTACCTTCGATGGTCTCGTAAGTACCATCCTCCTTCGGGTAACGCGTCCTCGGTCCCTTGACAGGTATGTCGTCAATGAACGGCATGGTGACCTCAGGGGTCTCGTCCTGCAAGGTAAACGAGACGTCCCCATGGAAAACTTGCACCGCATTCGTGTACCCCATGGGCAGTTTCGTCAGCCGGAACGTCCCGATTGGCGTTTGGAACGTCGTGAGGTCTCGGTAGTCCTCGTGGATGACGCGATGGTCGTACCCCACCATCAGATCGTACATGCCGAATACTGCGTGGCCGGCGAAGGCTTCCGCGATACTATCGACGTGCGGGGGTACTGCCGAGTCCTGAATCGAGACCGCATTCAACGGTTGGAGGTCGTGAACGAGACGTAGCGATTTCCCATCCTTCTTCACCACACAGAACCATCTCGATCTATACGAGGACGTCGAAGGTTCGTAGACTCCAGCTGCGATCTTCTCCTTAATGATCTCCACGACATCCGAGTAGATTGCCGGTGGTATCGGAATATTTCTATACACCCACGGCTTGTGGGGTATGGTCGGGATCTTGAGGGGAGGGAAGATGTCTTCTCTAAACGTCCCTCGCTCGCTCGCGTCCCAAGCGAAAGCCGTCTCGTGAGCTCGAACGAGCCACTTGACGAGCTTCAGCTCCTCGGGCCAAAGAAATCCTCCTGGGTCCCAGTCGAACTTCTCCCCCCTTTCCTTCGTCAGCCTCGTTCCCGGCTCCCACTCGGGGGGATGGACTGGTAACTTCGGTAAGTCGGCCAACGGATCTCCTATCATCCTCCTCTCCACTCTAAACTCTGCAGGGGTATCGGTCGCCACGGGGCGAACCTTCTTCGCTACCGGCTTATACTTGAAAGCTCGGATCACGGGACATTCGTCCTGCGAGGTATCAGTCAGCGATTGGACCACATACGAACTCAAAAATAAACCCGAGGACACGGCGTCCTCCTCTCGAATCACGAATGGGGTGCACGCGCCCCCCCACTCCTTCTCCTCAACTCTCCGATGGTCCATCCTGATCCGATCATCCTCGTGGCCCTCGACCTGCCCTCGTGACCTGGCCTCCACCTTCGGATCCCCTGTTTCTCCTTCTCGAACCCCTTTCGGTAACTGCTCCATTGATCCGAACCCCCTCGAAAGGTTCTTCGACTCCACGTCCTCGTTTCTTCTTTCCTGCTCTAGGTCGCTCGACGCCTCTAAGTCTGGCTTCGATGACGGAATATTTACACGATCGTGTGTAATCGAACCTCGGCTATCGTCATATACAGTCCATTCGTCACTGTACACCGCTATAGGCTGAGCCAGATAACCCAGCGTTACAGGGGCGGCCAGTCCCAATCTTACGTCTCCTCGGTGGCGATTCGATTCCCTGACGACGTCTAAAAACCCATCTCTTTCCTCACGTCCTTCACAGATTTCAGTCGATGCCCCATACGACGATGATACTCAGCTTGCGCGACCGGGTCATGAAAGTGCGGCGCCTTCACGTATCGACCTTGCTGACGAGGGGTTACCACGATACGCTTCCCCGAACGTGGATCGGTGATTTCGACCTTCTGGTCGCCGTTGGGGAAGTCCTCGGTCTTCGCTCGAAGAGCGCACGAGAAGGGTCGTCCAAGAAGAATATCGAAAGCCGCGTTCTTGACGACTTGAACCGGCACGCACACTGTCACCCCTCCGAAGTCGATCTCGCAGTCGCTGATGACCCCCTCGGTAGCTTCTCTCCCCTTATTCGCTGTCTCCATCGTGATACTACCATCCTTCTCGATAGGGAGGCGAAGCACCTCGGCGATCTCCTTTCGCAACGCGACGATCTGCGACCCACTGTCCAAGATACCTTCGAGCACGACCTGCCCCGCGACCTCGACGGGTACGAAGGTTAGCGGCATCGTAGTCAGCCTCTGGATCTCGGGCTCGTCGCCCTCGCACTCGACACTCGCGACTTGTGCGTCGTCGACCGCCGACTCGACCCTTTCCTCCTCTTCCTTGTCACCCTCGGTCTCGACAGCGGCTAGCGCGCCAGCAGCAGTCCCTTCACCCGACACCCTCTTAACTGCCGTGTATTCCCGGAAGCTTCTCTGAACTGACTTGAGGGCGACGAGGTCTCGAAAGGGTACTGGGACCACCACATCGAGCGCCATATTGACAATCTTCTTCTCGATGTCTGGGATGTCCGCCGCGGACCCGTAGTGGAAGCCCGAAGTACCTGACCCTGCTCGAGAGTCGTTCGGCGCATTCGTAGGCCTCGCCCCCTGCCTCTCTTTCCCCTTCGAGGGCGCTTCCTTCGACGTCGACGGTGCTGGGTTCGCGCCTTGAGCCTTCGGAGGTGCGTTCGATATTACGACGCCGTCGAACTTCTGCCTGCGCTGGGGCTTATCTTTCTCATTGACGGCCAGGGCGTACTCGAGCGTTTCCTCGTCCCCCTCATCACCTGATACTACCTCTTCGATTCTCGCCGTGGTCGCCATCTGCGCTGACACCAAGTGCGGCTCTTGGTCTTCGACCATGAAAATGTGAGCCCCCTGGGCACCTGCTTCGGGTCGTGGGGCTGCTGCTTCCCCTCCTGCTCTTCCCTCGGCAGCGCCATGCTCGGTCAACCAACGATCGATCTCCTCCTTCAACGACCCATTCGTTCGACGAATCGGCACGCCGTCCAGGAAGCATAACTGCCCATTAACGACCTGACACTTCCCTTCTCTCAGATAAGTCATCCGCTGCTGACAAAACGAGACCTGGTGCCCGGCATTGAAACAGAAGAAGCAGATTCGCCCCGCCGGATTCGCTCGACCCACGAACTGGTTACCGGCTTCGGGGTTCCCCACGGCGGCTTGCTGCGCGGCTGCTTCGGCTCGAACTTGTGGCTGCCTCTGAGCCAACTCCTGCGCGACTCGAGTGGCTTCTTCGCCTGCCGAAAGCCGTACAACTCCCCTCTTCACAGCCTTAGTCCTCGTCGTCTTAAACCTATCTTCCAGCAGAAACTTCAACTCCTCCATGACGCAGTCCAGAGGCCACGGGTCGTCACGACGGCGAATTCCGTAGCGGCACTTCAGGTTCGACAGAACCTCTTGCGTAAGCTCAGGGTCGAGACCTTCGAGGAAGTGACTGTCGAAGTCGTCCGAGGTAATCTTCCTCCTCTCGACGAGGTAGCGTGCGATCTCGGTGTATTTGCGATAGTACTCGCCGAGATCTTCCTCGGTCTCGATGTCCTTTCTCACCTGCGCCTCTACTAAGTCGCGCAGGTCCTGTTTCACAAAGGTCCTCTCCAATCTCGACGCTCCCGGGTACATTGCGACGAGGCTCGTGACGAAGGCGTTCCAGTCGTTCGCCTCTTCGTCTGCGATGGCCTTCCAAAGAGTCGCTGTCTCCCTGTCGAGGTACCAGCATGCCCATTTAACCCACTCCCGCTCTCTCCTGCATCCTGCTCCTTGGCACAAGAACTGTATTATGTGCAAATAATCCACGAGGTCCCGCGCTTTGCCAGAGAACTTCGGTGCTTTCGGCGACCCTCGAAGAGGCATCCCTTCCAGAGGTTCGGGTGCTCTCGAGTTCACGGCCCCTCTGCCTAACATCTCCAGTACCGCATCAGCCTCCGATTCTCTTCTCTCGAGTGCCCTCTCGACGTGGCGTGCTCTTGGCGGCTCAGCCTCTCTCTGCGGCCTACCCAGGGCCTCGAGGCCCCTTCTGATCGTCTCGATAGGCTCCGATCTCTGGCGATGAATCGGCTCGGGGTATGCTTCTTCTCTCCTCACTACTCGTGGTCGTTCCTCCTCGCCCCTCGGCCTTCGTAGATCAAGATATTCATCACGTTCGCCGCCCCTCCCGTACGTAGGCCTATCATGAGACAAAGGTCTCGCACGAGGGTGGTAACGTGGGGGTGGTCTTTCGTATTCGGGATTATCTAGAGGGATAGTTCTTGGATACCGAGGAGGCGTGGGTTCGCGCTGTGGCAACTGTCCTTCCTGCGAGCGCCTTCTAGGAGAAGACCGAGGTCGCTCGACAGGGTATTCTCGAACTACGACTCCCGCGCGAGCTTGCGGGCGTCCACGATCTTCCAACTGGAGGGCCAGCCTCCTTCCCACATCTGCTGCAGCCAATCTTGCCTCGATTTCCGCTCGACGCACTGGAAATGGGTACAGAGGTTCTTCCCTTCGAGGTGATGGCTGGCCTTGTGCCTGGTGATCCGCGAGGAGCGGCGATCTCCTTTCGCGCCTCGATGACGCCCTCTCAACGACCTCTTCTCTTTCTTCTTCCTCCTCGAGGTCAGCCCACAGGGCTCTCACGGCTGGTTGGACAGGCGAGTATCTTCTCAATGGCGACTCCCTTCGCTCGGCCAGTCTAGGAGAAGCAAGCCCACTCTCTGGATATCGCGGAGGCAAGTAGCCTCGAGAGTTAGCCATAGTGTCTCGTGTACTACGTAGACGTAACGGAGATGGTGTTGGCAAGCGTGGGGGTGCGGACCCTAGCGCGGTCGTTTCGGATAAGGAAGAAAGTGGAGATAACGAACTTCGTAAGATCCGGTCCGCTTCTTCGGCCGAGTTGATTTCTTCCTCGGGTGAAGACGGTATCAAAGGGGAAGGTGATCTGTAAGCGGAGAACCGTGACTCGGAAAGGTTCGGAGTAGCCGGTGGAACTGCAAGGGATGTGATACGAGTACTGACGCGCGGCGACGCTGAAGCGACTGAAGGCGGTAATGGAACTTGTGTTGGCGAAGCTGTAGGTGGAAACGGAAGTGCGTCGCTTGCTGGGGATGATGGTTCTGCGTGTCTCGTGACAGTCGCTGGTCCTGTCTCGTGGTGCTCTGTCAATCTCCTTTGCCTTTCTTCTTCGGCGGCGCGAGCTGCAGTACGACGAAGAGGATACCTGTGTGCCAGATTTCCAAAAGAAGCCCCTCGCGGTGGGCTCCAGATGAAGAGTCCGAAAGTAGGGTAGCCCAGAACCTAGGGCACAGACAAGGAATATGCGAGTACGTAGTTTCGTCCCAAAGGGGCTCCTCGAAACCTAGCACAAAAGTTTAGAAGTATACCTCTTGAGACTTAACAGCTGGTAGAGTAGAAAATAGAACTCTTCGAGACTTCGAATCCGGCCTATGAGACAGCTCAACGATGGTGGATGAATTGAATTTCCATCGGGTTCTACATGCGTCTTAAGCACGGCGCGGGCTTAGTCAGCGCCCGGCACCTCCCGCCACTTCCCCTCTCGCATCTAAGTCCCCCTCGACTCCTCGTCTCCTCGAGACTCCCCTCGATCCCTCTAAACCTCCCATCTCCGCTCTCGAACACCTTCCTATGACCCGTCGAACCCCTCCCGAGCCTTCCCTACACCTCTTCGAACCCTCGTCTACTTGCTCGAAACTCCATGCACCCTCGAACCCTCGAAATACCTCATTTCTCGTAGTCGGGGCTTCGCCGCGCCTACACCGGTCTAAATACCTCTACTGTACTCTAAGGCTGGCAAACGAAAGACATACCGAAGTAAGTAAATGACTCGACGACGAGTCATTGCCAAGACGCGCAGCACAGTCTGTACAGTAGCAACGATCACTGACCTATAGCAGGGAGCCCGATGGCAAACCGAGACACAGATGCCTCACCTGCGACACAAGCGCAGCAACACAGGCCATCGGCGATACCCTGTATAGTCAGGACCGCAGTAAGGTAGAAGGGGAACAGAGGAAGACATAACGAGAAGACACTGCTCATAACACAGCAGTGGATCAACAGAAACAGGCCGGCGACGAGAAGGTGAAAGGCATCGTCGGCCATACAGGGGTAAGTAAAAGGAGACGCGAGACGCGACTACTTACACGTGACTAGGCACGTGACCGCCGCGGGTACTATGGTACACAGCGAAAGGAATACTAAAAAGGAGAACAAAGGCGAGTAAGAACCACAGGTAAAACAGGAAAGACGACACCGGCGAAGCATGGACAGGGGGAACCGCCCAAGAGGGCAGGAAGCGGGAACGGCGGCGTAACATCACCCCCCCCTCAGGCTCGTCGAACACCCGATCGACGGCGGCGTTGAGATGGGCCGGGAGTCGGGGAGCGGTTACGGACGGAGCGAAGCGCACCGGTGTGCGCGGTGGGCGATCCAACGTCCGCAGGCGGGAAGGGAATGAGAGCCGGTGCGGCCGGAGTCCATCGCGATCCCTTACCATTCTTGCACGACCAGTGCCCGAGATGGGCGCAGTCGTAGCAGGCGTACTGGAAAAGGGGATGGGTGGCAGGGACTTCGCGACGCCCAGCGAGGAAGAGTCGAAGTTCATAATCCACCCATTGCAGCTGGATTTGCCCAAATTTGTGGATTGTGCCAGATATACCACTTGTCAAAAAACACGGATTCTGACCGTGGGACTAAATGTCCAAATGCTATGGGGGGTGTGGCACAGCCACACAGTGAACAGCCACATAGACAGGGGTCAAAACAGCCAAAGAGAGAGAGGGATTGCACAGCCACACAGCTGGGTCTGGGACACAGCCACTGGGATCAGGGTGTTGCACAGCCACAAACTGAGAGGTGATGTACAGCCACTGGGAGAGGGGTTGACACAGCCACATAGTGAGGGGTAGACACAGCCACACAGTGAAAGGGGTTGCACAGCCACATAGACAGGGGTAGTGCACAGCCACATAGTGAGGGGTAGACACAGCCACACAGTGAAAGGGGTTGCACAGCCACATAGACAGGGGTAGTGCACAGCCACATCGGAAACCAAAGTTGTAGCCCCTGTTGAGAGGATCATGGGACTATGCTTACATCAGCAATATCTTTATTTTTGGATGAGATAAATGTAGAATACTGAAATTTTCGTGAGTCTTTTGATTTTGTTTACACAGCCACACCGGTAAAGGCACTGCACAGCCACATAGACAGGGGTGTGCACAGCCACACCGGTAAAGGCACTGCACAGCCACATAGACAGGGGTGTGCACAGCCACACCGGTAAAGGCACTGCACAGCCACATAGACAGGGGTGTGCACAGCCACACCGAAAACCAAAGTTGTAGCCCCTGTCGAGAGGATCATGGGAGTATGCTTACATCAGCGAGATCTTTATTTTTGGCTGAGATAAAAGTAGAATACTAAATTTTTCGCAAATCTTCGCTTTTTTGCACAGCCACCCCCATTATGTGTGCTTATGTAATCAAAAAAGCGGACAAGATGCCTGGGTTGTTGTTGCTGCCACCCCTTCTCCTGTCCACTTGATGATATTTCAAAGTACTGTAGCACACTATTGACAAGTGATCTACCCATTCCATACACAATTTGGATCCAATCCAATGTTATTGGATATAAATATAAATAGGGGTAAAAATGCGAAATCTACTCCCAAACATGCAGGAATTCTTGACATATGGACTTGAGAATTTAAACCTAAGTAGCTCTGGCATATATCTACAACCTGTCAAAGTTCCAGACCATCAGCCTCTGTCCTTGTGGAGGTGGAGTCAGATCTCCTCCTCCCCAGTGTATGCATTATACAGATGGGTGCTGCAGCTTTCTGGGTATTTTGATCCATTGGTACTGTGGAGGATACATCAGACAGTGTCTATGTACAAGGACTTTGGGGGTTTATCAGGTGGAATGTGGGCAACACCACATTGTTGGTTTTTTGGGTGAATGGCCACCATGCCACACCTGCAAGGGTAACATACCAAGTAATAACATAGACACATTCTACACCTACATATCTACCTGCATTCAAAGTTTCAAGTCCACCCATTGAGAACTGGGGGAGCTGGAATGAAAATGAGAGCTGGGGAGCGTGGGAAAGTGTGCGAAGATTTTTCAAGAGATAGGAGATCTGTCAAAAACTTGTCACAGCACACAATCCAGTGGGCCCTGTCTCATGAAACTTTGAGAAATGAATGTAGGAGCATCTCTGAACACATTTGTAACATTTTAACTGTCATATAATCACCCAAATACTTTAAAGTGCAAAAACATGGGGGATTGGACTTTAATGTATCAACTGCATGAATGAAGCAGATACCTAGGAGGTTGCTATCACCCATACCAACTGGGCAGATTTTCCAATGCAGAAATGGTTCAGGATAGTCCAAATTGCAAGTAGGAATTCAGCCATGCACTTAGCTTACTCATTTCTTCTCTCTGTGGTGTGCTATGACAAGTTTTTGACAGATCTCCTATCTCTTGAAAAATCTTCGCACACTTTCCCACGCTCCCCAGCTCTCATTTTCATTCCAGCTCCCCCAGTTCTCAATGGGTGGACTTGAAACTTTGAATGCAGGTAGATATGTAGGTGTAGAATGTGTCTATGTTATTACTTGGTATGTTACCCTTGCAGGTGTGGCATGGTGGCCATTCACCCAAAAAACCAACAATGTGGTGTTGCCCACATTCCACCTGATAAACCCCCAAAGTCCTTGTACATAGACACTGTCTGATGTATCCTCCACAGTACCAATGGATCAAAATACCCAGAAAGCTGCAGCACCCATCTGTATAATGCATACACTGGGGAGGAGGAGATCTGACTCCACCTCCACAAGGACAGAGGCTGATGGTCTGGAACTTTGACAGGTTGTAGATATATGCCAGAGCTACTTAGGTTTAAATTCTCAAGTCCATATGTCAAGAACTGCATGTTTGGGAGTAGATTTCGCATTTTTACCCCTATTTATATTTATATCCAATAACATTGGATTGGATCCAAATTGTGTATGGAATGGGTAGATCACTTGTCAATAGTGTGCTACAGTACTTTGAAATATCATCAAGTGGACAGGAGAAGGGGTGGCAGCAACAACAACCCAGGCATCTTGTCCGCTTTTTTGATTACATAAGCACACATAATGGGGGTGGCTGTGCAAAAAAGCGAAGATTTGCGAAAAATTTAGTATTCTACTTTTATCTCAGCCAAAAATAAAGATCTCGCTGATGTAAGCATACTCCCATGATCCTCTCGACAGGGGCTACAACTTTGGTTTTCGGTGTGGCTGTGCACACCCCTGTCTATGTGGCTGTGCAGTGCCTTTACCGGTGTGGCTGTGCACACCCCTGTCTATGTGGCTGTGCAGTGCCTTTACCGGTGTGGCTGTGTAAACAAAATCAAAAGACTCACGAAAATTTCAGTATTCTACATTTATCTCATCCAAAAATAAAGATATTGCTGATGTAAGCATAGTCCCATGATCCTCTCAACAGGGGCTACAACTTTGGTTTCCGATGTGGCTGTGCACTACCCCTGTCTATGTGGCTGTGCAACCCCTTTCACTGTGTGGCTGTGTCTACCCCTCACTATGTGGCTGTGTCAACCCCTCTCCCAGTGGCTGTACATCACCTCTCAGTTTGTGGCTGTGCAACATCCTGATCCCAGTGGCTGTCCCAGACCCAGCTGTGTGGCTGTGCAATCCCTTTCACTGTGTGGCTGTGTTGACCCCTGTCTGCCGTGTGGCTGTACGACACCCCCCCATCCATGTGGGCTCATAATTGTGGCTGTGACAAAATCCGGGTTTTCTGACAAGTGGGTAACCTGGAACTACCCATGATCGTTTGGTCAAAAACAGCAGCTAAGGCTCCATAATCGTCGACGACGGGATGAAAAGTGGCGGCGGGGAGCGGCGAATACGCGTAGACGGCGTTGTTTAGATGGTAATCGGCCTTGCTCCACGTAGCCGACTCAAGGAATTCGCGCCAGTGGAAAGCAGAAGCAGCGTGATGAGTAGATTCTGATAAAAACTTAGCTGCCTTGCTAAAGATATCGTCGCGTTCCTTGGTATATCCGTTGTCGGCGAAGTAGTCCCACGATGTGGCGTTAGGGTTCCACGGGTCCTTGTCAGGGTCTTCGGCCTTCGGCTTTACGTCGTTAGCGGAAGAAGCACCTCCGAGATCCACTCCCGATCCCTCTTCCTTTGGTCGATCATTGCTAGGACCACCGCTGCCCTGGGCATCGGCATGAGTCTTCCGGTACTTAGCACGAAAGGACCGGCAAGCGTCGATGGTGGTGAACGACAAAGCATGAGAAACGACGGTGACCTGGAGAGAGGAGATCGACTGGGCGAGGAGACCAACGACAGACTCGACGGAGAGGGCGACAGACTCGGGCATGATGTGGCGAGTGGAGTTGAGTTCCTCGGGGATATAGTTCAGACTTACATCTGACTTTCGGAAGACCTCAGACAGCACCCAAAAACATTCGTTCTGTTCTTCTGTTGCCCCGTCGAGTGAGTCCCCTCGGTCGAAGAGCGCAAGTGCCCAAACAACGTGGAGGTAGTCTGCCGACGTGGGTACCAACTGCCCTGTGACTGCGTTGGTTGCTGGGCAGGGTATGTCGGCGGGGGTGAGATAGATGTCGGGAACAGCAAGGGTGGCGGAGGAACCGCCATCGGTTGCACGGGTTGAGGCTGCTTGACGACCGCGGGACTCATCGGTCGAGGTGTTCTCGGTGTCAGGAACGGATTGGTGGGGAGGTCCTCGACGGGACGAGGCCTGGGCATTACTGACCCCACGACGGGAGCCTCTGGCGGCAGGCACTCGCCGAATCGAGAACTGTTGGAGGGGGAACGAACCCGGTGGGGGGACTCCCTCAAGGGAACGGAGGGACGACCCGAGGGGGGAACCCAGACTCGAGAGGCGAGATGAGGCTGAGGTCGGCGAACTGGGAGGTGTGGTGGATAGGAGTAAGTCGGGTCTCGTGTTGACCTCGGGCTCATAGGCGTCGTACTTGAAACAGTCGGCAACATCGTAGGGCATAGTGAGCAGGAGAGGCGAGCAAGCGATGTAGAAATGGTAGATGGGAGGCCTAGGGGTTTACCTGAGGTCTCCTGGGGTGATGAGAGAGGTGTCAGTTCGACCCAAGGGAGCTGGAGTTGCCTGGTAGAGTCAAGAGAGAAGAGTAAAAAGACTCAAAACGCGCCCTAAAACCCAATAGATAGCTGAGATAATGTCTATAGAGAGAGCCAGATGAGGGAGAATGATAATCCGAGGCTTCCGGCCTTCGAATTCCGTCTTACTTCGTCTGTGGTAACTCGTCTTGTTATTTTTCTAAGTATGTACAACAGGCTCTAGGTGCAAGTCTGGCTTACATAAGCCAAAACTCGCACAAATACTAAGTAAAAAGAGTAGAGTAAAGATAAAAGAACAAAAACTAAAGTAGAAACAAAGAAATAATGGAAATCACCTAGTAGGGAGTTTACTCTCCCTACATCCAAGGGGGGCTTTGAATGTTGACTGTCCCCAGTCATCTCGTACCTAGCTGTACCATAAGGCGAGGTGAGGGGTATCATCCTCGAAACAAAACTCTATGTAGAAACTCAAAAATGCGAACTCAAAATGAAATAGACCATGAAAAAGAAACAGAAATGACTACTCAGCTGGGAGGGGACATAGTTCGAGGGTAAATCGAAGGTGTTCGAGGGGAAGAGGTGGCTCGGGGGTGGCTCGAAGGGGGCCTCGAAGTGCTCGAGGGGGCTCGAAGCGACCTGGAGGAGGGGAAGTGGTTTACCAGTGGCTCAAGCTATCCAAAGGGTCTCGAATGTTGCTCGAAGGTAGCTCGAAGGGCTTCGAAGGCGACTCGGAGGGTTTCGAAGGCGACTTGAAGGGTCTCGAAGGCGAGTTTCGCCTCTCGATTGAGCTCGAGGTGCTTGGAGGTGCTCGGAGGGGGATGGGTTACCTTCACACTCATGATCCGACCCTTGATAGTCTCGGGTTGGTCTCGAGAGGGGGCCAGGGGCTGACTCGAAGGGGGTTTGGTCGCTTTCGAAGCTGATAGCTGGCCCTCGAGGACCTTGGGGTGAGCTTGCGAAGGGGTGGGGGTCTGGGAACTCGAAGGAGACGCCTGTACCTGGGTAGCTAGACCTCCTGGGCCTCGAGCGAGGGCCCAGAAGTCCAAACGAGCCTGTAGGCTGCGCCCGAGTGCCTCACGAGGGATTTCCTCACCTGTAGGCAACACGACTCGACCTCCAGCTATCTGACACCTTCCTGCAGCCAGATATGAGGTGCAGACCCTGCACCGAGCTCGAATGTGTCCTTCTCGACCACAGAAGAAACAAAAACTAAACCTTCGAGGGTGCATCTGGTGCCTCGAAGCTCCTCGACTCGCAGGGAGGGCTTCACTCGAGCCTTCGCACTCTCGATGGGGTGGCAGACCTCTTGACGCTCTTGAACGCGATTCCAAAGGGGCAGGGGGAGGCTTCGATGTCGAGGTCGAGGCCTCTCGAGGCTGCAGCGAGCTACCTTTGCATGTCTCGAAGCGAGGGTGGAGTCTTGAGGGAGTCTCGAGGTGAGGGGGACTCTTCAGTATGGGCTCAGGATGCTGGGCGACAGTACCCGAGGGGTGCTCGAGGTGCGACGAATGCCACGAAGCGGTCTTCGAGGGGGTCTCGGAATGCGAAGGGTGCCTCGAAGGGGGCTCTGGGTGCGATGAGTGTCTTGAGGGGGGCTCGAGATGCGAGGGGTGCCTCGATGAGGTCTTCGAAGGAGGGACGAGGTGCGAGGGCCATCTGTATGAGGTCTCGAGAGGTGGACTATACCTTGACAAGGGCTCGAGGCGAGGGGAATACCTCGAAGCAGCACTCGAGAGTTCGTGAGGACGAGGGCGAGAGGTTGAGGATGAGCCAAGGTCTCGAGGCTTGCTTGAAGATGACTGAGCATGAGGGGAACGATCCTCCATACCATCCCAATGATCCAATGAGTACAAATGCGACTGTCGATCATCTCTCGAGGCACGAAGCGAGTTCGAGGACAAGTCACCTGCCTGCTGAGCGTGGTCACACCTAGCCGGATGTGCCACAGGGTGCCACGAGCCTGCATGGGTGACTCGGAGAGGGCATGAGCCGCTCGAAGCGAGCTCAGGAGTGGGAGGCGGGTTCTTCGAAGTTCCAGGGGATGCCTCGAAAGGGGAACGAGGAAGAGGCTTCGTGCTCGAGCTTCCCTGGGAGTGTCTTCTAGAACGAGACCGAGAGCACTCCACAGGGGCATCTCGAAGGTTTCTGTCCAAGGGTGAATGCGAGCGCCGGGGTAACCTCTCATCTCGATCGTGAGTGGGACCTCTCGAAGGGTCCTTCGAAGTTCGAGACTGTCTCTCGAAGCCTGCAGGGGGTTCATACCAAACCTCACGAGGTGACGAGCTTCTCGAGAGGGACTCTAGGCGAGGCCGAGGGCTGCTCAAGACTCGCATATAGCCTACGTACGCCGGTCGATCCTCGAGGTGGTCTCGAGACCTTCTCGAATACTTCTCCATAGGTGGTAGTAGCTGTGTGAATAGAATGAAACTATGTTTCACAAATAAAACTGATTATTGGAGGAAATAGGCACAGGAATGGCCAACGAGCGAATCGAGCGTCTGCCGGAGGTCTCGAAGGGTACTTCCAAGTCTCGATTTCGCCTCGATGCGACCTGGAACGTCTAAGGGGAGTCGGAGAGGGGTGGAAACGAACCACAAATGGCGGAGGAGTGTGCAAGGAACTCGTACGATACGTCTCGAAGTGGTTTCGACCACCAAAAACTGAAACTAGTCACCGTTGTGACTTGAAGCTTATTCTTGACTGTGCAGCCTCACTGGACTGCCAAAAACACACAGATAATGAGTGGAAACGTCTGATATTCGTCTATAAACGAGGATGCACGTCTAACGAAGCGTCTCGAAGGTCTCGAAAGTGTCTGATGGTAATTGCGAAGCGTCTCTGGGGATGTTGGAGTCGTCTCGAAGCGTCTAGTAAGGGTTACGAAGCGCCTAGTAGGAGTCTCGAAGCGTCTATAAGGGAATTCGAAGCTGTCTCGAAGTGTCTGGTGGGGATCTCGAAGCGGCTCGAATGGGTCTCGAAGCGGTCTCGAAGCGGTCTCTACTGACTCAGGTATGACAGGGAATACTTTCCTACAACTGTGAGGGGCACAAAAATGGGAGGAAACGTGCCAGGGAGCAAAGCTGTGGCAGGGGTGGGAGGACAGTGGCGCGTTGGTGAACAACCGTTGGGCGGAATTTAACGAAACGTCGGGAGGTGGTAGAGGACGTCTAGGGGCGCTGGGAGATCAAAGAAACGAAAGATTCGGCGCACCCAATCCCGAGTTATACCCAAAATCGTCCTACAGTGCCTTTCTCCACAAAAATAGCGATAACTCCAGAACCACTGGGGCAAACACGTCGAAAATGGCGTCGATCGAAAGCTCTCGTCGAGTAGGATGAGCGTCCCGAAAAGCGAGAGGAACGGCGCGTTGGTTGTTGAGATATCGCGTCCGCGAGCTCGAAGGTAGGAGGAGGAGGGGATTACCAAGCAAATCAGCCCCCTCGCGGTGGGCTCCAGATGTAGAAATGGTAGATGGGAGGCCTAGGGGTTTACCTGAGGTCTCCTGGGGTGATGAGAGAGGTGTCAGTTCGACCCAAGGGAGCTGGAGTTGCCTGGTAGAGTCAAGAGAGAAGAGTAAAAAGACTCAAAACGCGCCCTAAAACCCAATAGATAGCTGAGATAACGTCTATAGAGAGAGCCAGATGAGGGAGAATGATAATCCGAGGCTTCCGGCCTTCAAATTCCGTCTTACTTCGTCTGTGGTAACTCGTCTTGTTATTTTTCTAAGTATGTACAACAGGCTCTAGGTGCAAGTCTGGCTTACATAAGCCAAAACTCGCACAAATACTAAGTAAAAAGAGTAGAGTAAAGATAAAAGAACAAAAACTAAAGTAGAAACAAAGAAATAATGGAAATCACCTAGTAGGGAGTTTACTCTCCCTACAGCGAGGCGTGGTCTAAGGAGGCAGGCGGCGGGAAAGCTTGTACTGCTCGAGTAGCTCGTCGGCGTGGTCTTTTAACGAGCTCTCGGGTTCCCAAGTATTATCCGCATGTGAAAAACCTTTCCACTTGACGAGGAAAGATCTTTGCGCCTGGCGACCGCGACCTGTGTTTTTATGATTTAGTATCGCCTCGACTTCCCACTCAACTTCATCGTCTACCACCTCAGGGGGCGGCGGAGGTTCGGGAGTTCCGTATTCGGCAGTCTCGTGATAGGGGACTAATCGGCCGGTATGAAACATGGGATGGACGCGCCACGAATCAGGAAGGCGCAGTTGAACAGCCACAGGGGAGATGACTCGTTCGACTTCGAAAGGTCCGAAACGACGTGGCGTAACTTTAGGCGACTGTCCCTGAACTCGGGGATTGCCGGAATCGAGCCAAACTCGATCGCCTTCTTTAAACGGAACGTAGGACCCTTTTGATCGGCATTTCATGACTTCCTGTGCAGCCTTATGAGCAAGGATGGCATTGTCGCGACAGCTGGCAAGACGTTCGAGACGTTCATCAACGCTGGGCGCTGTTGTGAGCCGAACTTCGGGGTAAGGTGACGGGTCATAGCCGTAGAGCAGGGAGAAAGGGGTTTGATTATGGACAGAATGGATCCGGGAGTTATGCGCGAACTCGGCATCCGGGAGTTTGGATGACCAACTGTTGGGATGTTCGGCGCAATAGCAACGGAGGTACGTTTCGAGTTCCTGGTTGACACGTTCGCTTTCGCCATTGGTCTGCGGGTGGTAGGCCGTAGACAGCTTAGACTGGACTCCCAGGGACTTGTAAAGTTCCCGAGTAAAGGTGGACGCGAACTGCGGACCTCGATCAGAGATAACGGACTCCGGGAGACCATACCGAGCATAGACGTGTTTATGGAAAAGCCGAGCAATACCGAGCGAGTCGATATCCTTTCGGCACGGGATAAACATGGCGGCCTTAGTAAGGCCCTGGTCCACGATAGTAAGGACCGAGTCGAACGTGTTTGAGACGGGCAAGTCCGTGATAAGATCCATGGAGATCTGCTGGAAGGGGAAAGGGTTCTTGGGCGTATCGTGGGGGACGACAGGCGGTGTCACCGGGTGAGTCACCACTTTCGCGGATTGGCAGATGGGGCATCCCTTCACGTATTCGCGGATGTGTTTCCACATTCCTGGCCACCATACATCTTTCACCATCTTCTTCGTCATAGCCTTGATGCCGGGGTGACCGGCCGAAGGGTGGTCGTGATAAGAAACAAGGCATTCCTTTTGGGCTTTTGGGGGAATATAAACGCGATGCTTGTGCCGCTTGGTTCCATCCGAAGCCTTGGTTACCTCCGGATTATCGTCAGAAAGCGTCGAGTCCTTTGGCGTTTCGCTCATGGCGCGCTCGTACACTTCCTTCGAGAGGGCGTAGATACCTCGTGTCTTCCCTTTGACGGGTCCTTCGTGAGGCGGAGGAGCACGAGTATCCGGAATAGGGACGTTTTTCGGCTTGGAAACGGGTGGACTGGTAGGTTTCACCCCCCCCTCAAGCCACATGCTTCGGGGAAGCATGGTGGTGGTGACAGGTTCAGGAGGGGTATGATCACTACGGCGGGACAGAGCATCAGGGGCAGTCATGAGACGGCCCGGAGTATAAGAGAACTTTAAGGGGAACCCTTGTACATACGAAAACCAGCGGGTTTGCCGCTGCGAGAACTTCTGAGGTTCTTTGTAATATTCGAGGTTTTTGTGGTCGGTATAGACGACAGTCGGTTCGACAGGGGATATGAGGTAGTGTCGGAAGGCCTTCAAGGCGCGAATGACGGCGAGAAATTCGAGGTCATAGACCGGATAGTTTTTCTCGGCACCTTTAAGGGACTCCGAAAGATACGAACACGGATGCCACTCGCCATCCTCTTGTTTCTGCGCGAGAACCGCGCCAGTGGCGGATTGGGAGGCATCGGTGAAGAGTGCGAACGGCTTCGTCGGATCGGGAATACGGAGGACCGGAGATGAACAGAGCGCCTGTTTGAGTTGATCGAAGGCCTTCTGTTGATCCGGACCCCAGGACCAAGGGACGTCTTTCTTTGACAAAGCGTGGAGTGGAGCGGTGACGGCAGAGTAATTTGGGACGAATTTCCGGTAAAAGTTGGTGAACCCCAGGAACGATCGAAGTTGCGTAAGATTGCCGGGTTCGACCCACTTCTCGACGGCCTCCGTCTTAACTCCGTGAGTTTTGACCTGACCGTTACCGATGACGTAACCGAGGAACTCCACTTCTTCGGCCTCGAAGACACATTTGGAAATTTTGAGACGAAGCTTCTCCTTCTGACAGATCCGCAAGAACTCGCGTACGTTCTGACGTAGCTCCGGTATAGTCTTCGCATGAACGACGACATCGTCCATATAGCCGACTTGTTTGCGCTTCATAAGTTGTTGACGGAACGTAGTGTCCATATAACGCTGGAAGGTCGGCGGCGAATTCTTTTGACCGAAGAACATAACGAGCGGTTCGAACAAACCGAGGGGGGTAGTAAAGGCTCCCTTCCAGACGTCGGAATCCTTTACTCGGATGTTAGTGAAACCCCATCGGATGTCGAACTTAGCGTAGTAGCGAGACTCGCAGAGTTCATCTAGGAGCTGCTGCACATTGGGTAGGGGATAGGAGTCGTTGACGGTGTATTCGTTGAGATGTCGGTAGTCTTGAATAAGACGCTTCTTTCCATCCTTCTTGCCGACGAAAAAGACCGGGGCGGCCTGATCAGATTTAGACTCATGGATCTTCCCGCATTTAAGGTTTTCATCAATGAATTCGCGAAGCGACTTCATCTCCTCCTGGGACATCGGGTAAATGTGTCCCTTTTGTCGTGGGAAGTCCGGGACGGTTTTGATTTCGTGATCGAGCCCGGGTCGGTGAGGTGGCAAGGGGATGTCAGTTTCGGAAAACACCTCTGCGAACTCCTTATAGTGGTCGGGTAAGCTGACCTCACTCTTCTGCGAGGCCAACTTCGCTTCGAGGTCGGTAGAGATCGTAGTCTTCCTTACTGAGACCTCCGAACGGGCCTCTCTGGGGATTTCTACGTCTCCCCAACCTCGAATCTTTCCTTCGACCCAATCAATGTTAGGTCGATATTTCTTCAGCCACGGCATTCCGAGTAGCATAGACTGGCACTTGAGGGGCAGGACGTAGGCTTTGATGCGCATGCGACGACCCTTCAGCTCCGCGTTGAGCGTGACCTTTCGTCGGATGGTGTAAACCTCCTGTCCGTCGAATGCCAGGACCTTCAGGGGAAATTCGACCGGATAGGTTTTGAGTTTATGTTTGTCGACCGCGCGAGGGTCGATGACGGTCATATCGGCACCGGAATCAATAACGGCGCGTATTGCCACTTTCTTGTCGACGAGTTGCACGTATCCCGAGATGGACGAAACGGACATATCGGATTCATCGGCGATACTAGTACAAGACTTAACAGACAAGATACTAACTTGAGGGCGTACCATCGTGGCTTTGGTTTGCCCGATTAAAAATCCTCCTTCCTCTTCTCATCAACCTTCGCTTCGACCTTTACCTCGGAGCGATCCTTGATGAGGCTTTCAAACGTTTGAGGATCGATTTCATAAGTACCCTGTTCGGTACGTTTGATGTTGAACTTGGAGCTTCCAGGCACAGATGCCTGCTCCTTGCAGTCGCGCCTCATATGTCCGTCCTTGCCACAGTTGAAGCAAGTGACTGCGCGAATGTTGTTACGAGACTTGGGGCGAGGGAACCGGCGAGCGCGATCAACGTCCATAGCGTTTGGATCTCTAGATTGAGTTTTTGATCCGAAAGAAAACGGAACGTAACCGCGTGACGATTCCTTCCTGTTATAGATGTCTTTGGAGACTTGCGCAGTATAGACCTCTCCGGCGGCAGTCATCCATTCGCTAACCGTAGAAGGCGGGTTAGGACGATCGAGGACTTTGTTGCGGATAGCCCGATTGAGTCCTTGAGCGTAGAGGACCCCTCCCTCAACCGAGTCGTCCTTGAGTTTAGCTTGGTTGAACAGACCGAAGAATTCGGCTGTGTACGACTCGAGAGGTCGGTTACCTTGCTCGACAGACTTGAGCTTGATGATAGCTTGAGCGCGTTGATCTCCGGCTTCGAAGGTAGCGTGGAGGATATCCTTAAACCCTTCCCAAGAATTCGGATACTCGTCGTGACGGCTTTCGATGAAGTTAGCGATATAGTTGGAAGCGAAAGCTGCTGCGACGCCCTCGGTCATGTACGAGAGAGCCAATCCGATCTTGACATGGTCGTTATGATAGATGTGGGAATTAAGGGCGAGGTAGGCGTGGATTTGAGTTAGCCATCCTCGGAGTTCTCCAAACTTTCCTGAGAAAGCCTTAGGTTTGTTGATGTTGAATTCACGGCCTCCATTCACTTCAGAATCCTGGTTACTGCCTCGACTAGGTCGAGGCTCTGGCCGGGACTGAAGCTCCTGAATGCGGCGAAGTAAAGACTCGACTTCGGCCCTGGTTACGTACTGAGGGACGGCCGAAGAACCATCCGCAGCAGGGGTGGATGCGGTGTTCGGGTCTTGGACAGATGTCATGTTGCTAAAGATCTGGGAGAAGATCTGAACGTCGGCTTCTTCGGATTCTTCTTCCTGTTTGGGAATATGAACGTCTTGGTCACCAAGAGTAGATCCGAGATCCGATGACAGATCGATTTCCTGATCGGTGTCGGAAACGTCACCCGATATAGGGTCCCTAGTTTCTAAGAAAGCGGGGTTGCGTAAAGGAGTTGGAATAAAGGGGATCGTGCCAACGGGGGCACCGTGCTGAGCGATGAACGACTGTTGTCGTTTACGAGAGACGGAAAAAGGGGTAGATGGGATCGCAGGGGCCTTGCCCTTCATATGCGATAGACGAGGTGGAACAGCGGGAGGTCTCTTCCCAGATGAAGGACCGCGATATAGATCTTGCTCAGACGACGACGTCTTGGGCTAAGAGGATAGAGCCTAGACCTTGGCCAGTCTACGCTCCTACAGATAGGGGCGAGTTGCTATAGGACTAGACAGAGGTGAAACTTGTCCGGTAGCAAGTACAGATACTTATCGGCCGAACAGAGGTTTGGGGTGGCGACAACCGCAAGCCGCACAGATGCGAGGTTACGTGTTGGAGCCGGATGGGATGAGTGGGATGGAGCGAGTCTTGAACCGCACAGATGCGAGTTGTCGGACGAGCTCCGGGACCGAGCTTTTAGCTTTTGTTAGGCAGCGACGAGCGAGTAGCCTTTAAGAGGTAGTCGCGAGTGTCGATGCCCACGAAGAAAACCCTCAGAGACGAGAGTTAGGGGAGACCTCTCTTGCGATGATACTTTGAGCAAGACTTGGCTAACCCTCACTCGAGACGATGATCAAGAGTGGCTCAGACGCGAGGGAATGAGATGAAGGAGGCTAGTTGCAAGGTAGCTAAAAGCTGAGGACCACAGACGGTCCACAGCCGGTCTAAATACCTCTACTGTACTCTAAGGCTGGCAAACGAAAGACATACCGAAGTAAGTAAATGACTCGACGACGAGTCATTGCCAAGACGCGCAGCACAGTCTGTACAGTAGCAACGATCACTGACCTATAGCAGGGAGCCCGATGGCGAACCGAGACACAGATGCCTCACCTGCGACACAAGCGCAGCAACACAGGCCATCGGCGATACCCTGTATAGTCAGGACCGCAGTAAGGTAGAAGGGGAACAGAGGAAGACATAACGAGAAGACACTGCTCATAACACAGCAGTGGATCAACAGAAACAGGCCGGCGACGAGAAGGTGAAAGGCATCGTCGGCCATACAGGGGTAAGTAAAAGGAGACGCGAGACGCGACTACTTACACGTGACTAGGCACGTGACCGCCGCGGGTACTATGGTACACAGCGAAAGGAATACTAAAAAGGAGAACAAAGGCAAGTAAGAACCACAGGTAAAACAGGAAAGACGACACCGGCGAAGCATGGACAGGGGGAACCGCCCAAGAGGGCAGGAAGCGGGAACGGCGGCGTAACAATAGTTGACCTCTAGAAAAAATTCTAACTAAGCAATCAGCTCATGTCATTAGCTCCACCAGTGGCGGAGCTACGTGCGCTGCAGAGAGGCCAGCTCTAGGACCAGTGGCGCGCTGCAAGCACAGCATCTTGCATAGGTGGCTGCAAGACATAGCACACGACAAATCTGATAATTATTGGGGTCGTAGGCTCAGCGAGAATCATACTTCGAATTCCATGAATGCCACCACCCGAAGGTCTACGCAACGGCTATTTTTCGTGCTGCGCGCAGGCAGGACAGTAGAGCGACATGTAAGAAACTTGACACTTGGAATTTGAATGGACATGCGAAGAAGCTACGTCTATACTTTACATTTGATCTTTAATGTAGCCGGTCAGGCATTGTGATGAACACTTCAAATGCACTGGGATGACCAGAGCGCCCAGTGAGGGCTGTGGCATGTGAAGTACAACGGCCACCGAGAAAGTCAGTTTTTTGCGTGTGCAACTTCAAGTTTGTACCTTGATTAGGAAAGCCATGTCACGGCCGTTAAATGTCACGCCAGCCGATGCTCGAAGCAAAGTCCTGTGGCTCACAGACTGTTCGAGAAGTTTTAATGTCTTCCAAGGGAATCGTCCGTCCTACTTGTAACTTGTCGCAATCTCCTCTGCGTAGGCCTACTACAAGAACTAGCTCATTGACAAGTTTCCACGTAGTATACACCATCAATCCGTCTAACTTAAGATTTTTCGTCACAGATGAGTTTGAAACTCAGACGACGGGGGGGTCCTAATGGCCTTTGCCTGCAGTGCGTCCCAAAAAGCTGTCCTTCCATTTCGGGACGTCATCTTGCGAGCATCGCATCATTGAATATTGACTCAGTGGTACTCAGTGGTTTTGCACGGCGAAGAGGATGGTAAGTCGATCTGCACGGGTCCTGCACTCGCTCACACTCAAGAATTCTGCCAAGTCTGCACTGTTCAATTTCCAGTCGTTACTGCGAGTCATTCTGCTCATGATTTGCACTTGCACATACGTCCGTGCAGTCGCTCCTCGCCTCATCGACAGAAATAAAGAAGGGTATGCTTCCATTTGTCCTTGGATATCCGTATGTGCCAACCGACTGTCAGAATCTTTGGCCTTTTCTTCATGTCTGCTCGTATAGGTGAGAGTCGTGCCCCACTCTTCCCATGGGATCCTGACGTCTCTTGCAGGCGAGCGTCTCTCACCCTATGTCGCCATGGCCTGTGTCGCAATGGCAGTCACCATGCTCGCCCAGTAATACTCTTACATACACCACGGAAGTGTCATCCCTCGTACGATACCGGCCTACTGTAACCATTACGCACTCATCGTCTTCGCCCGCTTCTCCTCATGCTCTCTTCGCTCTCTTCATCTCTTCCATCCCCGCTATACAGTGTCGACCCGGACCGGTCGGCAGTCCGTTCAACGATAGACGTCCCGTCCCTAAACCGCGTCCTAAACAAGACGTTCGCATTCGTGAACAGTCCCTCCTTCAACGACACAACTATAAATTGTGACCCCTTGAATCGCGTCCGGAAGAGCTGTCCAATGTGCTGTGTGTGTGACAGGTCAAGCGCTGCATCAATTTCATCTAGAATGTACATTGGCGCAGGTTTGAATTGCAGAAGTGCCATGATGAGGGACAGCGCAATTAGGGACCTTCACACTTATGTCAATACTTCGTGAACTGCCCTATATACAACGAACACCTACCGTTGTCCCCCACTCAACTCCGTTAAACTCTGCTTCCACACGCTGCCAAGTTGCACTTTCACCTCCAGGCCCTGCATCAGATCTTGACTTTCGGGTGGCTGTAGCTTGGCGAAGTTTCCCGGCAGCAGTTCCGCAAATATACCACCAAAGTCACTACATGGCACGTACCGAGAATACGTGATGCGCGTACAAAATGGGCATTAGTTCTAGTGGAGCATGTTAACAACATAGAGGTACGCACCGGTCAACCTTCTCCCACGTCTTCTCGAGTGCATCTCGCTTGTACCGATCGAGTTCCTCGATCGTCGCTTCGATTTTCTCTTTGTCCTTCAGGACCGTTGAAAGCATCTTTTTCACCTCGGCCTCTTTCTTTTCAACGCTGCGAGCGACCTGGCTGAGAAGCAGAAGGCAAATAGCAAGAAGGAATGCACATACGTATCGATCATATTCATGACTTTCGGATTCACCTTCCTCTTCGCGTTTCTCTGTTTCTCTTCTAGGTCGTTGGCTTTGGCCTGCAGCCCCTCAACGTTGATCTTGTCAAAGTCATACTGCGTCCCTGGCTTGCCAAATGACCTGAGGTTACCGCTGTCGGCCTAACTGGCGAGCATAAGTGAACGACATATGCTTACCCGCTCTCCTCTCTAATCCACTCCCAGGCTTTTTCTAACCTCTCGACCTCACTCCTCTGGGCTACCTTCTCCTTTCCGAGTTGCGTGATCTCATGTTCGAGCCTCTTCACGGAAAGGTCCACCTCATCCATACCATCCTTCCGCTCACGTAGCACTTCCTCAAGCGACTTCATCTCGTTATCGAAGTGCGTCAGCGTTGCACGTTCAGCGGTGAGGAGAGCCGTTGAACGGGCGTGCTTGGCCTAGAAACATCATTAGTGGACAGCAGGGAACATACAGCACCAACAGAGCGACACACCTCCACTTCGCTGACCTTGCCCAGCAATTTATCCACGTCTTTCTGCAGCTTTGCAACATGCGCATGTGCATTCTCGATGGAAACTTCAGCATTTGCTATGTCATTTTCCATTTGTTCTGCAGGGGGGACACACCGCGTGCATGGGAAAGGGAACTAGACGAGGCAGGGATTAACTCACCGAGCTCAAGGACGGCTGTTTGATGATCCTTTTGCCGGGTCTTGACAACAACAGCTTGCTTCTGAAGTGCAGCCTTTTGCTTGGAGATTTCGCTCTGCAGATACAACACACATCTGCTTGATTTTCAGGAGCATTGCGATCCGGAAAGGCTTACCTTGAGCTGGTTAATTTTCCCCTCCTTGTTATTCTTAAACTCATGCATGTCCTTCTCCAGCCTTTGAACATCTTCTTGCGCCGCTCTCTGCTTCTCCTGCGCGGCCTCAACCGCACGTTGCAAATGTGTGATGGTTTGTTTGAGGTTCTCCACGTCCGCGCTTAGCTATGTGAAAATCGTTAGGCACAACCTTCGACTTGTCAGTCAAACCTACCCGTGCGGCGTTACTCCCGCCGAGTTGCTCCTCCGCCAAACTTGCTTCGTGTTCCCTGATCTCCAGTTCCCTCTGGAGTGCCTGCCACTTCTCTCGCTTAGTCCTCCCTGCCTCTTCTCCCCTCTCCAGTTCCCTCAGTCGTCCCTGCGCCTCTCCGAGCCTCCTCTCTACTTCCAACAACTCTTGCACGCGTGCCAGAACTCCGCTTCCACTTGGAGCGGCACCGCCACTCAGCGTCCCGGATGGGTCATACAGATCACCCGCGAGAGTGACTGAACGGACTTTGGCTCCGAACGTGACTGCATTAGCCGACTGCGCGTCCGCACAAACGATAGTATCGCCAAACACATAAGCCATGGCACGGGCTACTTCGTGCGGGTAGCCGATTAGCGACAGGGCGGGATGGGCTCTGTCAGGCGCCAGTTGAGAGACTTGTGTAAGTTTCTGGAGTAATGAAACGTCACACGAAAGGGAGGTGTCAGACAAGGAATTTCACGCACTTGCGCAGACAAAGTAAATGCGTTGATTTTGTTCAGTGGTATGATTGTAACGCGTTTTTTGAGCTTCCCGTGCTGCAACAATTCCTTACCGATTCGCTCGTCCTCCACGACGACGTTGTACAGTTTCCCTCCAGCAGCAATCTCCAATGCAGTAGCCTTGTTCTGGTGCTCTGGCGGGATTGAGGTCAGGGTCGCAACGAGTCCTTTCACTTTGGAGCGGTCAAAGTTGGGATGTGGTGGGGTATAATCGAAGGACAGGGACGAAAGACGTTGTCTGACGGTGTCACGTTCCTATTGTGGGGACACTAGTCTGTTCATGTCCCAGCTAAGAATGACTTCCACATACCTCCGTCAGGCGGCGCACCTGCTCCCTCGCAGTACGGAGCTCTACCTCACAAGCCCGTTGCTGTTCGGCACTCCACCCGCAGGCCTCGAGTTGCTGTTTGAGCTTGTTCACGTGTGCCTTCATGTTATCCAGGTTCTGTTGTCCTTGGTTGGCATCATGCTCACATTCTCTCCGCTTTGCCTCGGCGGCCTTCAACTCCTTCTGGTGCATTGAGAGCTTCACCCGATTCTGTTCTTCTTCGGCCGCTCCCTGTGCCTGTCGCGCCTTTGCGTCTGCTAACTGTCCCATGTAACCGCCTCCCGAATTATTGGCGTTCGACGAAAGACCAGTGAGGAGCGTTTGCAGCAGCTCCTCTGAGTTGGACAACGCCGTAGTTGTCGTGTCGTGCTTTCTCTTCACTTCCTGATAAGCTTCTTCCACTGATTTAACCTGCCCCTGCTTCTCTTGGAGTGCCGTTCGCAGTTCCTGGAGTTCGTTTTCCTGGTGGGCTACGCTCTTCTTCTCCTCTGCAATGTTCCCGTTGGCGAGGTCAACCTGTGTCTTGAATTTGACAAGCTCCTTCTCGAGTTCAGCGACCTCTTCTTCCATCTTTTTTAGCTTGCCCCCCTTTTTTAGCTCTGCCTCTCGTTTCGCCTTTATTTTCTCGTACTCTTTCTCAGCGGCCTGATACTCCTTCAATAGCTTCTGCCTCTTTCTCGTCAAACCATCCTTTTCTGCCGCTTTCTGACTAATATCCTCATCGACACTGTCGACACGTTTCTTCGCTTGCGTCCATTCCCAAGCCCTGAGTACACGGCCGATGCGTTCCAGCTCCGTACGTTCTTTCTGCCACGCCAAAAACTGCTGCTTCTCCGCCCGAAGGTTATCAAGCCTGGGAGTAATCTCCTCGGCAAGGATTGAAGTGAGCTCTTGCACGCGTTTGTCTTTCTTGGACATGGTCTTCTTGGCCTTGTCTTTTCGGTCTTCGAACATGCGTGTTCCAGCGGCCTCTTCAACCATGCCCAAAATCTCTTGAGGACGCATGTTAAGAACCTACCTAGTAGTGAGGAAGGTTCAGGGCAGGAGACAATGGTGAGGCGTACCTTGGTGATTCTACCCTGCATGATGAGAAAGTTGGGGTTATTGATGTTGAGTTGGACGCTTTGAAATAGATTATGGACTTGTTGCTGAGTAGATTTGTGACCGTTAAGAAGGTATTTAGAGATATTAGGCAATGCGATCTGTACAACACCGGTGAGACTCGACCAGGTAATGGATGAACACTGGGATGTACCTGACGAGTAACGGTGATCTGCTTGAGGTGTTCGACGCCAACTGGACTTTTGTCTCTGTCTGAATTGTCGAACACGATAGTGACGCTCGCTTTCGTTATACCTGCTTGACCTCGCTTATAGATCAGGTCTTGCTGGTTTTGTGCGCGCATCTGCATGCAGCACAGGTTAAACGAGCGACACCCGCCCATGGCAAGTCAAGGTACACACCTGTGACATGTTCGTAATCCCAAGCACAAAACAAATGGCATCGAGAATATTAGACTTTCCAGAGCCATTGAGACCGGTGATGGCGTTGAACGATGCGTCCCACCCTGTGATCTGCGTCCGCACGGGGTACGACTTGAATCCTAGTGTACTCTGTTAAGTCTAATTTTCTTTGGTACCGCGTGCACTCGCCTTCGATAACGAGCTCTTCTATCCGCATCCTTGACAGACACAATCGACGAGCAGCGCGACGCGACGCGACTCGGCAAGCGGCTTCCTTGTCACGTGATCCCCCCAAGCAATGAAGCTTTCGCGAATTTCCGCAGGAAGAAGGCGCCCACACACAGTGGAAAACGGATACACGCACCAACGACGAACCAGTTTATACTTCAAACCGATATCTACGACTACGAACAGGTCATTTAGTCGTCCACGATATCCAACGGGAGGACAGCAGCAGCAGATTTTTGGACCTGAAATTTGATACCCGATTAGGACCAAAAATTTTCCGCAGAATGTCAGCCATAGGCGAGGCGAGGCTGGTGCAAGCTTCTTCAATTGCGGACGAACAACTCGTTTGGACGGCGAGCACAATTCGTTAAAGGCAATGTCGCTCTCAGACATTTCAGATCTCACGGAACTGTCCTCAGAGGAAGATGTACCGGCCGCAAAGACGACCAGGTCCAAGAAACAGTCAAAGGAATACAAAATCAAAAATGTCTTGCGAGCGCCCCGGACCACGCAGTACACAACCAAGTCATTATACGGCATGTATTCCATGCCTCGTGTCCGTCCTCAGCGCTCATCCATTAACCATATAGACCAGATCATCGACAATGCTGTAGATTTGGACCCGGAGTACCAACGAGGCAACTGTCTTCCTGCACTACCTTACGTTGTGACTCTGACTCCCTTTCATAGACGTTGTATGGTCCGACGAGAAGCAATCCGGCCTTATTGACTCTATTTTGCGCAACTACTATATGCCCCCCATCATTTTTGGTATGCTTGATTCCTTTTGCGCTCGCATGGATACTCACCACGCGCCATGCAGCCGTCTCCTTTCAAGACGATGGGAGCGAACGCCGCACTTGCATAGATGGGAAGCAACGCCTAACTTCAATACAGAAGTTCGTATGTTTTGAATTATCCCCTATAGTCTCCGCTGACTCTGCTCGTCCTCCAGGTTCATAGACGGACAGGTTTGTTTACGATCAATACTATTTTGCTGGTTACTTGACTTCCACAATTTTTAGATTCCGCGTCAGTTCTATCCAACCATATGACGTGACGCTGAACTAACATCAACGCTCGTTGCAGACAAGGACTCGTAAGTTGCTGTTTCGTTAGCACGCACGGTGCTTGACTTCCCTATGAAGGTTCACAAACGAGAAATTATGGTATAAGTCAAGCGCGCAGAATCCTAAGAGGAAACTCCTTCCAGCGCATCTCAAAACACTGTTTGCCAACAAGCAAGTTGTCTGCGTTGAGTACAATGATCTTACAGATGACCAAGAGCGCGAAATTTTCCAGGTATGACCCTTCCGGGCTCTTTTGGTCCCTCTCTCATTTGTTTCATCTCAGCGTGTGCAACTGGGTGTGGCATTAACACCTGCAGGTATGGTGTTTGATTACTTGTGGAGAGGCTGTCATGTTTTTACCTTCACGTTCAGAACGTTTGCAAGCAATCGTTGGTCCATGGCCTACTGTCATCCGCGATATCCAGTCGCACATTCTAGGCGAGGACGGCCTTGAGGGCTACCTCGACTGGGGACACGCCCGAGGGCGCGATTTCCAATGTCTTGCCACGGTTGGGTACCTAATCGAGAACAGCTCGAAGCCAACCATACCCACTTCCAAGGCTCTCGAAAAGTGGCTGCACCGCACAGATCCAGTAAGACCGACCCTTATAGCAGATCTCCAAGAGACTTTCCGTATCTTTGTCATACTCGCACGGGACAAACGCTATAGCCGCTCTTTGAATAGCCCGGCGCGTGTGTCCCCGATCGAGTTCGTGATGATCGGCATGCTGATCTACAAGAAGAGAGCTTCTCTTTCCCTCACTCAGCTATCATCTGCTATTGAAAAGATGCGTAAGGACGTACGTGCCTCGGAAAAGGATATTCGAGCCAATTCCCGAGTGATGAAACTCATGATGGACTTCATAAATAAACGGCTCAAGGTATCGGAGCTTAGGAAGGATGGGGAGGGAGACCGCCCTGCGTCCATCGTTGGAAGACCGACTAAGCCTTCTGCAAAACGCAAACGGTCTACTGAGACCAGCGATGAAGGGTCGGAGGCTGAAACGGTACCACCTCTCAAGGTTACTACCGTGGCCTCTTCAAGAGCAGGTTGGTGCTTCGTAGCGTGAACTGTCCTGTTTAATCAAGAGATGTTGTCAGGTTCCAGTTCTTCTAGACGGTCAATTGCGACAAAGTCATCTTCACCCGCAATTACCACAACTACAACCACGAAGAGTTCCACCAATCCACCAGCCACGCAACCCGGGTCACAGACAATGGCGGCGTCTCAGAAACCACTGCCACCAGCCCTTAGGACTTCCGCGCTGAGGTCCACTCAACCAGCGGTTCCATCACCCACCCAGGGGAGGGCGGCGACTTCCATGATGGCTGCACCACCAATTCCTAGACCGCTTATGTCACCAACCGCCAGCCAGTCTGCACCTCCACCTTCTACGCCGATAACTGCATCGAAAGCACCGTCGCCTTTGTCTGTTTCCGGTGGCCCATCTTCGATGGGTCCACCGCTTCCGACGGCAGACCCTCGGCTACACTCCCCGTCGGTACCGGCTAATACCACTACGGGTGACAGGTTGGCACCTATTCGGGCAGCTAAAGCTGCGCTCCAGGGACCGTCCAGCAACCACGAACCTCCCTCTGGTGTAAATTTGGGGGTCGCAAACGGCAACGGTGTTCCGCAGGGAGTGCAAGACTTTTGGGGGACTTCACGTTCCTCGACCCCTCAGCAGCTTCCGACACGCAACGTACATTCAACATCATTTCAACCATCCCAGACACATGCCAATGGTCCTTGGCCCCCCGAGGACAGGCAACGGTCGAGTGCAAATTTGCCACCTCGACCCAGTCACGCTGTTCAGCAAGCTTCCCTGAATACGCAGGACTCGTTCGGAAAGCCACGCCTGTTGACGGAGGAACCGTCTACGTTTCCAGATGTGAGAAATAGTTCCCATCGTTCTCACAGTCCTCTGTTCTATCGTGACTCCCATTCTCAATCACCTGTGTCTCACCAGCACCAACGCTCACAGCCCCATCCTCACTCGTATCAGCAACAAAGTGGAAGTATCCAAGGTCATGGCATGAGTCGACAGTTGCCACCACCCCCTCAGGGCCCAAGCTCAGCGCGACCACAGTATCCTCCTTCCACCACCCACGTACCGCATGCCCATACAGGTGTGAATATGCTACCGCCTCGCCCCCCTCCCGAAGTCCAAAGGTCGGCCACACTCCCATACCCAAATCACCGGCTCCCTCCCGGCGGAACATACGCAGAGAGTGATAGACGGTGGTCGGGGTCAGAGCCGGAGAGACGGCAAGGCCCTAATGATCAACGGACAGGCCCCACGTTTGGATCCGGTGCTTATGACCATGACCCCAGCGGGGTGCGAGGTCGGGAGTGGGATCGTGATCGCGTCAGAGACCGCGACTGGAACTATCCCCCACCTAGCCGTCCTCGAGCCGAACGACCTCCAGGTCGCGGGAGGGGGCGTGGGGGGTAAAGATGTCTTCCTTGCCATTCCTTTCTTGCTCCGTGCGACGTCAACAAGCGTAAGAAAGAGCCGGTACGCTTTCCAAGCTTCCGAACGACGGGGGTTTGAAGCTGGCTGCCGCCCGTGGCTGCAGAAGTGTTTGTGATTATCGCTGTAGCGTCTTCTGTTCCGCGCACGGCACCTGCGCAGTTCATAGCGAAGTATCCCTCTCTAATACTCACATGTTCCCGTACTTGGAGGTATCCATGCAAATAAGTAAAGTTTTAACCTATGTACAGTTGTCACTAGAGCTAGGTATACCTACACTTGCACCTTGTAATTACCGTCGCGCCTTCAACACAGGAGGAAGGTCACAACCACCACATCGATCACGATCCATGCCCAGCTAACTCGACCAAGCGGATTCACGGCGCCATTGGCCCCTGGGGCGCCGTCCGCGACCCAATCGCGCCACGCAGCCTGCATAGCGATAACAAACGCCTCGCTCTCAGGGCTTTGCTGTCCCTGATAAGCATAGTTATATGGATCGACGACGGGTGTAAGCCATCCGTCCGATGTGAAGTGTAGCAGTCCTGGTGTTCCAGTCGCCGTTGACGATGCGGATGGTGCTGAAGCAGTAGAGGTAGTAGCTGAACTAGGCACAGAGACTGTTGCCGTTCCCGTAGCGGAGATATCGACAGCTGAACCTGCGGGGGCGGATAGTGCCTTTCGACAAAGCTCTGCGATTGGAATATGTTTATGTACACCCCACACAAGGGAGAGACGGTAAACGGTGCTCGCAAGGAGTGCGGTTGAAGATGCGTCAGTGAACGTGGACGAATTGTCAGCGTAGTTGTGGAAAAGACCGCTGGAGTCCTGTAAGGGATCGGCAACGCGAACATCTCACATAGTAAATATACCTGTCCGCCCACCAAAGATGGGGAAAAATAAGGTGACGTACAAGGTGGGAGTACATCCCGTCATGAATTTCCTGCACCCAATTAGCTAGGTCTTTTTGTTGCCTCTTCATCGAGCTGGAGAACTGTGACTGCTTGATCGTGCTCAGCACCCGGAGCATCCCAGCTGCTGCCCAGCCATTCCCTGTGACTCGGTGAGGACGGTCGTTTGTGGGACCCACGAAGGATTGTACGTACCCGTAGACCAATGACCGCTATCAGTACCATACAATCCGAGTTGAATATGTTTCCAGAGATTGTTGGCCTTCGAATCCCGAAGATACTTGCGGTAAAGGCGAACCTGATGGTAAGCCTCTTGCACGAGCGACTGGTTCCCCGTCAAGACGCCGTAATACGCGAAGAATGGCGGTGCCATATACACGAAGTCACTCCTGGGTGAACGGGCATCAGTGAGGGTTGCGCGAAAAACGGCGTACGGAGGATGTATCCATCCAAGGACGTACCAAAGTTGCACCTGGTCTATCCTTTGCGAAATCGCACCATCATTCGTTTGAGAAACGTTCGACAGCAAGAACTCGAGTTGATCCCGCGCCGCTCCCGCATAGTCGAGTCCATTCACCGTACTCTGGTTTGTCCAGTTCGCAAGGAGTACTGCGACGCCGATGCTCGCAGGGTCACCTGTCGCATTGTCATTGATGAGAGGCTGGGGACCTGTGATATTTCCATTTGAGGCGGACCGGTTGGCAACAATCATCTGCGCGATGCCTATGACGTCACTGAGCGCACTCGTGGAATTGGCGGGTATCTGCTGGGGAGGCGGTAGAGCAGTCGGAGAGAATACGGAGTAGGACGGTGCGTTGAGCTCCAAGAGTACTTCTGCGCGCGTGCCATACTCCCAACTGCGGTGGAACGGTGGGCCAGGCTCTCTTAGGGGTATCACAAAACGCACATACCTCTGGGTTGCGCCTTGCGCCAGTCGCTCGGTGACGACGTCGATGTCAGCGGCAGACAGGTTCTGAGCGTACACTTGAGTATAGACGAAGATTGTCACACTCGTCATCAACGACCACAGATATTTGCGACTTGTCGTCAAACGTCTCATGGTCAGTACCTACGGTGGCCAGGAAGGCCCTGAGCGGCGAATACGTTGGAGGACAGTTGACAGTGAGAACCGTGGTAAGGCCTTGGTGAACCCATCAACAAGCATGTGTCAGGAAATGCGCAATAACTATGGTAGAGCGTCTCGGTGAGGAGCTGGTTGTAATCGTAAGATGACACATTTAAGGTTTTAGTGGCTACCAGTCAGGTCCCCCTGAGGAAAGCCCCGGCATACTTGTCTGTGGGAGAAGTCAGCAAGTCCAACGAAATGGCAGTGACGTGCTTTCTGACTACGCAGTTGCCAATTCGATCGACACGTCAGTATTTCGCTGCTGAGAGCTCCCTCAGAATGCCTTCCGTAGCATTCTCGCAGTCATCACCAAGTGACCTCGTGATTGATTAAGTTCAGCGTATGCGCTCCACTTACCGTAAAGCTGTATCACCGACTCACCTTGTAGAGCCGCTCTCATCTTAGGTGATTAAATCCCCATTCTCCGTAATCCCCGCAAAGGCTGCATTGTCGAGGGAACCGTTCAATACTGTTCAAAACGACGTCAATGCGGGGGCCAGAGCATGAACATGATTATGGAGAAGTCGTGGTCGTGCATGGGTATGTGCGTCAGGGCTATCATCACGACCCTGAAGGCATGTGCTGTACGCATGCTGTTGAAGCAGCCTACTGCGTGCTCGTTCACAGCGCCAACCAAGTCTAGACTGTACATGTGGGAAACATGATTGAAGCGGGTCTTATCGATTGACATAACATCAGATCGTATCAATCGCAGTTTAGACGACGCCGCACTCACATTATGTACGTGCTCGGGTGCGACGCCGTCGCTTGGATTAAACAGAATTGCGTTCCATGATAAGAGAGTGTGCTTGTACAAAACCAGGTATGAACAATAGGAACCTTCACGAACTTACTACTCCATGCTCGCTTGAATCTATGCCCAATTCATCCAAAGCCCTCCGTCCCCTTGCAACCCAGTAAGCCACGGTGGGCGGGTCTTCGAACCATAACAAAGAAGACCCGAGTTTCATCTCCGAAGTAGTGGCGGTCGCTAGCTCTGATGTCGTGTAGGCATCGTTCCCTGCGGAGTCATCTCCATCGACTGCAATGGGTGCCTGCCCAAAGCCTGTTATCGTGGCTACTTCTGACTGCTGCCTCTCGCCTCGACGTTTTGGAGATTCTGTTGGCTGCTCGTGTGATGATTGCGTTTGTTTCAACAGAAGAGGGGATGCGGCAGAAGGACTAGCGGCGGCATGGGAATCGTTACCTTTGCCCCACAATCCTCCTGCACGGATCCACCCTGCAACGTTGCTTTGATGTTTGATTTCATCCAAGATGCCTACCACGGCAAGGAGAGTCGGGTCAAGTGGCTCCGTGTCCGCCTGAGCGTCATCCGACCAAGTCAAATCTTGCCCCTCGGCCCCCAATCCAGGGTCATATTCGAGTTGAGACTGGGACTCTGTCCTCAGTCCTGCTCGCCCAACAGCAAGAGCATCGAGGTCCAATTTCCTTCTTGGACTGTCATATTCGGGTATGCAGACGTGGTTATAAGGTTGTAGCACGGCCTTGTGTGGGGAGTCGTCGAGTAGAAGGGTAGTCAGTGCCGAATGAAGGGTGGAGTTTGGCGTGCTTGACTCCGTCTCTGGGTCGACAGTGTCAGGGCTGACATCGAGACGAAGGAACTGCCAGGGCTTGGACAGGTCTTTTTTAGTGACAGTTTTCTGATCTGAAATGTAAAAAACGTTGGTTGCAGAGAGTCCGCGTGGAAAGGCGACGATGCAACTTACGATATTCTGCGGATGACAGTCCGAGGCTCGTGCGATCCCAGACAGCCACGAGCGCATCTGAGTCAGCACCGAAGACGCGGTCGACCATGTCTTGGACGCTGTGGGGTTGTGCTGATGACCAGACCATCGTGTCCAGCCACTCCCGCGTCTCCGCGGTGAACAGATACTCACGGAACGCGGGCATGTAAGGCCGCGGATATACGCTACGGAGGCGTCCCGTCTGTGATCTGAACCGGGAGGTCCGTTGGCGGGGACCACGGACGAGGAGAGTGCCGTTGAGGTCGAGGACGAGAAGTTTTCGTGAGCTGGCATCCGGTGTGGTCGATGGCTCGGCAGCGAGTGCAAGATATGCGGCATCTGGGCCTGCCCTCCTACGGGACGACTCTGGCTCGGGCGGTGGTCGTCGTGGTGGCGACTCGGGGTTTGACTGTAGCGTGCTGAGGGGAGATTGAGATCGTCTGGATGGACGCAACGGGTATCCGGACCGGGTTGTCTGCTCTCGTCTGTCGTAGTCGCGCCAGTGCTCGTATGTGCGCGCACCCCACCGACGGTCGCCCGTCGACATCGCTCGCCAACTGTGCTGTCTTACTGCCTGCCACATGGTATCGATCAGGACTACCGTGACATGTCACGCTCGCGTGGGAGTGACTGTGACGCAGCACGTGAGTTCTAGATTTTTCCGTTCTGCCGGTTTTTTTAAGTGCGCGTCCTTCCGCTCTTCCTCTTCTTTCGTTGTCGAAAAAAAAAGGAAAAAACCACCTGAAAATGCTGTCTTCGTCGTCGTCCAAGGCTCTCCGTCGTGCAGCAGCCAAGGCTACAACGCCTTCGCTCACGCGTGGTGCTCACAAGGAGATCAAGTTCTCCAACGAAGGCCGGGCAAGCATTCTCAAGGGTGTCGACGTCCTCGCCAACGCTGTCAGCGTCACCCTCGGTCCAAAGGGTTCGTCTGTCCCACCCGTGCCTGTGTATCTGCTCACCCCACAGCAGGTCGCAACGTCATCATCGAGCAGTCGTTTGGAGGCCCAAAAATTACCAAAGGTCGGTCTCAGTTTCGTCATGGGGTATTATTGCCCCATCTCACACGTGTCAACTACCACAGACGGTGTCACCGTTGCCAAGGCCATCACTCTCAAAGACAAGTTTGAGAACCTCGGTGCTCGGTAAGTTTTAGGACATTCCTGTGGTCCGTCGATCTCGCAAACCAAGTCACTCTTGCTTTCAGTCTGGTACAGGACGTCGCACAGAAAACAAACGAGATTGCCGGTGACGGCACAACGACCGCCACTGTGCTGGCACGCGCCATTTACTCGGAGGGCGTCAAGAATGTCGCCGCTGGTTGTAACCCAATGGACCTCCGCAGGGGCTCTCAGGCCGCCGTCGACCGTGTCGTAGAGTACCTCTCCGCCAACACGAAGACAATTACCACCACAGCCGAGATCGCTCAGGTCGCCACCATCTCCGCTAACGGTGATACCCATGTCGGCAATCTCATCGCTCAGGCAATGGAGAAAGTCGGCAAGGAGGGTGTCATAACCGTCAAGGAGGGCAAGACCATCGAGGATGAAATCGAAATCACAGAGGGTATGCGCTTCGACCGCGGTTTCATCAGCCCCTACTTCATCACCGACGTCAAGTCCCAAAAGGTCGAGTTTGAGAAGCCCCTCGTCCTTTTGAGCGAGAAGAAGATTTCTCTCCTTCAAGACATTCTTCCCTCACTCGAAGCTGCTGCGCACTCTCGTCGTCCTCTCGTGATTATCGCTGAGGATGTCGACGGCGAAGCACTTGCTGCGTGCATCCTAAACAAACTCCGTGGTCAACTTCAGGTCGCAGCCGTCAAGGCTCCCGGATTTGGTGATAACCGCAAGTCCATCCTTGGCGATCTCGCCATCCTCACAGGAGGCACCGTTTTCACTGATGATCTCGACATCAAGCTTGAGAAGGCAACTCCTGACCTCCTCGGTTCGTCTGGTTCCATCACCATCACCAAAGAGGACACTATCGTCCTCAACGGCGATGGTTCCAAGGATGCTATCCAGGCACGCTGTGAACAGATACGTGCTCTCCTTGCGGACCCCTCCACCAGCGAGTATGACAGGACCAAGCTCCAGGAGCGCCTAGCTAAGCTGAGCGGGGGTGTTGCCGTCATCAAAGTGGGCGGTAGCAGCGAAGTTGAAGTGGGCGAGAAGAAGGATAGGTACGATGACGCGTTGAATGCTACTCGTGCAGCCGTCGAGGAGGGTATTCTCCCTGGTGGTGGTGTCGCCCTCCTTAAGGCATCCCTTGCCCTTGCTACCAACTCCCCGGGATCGGTCGGCTCGCCGGCGCACCCCGATGCCAAGGTCGTTCCTACCTCCAACTTCGACCAGGACCTCGGCGTGAACATCATTCGCCGTGCGCTCAGCAACCCTGCGCGCACCATCCTTACCAACGCTGGTGAAGAGGCGTCCGTTATCGTTGGCACTCTTCTAAACAAGTATGGTGATGCCGACAACTTCGCAATGGGTTATGACGCTAGCAAGGGCGAGTACGTAGACATGATCAAAGCCGGTATTGTGGACCCTCTCAAGGTCGTTCGTACTGCCCTTGTCGACGCGTCTGGTGTCGCTAGCTTGTTGACGACGAGCGAAGCTTGTGTCGTCGAGGCTGAGGAGGAGAAGCCTGTGGGCCCTCCCGGTGGTATGGGTGGTATGGGAGGCATGGGCGGTTTCTAAACCAGTTAGGACAGATGTGCTTCAACTGCTTCCCTGGTCGACCAGCCTGTCCATTTTATTACTTATATCTTATGTGCTAACTGCTACGACTCTTACCGCCCGTGCACGCATCTCCGTCAACGCCCATATTCCCCACTGCCGCTTGCATCGCATTTCACGCCATGGTACTTACATCCTAGTCATAGTCACGTCCCTTGTCCCTTTTCTTAATCTCAATGGCATCTCCACTCAGCCTAATTTTATTGCCGTGTCAAGCTGAAACGAACGTGAAGCGAACATCTCCCCATCTGACCGTATCGCCATGTCCGAAGCAGTTATAAGGTATATTGCGTGAAGCGAAATATCTATAAGTACCCTATGGGCTGGCGTGTGGTCCGTCCCTTGGCGTTCTTTCTCTTCGTCTACCTTGTTCTTTCTTATTTCGACTTCCTGTCTCATCCGATTCCTGATCCTAGCTTGCATCTGACGACCTCTCACAACCCGATCATGAGCGCACTCGATGCCAAGCAACAAAAACGCGCGAGATTCCAGCGTGTGTTCGACACCATCCGCGATGAACTCGTCGAGCACATGAGGAGCGAAAACATGTCTCAGGAAGCAGTCGGGTGGTACAAACGCGTATGTCGTTGCTCCTCGTATACGATCGCGACATCTGGCGTGCGATAATAAACATCGTCCAATTGTGCACACAGAACCTAGACTACAATGTACCCGGAGGCAAGCTCAACCGCGGCATGTCTGTCGTGGATAGCGTTGAGATTCTCCGAGGGCGATCGCTCTCTGATGACGAGTATTTCAAGGCTGCACTCCTGGGATGGTGCATCGAGTTCGTGAGTGGCCGTATATCTTTCGTGCGATGACGATGCGTGCAATTGCCAACCTTTTCCTCCTTGGATCCATAGCTTCAAGCGTTCTTCCTTGTCTCGGATGATATCATGGATGCATCGATCACCCGCCGCGGTCAGCCATGTTATTATCGCCTGGAAGGCGTCGGAAACATCGCGATCAACGACTCTTTCTTGCTCGAGGGTGCCATATACCACCTATTGAAAAAATACTTCCGATCGGAGCCTTACTACGTTCATCTCCTCGAGTTGTTCCACGAGGTCAGTAGTATTTAAAAAAGTCGGTTGCCGTACACGATAAGATGTGGCTAAGCGCTTTCTGTTCGATCGTTTTTCCATCTCCTCCCTTGCTTCGTGAATAGACCACGTACAGGACAGAGATGGGCCAACTCGTCGATCTCATCACTGCTCCCGAGGATCACGTCGATCTCAACAGGTTTTCTATGGAAAAGTGCGTAGTTCGCGCCCGAGGTAGTAGTGGTATCCGTGCCGTGGGTCTGACATCGCGTTAGGCACGCGTTCATCGTCCAATACAAAACCGCCTACTACTCTTTCTACCTCTCCGTCGCACTCGCGATGCGCGTGTGTGGCGTGCCAGAGTCATACACCTTGAACGGGAGGACGATCGAGCCCTATAAAGTTGCGCTTTCCATCCTTCTCCCGCTCGGAGAGTACTTCCAGATCCAAGACGACTTCTTGGACTACCACGGCACGCCAGAGCAGATTGGAAAGGTGGGGACGGACATCGTCGACAACAAATGTTCGTGGTGCATCAACACCGCACTCGCCCATTCAAGTCCCAGCCAGCGCAAGATCCTCGACGAGTGCTATGGTCGCAAGGACGCAGAAAAGGAGGCGAAAGTGAAGGAAGTGTACGAGGAGATCGGCCTCCCTGTTAGATACCGCGCGTACGAGGAGGAAGCGTACCAGAGGATCACGACCCTGATCAACGATATCCCAGAGCCTGAGCCCGGCACCGATAATGGTTTCTTGAGAAGGGAGATGTTTACGAGCTTCTTGAACAAAATCTACAAGAGAACGAAGTAGATTATCCTGGTCGAATAGCTTGAAACCTTTGTAACTATGTACTTGGATAAATGGTGCGTCATAGATGTCGATGTGGGAATCATGTGATACCATGACGTCAGAGCCCAAGCCTCCTGGCTAAAACGCTCCTGGACGTTTTCACGTTTGCAGACTTTCAAAGTTGCACGCAACATGGCTACCTACGCATCCGTCGCAGCGCAAAACGCTCCTCCTCCTTCCGATCAGGTGGGTGGTTCGTTCCTACCCCGTTAGAGGAGGCACACGTAAACCTTCCCGCTGTTTTGTTAGCCACGTCCAGATCCATCCCTACTCACCACAGAAAATGAGAGTCCCGACCCGGTACCGGACGTGAAAACAAAAGTCACCGTGGTGCCCAGCGACTTTAAAGAGTACTCTCCTGCCGAGGATGCCGACGCCGAAGTACCTGAACTCATCGATGATTCGTCGGCAGGAGGGGGCGAAGGAAGAGGTGGGGGACGTGGGGGCAGACGATCGCGGGAAGCCGCTGCAGAAGGCGCGTACGTTTGGCGAAAAATGAAACGCTTTTTGTTCCAGCCTGAGGTGGCGGGCGGTCTTGTTGGACTGTGTACGTATGACCATCGAACTCGATCGACTTAGGACCTGTTGACTCTCATTCTAACTCTTTTACACAGTAAACACTGCTGTGATCGGCACAGTGGTGTACTATGGATATCGTAACTGGGATAGACCGAGATGGAACCGACAAGTCGTTGCGTCGGTGTCCGTTGGGTTGTTTGCGTTGTGGGGAGCAGAAGGGTGAGTGTTCTTATTTTTCTCTTACCAGTCAAACGACCTAACGAGACGAACGTCAAGGTACATTGCTGAGAAACTAAGCGAGAGGCACAGGCGTTGAAGTAGCGTGCGTGCCAGATTTGCTGTGACAATAATATGCTGTAGTACATTCTCTGCTTAGCATGGACTTGCTTTATTCTACACCTCCCTACTTGCTGGTCTTTGGCAGCACGAAATCCAAATCATTGTACCGTACAACTATACAACTATGACTACTACATACCTTGGTGTATAGCCCTCGGGTCTGACCTATGTGAGTTTGACGTCACTACGTGATCGTGGCAGAACGACCGTCCCGTCGCCGAATACTGCCGTGTCCTTACCCAAGAAAGGTTTGCATCGCCGGCACTTCCGTACTACGCGAATATTATTGAAGGTGTGTGACTACGATCTTAAGCTTATCATTAGTGCTCAATATGTGGTGGGCGCCTAGTGCGAGCTCCATCACAATGAAGCCTTTCCCAAGCCAAATGATATCTTAACGCTGTACCTTCATGGCAGATAAACACGTCTTCTCGTCTCCCGATGGGCTCGTACTCGCATCTCTCAAGGGTTCGGTTTCCCTGAATCCGACTCTTCGTCTGTGTGTGCAATCAGTATCCCATTCATCCGTCTGAACTTTCAGTCCTGATGTTCACCGCCCAGTCATCCGCCTTCTCGAACCGTATACATCGCACATCCAGAGCCTTCTACCCACATCGCTGTCGTTGCTGGTGGAGGCGCAGGTCACGAACCCGCCCATTCCGGATTCACTGGACATGGGATGCTCACTGCCTCTGTATCAGGCGATATATTCGCCAGTCCCAGTGCAAAGCAAATCCTTAGCACCATCTTGTTTGCTGCATTTGCAGGTCTTCCTCCTCATCCCTCTGAACCTCCTCGACCTAGAGACGTCCTCGTTATCATAAACAATTATACAGGCGACCGTTTGAATTTCGGTTTGGCCATCGAACGTGCCCGCGCTCTACACCCGAACCTGAACATCGCAAGCGTGTTAAATGCGGACGACGTCTCCCTTCTCCCCCATGCGACAAACGATAGTCAGGAACAACCTATAGTAGGCCCACGTGGCCTAGCTGGCAACATTCTTGTCTGTAAGATTCTTGGGTCGTACACTACGTTCGGTGCGAAGGGAGGTGGGTAATCGAGTCCCGTGGGCGGGCAGAAGATTACTTAGCTATCGGTCAGTTTCGACTGAGTCCCAGCGACCTACCTTCGTGCGCGCTAAAAGGCTTGGTGATGCCCTCGTCGCAAACCTGCGCAGCGTAGGTGCAGCCCTCGGACACTGTCACGTTCCTGGACGAAACGCCCATTCTGGTGCGTATGTTGTATTTTATTCAAGCTACATTATCTACCAGACTAGCTTGGATTATTGACACGCATGCTTTCTTTAGGCACGGAAATAATTGAACCGGGATTTGTCGAGCTTGGACTTGGACTACACAACGAACCCGGCGTGCGGCGTGCTTCACTCTCTTCGTCTACGTGGCTCGTATCTGAGATGATTCGAATGATTCGCGCGTCGGGGAGTGGATGGGTGGGATCCGAAGTCAATAGAAATGGGGGTAAGCATTACTTGCCGGAGCGGCCTGTGCTTGAGCTCCTAATCTTTTGCATTTACCTGGCAGCCGTTCTCGATCCAACGGAGAAGTGGATTCGACCTGGTGATGCAACCATATTGTTTCTCAACAACCTTGGAGGTATCTCCCAGCTTGAATTGGGTGCTACTTTGGAAACAGTCAGAAATGAACTTGGTATGTGTGTGTCTGTTGGGTCCTCGTTCTCGATGCCCCGCTCTTGCGCTGATGGTTGATTGACATCGTGAAATACCCACTCTTATCTTTGCTAGCAACACATGGCGTCTTCCCAGTGCGCATCTACAGCGCACCTTTCATGACTTCATTGAACGCCCCCGGTTTCTCAATATCCCTTGTTAATGTCACCCGCGTCCATGCACTTGTCAACGGTGTGTTGTGACTGCCCCTTCCCCCGAGTGTCATTCCCTTCAGACATGTAACACCCGATCTTTCCACTCAGACCAAACTTCCGAAGATGAGCCAATCGACATCTTGGCACTTTTGGACGCCCCTACCGACGCTTATTCATGGGTAGGAGCACGGCACTGGTTTCCGGTGCCACGGAGAATCACAGATGAAGAACTGGAAGCAGAAGAGACGTTACAGGCCGTATCACACATCCCGGCGGGCGCACTGTCCTCTGGCATTCAAGTCGCCCTTACCTCTCAGACTTGGGAAGCCCTCGGCTTTACTCCTTTGGAAGTAGAGCGAGGCATACGAGGCGCTTGCAATGCCCTGCTCGAAGTTGAGAGCGAACTGACCAAGTTCGATACCGCGTTTGGCGACGGTGATTGTGGGGAAACCTTCTCTCGCGGTGCCAGGTGTACGTACGTACGTTTATGGCCTCTTACTTCTTCCTCATGACCGCCTTCGGTGACTGCACGTTACCTAGCAATTCTCTCTGGCCTCGACACAGGTATGCTGAATGTTCATACTTCACGTCCGGCCGCGTGTTTGGAGGGGATTGGCGAGCTTGTGGAAGAGACTATGGGAGGAACAATCGGAGCACGTGGGTTGTCCACTGTCCTCATCGCGTGTATGTTTGCCTAACGGGTTGCAGTCTTTTCCATCTTCTTTGCAGCCTGGTCCACAGCTACACGCACCGCTCCGTCGATGGATCCCGCATTGGCGCAGGAGACTGCTCTTCGCAAGGCACTTACTGCTCTCAGCACACATACCCCTGCCCGACCAGGTGATCGCACCATCATCGATGCGCTGGTACCTCTATGCGCTCCAGAAGTGCCACAAATTGTTAGTAGGAGCAAGCATGAGCTTCTCGAATATACGGCCCGTGTGGTGAAGCAGGCTGCAGAGTCTACGCGCCACATGCGTCCCCGCTTTGGACGTGCGGTGTATGTCGACAGAGGTGGAGAGAACGAAGACTTCGTTGCGAGGGAGGAATTTCCTGACCCCGGGGCTTGGGGTCTTGCAGCTCTTGTGGACGGGTTTGTGAGGGGCGTACAGGGCACGTAGTCAAGTTATGCTGAGCGGCGCACGGTAGGCGCTTGATGCAAGGTGGTCGGGCCCGAGTTGAATTGTACCCATGTTCAATGACTACATATATCCTATGTATTTGTTCCCTGTTGTATCGAACCCATGGGTGTCACTTCTGACGACATACCTGGGGTAAATGCTTCAGTGAATTATCTTGACGCGTGTGGACCGATGCAAAGCTGCTAGGGGAACGCATAAAGGAACTGAATCAGGGTTCAATTAGTCTCGACCAGAAAACTTGCGTCTGAGCTACCTTGCCTGTTCGCCAGGGGCATTCTTGAGTCGTCCAAGCTTTGAAACGGATTCAGCCGTGTCGACAATAGCGTGTTACGTATTACAATGAAAAATATCTGCCCCGATGCATGGCAACAGCTCTGACCACGCGATCTGATACCTTTTCACTTCTGTAACATATCGACTGTTCAAAGATGGGCAGAAAAAGTGAGTCTCTGTTAATGCACGGAACCCTAGTTAAAACCACTCGCCAGAATCGCATAAATCAGCTGTACCTCATCGAAGCAGTGAGTCATGCCTCTGCACACATGATCAAGAGCAAGACAGCTACACTGTGCCATGCAGAGTTGAAAAAGGATCCCGGCGTTCCAAAACTTCCTGACCTCAAACTTCGAAATGCGGAAAAGCACAAAGTATGGTGTACTGGAGAATGTAAATGGGTAGACCGCTCATCCCCTTTCCAAAGACGTCACCTCCAACTCGTCTCGATCCTGACGTCGTGATGGCTTCTGAACCAACACTAACTTCGCTCGCGAAGCTTGCCACTGAGGTGGCACGGGACTCAGGTAACCAACCTAACAGCTCTGGACCGTCACAAAGGACCAAGGAGCAAATCAGGAGACACTATGTGCGCGCGCTCCACAAAGTAGTGGACGAAAGCGACATAATTATCCTCGTCCTTGATGCCCGCGACCCAGAAGGTTGCAGGAGTCAGCTTGTGGAAGAAGAGGTTAGAAGACGCGAAAACGAAGGCAAAAAACTGGTTTTTGTGCTGAACAAGATAGGTAAAAAATTGACAATCCACTCTCTCCTCCCGATTTCAATCACTCGATAGATCTCGTCCCTCGGGAAAATGCCCAACAGTGGTTGCGATATCTGCGGCACTCCACTCCTACCCTTCCTTTCCGATCTGCCTTGTCTAACCAGAGGTCCAACTTATCCTCTGCTACAGCCCCGGCTCTTCTACGACTTCTCAAGTCCTACAAACCGGCAGCACAGAGTGTCACGGTCGGTGTAGTTGGGTTCCCCAACGTCGGTAAAAGCAGCCTTATAAACTCGCTTAAACGATCCAAAGTCAGTCGTTTGCGCATGAACTGTACCATTTTCTTTTGAGCAGTGGTCTTGTTTTGTCAGGTCTGTGCAGTTGCTGCGCAGGCTGGTCATACGAAAGAGATTCAAACTGTGCAGCTCGAGCGTGGCATGAAGATCATCGACTCACCTGGTGTCATATTTGACGAAGATGACCATGAGAGCAGTTCAAGTCAGCGGCAGAAGGGTAGCGTATTACTTCGTAACGTGGTCAAAGTGGAGGATATCGAAGATCCCATTGCCGTTGGTAGGTGACTATTTACCACCACATGTTTGTTCATGAGCCGATTTGGCGTGACTACAGTGGAGGAAATCCTTGAGCGTACTGAACACGAAGTATTGCGGAAAATCTATAACCTCCCCCAGTTTTCATCCACGCTGGAATTCCTGACCATGCATGCCTTAAGCAGCGGGCGACTACTCAAGGTTGGTATGACATCGGCTATATGGCTGCCTTGAAACTCACGTATGAATAGGGTGGAACGCCCGATGTCCTAGCGGCGGCTCGACAAGTACTGATGGACTGGAATCACCAGAAAATTCCGTACTTTTCTATTCCACCCACTGCCCACCCGTCATCTGTACCCTCGACGATCCCAAGTGCTGGAGATGGAGTAATAGCTCCCGGGGCCGAGAACGTTGGGCAGGTAAAAATCGTGACAGGATTCTCGAAGCCATTCGAGTTATCGGGCCTTTTTGAGGCGGCAGATGCAGGTGCCTTTGATAGCCAACCAAACGCAGGAGAAGTGAATATGGAGGAGACTTCGACGGTCCCTGAATACCCTGAGGGATCTGAAATGGTGGTTGAGGAAGCTGCTCATCTACCGCGGAAGAGGAGGCGTTCCCCGTCTCCAGCAAGTGAACAACCTTCGCAAGGTCAAACCCAAGTGCTCTCTGCAGCCACAACACATACTCCAAAGCGGTTTAGACGAGCCAAGGATCTTTCCGCATATGAAGAAGCTGCCGCGCGCAGTCATCCTCTAAACAGGAAGACGTTGAAAAGAGATGCAAAGAGGGCTAGAAGAGCAGCAGCCAGGTCTCGGAACGCTGTTGCACAAGAGTCGGGTATGGAAGTTGATGATCTAGGTAACACATTTATTGCTGGTGTTGGAACATGACGTGCGCGGGGTGTATATTGTTCACAGTTTTGTTTTAACTGGGATGCACACGAAAGTTCCGCACCATCTAGCCATATCACCGCCGAAGTAAACTCCACAGTGTGCTATTTTGCAAGCGACCAGCCAAACACAACGCTGCGACCGGTCGCCCGACGTGTCCCTATGTGAGGTTGTGCATTTGCATTTCAAATTCGCTGGTATGCTTGATACTACTACTGAAAACCTGGGACTCGCTGGAGTAATTTGAAAGGTAGGACCAATCGATGCTTAATTTTCGCAGCCGCACTTGGATTTTAGTTGTTCCGGAAGTGCAGTTGACGCCTACCAGTAGTGACGGTACTCCCGGTTTTAGAACCAGCATCGATGACAACTTCTATAGTGACCCAGTCTTAGTCAATGTCTAGGTAAGTCAACACTTGGCGTCCGACGAGCAAACGAAAAGTACTAGAATACAATTTGTTGTTGAGCCGTGACTTGGAGAGCCTCAGAAAATTCCGCTTTCTTTTCGAACAGCTCCTCGATTTCTTCTAGGCTTTTCTCCTTCGTTTCGGGCATGAATAAATAACAGATGACACTTGTGAAAAATGTCGCAGAACAAAACAAGAAATATGGCCCGCTTGGGGAGGCACGGAGGAACATGGGAGCAGTGAGGGTGACGGCGAAGTTCACCATCCAGTTGGCGAGCTGGGCGCCCGCATCAGATTAGTCTGGACCCATGTACGTGAACATACGACCCACCTGCTGTATAGCGCACGCCTTTGCACGGAGACGCGTTGGCATAATCTCACAGGCGTATATTTTGACGACCTGCTTGCCAGATTGAAAGAATAATCTGTAACTGATGAAAGGACGCTTACCACAGCCCAGGACCAAGCAAAGTTTCCGATGAATAGGTAAATCAAGGCGATGACGGCCCATTGCGGAGCTTTCCCATTGATACGAACCTCGCCGTTAACTTTTTCACCGTAAGTAGCATAGAGAGCGCCGATGCCCAAGTAACAGAGTGACATTGCAAGACCACCACCGACGAGAGGGATTTTACGGCCCCATTTGTCCACCCACAATTGGGCCGGGATGGTACACAGTAAGTTCACGATGCCAGATACACCGGACGCGAGGAAGGATGCCCGCTGAGATGGGAAACCTGCTTGGGCGAACAGGATGGGTGCATAATACAATACAGTATCAACCTGCGCTGCGAGTGAGCGAGCGCAAAAATTAGAAGAATGTTCGTCTTACTCCAGACAACATCATGGCAGCCATGATGAAGATACCAAGGATGCTACGTTTGATATACCTCTTCGCGAACACCTCACGGAATGATGCTTGCTGCGTACTTTCCTCTTCAAGGCTTCCTTTGATGCTCAGGAGTTCCTCGTCGATATCCGCCGAGTCCCTATAACTTCGAAGTACCGACTTTGCTTCGTCAAAGTGGCCTCGTTGCACCAACCATCGCGGTGAGTGTGGTACGAAGAGCATCCCAAATGCAAGAATGGCCCCATGAGCCGCCTCGACAATAAAAGGAGTGCGCCAGGCGAGGCTGCTGTGAAGTCGTGACGAACCATACGCAATGAAAAACCCAGCGGCAATGCCCACGGTGATGAGCATCTGTAACATAGTCGCTACAGTGCCACGGATCCTGTGGGGTGCCAGTTCACAGAGGTATATGGTGACCACGGATATGCTCTGGCCTTGACCGACTCCAGTGATCAAACGGGCACAAAACAACATGGGATAGGAGGTCGCAGAGGCAGACAGGACAGCCCCAACGGAGAAAATGAGCCCGCCGGTCATGATGGCATACTTGCGAGAGAGGAGATCAGCGACGTAACCACTGCATAGGGATGATATCGAGGCTGAAAGTAGGATGCAAGAAACGAATATGCCTAGCGTTCCAGTTGAGGGGCGCCCCATAGACTTGTCCATCTGCGCCATCTGCGTGACGGCACCAATTGATCCTGCCACGGTACATGAGCAGGGACCATAGAGCTATCTACGATAGCGTTTACCTGTGTCCAAACCCCATAGCAGACCGGCAAGAGAAGTATGGACCGCGATGAGGTAAATTTTTACTGTGGCGGATATCATTGTAACTGAGAGTGCGACTACGGGGGGTAAAGGAGGTGTTTTCCTGGAGATACTGCACCTCATAGGTCACTGGTATTTCAATGATACGGTTGGAAGGCGCAGGGTTAGCAGTAGTTCATCTCAGGCGAAATCAGCGGCAACGATAAACTCTTACCATTACCAGGGAGAACCGAAGTGCCCCTTCGTAGAACACACCAGAGAGAAACAGGTGCGGATAGCAATGAAACTAAAGATCATTGCGTTCGAGAACACATGTACTGGCCTATCAAAAGTCGCAGAAGTAGATGAAAATGAGCATAGACGAGTCAGGAGTACGTCTGGCAAAAACCCCCTCGGCAGCAGCGAGACGATAGATAGCACCTCAAGGTGCGGGCTGGCCGATGAAGGCGAGAGACGTGTCCCATTTATTGCATTTGGTACTGTGAAGTGTCGGCCCTGTATCGCGTCCAGGGCTCGCCTTGTTATTGTTGTTTCGTACGAGTCAGGCTGCAGGCTACGCGTAGTATTATAGCCGAGGGGGAACGGTTGTCTTTTGTCGACCCTTTGGACCTCCTTGTGGAGGGCTAACTCAACATTGAGCCGACACAGACACTGCAGACTTACCCTACAGCCTCGGAAATATGGATAGCTACCTGTAACGGCGAAGAAAACCCGACCATTATCCTGTACATCGATTTCAACCCGCCGACGGGCGATTAGACAGCTAAAGCACCCGCAAGAGGACCATTTCCGAGTGCGTCTCGCGCTTGAATTGAACGAATCATTCTTGGCCTCGAAATGGTTCTGTAGCATCGTGGCGTAAGGAAGAACGCAGCGCGAAAACGTTATTGAGCTTCTTCTACGCCCAAAAAAAAGAAGAATTCCCCGCCGTTCTTTAGCCTAGGAGTAGTTGATTTCCAGGTTCCGGTTCTGACATGTATGACTGCCATGTCCTCCTGCTTACCTGTCTAGTCGGGTTGCAGTTTACTAGGAATCATATCTGACAAGTTTGCGAGGGATTTTCTTACTCTACAAGTGAGTGGGCGGCGGCCGGAACCATTCTCTAATCACGTCCGTAGTGTCGTCGCTTCTCGGTTCAAAGCAGCCTCGGGGGAACTTGCGTGGCTCTCTGTCTTGCGGACGATAAGTCCGTGCACCGAAAGTTATGAAACCTTGTGACTACGATCTGCGCAAGAGTCCACTTCGATTAAGACATCTTCACAGCGTTCGAGGGGATCCCAAACGAGTTTATCTACTTCACGCACGATATGCAGTGCATCACCGACCCGGGGCTCGTGCATACTCGAATTCTGGAAAGGAAACCAAGAACGCGTCAACTACTTCGAGATATGATCCAGTCAGGATATGACGTGGCTTCGACGTATCTCGGAGCATCACATCCACGATCAACGACAGGTGGTCGTGGTAGTGTGACATCCTTTGAATCGTACACTTTGAAGATCTAAATGGATAATTCCGCGTTCACCTTGTCTTCTATTAGCAACAATGCTTCTCCCTCCTCGGTCAAGTTCAACTTCCGTCTGCTACCCAAATACAATCCGCTACTTTACCACTCTCATTCAGATCCGGGCCTTATCGTATATTTATGAGTGGTCTAACACATCCGCCTCAACGAACAAGCGACTTCCATGGACCCGAAACACTGTAACGGAATGGAGATGTACTCGATCTGGAATATGCAGACCGGTCCGGCAGTGCTCCAAGTCCAAACCCAATCGGAGGTGAGCCATTTGCGTTAAAATTGTGTTACGGTTGAAATATAAATCTGATATGATGTTGAATTTGAGCCAAGCATAACTAGAAAGCTGTCGCACGACACTCCCAACTTGGGACCGGGAAATCGGTTGCTTGGCGCACGGATCACTTGATGGCGTTGGAGGCGACACGGACACGGAGGTGGTCTGCAGTCGAACACGAAACGTCTACTTGCATGCGGAATTTCATTACGAATGTCCAAGTCCCAAGACTGGGAATAGAATTCAATCTGGTGAAGACACCAGGAAGACATCGGTAACATCCAGGCGAGGGGCTGTCCAACACGAAAAGGACTGTGATAGGTGGTGAACAACCAAATACTGATTAGGTTCATGGGAACTTGGCACAAGAACGGTCAACACCTGGTTCCAAATTCCAAACTTCGATTCTTTGGTCTTCCTATCTGCGTCTCATTTTCAGACTTGAAGTCCATTGTGCGACTCGTGGAGCCTGTAGATATCATATCTATGTGATAGCCGATGTATACGTTCGAAGGCAATGACTGCGGGATGGAAATATATGGGATTTCCTGGTCATTCCTACCCACTGAGTTCTGTCGATGCTGAAGGGATACCTGGCATGCGCGCTGATAGGGCGGGAGTCCAACGTAGTCGTACACTGAACAGCACAGCTACCTCGCGTCATCCATATCATCCACCGTGAAAAGGCAAGTATGGTAAGGACAACTCCGGAAGTTATGGGTTCTTTCATACCAGTCAAAATCGCATACTTATCAACAGTCAGGATCACGTAACGCCTCTTGAGTTCCGTCGCCAGCTTGAGCTGCTCTATGAGCATGACGATCTTCGTTGAATTGCAACCCTCGGCCATGATTCGACAATCTTCACCCCGCCTTCAAGCCACATAGTGTTGAAGCGCCTTCAACTCGTTCACCGAACACGCGCACAACTCGACAACCTGTTGAACGGAGTAGAGCTACAGCTCAGGAGACACTGTTCACGTACAATCTGACTAACCTGGAGTGCTTGGGGGTGTTTATAAGATCGCCGTTATACGTTGTGGAACCCAACGACACTGAGTTGACGAGTTGTAAGACTTGAGAGGTCACCACGCTAGCTTGCTCAGTAGCAGAAAGCAGATTGAATTGTGTCGGCCGGAAGATGCAGAACGCAAAGGAAAGGGCAGTAGGTGACACAGATAAGTATCACGACCGTTGTTTGGCATTGTACCGGGAGTCGAGGTGGGATCGTGGACAACATGGACGGAGGTGCGTGCACGCAGCGTCTCCTACTCTGCTCATTCGTGTGTAGAGGCCACTCTACGTTCCACAGCCCTCCCCGCAACTGTAGAACCCGTCAGGGTGCACGGCACTGTCGACAGTTCGAGTGAATACTGGATTCTCAAAACTCGTCAAAGCTGAAGTGCTGACGCCGACTCTGTCGTCGTGCTAGGGAGCACTAGCCGTGCTCCCCGAGCTTCCTGGACGTGCAAATCTGTATCCAGGTCGAAGTGTAGGTCGACGGACAAGCGTGACGGTAGCATACTTCGCTCTGCGCTGACTTGGGAGATTAGGACAGCTGCCGGACGCGACAGAGAATAGTCAAACTTCTCGAATCTGGCGTGTTGCCAGTGTGTCTCAGTGACCTCACCCTGAATCGGCCCCTGCGAGTCGGAGACATCTTTCCTCCGACTCGCTTTCCAAAGCCGGCCTAAAACGCTCAGGGTCCAGGGACCAGCCATCATCTCAACTCCCCATTTCGGCCTTTCGCCACTTTGAAAACGTCCTACAATTCGTGCCCTACTCCACTGTAAGAACGCTGATTAGGCCCGAGCTCCATGATAGAACACGGAAATGTTGTCAGAGCATGTTTAACTCTATTGCGGCGTGTTGTCGCATGACTTGAGCTGTTCCTCGACTTGGCAGTTGTATATTGCCGCTATTATGGATGCGGTCGGTCTATGTTATGGTCCGGTGTTTCCAACGCCACGCGTTCTGCATAACCTCATCACCCCCGATCTGCCCAGACTCGCGCGTTATTTGGGTACACGGTGCGCAGTGGCAGCTCACTTGAATGAAGATAACCCTGTTCGTCACGTCGAAAGGCAGGTTTGTTGGTCTTTCACGTGTGTCTACTGAAACAACCTCGCAGCAGTCTTTCCCATCGTTTGCTGCATTCATCGATTGGCCGAACCCGCCAATTGTGGGTAGCTCAAAATATTGACATTGAGCTGCTGCCTGTTACGGCGCCTCATTTGCATCCGTGCTAAGATCTACTGAGCAAGCACACTCACTGCCTTTTTCTTACTTTGAGTGTAAATCCGCTTCGACGTTAGTCCGTTACTCGCGACCTAACCGACCCCCTCCTCATGTCGTTTAGCGATCCGTTGACTTTGCTATCGCTTGTTCTTTTCCTGCATGAATCAATATCAATTTCCAACATACGCTCATGAATCTCAGGAAGTTTTCCTTGCAGAAGGCCATTATGAAGATACGAGGCATCGCACATGGTCACGCGGTCACTTCCAGGGAACCCGGGTTTATCAGGCACCCCAGCAACAGTGTAACGTCCAAGACCAGTTCATTCGAACTGCCCCCAGTCACCTCTTTTCCGCTCACACCCCAGGCCTAGCTGGAATGTCGAGTGTAAACATGACAGACGTCGCGGTTCTTGGCCAGCCGGTTACGTTTCCGTTCAGCAAAAAGACGGCCAAAAATAAGCTCATGAAAAGTGCTATGTCCGAACGCCTTGCTACCTTTTCGTCCTACGACCCCAGAATGCGAGGTCAACCTACAGAAGAACTTATTAGACTCTACGAGACCTGGGGAACAGGTGGGATTGGTGCGGCATTAGTTTCCCTATATGTTTTACGCAGTATAGGAGGGGAACGTTGACATGAGATGCCCACAGGTATCATCGTCACCGGCAATATTCAGGTAAAGAAAGATCATCTAGAAGCTACAGGTAACAGAAATTCCCTGCACATTTGTGTATTCTCCATACGTATCTTAATTTTCGACAGGGAATGCAATCATTGACAGAGAACTCCCCTCTGATTACCTCGACGACTATCGCGTACTCGCTAGTGCAGCTAAAGCGTACGGGAGTCTTGTTCTCGGACAGCTCAGTCACCCCGGTCGACAGGTCCCTATCACGATCCAGTCCTCTCCTGAGTCTTCCTCAGACATTGAGCATCCGTCCGTAGCGGGTGTATTGTTTGCCCGGCCAACACCGCTGACGAGCGCAGGGATTCGTGATATCGTGCAACGTTTTACATATGCTGCACTAGTCCTGTACAAAGCGGGATTCGATGGTGTGCAGGTGAATAATCTTTTTCTTCAAAGTCCCGATTATTCAACGTTGGTTTACCTGATGTCTATATCACGCAGCTTCACGCAGCCCATGGTTACCTCTTCCATCAATTCCTCTCCCCCCGGACTAATAATCGCACGGATGACTACGGTGGTTCCCTTCTAAACCGTGCCCGCTTCCTACTGGAAACAATTGCTGAGATCAAGAGCGCTGTCAATGATTCGTCATTTATGATTTCAGTCAAGCTCAACTGTCAGGATTTTTTGTATCCCAACAATGGTGTTTCCGAGCAGGAATCCATTACATTGGCAAAGATGCTTGAATGTTTAGGGGTTGATCTCGTGGAGGTTAGCGGGGGGACGTATGAATTACAAGTCTCTGGAAAATCCGATAATGTCCGTCTCGTTTTCTTCCTTGTATGGACTGTTCTTTTAACTCGTCGGATGGGATCTGCTTTCTATGTCATATTTTTTTTTACCGCAGAGTCCCTCGCGAGAGGCCTACTTCATTGACTTCGCAGACCGCCTACGTCCAAACCTCTCTTGGAGTAAGGTCTGCGTGACAGGGGGTTTCCGCAGCGCTTCTGCCATGGCAGATGCTGTCCGACGTAATTCCACAGATGGTATGTGCAAGGCTTTACGTCCGACTTCGAAAGTGTAGGCGCATTAACGCGTAAGCTTTTCCTTCCATCAGTCATCGGCCTAGCACGCCCGCTTACGGCGGAGCCGTTGCTTGTAACGGAAATATTGCGAGGGGACAAACTACATGCCAAAAAGAACAGGTTTCCTCACAGTCAAACGTTTCATGTGCGTGATTTCCCCATTCCCACTTACTGCCTTCGCCACAAGGGACAAGAATTCCTCTTTCTAAGCTCATTCATTTACTCGGCGGTAACCCCAATCCACCAGATCACCGCAGCAGCGACACAGATAGCCGAGATAGGCAACGGATACGACATCACCGACTTCAGCAATCCGTTTAACGTATCCCGGTTCATCGCAAAACTGCAGCAGGAACTACCTACAGCAATGTCGGAGACAGTATCCTCTGAAAAAGCCGAGTCCCCAGGGGCTCATCTTCGCTGACTTGAATCTGTTTGCGCACATTGTTTCCTTTGACGACGCTTGTACGAGTAGATAGTGGATACCCTGGAATATTCTAATCGACGCCATATTTGTGCGCCAAAATCGCGCGCATGTATTGAACTACTCTCGGTACATCGTTATTTCCGGACTGTCCAAGACGGTCATTAAAGGCTAGGAACAGGACCCGGGCACAGTGCCATCATACTGAGCTGCATACTGTTAGCGTGCGAGACATAAAACCTATCAACATATTTCGCGGCATCCTGGCATGCATCTAAGTTGGAGGCCTCAAAAAAAAGGGAGATTGGCAAACCAACCTTGAGCAGGTCACCACACTTCCCCCTATCGATTGGACCCTCCCTTCTCCCGTCCAACTCTATAAGCCTCCATTCAACGTTATCTGCTGTTTCCCCCGGCTCGACTACACGTTCTCCGTCGTATTCTCCCTCACGCTCGTGTGCTCGCGCACTTGCGGCTGGGGCGCGCACGAACACGGTGAAGTGCAAAGTCGTGTGCATATCCGCCGTAGATGCATCAGTTTGCCCGGCCATCGCTGCGGATGAGTGAATTGATGCGAAAAGTGGCGTCGTAGCGAGAAGTGTGGAGCATTCCACGGGTGTTTTCCCTGCAAAAAATTCAGTCACAGACAGGATCAACATGCGGTGTACACCAGGAGGGGGTGACGTGATTGATATGGGTCGGAAATAGCGGCTACATGTGTACTTGGCCAGTAACACGCCAGGCGCACAGGAGGGGCATACATAAAGGACGAGCTCGAGAACTGGAAGCAAGAGACGTTCCAAGTGGGCAGTGAGGCACTTCTCACCTTTACATTCATCTATGAACTTGGCAAGGGGCGACTCGGGGAGTAGGGTCACGTCCGACTAAACGATGGGGAGAGTGTGAGGAATGGCTCCGGTATTGTACGATGGTAGGAGTAGTACGGACATTGGAAAGAGCATGAATTAATGCCATGGTTCCGCATGCGTTCGAGATCTGATTTCCAGTTACGTCAAAATGGTACACCAGAGTCAGCATCACTGTGCAACCCTCGCAGACCAACCTGCCGCTGCCGCGCTCGCAACAGGCGCAGAACTCAAGTGAGGTCTGAGGGAGATAGACATACCGTCTGCTTCATCCAAAACACGGTTGGATCGACCGGCTGTTGACCTGCTTCCCTGATCTTGGCATCTTCCTCCCTAGCCTTGGTCTCGATGGTTTCCGTACAAGGGAAACAGAGGCAAACTGCTTTGACGCCAGGTGTGACCATCGCGAGAAGCTGTTCCACGTCCCACATGCAAAATTTGGTATTCCAAAGGCGTTGCCATCACAGAGAGGTAAGGTTGAAAATAGTCGTGGGAGTCAGTCAGCGACTCGTGGATGCTGTGGATTAGGTACAAGTATAGGCGGGATTTGGAATGGCTGGCTGGTGCCGCTCGCGCCCAAATGATTACCCCTGACCTCGCAGCTTCCGGGGCATCGGACGTCCAACCCAGAGCCTCACACGGATGGGGGGAGCAGGGAAAATTAACTCACCGCATCGTCGAGGCCAAAGACGTCTTCAAAGTGTGCCTGAGACTTGTTGAGTCCGGCCGCATACGCCCACTACCAAATTCCGATTCACACCGTCCACACCAGCGTGGCAGCAGGCGGCGATAAAGTCATCAACCGCGGCGATGATACAAAAGAACGGACCGATACGTGGTCCCATGTAATGCAGTTAAGACTATTGCTAGTCGGCCTTTGAGACGATGTACTTACGTCGTTAAAAACCTGAGACGAGGATCGCAAAACGAGAACGCGGTTAGTAGCCGATTCGGATGATCGATACAAACCACTACTGACCTCTGGATTACTCTCCAATGGTATCCATCTGTCTGATTCCTCTGTCATGATGGTAAAGTGCAGATCGATGTGCCAACTCCCAGCAGCAAATTACTTTGTGGGCGTCGGCCGGTGACGTCTGTCGTTTACATATATGGAAACTCAAAAATGCACGGAAACGTTTGATCAGATTGGCCTGCAGGCTTGGCTGGTACTGTCGAGGAATTCAAATGGATCCGAGAATCGGAAATCGACCGGCCGCGGAACTTCGCACTTGTCTGTCATGAAAAAAGCGACGTTTGGTCTGGAGTAACTGCCATGATCAGGCAGATCCGTATATGAGTGCTGGAAGCAGGGTCTGACAATGACGGCCGATCTACGCTGTCCAAAAATCACATGCACACGCGATGCTCCCCACCGGAAGACGGACTTTGCTTGGGTCCGGTCATGTTTTTCTCGCTTGAAGGTGAAATAGTGGCTGTCATGGAGCGCGTTACTAACGCGAGTAAGGCGAAGCTAGCTTGGTCATTTCTTGCACCTGTGTCTCACTTCGTCGCGTTCATCCGGCATAAGAGTCTTCCTCAGGCCCCCCGTGGCTTACGAATTTGACTGTTTCTGATGTCATGAAAGCCCTTGATGCGGCTAACCGGTCCACGTTTCTGCTTTGCCCGATATGAGATACCCCATACCCACCATCCAAGGTGTTAGGGGGTGGGGGGCATGCCCTCGTGTACGGGCGCTACTACCTGAGGTGCGGACGAATCGAGCAACCTGGGTACTACGACCGAAATACATAATGAAAGAGCTCGAGATTAAAGTGGTATGACTTTGATATCTTATCTCTCTCCACCAGAGGAGGGGTCGATTAGCCTGCTAGGAAAGCGTGTTAGATCGAATTCGAGTTGGTGTGAAGACCATGGAGAGAGATAAAGCGGAATGATGAGAATTGTATCCGAAATCACGGGGAGAGCTTGCATGCGACTGACGATAGAAAAAGTTTCCGAAAGACGGGGGTAGTAAATCAGCACGAGGCTACCCTCCCAGTTGGGTGGGCGGCAGGTGATACGCTGATGATACGTGGGATGATCGATGAGGCCTCTGAGGGCGCGATACCGGAACTGCGTAAAGACATAACAAAAATAACTACTGGCCGAAGTCGGCTGGTTGCAAGGTGGACCCCAGCTTCCGGGCACGGCGTTTGTTGATAGGAAAGTGCAGACGTTTGGCGGTGCACGCGGGACAGACGAGACCGCGAACCCAGGGCCGTCCACATAGCAATGCAATATAAATAAATATTTTATTCGAAATGAACACTCGCACCGCGGTGATTTCATTGGGTCCATCAAGCCTTTCTGCAGAGACCTTCTCATTCCGACATGGAATTAATAAATCGCGTTCTCCGGGCGCGCATGCAATAGGAACCTACACGCTCGCCGGGTATATATACCCCCAGTCCATTGTGCAACGTTCCCTGACAGACCAGGAAACGCAGGTCACCACCCCATAGCCATGGCCTACGAGAAGAACGCCAACTTTCGTCTGAGAATAACTAGAGACATCTTCCGTCTCCTCATCGCGCCCCCCCTCGTACTCTCCCTCATTGCACATGTTGCACACATTCGCTTAGGCTGGTGGTCACCACTAGCTTACCTCTCGTCCATCGTCTTCGCGACCATCGCTAGGGTACAGTATGCGGACATGATCCACCGGAGAGAGGCCAAGCAACTAGGAGCTAGACTCATCCCTCGAGTAGTTGGAAAGTGGCCTGGAAACATAGACGTCATGCTCAAGCTTCAGAAGGGCTTGTCAAGTGGTTACATTTATCAGGCGTATCTGGAGCTCTTTGAAGAGTATCAGTGTACCACTCTAAATACGCGCTTCCTCTGGACGGATAACGTAAGTGCATGTTACCATTCCCCCCATCGTGGGACGGCTGCTCATGGTTCCGTAGATCATCTCAATGGACCAGGAACATTGCAAGTATGTCCTTGCAACTGGATTCAACCACTTTTGGAGAGGAACAGCCCAGAAGGAGCGTCTGTAGGTTCATCTCAACTCCGTCATTTGCGTGGATCACTTCATTTCCTTACAGCGAAACTTTCCTCGGAGACGGCATTTTCAACCGTGACGACGAGGTATGGAAAGAGTTCTAATATTTTCCCAACTTATCTCACATGATCACGTGTGCAGGCCTGGAAAGCGGTATGCCTGGTGCTTGCTAACTCATCACGGTCTAACCTGGGTTGACAAACCTAGCACCGCACCCTTGCCCGTCCATTTTTCACCCGCGATCGCGCATCCGACTTTGAATTATTCGAACGGTATACAGCTCGCACATTTGCAATCCTCTCCGAAAAAGCCGCGCTAAACGAGCCTATCGACGTTCAGGATCTTTTCGCACGTTTCACTATCGATGCTGCTTCAGAGTCCCTCTTTGGAAAAAACCTCGACACGCTTTCAGGTCGCCTTCCCCGTCCTGGCTCCTCCATGCCATTCGAGCGTGGATCCGTGACAGACGACGCGTGGGGGACATTTGTCAGGGCCTTTGAGACACTGCAGCGTATCAACACTCTCCGTGCTCGAACAGGTCTCATTTGGCCCCTATTTGAACTGTTCGATGACAAGACAATACCATATGTCGACACCATTAGGCACTGGACTGATCCGCTCGTGCAGCAAACTTTGGACGCCAAGGCCGCTGCAAAACGTGCAGGCGTCGAAAGGAATGTCGATGAAAAGACCTTCTTACAGCATCTCGCTGATAGTACAGAAGGTTGGGTGTTTCCCTGCTATAACCTGTAACCTGCAATGATGTCGTCTGCAGACGTTGGAAAGATCCGGGACCAACTTCTTAACATACTGCTTGCAGCGAGAGACACAGTACGTCGTCCCGTGATGTGGTCGCTCTGGGAGGCTGACTTGCAAGTTCAGACGGCGTGTCTGCTGACGTATGTAACTTATTTCCTCGCCGTTCACCCGGACGTGGCGGAAAAGCTTCGACAAGAGGTTGCACATGTTTGCGGTGATCGACCCCCGACCTACGAAAAGATTAAGAAATTGAAATACAGTGAGCACCACACCTACGAGCCCTGTGCGCGCCTACCCTAGCTCACCTTTCCACGTCCAGTGAAAGCTGTTATCGACGAGACGCTGCGCCTTTTCCCCCCCGTCCCGCTCAACCAAAGACAAAGTCGACCTGCTTCCTGCACGCTGCCTGCACCAGATGCCACGTTCCCTGTTGATTCTCACCGACCTTTGTACATGCCCAAGAGCACGACGTTCTTCTATTCTACGCTGTTGGTTCAACGAAACAAAGCACTCTGGGGTCCAGACGCAGACGAGTTTGACCCGGATCGGTGGATTGACCCAGAGAGACTTTCGAGGTATACCTCCAACCCAACGATGTTTACGCCCTTCAGTGCGGGACCCCGAATTGTGAGTATTCCCCTATCTTTTATCTGCAGCCTTTCTTTTTGGTGGCTTTCCCACTTTTATTATTCACTACTGGTTCCGTGATGGGCTGGATTGCTGACTGAAACTCTCTTCACGCTTTCATCTCTATCTTTCCTGGAATCGCGCCCACTTCCCCATCGAAACACTTTCCTTGATACCGACACTGGATTTTGGTCACGCGGCACACCACCGTCACGATGAAATCAACCTTGCATCGTGACGGGATACCGTGCAACATCTGGCTGATTTACACTGCCAACACGTGTGCTGTCACGTCCACCACCTCTCGATCTGGTGCATTGGGCGTCTACAGTGTATAGGCCAAAACTACGCGTACAACGAAGCCTCTTACTTCCTTGTCCGGCTCATGCAGAATTTCTGTACATTCACACTAGCACCTGATGCCCAGCCACCGTCGTCACTTCCCCCAGCGGAATGGAAGGCTGGGCGCGGGCGCATGGCTTTTGAGAGGATACGACCAGAAGCAGCGATGACACTGTTCGTCAAGGTACGTTTCATCTTTGGCATTGGACATCTTCGATCCATGCCCGTGGAAGTTAACGAAGGTGCTGATAAGTTGATGGCTCTAGGGTGGGTTGTGGGTGCGACTTGGGAGGGCGGTTCCTTCGGAGGAAGCATAATCGCTTCCTCCAAGTGTTGCGTGTTTTTTTTTACGGAGTGCTGGCCATTCCGTGGACAGCTAGGTACACTTGAATTTAAGGCGTTCAGCAACGCCCGGCAAAATTGCTTTCCGATTTGGCGACTTTACTTGCGATAGTTTTATACTATGGGTGTAGGTGTATGTAGGCTGGCGTCTCTGCGGGAAAGTCTTGCATTGCTGTAGTATTACACGTCATCATTTTGTGTGGACTCTTAATTGTCAGAACTGAGTGCTTTCGCGTCAAATGAATCTCCCTCGTCGAGTCTTCCCCGATGACGCCCGGATCAGGGGCTCCGTTCAACCAACTTAGGAAATATTTTCACACGGGTGTCAAGCGTGAACTTTCTTTTTCGTCGCGGCCCACTGCCTCAAACGACCAGGCCACTACGACTCATCGACACTCGACGACACCGAAAGGGTGAAAAAAAATTGGGAAGCTTCCGTTCCCACCTTTCAAAGCGTTAAAAAATGTAAGTTGAAGTCGTCTCATCGCCACCATCTATCGCCTGACGGATCTTCAGTATGGCACCGTTCACGAAACCAGAGGCTGCGCTGAAGCAAGCAGAGGGCCTAGTATCAGTGGGACAGGCGCATGCTGCGCTCCAGTCTCTGACAGAAATGTTCAGTTCCAAAAAGTTTCGCACAGCCTCTTTAGCTGTCCTCGAACCGATCCTACTGCGTTTTATCGAGCTCTGCGTCGACTTGCGTAAGGGCCGTACAGCAAAGGAAGGACTCATGCAGTACAAGAATATAGCCCAAAATTCAAACGTAGGATCAATCGAGATCGTCATTCAGAAGTTCTTGCAGCTTGCCGACGCCAAAGTCCAAGAAGCACAGGAAAAGGCCGATAAAGCCGTCGCCGTAGATGTGGACGATCTCGAGGCGAGCGAAACGCCTGAGAGCATCTTGCTGGGAGCAGTGAGCGGAGACCAGAGCAAGGACCGGACGGATAGGGCACTCGTTACCCCCTGGCTCAAATTCTTATGGGAGAGTTATCGCACGTCGCTGGAAACACTCAAGAACAATGCGCGACTAGAGGCCATATACCAGGTTTGTTTTCTCCACGTAAATTGGTAATTTTCTAAGGCATTGCACGGCTTTCGTCATTATAGCAAGTCGCTCAGCAGGCTTTTCGTTTCTGCTTGAAGTATCAACGAAAGGTGGAGTTTCGCAGGTTATGTGAGACCTTGCGACTTCACCTTGCCAATGTAGCAAAATACGCACATCAAACCCATGCGATCAACTTATCTGAGCCCGAGACCTTACAACACCATCTCGATACGCGGTTCGCTCAGCTCAACACCTCAGTAGAGCTTGAGCTGTGGCAGGAAGCGTTTCGTTCCGTCGAAGATATACATAACCTCCTCACAATGGCTAAAAAGACCCCTCGCCCGGCCATGATGGCCAATTACTACCAGCACCTTACAAAGATATTTCTCATGAGTGGTAATTCACTCTACCATGCAGCGGCCTGGGGAAGGTACTATGCGATCGTTACAAGCATAGGCGGTAAGTCGAATGAAGAGATGAGTCGTCTGGCGGGTCAGGTGCTTGTTAGTGCCCTGGCAGTACCCGTCGGCCAACAATCTGAAGGAGAGGGAAGAGGCAAGACCACAAGACTTGCCGCTCTTCTTGGCCTTACGAAGGCACCAACACGCGCGGGTTTACTTAAAGACGCTGTACGTTTTTTCTTAACATGCAATTCAACGATACTTAACTGCCGCTAGCTTTCCCGTGACGTCCTGCGATTATCTCCAGAACCTATTAAAACCTTATACAATCTCCTTGAAGTTTCTTTCGATCCACTCACGCTATGCGCTTCTACTGCACCGATGCTTGCCACACTTTGTGCTAGTGATACTCCGTATGCTGGCTACCGTCCCCTTCTCACGCGCGCACTTCTTTCACGACTTCTCGCCCAACTATCACAGATCTACTCTACCCTCCAACTCAGCGCTCTCGTTGACCTCGTCAAGCCCTTGGATGGCTTTGGCGCTGAACAAATCGAGGCGTACCTCATGGGTTGTGCACGCCGGTGCGAGCTCCGTGTACGTGTAGACCATGCGAGTGGGACCATTGCCTTTGCCGACGAGGCGTTCACACACGTGGATGACTCCTCCCCAGTGTTAACCTCTGCTCAAGAAGCGGCGGTTCAGCCTTCAGCCGGCGATGTGGTGCGTACGCGCCTCAGCACCCTGGCTTATTCACTCCACGATGCGCTACGGGTGATCGAATCGCCTCCAGAGACGGACATGGAGGCTTTGCAGAACGCGAAGTTTGGGGAGTTGGTTGCAGCCGCAAATGCAGAACGCCACGCGCTGGCGTTGCGCAGGGCGATTGTAGCTCGTCGGCGCGAGTTGTTGTCCGAGTTGTCCGTACGCAAAGAGAAAGAAGAGGCCAGCAGACGCGCGGAAATGTCACGCGTTAAGAAAGAGATGGACGAGCGGAAAGAGAAGGAAGAGGCACGCAGAAGAGAGCTCGAGCGGGCGCGGAAAGAGATAGAATCAATTCGTACGGAGGAGACGAAAAAACTGGCGCAGGACTTGATCAAGCGCAGTGGGTTGAAGGTGTCTGTCGACGTGAGTGATGATATATCGAATTGTGTATTCTCATCTAAAGTTGACCGTGTCTTCCGAAGGACATGGAAGATCTCAGCAAGGACCGACTCATGCGCCTGCAGGTCGAGCAGATAGAGAAGGAGAAACGGGACATGAGCGAACGTCTCCGCGTCGTTGCGAAGCGTGTCGATCATATCGAGCGTGCCTACCGGAAGGAAGAGAGACCCCTTCTTGCACAAGACTATGCCGAGCAACAGGCCGTGGACTTGGCCACCTTCGAAGCACTTCAGAAAGCGCGTATCGAGAACAGCTTGGCAGCCCATGCTGAAGCTTTAGCGGCCAAGAAACGTCTGTCGCGGATGCTGTCCGACTTTAGTTCGTACAAGTCTACGATCATGGCGGCACGCCAGGAACAATATCAGAAGAAACTGGTGGTGGCACAAGAGAAAATTCAAGCAGAGAAGGAAAAGAGAATCAGTGCTTTTATTGCCGAGAAAGAGGCTGAGAGACTCGCTCGGGAGGAAGCAGAGGCAGCGGCGAGAGCTGCGGAAGAAGAACGTCAACGGCAAGAGGCTGGTGCGTATAGGTCCCTACTTTTCTTAAATCCTAATCTCATCTACGCATAGAGCTGCGGGCAAAAGAAGAGGCAGAGGCAGCCAGGAAGCGTGAGGAAGAGGAGAGGGCTGCCGCCGCCCGTAGGGAACGTGAGCTAGAGCGCCAAGCCATCATCGAGGAGGCGAAAAGGAAGGCTCAACGCGAGCAAGAAGCAGAGGAGCGTAGAGCCCAGCGACGTATTCCCGAGAAGCAGCCTCCGGTTGCGGCGGCGACGCCTTGGAGACGCTCAGCTGCACCACCAAACCCTCCTATATCATCCCGTACCACGCCTCCACGTGCAGAGAGTCCGGCTCCGGGTGCGGCTGCGGCAACTCCTCAGAAGTACAGACCTGGAATGTTTAACGCTCAACGAACGGAACGATCAGAAACTTCTGTACCTGCTTCCACTCTGGTGTCTGCTACGGCCTCCAAGATCAGACCTGGCGAGGCGGGTGGCGCTTCCGGTGGTTGGCGGCAGCGAGAGGCGGAGAAAGCTGCTCTAGCTTCGTCGAGACCAACCGCGTCTCCAGCGACCAACAGTGTCTCGTTACCTGGGTCCAAGGATGACGATGGCTTTGAACCAGCTACTAGGGTCTGGCGATCGAGGCGGCAACAGGCTCAGTCGTGATTCAGCGTGTTGTCGTTTCTCTGGCTATTACGTAACGCACTTCCCTCTCCAATACCATACCATTTGCATGTTGTGCCAGTACAAGGTGCTATTCTATGCTTGTCCATGAGTAGTCCATGTGAGATAGTACGATCTAGCAGGAACACTTGATCTAGGCGTCACCTTCTTCGCGAGCCGCTTGTAACATCATTTCTGTTGTGACTGGGACCGAGGGCTTTAGTGTATCTGACTTTCTCGTAGGTCGACACTTACCACCCCATATTGATTTCTGCAGAGACGACATCATATCACTTTCATCTTCAGGTTCAGGGGAACTGGGAACGCTCCCTCCTATCACTCGAGTCACGTCATGTTAACAAAAGGCGAAGGGTGATGAGTGCGAACCAGTAACTCTGACTCATATCAGCAGACAACATGCTAACATCGCTTACTCTCCGTGTACGTTGGAGGCTGCTTCTGAAGGAACGGTCGGTAGGCCGGAAGCTCCGACGGAGAAACAAGAATACGAGGTGACGGCGATGGACTGCTAGGTTCATAATCCGACTGTCCGGTTTCGTGCTCACTTCGGGGAGAAGTGATATCTCTAGAAATTATTGGCGGAGGAGTAGCGGGGGAAGAGTGGACGAAGATAGCGGGTATGTCTACTCTCATCGTTAGCATCCAGGGAGCGACACGGAATATAGAACTGACCCCGATTCATGGTTTTTCTCTCTCCAGGAGGTACTTACGGCGTTGAGAAATCATCCTGAGCAACGAACGCACTCTGTCTAGATTGACAAGATCCGCAACAAGTTTGTTGGTCTCCTGCCGCACTACGAGATCCTGCAGCCTATGTCACTATTAGTCTTTGCGATTGATCTGTGCAAACACGACTTACACTAGCGCTTCACGATCATCGATAAGTTTGTGGTGTGCAAGAAGTAGTAGCATATCTGTGAAAGATAAACCACCGCTGCGGAGAGACAATATGCGGGCTTCGTGGTAGAGACGGCTGTAAGTGTTCCTCGTTTTCTGATGTTGTTATAATCGACCCTATTCAAGATGTTGTTTAGCTTCTTGAGGTTGACACCGCCAGTCTTGTTTGCCTTCCTCGAGTTGTCTTGACAACCAGCCAAGATGGCGTGCACCGACTGTTGCGGAGGATAAATGCGTGTTTCAAAGACACCATCGAGTCTCTGCGAAGGTACCGTTCAAGCTCAGAAGTGTGACGAAAAGCGCGTCGTACCGCCAAGAAGAGTCCGATATTTCGTCGCTCGAGTCGACCGGTCTCGGTGTTCGAAAATTCAGCCCATACTTTCTTGAGTGACCGCATCTCCCTACGAGTTATGGACTTTGCCCCGCCGGTTGACTGAAAAACGTAAGAAAAGTTTTCGACGACTACACCCGTAAACATGTTGGAAATGATGTACTATGCATAATCAGCAAAAACGAGCGGCAGCCAGCGACAGTTCATACCATGCTCAGAAGATTCCACGCGATGAAGAGCGAAAATGCCCACGCAATACTTCCACAATCCGTTTCGGCGACTATCGCCAGCAGCATACGTGCACCGCGGGTATACCGTGGCACTGCACCTCATTGTCAGCACACTTCCGAGGAGACTGGGTAGGTTCGTACTAGTCGTGCATGTATTGATTCCAACCCTCGCTGGCAAGCAATGTCAGCGGTACTCACTACGAGAGAAGCTGAGACACAAACCCAGTACTCATAAAAGCCAACATAAGCAGGGCAGAGCCCATTGATTGGTAGTTCTGAGTATTTGATTCTCCGGAGAACCACTTCGTCATACCGAACACTTCCATGTACATTATTGCGAAGAAAAGGAATACAACAAGCCATAGTCCAAGAAGATTCAGTATGACCGGTAAACTTGCCCTTGGAGGAGCTGAATGTCGGGGCGGGTCGCTAAGGAAATGCCACGTACCTTGCCGTCTTGAAGAGTTGATTCAACGAGTCCACGCGTTGTACAAGCTTAAAGGCGATGCAAACAAGGAACAGCTTCTGAAGCTGCTGGATCGTGAGGTTGGTTGAGCCAGATTGAACGATTATGGTGGCGTGAAGCTGCCGGAAGCTACTATCACGTCAAATATATTCCATCCATTGTCGCGGAAGGACACCCATCCAAGGCCATAAAACCTGGCAATGATGTCAAGCATGTATATCGAAGTCATGAACAGGGAGAAGTCCTCTGGGAATAGTCAGCCATGCAGATGTACAAGACATGCCAAAGTCACTAACGGCGGAAATCCTCCGTTGCGACCTGCGACCCGAAAGTCTCTGTCCTAAACACGTTCAATGTTGCTACTCGTCGCATCGTGTCAACATAGGAACTCACATAAGGACCATGATTTGCATGACGAATAATAGTGTCATCGTTCTTGACCACCAGCCGTGTTTACGAACGGCAATGTCATAACACCAAGCTCGGAGGGGCGAAGTCGGGCGAACGTGAGGCCTCTTTGACGGCTTCTGACGCCTAATCAACTTCTCCAGGTCGATCCATTGTCGCTGCTGGTCGGGTAAGAAACGCAGAACCCGTTTTGGATGAGAAGTTGCCAATAATGATACTGCACCAGTTTGTCAAATTAAAACATTTGGATGGAATAGAGCACTCACCTAACGAAGAGGGTCAATATGATGATGCCTCCCAGCAAATTATAGATAACGAAAAATAACGCATATGCTTGCGAGGCATTTGTCTGCGGCTGTTGGCCTGCTCCAGTAATACTCATGGCGACCGACATAACGTCGATCCAGCCCTCGAGTGATATAATTTCGAAGAGGATAAGCATAGAAGATCGGAAGTTGTCAAACGAGAAGGTAGTAGATGGTGATGGGTTGTTCCAAGCACGAGGGACGAGAAACCCAAAAGAGTTACCGTAGATGGTGTTCACGTATTCGCCGGTACAATCATTAATTCCCTGCACACTCGTGTCGTTACACTCGTTCATTAGCCCGCAAAGATATTGGTACCCCACACGCTGAATGGGATGAGGTAAAGGATGGCGAGGACGGCAGCATCCAGGATGCGGATCACCCCAGAGATGAACAGGTCTTTGAAAGTATTGCGCATTTGGTCGATCAGAGTAATCAACCGAAGAGCACGTAGCGCCTTCAAAGCGTGTATGAATCGGCTGGTAGTCCCGACCAACCACCAGGTTAAGCCGATATTAGCAAGGATGCCCATCAGGATGACGAAGTCAATGACATTCCATATGCTTCGGGCATAAGCATTTGGCGTGAAAAAAAAGCCATCCGCAACCACTTTGATCAGGAATTCCAGAAAAAGCGCAAATCCGAATGCGGCCTCCGCGATATTGAACCATGTTGACCGACGTAGGCCGTACAGTAGGTAATAATTTCGCCGGTAGATCGGTGGCGCAATAATCTCCGTGATAATGCCGCCGATGATAGTCAGAAAGACAAGAAGCTGAAAGATAGTATGGGCAACCATATCGGGAGGGGTTCCGAAGATTCGTTCTCCACCTGCTGGTCTCACAATCTTTTGGCACAACCGGCGAAGGCGGTTCCGTTGGGAAAACAACCAAAACGTCTTGTCGTATGTGGGATGGTCTTTTATAAAGTCCGCCTTACGGGCTCGCCGTTCCTGCGTTGCATCGTTCAGAGCTTCAGCAACAAGATCGTCTTGATTCATTCCCGCTAATATTTCGCTAGAGAACAGTTTGGGTGATCAGAAACATGAAATGTTTCAAGCAATGGAGTCATACAGGTACTGTTCAGTATCGTCTTCGACGGCATCTTTCTCAGCCAGTTTCGCTTTCGCCTGACGCAATTCAATGAGTGGAAACTCGTTGGTCCTCGTGTTTCCCATGAACAATCTTTGCAGCATCGTAATCGACTTGGAAGGAGCGTGCCGTGCCCTTTTCGAGATCGCCCGCATCTGTTCACATTGCGCCAGGTTCAGAATCCCAGTGACAACCCCAACCTTTCTCTGAGATCTTACCAACGAATCATTTCGTTCTTCTGGAGGTGGAGAATAACCTTGCACCACACTCTCCCGCATGGGCAAAACAAGGGTCGAAGGTAAGTTTTCGACTTTGACTGTTATCGGATCCGCTCTGAACCACCGATAGGGGTTCAATCTGCGTATCCATCGACTGTGCGTGACCTCCGGTTGCGACCGATGACGTGCCCAATAGTTGGAAGCTTGCTTTTCTTTCTTAGCTTCCTCGGCGACGCTGAAATTCTCGTTAATTACGGCAATGAACATTTGCAAAACGATGACTATGAACTCGGTCAGTATGAATTACATCCGTTGAAAGTTGAAAGCCCTCACAGTTTGCGAACAGTAGCCAGCAAGAGAAGAAAGTAGCTACAATAACAGCCTGCCCGAGGGCAAGTTCGACCACAGTAGCATCGTACAGCACAGTCGTCCAGTTCTCCGACGAAAGTATTTGATAGACAGCAAGAAATGAGTTCCAAAACTGGCCAAAATTCATCGTCGTGTCGCCACTCATGTCTCCTTGGATGAGTTGGATAGCGACCAAAGCAGCAAGGAAGTTGACCAACATGAGAAACAGCGTCATGTTAGCGAGACCATAAAGATTCCCAAAAACCGTTAACTATTGACTATGCAATAAGAGTCTGCACGATTGAAGGCTGTTGCATGTACTTACTAACAGAGGTTTCATGCGCGGGAATTCCAGAATTACGCGATAAAACCTCCCAATCGGAAAGATCGTCAACCAAGGGTAAACTTCCGACTGCTGTATAGCAGGTATCTGTATCACGCTTGATCCAAATGCGAGAACCATATCTATCCAGTTGTTTCCGTGTCTGAAGAATACCCTCCAAGCAGGTAACTCCGCAGCGATCCGGAGGAAGATCTCGACATCGAAGGCTATGGTGAGAAACAATTCAGACTTGTAGAGTATTTCTTGGTGTAATGAGCTCATGTTGGCTGTGGCAGTTGCAAAGACAACAAGGGAAGCCAAGGCAAGGAAAATCCAACCCCACCGGGTATAAGCGTAAAATAACTTCAGGGTGTTCTGGCCCGAGTGACGTCCATCAACTGGCCAGCTCTCATCTTGTTCTTCGACCAGAAAACCTAGCCTACGGGAGGGCAGAGACACGAATAAGAAAATTAGGGTGCGTAAATGGGAACGCGTATCACTTACGGCGCTGCGCCGAATGCACTCTTCCGGGTTTCAGCCCTGATAGCAGAAAATGTATTTGTTATAACCGCAACAAAGAGATTGATAAGCCAGAAGTTCAACACGAGAATACAAGCGACGAAGAAGAAGCATGAAGCAAAATATTCTGCTCCCATGGTTTGATACATGACATTCGACCACTGGAATTGTCATACCGTAAGGTAGATGCCAAACTAACAATCTGTAGAACTCACCGTGTTAGCTGACGCAATCACGATTACTTGAAGGGTAGATTGCCAGACTGTATCGAAACTCTCAACGCCACTGGAAGCGCCCTGCCCTTCCTGTGCGAAAAGGTTTTCCATGCGGGTGCACACAGGGAGTGCACACAACATACCTGACATATTTGACCGAGTGGACAGATAAAGCCCTTGACAGTATCTCCGGGGGAGCCATCGAGTTGGATGTAAGGAGAAGGTTGTAGCGTCGTGGTATTTATGTGGCCACCACAAAATGTCGATAGCTGCGTTTGGGCCTCGCCGAGGGTTGGTAGGAGATAGCAATTCCGTCTTAATGAACCTTTGAAAGATTGCACGCCAATAATGCTGCGTGCAACTGATATAAACGCCAGATACCAAATCAAGAGGACGTCACTTACGAGAAGAAAACTACAGCGAACACGACGAAGTAAGCCACGCTGGAAAGCAATGGTCGAGCAACCTTCAAGGAGTGCATTATCGTCTACCAAGTGTGTGTCAAGCGTCGCCAAAATCCCAGGGAAAATCGCCATAACTCACAGTGGTACCAGACGAAATCGCCAGCAGGCGTGCGATGCGTAGCACACTGAGGGCTCGAAATATGCCAATATGATACGTGCCTCTCTCCACACCCACCGATGCCAGTATAAAGGACACCCAGAATGCGAAGACCGCTATAAAGTCAATTCTACCCCAACTCTGACGCAAGTAAGGCACATTACGCGCCAATTTCTGGCGGGAAATTTGGATATTCAAGCGGAACGGCAAAGCTATGACCTCGCTCTCTGATGCGGGTACATCAGAGCGAAGGGCTTTAGAAAAGAACGTACGTTCCGAGGTGCTGCGAAAACGGGAACCCGAGTGGACGCGTGGTTGAGTCTGTGGATACGCTGTGTGTGCGGCTGGTGCGTAGCGTTTTTCAATGCGCGATGCAGAATTTTCAGCTGGTTCCTGCACGAATGGCGGGGGTGTCGTATTCTCGATTAAGGTGAATGGTTGTGCCAGAGACTTGTAAAATTTCTTGAATGACAGTCCACGACCTAAGGAGTTCGGACGGGGTATGTTCTCTCTTACGTCCGCGGCAGACAAGGAGCCTGTGGGGACGCTCGTGAAACCTGATGGTGATGACCGAAAGGACGGAACAGTAAACAGCGCCGATGTAGAAATCTCCGGATCGAAAACAAAACCGGACGTGCAGATTCGAGCAAGTGATTCGATACTGCAACATGTCAGTGGGCCGACGATAAGCAAGGAGAGTACTCACGTAAAGAGAATATAAAGTACAAAAAGTGCATAGTCTTCCCAAACGTGGAAATATCCTACCTGAGGAGAGGGAGTAGACTGGTCTGCAGGTAGTAGGATAGTCCGAGATGCCTGAGTGACGAAGACGACGGCCGTCATAAGGATTAGAAGAAGTAAGATAGGATCCGAGTACCTACTCAAGCGTTCAGTTGCTACCGACAACACATGAAAGTAAAACGCACGAATGAGAAAGCAGAAGATACAGCTTAAGTCGGAATGGATTCGTCGGGCACAGAAAGCCTAGAGTGTTGCCCCTGAGGGGCAGTGCTTCCTGTGTATTGAGAGCTTCAGGCCGGCGCGCTTGGTCCCCTCCACTGGATTGCTTGTCGTCAGGTATCGAGGAGACCTCCCAATCTTCTTCCTCTTGTTCTTCTTCGTCGTCATCGGGAAGCCTTATGGATGCATCTTGTGCACGGATATTGGCAACACGCATGGACGCGCGTCGGAACGCGGACTTGATCGCGCTGCCCGTTCGTTGGAGAGGGGACGGTTTTCCACTGAGGCGTGCCATCGTCCGTCTCCGAGTTCGGGGCGTGATTCCACCAGAACGCTCCGAATCGACTCCGTGATCTTCCAGCCACTCAGTACTGTCGGTGCTGATGACCAAGGCTTTCTTCTTGGTAAGGTATGTCGTGTCTTCGTCTTTGGTTGCGTCCAAATCCGAGTCCGTAGTGGAAAGGAGTGAAGTGAATGAATTGGGGCCTATTTGTAGTGTCAAAACGCGCTGACACGCTAGTCGTACTTGTGTGCCAAGACTCGCCTGGAGTACTGGTACTATTTGTTGGGTCACCCGTAACCGCGTAAAATGGGTCATCGTATTCTATGAAGAGCGATTCCCTTGGAGTCGGTGTACTCCTCCCCGAACTCGATGGCCCATCTTCCGTTGTTGGGTAGCTGAGATGCAGCTGGTCCAGCCGTGCATCTGCGTTGCTCCAGCTGGCGCGTCTGCGAGCATGGCGTACATCCGAAGTTGGAGACTGGGGAACTGAGAGCCCTGTGCCTGTGAGGTCTACCGCAGAGGAGGACGAGCTGTTTGTAGAGTGCGACTGACAGTGCTGGCTGCCATCCATCCGTTCCCCGCAGTTGCTTTCAGAGCCTGGCCCGCGAAGTTTATTTCACAAGGGGCGCAACAATTAGGCGGATGTGAATTAGTTTCCTTTTGTGGCGGTCGTTTTTCAGAAAGATATGATCTGACGGCCACGCTGCAGTCTGCGATGGAGTCAGACGAAGACGGCTCAGAGTCCCTGCAGGACATATTCACAGTAAGACAATCGCGTAAAAGGTGGTCAAACTGATCAATTACGCCGAGGGATCTCGCAGGATCCTTGGAGACCTCCTACCCCTGAGGCAACCTTCGCACGATATATCTCTCATAAAAGCGAGCATAACTCGAAAGATTCCCCGTCAGAAGTTACAATTAGGCTAGTCGGGTCGCATCCTCTTTGGGGACATTATCTGTAAGATCTCGAGTCTATGCTCTACCACTCTTTTACACCAGACGAAGCTGGAATGCATCCGTCGCAGTGGCTGAATACCTCGAATCAAACTGCCACTTGGTCAGAGGCAGGTTTGTCTTGGAACTTGGTGCGGGGGGCGGTCTCCCTGGCATCGTGTCTGCTCAAATTGGCGCGGAGATGGTAAGCATTAGCTTTATGCATGCGCACCAGCGAACGCCTCCTGAAATAGCTGGAGGTGGTCTTGACCGATTATCCGGATCGAGAACTCATCAACAACCTGACGTACAACGCTGACCACTAATGTGTCCCCGGAAGACAGGACGAAAGTAGATGTGCAGGTCACTCCGTTCCGTTTCTTAACATTGTTGGGCATCACACTCAACCGTCCCAGGGATACGTCTGGGGGCACAAGGTACACTGATCTACTTGCGGCGTTGCCATCCACTCGTGAGAGCTGGAGAGCATTCGACCTCATAATTCTCTCTGATCTCGTTTTTAACCACTCCCAGGCGAGTTGTCGTCGTGCCTTGTTACATATCTTCCTAATCTCCGTCACAGCACGACGCTCTCCTTAGAACGTGTGAACTTTGCTTGACCCCTCCTCCTGGTCCCTCCCATGAGCCCCCTTCGAAACAACCAGCTCCTTGTGTGCTTGTATTCTTTACGCACCATCGACCTCACCTTGCCGACCGTGATCTTGATTTTTTCAATAAAGCGCGTGCTCAAGGCTGGGTTTGCGAAAAAATAGTAACCAGGAAATTCCCCGTAAGCCAGCTTTAGCCACCAGCATGACAATAATTGGTAACCGCCCCGAAGCCTATGTTCCCAGACGATCCCGGAGACGAGGAAGTCCGATCTACAGTCTACGGCTGGAGATTGGTCCGTGGCTTCTCAAAAGCAGAAGCAACCACCACATAGGGAGAGACGCGTTTCGCTTCACTGCACTTTTACGTCGAGGAAATAGTCTAGAAGGACGAGGCATAGTGCTACAATTTTCGATACCGTTATGTCACGACATTGCGACATCCTTAAAACTCTAGTAAACTATACACTCAAACCCAACGCTGCACGACTACACTGTTAATCAACCCAGCATCCTTGATCGTCTGACTGCCATCATCTAGTACACGACTTGGGAACGTTGTCATGATCGTGTAGGGACGCGAATGATTCTCCGGTCGCGCGCTATTAACAGAGAATGAGTACAGGGATATGGCCCAAGCCCCAGCGATGAACGTACGCGTTGATGAAGTTGCGTATATCACCCACTGTGTGGGTATGGTTCATCCTACATGGCAACCTGGGGCGGACAAACATAAGACATAGAAATAGATACACGCTACCGTGAAGCGTACCTCGTTCCGTCAGCTAAACGAACTTGGACGGTCGTAGTAGGCTGCGTCTGATCGACTGCAAACAGGGTATCGATACGTTCCCGAGCTGCAGGAGGGCTTCTGGTTGCTGCGGAGGATGAACTCGCACTTGGGAATGTTCCAGGCATTGTAATGCTGGAAGCGGCTCCATGAACGATGGCGGGTACAGGGGATCCTAGCCTCATGCCGGAACCTGAAAAGGCTTTTGCTGGGCGTTTCTCTGGAACGTAGTCCTCGCTAACTCTCTTCGACACGACCACTTCAACAGGTTGGCCAGGGCGTACGTTCAATACAGACACCGGTGCACGACTGACACGATTGCCGTTGATAAGTATCCACAAGTGAAACGGAATATTCATACCCAGTGTTGATCTCTGCAAGAAGTTGCTCGTTTGCAGGGTCGGCGTAGCTATAGAACTCGCCGTCTTCGACGCTGAAGCCGTTACGCCAGAACGTGATATTGCGTTGGGCAACTTCAACTTCCCCTTCTGTACAAGCGCGTATCAGCAACTTCCACATATCACTCCGATTACAAGATGATCCTTGTGCCACAACATTTGAGTTGCGAGGACCAGTAACCTACCATCGGGGACATTAGGGTCAGGGATATACGTGCTTTCAACCTCGTCACTCCCTAGAGTATGACCACCGCCTCGAAACACTAATGGGGGAGACTCCCCTTGGGCTGGGTGGGAGGTGCGGGTCGCAGACGTTCTCCAGAACTGTAAACAAGAAACCGAAAAAGAATATGCTTCAAGATACATACTCAGCAGCCCGCCTTAGAATATCCTGGACTACCCTTGGCCCGGGTCACGGCTGCCTGGATTCTGCACGGAGATGCCACTGGATATCTCAATTAAATACAGTAGCAACGCGAGCAGGAACCACACCTTCTTTCCCCACCCGCGAACCAACTTTCGCCTTCTTTACTTGGGCCATCATCATCTTCGTCATCGCTGGGTTGCTGGGGTCGTACTGGCCCTGAAGACGATAAAGAGGAGAGAGTCGCTATTCGGCCAGGTGTACCAGACCTTCGATTCAGTAGATCTTAGTGAGTATCACTTCCCGGGGGCGTCCACTGCAATGTAAATCCACGCACCGAGAAGGGGTTGAGGCACCATCGCCACCGCTCCAATCCCCAATTCTACCTATACGAGGACCAGACTGTCTACTCCGACTCGATGCTCCTGTGTTTCCGTTGGACATGACTGGTCGTCTTGAGGGTTCCGCGTCAGCTAGTACCCATCTCGATGAGTGTTACGTCAGCATCACTGTCTGTTACAAGGTTTAGATAATCAGTTGGCTTGGGGATGTGGGGTGGACACTTTCCATGTCAAATGTACTCAAAGCAATGGATGGGAATGTCGTTTTCAAGAAACGAGTGTGTATGTATATAAAAATGAAAAAAAAATTACGCCGAAGGGGAGTCGAACCCCTGCCGCTTGCTTGGAAGGCAAGCATGATAACCGCTTCACCATCGGCGTGCTTTAGCTTTCCACATCGGGAAACACTCTAAAGACGAACGGAGCACGGCGCAGCCCGACCCTAAAAGCACTGCAAGTGACCGCCCCCAAACAGTTTCTCATCATCATCGCACTTGCCATCCACAACGACAGAGAGCGACAGAGCACAAGTGGTGCACGCCCAGCGCGCCGATGTCGCTGCAGCATTTTGGAAAGGGCGCTCTGCGGATCGCCAAAAACTACACCAAAGGTTACTCGGACACGCAAGCCAAAGTTCGTGATGCTACTTCGAACGATCCATGGGGTCCCTCGGGAACACAGATGAACGAACTTGCTCAGCTAACCTATAATCAGTGTGTCCCCTTCATCCGGCGGGGAAAAAAAATAACAGTTTCTTACACAAACCACAGGAGTGACTTCGTAGAGATCATGGAGATGCTCGATAAACGGCTCAACGACAAGGGCAAGAACTGGAGACACGTCTTCAAGGTAATTGGATACAGCGTTTTGAAGGTCGTCTGCGGGCTAAACGACTTTATTCTCCAAGTCGCTCACCGTTCTTGACTATCTTCTCCACGCCGGCTCCGAAAACGTCGTCCTTTATTTCAAAGATAACCTATATGTCATCAAGACTCTCAAGGAATTTCAATACATCGATGAGGATGGCAAGGATTGTGGTGCCAACGTACGACAGAAGGCGAAAGACATCACGAATCTGTTGAGCGACCCCGCCCGACTCCGGGAAGAGCGTCGCAGCAGAGCAAGCATGCGTGATAGAATGCTGCGGGGAACTCCTGGATATGATGATGAAGGCGAAGAGAATCTTTCAAGAAGAACGTCTGGGGGTCCTCCTCCCGCAAGAATCGTACCACGGATGAGGATGATCTTCGACGGGCCATTGAGGCCTCTAAACGATCGCTCGCTGAAGAGCAGAGTCGAGCAACAGAGGATCGCGACTTGGAGACCGCGATCAGGCTCAGTAAAGAGGAGGAAATGAAGAGGAACAAGGCAGTGGAGGACTCCAATGCAGCCGCGTTGTTCGACGATCAGGCCCAAATGTAAGCATTGCTTGCTGGACCTGCGATGTAGCAACTGATCTAATGGGTTCCGATAGACCTGACCCTACCAGTAACTCAAGTAACCCCTTCCCATTCCTCGATCCCAGCCCTTATGCTGCTGGGCTGCAACCCCAACCTCAACTACAACCACAATTCACAATTCAGCCCCAATACACCATGCAACCACAGTTTACGTCCTTCAACCCATACCAACAGCAGGCTCAGCAAGAGGCTATGCAGGTCAGAATTTACTCTTCACTTGTGTACTCGTTTCAAACCCGGCTTCTTAGGCTGAATACATGAGGCAACAACAAGAATGGCTTCTCCAGCAACAAGAAATGCAGGCTCAGCAACAGCAAGCGCTTCTCCAACAACAGCAACAGGAAGAGTGGTTGCGACAACAACAAGCACTGCAAGCCCAACATCAAGCCCAGCAACCGCTATTCGCCCAGCCTACGGGATTCGGGTTGGTTACCATTTCATTTTGCGTGCACTTACAGCTAATTTGCCATCTTAGGTCGAACAATCCGTTCGCACCCTCAGTATCCTCAGCCCCAGCATCTAGTACACCCGTCAACGGTAGCAACGGACCCGTTTTCAACCTACAGGGTACATTCGCCAACTCCTCTTCGCCTTCGTATGCCTCGACGCCTTCTCCAGCCCCGCCGCCTCCTTCATCTGCTTCGTTCAGGACGGGTGGTTCCAGTGCCAGCGACCCGAACAGGGGTCCAACGCGTACCGACCAAGAACATTCTCATCTCGCAAACCTACTCGCTAATCGGGACGACGGGCTCGACACTTTTGGAAACATCGGTATGCTTCGGTACGGTCAGACGCAGGCTGGCCGGATTGCTGCTCAAAAGACCGGTGTTGGGGCGAATAACCCATTTGCGCAAGGACATCAACAGTCGCAACCAAATCATACCAGTGACCAGCCGTTCTTCTCTGTATAATACCTCTTACTTTATCTCCCGCTCCTCGTGCGTGTTCCCGGATGATGGCAATGTTGAAGCAGACACTGGCTGTTTTCGATGCTTGGTTACTGCTTACATAATGATGTCTTGTATATTCCCTTACTGTAAATTCCTTTTTTTCTTTCTTTCTTTTACTTTTGTCGCGTTTCTGGATGTAAGATCGATTCATGCGCGCATCATTGCATCGGTGGTGATTATCGATGACGGGGAAGCATGATGTCATCGGGTGTGGGTCCGGTGACTTCAGACTCCTCAGTGGTGCCTTTGTCGTTCCCTCTTAACGTGGCGGGTGCCCTCTGCGGATTTCAATTACAACCCTCTTCTCCTTGCACCGTCTCCCAAGAGAGTATCACCCAAGTTAAAAGAGCCTGCCCTCAGAAAATATAACTCAAGTCCTACTTCACAATGCGCGCATCGACCATACTCCTCATCATTGTAAGCGCGTCTCCTGACTTGTTGACTTGATATGCTCGTTCGACGGAAAGGTAAAACGTCCTTGCGTAGGTCACTATCATATTCCCACCAGCAGCGGTGGCATTCATGACGGGGTGCAGTTGTGACCTCCTCATCAATGTACTGTTGACAATGTACGTTCGTCTTCTCTTTACTTGTTCGTTCTTCCACTCCCACAGCCTTGACTGACGCCATGTTTTAACGTAGCTTGGGATATATTCCCGGACACATCGTACGTGCTACTTACATATGCTACCTGCGAAGTAGTTGGGAACACTGACACACAACCGATGTAGCATGCGTTCTGGCTCATATACAAGAGGTCAAAAGCCGAGGAGACATACGGCCATGGACAGTATCGTTGTACGTCCGTTTTTTTTTAAATTTTTTTAAAAAAATTGAAAGCTCACGATACTGACGGTCTATCAGACGTTGGCAGCGGAAATTATGAACCTCTTCAAAGTGGTGGTCCTGCTGCACCTGCCGGCGGGCCTGGATCCAAACCGAATTACGGAGCAACGGCCCCTGGGTATTGATTACCACTTCATCAAGTCTCTCGACTTGTATTCGGATCCGTCATTGATAGGATTCATTTCACGAACCTTGCCTGCAGACCATCGTACTATCACATCAGTACCTGAAATGTTCAGTGTTTTAGTCCACCTTATGGAACAGATTTGCGTTGTACACATGTGGATTAGATTCCGAAAGCTCGAGCTTGAATGCAGAGGACTGTCTCGGGCAGCAAAGGGTTACTGATATATTACTCGTATGGCGTTATATGCTACGCAGCTTCAAGTCTGGTCATTTGAAGACACGGAACCACCGTCCTTCAAAGCTAGACAGCATCCAAATGCCATCCTTTCTATAATCAAGATAAGAACCTCAGGCAATTCCAGATGACAGCGGTAAGAGAAGCCATTCGAGGCAAATCAAACGAGTGAGACGTGAAAGACGAGCAGAGAGACGCGCGAATAAACTGCAGACTCGAGAATAGTTATAAATATCGGCCAAGAAAACGCGCGCATTCCACTAAACCTCAATATATGGACAGGATAAATTAGCGTGCGCAAATCGCAATGTGAAGAAATATAATGCTAAGAATGAAAGGACAATCAGAAAGCATGGATAGGCCATGGGTCAAATCACGGTGAAACAAAATCAGAAATATCCAGGCCCGGGACGAGTGGGCAAAGGTGGATATGGCTCACCACCCCAGTAGTGACTCCCAGCAATAACGATCTCGTCTTCATCTGCCTGACCGTTCTCAACAAGATACATTGTCCGACGACCGGCGGTTTTCTCGTCAGATGGGTAGTAGGATGCATCGTCGTCTACGTCGGCCTCGGTACCATCTCTGCCGGAGCCTTCAACGTCCGCGTCAACGTCTGCCTCGTCACCCACACTGTCCCGACCAAGACGAGCACACATATTCAAACTCGCATCTGAAAAGCGCGAGACAAGTCTGATTGGCTGTGAACCAGACTCGCCGTAACTTAACTGTGATCCTGTCTCGGGCTGCGAATCGTCAGTGGCCGTCCCTGTGGCTGTTGTAGTAGTGCTCGTACGAGCATCGTGCACGGATCGCTGGCTGGGAGCCCGTTGTTCCGAGGACGAAGTGTAAGACGAATGCACTGATGGGCCAGACGAAGATCCTGAACGACTCGGAGCTCGCGACGTGGACGCAGACGGTGGGGCAGCTAAAATGTGCGACCTCGAAGACACCGATGCAAAATGTTCATGGAACTTGGAAGTAAAGCCTGTTGGAAGGCGACTGCTCGCTACCGACGACGCCGGACCTGGAGCAGGTGGAAGCGGCGCATCAGGAGGGGGCCGAGGAGGTGACAGTGGACCGCCCTGCTGACCCTGCAGTCGACGTTGAAGTGCAGTCGGTGTCCCAGTTACTGCTGGCGCAGAGTGCTGTCTCACCATCGTGGAGCGCGATGGCCGAGCTGAATCAGCGTTGTGGTGCTCCCTGCCTTGCCGGTCAACGTCGGGGCTAGCATGGCTATCTTCTTCTGCATGAGCCTGCAGGAGAGGTACGGGTGGATTGGGCTGAGGGGAAAGCGATCGAAACAACGACTTTGAGCCTTTCCTCGGACTTAATGGCTGTACGGCAGCCAAGGGAGGATTCGTTGAATTAGCTGACAGGGACATGGGCAACGGCGGGACCGGTCGCGACGGAGCCCGCATTGCCGCCGCCGTCGGTGATGGGGGAACCGGAGACGGGCTGAGCGCTCTCCGTGATGGGGTAGAAAGTAAGGGCGATGGGGGTACTTGCGGAAGGGGTTGACTAGGAGGCGGGGTAGGTGGCGGAATGGCAAGATGGTGCCGAGCACTAACAGCGTTGGGTTTAGAGGTTGATACGGGTCCCTGCGGAGGGGAGGACAAAACGAAGGATGGAGAAAGAGACGTATTAGGTGACGAGACAGCAGGAACGGGTGAATCACAGGAACGGGGTTTGATTGCAGGAGTTGCTGACGCCGGCGTAGACTTGGAGGGAATTCCAGAAGACGTGAGCCCCACACGAGTAGGCGGTGGGCTTACACTAGATGCCCGCCTCGGAGAAGTGGGTGGACTTGAAAGGTTCAGAGTTAACGGACTGAAACCAGCCCTGGTGGGAGACGAAGGTGCACCATTCCGTGCAAGAGGCTTAGGACTCGAAGGCTTAGGGAAAACGGGAAGGGCAGGTACTGGAGGAATCTCGTCTTCATCTTCGTCTTCGCTCTCTTTTTGAACCTTCTTCGGTCGCCTTCGAAAGAATGCCATGGCCCGAGATTTGCTTTTACCGGGAGACTTTCCTTGCGATTTGTTGGACGACGCAGAGAGATATCCCCCATCTGAGGTACATTCACCGTCTCGATCGTCACCTTTGCGGAGATCAAGGGCTGCGGGTTTGTTCCACTTCTTGATCCGTTTTTTGTCAGACTTATCTTTCCCTCGTTCTTTGGCACCCTTCCCTTTCGGAAGGTATTGACCTTCGCTAGAATAACCAGCTTCTACAGGACCTATACTGGGGCTGTCGCTGTGGCGCAGGACGGCATGGTGACTGGAGGGACGGTGTGATTCCTGGGGCCGCTTGACCGCCAGGTTGTCGTTTGCCCTACACTTCGGATAAGATGACGCAATATCAGGGGTCAAGGTGGGCAAGGAGAGCTGCAAGTTTTCGGAAGAGAAATCATCGAAATGCACGTGTGGTGGTTCGGTAACGCTCGGTTTGTGCATGTGAACCTGCAGGCCAGGCACGTTTTCGCCCACAACACTCTTCTGGGGAGAACTGAGGACAGGCGAGCCATCTGAGGTCGTGTTTGAGCTGTGAGTCAAAGCTGGAGTTATCGACTGGAGATAGGGAGGTTTGCACGACGGATCAGTCAACGAACACGGCTTGCGTGGTGGTGAAAGTGGACGCACCTCGACGATCTCTGTCTCTGGGTCAGCATTGTTAGACGATTCCTGTTGTAGATCTTCTGGTTCCTCTTCCAACGGGCTGTTGAAAATCCAGTTTGCTACCAGTGGGTTCTGGGCAATCCCGAGCTCTAACGCCGTCTCGAGCACTGATGCTCGGATAGCGTTGGAGTCGCGACCGGCAGGTCCCATTCTACGTTTTGTCTGGCGACGACGAAAGGTCTGAGGGGATGGGGAAGACATGGGAGCTGATGAAACCGGAATGAATGCAACGACTTGTGTGTGAAGTAAGGTGGGGGTAATGACCGGATAAGATGCCTCGCTGCTGTGACTTCTGGCTGCTGCAGAGCGAAATCAAATTAAAGAAAGTTCAGGTATGAGTAGGACTGCATGCAGCCATTCGCTTTTGAACGTGTGTGCGTGTATGGAAGGTGACCAGCTGCTGTCTGGCTGGCTTGGTGAGGGTAGAAATTCGGTCCAGCCGCGTTGATGAATCAATGAAAGTGATTAGCTAGCTGGTGCCAGAAAATGAAGGCTGCGAGATTCGGTCAGAGACGTGGACGGGCTGAGTTGGGGGGTCCCTACCAAGGCAGTCAACAGCTGAGAAATGTGCGGTCAGGGCGCGGTCAAAAAACTGGCACGCGTCTATGGGTCCTTCCTTCCTTTTTCGGAAAGGGGTTGTCGCACAATCTGAAACGCCCCAAAAGGCTTGAGACGTATCTGAACACCGTAGCCTCATCGATTACCATGCTTGACGGTCTCAGGCATACCAAATGATAGTAAGCTGACCTTGCACTTCGGCGACGGTGGCCGTTTTTGTCATGCAGCGGCGAGTTTGCAAGCAACGAACTTCGGTGGAGTTTGCCTTACCTAAGCGACCTACATAGTAGCACTTGTTATTTTCCATCTTGCAATTTCTCAAATGCGAACCCACTGAAATGGAAGACGGGTCTCGGCTCCCAACTAGACGAAATTCGAGCGTTGCTTCGCGCGACACCCCGTTCGACGCGCCGACCGATTTACCTTCACCAACTGGCTTATCGAACACGCTTCGTGGTACAATGCGGACAATTTGCTCGCGTCTAGCCTTCGTCGGAGCAGGGGTGTTCCACGACGTCAAAGCACGTCTGCCATGGTATCTCAGTGACTGGACAGACGCCTGGAATTACCGTGTGATCCCTGCAGTAGCACTGATTTTCTTCTCAAAGTACGTTTAATTCTTCACCCATGTATCATTCGTTCGTCGGGACAAACAATTAATCTCATCAGTGTACTCCCGGGCATTGCTTTCTCTCTTGACCTGATCGAGACCACAAACCAGTACGGTATTGCCGAGGTCCTCGTTTCCACGTTCATGGCCGCATTCGTTTTTTCCGTGTTTGGAGCGCAACCCCTGACTATTGCGGGCGTTACTGGTATGCATTTGCGAGCCATATCATCGTGAATTCCCCACCATCATTCACACATATACGTAGGTCCCATCACGGTCTTCAACAAGACTATATATAATATCCTCACGACTCAGTCCGATCCCCCCAACTACTTGCACTTTGTTGGATGGGTGTATCTGTGGGCCGCCATTATCCACTGGGTCACGGCCGTTTTAAACTGTGTGTCTGACAGTGTATCCCTGGACTCTGCTAACCACCCCGTGAAGGGTGCAACTTTTTGAAATACGTCACCCTGTTCTCTTGTGACACCTTTGGCTTCTACGTCTCTTGGATATACCTCCAGTATGGCGTACAGGTGATCACCAGACAGTTCTCCGCAGGATTCGTCAGCGCCACAGTTGGAATCATTCTCGCCATTCTCATGGTGTTAACCTCCTTCATATTCCAATCGCTTTCCCAGAGGCCTTATTTTCATCGCATCATTCGACAGTTCTTCGCAGACTATGGCATGCCGATCTCACTGGTGGCAGCATCTGCAATGGCGTACTGGGGACGCTTCCGCTCTGCGGACGTGGTTACCCTGCCAGTTGGGGGCGCGTTCCAAGCTGCAAATGGGAGACCGTGGCTCGTCAAGTTTTGGGAACTTGACGGGAAGTGGGTTGGTATTGCTCTACCCTTCGGAATAATCCTGTGGATACTGTTCTTCTTCGACCATAACGTTTCGGTCAGTGCAGAGGTCCACTTTGCTCGTCGAGAAAATCTGACGCTGAATTTCCAAAGTCACTGATCGCTCAAGGTTCTCAATTCCCGCTGCGTAAACCACCGGGATTTCATTACGACTTTTTCCTGCTCGGCATCACTACATTCATCGCTGGCCTCATCGGCGTTCCCGCGCCTAATGGATTGATTCCCCAGGCACCTATCCACACTACTGCTCTTCTGGTCATGGGTCCCCCTGCCCGTGACAACGAAGAAAATGGTTATGTGGCTGGCAGGGTGGACCCGGTCGTGACTCCTCATTTGGAAAAAAGAGAATACGAAGTTGCCGCGTATCAGAAAGATGCCCCTCGTTCGATAGAGATCCCCGTAGCAGTCGTAGAACAGCGTGTCTCGAATCTCGCTCAAGGTGCACTGTGTCTTGTCTTACTAACTGGTCCGTTACTACACATCCTGGGTCTTATACCTCGTGGTGAGTCAGTCCTCAATTATTCGGAGTACGTCCCTGCTAATATTTAAAACGGCAGGTGTCATAGCGGGCCTCTTGTAAGTGCACTGTATTTGAAGCCCACTAGTCAAGACACCGCTAACCTCCGGCAATAAAGTTGGTTCATGGGGGCGGATGCACTTCAGGGCAACGGGATCACGCACAAATTACTCTATCTTATTCGCGACAAGTCGCTCACAGCTGCCGATGAGCCATTGCGCAAGGTCCGCTCCTCACGCCTGTTACTTTTTGTAGGCATACAGCTCGTCGGATTTGGTGTGACGTTCGCTGTTACACAGACAGTTGGTGGGTCGTACACTATTGCTTTGCACTGTGCATTCAGTCATCCCTTTGAGCCGGCGTCACTGACGTGCTTGCTTGTCAGCGGCGATCGCCTTCCCTGTCGTTATTCTCCTTCTAGTTCCAGTCCGAGCGTTGCTCGTTCCTCGACTCCCTTTCACTCCAGGAGAATTGTCCATTCTTGACGGTCCCACGGCTTCACCTCATGTGAGTGTCGTGCACTCGAATAAATACCACGGTATCCCACTAATTAACTACACAGACAATGGAGTCCGTCGGGGGTTCCCTGTAGAGACTCCCCATAGTGGAGTAAGAACAAGAAAAGGACTTCCCCATTAATTTGGTATGTTTAAGTATTCATAGATGTCTCCCTTCTCGCGTTCTTCTATCGTGCCATTCAAAAAGTCGTTATGCAGAACTATCTGCAAGTTACAGTACAGAATCGCGCCTTCATGTAGATGTGTGTACAAGTCAATCGATGTCCAACCAGATACAAAACTCGTTATGTGTGAGTTTGCCTGTTGGCCTGCCGAAATAGATGTGCTTCGAACCAGACGTTGGAACCAGAACCTCAATATTGAGTTGCCCTCGCTGTTGAAAAGGGGAAGCGACAACCTGACCAGCATCGTCGTCACTTGTAAGGGTGCCTTCTCCAGCAAGAGCGTCCGAACACACCATTCGATACCTCAAGAAGAAACGTTCATGTATTCATGAGGCGAACTACGTCCAAACAAAGTATGCAAAAACGTCAATGATGATGATACTGAAACTACGACATGCCATGTGTTCCAATTCCGAGAGCCCGCAGTGCTGCGGAAGGACAACGTGCTCACTTACTATGGCTCTTACGCACCGCGACACCAGAGGCCGTCGAAGCGGGTTTCGCATGGGCGTTATCCTCTGAACTAGACCCACCCCTCGAGGCCGGTGAAGATGTACGCTCGACCGCGTCCCGTTTACCAAAGGAGGCGGCATCCATAACCTTGATAAAACCGCTGGAAAAGAAGGACAAGACAAGAGTCGTGAGTCAATCGTGAGTTGAAAAATTCTGAATCGTGGATACGAACCGTTGAGTAGCGTCGACGTAGTGTTCCATGTCGAATCGTTTGTTGGTTTTGATAGAGACACCACGGTCAGAGAGGGATATTCCTCGATCTTTGAGTCTGCCAACGTGGACATAGAATGAAAAAGATTATCACCATACAGAGTCAGCGTCGCTCTTATGTTACATACAACGGATTGTCAAGACTCACGATTCCTTGGTGGCTGCGATGGTGGACGTAATTTTCCTTGCAATATAGATGACAGCTAAGATCGTCCCAACGAAAACAATGGTAGTCTTGTGTTATCGTGAACCATGAAGGAGATGACTACTTTTGACCGTTTACATTCCACTCACGACAGATAACGAAAACACGTCAACCCTTGTCATGGAGTCAACAGCACGTTCCTGGTACAGAACCACGTCAAAGTATTCACCACGTAGCCATGACGTCGTCAAATGAGGGTTTGACAGGGGTCTTCACAGGGATAAATACGGTATTATGGGCGTTTGCGCAGGGCACCAGTGACACAAAAATTGCAAAACCAGGAACAGCCCGGGTGATGAATCGATGAGCGTATTAACGTGGAAGTCGCAGACTGTGGGAACAACTTGCAGACCGTCACAAGCCCCAGTAGCGATGACGTCATTACCTATGGAGACTTGGTACGTGTTGGAGCTTCGCCCAAATCTCTACACGGGCTAACTAGTTACATTAGACTGCAACACCACCCAGATTCAGTATCACTATCGAGGATATTCCCGGGCCGGAGGGCCTTTGGGGTGTCAAGACTTCCGGAGAAAACCAGTGCAGTCAAGGGGTGGGGGTTGATCATTCGATTATCGTCTTCGCCCACCGTAGAACTTTTCGCGCGCCTTGACGCTCCTACGCGCTTCCTCTTCTGCCAACTTTGTCTCTAGTCCATTCCACATATTTCGGGCATATTTTTCCGCATACTACAAAATGTTTCGCTCGTGAGAGATGAGCAAAATCGTACGGTGAACACTCACCTTCAACAATACCCCGATTTGTGTCATGTCGGATGTGCCCGCACCCGCCATCTTCATACCGTGTAAGGTGGGTTTGCCTTTTGGAAATGCAAACATGGTGTGCAACCTTAACGGAACTGCAGTCTCCTCCTGGGATGTTGCATCAAGGAAATGTACAGTGGGAAGCTGTGAAAGATCATAATATGGATCTAGTGAGTCGTGGATTTACCGGCAGGATGAAGGGGTCCGAGCGGAGGAAAGTCAAGTTAAACGGAACGCGTAACCCGGTAGAATAGACAGACGTTACAAGAAACAGAAGCGTACCATGTTGAGCGTAACACAAACAGGCCAGGAATCCCTCGACTCGAGCACCTTCCCTTCATCCCAATAGTCAGCGAGTTCAAAATCTACCGCGCTACTAGGATGTCGGGTTTCTAGCATGCTTGATGGACCATTTCTGCCCTGGTCAACGTCCATGAGATCGTCGGAGGACACCTCGTTCAGAGTGCCACTTTGTCTCCCTGGAGCGCGATATTCTACACTCCTCGTACTCGGAACCCGCGTGTCCACGAGTGCGGCGCGACATGCCAGCATGAGACAGTCGACGACATTGCCGGCATCAGCGAATACGATGGTGTCGAGCCTCAGGGCCCAAGCTTTTTGTCCTGGAACGATCACCAGATTTTTTGGGCACAGCGAAGGATGGGAGAGCACGCTCCCTAGCAAGGAGGTAAGGTCTGACTGAAGGTCATCCAGAGCAGACGATGACAGGTGAGGATAAGCCGCCGGGGAACTGCAGTAACAAGGACGGAAAAAGCGACGGTTCTGAAATGCTCGACAAGAGAGAGAAAAAAGAATTGTGATGCATACCAGGATACGCTGCATATGATTTTACCCCCTTCTTCGTCTTCGCCGGCTCCGTCTACCTCGAGCTTCACTGCAGCGACGACCTCCGTACCACCTCCAGCACCCTCCGCTTCGTGTCCTCTGCCTGCACGAGGCTGCCCGATCGAGACTCTCGCACTCCCATTTGCTAGCGGTGCAACGCCAGTCTCTACAGCGATGGGCCTGAAATCCTCTGGTGCGCGTCCGTCTGCACGTAACGGTGGGTCGGAGAGAAGAGACGATCTGATGTATGATATTTCAACTTTGGAAAGACTGGTCATTGTACGAAGCTCATACACGACTTTGACGTCGTCGTCAGACAGTAGTCATCTTCCCCTAAACGTATGGGGAAAGTCTACTATTCGCGACAAGTAATACATCCTGCAACGAGGGTTTCACCGACTATCATCACGCCTTTGCATTCTCCGATTCCTCAGCCCGTGCCTTCTGAACGGCAGCGAGTACTAACGCATGAACGTCTTTCCCCGCAGCTACAATTCCGTAGTTTAACCCTAGAGTCCTACCAAGACCAAAGTCGAGAGGCTGTCCAAGGGAATTCGTGACGAGCCCTCCGGCTTCTGTAACGAGCAGTGACCCCGACGCGTGGTCCTGAGCGACATGTTAACCAGAGCCGTCGTAGAGGAATAAAAAAGGGGGAAGAATATAGCTAACCCAGATCTTTTCTCTGTACCCTGCTTTGGTCGGCATCCGTAGGTACACAGCTCCGTCCCCGCGCGCTAAACAACCATACTTGGCTTGGCTGTCCATCTGCGTAGGCGGTCGGGTGATACCTAGGAGTTCCGATACTCGCCGGTTGAAAGACAGATCAGCATGTGCGGCTTCCACGGACTCTAACAGGTTGAGCATTCCCGGAGCCACGGGAGGTATGACGATTGGAGTAGGATCCATCCCACTCATGGTCATCTGTAAATTACAAAAAAGAAGGGGAGGGGGGGGGGGGGGGAACTCGCATTCAAACGTGGGACGTGAACAGTGAAAACAAACGGCTAACCTGCTCAGCTCCCTGGCCCTTGACAGCTGCAAAGATGCAGCCTCTCTGGCCTTCGGGTTCCGCACTCTTCACGGGAAGGTTTGGACACCCGATAACACCGAGCTTGACGTCGCCATCCACTATCAACGCAAGGCATACTGCATATTGTCCGCCACGTAAAAATCCCTTCGTCCCATCGATAGGATCGAGTGTCCATCGACCTGAGAGAGGGAGAGAGAGATGAAGAGCGGGGGGGTACAACGTTTGCACCTTGTTTACCCACGTCCGATACGACCGCCTTGGTCATTGCCACGGTCAATGGCATCGAGAAGCTCCTCCAGCGTGCGTTCTTGGCCGGGACCTATACCCCACTCAGCGGTGTCACCGATGCCTAGGTCAGCAGTGAGGGCTTCGTTAGCTAGTTCGACTATCCTATTCCTGAGTTTTTCCCCTTCTTCCCGACGCAAATCGTTCGCATCTTCTTCTCCTACGACGGGATCAGCGGGAAACGCACGACCAAGTATAGTGTTCACGACTGCCTGAGCAGAGTAGTCGGCGACTGTGATGCCATGTAGTTTTTGTGAATATTAGACAACCGGATGGTTCAGCGCAGCTACCTACGAACCTGTTACAGGGGATTTATCGTCTTTCGTAAGAGTCTCCTGTTTAACGAGTTTGTTGAACACCGTAGCGGTGAGTGCGCATGCGCGGCGGACGGCAGCGAGGGCGACCTGCTTTTCGATAGTGTATTGAAGAGACATGACCCGATCACAGTTGCGACCCGAATCAAGGTCATGTACACACTTTGCATCGTCCGACGTCGACCGATATTCATTTCGACGGAGATTGTGTCCGTTATGCTCACTGTCAAATTCGGTGACAAGGAATCTGGGAATACATGAGGTCGAGTTGGCTCTCGCTCCATGCTTAGATTCGATACATCCCAACTACACCACGAAATATAGTCCGAATCTGTGATAGTTGACCTATGGTATCCCGAGTCGTAGAAGTAGGATCGTGAAACCCAGGGGATAAAGAAGAGTAAGGGAATAGCTGCGGAGGAAGGGCAATAGAACGGAACCTGCGGGGAATAGTGTAAAGCGAGGTATTTGGATTGTCCAAAGCTAGTGGAAGAAGTGGGGGTGGTATCGACCAGTCAATTCAAAGTCGCTGATGAGGGGTGTGGCCGAGATAAGAAAAACCAAGTGTCCAGCATAGGCTTATTCCCCCAACACGCCGCGACCCTATCGGCGACTTACATCATAGTCCTCAGCAAGCCTCCCACGAACATCGCCGCTCCAACGAGCCCACCGGCCCCATCCACAGTCAATGCACTCGCCAACTTGGACTTTGCAGCGCCGCTCTTGGAGCTTGTGGATGACCCACTGGATGTACCCTGGCTACCGGTTGCCCCAGGTGCCGAGCCCGTCAGAGTCGTTGTGCCACTGACATCTGTACAGAAAAAGCGTCAATCTGACTTACAAACAAGACGGTCAGGCTACCCACACTGCTCGAAATTGGGCAAAATCGGGCTTGGCTGCACGTACGGTTGAGTAACGTTGAGAGCCACGCCTATAGGGACAAGAGCCTTGAACGCGGCCTTAAGCTGGGGGTAGAAGCTGATCGCTTCGGACATGGTGTAGTTGTTCAGCTCGTGCGTAAGCATGATCGTGCCCGACTGGATTACATCGACGAGATGAGAAATCAAAGGTAAGCGGAACGCAGGGAATACGAACATTGGCAAAAGTTCCGTTTTGCATTCTTTGAATGAGGGCCTGGTAGTTGGCATCGACGGTCGCCGTAGTGATGTTACCGGTGCCAACCTTCCAGTCGTTCGAATCGTACTGCCAAATGATCGTGCGAAGGCCGAGAGCGTTGGCAATCCAGCGAATGCGATCATCTACATCACCGAAGGGGGGCTGCAGAACAAGAAAGTATGTATTCAGCTTGATTAGGATGAACAGAAAACGAGGTAAACGCACCCTCCAACAGGTGGGGGTCACCCCGACGACCAACTGGATAGCTTGCATCTAGTAAAGAACGTTCAGCACCAGCACTTCCATAGCGCGCTCCCATACGTACGGCTGCAAGATGTTTCGATCAGCACAAACGATCTAGCTACACGGCACGCTCTCACAACGAAAGTACACGTACTGTAATAAAACTCGGCAAAAGCTTGTTCGTTCGTCAGCGAGGTCACTAAAATTGGAGCATCATCAGCTCAGCAACACGAGGAAACGGAGAAAACGAACTGTATTTGTGAGACCACGTGTCTGAAAAACCGTGAACATACATCCAGGATAATGCGGCTGGGATACTCACGGACGCAAATTTCGTGGCCATCTGCAAGCCCACGTTGTGCCTCCAGAGGCCAATCCATGACATTACTTCCAATGTAAAACATAGCTAATGAGAAGGTCCAATTGCGTTAGACACGAGGGAATGACACGCAAAAGACCGATTACGAACTAGCTTTCTGGTTTTGTTGGGACAGGTAGTCATAGAAGGCATTGTGCGAGCAGTTCGGACCGTCGTCGAACCCGTAACCAAGTGTACCGGGCTATATGCGGCCGGCGAACAGTTACTTCTTTTAATACTCGCTGACGCGGGGAGAGAACACGGCCACTTGCCTCCGGCACGCCCGCAGTGTCAGGCTGCAACCCGGCATATTTGGGAGTGGTGCATTGATGATAGGTCCACCAGCAATCCGGATCCGATGAACTGTAGTTGAAGCCTGTGAAATTTCCAGTCTCGGACTGCGGTTGTGTGCCCTTTGGGGCGATGTTGGGTATTCCCGACGAGATATTGTTGTATTTTGCCTGCGCAGCTGTGTCGTTGGAGAGGATGGTGGCTATCGTCCAAACGGGCGGGTAGTTGTAGCGGGCAGCCCCCACGGGTGCATAGTAATAGGCTGTGCACTCCTCATTTGGATCTGTGCAAGTGAAGTCAGTGGAGCGCAATGAGACACGGAATGTCATGCCGACAGCGGCGTGGATATAGAAGGGCACAAATGCAGAGGACGACGACGGCACCACATATTAGTCACAGAATTAGTAACGACGGGGAGAAAACGTGCTGCGGGTCGACTCCCCTGCACGCCTACGTGCACCTTGTCCGTACATGCGCGTGGAATGGAAGGGGAACCAAGCGAGGCTGTAGGAAGAGGACTTGCCTGATATCTGAGCCTCTCCCGCCTCTGTTGTGCGATCCTGGGCGTGGGCCGTGCTGGCAAACAAGGATGCAGCGAGCAGGACAGCTGGGAGTGTCGATACGGAAAAGAGTGACGATAAATGCATGTGTGCGGATGACCCTGCGAGGGGGAAGAAGGGAAGGGGAATGGAAGGAGGGTACTTTTTTTATGAGCTGGGGGAGGAACTGAAGGAGAGCCGAGAATTCAGCGGGCGTTTAAAAACGGCGGAGAGGCCAACAAACAGCAAATAAGTGACGATTATTTATAGATCCAACGTCTGCAGCTATTTATAGAACGACGGTGATGTCCTTTCAGTTCTTGTTATTTTCGTGCGTCCCCCTCTCTCCACTCAGGAGACGGGGAGTGCTCGCACGTATGTATCATTCGTTCATGCGGGGTGTGCTGGCTTGGCGGAGCGCGCCAAGCACCAACTCAAATACTTACTCAAAGAACCTGTCGGGTAATAATAATAGAGCAAACTAGGCACCGGTATAAAAATATGTCTACGCGTGTACTCGTCAGCAGGCCATGGAAAGGCAGCCGGCCCTTTCATCTGACATACCAAACACTTGTAACTCGCCACGCCCAACTCACCCGCATGGTCGAATGTAATGCCCTGGTGAGGAGTACTGACTCGGAACGTGACCCACCATAGAAAGGCTTACTCCTCGCGTCTCGCTTAGAACTCCGGCAAAGGGGCCGCATCTACTACACAAGGCGGCTTCCTACGGTAAGTTTTGCAGATCGACGATATGTATGCTGAAGACACTCAACGATACGGCGGCCGTCGTTCTCAGTTCTTTCATCTGACTTATCTCCCTGTCGCGTCTACTGCCACAGAGTTTCTTATCATCGTACCTTCAAATCCATGCACCGCGGCGGGGGAAGGCGCGTTGCCCAAACTCGCCATTTTCGAAGATAGCGAGCACCTCTCGAATCTCCCTCTTTTAGTGAACAAGGATCGTCCATCGATCGATGAGTTTTGATATATTTGATAATACCGAGAGGGTGGGGCCAAGGCGACTCCTCGAACCTGCCATAGTGGCCTGGTCAGAGGCATCCTCGACGCCAGTCCTTCCTTTGACTAGTACTTATGTAGTCAGAACGCGACGCGATTTCAATAGGTACGTACCGCTGTATATTCTCGTGACGCAACCTATTCACGCCATGACGTCGTACATATGTTAAACGCTCCCGATGCCGTGCGGGGAAATTGGGCTTGGCCCCGTGCCAAGCACAACTCAAAAATGTTGATCTCGCGTGGTCCCGGTCTCAGGTACCTTTTGCGTCCGTTTGCCTCTGGGAAAACCACGTCGTGTTGCCGGGAATTTTCTTGTATGTCGAAGACATCCTTTGTGGCGATGCCCAACCACTACACTTATGGCTTTTGGCTAACCCTTTCTCTTTGGTCGTCACTCTACTCCTGCGCGGATGAATGAAGGCTTCCAGTTGTCCGTCCCCAGCTTCTCAACTGTTTTGGGCAGACTATCGCTTGATACTTTCCGTATCAGTTTCAAAAAGGCGTGGACCGCGGGACAACAGTCGCTGCACACACATCTCAAGTATCACCCGATATCTTCGCAGCACACACTCGAACATACCGACATTCTCAACTACCACACCAATCAAATTTCAACACGATTTATCACATAGCCGCGACGTCCAGAACTTTATTCTCATGCCTCACAAGGAAAGGTTGATAGGGCTGCAGCCGACGTTGACGAGGCCGTTCTGCAGTGGTAGGATCGACCATCAGCTATACATGGAGACGGGCCGAGAAAAAGCTGGGCTTACGAAGGAGTCGCCCGTGCAGCAAGCCGCCTGCGATGTACAACTGGCACCCGAGCCCACACCGATTGCGGTGATCGGATCGCAGTTCAGGCCAACTTGGCCAGTCACGCTACCGAGGAGGCCCAGGAGCGCGAGGAGGCTGGCCACCGAGGCCGAGCTGGCCTGTGGAGCACCATGTCAGTCAAGGTCTTACGCGACCACCTTTACTTGCAGTCGACTTACATCTTGCAGACTGTCGCAACAGTAGATGTTGCCACCGTCGCATTGGGTGTCCCTAACCTCGACGGGAGTGGCTACAGCCAGGGCAGCAAAGGAAGCGGTGATGACTGTTGCAATGCGAGGGAACATTTGCGAAGTATCGTAGAAAAGTAAGGCTCGTCTTTTCTGTGGGTACCAGGTGGCAGTCAACAGTTTTTATACCTTCAAACAGCGCCTAGTGATTTAATCTGTTCAGAATCCGTTTGACATCCATCTTTGCCCTACCTCTGCCATAGCCTCAAAGGGAATACCATTTCCAGCAGTCGACAGGATGAATGGGACGACGCCGCAGCAAGCTCCCGATCCCGCGGCGGCATCTGTGGCTAAGAGCTTTGTTCATCGTCCAAGATCAGTGAGCTATTACTACGTAAGTTTCGATTCATGTGACCGACTTGTGGTCCAGGGCATGGGAGGGATGACCTTTCGGGTTGATATCTTCCCAATCACTGCAAGACATGGAGTTCAGTTATGTCTCCGTGATGACAACCTCGGAGGGGCATCGTTCGAGGCACGCTCCCCTCGCGCTATCCATCGGCTGCCAGTATATGATGTGCTCGGACATTATTCCTTGAATATGTGAGTTAGCCATTTCCGCTTTGCCGTACTTGCACTATACGGATGGACGGGGAGCTGCAAAAGAAGGATCTATTTATTGAGACTGACAGTTCTTTGTCTGCACTTTGGCCTATGCCGTAGAGCGACGAGTTGAAAGGGAAACAACTACTCCTTGACTCACACAATCGGACTCAGATAGGGAATACCATTCCAATGTGTAATGGTTGACGACCCTTTTACATGGAACATTTTGATGTCGCAGCGCGATGACGAGACGCAGTGCCAAGGACAGGGGTTTCCGATCCATACGCATTCCTTGTTCTCCGGGGTAGAAGGAGCACCATAGATGGAAATCAGGTCCATTCGATAACACTTCCTTGATATCGTCGTTCGTGCTAACATACCATTTAGCCCGTGAATTCACCCCTTTTATTCGCACCAGTCGACTTACCGCCGCCCGGATTAATGTACTCGGCGATGAAACGACAGCCGCGATAAGTCTAGACCGAGTGGGATCGTAAGAGCACGCTCATCGAGGTGAGGAATTTCTATCCCGGAGACCACTTTTTCTTTCCCTTATTTTACGGCCTGGCTATGATGTAACGAAATATCGACGCGTATAGATATATTGTATCACCGGGTTTATACGATTACTTTCGAGCTTGCTCTACGTACTAGTTGTGAAGAGCCACAAGTGTCAACCTCATCGGGTCACAGAAGGTGAAGAAGTAGTAAAGTCATGAGGCATCTTGCCTCCGGACTCAAACTCTGGTATGCACAAAGTCTCTGGCAAAATACAAGTGTGTACACTCCAATCCTGGTGTTTAAACAACGAAATTATTTCGAGCGTCCGTACATAATGCAAAGGGTCCCGTGTACGAAAAAACAGATCAGGAATTCCCGAAGAACCCAAGGGATAACTTCCCTTCCATCACACCCTCCCCGTATGACATATTTCCGCCAGGAACCTTACAAATTCGTTCTTTCATCCCAACTCCAGCTTCTTCCAGACGACCCAGAACCGCACTCCAGACGCCCGGCACCTCCGTCGGTCCTCTGACACCTGACCCGAGTCCAAGGTCCGTTGTCGTGTTTCTTCCATCCAGGATGGCGAGCGCAGCAAACGCAACTGGGAGCCCAACGCACGTCGCCATAGCGGATGCTCTCGACGTGCCAAAAGTGATCAACGTCGACGTATGTACCTCGGCCGACTCCTCAGCATGGGGTCCGACCAACGCACGTTCGGGAACAACGACAATTTCGTGTGAAAGAACGACCATATCCCGTTCTCCCGGAAGGTAGCGCAACTTGTGAGCGAGCACCTGGGTGAAGAGGTCGATCGGAGCAGTAGCTTGTGACGGCGACACTGAGAGAGGGGAACCATCCACCCGAGGTAGGGATGGGCAGGGAGGCATGATGCCCAACCATATTAACGAGTCGATCACCTTCTCGACGTTCTCTTCCCCACACCTTCCTCGCAAGAGGTCGAATAGCGCAGCCCGGACGGAGTCATAGTTCTCTGGAACATTTGTCCCTAGCTTGTGTTGGAGAGCGAAACGGGTGAGATCGGTCCATCTAGTGAAAGGTATCTGTAGGTGCGGCGGGAGAGAAGAAAGCGAGAGGAGTCCAATCGTTTTGAATGCATCCATAAGGTCCGAGAACCCAGGGTACCTACAGAAGGTGCAAAAGCGTGAACGATATGCCGTCAGCAACGGTACACCGTAACGGAAGTAGCTTCACATCGAGCTCGTTTATAAGCGGACTCACCTCAGTGTTCCCCTCAATACAGTCCTCGACTTACCCGGGTCGCCAAGAGCATACGTCTCCACATATGGCAAACTATCTCTGTTGGCAATCCCTTCAAACTTGAGAGCGGCACCTTCCGGAACACGCACGTCAGGAAAATATTTGCGCAGAATATCTTCAGAAGGGATCTCGACCAACTACCAGTGAGGAAGATAAATAAGTAAACACGTTAGTACGGCTGCTCACAGAGAAAGACAAAACCGAACGACGAAAGTGACGGCGGTACGATTTACCTTTCCACCGAGCTTGAATCGCGCTCCGTTTAATGCAGCACTGAGTACGCCTCTGGGACTCCAGCTGAACTTGTAGCCTAACGGAACGTCATCCCCTTGCGTCGAAGTCACCACGTCTGGGGCTGGCAGGCCACCGCAGAAGCTTGTGAAAGACAACACGCGCTTGCGCTCGCTGCGAAGGCGAGAGAGAAGAGAATGCGCAGAGCAGTGGTCAATACCTGGATCGAGCCCTATCTCGTTGAGGAGGAGCACGCCCGACGATTCAGCTCTGGTAGATTAGAGTCGTCACCCAGATATCCGTCTATCGGAGACAAGAAACCTAAGACATACCGTTCATGGAGGGCACGCATAGCAGGGGATATGTAGGATGCTGTTACCATATCCTTTCCGAGCCGAATGCACAATTCCGCAACGGAAGGGTGGAGTGGAACCGGAAGCAAGCTAAGTTTGGAATCAGCTATCCTCGTACGCATGCACGCATAGCTACTGTCTGCTACAACGCGAATTGGTAACACACCTAACAACAATGTCAGCCTGTGCAATGAGCTGTGCCATTTTTTCCTTGTCATTTACATCCAGAAACCGTGCGTGAGCATTAGGTAAGTGTCGAGTAAGGCCTCTAGCTTCGTCGATTGAATTACTCGCTGCAATTGGAAGAATTCGGGGGTAGATAGGTTGAAGTTGGTATGTGCAATATACGGTACACATATCATACATGTGTGTGCGAGCGTGAAGTCAAAGTGGATGAGAAAAACAAGTCCATGCGGGGTATAGTAGAGGCGGACTACTGACCAACAATCAACTCAACGTCCCCCCGCTTACAGATCTCCTCGACCGCGGGCCCAGCAACCATCCCGCTCCCGAGCATCAATACATTCTTCTTCCCGTGCACCGTGTTCTCGGCGGGTACCGGTCCCGTCGATGAGGCCATGGCATCCGCTGCGGACGACGCGAGGGCTGAACGCCACTTCTCTACCGACTCTCTCAACCACTTGTGTTTCCCCACTAGTTGGCCCCCTTTTGCTACAGTAGCACGCTCCAATGCCTCTTCATACTGACAGTGTTTCCTCGGACTCGCACTCCCACGAACGCTGCGATACTCACGCACAAGCGCTCTCAGATAGGGCATCAGTACGCTACTGAAATGGTTTGACGCGTCGAGAGGTAAGCCGGTTGGGAGAATGTCAACTGACATAATATGCACAGCTGGTAGATGGGACGGCAGAAACGCCGGGCGATGCTTAAACACTGGTTCGGAAAGGGTTGACGCTCGCGGCATAAACTCGAGGCCACCCTGGGGGACGGTACGGGCGACGTTTAGTACACGTGGCAAATGCGCGACGAATGATGGAAAAAGGAAACGCTTACTTCAATATCGCAGCTGATATCTCCAATCGTTCCAAACCTCGCAGGGCCGACCTCAGCAGCACGATTCAACGCAACCGTGAGGTCCTGGTTTGTCATCAAACGGGGAAAGCCCGGTAGCCAACCAACACCGTTCAAGAAAAGGGTGAGGTACGGAGCGACCTGAATAGGGGATCCTGTAACTGCGTTGTAAGAATCTGACGCACACACTTACCTTGGTAGCAAAGTCAGATCTGTAAAGGGATGGGTTCTGGTAGTAATGAGATCGACTGTATGGACCTCCGTCCAGACGGGAGAGGTAATCTTCGGGTGACGCATGCACGACGTACACCTGTAGGATGTTAACTCGGTTTCCTTGGAACGGCGACGGTCATAGTACCTTGTGCAAATCAGTCTCTGTCAGGGCCAGTTAATGCATGACACAACTCGTTGAATATAGTGCGCGTACCGGGATTACCAACGAGCGAGGGCAAGTCCTTCACACCAACTTTGACGATAGGAAGTTCCTCAAGGATGGATAAGACTCCTTGCGAAACCTGACCATTTCTGTCACAACTCGTTAAACTATCAATAACAGAGTTGAACTGCATGACGATTACCCAGTAAGTCCTATAACGAACGCCCCTAATGGCTTCGGGGTGCCATCCTCAGAGATCCGCTGCCCGATGGCGTGTAACGTTGTGCGAAGCGATGGGATCGAGGGATGAGTATGTGGTCGTGGTGCGTGCTAGGTCGAAGTATTGTAAATCAGACAAGGGTTATGTTGCTTGTAACTTACCAAGAAGGGCGAGGCTACGCCGATTTCAAGATGTGCATGAGCAAGTGCAGAAAGTGACTCTAACGCGCCGGCGACTGGGGATTCGGACTGTGATAAGGATGGAATGTGATGGACAGGAACGGATCACTCTCACCGCCAGCAAACCATCCGAAGCCAACGGTCCTCTTGCCGTCGGAACCCGCAAGAAGCTCGTAGTCTATCAATCTCGGAAGTGTGGAGGATCGTGATTCATTTTCGCCAAGGAACCGGGACAACAACGGCATATTGTAGGATTGGCCTTTGATTGTATGGGAGAACATGAGGTAAGTTCGATGAACGAGCGACTCCGAGGGTTGCGGTGCAGACACCGGTGCTGTGATGAGCTCATTCAAGGGAACTTCCTTGATCCCGATGATTATATGTGCTGGTTCAAGGGAGGGGTGTAGCTTAGCGCCGGCCTATCATTAAAAGAAGCGACTTCGTCAGTTGAAAGATTGACCAACATGAACGATCCAAAATGGAAATCGATGCCGAATGTAACAGATCTGGGTGTCATTAGAGTATAGAGGGAGTACGGACCTTGAGGAAGTGGTCCACGGGAAAGACCCTTCTGTCGCAGGGTTGCACGAGAACGTCCACGCCGTCTTGCTGAACGAGCTCTTGAACGGCGTCAGGTGTGAGCGGGCATCTGCGCTCCCAGATTCTGGCGGAATCCTCTCGTCGAATGCCAACGGTGAGTTTGGGAGGTGCAACCGTTGCGAGGGACCGTCGTGGGCCGTGCTTGAGCAGCAAGATCCTTGGAGAACAACGTATCAGACCGACAGCAGCCATGACCGATAGGAAAGAGGGCTAGTAAGCGGTGGCCTAGAAATGGCGCTAGTGGTCCCCCGGCTATGTGATTAAATACTGGGGTGCCAGTGAATCTAGGAGAAGATCCGCCCGGAGTGGGGTCCTCCCATCCGCTGCCGGGACCATCGTGTGGACGTCAACGTGTGTGAGCTACCAAGGGTCTGATCGGATATCATACCACAGCATGGCCAGCCAGATATCTAATCAAATTCCACACCATCATGGGGTCCGCTCACTTGAATGTTGGATGAAGAACACTGTGAAAGTGGCGATGGAAGAAATGCTACGCCGATTGTACTAAACTACTGCACGAGGGCGTGCATGTTAGACTGATTACTCGTCGTATTCGTCAGACGCCAGTGGAATACAACATCGGATATGGTGTAACGGCTAACATGGCTGTCTTTCAACCGCTACAGCGGGCTGAACACAGCAGCCCCGGGTTCGACTCCCGGTATCCGAACGTTTTTTCCTCTTCTTTTTTTGGGGCATTCATTCTGGATGCTGACGTAATACACCTATGAGACCGTCTTGCAGCAACTAGGCAGCTGCCATCGTCGAGTCGGACATGGCACGCCTCAAAACAGAGAAAGGCAAGAAACAGAAACCAAAGGCTTCTCAGAAAAATGAGGAAAAGGCTGTGTCAAACTCGAAGAAACTGCAAGCAAAAAGTGTGGCCGAGTCGTGCAAATCAAAAACTGATTCTCTTCAGTTGGATGCATCACCGCGCTGGTACGACGACGTACCCCCTCTGCAGCCCATAGCATCGAACACGGCTACTCTGACGCCCGAAAAACTTTCTTCCCTCCTGGATCGCGCAACGTCGTTGCATGCTAATGTGGTCAACGCGTCTCAGTCGACCTCCACTGTCACATCGTCCAGTTCCGACTACAGTTTCCTCCGGAATATATTGCAGACCGGAACGCTGTCGGATCGTCTGAGTGCGCTAACTTTGCTCGTGCAGAGCAGTCCCTTGCACAATACAAGGGCACTCGAAGCCCTAAAAAACATGGCGGAACGGGGAAAGGGCAAAGGTGGAAGAGGTGAGAGTCTCAAAGCTTTGCGTTGCGTAGTGGATTGGTGGGTCGGCGGTGGGGCACCCGATCGAAAGCTGAAGTAAGTCTCCATCGCCCTTTTTCGTTACGCGAAGCCATATCACTCATGCACAGATACTTCCGGGATCAGCCTCTGTCTCATCCCGATATTAACGATCGGCATCTTGTGATATGGTTTTTTGAAGATTGGCTGAAGAAGTATTTCTTTTCCATTCTACAAATTCTCGAGGTTTGTGTCAAGCACGCTCTGGAAATACTGATGATTCCAATTAGTCTTCAGGTGCTTTCTGCAGATCCCCTTTCATATGTCCGAATGCAGGCTCTCTCCCTGGTCTTCACTTTACTGAAGGAAAAACCCGAGCAGGAGCAAAACTTGCTCCGACTGCTCATTAACAAGCTCGTACGTCCCACATACCACCACCGTACACAACCCACTCCTTACACCAACCCACATCCTTTCGACTTTTTAGGGAGACTCGGATAAAACGATATGTTCCCGCTCGTCGTACTATATCCTCCAACTCTTACAAGTACACCCTTCGATGAAGGCCGTAGTTGTTCGTGAAATAGCGTCACTCGTCCTCCGACCGGGCACATCGACAGCCGCAACAGCACCCCCTCTGACACAAAATGCGCACATACGATTCAATAAAGAAGGATTGGACCCCGAACCGAAGCCGCAGCGAAAATCAAAATCAAAAGCAGACCCTGCCGCTAAACAACCGGTCAACGAACACGCTCGTTACTACGCTAGCATCACTCTCAATCAGATCATGTTCCGTCCAAATGAAAAGGACGTCGCAATGCAGACTATTGATGTGTATTTTCGGCTGTTCGAGGATATCCTTGGTGAGGGGAGATTAGCGGAGGAAGAGAACGACGATGCGCGTTCTGAGGTATCCCAGGCTCACGACAAATCAAAGCAGAAACGGAAGGGAAAGGAGGTCGTGGGTGAAGGCGGGTTTACCGAAGTGGAAGATTCCCTCTCCAAACTACTTTCAGCCATCCTCACAGGAGTGAACCGCGCTCTTCCGTTTGCCAAACTGGGTGCTACGGATTCAAGGTACTCTTTCAACTCCTGTACTTGGAATGAGGTGTTCGCTCATGAGAGAAACGAAAAGCTTGGGAAAGCATATCGATACTTTGTTCCTTATCACGCACAAGTCCACGTTCAACATCTCCCTCCAAGCTCTTGTCCTTATCCAGCAAATATCCTCGTCTCTCATCAATCAATCCAAAGCATCTCCTTCCAGTTCTTCTCAATCGAAAAGCATAACAGACCGGTATTACCGTGCTCTATACGCGTCCCTGTACGATGGGCGACTTGCGTCGTCGTCAAAGCAAACGATGTATCTGAATTTACTGTTCAAATCTCTCAAGGCAGACGGTAATGTGGAGCGCATCAAGAGTTTTGTGCGTAGGTTTGTGCAGGTGCTGGTCAGTGGAGGAGCTGGTGGCAATGAATTTATCGTTGGGGGGTTGTACGTCCTTGGAGAGGTGTGTATCATCTACTGTGTGGATTGCAAAATGATACGTATTCCTTTTTTCTGCAAGATCTTTAGCACACTTCCGGGTTTAAGGAACTTGTTGCACGGCGTGCAGAACGTCCACGAGGACGACACATATGATCCACGAAAACGGGACCCACAATACGCCCGACCGTCTACTTCTCCGCTGTTTGAACTGGTAAGTTGTCGGCTCAAATTTTGGCTGCGACGATGAGGTTTATAGGACGCTGCAACATAGCTACCCCTGATGCACCACTACCATCCCACGATCTCTCTGCATGCCCGCCAACTCTTTACTTTTCAGCCGATTACCTCAGCCGCAGATCTCAACCTCAATACGCTCTCCCACTTCCTTGATAGATTCATATATAAGAATCCGAAGAAGCTGAGACCTAAGGGATCGAGTGCCATGCAACCGAGTGCGAGTGCTGCTGACGGTGTGGGTGTCAAGAAAACGAAAGGGGACATGGGAGAGGATGTCTTGCCGAACGAGGAGAAGTTCTGGAAGAAGAGGGAAGAAGATGTGAGAGTTGACGAAGTGTTCTTCCATCGGTACTTCTCTCAGAAACACAAACGGAGTAAGATGACCAAGAGAGAAAATGGGGAAGAAGGTGGTGAAAGCGACGAAGGTGAACTGGAATCCGAGGACGAGCTTTCCCAAGAAGGGTCTCTAAGTGCAGGTGATTCTGATGCGGAGGAAGAGGGAGAGGAAAGTGATCTCGATGAGAAGGCTATATGGAAGGTAAGCATACCGTTTACGCCAAGCTCTCGCGTGCTTCGTGCAAGCCAGGTTATCACATTGCTTTCAGGCGATGAGGGCGACTATGCCAGCAATGGAAGGCGACGACGAGTTACCGTCTGAACTTGACGACGAAGATGAAGGTCTCCCATCCGAACAGGGCGAAGAGGACGAAGATATGCCATCGGAGCAGGATGATGAAGAGGATAAAGACATTCCATCCGAGCATGACGATGAAGACGACCAAGAGGTCGAGGTCGAAGAGGATGAAGCATCTGACCAGGGCGATGCTGACGAACCCGACGATGCATTTTCTCTTGCTGAGGCTTCGGACGATGATGACCTTTTGGCCGTTGGTGACATACCTGGATTAATCGAGTATGACGGTTCAGATGTACCCTCGGAGAATGGTGAAGGAGACGATGAACAGACTCGATTTGGGGGAGGTAGAGATAAGCGAAAGCGGAAAGGGAAGGGTGAGGATAAGGAGAGGAAGCGGAAGAAGCGGAAAACGTTGCCTACATTTGCAAGCTACGAGGATTATGCAAAGATGATCGAGGATGGGCCAGAGGACAACATCTAAATCGTTAAGGATGCTAGATCCCTCTGTGCAGACTTTACTAGTAGTAGAGCAAGTTCGCTCCAACTTGCAGCCCATCGCGGTCACTGGTGTTCGGTCGGAAGCTTTTGAGGTCGTCGGCTTTACTACGCTCTCTCATCTGTCCATCACGAACACTACTCACGTTTTCATCGACTCACATGCCACGAAGGGTGCATTCCGAGAGATAACCATCCTCCAACGTGGTTTGTTGTGCATGCCAGCACTTCAGGTGATACACGATGTAAACTCGTGGACGACCTTCGCACAAGATCGTAGTCGTCTGCCTCATGGTCGGCGTTTACTCGCGGACTTCCCGCCTCAGGTAAAAGCCTTGTGACGGCAACCGCGAACCTTGGAGCTTGGAACCACAAGTTGTCCCCTGCGAAAACCTCCGAGTGCATATCAAGGGATACGCTGCATGCAATGATACTTCCGCGTCTGGTCGCAATTCGCAAAATTCACTCTATGTCCGTCTTCGGTTCAATCCGTCGATAAGGATACTTGTCCCTATCATGGGTAACCTATCAGGTTGGGCACAGCGTGACCTCCTGCGAGGGTACTGACGTTGCATACAGTTTGGTCCGAGTGATCACTTGACATCTGTGGCACGGTGCACGGACACGTACATTTGTGTACTGTCGGTGGATCTCGTTGTAGGGCACGTTTTTGAAAGAAGGTACGGGTTTTCACCCCAGAGTTATGGAGCAACGCGGAAATGATAACCCACAGATTCTAAACTCTCATTGTCGCAGTCATCCTATCAAAATCGCCATCATCCATGCGTTAGATATGGGTGTAGGACCTGTAGCTGATATAAGCGGAAATGGCCACTTCTCCACAGCATGCCAGCGTCGTGTTTGGCGCGCATCGTGTACCCCTGATATCTGAATCTCTCTGCCATGCTCTTACGCCCACTTCCGTCTGACCATCATCCTCTCAGAAGCCATGGGCGACTTTAAGTATGATCAAGCTCAGGTCTTCAATCCATGGGCGTCACCCTACAGCTATCCATCGAATCTGCATGCTTTACACGAGCTCGGCAGTAGCACAGGGGCACGCTCACACAGCCAGACCCCAGGTACTGACTTACGAGCAGACCAAGAGAACAATCTTCCGCGATCTCGTGCTGCCTTATTTACTGTGAGTTTCCTTTCAGAATTATCCGGAAGCGACTTATGTTTCCGATCAGGATCCTTCACCGAATACCGACTCGAAGTTTGTTTCGTCCCTTTCGGGTTCATCCGGGATGTCTTCACACAGTCGCTGCTGCTGTACGGAATTCCGAGAACAGAACAAGGAGTTGAAGGGAGCGTTATGTACTCAACGTCAACAAATCAGTGAGCTCCATCTTCAAGTTTCTTCCCTTCAACGGGAAGTAGTAATTGCAAAGTGAGTACTCATGTCATGTGGATCTATGTATTTCCGACAATTTCCGCGACAGCGCCTCATATCAGCGGCTACTTGCTCTGCCGTCGCACAACAGTCTAACCCGACCACTTTCCTTCCAACCTTTCTTCCGCATCTTGAAATTCGCGCGTGCAGCAAACTCCCATCTTCCAACTTACCGGCGGGAGCATTACATCGGCCAATTCTATTGGACCGAAGAGAGTTTCGAGAAAGAGAGACTAGGAGTTTCGGGTATGACTGTGCTCAGAGATGAACACTCGGGCCCCTTGTCGTTCCTTGTAGGAGAAGAAGGTGTCGTGGTATCTACCAGGCGCCAGCAGCAATTCTTCCGTTTCGGTCGCATACTCTATAACACTTTACTAAGGTACGACATGGCTCCAGGCGATTGGCATGATATCGACGTCTACGCGCTCGAGTGGTTTTGTCTGGTTATTCGCGTCAAATATGCGGAATTTCGTCTTTGTGACGACAACTGGAAAGCTGAGGCTTTCGGTGCCGTACACTACACCGAGTGGTGTCGGCCCACTACAGCAGCACACCGGAATTCGTTCTCAGAGTCAGAAACTGTCCGAGCTCGGGACGCACGGGAAAACGAGACGCACGCTCCATCCCCGGCTAAAGACGCTCGGGTTTCACCGCGTTTTTTGGACAGTAATCTGGAGGTGCGGAAGCGCAAGGAGGTTGCTGTCCAAGTTACGCGGCCATTAGACTTTGACACTGCTACGATAGTCGGAGACGCCCCTGCAAGTGCTGTTTCTGACGTTTGGGCAAGAAACACAGACATAATTCGAGACTTCCCCTCAGGTAATTAGTTGGGCATTACAAACGTATCCACGTTTAACTGTCACACAGTGCATGAAGATAATGAAGGTTTGAATGATTTTATGGGACTTTCAACCTCTCCTCCCTCGGCGAATAGTCGGTTTGCGTTCACAGTGTGTAGCGTGAATCAGTCGCATGTTGGCCGTGTTCACGCGGAAGACCCGCCAGGTAAGTTTTGCAGTTTCGACATATGTTGGCATGTCACGTTTTGTTGGCTTTGCAGACTTCCTCGAATTGAAAGCTCAGGAGCAATCGCGTGTTGCGTCAGCTTCAAAGTTGGTCGAGGAGAAACGTCGGCAGGTAAGTTTGATCCACGGTCTTTCTTCTTCTTATCTTAACTGCGCGATTCCAGTTTAACGTTCTCAAGAAGGACATTGCGTATAAGGCGAAGCCTCGTGGAAAAGAGAAGAAGCAGTGGCACGTCCAGACTAGGCGGGCTTATGATGACATTATTTCTTCGTGTCTGGACGACTTTAATCGGGATAAGGCTAAACAGAATAACGGTACAGTTCTCACTTCTCCGCCTCTACCTGTGCACCCTGTTGAGCAAGGACATCGGACAGTCAAGCGGAAGGTGACCGCGAGGCGCCACCAAGCGGGGAGGAGATTCCAGCAAGCTACATCGTCGGATGTCAAAGTGAATGAACAAGATGAGCCAAAAGCATGGGAACAGAGATCAGATGTACAACAACGCCTCGCAGGCTTGGTCCAGTACGTCGACCACGTCGAACGAGCTTATCGCATGGAGGAGCGCGTTCTTCTTTCTCGCCAGTTTTCCGAAGAGTCAGCCGCTAGCCAAGCCGAGTCGTCGAGAAAATCCGATCCGCGCGAACAACCCGTGGAAGAGGCCCATGCAAGGAAGCTACGGTTATCGCGCATGTTGCCGGACTTTGATTCATACCACGCCATTGTGATGGGTCAAAGAGTAAAGGAATTCCGGAAGAAGAAGGCCGAAGCGGCGCGAAAGGTCCAAGAAGAGAAAAGCGCGAGGGTGCAAGAGCAACGCGAACGTGAAGCTCGAGAGAGATTGGCACACATGGAAGCGGTGCTGCGCCAAAGGCGGGCAGCCAGTGAGTCAGTTAGTCTGCGGTTCTAGAAGTTTCTTACGCCCGCCTGTAGAATCATCGGACGCACAAAAGCAACCATCTGGGAAACAGCTGGAAGTGGAAAGGAAGCTTGAGCGCGAGCCTGGCACTGCAGCTAGCAACATCATAGTGGAAAGGGCACCCAGGGTACAAAGTGTAGCCTCGAAACTCCGACCCGGTGTGTCTGTAAAGCCGCGCGTGCAACAGAAGTGGGACAGAACGTCTGTTGCTGACCTTCAACCGATATCAATGGAGGAACGGTATGAAACTGGCGGGTCGGGCCACAAGTCCTCTGAAGGGGTCATGGAGACAACATCAAAGTCCCGACTGGGCTTGGTTTCGGGCCAGCCGAAACTGACAATGCCAATTAAATCTGTCGAACAAACTGATACTCAGACTGAAGCACGGATGTCAAGCGCCCAACAGAAGTGGGAGAGAACCTCCGCTGCTAATCTCCAGCCAATATCAGTAGACGAACGATATCAAGCTGGTAATACGAGCCACAAGTCCTCTGAAGTGGCCCTAGAGACAGCGCCAAAATACCGTCCTGGCATGTTTGCAGGAAGGTTGAAACCGACAGTGCCGGTCCAACCCGCCGAGCAATCTGGTACTCAAGCTGAAGCGCGGACTAAGGCTCAGACGGAGTTCCAGGCACGGATGAAGGCTCGGCTGGAGGCTCAGGCTAATGCGGCAGCCAAAAGAAGACGGGAGCTGGAAAATCCGGTCGTACTTGAAGACGCGCGAAGGAAAGGCCTTCGAACGAAAACTGAGCCAAGTACCACCCCGTCAAATTTGGCCGTCAAGAATGAGATTCCCGGACGCACAGATATACCTTTAACTGTTTCTGGCTCCTTGGGTCCTCGCCGCGTTTCCGGGGTATACTCTCCATCAGCGCCGCTGCCAACATCCGACCCTGTGGCTCATAAACGTGTAAGCGGGTGGCGGTCGTCCACTACCATGCCGCGAGGAGGGACTCTAGCTCGGCAAGGTACAGAAAACTTGACGAGAGACCCTAGCATGGAAAAGTCGCCGCGGGGTCCACTAGCTACGGCATCGCCCCGTGTGGGAACGCAAATGCCTACCGATAAATCGGTTGGCAACTCTTCCAGCTTCACCTGGCAGCCGGTGACTGATGACCCGCGGACCGACCTCTTCCCACCGACGACTAAGACCCGAGGACGCGGATTCGTGGTGAATTCCCCCGTCCCCAAACCCACAGCGGTCAAGGATACCCCAGAGGCAGCTTTCGGACAGGAGTCTCGCTTCACCCCCGCCAAGCGCTTGGTACCATCGCACGAAGTTTGGAGACCAGGGAAAGTGGCTGTGAGGGATTAAGTGGACTAAAGGTTACCCGTACCAAATTTTTTCATGCTTTAGTTACAATCTGTCCATGAATACTTCCCTCTTGTCCACCACCAATGGATCCGTAGTTAGTGGGACGGCTTCACTGACATATTGGTGGGCTCGATTTATAGCAGGTGCTTTGTACATCCCTCTACCGCGACGCTATGATACATAGTTCTGATACGAAACGGACTTGATAGGTGTTTAATTGAAACCTCTCTTCCTCAACAGGATTGTGGTGGTGGGATCCGGACCGATGAAGACCCCAAACTCGACGCCCTTGCCGGGGGCCGGGGCGCTGTCGTCGAGTTTCAGGTCGTACGACGATACGATACGAGCCAGTATGATCTTCTGAATGGTCACTGCAACAAACCTTCCCGGACTGTGCAATATCTAGTAATGAAACGAACAGCAAGAAGCATGATGATACAATCTTACCACGCATGTTTCCCGTACCCAAACGCCAGGAAATTTGAACCGAGAGAGACCACCTGCTGCTTCATATCATCTCCATCCCTACGGAGTCGAATATAGCGGAAAGGGTCAAAATCATCGGGCTTTTCGTAAAATTCCACATCATGGTGAACAGCGTATGATGGGGCAGCTATGTAACATCCTCTTGGGACGACTCTGCCATCCGAGAAAGTGAAATCCTTTAGCACTTTCCTTGTCATAACCACTAGATGCCCGATTGTTCAAGTTGAATGTTAGAAAGCTGGACGTACTCACAGCTGCTTACACCATCGAGGCGGTAACTCTCTTTCAAGAAGCTGTCGATTTTGTACATCTTGTCTATCGCGACCTTCGTCCAACCATCTTGACGTACTACTGCGTCCACCTCTTCGCGGAGAGGTACGAGATATTCCGGATGGGCCGCAAGGTCATACACAGCACGCGTGAGAGACTGGAGAGCGTCACGTTGGAATCGGAAGAAAGTCATGTCAACTCACACTCGCAGTCCCCTAAAACCCAGCCAAGCTTGCGCTGACAAGATAGAGAACTTGGGATGAAGTAGAAAGCATGACCGCCAATTGAGGATGAACTTACAGAGCAAGTTGAAGGGACTATATACAATCTTATCACCTGCTGAGGCGGTGTTTTGATTTCATCGCCGTGTTGAAATAGATGGAGTTGGATTGCCAACAACGTTATTAAGTCGTCCAAGATCACAATTAGTGGGTCGCATAACGGAACCAAACCATGTTCAGAAATGGTTTGCTACCCAAATTTCACGAGATTGCGCACCCCAAAACCGCACAGGAACTGGTTACGTACTAGCAAATAACCATTGAACGCGCGTCAGACACAAACTCAACAATAGCGGCACTTGTGTCACGCACCTGCCCGGACATCAATGATGCATGTACGCGGGTTCTTCGCCTGCTGATGAGTAAAGGAGTTTTCTTGGTCGCCTTGCATTATGTTCTGGTTCTTCCAGAGTGGTCACTTTCTCTGGAATATGCGGCCCGGGAACAGTGGGGATACGACCATACCTACGTTGAAGGAACAGTGTCATACCGAACCCGTCGGCATGGCCATAATCCATGGACAGGACCGTGGTTCAGCTTCCCACAGCGGAACTAATTGATCTACTAATAGAACCAGGAGGTCGTGCATATAAGTTAATTCGAGAGAGAGGTTGTGAAGGACGGACCGGTTATGGGCTTCCGTTGGTAAAGGTATCATGAAAAGCACTGCGCCACCCGTCGGCACACTTTCAATGAAGGTCTGATTGATCCCTTTCCCCGTCCAAGTAGCAATTCTTCGCAATACTAACTTACATAAATTATTCTTCTCGTCAACAAACGTGCACAGGAATAATTACGCCACACCGTGCTGCCAAAAAGCCACATTGAGAGTGGTTAGGTTGACTTCATAGGCATCATGTGCACTGGTTTTGCAACTCGTGTAGTGTAGAGTTTTGGATCCTAGCGATGAACGATCCCGGAGGGTTGGTTCGTTGCGGCCGCAGAAGAAAGGAAATATTGTGTTTCCCGACTCGGTGAATCGGAGGGAGAGGTACTTTTGTCTTGTTGTAGCACCAGATATGCCGAGATTGCTGATATATATCAACTGACATTGGAGAGTCGGAGAGGGTGCACCCTGGATCAGTTGGTGGCACTTTGATCTGGGGACGGTGTGTCATAGTGCATTTCAGCGTATGATGTACTTTTTTACCCCAGCTCCGACTGTACTGATGAACGTGGCGCCCCCGCTATCCGTGGCGATGGTGTGTCTACATTCCGGTACCCGTTGCAACCTCTTTAAAACTTCAGTGTGGTTGGTTACGGTCCGCTAATCGGCGGTGTCGTAGGGAACTGCAGTGCACCGACCTTGCAATTGAATGAGCTCTTCATACTCCGCAAATTTCCGTCTCAACTGATCAATTTTTCCCTGCTCACTGTTCTGGGTCTCCCACCCGTGGACTGACCGCTTTCTACCGACGACTTTGAACTTGTTCCCTCGTCCCAGATCACAGAAGCAGCTTTCAGATGGGAATTCTCGCTTCCGCTCGTGGAGCGCTCGATGCCACCTCAAAAAGTTGGAGAACCAGGGAAAGAAGAATGAAGTTAACATCTCTGCATACTACCTCCCTTAGGTCGGGTACCAATGCAGTCATACGACGGTAACTTGTACAATTTCTCTCTGCCACGTGAGGTTATAGCAGTACATTCATGATACAAACCATGCTGATAAGCATTTAAGCAGAACTCCTCTTCCTCAACAAGACCTTGGTGGTAGGGTCTGGACCGATGAAGATCCCAAACTCGACCCTCTTCCCGGATGCCGGGGCGTTCTCGTCCAATTTCAGGTCGTACGACGACACAATATGAGCCAGCATCATCTTCTGAATGATGGCTGCGGCAAACCTGCCCGGACTGGGTAACGTCCAGTGAGTAGACGAAGAGCAGCCAGTCCTGCCAATACGATCTTACCACGCATGGTTTCCATGCCCAAATGGCAAGAAAGTTGAGCCAAGAGAGACCATTTGTTGTTTCATATCGTGTTCATCACTACGGAGTTGAACAAAACGGAATGGGTCGAAGGTGTTGGGCTTTTCGTAAATTTCTTCATCATGGTGAACAGCGTATGATGGGGCAGCGATGTAACATCCTCTAGGGACGACCCTGCCATCCGAGAAAGCGAAGTCTTTTAAAACCTTCCTTATCATGACCACTAAGTGCCAATCGGTCAGGCTGAACGTTCGGAATTTGGATGTACTCACAGCTGCTCACACCATCAAGGCGGTAACTCTCTTTCAAGAAGCTGTCGATTTTGTACATCCTATCTATGGCGGCCTTCGTCCAGCCATCTTCACGTACAACCGTGTCCACCTCTTCGCGGAGAGGTACGAGATACTCCGGATGCGCCGCAAGATTATATACCGCGTTCATCAGAGTCTGGTGGGTGTCATGTTGAGGTCAGAAGAAAGTAATGTTAACTTCTCACGCTCGCAGTTCCCTAAGACCCATAGTCAAGGCGAGAACTTGGTGGGTAAAAGATACCCACTTGGATCGAAACGAGAACCATGAACAATATTCGTCGCGTGATATCCCTTTCGGCGTCCTCAGTACCATTTTCCAACAACCATTGAAGGAAATCATCCTATCGACATATATGAGATACCAGTAGTCCAATAAAAGGATGGACTGACTGGAATGTCAACCACTTCCCCGCCACGAGCACGCTCTGCTAAATGCCGACGTTCCCTGATGGCGGGGCCTAAGAATTCTACTGCCCTCTCAACGTGATTTCCTGTGGACGTAAGAAAAATTGCGACTAGCCTAGATATGATATTTATAGAAGGTAGAAACACTAGCAATGACAAACTCACGGCCACATGAATCTTGGAAAGAGGTCCATTTTTGCTCCTGAAATCATGGAATCACCGGCATATTGAGTTCCGAACCTCAACCAGTCCGGGTTACGACCTAGATATCAGAGGTGACCCCCCTTCTTGTGATCAAGCAAATGAAATTGAACGAACAGAGGGGGAGTCCAACAAAAATCCGATTCATTGCCCTAGAAACCACTTTTTGGACCGCCTGCATTGCCACCACAGGTTTCCACTCTGTAAAGAAGTCACTCGCGATCGCGCATAGAAAGCGGGAGACGGGATCATTCCCTACCGTCATTTTGCGACGAAAACATCTCACTCAAGGTGACTGATACCTCGTCTTCAATGACTGCACATAAAGAAGGCAGCTTGCGGCTGAGCTGCGTCTTAATGATTCCAAGATGGTATGGTTCGGTCGCTACCCGATGTCCCATTGTAAATGCAGTTTTGAAGAACTGTAACCAAGGCATCATGACACGTAGGAGACGACCGCATCCTTTATGTTCTCACATCGTTTGCACCCTCGATTGCAGAAAGTTGGTCATCCGGGGCCACTCTAACTTCCTCGAGTAGCTTGGTGCCGCTGATGACTACTATCCAATTATAAAGCATCGGAATCTTGAATGGACCATTTTTATACTGTTTTTTTTAAGGGTTAGTGAGCCATAATGACCCCCAGAATGTGGCATACCTTGTTGTAACCTTCTTGGATGGACCCAGACGCGCCCCTTAGATTTTTTATGGCTGACCGCCAGGCGTTAGTCGACCCAACGGTGGGGATTGCATCAAGCTCGATAAAGACATCAAAGAAATCAAGATAACAAGAAGAAGTCATCAGGGAAATACTTACTTTTCGAGATTGCAAGAACAGCGGAACTGCGATGATTCCAGCCAAACTTGCAGTGGCGAGAATATAGAGGGCTTCGGACGAAACAAAGAGCATGACGACCAGCTGGGGATCAACTTACATGGCAAGCTGAAACTATATACGGCGTTATGACCTGCTGCGGTGGTGTCCCTAGAGCCATGCATCGCCGAGTGTTCACATGGGCGAGAACTGAGTTGATTTGGCTGACTACACCAAGTAGCTCGGGTGCAAAGGTATGTACATAAATGTCACGCCGGCTCATGAGCGGAAACTGGAGTAGCGTCGCCGGTCACCAAAGGCTGGTTCGAGGGACGTGGATGATGTCTCACTCCCTTATATCCCAGTGGTGTCCACCGCCAAAAGGATCACAAGCAGTGGGTTCGAGCGAGAGGCGGTTACATAAAGACGAACCGGTGATGGTGGGAGCAGTGTTTCACAACCCGTCGGAGAACAATCGATCAAGTACTTCCGGGTTCCGATGATGCAACCGTCATTGCCCCGGCATGCTCAAAATTGTGCAACCCCGGAGAACGATACGAACCAAGTCCGGACAGCCAGCCCATCAGACGAGGTGACGTTGTTGGTCCTCTAGTGCTAGGAATCGTTGTGCCCTTGCCATAAACACAGGAGCACGAGACTCTGAGAGTGTCAGGGATGCTCCATTCAGCGAGGCTGGCAACACTGCGGTAAACTTCGTATGCACTCTGCGCTGGCTTTATGGCAGTTTTGTATAAAGGTATAGAGTCACAGGAACCTTGCGGTGAACGATAGAGGATGGAGTTGTTCACTGTGGCCGGGGAACGGAGTCACAGCTACTCCTGCGTTGAAAATGCTTCCGAGGATAATTCAAATTCACACGACTCTTTCATCACAGTAACATCATAAGAACCCTCTCACTCCAAACAAAAGCCGAGGGAGAAAAAGAGCTCAGCGCCGGTACGTCTGTTGAGATTATAACTTTCCGAATATCACCGGAGAGGTTCGCAATTTGAGGGCTGCAGCGATCTCCTCGCCGTGCAGCACTCATGCAGCTTCACTCGGAACACCACGTTAGAGGAGGCCAACCAGCAGAAAATTGCGGCGGCTTTTCCTCCAAAGTTGAGTCTCGTGCCCTATGTCGAGCGTATGTAGTAGAGGGCGAACGCACATACCGGAAGTGCAATGCGTGGGGCGCAACAACTCCCATTCGCCGACGTCGGCGTGCAGATGAATTTTGGTTTCGGTTAGTATACTTGAGGCGAGGGAGAGTGACTTTCGTGTATGATGACGAGGTCTGCCACGGGTCAGGCGGTTGTCATCAAAGTCGCACTGGCGTGCTTATGTCTTGTTGGGCAATCAGAGTCTTTATAAAATGGCCGTACAGCCGACTTTTGCCCTCGGCGGCTGCGCCCGATGTTTTGTTGGCACCTACACAACACGTCGCGTCAGTCATAAGGTTGGTCCGCCACGAATTACCGCATATTGACTGTGCAGCTCATACCTACCCCCGACTGCTCTCAATACCGCCACTGGTGCACATTTGTTATCCACTAGTATGAGTGGTCTACCCATGAGGGTCTTTGTAACTACGTAGTTCTGTTCACTGCACTGCGAGAGGAATCGACATCAAACAGTGCAATAGATATCAACTCATTCCCCTACATAAATAAGACTGATATGACATATGAATAGAAATAATGGAGGTTCTGATTGTCCTCCTTCATATACCTGGAGTGGTGAAATCCGGGTAGTCGGGCCAATTGCCCAATTGCGCTGGGTCCCCTCCAATGCGTACCCACGCCGAATGAGATGGTGTCGGTCCGTCGAGGACGAATAACTGATGCCAGCCTGGAGGACAGACAAATGCGTTCGGAGGAGCGGTGATCGTACAGGTGTTCCCGGAACACGTAAACTCGGGGAAGATTATGCGACCGCCGCTCATAACGTTCCCGTGAGTACTGGATGAAGCTAAGAGTAGCAACCACGGGTGTCAATCAAGTAAGGACATGATATATACGCTGCGAGGATGCTTACCTGCAATGAGAGACACTCGCATTGTGGATGTTGTTCCTTGGTAGAGGGTAACGACAATGTTATATTGCCCCCCAAGAGTCCAATCCGTCTCCGCAATCGTAAACTCAGGTTGGCGGAACCCTTGGTTGAGGTAAGGAGGAATATATACTTCGATACGGAACTCCTCAGGGTAGATAGCAGTACCGTTCGGGTAGTTCGTCTCAGGGTCCGAGCCTGACACCAGAACTCGACCATCAGGAAGGAGAGTCGCTTCGGAGTGATAGAGCCTCGCGACAATTGTTGAATTTAAGATAGAGATGCGTTGACCAACTGGCTGGGATGGGTCATAGAGGAGAGCACTGAAGTTTGGGTCGGACGCAAGGCCAAAGCCCGCAACCCCCTGATGGGCACCGTTTAGGATCATGTATGTCCTGAAATTATATTCATTAAACGACACGACAATGACGCAGCATGTCTCTCCTTACCCATCCGGCAACGTGACCATGCAAGGCATCACTCGCTTCGAGGGCTATGCGCAGACATTATTTACCACAGAGCTACTCATGTATGGCAGAACGTACCATTCTCTCAAGTGTCCAGGTCGGATTTGACGCCTCGGGGACAATGCTAATGCAGTTGTCTAAAGCTATAGCTGCTCCGGGGGTTGAACCACCACATATCAATATTTCTATTGGGTCTGTGTATGGTGCATGCTGGGGTAGCAGGACGGCGGTGCCCTCCATCGGATACGTGCGCCCTGCCAGAAAATTGTTGACCGCTCCAGGCATATTCGGTAGGACTGTCACCGTATCAAACGTGACGGGGTCTAATATGCGCGCCTCGTTGTAGTACCCTTAAAAGTGTCAGTAATTATTGCATCGGCTCACACTCGCACATTACCAATGAAGAAACGACCACTCGGAAGTACCATTAGGAATGGATACAAATTGTTTGGATCCGTACGTTGCAGATAATCGAGCGTGATGACCGTGTCACCTCCGAGTGGTTTCGGCAGGATTTCCAGACTGGGTTGGGGAGGGCCATTGCTACCAGTCTCGCCCCCGACCACGAGAATGCTTCCGTTAGGCATCATCATCGCTGTCGGGTACCAACGACCTCTCTAGAAAGAAGTGAATTACAGAGATATATGTTCTGTTTGGCACACGGACCTGGAGTGATAGTTCATTGGGGTTTTCCTCCCAGTCATTCGTTCCATTGACACCCGGGTGACCGTCTGGGGTATACAACCTGACGCCGTATGTGGATTCAAGTGACCACCCTCCTACATTGATTTGACGTGCACCCTTGTCCGCAAGAATGATACTGCCCGAACAGAATACGTCCGACTTGACATGCATCTCACGCCAGGCCAACAAATAATTGTCTACCAGGCTTATGTCCAACTCGTAAGCCCCGGTTGAATTTGCGAATTCCGACGTCGGATACTTTTCGAGGAAGGTTACTTTATTATTGATTCCGACCGTTGCGATGAGTGGGACCACCACGCCGCCGATGAGGAACTAACGAGAAAGGGTCAAAACGGTAATTCGGGGAAGCGTATTCCTCAGCGCTTGCCTCATAACGCCCGATATTTTCTGGAGTGTGCCAGACGTTCATCGTTCCATTCCAGTAGTATGCCGACATTAGATTGTTTGCGCCACATAGATGAACTGGGTCTCCTGAGCAAGGCATATTGCATTCGGAGTCAGAGACAAAGGTGCCGTTATTGTCAACCACATCACTGATGTCTCCACAGACTATTACCAGTCGTCATTTTGTGGTCTGTAGAAAGGTAATGAGAACTTACAACACTGCTCGCCATATTCCAACCCAGCCGCTGGGTATCCAAAAGCAGCACATTGGTTCAGACATGCTTCGACGGTGTTATTATTGGTCCAATCATTTTCGTAGGGGAAGAAGTGTGATCCAGGAGCCGGTTCACTAGCGTTTATAAATGAGCTTGACAATCGCCCAAAATATATCCGCCACTCACGCAAGACAACCCTGATACACCCACTGACCCGGGAGTCCCGATGTCAGCGGAGTAGGAACAGGAAGTATTGTGATATTTCCCGTGGAAGTGTAGACAGACAGGCGATTTCCTGCACCACATGCCTCCCTGCTCGACATCAGCCACGTCTCAGAACATGAAGAAGTGTCCTACTGACGTTGCATTTCCTCCGCACGCCATGTCACAATCACTGTCAGGTGCTTTTACAGCTCCGTCAATCAATTCATTCCCGCAGACTAAGCAAAAGCGTCAGTGAAGCAATTTGGGGTCGATGAACATGACTCACAGCACTGCGTACTATACTCGAGCCCCGCAAGAGTGAAATTGTCTGCGGTGCAGTGAGCCACGCAGCTTTCAACCGTCATGCTATTGCTGTCTAGTTCGTCACCGAGGACTCGGCCGTTAGCATTATCCACATAGCAGCCGCCATAGGTCCAACCTCCAGAGAGGCTGGCCGTAAGCAAGAGTCCTGTGCCGGTTCCACTGCCGGTGTTGTCTGTGGTTGTCAGCGTGCCCGTGTAGTTGTACAGATTGAGGTGATCGGGACCTCCACAGTATTCGGAAGAGTTTCCAGCACAGGTCATGTCACAACTCGACGCTGGCGTGAGCTCAGAGCCGTTATCCAAGGTCATGCCACAGTCTGCACCCCTACCCTTCAATGTTGTGAAAGCCTAGCACGGGTAACGTCACTCACAGCATTCATCGGCATATTCAACCCCTGCATATTGGTACCCAGCATCCTGACATGCTGTGGTGCAGGACTCGACCGTGACCTCCCCAGTTACCCCCATACCATTGGCCAAAGCTCTCGCTGTCGTAGAGTCACTGGCGCCGAGTTATCTCGTCAACTCAAACGGAGCTAGACAACACTCACTTGTAACACCCGAGCGACGTCCAATTACCAACGCTGCCAACGATGCTAGGCGGTGAAGAAGGTTGAGTGCCATTCCAATAAACGTTAAGGCGATCTCCAGCACCACAAAACTCGGAGGCGTTTCCCGTGCATGTCATATCGCACTCCGACATGCTGACGTTAGAAGCACCGGAAGCAAGGAAATTCCCGCAGTCTGAAATGTTCGTCAGGCAACATACCAAGGGAGCAACATGCTACGCACAACATTCCTGTGCATATTCAACACCGGCATAGACGTACGAGTTGGATCCGGAAGAACAGAAACTAAGGCATGACTCGACTGTCATACCAGTCGTGTTTACATAGGAAGCGGCGCTGAGCGTGCGGGCGCCGGTATTGTCACTGGATCAAAAGGGATTAGACACCCTTTTGTTCGACTGAGGGTCTCCACTCACGTCCAGCAGCCATACGACGTCCAGCTGCCCAGTGACGAGCGGTGGTGCAAGGCATGTCGATGGACGAAGGCGGAAGGATGATTTTTCTTCTGACAGAGTCAGTAAAGTGTCGATGCCCTTAGAAGCAGAAAGTACCGGTACGATGATCGCGTACGCCAAAGGCAAGGCTAAGAAGATTGAGAGAATCATCCTTGCCTTGCAACTCTACTTCCCCTGCCTTGGTAATGACCAGAGTTTTATACTGCATCTCGCACTCTGAGAATTCAAGAAGAGAAGTATCTCGGAAAAGAGTTATCTTTTTCTGAAGGGATAAATATAGTGAGGAACGAGCAAGGAACAGATGTAGGATATAGCTCAGGACTGACGCCGATGACAAGTGCATCAAGGAGAAAACACGGAGCTTTGGCAACAGCCAGCTTCGCTGCCGGACAGGGCATCGAAGAATAATTGCTGAATGCCTGGTACTTCACCGTGCTTTCAGTCTGGATAAAGATAAAACATTTCCATTACCTTTGCTAAGACTGTGGCGGGTCGTCTGAAATCCGGAGAGGATCGGAGGGATGCGGGGCACGTACCACTACAGCCGCAGTTCCGGCGCAACTGTCTCATGTGATGGCCTCTAGAATGCTGGGTCCCGTCCCTTGCCCCTGAACCCAGACAGACAGTGGTCGATTCGTAGGAATTCCTCTCCACCGCATTATGCTAAGTGGGAAATTGGAAGATCACCTCGGGCGAAATGTCCGTCACGAGCGGATGGAGTGATGATGTCGTTGCGGAGAGTGGCGTGGCGCCGTTCCTGCCTCAGGGCGAAGTGATGGGTGAACTTGGTAATGAAGAGGAACGCGGCGTGACGCTAGGCAAAGTACGAAATCTCCAAGAGCGATATGTCGACCAGCTCTAACAGCCTCGTCCACGCTCGCACCCAAAAAAGAGTCATATGTCCACTCGTTGAACGACCGTCGATGATGATGGTCATATTTCCAGATACGCCTAGTTGGGTTATGATCGGATTCGCAGTGTTGAAGCAACGCATCGCCATTCCTGTAAGGCTATATCGTATCGGCTGAATCGTTTAGTCTGCGGAGAACACCCGAGCGGGGACCGCCAGCCCCCAAGCTCAAGGGGAATGTCTGAAAGTGGAGGTTTTAACACCCGGCAGAATTCCACCGCAGAGCGTACACTCTAGGATGCCGGCAGTGAGTTAGGAATATATACTTACAGAGAAAACCACACCACTGCTCTTCCTGTAGGAAGCCTTAGTGTCATGCAGAAAACAATGGTTGTCATAGAGAAAGTGTGGTGGCAGGTTCCAGGCCTCCCGGACACACGAGACCGCCCGACATGAAGGAACGGCAGATCTCCGAGGACCAGCGTTGTTGCTGGGGAAGACCAGAGGGCATGAATGGATTAAGCCAGTGTGTCTTTCGCTGGCATAGTCAGAGAGGCTAGCATTCGCGGACAAGAAATAGTGGCTGACTAAGCGGTCTGCCGGGAAACCTTAGCTTGTTCATTGGATTTCGCCTAAACTCTGTTTCTTCATTATTTTGTTGGAGTGATCAAATGTGGCCGTTGCGTCCGTCGCTGTAGTCTGAGAGAGTAGAGTACGACGTATACTCGAGTAAGTAGAGAGAGAGAAAGCACGGACCAGTTATGGGCAGCTGTGGCGCGAATTGTCAGTGAAATCCTAAATAGTCCATCTTCACGCCTCCGTCTCGCAAATCTACCTGCTCGGTGAGTCAACCTTGTCTGGCTCATGAACTTTGATTCAAAGTGGCTGATCATCTCGGTTTATCTGCACAACTTCACTCTGATCCATCATGATGTACCATGTAGTTAGCAAGCATTCTCCCAAGAAATGTCTGCCAATCAGCAGATCAACTCCCCATCGGGCGCCACCAGCCCAAATGGCAACCAGCAGTCGTCTCCGACAACCTGGACTGAACCGCCTTGGTCGGGATGGATAGAGACAACTGGCGATGCCCTTCTCATCCTCGAGGCCGCTAGAAGGGGCCTCATACCTAGAGTTACTCGTCGGCTCGTCGACTCTGAACGGAAAATGATCACGTCTGGTTCGGTCTTCGTCTTCGATGAGGAGGAAAGCGGTATCAAGCGCTGGACCGATGGTTTCTTTTGGAGTCCGTCTCGCATACTGGGCAACTTCCTACTCTATCGGGAGACAGACAAACGCGGTGCAGGGCACAGAGGTGCGCGCTCAGACTCCGTTGACGACCACCACCCGTACAACGACGGCTCCCGTCATGATCATCACTCTCTCAGCCGGCCAAAGGGTGAAACAAGCTCAACTGGCATAGACAGGCATCGCGAACGTGTTCTCGTCGGTAGCCTGACGAACAGTTACAAATTCAAAAGCGATGGCCTCATGAAGAAGGTATGTATGCCATGCCCTGCGCGTCCGCCTCTTCCATGCGGTTCTCACGCTTTGCCTATCACACTCCACTCCGTCACAGACCTTTTCCCTCACCATTGGTGGTGTTGCCCAGCACTTGATATCATACTACAAGATAGAGGATGTCGAGCAGGGCCGTCTGCGCTCCCCATCGTCGTTGCCCGAATTGGCGTCCCTTGACATCAGCGCAGATTATCTTGACAAAACTCATTTTCGCAATCCTCCCAAGGTGGAAATTGGTGTTGATGGTGTGCCACGATATCGCGGTGAAGCCGACGACATCGATCCATCCCCCTCGCTCCTCGCAGCCCCGCTGTCAACCGGCTTGCCTCTACTCACAGATGGCCGGGTATCGGACGGGAACAAGCGCGGTCGCTACACTCCATACGGTAACAATTCGAAGCGACGGGGCAAGGGAGGAAAGGGAGGGAGCGGAAGCCAGTCCAACTCGCCCACAGACAATCAAACCGCCGGACTGCCCTCACCGTCTACCCCTTCTACTTCTCACCATACCCAGGGACGCGCTGGAGCCGCGTCCGCCGCATATCCCGAACAAGAACAAGCTCCCAACGTGGGTGTCACGGCAGCGGTAAGCGTTCCGCCTCCGCCCCCTCCCCATTATGCTCCCTATCCAGTGGCGGGATACTACGGTGCACCAGGGTACGCACCGCATCTATACCCGCTTTTCCATCGAGGCTCACCACACCATAGCGTGCCTGGCGTCCCGCACCCACAACAAGTCCCTTCTCCTTCGGTGTCTTCTCCGGTACCACCGTATGGGTACTCTCCTCCCGGCTCAGGACCTCCGTATACTGCGCCGCAACCGCCGTCCGATCCACAACAGGCGGTGGTCCCTCCCCCTCAACCGTACTACCCCTACTACCTCCCGCCGCACCCATCCCACCCCCACCCCCATCCACACCCACATTATGGAGGGTACCCCGCAGCATCCTGGCACGCTTACAATGGTTATCCAAGTCACGCAGGCCCTGCCCCTGCACAGTCGACGACTACGATGTCGAGTTCAGCAGCAGCTATCACAGATTTGCCGGACAAAGAAGGGGACACGCCTTCGTCTGGTGAAGTGGGTGGGGAAGGGGGCGGTGCGTGACGGGGCGCCTGTATGTACTTGGTTATGGTGTGGCAACACGAGGATTTCTCTACCGGGCTTTTAGTATTCGTTCGTTTCGCGTCTTCTCATCTTCAGCTTTAGTCTATGTGTCGATATACTGTTTTAACCCATGTTTCGATATTCGATATGCTGTTTCTCCGCTTTCGATTACACTACTGTACATACTCCAACTGGAACTGGATTGGCTGTCGCGGAAGGGCTGCTTATGTCAGCGCAGAGTCTGGGAGCAAATATAACCAAACACTGGTCACACGTCCTACTGACGGTGATTAGTTACGTGCGACCGCGTTGGTGTCGACCTCATCCGCTGCGGCAATGGAGCCAGCAGTTCATAGAGCGACAAGGGGTCGCGGACTCGCGCCATACCACGAGGGTGGTAATGGTAAACGACCCTTGCACAGAAATAGGCAATGGGTCGCGGACGGCGTTACTTCTCGCAGTGCCACGAATGGCCCTCAGGCAGGCGGTGACGGCGATAAGTGGGAGCGTGGTGGGACTAGAGGAAGTAGGGGGCGAGCTAGGGGTACCAGAGGCAAGTCCAGTAATGCTTCTGTCACTCCTTTGCGACGGGGTGTCGTAGATGGCGGTACCACGGCAAGCGAGGGAGAACACAGCGAAGTGGACGATGAAACCGAAGTGGAAGAGGTATACCCTCCGGATCCGGAAACGCCGGAGGAACGGGAGAGGTTTTGGCAAGAGGTGTGTGGTAAAGGCTGGTTGCGCTTAACGCTATTCCATCATCTCCTCTGCAGCTGGTGAAAAATCGTGAAGCAGAGCGCAAGAAGGCTATCGCCGAAGGCAAGATGGACGACCCGTTGGTGCAGAAATCCTTAAAAGATGCGATCACGATGGTGGGAACGTGCTCGGATATGTGCCCGCGGTTTGAACGGTATCGACGCGAACGCGAGAATAACCTGACTGAGTGGGAGACTGTACGAATTCTTAGGCTGTGATGTGTAAGGCCTTTCCAGATGGTCGCTGATAATTTATAGATCCCCGGCACGAAGAGGGTAGATCACAAGCGGGCTGTCAAAATGTACGAACGCGCAGCCGGAGACAAAACCTTGCCATCAGACCTTCGACCACCCAAAGTGCTCAAGGTGTGCTAAGGAAGATTGTCATTTTTACGTGGTGTTGACGAATTTGCTTTCCAGCGTACTCTTGACTATCTGTTCCATGACCTCTTGCCTCGCGGCGGATTTTCTGCGACTTTTAGTTTCATCCGAGACCGCTCAAGAGCGGTCAGAAACGACTTCACGATGCAACATGAAATGGGACCGCTGGCCATCGAGTGCCATGATCGATGTGCTCGTTTCCACATCCTTGCCATCCACGTGGAGCGCAATTCTCCTGGATTTTCCATCCCCTTGGAAGAACAGCAGCTCATGAACAGTGCGTGACTCTTCATAATGGATCCCCATTCGGCGTTCAACCACCGCTCAAAAGCTCTACAAAGCTTGAAAGAGTTCTATGAAGATCAACGCGGTCGCTATCAGTCACCAACGGAACTGGAAATGCGCGTCTACCATCGTCTCATTCATATTCGAGATCAAAGGGAACGCCACGAAGATATACCCGATTTTCTACTCAAACATCCTGTATTTGAACTCACCACAAGATTTCGTGCACGCGTTCAGGCGAAGAGCGCGCCCATAACCAAAACTTCTGCGCTTGCTGTTGACGCAGAAGCGATGCAAATCTTCGTGGAACTTGCTACCGTTCTACGCCGAGAAGGAAACGTTGTGATGACATACCTCATTGCTTGTATCCTCGAGCGGTTGTTCGGAAAAGACACGATTGAGGACATTGAAGCCATCCGGGGTGAATTGACCTACTCTGATATTATTGATGGCTATTCTGGTCCACATCCTCAAACTGAAGGTGCGGAAGATGATCCAATGCATACTTATGAAGATACGCAAGGCTCCTTAGGATTTGTAACTGAACAACCCCCACCGCAACAGTCACCACGTGCTTCGCTGCCAAACGGAGTGCAGTGGATGAATGACTATTCTGCGCCTAAACCAACTGAATCCACGGTTTTCAATATTCCTTCCGTCCCGACATCTGCACAGGTGACTGCCAATCCTGTTGCGTCTGCATTTTCAAACCTTCCATCGGTACCCAACGTGTTCGGTACGGGCACGTTCGGTGTTTTGACCACCCCGGAGACGCACCCACCCACGGCCCCTCCTGTGTTCCTACAGGGCCCTCCATCTTTTAATCAACCATCATTCACCCCTGCAGGTATGTTCCCATACCCCAAGCAAAGACTAATACTGAGCGTTGCCACCTACGTCCAGTATCGTCCAGTGGACCCATTATTCCCTCTACGTTAGTAGACGGTCGTGGATTCGTGGAGTTAGAGTTGAAGCCAGAGAACGAACAGGTGGCGAGCGCGGCGCTTAATCTGCTTTCTACAGTACCCAGTCCACCGCCATCCTCCTTGTCAACCACTCAAACTGGTAACAATGAACGCCCAGTTCAGCTATCATCGGTCTTCGGAGCGCAATCTACACCCTCACTGCTACAAACACGGCCCATCGTTTCCTCAACAAAAGAACCTCTGAACCCATCGACTTCGTCATCCTCCAGCATTCCACCCGTACTGTCATCCTTGAATACCACGAATCTGGCTTTGGAAACGCGACCGCAGCCCGCTGATGAGTCGATCCCAGTGACACAACCTGGTTTATCTGATCAACAGAAGGCTCCATTCTTTTCGAATCTTCCTCCCACCCCCATGCCGGAGTTAACACAACCAAGCACAACTTCCGGATCTTTCCAAGAGACACCACCCAGTCAACCACCGCCGTTAAATAGGCACCAGCCCATCTCATTACCCCCCACTCCCACTGCAACGATTTTCATTCCGAACTCGGTAGCTCCATCTCAAGGGGGGCGGCGAAATATTGGTTCTCTCAAGAGTCTTCAAACGTCGTCTCTGTCGGCGGCTGCTACGGAGATTTTGAGCCCCCTCATCATACCGTCCCCTTCTACCTCCAAGATTTTAGCTTCCTCTGTTCCCCACCTTCTCCGTCGTGACTCTTTTCAGTCACCTCTCCGGTCAAGTGCTGTTGCTGCCAGCTCCGAAACTTACAATGACATGCCCAAAGCAGATTCCCTGGCTCAGTCAGATCGAATAGATGTGATGGGAGCCGCTGCATCCAGATTTGCTCGCAAATGCTATCTTGTGAAGACATACTTTTCACAGTGGCGACGCAGATTATCAGATCGAGCAAAATGGATAGAGGCATGCAAAAGAAGTCAGGAGTACAGCGAAAGAGTACAAGCCGAGCGGCTTTCACGTAGTACAACCACCGCCGTTCCCCCGGAGAAGCGGAGGATTGCCCCTACAGAAGATTCCGTTCCCCGAAAAAGACGTGCAAAAAGCCGGCCTGTCAGCGAATTCAAGTCTCCGCAGACGGACGAGCAACTTGCCAGGCGATTCGAGACGGTGAGTTATTGTTGTGATCCCCTGTAGCTTTTTTTTGATGCGTTAGATAGAATCACGAAGAGCATGTACACCGATGGGCACGTGGTTCTTTCCTGCACCTCCTTCAAAGCTACTTGGATCCTTCGAGCTCACGCCTACCCTCGAATTGGGCGGCGTGGTTGTCACTTAATCAAGAAAATGATGGGACTGCTATTTGGCTGGAGCAAAAGTTCGACGTTCCCCAATCAGGGAAGTGGAAATCTGGGAGTGTTTTTGAGATGCCAATTTCACAATCCTACACTGAGGTGGAAAGACTCTATCCCGGAGTTATCATCTTCGAGAGAACACCTATGTGTAGTACGGATGTGATTGAGAAGTAAGCCAAACCATCGCCTTTGCTTTCTATCCTGCTTACACCTGCCATACAGGAAATACCGGATTTTGGATGACTGTGCTCGGCTGCGTGAAATAATCAAGACATTACCACCAGACAGACATTACGTTCCCTCACTGATTTGTATATCATGGACGAGCGAGCCTCCAGACGTAACAAAGGATTTCGATGACATGGTTTGTGACTGAACTGTCAGTCCAATATTTCAAGTTGATAGCCTTGCCGCAGGTCGTAACCGTAACCGCTCAAGGTTTACTCACGTCATGTCATCAACTTTCTGTCACTTCGGGCGCGTTGGATACGGAGCTGAACTTCGAGGTGTTGCTGAGGTCAATCCCTTTTGATCGCAATGGTCACATTGTGAGGTCGATCTCCATTGATGGTTCGTTCGTCTGCGTCGCGGCGTCATTAGCCCCTCACCCACGTATCATAGGCGTTTTGGAGGATTGGGAAAACATATGGGATGAAATGACATCTTGGGTTGCGAAATGCACCATTCGTGGTGAATGTATGCGACCTCTGCCCCTTTTCCGTACTAGGAAGCTCACTCTTACATCAATCCATATAGTTAACTGGAACCTTCACTTCTGGTTCTTGCATAGCGTCATCGAGTTGCTAGGTCATCTCGTCGAATCCGTCGTCAGGTTATTTGGAAAGGACATCATCCGGGCTGACCTGACTCGCTTGCAATCACCAAGTATCGTCGATTCCAAGTACGTCTTTTGTGTTCCGAGTTAACTTTACTTCTTGATAATCCTGCCCGTAGTTCCACGTTCGATACTGTGCTAGACTGGCTAGAGCAGCTCCCTCCCGTGGACGTCAAAGAGCATCTGATCAAAGATATCACCACCCACAGGAGCTTGGGCCGGGGTATGTGTATGAGGGCTGAAGTAGTCATTCAATTCTTCTCACTGTATTCACAGATTTTCCAACGCTTAGCTTTGTGTCTCAAGCATACACACTAGCGAGTGCTTTGGTCACATATAATGCAGACCTGGATCCTGGCGTCCGTGTCCGCATCCGAAAAGATTCTCTAGAAGATGCAAAGAATTCTCTCCTTTCGTTTAAATCGAATCTAGAAGACGAATTTAGTAGCCACATTGCGAGGCTAAGGCATCCCCCGAAGCGGGTCCCAGTTCTAACAGGTCGGTTCGTCGGTTCTCTCGTTTTGGCCTTTCATTGATAATTGTGAAGTGACCGCTCGGCCTATAAGAAGAGGCGTGTATCAGATTCTGAAGTTTCTGTTTCCGCCGAGGACTTGGAGAGTCTACCGTTTACTTCACACGAGCCCTCCCCATCCCTTAGCGCTGCTACATCCGTACAGTCCCTTGATAGGGCGCCATTAGTGACGCCTGCCATGCTCCGTTCTTTGACGCGAGACGTCCGGGGCAAGTATGGGCATAGCACACCATCTCTACTCAGCAGGCGATAGCCGCTTGGATACTCGCATTTATATCTGACGGACATAAGTTACTGGCATCCTTGCATGTAGCATTTTTGTATGTAGTATCTTTATGCTTTTTGTGGTCGGCATTAGATGACGTATGACGTAAGCGGTTTTCACGGATGTTTCGTCAAGAATAAATCTGACGGGTACCAACCAATACCTCGATCATGGACACACCGGCATCTGCTAGCAGTGACATTTCGCCACGAAAGCCGAGCGTCATTATCACCATCGGTATGGCTGGAGCAGGCAAATCGACCTTTGTACAACGCATCAACTCCTACCTGCGCCAAAGTCACGACAAGTCCCCTTACATTCTGAACCTGGATCCCGCGGTAGCACACGTCCCTTTTGAGCCCAATATCGACATCAGAGATACAGTCGACTATAAAGAAGTTATGAAGCAGTACATCTTGCTCTGGTGGGCGTCGTGTTGATTGCACTAACGAACGCACGACCAGATACAATCTTGGGCCGAACGGCGGCATATTGACTGCTCTTAATCTGTTCACGACGAAACTCGATCAGGTCTTGGACCTCATGGAGAAAAGAGCGCATGAAGTCGAGTAATATTGGTTTTTTCCGGACGATCCGCGAGGCTTACTGATATTTTCATCTTCCTAGCCATGTCATCCTGGACACACCAGGGCAGATTGAGATTTTCACTTGGTCGGCATCAGGAGCGATCATAACAGACGCTGTTGCCTCGTCATTTCCCACAGTCGTGGCGTATATTGTCGACACTCCACGAACGACGGCACCAGCGACCTTCATGTCGAATATGCTTTACGCTTGTAGGTGCGGTTTTCAAGCTCAGAGCCAGTCGCAACCCTCTTCTGAATGTTATAATAGTATCATGTACAAGACAAAACTTCCCTTTATTCTCGTCTTCAATAAGACAGATGTCGAGTCTCATGATTTTGCTCTTGAATGGATGCGAGATTTTGAAGCATTCCAGACCGCATTAGCGTCGCATTCGGGCTCAAGAGACGCGGAAGGCGAGCCCACGTACATGAACAGTCTGATGAATAGCATGAGCCTGGTCCTTGACGAGTTTTACAAACACCTCAAGGTCAGCCTACACTAGTTCCAGCGGTTGCAGTGGTCGGAAGACATTCATACATCGATTCATAGGCGGTCGGGGTGTCCAGTCTAACGGGTGATGGGATCAAGGAATTCTTTGATGCTGTGGAGGAATCTCGGGACAACTATGAGAAGTAAGCTTTCCGTCGTTTCCCTGACCATGGTGATGAATGGCTGGTAAAGGGAATACCTGCCGGAACTTGCCCGTGCCCGGGCTGCGCGGGAACGGTCCCTCCAAGAGGTCAAAGAGGATTCGATGAACCGTTTCATGAAGGATTTCAGTTTAGACCAGGACAAAAGCGCGGGAGGCATAGATGATAAATGGGAGTCAGAAGAAGAGAACGAAGATGACGATGATCTTGACGTCAATATCATTGACAGAAGTATGCTCAGCACGCTGTTTCCGGGATGGAGTTAACCTCGCTTTTCTTAGGCGAAGGGCCTTGGCCTGGACAGTACATCGATGTGACACGTATGCGGAGCAGTGACGAGCAGGCACAGTGGCCGAGACCGACGTAAATCTCCCAGGAAAGACGGCATTCGCAGAAGTATTGGTATGCCCTTCATTTCCGTTATGTTGGTGCTAGTATATTCTCAAGCACCCTTACACGAGTTATGGATAGGGGGCGCTCAATTGTCTGCCGGTGTTTGGTAATCTGTTTACACTCAAGACATGGAGTCGGGAGCACGGTTGACGACTATGCCGTGTACGCTCGCAACCACGGTATAATCTCGGTTAGTCACAGGTACCCTTCTGCGTATCGTCATGGGAAGAAGCAGGTTATCGTTTCGACCTTAACGACGGGGTGACAGAAAGCATGGAGGATAATGATGGACTTCCTGGCACTGCTTTCGGTCCGAGACTTGCCAGGCTTTGACATTACTCTTTTCGTAGAAATGCCCTCAATATTGAATCGAAAAATGAAATGATTCGTCCCGCAAAGCACACGAAAAGACTTGCAAGGCGAGGCTGTTAACATGTAGCCTATGTGGCTTCCAACAAGAACTCTTCTATCGATTTCGTTGTGATAACCAGTTGGCGTTGTTGGACCGAGAAGTGGCGGTGCATTTTTTTGCCGAGCAGTGCCAACCTCGATAAGATTAGACATTTATTTCGCTAGGATGATATGGCGACGGCACGCCCAATTTCTCATCCGGTCCACACAACGTTTACTGTGAGTTTATTGTGAGTGCCTTTCGTTCGGAGGGGGGGAAGTACCGGCACCACCTGGCATCGCGGTTCATTGCACCGCCCGTATATAAAGTGACAGCTTCCATAATATTTAGCCTGTGTGTCGAACTGGGTTAACGAATTGTCATTTACCTTTCCCCCCCTCCACTACCACCACCACCACCACGCATCCGACTTCACACCGTTAGACATACCCTTTCACGTCGCTGGATCCCCGGGCCTGCACTTTTCATACCCTCCAATATACCAAGGGCCAGTGTTTGATCACATGGATCGGTAGGCGACTGCGGTTGAGCGCGTTAAGATGTCTTCGTGGGCTGATTGCATTTCTTTGTCATTCACTAGTTACGCTAAGATAGAAAAAGTTGGTGCGTAGCCTCACTCCGAGCCCAGCTCAGCATTTCATCACCAATACGTGTGGCACGGCGTAGGGGAGGGTGTGTCTATTCAGCTCTTCGCTATCTCGCCTTCTGATTCGATGGCTGCATTTTCTGGCCACCTTCGCGGCGTGGCGCATACACAGGAACCTACGGTGTCGTCTACAAAGCACGCGATGTCACTACCAATCAGATAGTGGCACTCAAGAAGATAAGGCTGGAGGCTGAAGACGAAGGCGTGCCTAGTACGGCTATTCGTGAAATCAGTTTGCTCAAAGAACTAAAGGACGACAACATCGTCCGGTGCGTTCAGCACGCGCCCATCCTCTCGTCCGTGGAGTACCATGGATACTCATATGCCCTCAGCTTGCTGGATATCGTACACGCAGATCAAAAGCTGTACCTCGTGTTCGAGTTCCTCGACGTAGACCTCAAGCGGTATATGGAACATGCGAATGCCAGTGGCACTCCCATGTCCGTCGACATCGTAAAGGTAAGCTGTGCTTCTCGCTATAGCGATACATCAGATGGTTTCTGTGCTAGTTGTGTCATGGCTGACGCGAGGATGGCGCGTGTCGGACGGTACATGCGTGGGCGCCAATCATTTGGTGGCAGGCGACGTCGAGTTATTTTACGTTCAGATGTACCCATGAGTGTCCCGGTGCACTTTAGGTCGAAGCAAAGTGGATGCAAGGGGGTGTCTTTCGTCACTCAATTAAGCCTTTTTCATCCGGAAAGATGTTGAACAAAGTCTGACATCTTCCAGAAATTTACGCATCAGCTCAGTTCCGGCCTCCTCTACTGCCACTCCCATCGTATTCTCCACAGGGACCTCAAACCTCAAAATCTACTTATCGATAAACGCAATAATCTCAAGCTCGCGGACTTTGGTCTGGCCAGGGCTTTTGGCATCCCGATGAGGACATACACGCACGAGGCATGATCATTGTTGTATGCGCGAAGGCTGCATTCTCATCGCCTGGACTCGCCTAGGTCGTTACCCTTTGGTATCGTGCACCCGAGGTTTTACTAGGTTCACGACACTACTCCACTGCCATTGACATGTGGTCAGTCGGATGCATATTCGCCGAAATGATCATGAAGGGGAACCCACTCTTTCCCGGGGATTCGGAAATTGACCAGATTTTCAAAATCTTCAGGTCAGTTTATCTCCTCCTCTGTGGGATGGTGGTTCCTGAGTGGCCTTGCAGGATTCTCGGGACCCCGAACGAACAGGTCTGGCCCGGTGTCAGCCAACTCCCTGACTACAAAGAGACGTTCCCTCAGTGGTCGCGGCAAGACCTACGTAGTGTGGTACCGAACCTTGATGATATGGGCATCGATCTGCTATCGGTAGGTAGTAGGTTCAAGCGTGTGTATGCGGATTACTGATTGCTGGCGAAACCATAGCGAACACTAACCTATGATACTGCAAAGCGCATCTCTGGTAATATTCCCCTTGGTTACTAGGAGTTCTGTGGTACTGACGCCGGGGTTAGCGAAGCGCGCACTGTCGCATCCCTGGTTCGGCGACTACTCTACGTGAAACGGTCATTAGATGTTTCGTGTTGATAGATACCAATTGTTCTCTCATCTTTGCATTCCGCTTTTCCTGTTACCCAGCCGTCGATCTTCTGCATTAGCTTCGCGCACCACTACAGCAACTGGTGTTTACAATATCTCTAATGTTTCTAGTATGTACTCTTTCGTACACGCACCCTCGTCGTCGAGGGGGAACACAGCTTTGGGGGAAACCAAGTGACTGGAGCTTGTCACGGGTGACCACATGCATACAGCGTTACCTGTGATAAAGGCCATTGCCATCCAGGCTGAGTCACAGGCAAAGTGACGCCCCAACTCTCTCATCCTTACCCTCACCCACAAGCAGTCTCTTCCCTCCGTACCATTCTCGATATTTACCGATAGTGGGTTGGAGTCGGTACCATGGAAGAGGAGATACAATACTTGGGCACGAGGCTTGCCCATCCGGAGCCCCTTTCTGATCCCCTCGAGGCACCAAGCGTTGTCGCAGGCATGGCTGCATTGGCTCCTCTTTCAGGGCGCTGCTCACACATACCTGTTGTACAGGAATAACCCTGCACGTTGAGAGGTGCGGCGACAGACCTGCTCACGAGATTACATTCTATCGCTCAAACTCAAGCTTCGTCAACATCGGTCGCAAATCGGCCTCTGGAGAGAAAGCAATGAGAAAGGAAAATGATGATCACAATGCGGTCTTTGCATGCCAGGTAGTTAGCGCTAAGCATGCAAAGTTGCTTTTCTCCGATAACAAGGTAATACCTCTGCGTCGCTAGCGCCGCAACGTCCTCAACCCGGATTGATAGGTTTATCTTGTCGATCTTCACTCACGACATGGAACCCATCTTCTGAGGGGCGACGAGGAACCAAGAACACTCAAAGCAGAAGTACAAACCGCCCTAGCAGATGGCGATATCGTTACTTTTGGAAAGGCTGTAGGATCCGGCTCATGTGTGGTCCCTCCAGTTACTGCTAAGGTGGAGTTGGTGAGGGAGAAGCCGTCACTCAACGCCTCACCAGTCGGCCCCTCCTTAACCCCTATCAACTCCTTAGTCGACTTGATATCTCGTACAAGGAGTAATTCGGGGCGTTATGGATTGTTCTACCCTCCGTTATGCCCCGACACCCCCTCGCCACACTCCTCGCCCTCTCTCTGCGAGTCATCCGACGGATCTCCGTCAGTGTCCGATGATCGTGACTCCGACATAGAAGAGATTTCCGCTCCCTCACCCAGCCAGAGGCTTCCCCTACATATAAAGATCCCTGCGTTCAGTTCTTTCGTTCACAGCATTTGCAGGTCCAACGACGAATCGAGTTTGTCTTCTGTCAAGCATACTTGCCCTTCCTTGGCGGATTTTCTAGCGACACCCTCCCCCTCCCTAGAGGAACTTAGAACACCGTCGCCCGCAATTGTAGTTGTTGACATCGCTTCAAATTCTAGATCGCACTCGCCAATGGAAATGTCGACCCCGTCTCCATCTGCCACCTCCGAAGCACATCAACCAGAGCCTCCAGTTGTTGGTGCATGGCCGTCATCTCGATCTGAATCGCCGCGTCCTCCTGCCGAAGATGGCGTCGGGAAGGACGATAGCGACATTGCTGCAGTAGAAGCTCCTCCCGTGCCTGTCGAACCTATCCCAATAGGGTCGGCGCCTGCCACTACTCAGGAAAGGGTGTCCGAGTCGTTCCCGGATATTCATCATTGCAGCTTTATTGACCTCCCACCACCGCCGTTTTTCCCAGTTGGGCCGCTTTTCGGGAGACACCTTACCTCTCCATTCAATGCTACTCATCCTGCCCCATCTGGTCTTCCCGGACCAAATCTCACAGCCGAGAGGCTCAGCAAGGAACTAAGGGCATCCGTCCAGATTATCGAGGTAAGTGCGTGCTTGCAGATGCGAGCAGTGTCGTTGATTGTATCTGTTAGGATCGGATTTCTGCAATGCAGGAAACGATTTCTGATCTGAGAACTCGCCAGACTTTCACTGAAGAAGATGTGATGGATATTCAGACCCACGTGGATATGCTTGAGCCGGAGTCGGACCGCCTCTTTTGTCGCCTCAACCTTGCAGAGCGCAACATTGCGTCGCTGTCTACACTTCAAACCCAGGTGAATGCATTGAAGAGCAGATTGGACAATCCGGAACCACAACTCACTGAAGCGGTCGACACGTGTGACGTCAAGGCGTGTGCTGAAGCGCTGGCTTCTCTTGTTTCTGGTTTGTCTGTTGGTCTTTAGCATATCATAGCATGGCTTGACGCCACGGATAGAACTGAATTCGTTGCGTGAAGATGCAGAGAAGCGTATAGACGAGAAGATGTTGGCGATTGACGCTGCCCGCACGGAAGCATTGAAGGAAATAGCTACCGAAGTCGAGGTATGACTCTCATTGTGTAGTCTAGATTCCGCTCACTCATCAATGATGTGGTACGACAGGTCGTAAAGTCACTGAAACGTAAACGGGTCGAGGACGAATGTGCAAGCCAGCCCGGGAAGGAAATGGAAAATGGCAACGTCGTGGCGAACGTGGAGGCTCCCGTGCTGCAAATGTGCTCCGATTCATCCAGACAGACCAAACGTATGCGGACGGCGATGGGAACGGTGGCACAGACTGCCGCGGCCATGGCAGTTGGTGCTGTGGTGACGTGGTCCGCCTTGGCTTTTGCATGAAAGGCATCAGCGTGATTGTGGATACTTCCTATATGGTTTGGCATGTATGATAGGATGTAGGGTATGATATGTACTGAAACTTCTGTATGCTATTACTTCTTGTGTTGTACCAGATAAAACAGTGGACTGAAGTAACTCCAAGAGCGTGTACCCATTTTGAGTCTAAGATGTCCTCGGCTGGGAAGTTGTCATGAATCGGATATGGTGTAGCGGCTAACATGGCTGTCTTTCACACAGCAGCTCCGGGTTCGACTCCCGGTATCCGAATACCTTTTTTCGATCCCCGGGTACCACTGGTATTACTTACTGGATAAATTTCACAACAATCAACTTGACAGAAGGAAAATAGCGTGTTGTTGGAGGGCCGGGATCTTATCGCGTTAACTAAGGATTTTTCACATGGTTCCGCCTATGCCATTCTACGCCCCGGCATCCTCAATCATTGAACCTGTTATGTTATTTGGCTCGTCGCTTCTCTCCTTTTCAATGAAATCCCGTCGTGACGAGTAGCCTGATGGTGCCCATTGGCGTGACGTCCATGGCTTGCAGTTCGGGTCGTTATACATCTGCATTCCCAGTCAAACCTTAAGCTGGCAGTCAAGAAACGACCACGGACCATGTTGACTTCTTCCAGTGTCAAACCAGACGACTCGTAGAGGAAGAGATATGCAACAACGGCTCCGAGAAGGTTGCAGGCTACAGTACAGGCTCGGTAAAAAGATGACGTACATCAAGTGAGAGGAGTATAATACCTGCGAACACATAGCCATATTTAAAACCGATGGCGTTCCCGATAAATGGTGTGAAGAAGGCGATCAGGAAGTTCCACATCCAATTTGCCGCTGTTGACAAGCTGGCCTGCTTCGCGCGCGTCCGAGTGGGAAAAGTCTCGCCAATCAATATCCAAACGCCACTGCAAATCGAGTTTGCCAAGAGATACGTGTGGTACAAGAAGGTGCACTCACGGCGCCCAAGTCGTCGCGTAACCTAAGATGAACATGCATGCGGCCACGATCATGACTGCCCCCAAAAAGATGTGAGTGAATTGATGGAAAGATGTCATGCCAGGAAAGAAGCTCACGTTTTCCAATACCAGCGTGTGTCGTCGGATCGACAGCCGTGCCCGCGGAGGCAAAGACGAAAAGCCACACAGATTGCCACACACCCCCACAGATGAGGGGTAATCGTCGTCCGAACTAAATGTAAGGAACTCGAAAGGGGGAAAGGAACGCCAGCGGATGATGACCCACCCTTTCCATAACATACATACCGCCAAAGGTACAGACGAAATTGACGGCCCCCAATATAATCTGCGTGACGAACGGGTCAGAAAGGCCTACCGATGAGAAGATGGTTGCTCCGTAATAGAAAAAGTAGTTCGCCCCTGTAAGCTGCTGAAGACTCTGCAAACTCATGCCAAGTAGAGTGCGATATAAGATTTTGCCCTTGGGCTTGAAGCAGTCGACCCATCCACCTTTCACGTGCTTTTCATATTCGACGTTTTCCTTGATCCCTTCGGCCTCGTGACGAATAAAATGATGCTTATATGCATCGCTAGCAGGGATGCCACGAGAAACGGCAAGGGATACGTGTGCCTCGTCCATGCGTCCATGAGCTGCAAGCCATCTTCAGAGATATGAGTACGTTTGGCAGAGCACGATGCAATGCAAAAGAACTTTCCTCGGACTCTCTGGCATGAATACTATTCCGATACCGAGGATCAGGGCCCATAAGATACCGATGCCTACGACGGTTCTCCAAGACCCGGACTGCCCAATTGACCTTGCACCAATCGAAATGCCGTCTAAGTGCATGAGAGTCAAAAAATACGCGCCAACATATTAAAAGACATACATGCAACCAAAATCCCAAAGGTGATGAAAAGCTGGTAAGTGGCCCTGGAAAGTCATGGTTAGACCTCCACGGGGAGCCGTGAGCACTACATACGTTAAAGTGCCGCGGATCTGTGGTGGAGCAGTTTCAGCTTGGTACTGGGGGATCAGTCAGTGTCGGTAGACAAATTGCATGAAAAAAGGAGGACAAACCATAGGCACAGCAGCGCTGAGGGCGCCAACGCCTAGTCCACTGATGAATCGTCCTACAGCAAACTGTTGCCAGACGTCGGTAGAGGTCATTTGAACGATTACACCGATGATGAAGACTCCGCATTCCGTCGTCATTGCATAGCGGCGCCCAAGCCAATCAGCGACCCTGCCAAATCGAAGTCAGTGTAGATGAAGGATCGGACGTCGTGATATTTGAACTGACGGGGCTCCGAAAAGGGCACCGACAAGTGTCCCGATGGACAGAAGGCTGACGATGAGACCTTCTCTTACAGCAGAGAATGCACAATTGTCTGGCGTTGTGCATGTTGCAAAACGCAGTAGGAAGTCTTTCATAAGAACTATGTCTGATATTTGCCCGGTGTCATACTATCCATTTGTATACCTCTTTTACGGGATCGCTTTTGGATGGAGTTAAGGTGTTCGACTCACCCCGAAAATAAAACCACCCATCGACGCGATGAGGGCCAGCATGATGGTGACCCAACCTGCGTGTACGCCTCGCCTGCCATTGTCATAGGTTTAGAGAGCAGCTCGTGCGGGCCGAAGTGATAAGAAAAACTTGCATGGAAAAAATAGACATCTTTGAATCTGTAAAGGTGGAAAGCGATGGGCGCCAGAATGGCTGAATGCATTTCGCATCGATGCCTGCAACAATATTTCAGCATATCCAAACTGACGTCATGGGAGTTGCGATGAACAGGACCGGCCATTTTAACTTTTTGCCGATGACACGCTCTGTCACGTCACGGTCACACGGTAATTTAATCCATTGACCGTGTCACTGACTGAGCAGTCAATAACATGTCGCGCGCAGGTCCCAGCCAGTCGCAAAGATCACAAAGGGGTCCACAGCCATCCCAGTATCATTCCCAGAGAGCCACTCGCAGAAGCCGCAGAGCCCAGGCGCGCGAGGACGAGGAAGAAGAGGAACTTGAACAGCCTGAGGCTGGAGATGAGAATATCGAAGTGGGACCCGACGATGGCGAAGCTAGTAGGGAGTCGGTGTGTTTTTATAAAATGCAGCTATTGTTCTTGTTTTGCTGAAGATCATCTCAGGACCTGGATAGGAAAGCTAGCGATTTAGCCAGGCTCGCACTCTTCATGGAGCAAAAACGCGTCCCATTGCGAAGGGAAGATATCAACAAGAAAGGTACATATCTCTTTCTTTATGTTTCTTCACAATGTCCAACGGGGCACCGTAGTTCTCGGGTCCAATACGCGGCAATTCAAAGCCGTTTTAGAGAAAGCACAGAAACTTTTACACAAGACGTTTGGGGTGGAGTTAGTGGAACTACAATCGCGGAATTATCGTGAGGAAGATGTGATGGCCGGGAACGAAGAAGCCCGTAATGCCACCGGTGTGAAGAAAAGGGGTAAGTTCCCCTTCACTGTCAATATAGTCGGAGTGGCCGGAATATCATTCAACTGCGCACTCAGTCGTGCTCTTTTGGCCACGGCCAATACAAGTTATTCGCACATCATCCCTTCCATACTAACTACCCGTTACCTCCTTCCTATGCAGCTGTTGCAGCCGGATCGAAAACGTATATCTTGCGATCCGTCCTCGATTCCACGATCATCGAGGAAGCAGCTATCACAGACGAACGACTGTTCGAGGAACAAATGAACGACGCTCCTGACGAGGAGGCTGATGAGGAGCTCCCTCGACGCTATGGCAGCATTATTTCATGGAGTACTTGTGACCAACTAGCCTCTCTGGGCATTTTGTATGTCATTCTTGCATTGATTTTGGTCAACGGAAAAATGATGTCAGACGGTTTGTGGATGAACACTCTGGTCAGAGTTAGTTAGACACTGACACTGGGTGGCAGCGGACCTCAAGGCTAACCTCAAGAGACTGGGTTTACCTTCGAATGCTGTCATCCCCGTGAATGAACAGGCTGCTCACAAAGCCATGCCCCTTGATGCCTTCCTTGCCCAGCTCACGCGTCAGGGTTACCTAGACTGTTTTCGTCCTGGCGATAACAGGGCAGCCGGTGGCAAGCGAGGACGCGCTCATGCAGCAACCCAGGCAGCAGCAGAGGAGAATCAAACGTATGAATGGCGCTGGGGTAACCGCGCTCACAGTGAAGTTGGCGAGCAAGCCGTCGCAAACTTCACGGCAGAGTTCATGGTCGAGCGCTCGAGAGAGATGATTACGGATGACGACGAGGGGCAAGAAGCTGACCCTAATAGACGAGGAAGGGGCAGAGACAAGGAAAACACCGCAGAGAAACAACTGGAGATCATGCAAAAGGCGATCGAGAGATCCGCTGGAGGTAACCTCTCAGGCATCAACTAATGGACCCGAGGCTTTCTCATACCCATAAATTGCATGCGTCGTGTAGTCAATATAGTACGCTCGGATTGATACGAGATATTTTCCTATCGCAGTCCTTCAAACCGACCACTGGTTACTGTGAAGCGGCATAACAAGGTTGCACCCGTGTATTTGCCCTTCGCATTCAACAGTCGTATCAACTTCCATCCTGCTTGAAGCTGACTGATGCGAGCACAAAAAGTCGCAAGACAGTCGTCGGACTGGCAAACCTGTAATCTTTAGAAGCCGGTGAGGATGGTCAAGATATGATTTTTCACGCGAAAGCCAACCTGAGAAACGCAAGTTCGTCTGTGGTAAACTGCCACTGGAAGCTTTCTCTCCATGTAAAATCTATAACGCCGCCGACGCCGTTGGACTCCACCTTAGCTGTGCACCAGCGCTGTTTACCTGTTGCATGGAGTAGTTCGGCAGAAATATATGCCGAGAGTGTTTCGCGAGCCTCCGGTAGAGGTACTGAGTCAAAATGAAAGGCATATCAGACTGATGTGCCCTCCTAAACCAAGGAGGGGAATGCCTACGGGAACTAACACCTATAATTTCCCCTGTGAAACGTACGCTCCACTTTTCCTGTGGTGGTTCTAGTGGGGGTTTAACGACGTAACCCATAGTACCCGCAAACAGTCCTTCGTTAAGTTGCATCTCCTCATCGTAATGTTGCCAGTTGAGACACGCTATCTGGGTTCCACTCTCCCATTCTTTGAGCGGGTCCAGGTTGCTGGAATCCAATCTCAAACCAGACGGGTAAACTCGACGTAAGTAGCGCTCGGCGCTGACTACGAGGTCTGCGAGCTTCTGAGGCATTAGAGAGACAATCGATGTCTCGTCGATATTCAGCATTATGTTTGGTGGGTACGGTGGACTAGGAAAATCTACCCTTGGCAACACGAATCAAACGCTTGTCAACAGTAGCCAGCGAACGGATAAAAAAAAGGTCACGCTAACCTGCGTGTTCCCAGCCCTTGTCGGGTTTCATGCTTCGCGCGTAGAATCCAAGGTCTGCAAGTCCTTCTGCAATCCTGGTATGTCGATGTGGCCTCATGAGTTGCGGGTTTGCTTCGTACGAAGAGTGGTCGTAATCAAAAAGAATGGGCGTTCCGCAGGAAGGCATCATCGCAGATGTATCACTCCGAACATCGTCGGGATAGTACTCTACCTGGGAATTGGCGTTAGGGCTTATTAGAAGAAAAAAAAGGAGAAACTGAGCTCCTTCGGCACCATACCATAAGCACAATGCGTCCTTTCAAATCACGAGGTGATACCACATCCCCTGATGGAAGACTCGCGACGTCGGCCTTCGTAACGAGCTTTCCACCCCACTCTCTCTTCATAATTTCCACGATCTCATCCTGTTTCTCCACGGGAACGTGGCATTCGAGGCTGACGAATATGGGCCAATCGTTACTATTGTCGACACTCGACGCAGTGTCTTCGTTGCCTTTAGTAATTGCGGCACCGATGGCCTCGCAAACGGATGAGAAGGGCACGCTGCGGCTGAGGGTATAACCGTGGGTTACCACCGGTCCTTTGGACGAGGACCAGACGTCTATCTCGACGCATCGCGCGTTCCTTGAAAGTACATGAGTGTAGGCCTCAGCAGAAGCACGTCCGAAGATCTGCCACGAAACGAGATAGGTATTATGCGAGGACCTGTGCACACGTCGTATTGACATCAGAGTTTGCGTGACGACACGCGCCAGGAAGTGAGGAAGAAAGGAAAAGGAATTAAACGAACGAGAGAATATAATTTCTCAAAGGCAGAGTATCGTCTACGCATGGCACATGCACTGCGGCCTGCTGCAAGAGTTCGTAAGGGTCCTATGAATGTACCCAGGTTTAGCGCCTCGCGGGCCAAAGTACGAGTAATACAAACACCGAGGCATAGAACTTACTACACCTTCGTCTGCGAGAAACGCAAGCACTTCGGGGCTCAACCTGACGCTGCAATCCGCGGGTGGATTGATGTTAAGCTCCGTGTCCACGGACAAGTGTTCGGAGAGCAGTTGGTTCTGGACGACATTATAATTTCTTCCTGACATCTGTCGATGGACACTGTTGTCGACATTGATGAGCATTGCAATTGCACAAGCGATGCGAGACATACACTGGTGGCGCTATCTAAGTGCACTTATGAAGATGGGGGTATGGTGGAAAGGATATCGCAGAGAGCTCAGTGGAAAACCACCCACTGGAGCTTACTTTGGTACAGTCGCAGATAAAAATAGGGACGCGTTACATTCACGGAGAGGGACTTTTTTATTCCAACTGACACTCGGGAAAAAACAAGATACATGGGAGTCATACGCTGTTGAGAATTTGAAGGCAAAAGACAAGGCCGACAGGTGGTATACAGACCAGACCCATCATCATATCTGGAAGGATGGAGAGTCGCAGAACAAGACGAAAGACCCATTCCCATCCGCAAAGGTCCATAAGCGCTGGGTCGAGAGAAATGTAGGCACCTGAGGACGCCGACTATACGGTAGCTATCATCCATCCATCGCGTGCCACCTCTCCCCAAAGGAGAGTCAGGCCCACAGACAATGCTCTACATGCATGGAGGAACGTTTCTGTAAGAAACTTGTACTCTGTAACCTGGCAAGACGGAAGTTGCGTTCTTGTCCGTCTCGTCAACAAGGGACGACAGAAGCAAGCAAAAGTCCTGGATTGAGACTTTTGTACGTTCAGAGAACACGATTGATTAAACGAGATCGATAGAAGGGGAAACACACCTTTCCAGCCAAATGTGACTATCATGTGTCAGGCTCCAATTTCTCCCCTCTCGCAAGGACCCTGACCACTTTGCTAGGCTGCGCGACCATTTCCATCATCTGCATTACCGCAGCAGGCCGTTCGACGAGACCCGTTCCGCGAGTAGCAGGCGAACCGCCCGTAGTGTGAGAATTGCGCCTCCCACGGCCTCCTTGCCTCTTGGTCCTTTCGTCTTCGTCGCCGTTGCGGAATTGACCAGCTGGTGGCGTGCTCACGGAACTGGGCTCGACCTCCAACAGGTCTATTCCGGCTCTGGCTGCCCAGTGCGCAACCAAGAGACCAGCAGAGCGTGGTTCATACTTGTGTGAATGGGGACCAGGCGCAGGAAGTGGAACAGGTGAGGCGATCTCCGGAGCGCAATCCGCGTTCTTGCCGACCTGTGCTAGTGCCGTCGACTGAGATATCACAGCAAGGACAACGTGGGGGTTCTTCAAGGTCTTCTCGAGCGTAGTGGGGGCATTGTCGACTTCCCAACGGGCGCAGCATATCATCCTGCGGACCCACTCCGGTGACCCAGATAGATGGAGGGGCTGAGCAATGGGTTTATCGCCGTCCTCGTCAGAATAAGTGTCTTTAAATTCAATGCGGTCCCATGGCACGAAGGCGTCGTCTCGCTGGACCCTGATGCGAGGATTGGTGCCTACTTGCGCTTCCAATATCCTCGATGCCGACCTTGCTCTCTGAGCGAGGGGACTCGCTCCTTTCTTGAGCAAGTCGAGTGTGTTCAGAGCTGACAAGAATAATCGTCAGTTCAACGTCCATCGTGAGACGGCAACGCTGTCGAACATACCCTCCAGTGGTACGATGACGATTTCCTCTCTCCCATCCTTACACCATTTCTTGACTTTGTGAAGTGCATGCACGAGAACGCTCGTATCGAGCACGATAAGATCAGCATCCTTCAGCTCCCGCTGGTATTCATGTGTTTTGTACCCTGGCCTTTCGGGATAGTCTCTCCTGGGGATCTGCTTAGTTCCGGATGGCGCACGCTGTTTCGGCGGGTGAGTTGCTAGTCCACGTTTGTGGACAGTCACCCCAACTGGCTGGCGTCTATCCCTTTCCCTATCAACGTCCCCCTCTCTATCGTGTGGAAGATCTTTTCTCCCCGCCATACGAGTATGGCCCTGGTGTGACACTGACTTCTCGAGCTGTTCTACTTGGTGGGTAAGGAAAGCAGCGCCGAGGGCTCGGGACATGGCAAGCTTGTTGTTGTTGTTGCTCTTGCTTGGAGTTGCGGAAGTCGACTTCGACACCCTTTCCGAAGAACCGACCAATTTGTGAGACATGGCATTAACGTTGGGACAGGTGTGATGGTTGTGACTTGTGGAGATGGTGGGTATGTGCCCTGGTAGGAGGGCGTGGGTGGTAGGAATGACAGGCAACGGTGGTGTCGTGGCACTCATGACACTCCCGCGTGGAGCGACTGTGGTCTTCGAAATAAGCTGGGTTGTCGTCGTCGTCGTCGTCGTCGTCATACCAGTTTGAGGGGTCCGTCGCCGGTGTGGTCGACGCGGAGGCAATACTGGCGAGTTTGTATGTATTTGTCACTAAAGGGGTCGACTATTTATCTGGTTTTCGACGATGCTGTGGCCATGCGGCAGCTGTACACACTGGACTTGGTCTGATCCCTCTGTGCTGCATCTCGAGTACGGTGTATAGATGGCAGTATCAAAACTAAGCTGTCCGTGATGAATAAAGCGAGGGACAAAGTGGTATCATCATCATCATTTCATGACGAGGTCATAGGCAATGCACAATGAAACCAAAAGTAAAAAAAGAGCGCCAATGTAAGGAATCCGCGAGCATATGAGAGCAAAATACGACAACGCACTCCGCTCACCCGAACCCAAGGAGGACACCTAGCAAGTCCTTCCACCCCCTCCTCACCACGACCTTCTTCCCACCTCCATACTCCTCGCCAAGCCACTCCAAGTAGCGTGCGTCCAGCGAACTCAATGGACCAAGCTCAAACGAGAGAACGTCCCGCGGCGTAAGGTAAATCACGTCGTTGTCCAGTAGGGTCGGTGTAGAGGGGTTGGGCGTCTCCGCAATGGACGGAACATCCACGAACTCGCCCGTCGCTGCCATTGCACTGGCTCCACCAGTCACTGGCGACATTAACTCTGCAAGTCTGGAAAGTTGGAAACAAGAGTTGGCATGGAACGTCTGCAGTAGGGCCAGCGTTGTCCGTATCTGTCTCTCCATCCGCTCTTCCCGGAATCTCTGCGCCACTGGGTCGTCGGGCGCATGCATGGCGGATACACCGTTGTCCTCGCCCGACATCCCCGAGCTCGTGGACGCCTGACGTCCGCGATTGCTGCCCTCGCTGGTACTTGAGCACCCCTCCACACCGAGCGACATGCCTCGAGATCGTTTCATTCCCTTCACATTTAAACCCCCCTCGCTCCCACTCGCCGTCATGCTCGGCCGTCCCTCGATCCCCAACCCAATGTTCCTTACAAGAGGCCCATCTATAGTGAGGTCGTCGTCCCCGGTCAACCGTACTCCTCCCCAGTCTGCTCTCGACCCATCGGCGTTCTCGGTGGAGTACGATTGCGTAGAGTTGCCGCGCCACGACCCTATCCAGAGCGAGGCGCATACAAGACAGACGTCTTCATACACGTGCCACGCGTCCGCCCAAGAAGAGAGTGCGGGAGATTTCGAGGTACCGGTACCTGCGACAGCGGAACTGGAGGATGGGTGTTTGAGCATGGGAGATTCGACGGGTGGACGACAGCATGTTGTTAGGCAGTCGGTCCCTCCGGCGTCAAGTTGCAGGATGCGCTCGAGCTCGTTCCACTGCAGCAACATGGTTGGATGGTTAGACTGCTTGACGAAATGGAATCAGACGAGAGCCGAGACACGCACAAGCCTGACGTCACTCCACGCGAAACGGACAAGCGACAGTTTGTGCGTCGGTCCTCGCGAACCTGGTGACTGCTGGGACTTGGAGACGTAAAGTGTTGGGCGGGTCGATCGCAGGGGGGTCGAAGTGGTCAAATCAATCACAAGATCATAGTAAGATGGCTTCTCCAGAAATATCGCGTCCGTTGTGCCTAGCAAGGACAACCATCCCGATGAGCCAACGCACAAAGGATGCGATCAGAACAGTTAGGGGTGCCATGGTCAGTAAATAAGCAAATACGTACATGCGATCCAGCCTCGTCCAGTCTTTCCTTCATAATGCATCTTGTCAAGGTCGCTCAGCGTAACCATTCCAAGTACTGTGATGCCCTCTTTCGACCGACCACTTAATCGTGTCGGTTGATCACCACCGCTCTGGTTCCCCTCAACGTATTCTCCTTCGTCTTCCGTGTCTGCCGGTCCACTACCACCATAGAAAGTCTTACATTGTGCCTCGAAGCACAGATCTGCTGCCACGTGGCAGAGCACACATGCCGGCTCAACAGGTGGCAGTGTGTATATCAGAATGCGTCGTCTCCCTAACACATGTTTGTATAGCGTGAGAGCAGAAGGACCGAGAATGCGGAGGAGATGCGGGAGGTGTAGGGTTGGGGTGGAAGGGGTCGGTGGGACGGCAGGCTTTACGAATCATAAATGTCAGTAATCTCGTCGATCGGGCACAATGACGGACGGCCACCCACGACGCAATCGATACAAATAAGGATGAGTGAGAGTGGAATGAAAAGGACTTACGTTGTCGAGCTCGTAGCTCCAACCTCTCCACTGTCCTGCACCCCGGAGGTCTGCTCTTCTGACCATCCTTTCCTCAAAGAATGCATGTGCAGGCTCCCAGTCACCGGCATCTTCCGACGGCTCAAGTATGAAATCCTGCTTCTGGTCGGACACACCCCTCCCCCGCTCTTCGACGGCAGCGTATATTTGGTCGATGAGTGTATTCAATGCGTCGACATGTAACCATGGGCGGGGACGGGAAGAGCGAGCAAGGAGGACCCCTAGCGCGGAGAGGCGGAAGCCACGTTGACCATGTTCAGAGGTACGTCTACGGCGAAATACGGAGACACCCGGATGGGTGTCTTTGGTGAAGTAACTATAGTAGCGTTTTGTGCGTCACGTACAGTGTCGGGTTGGTACGTGCATAGCAAATTAGATGACAAGGGAAAACAACTGGTTAAACGTTGAAACGTACACAGTATCATGGTCAACGAGGTGCAGACCACTTGGCAGAGTGCTGAACTCCACGCCGTCGATGGAAAGGTCTGCATGTGATTTTCACCTTTAGGCCAGTGAGAGACCGAAGCACGACTTACCTTTACTTGCCTTGAGACACCAATCCACGACGTTTCCCTTGGTGGGGTGAAATGATGCATGGAAGATGGCGACTGATTGTCACATGAGAGTGGTACATGATGAAGGCACACTGAGATGTGAGTGCACCGATGCCAGAAGCATACGACTACTGAACTGACCGATGTCCTGTGGAGGCCTGCCCAAGTCTCCCCTCTGACCATCCGACATGGCCGTCCTCGTCGCTGCGGACACTGCCAGTATCGATGCTGCCTTGCTTGCGCGTTTTTTGGCAGTGGAAGGCCCGATTCCGATACCCGACGGAGTTCTGGGGAGGGGGGTCAAGATCCTCTGGGGGGTCGACTCAGACAAACTACGACCAAGTTCGAAGTTGGGCGACGTCAGCATGGCCAACACCCCACAGCAGATCAACATCGCTGATCTGGACATACAGCAACTTGCTGAAGTGCGACGCCAACTCGAAGAGGTCATCGGATGTCACCTTCTAATGTGCCTGCTCTAAACCTTTTTTCTTTCTTCACAGGAGTTGAACCATCTCACGAACTCCTTCGCACAACTCAAGCAAGCGCAGTCAAAATTCAAGCAGTGTGTAGACAATGTACAAGAGGTAAAACCAAAGAATACGGGTTAGTCGCCACTTCCGCGTTCCTCTACTGGGTTCAACTACGTCGGTAGGCACGACGATACTCGTCCCACTCACGAATTCCCTCTATGTTCCTGGTAAGCTGAGCGATCCAGAACACGTTATCGTCGATGTTGGCACGGGGTACTACGTCAAAAAAGTGAGCCAGTCGGTTAATTTACACTATACTGTTCAATACTGACACAAACCAAGACGCGGGATGAAGCAAGAAAATACTACTCATCCAAAGTTGAATATATCCGGAGTAACCTTGAGTCACTATCGGAGACGATACAGAAGAAGCAGGAAAATGTAAATTATTTAATCAACGTTATGCAGACCAAGATCGGGGAGCAGACACAATCGCCGGCACAGGCGTCAAAAAGCAATCCGTAACCTGCCATGTACCCATGCAATCAACCGGTTTCGACTCTGTCTCGCTTCATTGTCCGGTGACTCAGAGTTAGATGGCTCTATCGTCATCTGTGTGTTGAAAACCTACCCACACATTAACGGTCACTCGCGCCCCGCCGTGCAAACCTTGGTTGATATTCAGGTTTGTGATCCTCGTTTCACCTCTCAGATAAATCCCACGGAAATCGTATCGGCGACTACCACTACCTACTCGACTTGCCTACGTTAACGTTGGAGGTGGGCTTACTGACGATAACTGAACCCGCCCGCTGGGGGGACTTAGCTGATGGATTCAGTACGCGTGCATTTGGAGGTCGCCGATCAATCTACTCAAATACTTGGGCTGCGATCCTAGTATAAACTCGGGGACTGGTGATAACAGTCAGTGCTGTTTTCGCGTCAGCCCAGTGTGATCAACCGCCACTGCCTATCCTCCATACGAACCCATGTCGCTTCGTCAACCTCTGTTGTCCCTACCCGGTAGGCCACACCATCTTTCCACTCAATAGCCAGAAGAATCAGAGTTCGAGCACCGCCTGCTGCAACCACAATAAAGTCCTGCCGGACGATTTCACTGTGATAATGGGACGGGCTTCGAAAATCTGAGGGTGGGGAAAGTATGTATGCCACCCCGCCCACTCGGTGCGGTCCCTGTAATCTCCAGCGTCGCGCAGCCCTCGTGTTTACAAGACTAGTCCAGAAGAACAAGCAGCCAATTTGGGAAAGGGATGGATGTGTGAGTGACGGAAGCTGGTGAGGTCCCTGCTCCCGCCATGACGCATGAATGTCATCGCCTGGATGGTCTTGCCATGGCCATTCCTTGATACTAACCAACTGGTGTTCGGTATCCACAAGGTAGAAATCAATCACAGGTCGCACCCAACTACTCCTTCCACCATGGAGGAAGGGAGAATGGTTGAAGTCCCCTCCTGACCATGCTGCCCAACTCCAGGAAGGGATTGGGACCGTTTCCTTCAAGCCTCTGCTTGCGGTGATGGGAACATGAACGTGATTTCGTGCTGAATGACCGGTGAAATTCCATGTCATTGCATACGAAAAAAGCGATCCTGGAAGGCCCCAGAAAAACTTGTCGTCCTGGAGTGCCGCAAGAATCTCAGAAACGCCGTTGAAGGCGTTCAGCATATCTGTTTGATAGGTCAAGCGCCGTTGCCGGTAACTGGAGAGTAGGTCGTCGTAGAGAAGGCGATACTTGGGCGGCTGTAGAGGCTTCCAGGACAGACAATCAATAGCGTATTTCTGGGGAAATGATAGATGAAGCCGCTCAACGGCTCTGATCCCTTCTAGAGCGCGTTCTTCTGAGTGCACTGCAGCACGACAGCCCCAGTAAACTTGACTCTCCGAGAATACCAGCACTCTGTTAGACAAGATTCGTTCTTGGAAAGTCCATGCCCGCTGCGCCCATGGCGTGTCGTCGATTCCACTTGGCGTCACATCGATGACCGGCAGGAGCTCACAATCGGCGAACTTCAAGGCCTTTTGCATTTGAGCACGGGATCCCCGTTTTACTCCGGGAAGGCCACTGTCTGCGCTGCTCCCGGAGGCAGCAATTATGGTGAACAAGGCTTTTGAATAAATTGATCCCATCCGTGTGATCTCTGCATGCAACATCTCCAAGTCGTTTTGGATAATACAAAGCGAGTCTACCCATAGGTAGCGTTCCCCGATGGCATGTACTAGGGTCATAGCGTCCCCGATTGTGGCGGGGATGGGCAACGAGAGTAAGCAGCCTGCCTTCCGAAGATCTTGGGTGTTCTCTCGGAGGTGCTTGTACACAGTAGCTGTGCCCCAGACATAGCTTAAAGCAATGTAGCGACATCGAGAAGGGGTATACACAAGGCACGACTGGATCACATCGATTACAAAGGTCGGCACTCTGGTTCGCTCCAACGAAAGTGGAAAGGAAGGCCTGCAACCCTTCCCGTGCTGGCTTTCACACTGGTGGAGCCACGCCCGCAAGAGGTGTGCATTTACTTGTGTGGGAACGTATCTTCCGCCGACAGTTGCGAGGAATTCTTGTTCCGTTTGGGGAGTGTCCGCAGTTGGATCTCCTAATTCGAAGTAGGGTCTGGCCTTAGCCTTGATCTGTCTGTTCAGTGTCAACTTTTCGGAATATAGTCGTTGCTGACCTGGAGCCAAAGGATGTAGTGGGTTCTTTGAGTATCTCTCTCCTTGAGTTCCCATGGGAGGGAGGGCCCCGGGAACTGATCCGCTAAGGATGTATCGAAAATCACCGCGCCTTGTGTGAGATGGTGATGTGTGATGCTGGGATCTTGAACCTTGACGTTTCTTGGCAACTTGAAAGTGCAAAATTCTCTGCTTTGCGTCATACGGCATGTACCGCTGACGTCTGAGGGCTCTTTATCCAAGAATTTGGCAATAAGTTGGCAAAGGTCGCAATCTAACCGTCGACTCTCATCAGCAAATCCTGACTTTACTTAACGTCACTTAACGGTTACTTAACACCTACTTACCTGTCCAAGTCGCCCAAGTGAGCCAAGTAGATCCTCTCGCTTAACATTTACTTGACACTACTTATTTTTTGCTTGGTGCATACTTGGTTCACTTATCCTTTACTTGGATGCTCGGTTCATTGTTCAATAAGCAGACGACAAGTGGTATTAAACCCGCTAAGTACATGGCAAGTAGCGGGTAAGTGGATCGTGCAGGAGGGAGTAGAAACAGAAATATAAACGTTCTTGCAACGGTAGTAGTCGGGACGACACATTCGAAATCCTGTAGTACGTTCAGCTGAGTGTATACATCAGTAGAAAAAAACAAGCATACAGATAAGCGCAAATTCGTCATCAGATCCTGCATTGCTCAATGCATTGGGGTCAGGTTCCTGGCCTATCGTGAGTGAAATAAGGGCAAGCTCCACAATGTCTTGAAGCTGAGCGATAGACCTCCTCCGGGCAGCGCTCGTAAACTTCCTTGTTGGCATCCCCCAATTCTGGTCCGAAAATGCACAGGCAGTCTTGCTATCTTTGCCCGAGGCCATGTTGAATTTGACGGGCGTCCGCACATCTCTCGTTGCCAATTTTGCGATGCCGTCTTTGGCATTTGCCGGAGCCTTGAGCTCGATGTCGCCAGATTTTATGAGATTTAAGCCGCGCATAAGCTGAAACAAATTAATCAATTCCATAACAATGAAAACGATGGTGAGAAGTCACCGCAGCACCGCAAAGGCCGAGGGCACCAACAACACCATGCTTCGCTAGAGAGGAGGTGTCAAGGGCGGACACTTGAACAAATCCCTTCGTGGCACTCAGATGGCTGCCTAGAAGAAGCTGTTGCACGAAAACCGAACGGAAAGCCTTCTCAGGCATGGTTGCATCAAGGTCTTCGTATAAAAACGTGAAGTGATCGAGTAGCACTTGTGCGGTGGCTTTAGGCGATGGGTCATGGGGATTGAGGAAGAAGGCGCCAAGTTGGGCAACAGCTGCAGAGGCAAAGCCATGCCTCCAATCGCACAAGCGCTGAGACGCCTATAATGAGCTTGGTCAGTTAGGGAACGGGCCAGAGTGATCTGTACTTGCCACAGCGACCATGGGTGAGGTTGGAAGAATGGTACTAGAAACGTTTTTGAGTGTGGGGTATACAACCGAAATGATCTCCCGTAGAGCATGGCAAACGTCCTGCTTGGTGATGTTGAACGCGTCGTCTTGGTTTCCGGCCCATAGGATTAACGTCGGAATGACCTCTCTCCTCCACTTCTGGTCCTTATGCAGACCCGAGGGGAGATCCGAGCTGTTGAAACGGGCTTGCACAGATACAGCGTCCATCTGATTCGATGAACCACTCGCTACACGGGACCCCTTGCTGGCAGACACGGCCGTTAAGGTTGATAGAGACTCGGAGGTTTCCGTCTTGAACTTCTTGGGCACGGTCTTTGTAACCATGATAGATGACTAGGAACAGAGGGAAAAAAGAGAAGTACAGGGGAACATGCCTAGTACATACCTTGACCGCCCCTTTGTGCTCTGGAGCGCAGGTAGCAGAGTTGCAGTCGTCATACACTCCATCGTCCAGCTCAATTTCAGAGGATGATATATATTCCAACTCGGCTGCCTTCCTCTTGACGTTGGCAGGTCCAGTAACCACATTACCAGTCTCGCAATCCTTGGACATCGCAGCGGCACACTGAGCCTATTATCGCATGAGTAAAAAATGCTGGTACAAAAAATACTCAACGAGAACATTCTCCAGAGTCGGAAGATCCACAACTATGGGCCCCACTGGCTGCTCGGTTTCACCATCTTCGTTTTCCAGAATGCTCTGCTGATGGGCAGGCCACTTCCAATCCTCTGGAAGTTGAGACTCGAACTGCATGCAAGGATCATCGGGATCGTCGACCAGTGATTGAGGGTCAAAATGGGGAGTGCCGGCCTCGATGCCACTGGTACTTGTAGCGATGGTGCTGGAGGATGGAGGTGGAGCCGTGGAGGAGCGAAGACTTCCACTGACACTGGAAGATTTTGCAGAGCGTGCATCGACAATGTTCACCCAGGTTTTGACACGCTTGCATAAGGATGCTTTATCGTCCGCACTAGCAGTCGTTAGCACGTTAGTGAAGAAAAGCGTCGCCTCAGTAAGGAGAAACATGTTAAGTAAAATTCACGCACATCAAACTGGCAGTGTCACTATTATTGTCACGTGTCGATGGTGAGCTGGCATTCTTGCGTGCGGAGATTATCGCCTCACGCAACGCTTGCGGTTTTGCCTTCCTCTCTTTCCTTCCCTTACTTGTGATACCTCCGTCAGCATTGTCTTCCACATCAGCAAGGGGGGTAAGCGGTTCACTCATCCCTACAGAGAATGAGCTAACATTTTTTCTTGGTTAAGTACGATACTTACCATCATGGTCGCCAGTTCGCGACAGGTTCCTGGCCATGGTGCGAAGACGAGGGCGTGGCTTGACAGGCTTATCGCCGGAGATGGCGCTACTTTGTTCGCTTTCCATCCTGTCTTCGATATCACTGACACGCTGATAACCTTTCTTCATCGCAGCAACTTTCACAGCGAGGGCTTCCCGAGCGCGTTCGGTGTCGGCCTCCTTCTGTTCACTGGTTTGTCTTTTCGGCTGACTGTCCAGGACGATCCTACCGGGGTGCACATTTGCTGCGCGGCGCTTTGGGCGACCACTCGCAAGTGTTGGCTGTGGTGGGTCGTCCATACCTCGTGCTGTCAAGCGTCAGCTGTTTGTGAGGGTGGAAAACAAAGAGAAAAAAAAAAAGGCACGCCTAAACACTGCCGTCGCTTTCAGCTTAGTTCGAATTTATGTAGGTTTACTCAGCAAGTTTTTGGCTTTCAATATCCACTGACGCTATTTGGTTCAAACTCGCCTTTCAGACATGATTCCCTGTACCAAGACAGGTTGTCACCGATGGTTCAGAAACAAGTCGGGTTTGACTCAACATGTGAACGTGTATCATCCAGTCCTTCCATCGGTCGCCATCTCCGTGCCAGCTGAACAGCATCAAGGGTCTCTCCCCGGCGAAGAACAATGCCAAGTACTACCAGATGGCGACGACGATAGTGGTAATCCTCCCAATGACCCTTCACACTCGATGCCTCTGGCAGAATTTGTTGGACCGGGTGACAAGTATTATAGGAATTATCACCCAAACCTAACTGGTACGTAGCGCCCATGCCAGCTTACGATTTAAATATTGATGTATTATCGAACAGGGCACCCTTGCGATTCGTCGGGGAACTTCCTCCCGGCTGGTCATCCTGCCGAACCTCTTGCTGACACGCAACCCAATGACTGGTCACCATATTCCAGTCGTTTGGAGTTTGAGCTGGCCGACTTCCTGTTCACCCGCAGTCAAATGTCAGCGGCCAACATCAACGAACTGTTAACTCTTTGGAACACGTCACTCCTCAGTACCGGTGGCCAGCCCATCTTCAGGGATAGCGGCGAAATGTACAAGACAATCGATCGCACGCCTCTGGGTGATGTGCAGTGGGAAAATTTCTCTACCTCCTACACCGGTGAACGGCCAACTGAAAATGTGCCACCGTGGATGAATGATACATACGATATTTGGTTCCGGAATCCTAAGGAGGTTATTCACAACATGCTTTCCCGGCCTGATTTCTCGGATGACATCGATTACCGACCATTTCGGGAGTATGAGAGTGCAACAGACAGTCGACAGTGGGAAGATTTCATGTCCGGTGATTGGGCATGGAAACAAGCAGTTCGTCATTCCTCATTCATGTCTCCAAGCCTTGCCCTGACGTTCACACATAACAGGATATAATCTCTCGTGACCCAGCAACACATGGGTCTACCTTCGTACCAATTATTCTAGGTAGTGACAAGACGACGGTCTCGGTTGCAACCGGTCAGAACGACTATTACCCTCTCTATCTTTCAATAGGTAATATTAGGAATAAAGTCCGTCGTGCACATCGCAATGGTGTCGTTCTCATCGCCTTCCTTGCAATTCCACACAGTGAGTGATCCTGATACATACGAGAGCAATAGCACTGATGAACGAGCGTATACTCGCAGCGGACAAAGAGCATGCATCCACTGATGCATTCCGACGATTCCGCCGCCAGCTTTTTCACGCGTCGCTCACATATATCCTCCTCGATCTGAAGCCAGGGATGACCGAGCCAACCGTCATGCGGTTTGGCGATGGACATTACCGCCGTGTAGTTTTTGGTCTCGGTCCTTACATCGCTGACTACGAAGAGCAAGTCCTCCTGGCGTGTATTGTACGAGGTTGGTGTGTAAAGTAAGTTTTCATACTATCTTAATCATCACTGTGAAGCTGAATAGCGTCGCAGATGTCTTGCTGTGAGGCAAGCGCTTGATACCGACGCACTCTATCGGAGTCGTGAACATGCAGAGGCATTGATCGAAGAATTCGACCTCAAGAATTTACGAGACGAATACGGTATTATCGGCGACATAATCGTAAGTATATCTTTGATTCCACCAAATGTGTATGCTGAAAGTCAATACCAGCCGTTCACAAGTGGTTTTCCCCGTGCAGATATTTACCAACTCATCGCCCCCGACATACTACACCAGATCATCAAAGGGACATTCAAGGATCATTTGGTTGAGTGGGTTGAGAGCTATCTGAAGGTCATGCACGGCACAGCAAAGGCAAATGCAATCCTCGATGACATTGACCGGCGGTGTGCCCACTTTTTTATATGCCTTTCTCAAACTCTGACACTGGATACTTTAGAATAGCAGCTGTTGCGCCTTTCACAGGCCTCCGTCGCTTTCCTGAAGGGCGTCATTTCAAACAGTGGACCGGCAATGACTCGAAGGCGCTGATGAAGGTTGGCTCAAAATTATTGTAATTGTACCAGTCAGTGTTGACGTTGGTACCGTAGGTGTATCTTCCCGCCATTGAGGGGCATGTACCAGCCGAGATTGTGCGGACATTCCGCGCTTTGCTGGAGTTCACCTACCTCGTCCGTCACAATGTCATCACTGAAGAAATTTTGGTTGGGATCGAAGATGCCATCAACCGCTTCCACAAGCACAGGGAGATATTCCGCCAATCAGGCACCATTCAAACATTTTCCCTACCTCGTCAGCACGCCATGAAACATTACCCAGATCTCATCCGCTTATTCGGGGCGCCCAATGGGCTTTGCACATCAATCACCGAATCAAAGCATATCGATGCGGTGAAAGATCCATACCGGCGGACCAATCGTAACAAGCCACTTGGCCAGATGCTCCTCATCAATCAGCGCTTAGATAAATTGGCAGCCTCTCGAAGGGATTTCAGTAGGCGGGGGATGCTAGAGGGAAGTTGCCTAACAGCAACTATGCAGCTCCTTTCGACTCGAGGTTAGTCCTTAATCATTCGTCGATTCTCATTGTATTGACACAAATAAACAGATGGCAGAGGGCATGGCAATACGTCAGAAGCCCCAGGTTCTGATCGCTGTAACGAAGACACCGACGAGGCGGTGGACTGCCCGACATCCATAGAGGTGCATGTTGAACTTGCACGCACCCCCCGTACGTATCTTTTCAACTTGAGTAGTTGTCCTATGTGTAACCGATCTCATCTTCAGAAACAAAGCGAGCCAGAACCGTGACGGAGCTCGCAGCAGAACTCAATTTACAGCATCTTCCCACCATCCTCGAAGAATTCCTGCTTCAACAGCTGGACGCCTACGACAACTGTGATTCCGACCTACCCGAGTGGCCCACCTATGGCAACAAGATTACTGTCGTTAATGCCGCAGCTGCGCTATTCTATGCGCCAAGTGACATTAGTGGTATTGGTGGCATGCGGCGTGAGTATATCCGCTCATGTCATTCATGGCAGAATGGGGCTCCCCGGTATGACTGTGCATTTGTGAACACTGACTCGGGGCTCAAGGGCATGTATGGTTTGGATGTTGTGCGCATCCTCGCATTTTTTTCTTTCGTTTCTCAAAGCAAGCGCTACCCATGTGCGGTGGTGCGGTGGTTTGACCGTGTCGGGGACAAACCAGATACTGACACAGGCATGTGGATCGTGCGCCCGGCATTTACTGCACAGCGCCGCCCGTGTGTCAGTGTCATACATGTGGACACCCTATATCGTGCAGCGCACCTCATTCCATTGTATGCCACCCGTCCGGTCTCCCGAAACTTGAAGCCGCATCACTCTTACGATTCTTTCACCGCTTTTTACATAAATAAATTCATCGATCATCACGCATTTTCTCTTTTGTCGGATTCGTACTAACGACGTACTCCCTTACCTGCTTGCCCTGCTTTTTGTTCTTAGCTACTTGGAATATACTGAACTGTCTTGCGTGCTTGGCAATCCATATGCTTGACGTACTTATGTTACTTACGTGCTTGACAGGTACTGCTAAGTAAGCTAAGCACTGTTAAGTAAACTCAGGATTTGCTGATGCTTGATTTCATCGACAGATCCAAGAGTGATATCGGCTTCATATCTACGCTGAATCGGGGGCGTTGAGCAGGGTAGAGGCTTGGAGCAGGGATGGTAGGGATGCGACATGTGCCATATGTCCAGCCTTGAGCATACTTCGCAAAGTTTAGCGAACTCGGACTCGGAGGCTGGCATCGTGAGATCAACGGTCTGCTGCTGTGGCCCACCAGCGCACTCCAATCGGGACTTCCGCTTGCACTGCAATATATCATTCGGTTAGACTTTCCCAAGAAGGGTTTGTGCTTTCACGTTCGTACCTTCGGCCTGGGTTGTCATGCCGTCGTGTCTACTTGCCTGCCACCGTCCTTCCTAGTTACATTGTTGGAGGAACCATTCAATAAAGAAAAGAAAAGACCTAGACTCCATCAGTGCATCTCTCCTCGGAGCTGAAGACTGCAGAGTTGAAGCGAACCCAGGTCGGACACTTGACCAAAGCATCTTCATAACTCAACTCGGCGTCATACGTACAGCTGTACACGAAGACGGCTTTGCCATATTATCCTCACCGTTCTCGTCAACCGACAATTCATCGGCTACCGTCAGACTGCTCAAATGCGCGCCCCTCCATGGGGGGTTGAAAGGTCCATTCGATAAAACATCCCACCAACATACCAACGTGCGTATCTCAACCCGCTACCGTCCGTCGAATTTAACCAAAGGATATCTTAAACTCTCCTGGAGACGCTGTACTCAACATTCTAACCAACAGACCATCCACCACCATAATTCTTTGACAATCCGGAAACACGGAGCGCGCGCCTTCTAAAGAACTTTGAGGGCATCACAGTTGAGACCGATCAATTGCTCATTAACCTATTGAACGATCACTAAGTTAAGTTGACGATCGATAATGGGTATGACTCACCGAAGCAGTGCTTTGGCAGCAGACAGTCTGGGCATTGCAGGAATCGTCTGGTATAAGGGCAATGATTTGAATCGGGATACAACCAATGCCAAGGTTGCCGTCCAGGAGGTCGAGAGCGATACCCAACAAACCAGCGAGTTCGCCTAGGCTTTCGGCCTGGTAGAATAATCTCAGTGAGGCATCGCTGGAGGAACAACTTGTATAGGCAGGCGTACCGAACCAACGTTGTCACAGCAGAGTGCATTAGCATTGCAGTTCCCACCACCAAGCTCCCCTCCCCCGTCCCTGGGGAGGTCAGTGGGGACAGCTGTAGCAATGGCTGCCAGCGCGACAGTGAGAAGTGCAGCAGTGTTAGTGAACATGGGATTCGAGATGCGAGCTGTTGTTTCACTGGCATATCATGCACGCCTTTATGGGTCTGGGGTCAAGGCAACACGACGTTTCGAGTGGACATTCAAGAGCCTCCTAGGTGAGAAAGCAGGATCTGAAGCTAGCCAATGTCAAGGCCTGTCCTCACCTGCGCAACCATCAAACGTTGGTGGTACAGGACAGCCATGGATGGACTTTGGAGTGGATCTACTCGATCCATCACGGAGAGGCCTTATGGCTTGTTTATCCTTTGTACTTCCGGGTTTATCTCTGGCAGGCCTGACTGCAGTCAAGCGGCAGGAGACCCCAAAGGGGGTGCGCGTGCCTGGGACTAACGACGGATTCCACAAGACGACGACGGGTACGACTCAGTATTTTCCTTGCACTACATCTTATCGTCGTCTAGATGACATCTGCGGTCCCCCGCGTAGTTCTCACAGCGGAAACCATCTGCTATCTTCAGCAGACTGATCTGGCTGTTGCTTCTGCAGGAACGTACCTCTCCTTAGAGGCTTATGTTGCGACTCCGCTTGCAGCTTATGGGCAACCTATACTCGATTCCGGGTTTCGTCACAACGATCGGGCGAAGACGCTGGCACAATCAAACCGGGCGGCCATTCCCAGCAATGTTCTCTCTAAGTCGGGGACTGCTCCTGTTTCCAGGTCCCCAGAAGCATAGCATCTTCAGGCAACTCTCGCCCCGGTATAATCAATTCCCACAAGACTAACATTAATGAAACCTTAAAGAAGACCCTGCGATCCTACGATCGCAGTCCAATAACTAGAATTGTTTTGGGTAACAAGCCTCGAGGATAATGACAATCCAAAGTTGACACTAGTCGCGACAGCCCAGGCACAATATAGTTGTTGAACGCAGGCAAGGAACTAGCAGTCTTAAACAGTCCAAAGGATGGATCGGACCCCGCACTGGACTGCTTAGAAACACTTTTTTCCTTATAGGCGTACAGCGGTTCGCCTGCTGCGTGTGAAGTCACGGACCTGGTGCACGTTGCCCGCCAAAAAAAGGTTGTTGCCGCCGCCGCCAACACTTCTTGAGTAGAAGTGATGTACGGTCAATCCCCTATCTTTGTTTGTATCCACCCAAGCACAGCCCGCTGCTCATAGGAAGTGTATCACTTCAACACTGGCAAAATATCCACGGAAGGTTGCCTGGTGGACGGTGACTCCACCCTCTCCACTGTCGCCTCGGCAGCCGTTGTCGTCGCAGTCTCCATGGTGCCTGCTTTGCCCTTGGGGGATGTGCCTGTATCACACAGTCGAGAGAGAATGATTGTCTTCTGTCGGATCTTTGGTCTGCCTAGAGGAGACAAAGACGATCCATTTGTAAATTTCAGTACGATGTGATGTGTGTGGGCGTCTGAAAAAAGGGGTCGCAATGGGGTTGGCAAGCTGTTGAAGTTTTGTGGAATGGCGAGTACTATCTGCACGGTGACACTTTACGCGCTGCAGTGATCCATCCACTGATCAATATTCGGACCAGAACACACGCTTACCTTCTTGACTGCCGTTGTCGAGACCGTGGAAGTCTGGGAAACCGCATCGCCAAAACACTACCGAGTACAGACTAGTTCCGTGCCGTTGGTATTAACCGTTCAGGGGGTCTTCAGTCAGCTAGGCGCTCCGCCGACTCATTCCTACAGTGGTGCCTCTCGAAGAGCGATTTCGCCGTCGGGACTTGGAGTCGCAATGTTGATGGTAGTGGAGGCGGCTGCTCATGGAGCCTTGCTACCATCTAAGCAGTAATCGTGTAGAAAACGCATAAAAGCCTTGTCCTACCTAGAATCTCCAGGACCCGCAATCTCAGTTGTCTTTGGTGCACTCGTTTCACAAACATTATGTTCTTCAGCACTCCTGTCTTTGTCACTGTTGCTCTGGCGGCCATCGCCACTGCTGCTCCCACCAACCTTGCCAGGGACGGCGGAACTGGCCTTGGTGGTGGTAACTGTAACGCTAATGCACTGTGCTGTGACAATGTCGGAACGGTAAGTCTGACCGTATCTTGTTTTTCCGGCATGGCATCTCACTTTTCCCTAGTATGATCAGCTCCAAGGTCTTCTCGGCGGCCTACTGGGCGTGGGCGCTAATGTCCTGACCGGCAACCTTGGCATTGGTTGTATCCCGATTCAGGTCATTGCCCTCATACCGGACGATTCCTGCAATGCCCAGGCCGTCTGCTGTGAGAGCACTCTTTCCGTAAGTCACACTTATTATCTATCGCGAACTCAACTCAATAGCGGGGAACGGCAATGATAGGCGAATTTGCAATTGGTCGGCCTCAACTGTGATCCCCTCAAAGTTCTCTAGAGTGCGCGTGCTCCGTGTTTTCTGGGCTGTTAGAGAGCTGTTGGCGGATGGACGACTTGTAGGGAAATGGATTTTTAGAATGCATTAGCCAATGGTAGCAGGTTGGAACATACGAAAGGCTTCATTGATCACCCCATGGATGTTGTTTCCTAAATATGAGTGAGCGTTTGTGGAAGGTACATTGATTGTTATGCAAGAAGCTGTTGGAATCAAAAAACGAAATTACATACGACACAGGTACGACGGAAGCTTCCGTCACCGGTATGATCCTTGATAGTCAAACAAATAGCGTGGTAAAGCTTGTCTGCCCGACTAAGTTAACAGACGTCTGATCAGAATATCGTCCGCTGAGCTTGCTGGGCGCCGTGGATAAGTCTGCAAGTCGCACGTTCAACTCCTTGCGGAAGTCCTGGCAATAAATTGTCGTCGAGTAGTTGAGCGTGTAGGTCACGTTTCAAAGACTAGTCGCCCTACATTATGAATGGGAAACGGGAATATGTACTTGTGTGGAGCACTGGCTTCGGGCCCAGGCGACGAGAGGGAGTGCCAAGGCGACACCCAACTCTTATTAGAATGATGTGACGTCTATATAAAAGTTCCTGCCAAAGACGATGAGCATCCGCGAAAAAGGGGTCGCAATGCAGTCCGCAAGAAACTTGCCTTGCGTACTTTGCGCAGTATCAATAAATATTATCTGAATGGTCGGTGGGTTCCTTAGGTCCGGGGGCGCTAGAAGTCTGAAAGAAAAATTCCAAGAACGCCTTAGAGATACCTGAAATATACACTGCACGGTCGTTGACACCAGCACCCACTAGGAAACCGCATTGACAAATATCTTTTGCGTCCTATACTGGGCGCGAACAGGTTCCATGCCGTGGTTTGTAACCGTTGGCAGGGGGTGACCACTCAACGAGGCGGCTCCACCGATTAACTGGACTCAGTCGTAGGTCCTCGCGAAGAAGGATATTGCCGTTGGAGGTCGGGGTCGTAACGTTGATGGTAGTGAAGGTATTCGTTCATAGAACCTTGCTACCATCTAGTAAGTAGTCGTTCAGAAAGCACATAAAAACCTTGTTCGTCCCCTCAGAATCGCCAGTCGAGCCGCAAGTTCAGTTATCCCTGCGCACTCGTTCCACAAGCTCATGTTCATTAACGCTTCTGTCTTCTTCACTATTGCGCTGGCGGCCATTGCTGCAGCCGTTCCCACCAACCTCGCCAGGGGAGGCGGGACTGACGTTGGTGGTGGAAATTGCAATGCTAACGCACTGTGCTGCGACAACGTCGGGTCGGTGAGTCGGCGCATATCTTGTGTTTCCAGCATCTCCCTCACTTTCCCCCAGTATAAGGAGCTCCAAGGTCTTCTCGGTGGCCTACTGGACGTGGGGGTTGACGCCCTGACCGGCAACCTTGGCATCGGTTGCATCCCAATTGAAGTTATTGATCTTATACCAGATAATTCCTGCAATGCCCAGGCTGTGTGCTGCCAGGGGGTTACTTCCGTAAGTCATACCTATAATCTATCGTAAACTCAACTGAATAACGGGGAACGCAATGATAGGCTAATTTGCAACTGATTGGCCTTGACTGTGACGCCCTCAAAGTTCTCTAGAGGGCGCGCTCTGTGTTGTCCGACTGCCAAAGAGTTGCGGTGGGTTAATGGCTCGTGCGGCGAGGAAATGTTAGAGATTCACTAGCGAAGGGTAGTATATTGGAGCATGTGTTAAGTTAATATGGATCCCCAATGGACAGTACGCTTGTCAGTTGTTTTCTGGTTCCGGAAGAGTTTCTGCGAATGGAACGTTGAACCAGTCACGCACGAAGCTGAAGAAAGAAGAAAACTATGCACCGGGACAGGCAGGAGGGAGGGTCTCGTGTCATTTCCGACTGTTAGTCGTAAATTTTTTTCCCCAGCTTAGCTGGAAAATTGCATGTTAAAAACGTGTTGACGCAAGCAGCAAAGCTGCCACTTGCCTGGGTAACGCACGTCGGCAAATTATAGAAGCTTCCCGTAAAGGATTTCTGGGAACTGGGGGGACCTCGAGGGCAGTAATAATTGAATTGACAAGGTATAACGGATGGGCACGTAGGACATCTTGAGTATAGTGATCACCATTAGAAAATGCAAGTGAAAATGGTACCTTGGCGGGCCCCAGCTGTGGGAAGTGGGACCCCTACTGGGCGACCCCTAAACCATACAATACAATGTTTGTGAAATCAAGAATGTGTTCCTGATCGCACGGTATCGGTGGATGCGATCCAAATAAATTCCTTAGATCAACGGATCGGAGAAAAGCATTATAATGGCACCTGAGAGTTACCTATAGTGCTACGCGGGGGCGTAGAGCTACGTCGTACGTGGGCCGCGCTCCAACCAGAATCCCGCTAGCCGTGTTGATCGCCTGAACCAGGGTATGCTGAGCGACCGCATTGCCACTACCGACTGCAGACTATGTAGTTCCATGAAGCGGCCCTAACCGTTCAGGAACGGTCGGTTAGCCTGGCGCTCCAACGACTTATGGGATTCACTCGGAGCGATATGCCGTTGGTCTTTACAACTACAGCGTCGATAGCTGTGAAGGCGGCCAATCAAAGCACCCCACACGCGCCCGATCGGCCACATGGATGCTCTGGAGCATGCGTATCACTTGAAGTGGCTAAGCTGTCCATTGCTACGCTTGGTGCCCTGGACGACCTGCATTTCGACATTGTCCGGGACGGACTGGCCCTCTTCTAGACACCCTGTAGCAAATAGTCATGCAGGAAACGCATAAAACCTGGTGTACACACCTAGGATTCCCGGAACCACAAGCTCCGTGAATTCTTTTTGTGCACTCGTTTCACAAACCTCATGTTCGTCAACTTTTCCGTCTTCTTCACTGTTGCTCTGGCGGCCGTCGCTACCGCCGTCCCCACCAGCCTCACCAGGGATGGGGGAGGGGGGGATACTGGTGGTGGTAGCTGCAACGCTAACGCACTGTGTTGCGATAACGTCGGGACGGTAAGTATACTCCCTTGTCTCTTCTAGCATCCCTTCACCTTGCCCTAGTATGATCAGCTTCAAGACCTTCTTGGTGGCTTGTTGGGCCTTGGCCTTAACGCTTTGACCGGCAACCTTGGCATTGGATGTGTCGACCTCGATATCGTCGATCTTTTAGGAGATAACAGCTGCAATGCGCAGGCTGTCTGCTGCCAGGACACTACTTTTGTGAGTCACCCATCAGATGCGAAGCCTTTGCTCAATGATGGAACGGCATCGATAGGCTAACGAGCAATTGATCGGTCTTAACTGCGATGCGATCAATATTCTTTAGAAGGTTTGTTGAACGATCGAACTCGGATTTCTGGTGAGTGAATTCAAATGGCCTGTGCAGCACACAAACTTCGAAATTGACTAGTAAGGGTCAGTAGATTGAGAAACACGTATATGAACCCCGATAGACAGAACCTTTGTATGTCATGAGCGATTTGGAGTGGCTGAGCAATTATGACGTTGAAGTGGCCGCTAAGTCCATAGTGGGAGACGTCCGCATGAAAATTGCTACACAAGTTATGGTCGTACCGTGCATAGCTCATGCAATTTCCTTTGCCTAGCTGGAACAACTGCACAGTGGACGTCACGGTGCTGGCGCAAGGCAGTCGCTTGTTTTGGACCTGTTGTTTAATGTGCCCAAGGAAGGGAGCAAGCTCTTGAGCAGCCACCTAAGGCGGTCGATCGACTAAACGTACTCGCGGCACGATTTCGTCAGTGCATCCTGTCGGGAGAAGGAACATTTTCGACGAACTTTGGCAGTCATCGAGAACCAAGTAGTGGACCGAATGACCTGTTTCTAGTGATGACACAGTGGCATCTGTTTGCCTTACCAGTCTTTCGTATTGCTGGCCGTCACCAGTCCCCAAACGAAAGGCCAATAAATATGCGCGTTCGACTCCCAGAGGCCGATACGTCGATTAGTGAAAGTACCTATTGTTGAAACATGTGAATCCTCTGTTTAACGGGTTTTCCTCCATCGGTTCAAACGTTTTGAACCGTCCATAGCGTACCCGGGTCGTGTGTTTCAACATGGATTTACAATTCCATGTATTCATAACCAAAGTCGTGATACGGGACCTGTCGTCAATAACCTCGCATCTAGATTCTTCATAGCTACATGTGTCATCTCGAGGGCAGAACCCCACTCAGTTTCACAGGGCATAATCAGGTCGGAGCAGGCGACGCAGATAACCTGTTTGTCCATGTCTACTCACCTGAAATTCGTGGTCTAAACCTCAGTCGTGAGTGACAGTGGCGAGTTGAAAATCATCTTGAATAGTGGACCCAACTATCAGCCGGAAACGGCAAGTAACGTGAACGCAATTGGACATGGCATATTCGAGTACATATACCGACGCGGAGTTGGGGGAAGTGAGCATGTAGCATGTTAATCGGCATACTGACACCGTCCTGCAATTCCTATGCTGAATGCATCACCGACCAGCACCCGGAACTGTGCGCCTCTCCCGGCGGGGGCCCCGCTCGGGTTGGACAATCGTTACTGGGACGACGTTAACGGGAAGGTCAAAGTTTAGGTTTTTGAGCATGAGCTAAAGGGGGTGAATCACACCCGAGATACGTGTCAATGCGCGAATGAAAAAACAATACTCAAGCACGTACCTCCGTGTCGGGGTCGACATCGAGGCCAGCAGTGCTCGTATCGAGGGCAGAGACCTCAGGAACATAGTTATCTTTCCTCTCGCGCTCCTCTTCTTGGAGTTTGAAGGAAATGCCACGGACGGGTCCGCGCTGTATACGCTTCATCAAATGGGTCGTGAATCCGGCAATCTTGTTGCGGAGACGTTTCGACTGGACCGTTGCAACTTCATCGATAATACGCTTGTTGGTATGGAAGTCAAGTGTAAGGCGGGGGTAACTGGGCCATGGGTGTCAGTAACAATCTTGATCAATGCCGATGTCTGGGGGGTAGGGGCTTGCGTACTATTTTTCAATGAGCATGCGAGAAGCTCTCTTGGTGGTTTTGGTACGGACGCGACCCTACAGATCGATCAACATGTATAGATGGCACATACTACCAACAGCATAGCATACCATTTTGACGGGATTTGGCTGTCGAGGATGTCGCTGGAGGACGGTGTATGTGTGTGGAGTCTTGGTGAAGGTGAAGTCGGGAACTACCGAAGTGTGGCTGGGACTTCTATACAGTTGGGTTCAGCCACCTGCTCGCCCTCCCCCGCCAGACTTGATTTCCTCCGACGGACAGTTCACGACGCACTTCGGATCCCTTACTACCAAGACCTCGCCGCCAAAATGGTTCGCGTCTCTGTATTGGTGCGTGCTGTCGCGTCAGCGCGTTTTCGCGGTCTGCTGATGCTCCAGTTAGAATGACTGCCTTGTGGGTTCCAACGTCTCACCGTCTTCAACCGACATCTAAGCTTCTCACGACAGAACAGTATCGTCAACGCTGAGCGCCGTGGAAAGCGGCAAGTCCTCATCCGACCTTCATCAAAGGTCGTCGTAAAATTCCTCAGCGTCATGCAAAGACACGGTGAGGATGATCCTCGCTACATGGAAGTCACCATTCCCTAACGGGTTACTAGGCTATATTGGCGAATTTGAGATAATCGACGATCACCGCTCAGGCAAGATTGTCATACAACTAAACGGCCGTCTGAACAAGACGGGCGTAATCTCCCCACGGTACAGTGTCCAGGTGACCCAGATCGAGTCCTGGGTAAACTTGCTACTACCCTCGCGTGGTTTCGGTTACATTATCCTAGTACGTGGTTTTTTACGCTGTGTTCGACCGCCTAACTGTTGCGATCGTGCAGACAACATCGTCTGGTATCATGGACCATGAGGAGGCACGCCGCAAAAACGTCGGTGGAAAGCTCCTTGGATATGTCTACTAGATTCACGCACTTTCGCCTCCTGTATGTTAATGCGGTATGATACTATGCAAAACCGTTGGCCTGAGCCAACATCTAGGCGGACAATTGGCTGAGTGAACATAGTCCATGATGGTCCAAATCACCACTTCACGATACGGCTTAGGGGCGAGTAGATTCGTCGTCGAGTAGACAATATTAAAATATGCTTCCGGGGGCTCATTGTCTTCCAAGTAGTTTAGGAATCTGTGGAAGTAGTGATGTTGCGATAAAATCCTCTCTATATCGCCTCATCATCATCCTCATCACCGGATACTTCAGCATTTTCTTGTCCAGCTTTAGCCATGAGCTGCGCGAGGTCTTGTTCTTCAGTTTCAGACACCGCCTTCGGCTGTTCGCAAGTGATATGTGACATGAAGCCTCGATAAGATATGCAAATGACTTACCTTCATTTTAACGACCAAGCTTCCATTCTGTGACTCGATAGAAGCTTGTATGGATTCGATTGCGCGCTCTAGTCTGTCTACTGCCGCGTACTGATGTATGGCACATGCGAACGTAAGCGGGGAGGAGAAAAACAGAAGATGATACCGACCTTGTCAGTTGCATTCGTGCTCAGAACATATAACGGCGGTGCCACAAGTTTCGCTTTGATGGGTACGGCTTCCGTACTCTGTGCTTCTCCTTTTCGTAGTGCGCGTTTGATCGCATCGATGCCCGCTGGCATATAGCAAGTGAGTTCGATGTCCGCACGCAACTTGATTGGTTGGGGTGTCAAGCGACGTGCGATGGTTGCGAGCAAGATTTGGACAATCTCCTCGTCGGGTCGTGCAGGTAGTGTAGCGAGTATCGCTTGCGCATCACTGCGGTTATTTTAGACTTCGGCAATGGAGGGGGGGCTAGGAGATAAACATACGTGAGCATCAGCTTGAACGCGTCGTAAGGGTGTCCATAGGTTCGACTAAGTGGCCATGCGATTTCTTCGTACAGTTTCTCGAGGGCTGCTTCTTCACTTGATCCCGCATCTACACCTTCTTCTGCCCCTGCAGCAGGCAGTTTTGAGGCGACGTGCCGCATGATGCTGGCAACTGTTTTTGATTTTGTATAGCGTTCATCACATTTCACTATATCTTCCGGAGAGACTCGACGTTTTGAAAGGTCGATATAGCCTGGGTTCAGATAAGTCACGACGTGCAATGCTATAGGGCTGCTAAACGGGGAAAATATAGGCGAACCTTTTTCGCGATCGACACGAAGGACAACGACGACCTCATTTCTGCCGACGCGAATGAGTTTCTGTATACTGCGAATGCGCCTCCGCGACAATTCAGACAGGAGAATCATTCCCTCGATATTATCATACTCGAGCTGAGGACGTCAGAAAGGCCGAGTAACACTAATGACCGCACTGAGAGTCGACCCACTAGTTTGACGTATGCGCCCATCTCTGCTATTTGGCGCACTTGCACCATTACAAGCTCGTCCACCTCTGGATACCGCTGTTCGTAGTAACGCATTGCTCGTCGATGTCGATGACAGTCTTAAGACAAGCGTCGGACTGGGAGATAATCGCTGCTGACATAATACGCAGTGTATATTGACCAGCACAGTCACCGACGAGGAAGGGACAGGCCACGATGGGCACGCACGCGGTCGTGTTCACGACGAAGACAGGCTATGTCTTACCCTCTCAGAAGTTCATGATACCTGTTGAATGGAGGCGATACCAGCTCTCCCAACTCATCAACAAGGCTCTCTCTTTGACAGACCCCATCCCATTCGACTTCCTTATCCATGGAGAAATTCTGCGGACGAGCCTTGCGGAATGGACAGCAGAAAAGGGTATAGGAGAGGTGAGAGTGTTTAGATATCAGACTTAGCTTTTTAATTCTTGGGTGAACAGGAAGAAACGCTCGAGGTGGAGTATTTCGAGTCTGTGCTCCCCCCACAACGCCTTTCCTCGCTCCCGCATGACGACTGGGTGTCCTCTGTTTCGTGTAGTATACCAGAGTATGTCATCTCACCATTGAATTATAAGCTTCCAACTCAAATATCTACTCGAGGCACTTTTTGACAGCGTCATATGATGGCCATGTCCGTCTCTTCGATCATTCTCAAAATTGTATACGCGACGTACCCGCACACCTCGCACCGATCACTTCGGTTGCCCTCGTTTCAGGTCCAGATGCGAACGATCACTCATGCGTTATCGCTAGCGCGTCCCATGATTTGACAGCTCGCCTTACAAAAATATCGCTCGCAGACGATACAACAAGGCCCTCCCAGCCCCTTGCTACTCTTCACCTGCATACTTCACTCTTGACCTCTATAGCCGCAGACTCTACTGGTTCTACCCTCCTGACAGCGTCCTGGGACGGCAATATTGGTGTTTGGGACAGTGTCATCCCCATCGAAGACGACGTAGTCCCCGAGAGCGGAGACCGTAAGAAGAGGCGGAAAATAGACGACAATGATCGACCGAAGAACAAGGTTCCAGCCACGGTTCTGAAGTCTCACACAGCTCGAGTTTCCAAGGCAATTTTCGCCCTGAGTTCGCGTCAGCATGCGTACAGTTGTGGCTTCGACTCTACGGTCCGCCATTGGGATGTCGAGGTAGGTGTGTGCACGAACACCATCGTGAGTCTGCGTTCTTTTTCTCTTGCCTTGCAAATATGACACTCTTTTCTCGTTAATGCACTCTCTCGCACCTCACACTCAGACTGTCCCGGAGCGGCCGATGCTCGACTTGTCTCTGACGAACGATGAAAATACATTGTTGGCAGCATCGACAGACCGTACTGTGTCGATCTTCGATCTTCGTGGATCCGACTCTTGCAGCACGGTTGGGACACTGATGCACCCTGCGATGCCATCTTGTCTTGTCTGCCCGCGCACCTCTACTGCGCCGCAAGTCATGGTAGGCTCGTATGACGGTGTTGCTCGCCTGTGGGACTTGCGTAGCGTGCGCAGCGCCGTTGCGAGCTTCCGAGTATGGGAAGGGATGAAAATCTTGGACGTAGACTGGGCAGGAGATACGTTGTGTGTTGGAGGAGAGGGCGGCGTCGACATATGGCGCATCAGTCAGGGAGAGCGGATATCGGCCACTGCCCAAACGTAATGCTTGCAAAGCCAAACCGAAAGTATCTTACATCGTTCTTATATGGCGCCAGCCAGCGTTCTCATTCCAGACACATCCATTCAGCTGCGTACCCTATTCGATGGGGGTATGCCCGGGGAACCCACATACTTCTACGGCGTATGTATCAAGATGAGTACGTGTACGTGTATATTTGCCAGTCCGAGAGCGACCCTATACCTCGTCATCCTGCTGGGGGTTCCAAGGCCCAGCATCGCTGAGCGAACACCCACTACGGCACCGACACTTCCCACCAAGATCTGCTGGTAGGTTCTCCGCCGGGATCTGCGCTAGTAACTTGTCCTTGTAATTTGAGCCCAGGATATCAATTTTGGATACCGTAACCTCGTCAAGCCAGGGCTTGATGATCATCCACACAGTGGAGAATGCCCAAGGCGCGTTGATGATGTAGAATTTACCCATGCACTCTGGATACCGATCTTGTCCGATTTTGGCGGTCTGGAAGACGTAATCTCTGACCTTGTAGAAATTGGTGATGGAAACTCCTTGGAGGTCGAGAATAGTGCATGAAGTTTCTACGGGATGGCCGATGGCCTTGGAGGACGCAGGAAGACGTTCTGAGAGGAACCGCTCGTACTCCAACACGAATCGCTTTAGTTGACGTTCTTGCGTGGTCAAACTGTACAGAGCGGCAATATCCAGCTTGCCCAATCGCTCTATGTAAATTGGTCGACCGTCCTGGAGGTCACGAGACGGTCAACAAAGAACGATCAGCATCGTGCAAAGGTCAAAAATGTACCTTGTCCGTCTTATGGTAGTACTGTGGATAATACTTGTCTACCTCCTCTTTCTCCTTGAATTCAAAGTTCCTGCAGTACAGAAATTGTGGGGAAGATGAGGGTCCAATGGAAAGTAAGATCAGACGAGAAGCACGGACACCATGAGATCGTCGATCCCGAATTCTTTTCTCCACTCTTCAGCAGATATCAGCATGGCCTTTGCTTTTGCGACGTCGAATTTGCGTGCCCGCAAGAATCTGTGGGCCAGGACGTCATTAATGACTACGTCCTCATCAAGGATCCATCGCACACGATTCGGTGGATGGACGATTGCACACGATTTCCAGCGTAGGACGAAGAACCCACCTCAGCAGTGTCGCGTCATCCATCCGCTGTGCAACGAAATGACCCTCCGCCTGAAGCTCTCCCCTCAGCGTATCCAGTGCCTGCTGCTGGGCAGCCGTCAAGTTGCCCAAACGCCCCGGCAACGGTCTGTAGTTGGGATCGGTGATTCCTGGGGGCATCGTACTGACGCTTGCTTGGTCTGTGAAGGACATGGGTTGGAGCTTGGCGGTCGGAGAATACGTAGTCAACGTGGAGAATACCCTATAACAAGGTGGCTGCGCACTTGGTCCAGCCATTATTACATCCATCGACAACTTTTCAATTAACACATGCTAAACAGCACCGAAATCTCCCCGAAGACCCTCGAAGACACAGGATGACCTCCTGTAGGGGATAAAGGACTAATCACTCGTCGCATACAGTACTTTCGGCCTATGCTACGACGCAATATCTTGACCGAATGAACGTGTGGATTGAATCGAGTCCGACACCGCGTCATTGGCCGTTCGTTGAACCGCCCCTGCAATCAGTGAGCGCTTGGTCCTGAAGGGTCCCGCAGGAGGGCTTATGATTATCATAGCATAGCGTGAGCGACCTATGTAGATGCATATGGGAAAAGGTGGGAAAAAAGTGTAGTGGAAAGGTGGTGCCAACAATTTACAACGCAGTGTTATACTACTGTACCAGCTTTTGCTGCGATACGAGGCCATAGGTCGGCCTGATATCATCGTAAGACCGTCAATCGACATCCGAACTGCAAACAGTGGACAACCTACACATTCTTTTGCTACAGGTCCGACGATGACGGAACCCTTCATATCTCCCTTGTTGTTGACGATCACCCCAGCGTTGTCCTACCATCAAGGAAAGAAAGATAAGTGGTGCGCAAGCCCCTGCAGCAGGGGCTATTACGCACCTCGAAGTAGAGGAAAACACCGTCCCGCCGCCGCCAAGCCTTGCGCTGTCGGACGACCACTACGGGCATAGCTACACATCACCGTATCAATAACCGCGTCCAGCAGATTGAGGACGACAACATGATGTCGGATAAGTGATACTCACTTTTCTTCCTTAGTTCTGGCTTGCCTTTCTTGACAGATGCGACAACCATGTCGCCCACACCAGCATCTGGAAGACGATTGAGACGTGCACCGAAACCATAGGGTTCGATGAGGAATAGGGACTTGGCACCGCTGTTGTCGGCACAGTTCAAGACGGCCCCGACAGGCAGACCAAGTGTGAGGCGGTACTTCTTGCCGGTTGCGCCAACTGTGGGGGAAGATCAAACCATGAAGCGTAAATACGCGCCTCAGAGGCGGACAACGCACGCTTTTCTTTCTTCGCCATGTCGTTGGGATCGTTGAATACCGCGCCGACGACGGCCCAGCCAAGGTTTCGCAGTGGCGGACCAAAACTGTACAGTCCTCCTGGAGATTGCCGAGTAGAGTCACGTGGACAGAGAGTCACGTGCGCAGATACTCGGGACGTCACGGCTTATCAAAAAAGATAAAAGCTAGATTTTGTTTGCCTCCGCCTCATCCCTCGCGAGTCGATCATGGTTCAGGTCAAAAACAAGGTGTGCCTCATGTATGTGGTTTCATGAATCGTCAAGACCTGTCTTTACATTTGTGCAGCGTACACGATGGTTGGGGTATCGCCCCACACGAGGGAATGAAAGGTGACGCCATCGAGGCAGCAGACACCACCAACATGGATACCCTCGCCAAGAATTACGCGTATCGCACCCTGTACGCCCATGGTAATGCCGTAGGTCTCAACGACGGCCTTATGGGCAATTCCGAAGTCGGGTGTGTACCTGTGCGCACTCCTGTCGCACCAACCTTTCATTCCTCATACTTGTAGACACCTTAACATTGGCGCTGGCCGCATCGTATGGCAGGACATTGTCAAGATTGACGTGTCCATCGCAAAGCGACAATTCCACAAGAATGAGACGATTCTTGCCAGTATGAAACACGCTAAGGAGGGCAACGGCCGGCTCCATTTACTAGGACTAGTATGTCTTAGCTTCATCCCAATCATGTCCCTGAGCCAACAACGTTTCCCGCATTATCCCCCTTAGGTGTCTGACGGTGGTGTCCATTCCCACATTCGCCACCTCAAGGCCTTGTTGGAAACAGCAAAAGAGCAAGGGGTCCCTCACACCTTTATACACTTCTTCGGTGACGGTCGTGATACCGCACCCAGATCTGCCAAGGGGTACGCTGAGGAATTACTCGACTTCCTCAAGTCGGAATCCTATGGTAAACTCGCTACTGTCGTCGGGCGGTACTACGCCATGGACCGGGACAAACGCTGGGAGCGCATCAAAATCGCGGTCGAGGGTATTGTCGATGGCGAAGGCGAGAAGACAGACGACGTTCTTAAGACGATCGAGGAGCGCTACGCCAAGGACGAAACGGACGAGTTCTTCAAACCAATTATCGTCAACGGTGACGAGGCCCGTGTCAAAGACGGCGACACGCTCTTCTTCTTCAACTACCGCTCCGATCGCATGCGTGAAATCGTAAGCGTATTTGGTTTGCCTGACAAGCCAATCGAAGTCCACGTCCCCAGCAACCTCGTAAGTCCAGGTTTTTACTGGCTGTTCCTTCGCTCATAGCACTTCGCAGCATATCACGACCATGTCTCAGTACAAGGTCGACTTCCCGTTCTCCGTTGCATTCCCACCCCAGGCGATGACCGACGTCCTCGCGGAGTGGCTTTCAAAAGAGGGCGTTTCGCAAGCTCATATCGCCGAAACCGAGAAATATGCACACGTAACATTCTTCTTCAATGGCGGTGTGGAGAAACAGTTTCCGGGTGAAGAACGCCATATGATCCCGTCTCCGAAGGTCGCTACGTACGACTTACAGCCAGAGATGAGCGCACAGGGTGTTGCAGACAAAGTTGCTGAGGTTCTCCTAACCAAGAAGCACGAATTCGTTATGTGCAACTTCGCGCCTCCGGACATGGTTGGCCACACTGGAAATTACGACGCGGCTGTCAAAGCCATTACGGCAACTGATAAGGCAGTTGGGACGATTTATGAAGCTTGCCAGGAGGCGGGATATATTCTTTTGATTACTGCTGACCACGGCAATGCGGAGCAAATGATTAACCCCGACACAGGTGCACCGCATACCGCTCACACGACGAATAAGGTGCCCTTCATCATGACCGGTACGGGACACGAGTTCATTCAAGACGACGAGGAAGGCAAGAACGCAGAGGACGCGGGCGCCCTTGCTGATGTTGCACCGACTATATTGGCAGTCATGGGGCTTCCTCAACCGAAGGGTAAGTGCATGACACCCGTGACGCTGGCGCCCGTCCTGATTGAAGCTGTGGTAGACATGACTGGTCGTTCGTTGTATAAGCAGAAATGAGCATTCTCACACCCCCAAGTAGACAAGATATCACAGTCATGTAGAAGAGATTGGAGGAATGTACAATCAATCACACTGTATCGCAGGATGGACATTTGTCGTTGGACGTGTACTCGTACCTGTGTCGTAGAGTTGCGTACTCTTTCAAACTCTGAAACTAGTTGGCACTACATACGTCAGTCAAGACTTGGTCCTGAATGTTGCAGGCTAGCAAGCCAGCGTCACGTTTCATTGGACGCCTTCCCGCTGACCTCCATCTCTTGATATTGACATACCTTTCGATCCCAGATGTTGCGAGATACGCCAGAGTCAGCCGAGCTGCACAGCGGGTCGCGAACGACGAAAAGCTCTGGGAGACGCGATGGGCTGATCTGGGTGTTGACCGGCTCAAGCTTGGGGACGTGCTGGATGCGCTGGAATCCTGGAAGACCAACAATGAACGGGAGACTAGAGGAAACAACAGTGTACCTACGGGACCTGCGACCATCGCTGTGGCCTCGCTCGATGATGACGACGATTTTGGCGACTTCGAGTCGGCGTCTGCCAACCAGGTCCCCCAACTTCTGCTCGATCTCACAGGCGACACGGCACCTTTGAATCGTGTATCCAAGACCCCATCTACGACGACGCTCCGTGAAAAATATATTCGCGCGCATACCCTCCTCGTCCCCCTGCTTCCCTCTCTCGATTCGTCTGCTCACACGATCCTGGCATCGATAACCTCGACTACTTCCTCTCTCTCTGCACAAGCTCGCACTCTCCACCTGCTCACGCGGTTTCTCTCACCAGCCATCAAACCAGTGTCTTCATGGGACACCCGCCTCGCACTGCTCAAAACAGCCCTTGACAGATTCGATGGGGGGCTCCTGACTGCGTTCGACATGGCAGACACGGAAGAGGATGAAGAACGGATGGCAGAGGCCGCAGCCGCAAGCTGGCAAGTCTGGCTGTGTCTACACCCGAATGGAACCAATGGTGGTATGCGTGGCGAGTGGGAGATGGGGCGCACGTGGGCGGAGAAGAGAGAGGTACTCTATGAGCAAGGAAAATGGGACCCATTAGCGAACATCACGTACGTTCTCCACTTCTCAAACCCCCTCTGCGCATTCATGACCCTTACACATCAATTTATACATGCCGCACTCGTAGAATGGAAAAGCGGTTAGACTTCACCGCGATGGACGCGTTCATGTCACGCGCCCTCGCGGCTCTGCAGGAGGATGGTGCGGTGGCCATGCGAGTATTCCCTCCCGAAGCTGGCGTCTTACTCGCATATGCGGAAAGGCTAGCCGGGGAAGTTGTGAGTATGAACTCTCTTCGAACGCTGCATCCATTTTTCCTCGCTGGCTACATGCTTTCCCCTTTGTTCATGTGCGTCACCATGGCCATCTAGGTTGGGGAATATATATCTCCTTTGTTATCGGAGGCACGCAATCTCGGAACTCCGTTTTTTCTTTCTGCAACTGCCGCGTGTTTCAGAGAGGCATGGCGGGTGGTAGACGGTCTCCTCGCTCTCGTCGCGTCCGGTAGATCGGGAAACCCACCAGCACCATCAGAAATCAGACGCAACAGTACGATCAATCCTTCTTCGGGGGCGACGTTCATAACAACAGAGGCGGCAGAAGATGTCATGTGAGTGTTTGCCGTATCCGTTCCTCCTCAGCTCTTATTTAGGACGCGTATGGCTTGATGTCTAAGTTTCAAAATGTTCGAACCGCATATGGATGACTACCTCGACGACGAACTCGACGAGCTTAAGCGCACTTTTGAGTCCATTTGCAAACAATGGGACGCCTCGCTAGCGCGTATTACAGGCAGCGAGGTGAGCATCTTGACCATTTTCACAGGATCCCTCATCGTTCCCCCTCTCACTTTTCTTCGAGTCTACTGGGAACAGCGACGTGGTTGGCCCGCACGTGCACGGGCAACCGCAAACACAAGCTCGTTTTCTTGATTCTCAAAATCCCGCACTCGCTAAGCGCAACGTACTCGCCTCTTTTACGGACATCCTTCTCTTGCCCGTGACAATTGTGCCGCGTGCTGTTGGGGCGGGCGTCACCAACGTTGGCTCCGGATTGAATGCCATGGGCACTGGTGTGGTGCAAGGTATTTCGATGTTGAATCCACAGCGATGGATGGGGTCAGGTGGAGAATCTGCCGATTCCTCCAACATTACAACGGAGGCAGGTTATAAGAGTTTCGTAGACGATGGTTCGTTATTCGAAATTGGCGAAGACGACGGGAACGAAGGCATTGAGGTCACCGAGGAAACGCAATATACATTAGACGATGGTGTCGATGATGAGGCTGGATGGGGAGAAGTAGTGAGCGAACGAACGCCCAGGAGCGTGAGCTCAATTGAAGGAACTGATGGTGTTGCTCGTACCTCTACCTCTCTTGCAGCGGATGGATCTATTAATCCGGTGGCCGCCAAACCCTCAACTACGAGAGTCATCTCTAAACCTGCTAATCGCATCGTACGCCCCTCTCCACGCGAACCACCTGATCATGTCCAATCGTTCGCAGCACTTGACCTCTTGCTATCCCTGGACGTTTCGCTCGAACTTATCCATGCATCGCGGGACGCACTGAAGCGTCTGGAGACTTTCAGCAATTACCCACGTCCCATCGGCACGCGCGTTCGTGAAACATTGGAAGATGTATTTTGTGAGATGCTCAGCACGCTCTCCACAAGGCATATCGCAAGAGGGTTTGGCATGTAAGCATTGCCCTAGCATTTTCTTTTCTTTGTGGTTGTTATTTTTTTCCGTCGTGGTATGGGCGGTATAACTAACCCGGCATACTAGCGCCACGGACCGCATGATGGTATACAAGCCCGCGGAACACCAAGAAACAACGAGTGTCGCCCCATTACTACAGTTCTTCGAACTCGTACATGTCGGGGATACCATACAAAGTATGGTGCAAGTGTTCTTCGACAAGGAAATGGTGTGCATATAGCTCTATTGCTCATCGTCGTGTTCAGGGCTGACGAACCGGCATATTTCTCTCATCTCCTGGATGACGATTTATCGCAATGGGAAGTATAGGCACCCTATATTGATAAGACAGACTTTTTGAATGCAGTAGTGCGAGAAAAGAAGAGATTTGAGAATTCGCTTGATGATTGCGTGGCTGCCGGATTGAACGCCGGTACGCAAGCACTTATGAATCAGGCATGTGCTCCATCCCCATAGCTGGTTAATTACATTGGCTAACCCACAATTCCGCAGGTCGAGCATATCATTCTCACACGCACCAAACCGCGGGAGTACTATCCAACGGAAGATACACCGCTTGACCTCAAACCGACCCAGGGGTGCACGGAAGCTATCGCGTGCCTCGAGTCGCACTGCAAGCTCCTTCGGGGAAGTACTAGTCGCGAGGTACTGGAGGTGTTCTACCAAGAGGTTGGAATTCGGTTGCTCGCGTAGGTTCTCACCCTGTTACCTGTACGAATCACCTCAAATACCCGTCGGTGATGTGCGTGCAGGATCCTTCAGAAGCATATCAAGCGTCAGATAATATCATTGAATGGTGGATTCCTGGTAATTGCGGACCTAAACGCATACCATGCATTCATCGCGTCCCTCAAGGTATAGACTTATCCTGACGTGGGCATTTGTTGCATTTACGCGACTTTACATAGGTTCCAGCCATTACTGCTGAATTCGAACACCTGAAAATGCTAGGGCACGTGTACATCGTGGCAGATGCCAAAGACCTGGCCCAAATCGTACGTGACGTGACACGCTACGGGGGTGCATACCGACCGGAAGTGGGTGTTTTCCGGCCCTTCTCTCAAGTCTGATCGGAGTCCCCATACTCTTTTTAGGACGTTTACGAATTCATCCAACGTCGTTCAGACTGGAAGAGGATCGAAAAGATTGTGGACAAGACAATGTATAACTTGAGCTTTAAGGAGGATTGTGTTGTTAGCTGAGAGAGGGGTAGATAAAACACTGCGCGGCCGGACACTCGAGCTTTTGCAGTCACACACCACCGCCCACAAGTTTTCTGGCATGGACCAACGAGGTCGAAACGTCAGAGCCCTTCTTACCCACCCCGTTAGCTATGAAGTCGAACATGAGCGGAAATGGGAAGAATGCTGTCCACCCGTCCGTGAGCGAATTCAACTCGCCAGCAAGGGGATTAGTATGTAAATAACTTCCATAAGTTGAAGTGGACAGCAAATCGAAAACTCCACTAGTCGTGCGTCTGCTGCCTGGACGAAGAGCATGCGCGACCCGGTAATACATTCCTGTACGAAACTTCCAGTACTCGTATGAAGCAACGCAAATCCGCATCTAATATACACGTGTACACCGCCCCGAATAAGTGCAAGTACAGAGGGTATCTAAGAGCACAACAGTAGTTGCAATCACACACTCATTTTCATAGGTATCGCCTCATGCGACTGGTAATCTTCGACAACAAAATCACTCTCGGCCTCTTTGGCACTATATTCCAACTGCTCCAGGTCTTGCAAACTTTTCAACTCCTTCTTGAATCGAAGTTTCGGGAACGGTTTGGGGTGACGCTCCAGCTGCTTCTCGAGCGCTTCTACGTGATTTTTGTACACGTGCGCGTCTCCAAGTTGGATGATCAGTTCGTGGGCTTCGGTATTGGTGACTTGTGCAATTATGTGTGTGAGAAGCGCGTATGATGCTATGTTGAAGGGGATGCCCAGCCCGAGGTCAGCGGAACGCTGATACATGAGGCAAGATAAACGATTTTTCGAGGTGGCGTCAGGGGAAACATGGACATAGAATTGACACATCATATGGCAGGGAGGCAACGCCATCAACGGTATGGCTTTCGAAGAGGGAAAGACAGCCGAATCAGTAAGTCTGAACAAGTCACGAAATCACCACCGATAATTACCAGCTGGATTCCAGGCGCTGAGAATGATGCGACGGTCCGTGGGTGTCTCCACGATCTTTCTTATGCACTCCTGCAGTTGATCTACTCCGTGCCCCGTATAGTCTGTCTTGCAATCTACATACTCGGCGCCAAAGTGTCGCCATTGGAAGCCATAAATCGGACCCAGGTCACCCTCCTCTCTGTGACCGAGACCGCGCTTTTCGAGGAATTCCTTTGAGCCATTGCCATTCCATATCTTAACGCCTTTGGAGTCGAGAACCTTCGCGTCCGTGTCCCCGCGTACGAACCACAGTAGCTCCTCAGCAATGCCTTTCATGAATATTTTCTTGGTGGTAATGAGAGGGAAAGTTCTGTCCTTCAGGGAGAAGCGCAGTGGGGACGGAGCAAAGATAGACAGCGTGCCAGTTCCGGTCCTGTCCTCTCGCGACTCCCCGTTCTCGATGACGCGTCGAACGAGGTTCAAATATTGGTACTCTTCGTGATCGCTATCTGTGCAGGCGACGGTCATGATGAGAGCGATAAAGAACCAAACAAAACACGGTCTTGACACGGTCATACATGGACACGTGACTTCAATTACAGTACACAGATTTCCTCTCTCTTCAGTCACTGTCGCACTCTCAACTCTGTCCACTGAACTCATCTTTGAACTTGAAAAGGAATGTTGTTGTTATTTTGTCAAAACTGAGAACAAACTGTTGATTTTTGAAGGACGATTGGGTACGGGAGAAGACGTATGAGGAATTTCAAGCAATCGAGCCTCATATCAGCGAGTACTGCACGTGACATACGGATTCGAAACCACTTGCGAACTTAAGTGGTGTGCGGCGATCCTTGGAACGAGACTTAGATGCAATATCATTCCTGCCTTAGATCTGAAGTGTCGTGCTCTGGAAGCCAATTGTTAGGCTTGGAAAAGGGCACCTTGTGAACTATACCCCGGGAACATGCCGCTGTCTATCAAGGGTTATACGAATCATCCGCGCGAATGCTGGTGAGTGCCCGCTCGCCCATCATAAACGAATTGCACCATTTATGTAGATCGACGTGTGTCTCGCACAATTCGTTAGTGCAGAGCGTTCAAGTGATGGACATCATGCGAGTTCCGTTCTGCGACCTCTGTTTTGAACCTTTACGCCACTCACTGGTCACCGGTTACTACCCAGTTCTCGTTGAATTGGACGAGTAGGTGGGTTGACGGGTTTCTTCGGCTTGATCCGTGTGTATATTCCCTGCGACGGCTCTCTATACGCGTCGTTCTCGTACGCTTACTTATCCCCACCAAGGACAACTTCCCGACGACGAGCTCGCAGTTTAAACTCACCTTTTGAACTTCCAAGGTCAACCTTATGCTCGCTTGGACGTTCGCACCGTTTTGTACCTAACCTTACCGCACAACCACGGACTGCAAACGTTCTTGCACTTTCCCTACCAGAGGCGGCCTGAAGATAGGTCCAGGCCCTCAGAGGCGTGTAGATGAAACGGTGAACCCACCGAGATGGAGAGCCTTTGCAGCGTGTGTCATGGAGGGCTTTGCGAATTACATATTTATCTTTTTCTTTCGTTTCCCTGGTGTCTCTCCAATTGATGCGACTGCACGAAAGCATGACGTTAGACAGAAAGGGTTGCAAAGACTGTAGACAGGCCCAAGCTTGGTGAATTGTGTTGTTAGTCGAGCGAGGCGGTTTGATTTGTGTTTCCTTTCGAAGGTAATGATGATATATGTGCACCTTGTTGGTGTAGAGTGTGTCAAGGATATGTGAGCACAAACAGATGTTTTCTGTTTTGCCGCTGAGATCAGATAAGACCATACTAGTCAACTGTAAGGTGTATGCCCCACATGTCAATCCTAAATTCTGTCAGAAGCAGCACTAGGTGATAGCTAATCCACGTTGTGAGTTGGCAGACGAGAGGTCATACACGGATACTTACTATACTTGGGTCCTCCGCCTCCTTCCGGGACCGTCCATGTAATATCCTGGGTCGGTACTTTGATATCGCAGAGCTTGCAATGGATGCAATTCTACATCGCCCAATTTAACTTCACTTTAGGAATCTACTGGCCAGAAACCCACCTGTGAATTGATAACTAGCTTCTTCCCTCCCCAACTTCCTGAATTACCCTCTTCTACGGCAGACGTGTGTTCGTCATCAACATATTCATAAACCCCTGCAGGACAAGCGCGTCCAAGAAGCCCTGCATAGTCCCCAACGTTCCGTCTCACGTGTTCCCTCCGCACAGTTGAATCTTCCAACCCATTGGCACGCACACGCAGGTGGATCGGCTGATCCTCAGCGTGGTTTGTACCCGTCAACGTGAGACTCGTGAGCAAATCCGTGCTCAGCGGTGGCTGTGGTGGTGGGTATGTTATGCGTTTACAGCGTGAGGCGGGTAGCGTATGCGCTGCGTCGGACGTCCGTGACACATTCCTGAACGTCCAAGGTGTTCTTCCCTTCAAGAAGAGGGAGTCAATCCCAGAGTAAGCGATACCACCCCAGATACCCAGAGGTGTGTTGAAACTTGCGCGGATGTTGCGCACTTCGTGAAGGTCAGACCAAACCCAGCTGTCTTCGAGGCTCGTCTGGTACGCGCTCATATCACTTAGACGCAGCGACTCCGACTTGGATACAGTGATTTCTTCATTGGTTCGGCAGAGTACATCCGCCGCGGCTTCTGCGGCTAACATCCCACTCTTCATAGCGTTGTGTGTACCCTTGATCTTCGCAATGTTTACGAATCCAGCGGAGCAGCCAATCAACGCACCGCCTGGGAAGTGAACACGAGGTACAGCCTGTAGTCCACCCTCATTCAGAGCCCGCGCTCCGTATGCGATACGAGTAGAAGAACCGGAGAGAAGGCGGGAGAAGTAAGGGTGATGCTTCATGCGCTTTTTTGCAGAACAAACGGCGTGACGTCAAGATGCCAAACTTCAGCGGAAGGGAAGTAGATCCTCGCACCTGGAGTTCATTGTACGGGCTTAACCACGGGTTTGCGTAATCCAAGCCAATCACCAGCCCAAGGCTGACAAGGCCGTCTGCCATGTGATATACCCATCCCCCACCGTATGTTTTCCAATCGAGAGGCCATCCCATGGTGTGTACGACTTCCCCAGGTCTGTATTGACTAGGATCAACACGCCAGACTTCCTTAAGGCCGATGGCATATGTTTGAGGGTCAGCGTCGCGCCGTAGGTCGAATTGATTGATCAGCTCCTTCGACAGAGACCCATGCGCGCCTTCGGCAATGAGCGTGACCTTGGCGCGGAATTCCATGCCTGGTTCGAACGTTTCCTTCATGTGGAAGTTTTTGTCGAGACCGACTTCATTAGTGCGAACACCAAGGACTCCCTTGCGGTCATCGCTGTATACGACACCTGCCCCGGCGAAACCAGGATAGACCTCTACACCCATCTCCTCTGCGATAGTCCCGAGCCAAGAGGTGAACTGCGAGAGTGAGACGATGTAATTTCCTTTGTTGTTCATCTGTGGTGGGTGCGGGATTGGGAGAGCAAGTGAACTGGTTAAGAATTTCATTGTGGAGGAAGTTGCGGGCTGCTCAAGCGGGTGGTCTGGTCGGGAAGACCAATCCGGGAGGAGCTCGTTGAGAGCACGAGGCTCAATAACAGCCCCAGACAATATATGAGAGCCTGTGAGTAGCCAAGTGAGACGTCAAGAGATGAAGCCCAGGGATGTCACCGCTCACCGACTTCTGCCCCCTTCTCCAACACGACAACTCTGAATTCTTTCTCGTGTTCTTGTTCCAGCTGTTTGAGCCGAATGGCAGCGCTGAGCCCGGCTGGGCCACCGCCTACTATGCAGACGTCTACATCTTCTGAGATCCGTTCTACGGCAGTCGGGTCGAATGGTTGCCTTTGCCTCGCCGTCGAGGCATGCAACGTCCTTGTAATACGAGAAAAGATGACAGGTAGCCGTCGCACACGCGCCAGCATTATGTCAATCGCGAATTAACCTCTGCTGGATGTCTCTGGCGAACTCGTTTCGTGTTGTGCTTTCCGTTTATCACAAGCGTCGGCCGACAAGGAAAGAGTGGAATTTTCACATGCCACCGGCCACTGCCAAGGCAATCGTATTCGGATGAAACTCTCTGAGAGCCCGTCTCAACATCCAAGTGTCACCATTCTACGCTATCGAAAGAGTTGTCTCACAGGTAAGAGGGTACCGCGCAGTGCTAGTCGCCCTTTTCTTAAGGTACGCGTTTGGTTACACCTGACGCACGGTGAAGTCAAGAGATACAGGCGGGACTGTCGATGGGTCGCCCCATTCTCAGGGCGTCGTAACAACCGTCAAGACATACGAGCCACATGCGATTCTGCGAGGAGCAACATGAACTAGTATCCTACCGAAAGGTCACGGAAAACAATTGAGACTAGAACCCGCAGCGCTGCCAGCTGGATGGACGTGTCTGACTTCCCGCGCGGATCTCGCGCCGTCCACTTCAACAACGTCGGAACAGGTTTACTGCAAAGGACGGCTGTGAGCTTGATCGGTTCTCCTGGGCTCACTTGCCCCTGTTTTGATGTCTCGTCACCGCACGTCACATACAGTCCTTCCAGCGCGAAATATGACCTTGCACACATGCCAATCTCTCGAGCTGGTGTTACTCCGACGTTTGATATCATCACTTGGAATTTGTCCAGCTGCACAGAATACTTCCGCGAGGCAGCGGGTGTGGGTGTGCGGGGAAGTTGGCCGCAGCTTCGTCGTCGGTCACCTTTTTCCCTTACCCCGTGCCCCAACTCGCAGTCATTCCTCAATTTGTCCAAAAGTGGTCGTGTGCCTATGTACAGGTTATGTTCCTGCTAACCCACCAGTCACGTTTCCATGCGACGACGATCTAGACTACGAGATGGGCCATATCGATATGGTATAACGCGTCCTGCGGAGACGGTGTCATTCAACGAATGACGTCGACACGTACGAGGCTGCAAAGCTTGTACTATCGAGGATCTATTCTGACAACTGTTACTGGGTACTAACACCCGTGCCACGACCTCAATTTCAGGGTCGGCTGCACACAAAATAGCCACGGTGCATTTTCTGCCGGCCCGCGGCAGAAATCTCTCACACGCCATGAAGGCATGCATGGGTCCGTCCCACCCAGCGTCATCAACATCAGGCCTTTGCGATCAGACCACTGAGGTCACGCAGACAGCAGGCAGCCACAGCCTTGGTAAAACGGATCGCTAGGTCAGTCGCTCTGTCGGGTCGTCCATAATGGTACCAAGACCATGCGCATATGGAGAATTTCTTTCACACCCATGTCTGGCACCTTTTATGTCACGATCTTAGGGCAAGAGACCCTTGACATGTTGCACATCACTTTCTGCCATGGGGTACAGCCTTCCTCCATGTCTCCATCGATAATCTATTCGTCCTCTCAAGGTAACCGTGCATGGCGACTCCGCTCGGAAAACATACCTTGACGTCAGATTTAGTACTCGCCTTGCACACCCAATGCGCCTGTTTCAGGGAAACAATATCGATATATTACATGGGGAAAACACGACCGGGGAAAGGGAACCTGCGTGTCAACTCTTAGATTTATTGCCCCAACAATAACTAACTTCAGGATGACTCCGCCATCAGCGCACCCCCCGGAAGGAACCTCTCCTTTCCAAACTCGAGTTGCCTACTACAATTCTATTACAGTAACGTCATAAACCTCCCTCGCGCTCCGTCAAACCAGCGTCATTACACCCCATCCTACGAACACCCGAAATTGCTTCACGGTGTCACGTTTCGCGCTCCGTCATTCCATCGATCGAGTTGAGGTTAGAACACCGTCCCGTCACTCTCAATCTCGATCGGGGGACCCCCTGTGGCAGGTCGGAGCTTCTTGGCTACTTCCCGCCCGCCCTTCCACGTCGCGCTCTCCAGTACCTGCGCAAGTGTCAACTGATCCCCTGCCAACATGTGTTTACGCCTGATGCCATCGGCAATGCGATCTCTGACAATAATAAAAGTCAATGATCGGTTTGGGGAGTATGAGGTGATGGTGACACCAACAGTTCTATGACAGTCATAGCTCTCCATTCGACAATAGCAGGGTGAGAGGGCTTCAACCGAGGAATGTCACTGCCATGCGCATAACACTCTGGAGGTAAAACGGCTGGGCGAAGGGTCAAGACGCCAAGATCGACTAACAAGCCTCCTGTTCCAACTTGTCAAACAGGGAGTGGACCCGAGGTGGACTGTCAAGTCGTACCATTACGATATTCTGGCAGTCCTGTCAGATCTTCTACTCCGTCGAACTTCCATCCGAGGATCTTTTCTATGGGCTCCATGAGGCTGTATGTGAGCCACCCGGTCAGCTTGTGGAATGGCACAAAATCGTCGCCTTCAGCTTGACTGGGTTGCCTCAATGCCGTACACGGCCAGACGTCTCCGAGTGGAATACCACCAAGGGTCAGCCTTGAAGGCCAGATTGGGGCCAACCCTTCGATCAGAGCAGTCCACAACGAGGATATGTGAACACGTCGCGTTGAATTCTCAAGCTTTGACTCCTTCTCCAGAAAATCTGGAATTCGCACCATGAACGAGGATGAAAAACACGGATTATGTATTCAGATGTGTACCAACGATGTTCCCTGGTCTTTCGTCGTCGCCGAAGAACTGAGGGTTCGCTTTGAGGGCGGTGCTAAGGTTGGACAGGAGGGATGTTCTTCCCTCGAGACCAGCCATCACGTTAGAGCTGTTGACTTGCATCGCCTTTGCAACCTTATCAAGAGTAATCACGGAGAGTCCTTGAGCTAGAAGAACGCGTGTCACATGTACTCATTAGCTAGCATGCACTGTTGAGAATCGAAGACGATAAGAACCATCTACCCTGAAAGGCTGCAATGCGGAGCCCGAGAAGAGGCCATCCGTGAACATGTGCACGCTGGCGACGCCTAACCCCTCCGACCGGCTGAACGTCTGACCAGTCGCCTCCTCAGTGTAAGACCATTGGTTGCCTGCCCCGGCATCGAGCAGCACGGACACGAGGAACAAATCAATCAGACGTTTGCATTTCTCTTTGTCGTCGATAGGTGTGCCTGACATGTCCCAGTTGCGCAACATGGGTTCGATGCGAGCCTGACCTGCATCTAGATGGCGCCAACGTCCGTGCGGGGGGATCTGATAAGCAGGTCACAGGCACAGCTGAGCCAGCGTGTGGGTTAACGAGGCGATCGTGATGCGCTCACGGCTGAGAAGTTGCTCCCAAAGTCTCTCTAGGAAAGGAGCATTTTCATATGATGCTGAACGTCAGACAAAGGCAACACACAATACCTCGATGATACCCGCACAGAATTCAATCACAACATCCTCCTTGTCCGGGTGGTAGTCAAAGTACTGCAGCTTACCCTGTCTTGCAAGATCGTGAACCCGGGAACAGCGCTCTCTGATGGAGGGTAGGGTTCGCAGGTACGCTGCCCGAGTGACAGGATTCTCTGTACTTAGGGCCAACATTGTGACTTCGACGTTCGGGGTGTCAGTCGTTAGTTTGTACTGCAGGTTGGGGGAGGGACAGTGGTTTTCCCTAGACAACTTGAATGCCAACGGACCTAACGTCGGAAGTACTCGTATCATCGCATTTGATAACGGCGGTGGCGACAAACCTTATACTCTATCCAGCCCAGAGGCATCCCGGTTCCAACCCTCTACCAGGACTCATCATCATCCGAAGTCAGCTGGGACTGTGCCTCGAGGCCAGTAATTTGGCCCATCTGCCCATGCCCGTGGCTCGCACGTCCAGCGAAGCATCAGCTTGTCTCATCGGGTGTCAAAGCTTTGCTACGTGCTCTCCACGTTGTCCGACATGTCCCGTCGCAATTTGCATTTACCCCGAAGGTAACTACCCCAGAACCCTCAGGTCCTCCCGCGAAATAAAACTGACAGTTGGGATATCGGCCTAATTTTCTCGCCGCGTGCGATGGTAATAGTTAACCTTGACAGAAGAGGTGACTCGCAAATGCGCGAATGCGCCGGTGGTCAATTCGACGCCCACGACCCGAGGGACTCAGTCGGACACGGAGCGTCAGTCCATGTGGTCTCTCGACGACCAATACCTCCGCTTCCCCATCCGCACGTCCTTCGCCATATGGTAAATCCGGCCATCGCAGCTAAAACGTGAGGTACCAACACCAAAACTGCATCACTCGTGATCAATACATATCGAGACAAAACTAAATAGTACACGGGGGCTTCATCAGGCAGGTAATAATACTAACTAACTTGTCGATCTTCCTTTACGCAACTCCGTGTTCGCAGTGGTAGCAGAGCCCCTCCCCGATTTGCGGTTCCATCATCCGTGCTCTCGAGAGGCTGTTGGGTCGAATGCGTTAGACATGATGGCCATGATACCTTGAAAAGCTTACGTTTGTACACACGTTGCGGGACAAGTTGGGCAGTTGGGCGGGTGGGCAGGACTGTACCGACACCGAGGCGAGTTGCAGTGAACCTGAATGAGCGGTGGTGAGTAACCCCGACTCTCGTATACGTGCATGGAACGCTTGAAACACTCACTTTTCTCTCCATCCTGGGCTGTTCATGACCACAGGCGTATCTCGTCTGGTACACTTCGCGGTAGCACATTATGGAATTACTAGCGGCGGAGGAGAACTGTCTGTGCGAGTAAGAAGATGTGGATCCCCGTGGAGACTGAAGTCAGCCTTACAGAATTAAGGAATGCGAGGTAGGGTAGCTGTTGAATGCGGGGTTGGTTGCTGTGTTGAGGAGGGGATAGCAGGTCGAGTATGAATATTTATACCCTACCATCGAATGAAACCCTTGAAGTTCCGCGCATTGCGTGGTGGCAGAGGGGGGAGTCGTTGGTGAACGTGGACTGCGAGTTGGGCTCCCCATCAGCGATCAAACGGTGCTTGTGGGGTGACTTTTCCAACAATCTGTATCGATCATTATTGGCATCAGCTGGCGCGATGCAAAATATTATTATTGAGCGCGTCACATTGCAGAAGACAGGCAACATCGATTATGTCCGGGTGGCAAGCTTTTTTACTTCACGAGTCACTTGCTTGCGTTCGCGGAGTCTGCTCTAGCGACACATGATCAATCAGTCGCGCACCGGGGACACAATACCAGGATTGGTCGTGTGTCCTTAAAATTATCTGACTTTGCCTTGCTTTACGAAGCGAGACGACCGACAGGTTGGCTGGCGGTGGCTAACGTGGACAGCACCAAGGCTGAGGCTCTCTGTATCCCCCCGGAATGATCAAAAAATGATGCAACGCGTCTATTTACATAAGGATTTTCTGCTCGTTGGCTAGTACTTACTTACTTACCCCGTGAGCGTCGAGGACGACAGCGTCAGAAACTACGCAACATTAAGGGCAAGCCTTGATCAGACAGCATCCGCGGCTCACGAGGCAAGCAGATTCATCCATGCCCTTGTAGATTCGGACTCCATCACCGAAAATTTACGGCGCAATCATACAGCAATTACATCGACCGACTTGGCTGCCACTGAGGGTGGGCACACCGACCGCTAGTGGACATTGAGTGGGTCAGTATGGAGATCGGTAAGCGCTAGCCTCCACAGGGAAATGGCGACGCATCATGGAAATGCGTTTCATTCGTGAAAGGTGCCAGGGAGTCCAAACCAAGTAAGAAAAATAGGGCGTGAGTTACTCTCACAGCATCGTGATCAGTGCTGAACAGCTTACGACTAGCGTTTCCAGAAACAATCATCCCACCACTCGCCGCCGATGCGAGTGGCAGCTAGACCTCGTTCAAAGACGGGGCCAACGTAACTGTCGGTGGGATGGCTCAAAAACCAAAGCTCTGACACCCCTAGTCCACGCAGATAATCTCGCATCTCTGGGTATTTTTCGCCCACACCCTGAGGTCCGTGGCTGTCATCCGACAAGGTAAAACGCCCACCTAGGGCATGAACCAGCTAATGAAAGACATGAGGATACACATTTGAGGTAATGTTCTGCACGCACCTCAACGACGTCCCTCCCAGGATAGCAAGTGTCCCACCCTTTCCGCAACGCAGCCGCGTTGAACTCGAACAGGGCACCATAGCTGGCAGCATATGAAATATTTCGCTCTAACTTATTGTAGGCATCTGGGTACTCCGAGAACAGCAACCCCGGATTGTACAGCCTACAAAGGTCCAAGTGACCGATAATTTCCGGTCGGAAACGTTTCAATAGCGTGTATTGCGCATCAAAATAAGCCGAGAGGAACTGGTCCATGTGACTGGCACGGGGGGTATCAGTTTTGATTGTGGGTGCGAATCTGCGTAAAGCGTCATCGAACATGGCGCGGTTAAAGTCGATGGGCAATTCGTGAACGTGGTGCACTGAACCGACGATGTACTCGATGCGGTTAGAATGTTCCGAAAGAATGTTGGAGAGCTTATCCAGGTCATCTTCGGTGATATACTCGGTTTCGAGGCCGACGAGAAGGGTGATTTGGGACGCGTAGGCTGACTTGAGCCTATGAGCTTCGTCCAGGAAGTCCGCAAATTGTTTCATGAGGCAGTCAGGCGACAGCCCTGCTTCTATCTATACTCAGGGCCATGAGCTTGTCTCAGCACCCTCATTCGAAGAAAAGAAGGAACCTCTTCTGGATACAAATGGTCTAGGCTGTACCGGGGAACATGTTCACTGAGTCCGTAGACTCGGAAACCTTGTTTGATCGCTGCTAGAACGACCTCTTCCAGGGTCCCTTTTGCATGTTTGCAGAACTGACCAGAATGCGAGTGGTGACTGAAAGGCATAATCTACATACGCACGACGCTGCAGTTGAGCGTTAACTGGCGGTTTTTTGTTGTAGTGTTGAAGTCGAGATCAGCTTATCATCGTTGCCCGATAAAGTACTCATGTTTATTACGTAATCAATCGTTCCAAAGGTAATCTGAAGGCGCCAGTTGCTCGACGCTGCCGTCGAGTGGCAACTACGACCTACGTAAAACCTCATTTCACGACGCTTCAGGTCATGCTGAACCGTGAAGAGGGCGGTGATTCAGATGATAGTGATGATAGTGATGGACATGTGAAATTCGAAAACCTTGGGTTGGCTGAGGAATTTCATTCATGCCATAACATTGACGTTACAACTTAGTGCGAGAAATGAAGTGGCGCTAAGCTCAAAGGCTTCTTGTGCTACGCGTATCGGCGAAGTACTCTACACAAGGCGTTGACGGAATAAAACATACGGACGGCGGGTGGCCGGCCGCAGCCATCAAAGCGTTTTCATTAATTACAGGTAAAATGGACAGAAGGTTGCACAGAAGGAGGGGTCTTTCGACTGCGGCTAGACCGCCTAGACGACGACGGCGTTGAAATCGCGTTTCCAATCCCCCTCCCTCTGTTCGAAGAAGTCTTCCGGACTTGCGTTACGACCTCCGCTGGAGTCTGCCTATTCCAGGGCATCTGGAAGTACAGCCAACCCCACCACGTTTGCATAGCAGCGGATCTCTCCCTTTCCTGTCGCTTCCTCTCAAACGCCGTGCGATATCGTTCGTATGATTCGCGAAACGATCGTTCCACGCGCGACGAGAAAATTAGTTCACCCCGGGGGTTACTCGCAGGGGGAATCGGGGATATGGGAACGGATGTACTCCGGTCATGTATTGTCGTTTTGGAAAGGGGCTTCTTACTGGGTTCGAGGGACGTGTCCGGACGCGGGTAGACAAGCGAGAGGGGATTAAGAGAAAACTTGGATCGCAATGGCGGCTTTCGGACATTGAGATACATATTAAACGAGCGGAGTGCTTTGTTCGCATGGGGGACGTAGCTTTGAAGACGTCCACGATCAGTGCGGTCAGGGACCGATAAGGGTAACGCTACTTACCGGTTAGCGTAGGCAATCTTCTCAGCGTACATCCCACTCGCAAAGAAGAGGAAAAGGGCTGTTACAGCAACAAACAAGAGGCCAGAAGGGATGTAGGGATGAAGCCTGATGACCTGATCATTTCCGTGTACGTCTGGGAAGGCGCTTCGGAGGACGTAAGTATATGGTATGTCTAGAAACGCCGTCTGCAGCAAGACTTCAGACAAGAGGAATACAATGGCAAAAATAAGGTTGAAGAGGAATACTACTGTCCGGTTAACGACGTATGCGAGAGTGTGCAGCATACTACTCACATTGGTAACGGGACTTTCTGCGCTGCAGAGAAGCAGCGTTGGTCTTTAGTCTCTCCTCAAAGAGAAGCAAATCGCGGTAGGTCGCTGGGTCATTCGGTGGATGGAAGGATGTGCGTGGCTGGTGTGCTGCGTGGCGCGTACCCATGCACGGAGGTTGTTGTGACTGAATGAATAGCTGGCCTTTACTGCGACAGGGTCGAAATGCAATGCAAATGGCGGGAGCGTCTCTACAAAGAGGGGTAGGCATCACGTGACGTTGACCTATGCAAAAACGTAGCCGCCGCGGGCGTTGGCGTGTTTGGCGCGAGGCGGCACTTTCCCTCCATTCCACTTGTCGAGTCCAGAATAATTCAGACCAAGTACAAGCTGTTACTATTAGCGATATTATCGATGAGTCTGCTTGCGTCCGTCTCTCTATTCGCGCTCGTCGTTGGTCACCCTATATTGTCTGGCACCGAGTTGTGAGTAACAAATACGGTCGACACATCATTTTAATGACACCATTATCCCCCAGAGACGTTGGGTCACCTGCCCAGGCTGAGGCAGCCCAGACCAGCTTCCGGACCGATGCAGGGTTGGTGCTTTTCCTCCACTTGCATCCCTCATGTTTTTCATCGTGATGACGGGTTTTCATTCCGCTACGACACAATTAGCAAGGATGCTTACAGGAGTGATGCAGCACGTGTGTCGTTCATGGCTTTGGATGACGGAAAACAGAACGAATACCTTTCCCAGGTATTCCCTTCGGCTGGGGAATCAGTGTTGTCCCTCAAGGATCTATCCACCCTCGAGCACACGGAGGGAGAATCGCGTAGCAGCCCGTATACAGCTGCAGACAAGCAAATCTACGGATTTGATGTTGTGCGCAGTAATGAGGAGTTAGGCGACCCACTCCGCACGCCGACTAACCCTTCCGTCAGTGTCAGCGACTCCGCCATATTCGACAGCAGCCAACATCAACCGACTTTCTCTTTGCTGGTACTGGCGCTGTCTTGCGTAGCTGCATTCCTGGCTTTGGCTTGTATTTTGCTGGCCTTGTATATCACCAAGTTTCTCATCTCTCACATGCTCGCCTCGAGGAGAACATGGGAAATGTTACCACACTTCCGAAAGTTGAGAGCCCCCTTCCCACAACCAGCGACTACGGTCACACAGGATCATGCGCAGCTAAATTCCTGTCGCGTAGTGGAAAAGTGCGGTTTGTACGACGAGGAGATTGCCAAATATGCCGATACTACGTCGGACGTTGATTCGGATGGGGATGACATGGAAAAATTTCAAGATGCCTTGGAAATGACTCCGATTCACCCCACTTGCGATCTTCCTTTGGACGTCACCGGAACATCCATAGATCACCCCACCAAAAGGCCTCAGCTTTCACCTGCTTTTCCATGTTTTCAGACTTTATCCCGTGACCCAGACAATCTCGTGACAAGAGAGCTGTCATCCACCGCCTCTCCTCGGCCGTCGTGGCCAGTTCGCGCCAGTGCATCTTTTCCAGTTCCGTCCCGGACGGCTCATGACGAAGTAATTCTGCCTCTCATGCATGGCCGCCGACGCGCCTACCGGTCAGCCGTGCCCGAATTTGATATTGCCCTTGCACTCCAGCTGCACCCAGGGCTTGGGATTGGTGCTGAATCCGCGTGGGTGGTTCGTTTTTTGATGTCCATCTTCGGATGGTTTGCAGTCGCACTGTCCGCAAGTCGGTGATATCCGATGCTTGTGATGACTGAATATCGATGTCACTATAACGTCTGCAAGCATCTGACATGCTCGATCGCCGACTTTACGAAAACGAATCACCCTATGCATTCTCTTCATCGGTTACACCTCTTCTTTCCGTTCGCCCTAAGCCCGTATATTCCGTCCCTACTCCGTTATGGCCGGCCCCTTGGCTTTCTGCTACGGCACTTTTTGCATGATATTGAACCAACATTGGATACTATTTTAGCACTCATGGAACACGCACACATCACCACATTCATCACGTACTGATTTCCCACAACTTTCACTTTTATCTGTTTCAGACCTTCATGGTCGCGTCCGGTGCATACCGTTTCTTATAATGGTAGACTTTCCTTGAGTTGTCGTAGGATTCCAGTGGCTTGTCTTACGGGGCCGCTCAAGTATGCCTGTCGCCAGATTGTTGACTGCAGCGGTACGACTGACTTAGTGGTGCTTATGTAAATCAAGTACCAATCGGTCCGCAGTGGCTGCCTCAAGAGGCTCAGGGCACTTTGTGTTCTGACCGCTTTGAAGCATTGCAACAGGCAGACAGCCAGTTCTCAAGTATATCGCATCTTTCAACCAGCTTCTGTTTGAGCGTATAATGTCTCATGATCGGGAAGCACTGGTATGTTACCCCGGGATCTGCCACAGTTCGCACACACGTTACTTATCCACGACAATTGCAGTGGAATACCGGTCATGACGAATCTGTTGAAGTGAATCAACGTGCGCTGATAGACAAGGTGCTTGCGCGGTACTCCGGCGAGTTCACCGGTGAGACTTTTGGACATGTGCATGCTCGCAACTTCACGTGGTAATAATACTATGCAACAGTATTCCGGGAACTTCTCCAGAATTCTGACGATGCTCGATCATCCGCTGTTGAGATTCGTTTTGAGACAGAGGGATACATTCGCCGGGATAGAAATGGTGGTGATGAGCCGCAGGCGCTACCCGATTTGAAGACTGCACCTGTACGAGCGCCGTGTTGAATGCGCTAGCTCCCTCGTCTGACGGTGTTGCATCACCACTCAGGTTACGCAATGGACCTTTAGGAATAATGGCATAATTTTTAGAGACGAAGATTGGTCTAGGTTGCGGAAGATTGGTATGTAAGCCCCAGCACCACGCTTACTCTAATCTCACATATGTCATAAAGCTGAAGGGAATCCCGACGAAGAGAAAATCGGAGCATTTGGTGTCGGTTGGTCACAATAGACTTTTCTCTCATACGTGGATTCTCAAGTCAAATGAACTAGGTTTCTACAGTCTGTTCTCAGTAACAGAGAATCCTTTTGTGTCTTCCGGAGGTAATTTCCCTCCCGCTTGTGAGTGCTGCCAATATCAAGAAGTTACTTGCAGGCCGTGGGATGCAGTTTTACTGGAAGGACAACAAAGATCAGGTGTGGTCAGGCGTTCCGTGAAATGAACAGGTTTTGCTTATTCGAAAGCCTAGCTACACGTTCGTCGCGGTGACCTGCCATCAAAAGGAAATGATGACCCGTGGACGACGTTCGAAATGACGTTGCGTGAACCGAGCCCGATTCCTCCAGCTTTCGACTTGATGCGATTCTTGGCATCCTCAATAACTTTTATGGTTCACCTGAACGATGTTAGCGTTTACTTCGACCATTTTCGCATCGGACATTTGACAAAGTTCACTGGCTTGCCACGAACGCTCGACATTCCGAAAGGATTAAAGAAGTCCAGCAGCCTCGGTATCATGCATATCTGGAACATCCAATCCCACCGTACGTTTCCTTGGTCCCGACCGTCGAGTGGAGCTGACCGTGATGCAGAGATTAGAATAGAAGCTGAGGTCATGCGAGCCGTGTATACTGTGGCCACAGAGAAACGCCTGGTACTACAAGAATCCGAGCCACGTAAGCCACAGAACGGGTTTTTCTCGTCGCTCCTTGCGTCTTTCACGACTCCGTCTACCTCTCGTCGACCGGTATCACCGCCGGTACCGCAGTTGCCTCCCAGAGCCATGACAGAGCTTCACCAAGCCAGCGTAGCACTCACGGTGTTCACTGCTGAGGTCAATGTAAAGGTTGACACGAAACTCTCTGCAGAGTTACTGCGTTCAACGAAGAAGAACCCACCACAGCAGCTCAGGTACAACCTCATCTACGTATGTCATTACCGAGCCTCTCCAAGTTCAAGTCTGATATAAAATAATATCAGACTGGGAAGACCGAATATGATTTGAGCATCGCCACTGAGAGGGATCAACCAGAGTGTGCAGGTGGTATTTTCCAAGGTCTTCGAGCGGATTTGAATGGGTCCGTACTCCTGCGTTTACTTTGAGATGAAGTTGCTTATCACTACTTTTAGAGCAGGCCAAGCTCGGCTGTTTATCGTATGAGCACCCACGTGAACTTCGTACGCTCACTTAGTGATTTCCGCAGGGCCACGCTACTGGACAGACGACGGGCATTGGAGGACATATGGCGTCGCGGTTTATACCCACGGTTGAGCGCGAGTCTATAGATCTGGTGTAAGTTTCGCCATGGTCGTTATTTACTCATGCTGATACCTGTCTTGAGTGACAAAAACGTCGCGGGTAAGCAGATGTGTATTCAATGTGGCTTAAACTCACCCCTGGATCAGTCTGGAATAGAGAGCTTCTCTTCATTGGAGGTTTCTTATGTCGTGTGGCATACGATCTTGAGCTCGCTACTATCAACGACCTTTGGAAAGAAGCAGCAAAATCAAGAGGCAGCAGCGGTTTTCGCCCAGAACCTGAACTGGAAGATCGGCTTTGCCAACGCTTCGTCCATACCCTCAAGTTCTTTACCTTCCGTGCGTCCACACCGTCGTCGGAAGTTTCTCACCTTCTTGAAAGAGCATTTTACGGTTGCTCTGCCAACCCTCTGAAGTTACTTTCTTCTGCTGGCGTTCGCAGCGCTTCCGACATCAAGGAACCTGATCCCACTTTCTCCCAATTCTTGAAGAATCTTCCAGTTCTCCCCGAGGTTGTGGCACGAGAGGGGGCTCTCGTAGTTAGAGCCCTGCAAAGCCAGGGGTTGATTTCGCCCATTACTTTCCAGGATGTTTTATCAGAACTGCGCCAGCACCCTTTAGACGAACAGGAACTAGTCGCTTGTCTCAAATGGTGGAGCAATTTCCCATTCAGTAATTCTAGCATCGACATGGACAAAATGCGCCTGGAACTGCTTAACGCGGCTGTTTTATGCCCCAGCTCTGGCGATGGCAAAGTACTCCCTCTATCTGTAGTGCAATACTTCATCAATGCACGAGGTATCGGCGTGCACATCCCCTTGGACGGTCCACTTCCAACGTCACTTGCTCCGTTCAATGTTACTCGACATTTCACACCGACACAGCTCGTTTCCTTCGGTTGGAAGGAATTGACCGTGATCGATTGGTTACAATATATTGGAAAGCCGGAAACAAGGACGGAAAACTCTGCCTATGACTTTACGAAATCGGTGGAGTGGTCCGAACGTGTGCTAACCATCCTCTCCCGTACCTGGCTCACCTTATCTCACGAAGCTCATAATTCTGTGAAGGCGCTCTTCTCTGGCAAGAAATGTATACCGACCACGCGTGGCTTACAGACGCCAGAGGGATCATATTTTCCGACCGTGAAAATCTTTAGTGACCTCCCAATAGTCAACATCTCTGGAGTTCCGATCAAGGGACCGATGGAAAAGATGTTACTCTTTATCGGCGTGCGAAAACATGTCGACCTTCAACTAGTATTTGACCGGTGAGTGGAAGTACAATAGAGAACTAGACGACATCTGACACCTTTGGTAGGATGATCAAGACCGGCGATTGGACTATACCGGACCTCATAGGATATCTTGTCTCCGTAAAAGACGATTTATCTGCCGAAGAAATATCTAGATTATCAGCGACGAATGCCTTCACCAAAGGAGGGGATGACAATACAGGCACGAAGAAGACTAGGCATCGGGCTTGCGATTTGTATGAACCAGTTGACGTTTTCCGTCAGCTGAAGTTGCCAGTCCTAGACTGGGGTGAAAAACCCAAGTGGAAAAGTACTTCGGAAGAAGGCGAGCCGATTTTGTCGGCTTTGACCTATGTGCACGCCTAACTCTCCTTTTCCATCAGCCAAGCTTTTGTTTCGTCTCGGTCTATTGCGTACTCCGCCCTTAGATATCATCATCCGGCTCTGCACCTCTCCAGATGCAACTGTTAGGATGAGAGCGTTCAAGTATTTGTGTGACAATATTTCGGCGAAGTATCCTGATTACAAGCCCGATAACTTCGCGAATGTCGCATTTATACCTGCGGAAAACGAAGATGGCTCTCACTTAGGTACCGTCCAAGAGGTACAACACTCCTTGCGAACGTCATACCTCGGTGCTGATCCTTGTTCAAGGTTTTCGGTAACCCTCAGTGGAAGCTTCTGGGCTTCTCCGTTATCCAAACTGACAACTACAAAGATGCTGTCAGTAAGCTTGGGGTACAAGAACATCCACCAGCGTCTATGCTCCTGTCGTTGTTGGAAAAGACACCTCCTCAGAACGAAGCAATGGCTCGACAATGGTTTGAGATATTATCTGAGCGTGTCACAAGTACTATTCCAGACCCCTACATGTCTGCAATTGTTGACGATTACGTAGGTTTTCACCCCGCCCAACTTAACTCGTTGTCAAAAATACCAATCGTACCGAGCAAAGGGTCTGGTTCGCAACCCGTACGATGGTTAGCTCCGAGTCGGTGTTATTTGGGCAAACCGACGGGGGGAGAATTTCATTCAAAGTTGTTTATCTTCGTCGACTTTGGAAATGTCGCGAACCGATTCCTTAGTGCATGTGGGTCAAAAAATGAGCCATCCGTGGAAGAAGTTGCCGAGATATTGTTGGCTGACCCTCGAAGGTTTTATGACACAGCGGGAGGATTTGAAAAGTATGTGTGTTGTCATACTATACATGATGTCAATCTAACCTACTCAGTTTCCTGACGGAACTGCGCAATCTTGCTGTGAATCGGCGTCTATTATCTTCGGCGACTGTCAACAAAATGAAGACCTCTCCGATTTTACTCGGTATTCGTCGTCAGAAACCCAGCAACACTGCTACAAACAGTACACAAGAATCGAATGAAGATGGATGGGAATTTCAGCACAACCTGCTCAAAGCACGTGATATTGTGATTGCTGATGATACCAATGCCTACCAACTGTTTGGAGATTCGATATTTACCGCACCTCAAGAAGACTTATTAGAGAGTGAGTGCGCACAATGTAAGACCGTAGACTGACTCACAATTGCAGGTTTTTATGCTTGGCTAGGATGCAAGCATTTGAGTGCGGTTGTTCGGGAAGAGTGCAAAGTTAGCCGCGAAATACCCAATACAAAGACTGCTGCAGAAACACGTGCACTTGTGTTGGAGAGACTTCCTTTGTTTCTTCATGAGCATACGCATGCTCGTACGAAAGTCTCTCTTTCGTGGCTTTCGAAACCGGACAATTTCAAGGTTAAGGTATACGGGAAATTGACGATCGTCAAAACTCTTGATTCGGATAACATTCGATCGACGCGTACTGAGGATGCATCAGCTGCTGCGAAGCGGGTAGGACAAGGAGCCATAGAACTATGGCTTTCCTACAGCGGGCAGGTTGACATGTATGAGTGAGTTGTTAGGCCTGTTATTTCTGTGGCAACTCTCAAGCATTTCGCGTAGGGTAGCAACATCACTGTGTCGGTTGTTGTTCGAAACAGTGAAGGTCAATGATGCATTGCTCTTTATGACTATATTGTCAACCGACTTGAAGGCACTAAGACGACGAGGCTACAACGGCATGTCTATACCATCTAGTCAGCTCATTCATTCTCTCTGACAGCTCATGCAGTCGATAAGATTCTCAAGAAACAGCAACACGAGAAACAACTCGCAGAGGAAGCCAAGAATCGCTATCTTGGTTCTGACTCAGTCGGCGTCGAAACACCTACTCCAAACTTTTCGACTCATTCCGATACTGCGCCCGTTCGTACGCGACCTCCTGCAAGACGTCCGGACATTCCTGGAGGATGGGAAACTGGTCCAGGTCCCCAGGCTCCTCCAGCTCCGCGAGAACCACAACAGCAGGAGGTCCCGAAAGTGGCCGAAGTGTCTACCGACGGGGTCACACAGGGGACGAATCCGTTTAGTAGTACATTGCATAACTTTAAGCGCAAATTGGTTGGAATGGCTCCACAAGACACTCCACAGAACCTTGTACAAGAGGTCACGAAAGCCGTGCAATCGCAGTAAGTCTGTGGTGGGACATTTGATTCTCTTAACACGCGTTATAGGCGTTCCCGGGAAGTCACTCCTCAGACCAACATACGTGAGCCAACGACTGCCCTCTCTGTTTGTTGCTAATTTGCGACTTTTTAGACGCTAACGTGGATATGGCGATAAAGGCTTGCCGCCCGGAGCAGGAAAAGCTCCTTCGCAACAGACAGAAAATGGAAATTATCAAGGAATCCTTGGACGAAGGATACTGTGATGTCTCCGGTCAGATGGGGGAACTGGACCACTTAGGTACTGTCGGCGATATCAAGGTCTTCGTTACGAAAGGTCATTCGGTAGCGTTTGACATCACGTCCAGGAAGCACTAACGAAGTCGCAGATGTGCCGGAGCCAGCAACTTTCATGACACGGAAACTTGAAGTACTCGCGCGATTCATCCATGTCGTAACCCCGTTGAGCAAGGTCTATGGGCTTCCAACAACCTCACTGCACATTTTCTGTGACTCAGCTGGTGGCTTGATTGCCTTCAATCGCAATGGCAGTCTATTCTTGAACCTGCGTTTCTTCGAAGCGTGGCGTAAGCTATATATACTCCGTGGTTCCCTCCCCAATACGACTGACCCTTGTTCATTGAAGATGACGAGGACGTCAAGAGAGGCGACCTCTCACAGGCCCGGATATCATGGTCGGTTCTACACACTCTTGTCTCAGCCGCAGCTTGACTTTGCGTTGTAGGTTCTTCACCTTGGCGCACGAGATAGCCCACAATCTTGTAGAGCCGCATAACTCCGAACACGAGTTTTACTTCTCCGCAATCTGCGAGACCCACGTCGTTGCGCTTTCGAAGTTGTTGGCTTCACCTACCTCGCAATAATGGACTTTCGAGGGACTGTTAGTATATGATATGAAGGCTGCCAGCTAGTCAGAGTTTTGTAGCTGGCGCATGGCTCTGTCTATAATTTGCTTACAATGTACTTGACGACCGTCTATGAATTCTTACGTCCGACTCCATCGAAGGCCCTGTCCAACCAGCTTGCGACGAGTGCTGTTGGCAACCTGGTGGTCCTACCCTAAGAAAACACCTGGTGCAACGTCTACTCCGAAGGCGTGCTTTGCAAAGCGTCTCATATCCCTCTCTAGTTCATCTTCAAATCCCTCACTTGCCAAACCGAACAAAGCCCTGATCCACTGTCGCAATTTGCTTGCCCAAAATACCAGGTCAATCGAGAACATCACGATTCTAAATGCCATATCGCGTTGGTATTCCCTTAGTCGTTGTGAAAAGGTAAGATTCGTTGTGGTAGTCAACGACCGTGAAGCCCAGTAAGCGGTTATCTTGATACGGTTGACAGGTGAGCCGAGGACTTGATTGTTTCCTGGAGGAGATGCGTGAACAACATCAATGTCATAGAAACAAACACACCACAAACCTTGTACTATTCGTATATTGCGACCGAGGAATATTAGCTCCTTCGGCATCTTGTCTGTGTCATATAGGAAGTTCTTTAGTCTTTCCTTCATCAACACGCTCCGCTCGTATTGATTCGCTGTGTCATTTTCAGAATCGCCGTTCCCATCTTCATCCCTCCTCGTCCTGAAGCTCACTGGCCGCATCAAAGTGGCGCTTGCAAAGAGGTCGGGAGCTCCTATTCCCCAAGATGTTGTGATGGTCTCCACTGTATCCCAGTCTGTGGCGAGAAGGGCCCTCCAGAGCTTGGCATATTTCCGTCGGAGTTCTTCTCCTACCCTGACGTACAAGCCGTGGTCCAGTAAGACAAGTTGGGGATACAACCGGTGTTGAGGGTGTGGGCGAATTATGATGTTTCCTGGGTGGGGGTCACAGTGGACCCAACCCCAGCTGAACATCTGCGCGCTGAACAACTCGACCATCGTCTGCATGATTGCGCGGAGCCCACCCCTTAGTTGTACCCCTTTGAGCGACGGGTCCATTGGATGGGGTCCGATGCGGTTATCCTCGCCCATGAGTCTCCGAATTCCTGGACGATCACTGAGACGAACGCCGTCAACCCATTCGGCAGTGAGAACTCTTCTAGTAGAATACTCTGCGTAAACTTTTGGTATGTGCACCTTTCCTCTAAGCCGTGGCTCCGTGGCAACGAACTCGGCCGTTGTGATAGCATTTCTTGCTTCCTGGAGAAAATCAAGTTCCCGGCGAAGGTGGTTGGAGATGAAATCTGCAACCACCAAGAATCATACGTCCGTCGTGTGAGCACGTGGAATTCAGGGCATACGACAAACCCACACACCAACAGCAAAATAGACGGGCATATCAAACCAACTTTCAAACATCCACATCACAATACGGAAAGCGCCCAAGTCCCACTCGACTTGTTTGCTTACATCTGGCTTCTGGATTTTGACTGCAACCCATTCACCAGACTTGAGTCTTGCACGGTGGACCTGGGCTATACTTGCGCTAGCGGCCGCTTGTTCGTCGAACTCCGCGAACACGCCGTCGGGACCAACTGGCGAACGACCAAATTCTGACCGAAACACAGAGAGGACGGACGAATAAGGAATCTGTGGCGCGTCGTCGAATAGGCGACCGAACCTATCCTGCATGGGGCGGGGCATCAGAGCTGCGTTTGCTCCAATAGCCTGGCCTAGGACACGGAGCGCGTTTCCATCAGGAAAAGGAGGTGGCTCACACGATTGAAGGTACTCACCTAACTTGACGTAAAGACCACCATTAGATGTGATTAGGTTGTATATTCTGTCTGCAACTCTCTCGTGAAGTTGTGGTATTTGATGTGCCTTCTCTGGCTGGAAGTTGAGTTTGTAGTCGAGAGTGATGAAGGTGCACTGAGAGAGAATTAGTAATTGGACGGAGCCTTTGTGGAGCATAGAAGGTCAAAACATGGTGCCGTGCGACACATGTAGGACACGCGCAGGGAACCTGCTGAAGGGCAAGAAGACGTGCGGCGAACTAACGAAGGTTCCAAGGTCAATACTCACCGTCCATAACGTCCGTACGTTTCGTGCTACGGCGGAAGCATTAAACTGCTTGTCGGCGAACCAGAGCACACCGAGCCCTGCCACAGCCAGCGCTGCTCGCCGGCCATGACAGAATAGGCGAGAGCGAGGCGAGGCTGTACTTGAGTGGGACAAATGACCGCGTCTCGAGAGACGTACTGCTGGTGGCCGCACCAGACGGGAAAGCATGACGGTGACGAAATGGCTTCTGATTTATTTTCTGTTTAGATTTCGAACAACTTCGTCGTTAAATTTGCATGTTTCAGAACACTTCTACTGCGTTCCATCGGATGACTGGACCCACCGCAATTCAGTCCAACCAGGGAATCGGGATGCATTACGTAAGAACACCTGACTCGGTGGCAAGTAAGTCATATAAAGTTGGGTCGAACACCCCAAATCCGCTCTCCCCCCAGCGATCTTCTGCTGTACTCGGATGGTACCAACTCCCCTTCATTTCTCCCGTTCATCCCGCCTCACCTCACCTCTGCTCTCTGTTCTGTTCCAACATGTGCCCACCTTCACTCGTAAACTTCGCGGTTCCGATGGAGAGCCCACGCTTCTCCACACTTACGCAAAGCGTGCCAGCAGTCAACCCCATAGCACCGAGTTCATCGTCTTTGCTTGCCTTATACCCGTCCTCGTCATCTTGTCAGGTGTATTTGCCGGGCTGACCTTGGGCTACATGAGCTTGGACGAAACCCAGCTCAACGTGCTAAGTATAAGTGGCACCCCGTTAGTATCAATCCGAGCTATCTTGTCTCTATCCTGTCGTACTCAATTCTGTCCCGTTTCATAGACAACAGAAACGTTACGCCAACAAGATCAAGCCCATTCGTAAGAATGGCCACTTACTCCTGGTAACCCTCTTGTTGGCAAATATGATCGTGAACGAAACGCTTCCCATCATATCCGACCCTGTCCTCGGCGGAGGTGTGCAAAGTGTCGTCGTCAGCACGGTCCTCATAGTCATGTGAGCACGACACGTTCGGGACCGCCTTGTGATGCTCACGACTCACCTCCCTTACTGCGCACCTCCGCAAACGTCGATCCATGTCTCCTTCGTTCGTGACTTCCCCAGATTCTCCGAGATCATTCCACAGTCTCTATGCACTCGCCATGGCCTCTATCTGGGCGCCAAAATGGCTGGCTTCACGCAGGCTCTCATATACCTGTTGGTGAGTCGCGCAGCCAAGCTGACGAGATGTCCAATCCCATTCTGTATTAGGGCATAGTAGCTTGGCCAATTGCGAAACTATTGGAGTATATCCTCGGCCCTCATCACGGAATCATATACCGTAGAGCAGGTGAGATCCCTGTCCGTAAACCTTCCCGGCGCTTACACCCAGGTAAATCTAGAACTCAAGGAACTGATCGCAATGCACTCCTCCATTTCTTCGCTGGGAGGTGACTTGAAGACAGATACCGTTACGATCATTGGTGCGACCCTCGACTTGCAAGAAAAGGTCGTCAAACAGGTAAATCCTCTGCACGCCATGGTCGCCTCTGATTTGTCGACATCTGACGGATGCCTCGTGAATAGGCGATGACTCCAATCGAAGATGTCTTCATGCTTTCTATAGATTCTAAGCTGGACTATGATCTACTGAAAAAGATATGTTTGACGGGTCACAGCCGCGTACCGGTTTATGAGGAGGTTGACGTTCCCCTGGGTTCCTCTGGTCGTACCGAAAGGGTGAAGAAGATTATTGGCATCCTTCTAGTAAAACATGTAAGTTCAAATGCATTTTCACTTCCTCACACCTACTTATTACCGGCTGTACACCAGTGTGTGCTTTTGGATCCAGGAGGTTCGTTGCGTCACTTGGGTCGTGGAGGCAATCTAACTCCGGCCTAGATTCCGTTCCATTGCGCAAGTTGCCTCTGAACAAGGTCCCTTTTGTTCCCAACAATGAGTCGTTACTTGGTATTCTTGATAGATTCCAGGAAGGTCGTTCTCACATGGCTATCGTTTCTCGTTTGAGTGTGGAAAAAGCCGCATCCGTCAAGAAGGTCGCTAAGCGTTCCCTCACGCAGCGTCTTCGTGAGCGTGTGGGTATGGGCGATTCAAGTGACTCTAGCGATGAAGATAATGACTCGAAAGAGAAGACGGAACGCAGGAAATCCTCGGCGATCTCGTGGGCGGATGATCTCGCTGCTGATAAGGACGAGGACGGTGCGGAAGAGAAGCCGAAGCGTGGTCGTGGAAGGTACAGCAAATCCAAGGGGAAGGATCAGCATGACGTAGAGGTGGGCCTGCCGGATGAGCGAGAGGAAAAGGAAAAGCAGAAATTCAGATTGCCTCGGGCTTCACTTGCACTGGAACAGACCATGCCTGCTGACGCTGTTTTGGCAAAGAAGGATGCGGAGGACTTCTTGCAGGTTATCGATCCCGCTATCAACCCACTCGGCATTATCACGCTGGAAGACGTTCTCGAAGGTCAGTTCCTCGTGACTGATGATTTGCTGTACTGAAAATTCTGTTTCTACAGAGCTTATCGGTGAAGAGATATACGATGAATTCGATCCCAAAGGTGCAGGTGGTATGGTCTCTTCATATGTCCCAACAGACACGCCCCTCGCGAAGATGGACGTCCGCTCCGAGTCTACTCCTGATCTCTTGACGACAGTAACTGACGTTTCTTTGTCTCCCCGAACTTCCAAGTCCACCACGGGTACTCCGGCGTTACGCCCACTCACCATCAAAGGACTTGGTTTCTTCCGTTCCAGGAGTGCTCCGCCTAGTCCCCGTGACAACAACAGAAATCCATCGGCTGTTTTCGGTGCCAGGAAGGATACCCTGACGACCGTCAAAGACCACCACGAGCTTGAAACTGGAGAATCGCCTTCGTCTGCAAACCGTGTGGATACCACTTCCGAAACAACTAAGGTCGACCAGGATGAAGCCCTTTCCCGTGCGACTGCGGCCGCCCCGCTTCCGGATGTTCATCGCGAGGCACCGTTTTCGAGGAGGAACGTACATGGTAGTACGGGCACGCCAATCCCCAGTGCCACTGGCCCTGCCACGCCAAAGATAACGTCGCCCTCACCGTCGTTCGAGGCCTTCCTGTTAGAAAGGAAGCGTCGGATCGCTACTTCTAGTAAGGATACCGGCTCTTCCGCTGCGTCTCCTAAAGGTGATGGCCGACCTGCGACACCTGCCAAAGGTGGCAGCAAGTTCAAGAGCAGTCCACTCGGAGGCGGAGAACGTACGGGTATTGTAGTTGCGGAGAAGATCAAGCAAGACATGAGAGATCAAGAGGAGTGATGCACGACGCAGTGCCAAAGGATTTGTGCACGTGGAATGGATGCTTGACGTATTTGCTTTTACAGAACCAGTTCTTTTGTTTTCTTGTCCATCGTGAACCGCGTTCACAGTACGGTTCCGAGATGTACGTGTAAATACCTGCAGTACTCTTAGAATAATCTCGCATTTGCACAAAAAGAAATCCGACCTGCCTGGTTCGAACAGGCGACCTCAAGATGATCGGTTTACCCATTACAGTCTCGCGCTCTTCCAGCTGAGCTAAGGTCGGCACGGTGTTGTTGCTCGTAAGGCCTTCTGTAGGCACTATCGCGCCGTCGACCCACACGTAGGACACGCCAGCAAGTGGGCGGCCCCGTCAATAATGACCTTTCTGCTGAGACGGGGTGCGTTGGCGAAGTTTTTCGCTGTCGCAACTGTCTTGGTCCTTGCACGGTCGCTCTTCTTTCCACAAGACTCCTCGTCATCATCCGCCGCACAGTACCGAGGTTACAACGTCCTCGAACGCGTGACTGGCGTGGACAGGAGCCTAAACGTACAAAAGCACAAGTTTTTGCAGGCACGGGTGGGGAGGGATGAGAGACACGACATCTTCGACGACTTGATAACCGACGGCGTCCGTGACTACTGGAGTCGCTTCCAGCTTCCGGCGTGAGTGTCGGTCTATTTCGATTTAGCAGACTCAGATCTGACCGTAGTGCATTCTTAGCATAATGGGCAAGGACACCGCGCACGGGGATGCCCAGAACGTCCTCGGCGCCGTCGAAAATCTTCTTTCGCTCAATGGCTGGGTTGCTGCTTACTGTCCCACTCTGGTACGACCGTTTGGTCAGAACAAGAACGTCGACGAAGATGCATACGACGATATAGCTAGGGAGGATCGTTTGTACTACATCGCACTTGCCATCCACTCCGCCGACCACTTCTTACTCGACCAGCTGGCTGTGATAGTCCAACTGGCGAAACGCTTGGGAACCTCCAATTTGTTCGTGTCCATGCTGGATTACGGTTCAACAGATTCCACGGCAACCCTCACAGATCTTTGTGAGGCCGTTTTGACTCTCCTTGGCGTTCCGTTCAGAATCCGACGTGTGCCCGGGATGACAGAAGACCCAGCAGCGGCATACTACCCTCAAGAGGAAGCATACATGCGTAACCTCGCCCTAGAACCACTCCTCGAGCTCCATCGCAAGCGTCAAATTACTTTTTATCGCGTCATATGGCTGAAAGGGTTCACGTGTCCAAATGACATCCTGGAGACCCTTCGGGTCAGCATTTCCAACGAAGCTGCCATGGTCTGCGGTATGGACTGGGCCGAATCCGGCGGTCAATTCACCTTTTCGGACAGGTAAGAGCTACTTGACCTTCGCGCCAGCTTCCTCAATAATGGTTGGATCCTGGGTTAGATGGCGAACGCGCGATATTCATGGAGACCAATTCCGACAATCGAAATCGTCTTCCGGACCTGATGCTGTTCCTCCTCGAGACAAAAATGCCGCTTCGCGTTATGTTCAGCACCTTCCCTTCCAGGTCTTTTGTTGTGAATCCGGGACTCACATCGTAGACCCTGCCCAGTCGTACTACAAAAGTTTGACGTATCGTTACGGATTGGACTTTCACAATGCATCGACCTCCGAGTCCGTTTCTGTCCGCCCACCAGACGCCGCGTGCTTAGACAGCAGTCAAGCGTGGTTCTGCAGGGACCTTTGGCTCAGTAAGGCCCTCGAGGGTGTTCACGAAGAGGAGTATATCGATTCCTCACAGCGGCATAAGCAAGCCAAATCAGGATCCAAGCGGCAACGGCGCCAGGTGGTTCCTATGGACCCAGATGTGAACGCTGGCTCAGACTTCGACGCTATGCCAGATTCCGATTCGCCTATGGAAGCACAACCATCTGGTCGATTGACCGTTCCGAATTCGGCATACAGACCGGCTCGCATATTGGTAAACCCACGTTGCGTTACGACTTATGCCGGCGTGAGCCACACACAACTAGCCCTAGATCTATTCGGCAGTGGAGAGGACGACAGCCGGGTCAACACAACCAAGAATATATTGGACGATTGGGAAGGTGCGCCAGAGAGGTTCGTGTGTCAGGAACAACTGTGAGGCTACTTCCCCTCTGCCCTTCTAAGCGGACCTGACCCACCTCGTTGGTTTCTTTCAGTCAAACTGGCGGACGTGTCGCTGCTAAAACACAGCGATTGCTTAAATTCTCCATTCACGACGAATTGTTGGCACAACACCCGTAGTTGCGACAGATGACGGTCATGTATTATTGTAACGACGTCTCATACATAGATGGCAAAGACATGTGCCCAAAACTCCTACCGAACTTTCCGTTTCTTCCTAAATCCCTTGAAAGCAGCCTCTTCGTCAGAGTCATCATCTGCGATGATATGTCGCTTATTCCCGCGCTCCCGGCCGGCATGGACGCCCTGGTTCGAACCCCCCCGTCCTTGAGTAAATCTTTGTGAGCTTCCGGCTTGGGTAGACTCATCATCGGAGTCTAGGAAAAGTGGAGCTGTCTGAGATTTCGCTGCTCGGGCAGCTGGTTGCTTTCTTGGCTTCTTCGCGATCGGTAATTCTTCAGCATCCTCATCTTCGGACTCGAGAATCGTACGCGGTCGTCTCTGAACCCCTGGCTGACTTGGTGGTAAGGTAGAATCCTTGATAGCGGTACTGTCCTTCCAGTAACCTGAGGGGGGTGCATGAGTTGACTGGACGAACACGTCCTCGAAGTATACAAGTACCTGGTCCCACTCCATAGTCGTCATCCGCTTTTATCACCAGCTCGACAGGGTATCTCGATGAGGGTGTAGGCGTCTGGGTCACGCCTTAGATGAAGCCAACAATCAGGCTGTGCAGAAGTGAACGGACCTTCTTAAACTTCTTGAAATTGGGTTTTCCATCGTAGTCGCGCCTAGCTGGCGCGGTTTCACGGGGACGGCCATCTCTGTAAATGTCCACCTCCATCACTACCATAAAGTTACCCCTTATGTTTCTAACGTCGTTATCGAAGTCTCCCAGAACTGCCCAGTCTTCCTCCTGTCCTCCGTGGATATCCGGTTTTGAAATACGTAGTTTGTTGAATTCACGATCAAAATCGTCTTCCCCCTTCTTTCCTCTCTTTCTCGATGCCACTGCGGTCAAAAAGGCTTGATCAGTATCCAGCTGCCTGGTAGGTTGATTTCGTTCGGACGGCATTTGATCTCCCGCGGTGTCAACCCGACCCTTCTCCACATTTTTGGTAGCGAGAGTCCCCCTAGATATCTCACGGGCGGGCGTTCGTGCTCTTTGAGCGAGAGCGAGTTGATTAGGGGGTGGCGCCGACGGTAATGATTGAGAAAGGACTGGTCTCGTATGGACGCTCTCCTCCTCTTCCTCTGCAACTGCATCTAGTACTTGCATTGGGGGGGCTGTTCCATGGGCGTGAAAAGCTGTGTTTTGTGTCGCGCTGCCAGTGACTTGAGAGGCGTCCGCAGACATACCCGTGTGGTTAGTTGAATCGAGATCGTTCGGGGCATCAGCGGACAACTTGTCTGGATCACTTGCATCGAAAAGCGCTTTAAACTTTTTGAGGGGAGGCTCCCTGCTCGTCTCTTTCTCAGAGAGAATAGAATCCACAATGGAGGCCGTTCCTGTCGTTGGAGTTGCCGCTCTTCTCTTCAACTTCGGGCGGTTAGTCGATGCGGCCTGAGTGGAATGTAAGGTGACGCAAAGCCGGAAATTTGGAGATGTACTCGCCGGTGGAACAGTGGCTCCTAAGTCACTTGACGACGGCAGACCAGGCATATTGCTTCGGTCTTTGTCGCTGCTAGTCGACAGGGGTTTCACAGAACGGATAAGTTGCTTGATCATATATCAGAAAGATTCCAAGGGAAATATTCTCATTCACGAACCCTTCTGGACGGTGGAGGCTGGACCTTAACCTCTGTGGCGGGTTGTCGAGATCTGGATCTCGAGTTAGAAATCTCCGCTTCAACTAGAAGAGGTGGATTAGATTGATGATTAGCTTCCATCCCTTCTTGGCGTGAAGAAGCCGATGCAAGACATGGCTCGTCGGGACGCGCATTTACGTCGCGGACCGGCGGCGAAGAGTTCTCCAACTCTACTAAACCAGAATAGACTTTATAAGAAAAAGCGAGTAGAGTCCGAACGTATCCTTACGGTGTGGATTAGAAGTGCTTAGGAGGACCGAGACGTTGATGCTGATGACCGCATTTAACAGGGTCTCCACAGTAACAATTGGGACAGACATGCTACATTAGTATAATTGGGTGAACGCCAGTATCAGTTTCGTTTCACGTACTCACGTCTGAGCATCGGTAGCCATCTCTTGCCACTTGGTCGGCCCAACGGTCGCTTGAATGGCCCTATCATCTGTGACGATAACGACGTTTATACCCACTTCTTCCTTTTTCCGCTTGGCCTTTGCAAGCATTTGCCGCCATTTGGCATGTCCGGAGGTCAGGGGGAAGCCGTCGTATTCTCCCCCACCTCGCAAGCAAAGCTCTCTCGTATCGCCATCGACTTCGCCATTCTTATTGGCGAGCAAAACGAAGCGATATCCGTTCAAAAAGTTCAACCTCTCCTCGTTGGGTTCCCAGAACTTGAAAGTTTTGTATGTGGACGGCAGCCCGGGAGAGAAGGCCGGTCGAAACTTGCTCTCGAGCGGAAGGACGAAAGCCTGTTCGAGTGGAGTGGATTTGAAAGGGTTTGTATCATCTTCCGTGGTTCCGAGACGTATACACTCTTGCAACCACTCCACCTTCACTAGTTGCACTGCCGAAAGTAGGGAAGTCGCTAGGGGGACTGTGAACTCATACTTGGGAGTAATATGGTGTGTCACCAAGGCATGCGTCGTCGATACCACGCTTATACCTGAAATCAATGAGTGGTCCGTCGCAGTAAGAATGACAGAAAGGTGCACCCAAAGAAGCACAATCTTGTCTTGGAATAGAGGGCAAGTTCCGCGCCGGAGGCAGAAAGCAAGTTATCCGCTTCCACTCCACTCTTGCCTGAAATTCAGTCAAAGGGGATGTGTAGGAGTAGCAGCACCTTACTTGACAGCAATTCCAACCACGATATTAATAGTATCGCCGCTTTGTAGTTCGTAAGGAGACAAAGGGTCCACGATGAGAGGCTCCCCGCCTCGGTCAATAGACATGGCCTTCTCTTTGGCATTATAAATCTCAAGCCTTGGGACGAAACACGGATCGTCCTAGTTAGTGTTTTGTGCAAACGGTGAGCCGAGAGGGAAGTCTTCAAAGAAACGGTTACGCACCAGGCTCTCTTCCGCGTACGGGCCTACTGTGAAGTCGCAATGGTCTCGTGAGATCTTTTTGTTGTTTACAACCAGTTGACGATCCTTGCGACCCAGATTATACTTCTTCCCCGCTACTAACAGCTTCGTCTCTAGTAGAATGTCAGTTAATTCCCAAGAATCTGCCTTCGAGAAGGACCAATTCACTTGTGGTGGCGACGTTTCCTGCTTCATCATCAAAAGGGCCAGAGATCAGCCACATCACTTTTCCAAGAAGAAAATATGATTAACGATGACTGTCGTTGCGGGTCTGCACTGTCCGTGACGAAAGCGCGCCCACTGTTGTCGCAGTGGGGGAAGATGAGACGCGCACGTGACCCATGCAGACAGGGGATACCTAATTTGGGCTAGCTTAGTCAGCTGCCGGAAGTTAGCCAGAGTATAGTTCAGAGTTCAGAGCCTCCATTCGACTCCCGAACTGCTCACCGCCGTCGACGGCCTGTATCTTAACTATAAAAATGGTGAGTAGTCGCTGATACATGTCAGTCAGGATGGTGGCAGAAGTGATGGGAAGCAATGTCCGGTGTAATGGATGGATGGATGGATGTGGATATGGATGTAGCTGGTTAACCTTCGCACTAACTTGGCGTTCACAAAAAGGCCACAGTAGAACTTGCCGCAACCTACGCCGCACTGATCCTGGCAGATGATGGGATTGAAATTACCGTGAGTGCCCATAGCTTCGTGGGACCGTGGGCTCGTTTACAAGGTATTATCTTTCAGTCTGACAAGATCGTCTCCTTAACATCCGCGGCCGACGTCGAAGTCGAGCCGATCTGGGCAACTCTTCTTGCCAAGGCACTAGAGGGGAAGGATGTTAGAGAACTGCTACTAAACGTTGGTGCTGGGGGTGGAGCACCAGCTGTCGGTGCCGCACCAGGAGCCGGCGGTGCTGCGCCTGCTGCTGCAGCAGAAGAAGCACCAAAAGAAGAGGAGAAAAAGGAGGAGAAGGAGGAGTCAGACGACGATATGGTGCGTAGTTTATAACTCTATGGTTGCAGATCGGAAGCCTGAACGAATTTCTCCTTAGGGTTTCGGTCTTTTCGACTAATCTGTTTTCCCCGCACGTTATCTTATTTCCCTCTCCGAGATTGCATGTATCATTGAGGCATCCAATGATTGAAGACATGAGCCCAACGCAAATCTGACGTGTGGATCCAACAAATGAATTGGTATCGGGCAGATGCGCTGGGTTTGGATTCAGAGAAGACAACGGCGAAATTCTTACGATGTACACCAAAATCGAAAGCATACGCAGTTGTATTTTGAGTCTCCACTGAGTGCCGTAGACGATGCAGCAGGTTCGCGAGTGTTGGAGGACTCGATGTTGAGCGAGTCTCATGAGCTCACTACTTCTCAGCCTCCCAGCACTGAACCGCCACTATCTCAGAAGCCAAGAGCAGCGCAAAGGAGCCTTAAGTCTTCCAGCATCCTAAAAGTTAGAACAGCTCAGAGTTCGCGTTTTTATTATGAGCCCATGCACATGCATTGCCAAATTTGGGTATAACCCAGCATTACCGGGTTTTTGTATCTGCGCGGTACCAACACAGCAAAAATTTATTTTCGAGACCTGCTTCAGCCCATGCAGGTACCACGTCGAGTGCCCACTCCGTGGGGTTGGGCGCTCAAAGGTACGAGGTTGTCGCGAACTTGCCTTAATGTCTCTTGCATGGGCAGACGCGCTGCGTCTGCAGCTGCAATGGCACGCAAGGCGCCCGACTTGCCCTCGGAGTCTCCCAAGTATGAACTGTCTGAAGCCGATATGAAGAGAATCAACTTTCAGAGAAACATTGGTGTCTCCGCCCACATCGATTCGGGGAAAACTACTCTCACAGAGCGTATCCTTTATTATACCGGTCGAATCCGAGAGATTCATGAGGTGAGTTGTCTGGTGATCTCAGTGACATGTTCCTCGACCGACATACCGACTCTTAGGTCCGTGGCCGAGACGCTGTCGGCGCCAAGATGGACAGCATGGAGCTGGAGCGCGAAAAAGGCATTACAATCCAAAGTGCTGCGACGTTCTGCGACTGGAATTCGTCATCACCAATAACTGGTGACAAGGAAAAGTATGCCATTAACATTATTGACACTCCAGGTATACATTTGTATATCTCCCTTGCGGAACTTCTTTGACGTGTCCCGACTTTTAGGACACGTTGACTTCACGATAGAGGTTGAACGTGCTCTCAGAGTACTTGATGGCGCAATTTTAGTACTGTGTGCTGTCGCGGGCGTTCAGGTAAGCGTCATGTCGTGAAACATGGTCGAATGTTCATTGGGTTTCAAGAGCCAAACAACCACGGTCGATCGTCAAATGCGCAGATACAATGTTCCCCGTATATCGTTCATTAACAAGATGGATAGGTACGTCAATATTTTTTGCTTTGATTACCCCACAGACCGAACACGCCGTACAGGCCCGGTGCCAACCCTTGGAGAGTTATTAACCAAATCCGAACTAAACTAAAGATCGCTGCCGCTGCAGTACACGTTCCGATCGGAGTTGAGGATGAACTTAGGGGCGTTGTCGATCTGGTTCGTTGGAAAGCGGTATACAACGAAGGAGAGAAAGGGCATGTGATGTGAAATTTGTTCTCGCCCGTCGCTCGCTTACCTTCACATCTAGCATTGACGTTGTCGAGTCCGACGAGATTCCCGCGGATGTTATGGAACTTGCAAAGGAAAAACGTTCGGAGCTCATTGAACAACTGGCGGAGGTTGACGAACAGATTGGTGACCTCATTTTGTGTGACGAGACGCCGACAAATGTGCAGATCGCAGAGGCCATCCGCCGGGCGACTGTCGGACTGAAATTTTCACCTGTTTTCCTTGGCTCAGCGATCAAGAACACTGCAGTTCAGCCATTACTAGACGGAGTGTGCTCATACCTTGCTAACCCAGCTGAGTCGACCGTCACGGCGCACGACACCACTCAACCTGCGGCTCCTCCTGTCCCTCTCACTCCGGCTGCCGAGGCACCTCTTGTCGCGTTGGCGTTCAAGTTGGAGGAAGGTCGCTTTGGTCAGCTGACCTACATGCGGGTATATCAGGGTACGCTCAAGAAAGGCTCCCATGTCTTCAACGCCCGCACAGACAAAAAGGTCAAAGTTCCTCGTTTGGTTCGCATGCACAGTAATGAAATGGAGGTGTGTGTGTTCAACATCAGTCGAGATCCTTTCCCCAACTGGTCTCCAGGACATTGACTCCATCGGTCCCGGGGAGATTTGTGCGGTGTTTGGTGTTGAGTGCTCCTCTGGTGACACTTTCACCGATGGAACCACGAGTTTCTCGATGGTAGGTCGCCTTTGGATTGGTCACGTGGTTACACGATTCACCTGTTGCAACAGACGTCGATGTACGTCCCGGAGCCAGTCATCTCGCTTGCAATCAAACCCATAGGCCAGGAGACCCCAAACTTCTCTCGTGCACTCAGTCGCTTTCAGAAGGAAGATCCGACTTTCAAGGTTCATATTGACCCGGAAAGCAAAGAGGTGAGTTATCGGGCGATTACTTAACCGTATCTAACGCGGTGGTCCATAGACGATTATATCTGGAATGGGGGAACTTCATCTGGAAATTTACGTCGAACGCATGAGGCGTGAATATAATGTAGCGTGCAGCACGGGCAAGCCGCGCGTCGCATATCGCGAAACCATTACTCAGCGTGCAGATTTCCATTTCACTCACAAGAAGCAGACGGGAGGTGCCGGCCAGTTTGCGCGCGTGATTGGCTATGTGGAACCTATGGTATTTGATCCTGAAATTGGTCGTGACACGCAGTTCGAGAGTCTCATCATGGGCGGGGCTATTCCGTCCAACTATATCCCTGCATGTGAAAAGGTGAGTTTCCTTCGGTTGATGCCGTCTAGCTGGTGTGACGAGCGTGGCAGGGTTTCTTCGAAGCATTGGGGAAGGGTACCCTGTCCGGTAACCCAATCGTGGGTTGTCGCATGGTCCTTCAGGATGGCAGTTACCACGTCGTGGATTCTTCCGAACTGGCATTTCGTATCGCAACAATTAGCGCATTCAGGGAAATTTATACGCAAACGAGGCCCATTATTCTCGAGCCTATCATGACAGTTGAAGTCATCGCTCCATCTGAATTCCAGAGTGCTGTCATCGGCAGTTTGAACCAGCGGCGAGGTACTATCTTAGACAGCGAAGTACGAGACGAGGAGTTCGTATGCACTGCAGAAGTCCCTCTGAACGACATGTTTGGTTACTCGAGTCAACTCCGTGGAGTAACGCAGGGCAAAGGAGAATTCAGTATGGAATACAAGGTAAACGATCATTCTCCGCACAATGCACCGTCTGAGAGTCGGATAACTGATGTTACTTCCCAGACTCATCTGCCTGTTCTTCCTAACGTGCAGAAAGAACTTGCAGAGGCCTACCGCAAGACGTTACCCCAGGCGAAGAAGTAGATTAGCCTGCTGCGCGCAGCAGCAGTCTTCATACATAGTTAGAATTATCGCATTATTTACTACTTGCACCCACTAATCCAGCATCACTCTACAACCTCGGTCGTGGTAGACGGCCCCAAGTCGTGTGACAAGCACCTATGCCAGAGTCAGTCACACGCTAACTTCCACTCGTAGTAGCATTGTGCCATTCGCGAATTGAATTAACCACAGTGCGTGGTCGTCACCCGAGATGGATGTGCTAAACCCCTTGCCACCTGAAAAGAAGATGCAGATTTCGGCATATTGAATGGTCCAGACATGCAAACCTGTGGACGGTCTGTTGTTGGAACGGTGGAACTGATGACAATAAGGTTCGTGTCCAGTTCTCCCAATGGTCAGTCCACCGCAGGTCTCGAACAATGCCACAATACTTTCTCGACAAAGCCACCACATGTGCCTCCCGGCCCAACCTATGCGGGCGATGCCGCTGACCTCCCGACAAAGCGTTGACCACCGTCCACGTCGCGTACAAAAGGACTGCACCTGTAGCATGAATCGCAAAACGACGTCCCCCCTCGAGCTAGCCTCTTCACCTATTTATCTATAATATATCTCGTCATGGCCTCTGCCGCTTACGTCGTTCGCTCGGATACCTTTGCCCATGACGCGAACTCCAACCTCACTTCCAACTTGCTGACCTCGGAGCAACGCGCAGTCATACGCAAGTCCAATCGCAAGGCCGAACAGGTGTTAGGAGTTACCCTCACGCGGGATGTGAGTGCTTTCGGTAAGCATCCCAAGACCCCTTTGCGTACTCTATACGCAACCCCCAATGAACATGCACATTTTCGTCTTAGAATCGCTTCCGTCCGAGAGCAATTTCGGCCTTCTGATGGCAACAATCGGTGCTAAGCGTGGGCGGAGCCGCCAACCCAGCAATGTCACATTTGTTGGCACCCTCAAAGACTTTGGCGCCAAGATGATGGGACTCGACAAGATGATGGGACTCGACATCGACAAGATGATGGGACTCGACAAGATGATGGGACTCGACAAGATGATGGGACTCGACAAGATGATGGGACTCGACAAGATGATGGCAGCCTATGGTCATGACAGAAAGAAACAACGATGCACCGACGAATCGCGCTCATACTATCAGCGCGTCGTTCTTTCCTCGCGTACTGGTTGCGCGAGTAGTTTCGGTCGCCGGTATTCCTCTATTACGACCAGCGAGGAGGATTTTGAGGATGATTCTGAGGACTGCTCTATAGGCGCGGACAAGGAATACCCCAGCCCAGTCGCACCCCTCCCCTTCCCTTCTATGCGTCATATAATCGAGGATCACGTGCTGGCCAGCCATCAATCGCGTTCCCCCCTTGCTCCCCTCATCACCGGCGATACGTCTGACTCGTTTTCCCATGACTTCGGGCGCAGGAACTCCCTCGACTCCTCACCGAAGCGATGCAGCTTCATCCCTTCTTTCCGCGCAGATGCTAATTATGACGACTGCTCTTCTCCTGAGTTGGATTGCTTCATCGCGGAGGCTGAGGATTTCCAATGGGACTTTCCTGATCCGTTCAATGTGCCGACGACCGATCCCGCGTACACTTTCGTCATGGCGCGATACGCCAAAATGCACCGTGGCGAGAACATCGCCCCCCACGTGCGTGACGATAGCAAGTTTGTAGAGCACTTGCCAGTCGCAAACCTGCCACCGCCACCACCCTCTCCGTCGAGCTGTGAGACGCAGAGTGTCAGGGGCAGTAGGTCCCGGACGCCTCTAGCTCGTCTCTCGCTTGGCGCAGTCGGAGGCGGCGCTGAGCTGGGTACGATCAAGCGGACAGACAGCCTCTCCAGACCCGGTTCTCCGCAGGACGGTTATGATTCCCGTGTCAGCCGTGGCAGCAGCACATCTTCTGATAATTTCTACTCTTTCTCCTTACTCCGTGCTGACCTAGAGTACATTAACGCGATGCTCAGGGCCCAGGAGACACGTGAGGCAAAGGAGGCGATTGCAGAGGAAGTTCGCCGGAGGGAAAGACGTGCGAGATTACGATCTCATCTTAAACAAATCGCCGTGCTTGGTGAAGAGGCGAGAACTGTGGTTGTTACCCCTGCATAGACGGTACGGTGAGGGAATCGAACGGTAGGAGTGTTAAATGGCGTCTGTAAGACACTTGGCGGGTATTTGGAATACCCGTGCTTTGTTTCTTATCATTATATGGACCTTCACTCTCCTTACAGTCTCTGTAACATGAGCACCAAATCTTTGAAATACATGTACCAGGCAAACTAAGCACACACGGCGCGACGTCACATCATTACAGCGAAAGGAATAGCTAAGACTTGAATGAGTTTGGAACAGAACGAAACAATCAATCCACTACGCATCTCCTCCAATTGTCTTCAGTAAGTCCTCGTACTCCGGGAAGAGGGTAGTCGTCATTGCCTTTACGAAAGACGACAAAACCGTACTCTTCAAAATGATGTCTGCAGAGTAAGGGTTTGCTTTGCACGCCAAAATGTTTGCCAGGAAACCATAGACAGTGAGATCAATGCGTGAAGGCCGCTCATCTCCATGAAAGTACTTGTGCTTGCACAACTTCACTTCCAGAGCATCGAACACCTCCCTTTGCAGCGTCTGTACCTCTTCCCAGGAGTGTCGTCCCATACCAGCCGCCCACATTGCGCTGCTGACCCTACTCAAAAAGTACCAGCCTACGAAATACTGCAGGAACCAGGGAAGGTTGTTAAAGGTTTCGCGCTTTCCGACCTCGAAGTTTTCCGGGACGAGCCACCGCTCGTAGACGACTGCACTATACAACGTCTCCTCCACATAGGCCTGGAAAGCTCGGGATTCTGCTCTTTGTTCAGGAGTTAACTCTGCAAGATCATCGGGGTCTTTGATAAGCTTGTTTTCGAGCAAATACCGAATGATGAAATGCGAGTCCGGCACGGTCACAGTTTTCTCATCGTGCCGTATTTCTGCATACGGGACCTTCTTTTTGGGACCTTGAAAGGGATAGACGTCACGTTGTTCGTACGAGATACCGCCGTATCTGAGGAAGACCTCCAGCTTCTCGCAGAACCCGGATAAACTGGGTGCGTCCTTGGGCTTCGGAGGTGCACAAAGGACGACATGGGTTGTTGGATTAGCCATGTTTCTTTCCTGAGTGACTATGATGAAGATTTTTCAATGAGCAGGTTGCAATAACTCACCAATAGAGTGGAGGATGTACCGAAAAGTAATTGAAAGATGCCCCTGTTAACCAAACCTTTATAATACACTCTCGACGCTGTGTCGATTGCGAGTCCTCTCGGCAACTCGTAATAGCACGTGACTACAGATGGGAGCGCTGGGGTATATCACATGCCTGGACGTGAGCCTACGTGCAGCGCAGAACTTCAGCTCTCCCATCCCAACCAGTTGGATAGCGCATCTGTCTTAAATTCAACGATTGTCGCAAGGCTGTGTCACTCTGCAGCGACTTTTCTTCCTGATGGCCGAGCTCCGGTGTCAGGCTCGGACCCTGGGATGGACTATCCGAATGGTACTGCTGTCTACGCTGAGGTGTTCTGTACCGAAGTATATATATCTCCGCACTAACTAAGGATTCCGCCAACCTGAGTTCACGATAGCGGAGATGGTCGGACTCTTGGCGGGCAATGCAACGATGTCGTTACCCTTTACCAAGGACCATTCACAACGTGAGTAACTCTCATCGCAGGTAGCCATTGCCGCAGCATATATCACCTCCTCCCTCTATTGACACCCTTGGTTGCCACTCTCGGCTTCATCCAGTACTTACGGGAGCGTCATGAACGGAGGCCACATAATCATTTCTCGAGTTTTTGTGTTCCAGGAGCGCCCGTACGATCGTCGCTCGCCTATGAACTGTTGACGTCGATTACTCTTGCAGTGCAGTGAACAGAAACTACGTAGTTACAAGATTTGTGTGGGTCAGTAGCCTAATAGGTATGTAACGGATATACATTAGTGGTAGTACCTGGGTCACCGAGGGCAGTCGGAAAGACATGAGTGTACAATCAATATGCGGTAACCTGCGGCAAACCCACTGGTCACCAGGTTCATCGGGTCGGTTGAGACCAACTTACCCGCTGGGATGTGAACTCGTTTGGATCATCTGGCAGTTCTACCGATTTACCCTCTGTGCTCCAGCAACATCGACGCGGACAGAGGGTCTCAGTGCATTGCTGTCCTATAAAGTGACGTTGATGAAGTATGCAGGAGCTTTGCAAAGTTGGGCCATACTGATGGTTATGAAGTCAAAACAGATGCCGGACAAGACATCGCAGCACAGAACAGCACAACACGCGCCGAGGTGGTCCATTACTCCCAGTGAAAACTGGTTATAACGTGGGGGGGAAAATCTGAACGCGATGAGGTGGTCAGTATTTTACTCTGCAGAGAAACCGCTGCGAACACCTCATAGGTGCCGAGGGCAGTAGCGCTGGGTTTGAATTTCGGACATTGCCTCGGCATATACCGATCGTCGGCTGTGTCGGCTAGGGCTGCCACTTTTGGAAATCACTTCGATCCATCTTTTGCGCCGAGTTTTCGCTGACCTCAGATACCCATCTTACATAATCATGTTGTACCCTTCCAAGTACAGTTGCGGACAAGCAAAGTCATCAAATTTTTCAACTCAATTTTCTGGACTCATGTAGGCCATTGGAGTGGCTTTAAACTGCACAAATAGCACTGGGGGCATTATCTAATGGTTTAACTCTAAACATAGTAAAATCATTGAATTTAGCAGATACTCTTTTCATGAAATGTTCCTGAATAAAACATTGCTCATCAATGGATAAAATGATCTGATCTAATGTTCTAGGACAGAAAATGTGATAGTGTCATGTATAATGCTTTTCATAGGAACATGCATAGTGTTTATCCTTGTGATTCCTGGGTAAATCATTGTGCAAATATTTTCACTGTTTTATCATGTGTTCTAACCATGATTTCAAGCAAAACATCTGAAACTTTCCAACTTCAGAACATATCATCTTACAGAACATAGTATACGTTCCACACTCAAAACATTAGTCAAATCAATTCTGCCATTGGTGGAATGGCTGATTGGTATAATAGAGAATGGACAAATAGTTTAATTGGAGAATGGACAAATGGTACAATTACAGAATGGACAAATGGTACAATTACAGAATGGACAAATGGTACAATTGTTACATTGAAACAAAGGATAAGCTTTGTTCCGTATGGAAAGCCAGAACATCATGCTCCTCCGAAACTCCAGACTTGCAGACTTCGGCAAAGTGAGTTCTGCATTTGGGAGTTACACACTTGGAGGACCTCGAGGGCTGCCAATTAGAGTTTTGTATTTTTGCACTTCATCATTTCATACATCGTAGGTTCTTTCACATTTCCTGCCTATGCATTTTGCATTCCATACATTTTTCTGGCCAGGCTAATATAAAATCACTCTACAATTACGAGTATATACAAGGTAGTTTAGGTGCACTTCACATTGTGTCATTGGGGTATTGATGCGTGTCCTGGTGGCCTCCTCCCCCAGTGGTTGGCCGCCTGAGTGCGAATCGTCGCTAGTGTAACCAGGAAGGTCAATAGAGGTGTGGACGAAAACTTGAGCGAGTACTGGAGGATATAGCGTTTGGTGTTCGTCCACGCATTCGAAACTCGGAAGCTCCGGCTGTAGAGAGTGGGGTACAACCTGGTAAATCTCGAGATGATAAGATGGAAGATTCTTGTATTCGCCGTACTGGATGGCACACGTACCGAAACAGCTGCACGATCCCGGGCTGGTGACTGGCTATGCCTAGTAACATCATGTTCGAACAGCAAGTCCCCAATTCGAAAACCATCAAAAATGGACGGGGTAGGCCCACGTTCAACAGAATGTTGTCTGAGTACACGATGCCTGATCTCAGCCAATTTGGGGGAAGCTGAAAGTAACAACGTAAGAGAACACCGACAAGCGATCGATCAAAGAACCGACCCCTTTCAACCTGCGATTCTGCATCGATCAAGTGGTCCGTTGTGAGACGGTCATCGCCCGTACCGAACTGATGAGATAGCTCACCAGCCTGTCTCTCGAAGAAGCCTGCGGGAGAGATGTTATCACGACGGCCGCGCATTACAGGGAGACGTAAATCTGAACCAATGACCCCGTTGCTAGCCAAACTAGTATCATCTGAACTAGACGGAGACACCGCAGATTCCAAGACAAGGGGAGACGGGCTCCCGCGAGTAGGACGTAACTGGGGTGGTGGCGGCGGAGGGGATAGCCTTGAATCCGATGGTCGCCTTATGCCAACGTTGGCGCGTGTACCTTCCATACTGGGAAGCACATGGCTGGAGCCTATTGTCCCTCCAGAACGCTCGCCCTCGGCTGACGGTCCTCCCGACATGGGGGAATAGGGAGGGGAAAGGTTATTATATTGAAAAGGATACAGCCTACTGCCAGTGGAGGGTGCAGAAAGGTGCGTTGTAGATATTCCTGGGTAAGATTGCATAAGATAACACTCGCATGAGTATTCAGAATGTTAATGTTGCTGACCATTGGTAGAACCAAAAGAGGACATTGACGAAAAGGTATCATCTTTGCCGTTGGACTCATCGCTGGTGTCGCGAGCGGTGAAGCCACCGCTGTTCATCGACTGAAAGGTGGAAGGTCCAGCATGCCAATCCTCGTGAGTGGCGTGTTCGGAAGATCCCATCTGTGGCAGGAGTGAGCGACGTGAGGTTGCAATGGAGCTACGCAGCGCAGCGATATGACGCTCGAACTCGTTGAAACGCTGCAGAGAACTGCACAAGTTGTCCTCTGAGGAAACAGAAGGTGTTTCTGGGATGCCTTCAGTGAACGTAGAATGAGGCAGCTAGATGTTTAAGTTAGCTACGCCCCCATCTTGAGAGCCAAAAAACGCACGAGCGGAGATTGGACAATCTACAGCATCTCGAGCCAGTGCGGATGGACCACTTAAGCTGAGATCGCTGCGTGAGCTGGATGGAGCGGTGTCGTATCCTGTAGAAGTCGAAACATCGGACGATGGCGAATGACCGCTGTTGGAGGAACTACTTGTACTTCGAGCTCTTTTATTCCTCCGTCACCGGCGCCGGTGCTGCTACTGGAGCCACTAGAAAAGTGATGAGAGCTTCCCGAGCTGCCACTCACACTAGGCTGGGTCCCACTGTTGAGCGATGATGGGTCAGGATCGGAATCGTACCCGTACTCTTCGAACGGGCGCTTTCCGTTGGACTGCAAGTTGACGCGGTGAAGGTGGGATGGACGATAGCTTGAAGACGAGGACATCTGAGCAGACCAAAGGGTGGTCTGCACTGGACTAACGAAGGACAAAGGGTAACTGGTGGATGTTGGGCTCTTCAATGTAGAAAACAATGCAGGGCAACGACGGGCGTCGGCGAGAGGGATGGCAAGGCGAAGGGGGGGACATCGCCACATCCCACTGAACCCCTCTCTGTCTTAAAAAAAAAAAAAAAAAAAACACTTGTTCATTCCAACGCATTTTTACAAGGGGGTAGTGGTTCATTGCTATTTGGTGCATGTGATATCCGAGATGGCAGCTGCGTAGACGATGTCCAGATTTGCAGGCAGGGACCGTACGACCTCAGCTGCCCATCTATTAATCAGTCTCTCCAGTTGAGAGGCAGCATTCTGAGTGTTGAATCGTGCCAGACGTCAATATAACAATCACAAGAGGCCCATGATGAGCGATGCTATGCATGCGCCTTCGAGAAAGACATGCACCTTGATCAAAAAGGCATCCACCGATGTTCCTCCTTGTTTCGTGAGCGCATCCTGCGAGTTCGCAGTACCCTCCAAGAGCGCTATACGCGCACGAAGCAGTCCGATCGGTTGTTCCTGTTCTTCGAGCTGGCATCGTTTTTCTTCGACATTTTCGTGGGCTATACACTGTCGGGGGTGTCAGCCCATGATCCTGTATAGGAAGCTGCGATGCATCGTGTAACGGTATGGTAGTAAGATGGATACCCACAAAGTTCGTGAGCGCATAGCGGTACTGCCCACCGCTGACGAGGTCTTGTGGGAATGCCATTATCGATGATAGCACAGAGGAGGCACTATACACGAATCCCACAACCCGTGATCAGAGTCAAGTATGTTCCCAGTTCAAGGTGGGCTTGGATGTGCCGTAAGTTCCTCCAAGTGCGTAACTCCCAAATGCAGAACTCACTTCGCCGAAGTCCACAAGTCCGGAGTTTCGGAGGAGCATGACGTTCCGGCTTTCCATAGTTCCCAGTAGACTGACTGCATGCTTCTGCAGTTGAACTTGCATTGGAGTTGTACTTACGTCGGAGTTGCACTTATGTCGGAGTTGCACTTACATCGGAGTTGCACTTGTGTCGGAGTCATACTTGCATCGGAATGGCACTCACATCAGGTTGTGCCTGCGTAAGAGTCATCTGGTATATGGTACCCTGGCAATTGGATCATGACGTGTGATGTCGCCACACCCGCATACTACCACTACATACCTACAACCAGAAAACTCGGGACACTCACAACTTGTTCCGGTCATCTATTCCGACTATCTAGTTCTGCAGAGCACAGACTGTCTAGCAGCCCAAAAGTGAAAACGCGATGCTACACACCTGCATTCCTAGAAGTTGCTGCGTCCTCATTGAAATAGTTATCAACGTGTTCTGGACGACTGGCATCACATCGTTCATAGCATGAGTGACATGGGAGGTGATTGCTCCATAAGCAGAGGTATGGGAATTGGCTTCGTTACTTGCTCTAAAGTGCGGAGATCCCGTAAGCCAAGGGAAGTCAGTAGGTTGTGCCACTCACGTGTCTGTAACCCTCAGTATATGATATTTAACGACGGTCGTCAGCATTAAAAATAAAATAAAATAAAAAACGCAACGCACCATAAGCCTCCCGCCGTCTGTGTATGAATACGTTGGCGCATGCTGTCCCCTCGGAGGCTGTGGCGACGGCGACCTCCCAACAGCCGGACTCAACTCTCTAAAACCATTTCCTGGACCCGTCCCTCCATAGTAGGGCCTCATCTGCTGATTAATATTAGAGCCGTGCACGACAGGTGCATAATGATACTCCTGCTGAGGCGCATATCGTCCACCATCACCATACGGACTGACTTGCCTTTCCATACAGCTGCACACCGCCCAGTCCAATCCCGCGCCCAGGACTCGTACCGCGCGCAGGCGATGGAGCACTTGCAGCTAGCGACGTCGTTCCTATTCCAGGGTATCCAGCTCGACTGGTCGATCTTGGTCCTGGATCCTGTTGTTGCATCTGTTGTGGACTCTGGCCCAAACTCTGTCCGACACCGGAAGCAGAAGGGGGTTGACCCATCGCAACGGGAGGAGGGGCTGAACCAACAAACGAATTCGCTCTACTCCTCGGCTCGCCAGGGAACGGTCTCCGATAATTGGCAACTACTTGTTCGACGGGTACGCCTCCTGATGCCGACGATGGCGGCGGCATCCCAGCCCCAACTCCAGATGCTGGCATAAACGAGCCTGACATGCCAGACGACGTAGATGCCGAGGATGCCCCAGCACGAGACGGCGGCGCCGCAAGGGCCGCAGTGGGAGGTGGAGGATTGGGCGATGACGGACGGGCGCGTGCAAGTGGATACGACCCCACGATGGCATCACCACTACTTTGATAGCCCATAACACCCCTGGATGCAGGTGTCGAAAGGGCCTCTGATGGCTTGCCCCCCGAAGGCAGGGACGTCCTCGAACTTGGCGTATCCCTGTGTACGGTGTTCCACCTCTCGGGTCCCTTCGTCACCTGCACCGATGCCGACGGGTGGTGATGTGTGTGATGTCGCCTGTGTGGTGTTGGAGCCGGATGTCTGCTGCCGAGGGTCTTTAGAAGGGTCGATGTCCCATGCCTTGTTCCCGATAATGAGCTGCATGCCCGAAACGGTGGGATCGACAGGATCTTGGGGATAAGCATGAGTGGCTGAAGACGTCTGGGAGTGCGGATAGGACTGAGAGCGGGCGTGCCCATATGTACGCGCATGAGAAGGTGCGTAGACGAGCCCAGACGCGGTACCGTTACATCTTTGCGCTCGCCGAGCCCGAGCCCGTTGTTGGACAGACGGTTCATGGGAGGGGGGCACATGTCCATTGATGCCATTCGCCTGGGACCTCTGCGACTTATGGGTTGCGCTCCTCGAAAGATCGGCTTTGGTCAGAGCACCCCTCGACAGAGGACCTCCGCCAGTGCCGACACCTGCATGGTTCGCACCACTCTTGAACGGAACGTCTTCATCTTGGGTCGTCACCGGTTTCATAACTCTCTGGGTGACCCTCCCAAATACCGCCGGACGGGTCATTATTCTGTTATGATTGACGGGCGGTGCACCGGTGTTGGCGTAGTTAACGAAAGTCGGAGGCTCAGGGATGGCGTTGCCAGTACCATAGTCGTGGACAAAGTTGTCCATCTCTTTCTCTGGTTCCATTTGTTCAAGTGCGAGACGCATCCCTTCGCAGGCCCAACGGGGAAATCTCTTAAGCAAATGAGACGGCGGGATGGTAGGATGAACGTACCTCATCATCGGAGACACAGACGGCCGAAACGGCGTTGACATACGACCACATAAACTGTGTTTCTTGCAACACGCGTGTGAATTGTGCATAATCATTCTCGTTGATCTGTACGGTCTGTTGCGCCCTTTCCAACTTCGAATATATCTTTTCCAAATCTTGACCCTGTACGAGGGTACTCCGGGCGGTATACGAATTGATGCGAACGCGGTCGGATTCATATTTCTCACGTGCTTTCGAGGCATGCTGTTCACGGGTCTGCTTGGTGCGGAACTCTTTCCACTTGGTAAACCTTTTTGTGTTGTTGTTGTTGCCCAGTCGCAAAGGCGGCAATGGAACCTTCGATTTCCGTACGGACTTGTTCGGCAAGTTGCATGTGACCGTTGGCTTGTTTCGAGACAAAGTAGCGCGTTGACGACGCCATCAAAATACGGTGACAAGTGGCTAGTCTGTGACGGCACTGATTCTTCTTCTAAAAGTTCGAGCTGATCAGCAAGGTTCATCAAAGCACAACCATGACCTCCTAACGTCTCCTCTACACTTTTCATCGTACGTCGCATACCTTCTACTTTAGCCGCTATCACATGCTGCGAGCAAGAATCAGCGATCAAATGTCATAACGAAGTTGCAGACTTACCTTGTCGTCTACCAGCTGCTCTTGTATCTCATTGACTTCGGAAATCTTTTGGCAGATGTCCTTTAAACATCTCTCTAACGGACTGTGGCCATTGACAGGGACATGACACGTGCAGACATCGTCGCATCCTTCGGACTCCAGACAGTGGCTGGTAACCCTGTCAGCACTGCAATCTATGAGACTCATTGCATTATTGCGTGGCGTCGTGCATTTCCCATACCTTGCGGACAAAGAAAAGGAATGAAGAATGAGTTGAAGAATTTGAGACGTATTGAAAAGGTTATCAGTGCCGACTTCGAGATCGAGAAGATGGTACTGTTGATGCCCTGCAATCGAGTCCAGGTTTGCGTGCTTTTGTAAGAGTTTATGTGCAATATCCGGAACCCGACCCAGTGGAACGCGGGTTAACCCATTTCTGCACTGCGCACATTAAGGATCCGCTTTGATTAGGTCCTCCAAGGAAAGTAGAACTTTGTCATCGAAATCAAAACTTGCATCCATCTCCGGTTGGTCCTCGCGCTAGGGACGAGAGTGCGAGACGACCAAGAACTGATCCTAGTCAGAAGGGCAGTAGGGAGATGTCCTCTCGTTGGTATAGCCACGTGTAGCGAGCTGCTCGCGAATGTTAGCATCACGCTACGCGCCTCGGATGCAGAGCGGTAGTGATCCCTGATGACATGATTAGCACCCGCATGGAGGATGCATTGACGTTCACGAATGATGCACACAGCCATCCTGATTAACTCGCCTGAAGCGGACATTCCAGATTTTGTCCGTAACGCTTCATCTGGTGGAGGGGCATCCATGGGGAGGTGATTCATGAGGAGACAACAAACTGAGCGCGACAAGACACTCACGCTATAAGCCGAGGTGAATGCGTACGCAGGGAAAAAAAGGCTGATACATATACCATGTAGGGATCACCCCAAGTCTGCCATACTGTGTCGGTTGTGGAAGTACGATTGGCGGGGGGTTTGATGCAGATACCTGACTTCCTGACTTCAACATGCACGGACGACTTCACGTGTTATCTGCGCGACGGTGTCACTGATGGTATGGAATGCGGCTCGCACTTGACAGCTGGCATGGTAGAGGGGCAGATATAATGGAAGAGCAGTCAACGGAGTCGTCCGAGTCGAACTAGCCGGTGGCATGTACAAGGCAAGGAAGATAACCAGTGGCCAGTAGAATCTCATGAGTCAGTCGAAAGCCGAGTCGGGAGGCCACCAATACCTGTTGGGGAGGGGGGTTGTGGTGAGGAAGCGTGACATCAGTAGTGTCTGGCCCTTACACAGACATTGTGTTAGCAAACTTTGCAAAGGTACAGTGCCCGATCGTTCCTTTACCTTGCACAGCTATAGATCGGGCGTGGTCGATGGCTCGCTCGGATGACATCCTGGAACCATCTCACCGATACCCAGTAATCGACCCATAGCATTACAAAGGTTGGGTAAGACCTTTGATACGTCGGAGCGTCGTCGTCGTGTGGGTCTGCATATGCGTTGAAGGCGAAAGAAGGCTGGGGATGCGCTGCAGTGAGTTCCCGAGGGAGTGTGAGTATATTGTGGTGGTTCGGCGAGAGAGGGTCTGGTGGATGGTCGGACACGGAATCAAATCGCAGGGTGTCCTTGACAAGCCCGACAGCACGTTGATTCCCCTGTTCTTGCCCTTGTTGAGATTTGTTCGGGAGTGCCAGTCGACTGAGAAGAAACCCTCCTGTGAAGAGGTAGATGGCAGTGATGTGGACGTAAACGAGCTGCAAGCAAGGTAACAAAATATCTATTTTTTTCGGGTCCATTCCGTAGACTCGAGAAATGCCGCCGGTTGGCGGCTTTCAACCTTGCTTGCAGCGCTCGTTGGAGAATTGTTTCTATGGACGCGATCTAAGGTAAAGCTACTACCCTCTAGGCATTGTAACATGGTGAAGAAAACCTCCTCTCGCTAGGTCTTTGAATCCAGAAAACGGACCACCTACATGTACCGTACCATCGCAGTATTCGTATAGCATCTCCCGTAGGTGGACTAAAGACTCGCTTGCGGTAGCAGGATAATCGTTCCCTCCCAAGGGATTCAACTGCCCAGGATTTCAATGCATGATAAACGCGTTGGACTTGAGAAACCGCTTCCACTTGTCAAATATACTTTGAATGTACGATGCAGTCTTGTCCCAGTCGTCCTGGTGCTAGAAGGGCCCCATTCTTCCTCAAAGTCACATCCCTACCAAGGACCGCTCGTTTTACCTTTTCACTCTTCCGCGTCTGACTGGTGTTTCACTCATGACGACTGGTTCGCGTTTTTTGATATTGGAACTTATCGCTCTTGCACAGCAACGCATTTTCTTCACGCCCCCGAGATGGGTCGACATGACATAGTTTCACGAGAATGTCTTCGAGCTGTCCTTGGGTTGTGCGCTGCGGAAACAGGTACGTACGCCAACTGACTTTGGTCTTGGGTATCGATGCTGATTTTGTAAACGCCTAGGCCTGCCGCATTGTGCTTCGGAGCGCACGTCGCAACTCTCCTTGTTTCGTTTTCCTGGCATTTGCAGCCTGTGTCACACGACTAATATTGCTAAGCCTGCTCTTTGAATGTCAGTCCTCCAAGAGAAGGCTAGCGTCGGTCACCATCGATGCCGCCAGCGTAGAGCGAATTTTATGGTCTGCCTGCCAGCACATCTTGTAAAGTCGTGCTATAACGGAACCGCCAGCAGAAGTGCACCTTACTTTTTGTTGGTTGTGGCATTGGGCGTTATATGCGTAGTTGTCACCGATACTGCAGGACTTGCCAGTCCGTCACCCTATTCTTCGACAGCGCAGGCACGACATGAGGGGTGGTCTATTCCATCTACATAAACAAGGGTCCTGCGAACACTGAGTGAGAGTCTGGCATGCGCCCGTGGCTTGCAAAGATCGTTTATGCACTGAACGGGACGAAAAAGTCGAGTTGAAGATTCGGGTTACCGCACGCCGTGTCGTGGGGGGAGATACAGATCACTGGGCTCTCACACAGACAGTTTCAAACGTTCTCCACTTGCTCCTCCAAATAAGTCCACAGTTCTTTTCCAAGTTGGGAGTATCTGAGCGACATTTCCCCACCCGAGCCCATGGTACCAAATGCTGAAGACGGATCGGTTAGTAATGTCATACAACGTGGCGGAAAGGAAAAGGCAAGATCAGTACCTGTCCGCTGAGCGTAGCAGCCTCTGGTGACGTGCCCGCGTATAGTTGTGTGAGTACACCGTTCATATATACTAAGTTAATCACTGTCGAAACTGTCGTCCTCACCACCATCATCAGTTGAACTATCATCGCTATCCTCCTCCGCCACTGGCACCTTCTTTACTGCGTGTCGCTCACAAAGTATAAGGAGCCTGGAGTTTGTAGCAGCGAGAATTGCGTTCCTTCGAGGGGAATTAATTTTAAGGTGGGGAGCCAGTGTGCAGTCCACTCCTTTAGGAGGAGAGTCCATACTTTGTGTCTTTCGAACGCATATGAGGTGGTGCTGGCGCACTTACGTCGGAGTTGCACTTACGTCGGAGTTGCAGTACTAGCATCGGTAATTGCACTCGCGTCGGGGTTGTGCCTACATAAGAGTCATTTGGCATATGGTACCCTTGGTAGATGATTTAAAAAAAAAAGAAACTCGGGACGCTTACAGCAGGGGCGTGTGCAGATCAATGCTGGAGTCCGAACAATACCAATAAAAATTGCAAGAAAGCCTGAATATAAAGGAGAAAAAGCATGCAAGCGCCTCGTGACGGGTAGTCTGCTCACCCGAAGCTAACCACACGACCGCCAGAAATGCGTCTTCTAAAACAGTGGAAGTTTGGAGGTTTGTCCGGCAGTCTGAATGAGCCGCAGGACGAGAGTCATGATATGGCCTGCCATAGGTTGGATACCCTCCCCCAGCCACCGGGTACGCTCTGGTAACACACTGTAAGATGACAGTAGCGCGAACTGGAAGAAATGTGATATTTACGATGACCACACTACAATGATTGCTCTGAGGTTCGTTCCAGTTGTTCCGGTCATCAATTCCGACTATCTAGTTCTGCACAGCAGACTGTCTAGTGGCCCAACAGTGAAAACGCGATGCTACACACCTGCATTCCTAGAGGTTGCTGCATCCACATCAAAATAGTTATGAACGACGTCGTTCGTGAGTGGCATGGGAGGTTATCGCTCCATAAACAGAGGTATGGTAATCGGCTTCGTTACTCGCTCTAAAGTGCGGAGATCCCGTTGTGAGTCGACGTGTGGATCTATGGCGAAAACACCACAAAACCAACACAAAGACAAATGCCGAGTTGGTGGTTTACCTGCGCGGACTTTGGCTCGAGGGATCGGTTACAGCGAAGAGGGGGAGGGGTTCTGCACACCTAGACGACTAGGGCAGAAGGGAAGGTGCTCCTGACGAGAGGGGAGCAGGGGAACGACAGAAAAGCGAAGATATCTAGGCTACTCGGAGCCTAGAAGCGACGTAAAGTGATGAAGAGTGACAGTAAATAGACCCTTAATGGAGCCTCAGATACTGCAAGAATAAAGAAGATAATGAAGGGCCTTAGAGCGACGACAATAAGGCAGATAACGTCGATAAAGATTGGGCAATAGTCTCACTACAAAGGGACAGTATCCTATGCAGGGGGGCTACTTGCTTGTGTGTCTGTGCTACTTGCTGCGACGTATTGGTACTTATATACAAAAGGTAGCGCAGCCTGAAGTAAATAGAGGGAAACACTTTGTAAGGGGTTTGTAAGCGATTGGTAAGAGGATTGGTAAAGGATTGGTAAGGCCGAGCAAGGCTGAGTAAGGACAGTAAGCGATTGGTAAGTAAAATCAGTCAGCATGACGAAGAATATCACAAATCATTTGAAATAGAATGAGTCATTAAGGAACGGATGAATAATGCGACAGAAAGGGGGATGAGTAAGCGCACTGGTCACTGCTGAATAAGGGGGTATGACTGCAAATGAGTCACTCTGACTCCTAGATCTGAGATCCAGATTCATTGGGGCGATATGCTGCGCGTCTGAAAGAAGAACTGTGGGGATTTCTGCCAGGGGCCAACTTTGGGGGTCTCCAGGGTAGTCAGAGCTTAGGATTTCGCAACTTTCCCCCCTCTCTCCTCTCTGCAAAGCGACCTGTACCAGGTGCAACTAGTGCTCTGGAGGGCATGAGGAGGAGGAGGGGCCATCTTCTCCAATGAGGGCAGGGAGAAGTGCCTCAAAATCGTCATGAATGCGATCAGATAGTGTAGATGATAGTAATTGGTACTGGAGCTGTCGCAATTTTGGGAGAATGAAAGACGAGATTGAGAGATAGACGTTGCAGGGGGCAGGAAGGAAAAATCCGTAATCCTTTTCGACTGGAGAGACCGAAACAACCACATAAGACCTCTCAAGCCTGAGGACAGACTTGAGGCGACCAAAGAACGTCTTCCTCGATGTCAGACTGACGAGAAGAACGCGCTGTCCCAGAGCGATAGGATGGGAGGTCATGGACGAGGGAGGGATGAACCAGGAGGCTTCGGGGCGAGAGCTAGTGGGGATTCCTGGCAGGTACTCGTAGTTATTCTCCCTAGCAAAGGACACGAGTGAAGAGACGGTCGAGGAGGTGGCCATTACGATAAATATTGGCGAAATGGGCGTTCGTTGGTAGAAATGATGCAGAAAATCGTGGAGTGCGCGGATCGTTACCAAATTTGGTAGGCAGGATGGCGTGGTCGAGAGCTTCCTGTGAGCGTGGGAATGGTGTCGATATCTTTAAAATTGACGGAGATATTCGAAAAATCGGAATGCCGTAAACTAGCGCTCAAAAAGTTTTTTCGGGCGCTTGAGCGGTTTCTTCCCTAACGTTAAGGATGGTTCTTGTGCGATGGATGACTGCTGGCAATATCAGTCATTCTTCGCATTAGGGCTAGGCTTCTCCGTTCTCCGTTCTTCATCATTCAGCTTCTGAGTCCATGCTCACGTCGCCAAACACCTTTGGTGCGTGACACCGTAAGCCAAGGGAAGTTGGTAGGTTGTGTCACTCACGTGTCTGTAACCCTCAGTAGTGTGTTGACGACGCCATCAAAATACGGTGACAAGTGGCTAGTCTGTGATGGCACTGATTCTTCCAAAAATTCAAGCTGATCAGTGAGGTTCAACAGCAGTTCGTCACAGTTCTTGGGTTGTCTTGGACGCCCGTCACGAGTGCCGGCACCAGTGGATGCAAATGTACTGGTTTGATGGTGTCAATGAGCAAACCATGTATCCTCCCAAGCGTTCATGCTGCCGTGTCTTTCACGTGTACATTAGAATCGCTCGTCATCCCAATCAGCAATGGGAGCGCCTGACTTACCTGTCAGGACGCTTGGATCGGGACCATCCAGGATAGACCCAAAGAGCCATCACGGCTGCTTCCCACTGATGCCGATCGGGAGACTTGATGTAGGCTTCGATGAAAGGGACAACAGCGTCAACTATTGGGTCTGTAACAGCCCAGGCAATCAAGTTGACAAAAGACATGGTCATATTCCGTTCATTTTCGACGACGACTTCCTCCGGGAGAGTGAGGAGTGAGAGAAGAACGGGATTGACCTCGGGCAATGCAATTTTGGCAAAGAATTTAGATTCGATCTCGGGCGGTTCACCATAATCGGCAGCCTGAACGATAAAAAAATAAATAGTCAGTCCCTATCCAGGCAATATGATTAACAAATCCCGAAAACGTACTTCGCGTGTCTCGTGAGCAAGCTCGATTCCCTCTTCACAAACGATGGCCCAAAACCCATCACGGTAAGCTTAGACGACGGATCACTCACTTGATATCAACCCGAAAACTGGGCACATACCACGAGAAGGGCTTGCTCCATGTAAAGGGCCATGATCTTGACGAGACACTCGAGGGCTCCAACTTGAACAGAAACCGAAGGGTTTTGAGTTGCCTCGCACACGACCTGCATTATGTGATTGTGCTCTCCCCGCAGGACATGAGGCGACGAACGACCTGAAAAGGAAGACAACAGACCTCACGCTCGAAGTTTTCGCGCAAAAATTCAAGTGAGTTGTAAAGAGCATGCACAGCAGCTAACTGAACACCTGAGGAGGGTTCGCGATGGCGGACACCACGTATCACGGCAGTCAATATCTCGTTTGATCTCAAACTCGGAATCTCAGGTTGCTGTGGTGGGCGAGGGGCGAGGTATAAGGGAACAAACAAAGAAAATAAAACAGAGATGAGGTACGTACTATGGACTCGCAGATGTAGCCAATCGTTTTTTAGTGTCGCGATCCTCAGATTAGCGTTTGTCAGGTTATTCACGAAACCGAGAAGAAGTTCGATGAGGTCCGGCCACTGATCGTGCGGAAGCTCTACGGAGGCAATGGCAGCGACGACTTGAGCAAGGAAGCCACCAGCTCTCAAAAAGGGAGATGCGAGGGTGACAAGAACTTCTTGCTTGATCTTAGCTTTGGTGTCGTTGTCGGGGGAAAGCCATCGTGTAGTGTACTGAATCTATATGGCACAACAGCCCTCCCGGGGCGTTTTCACAGGAGTGTGCGGCTTCCTAGATAACGGTGTGACGACGGTGTCGGGAAAGAAATGATTCTTCTATGTACACGAGCTGAGAGGTTGTTTTTCAGCGCCAAGGCTGCCGCGTTGCGAATGCGGATTTGCGAACTTTCATTTGCGAGTTCAGAGGAGAGCATGAGCATGTATGCTGGCTGGACAAGGACATCAGTGCGATATATGCTCGAAGGCATCAAAAGATACCCACGTTGGTTTCCCTCGAGGCATTCTCCAGCTGCTCTGTACGTATCTTCTTCGATGACGGGAATGGACGATATCGAGGGCTCTGAGAACACGTGTACGACATCAAGACCGCGGAGTCCAGCGAGAGGTGAAGGTTGCCGCGGTTTGTAGCCTCCGTCGTCCTTGGAACTGCATCATTGAGGCTGGCAAGGGGTCGAGGAGGCACAGGCGCAGTAAAAGCATGCGCAGAATACTGCAAAATCTTAAAGCATAGTAGTATATCCATTCACCGACTTACTCGACGAACTCGCCGAGCGGACGAAGGCAATGCCCACGATATTCTTGTGACAAAAACATGTTTCATGAAAGCCAATCTTGTCTCGTCTGGGAACTGCCAGAACCTTCCGCATTAAAGCTCAGAGATGGTAGAGATGACATCTAAAGTAGCTTCTCACCGGAAGTCGATGCGAAGAAAGGACAGTCGCACGATAAAGTATAGAAGCGAAGCACGTCGTAGCTCGAGATATACGTACGAGCCATTGGTCAAATGAGCAGCTTATCAACGAGAAACAACGAGGACAATAACTCGCCCGCTTTTGCACAGAGAAAATAGCATTCATAATAAAGGATGCATCATGGTGGCGAGGATCCGGTAGATGAGTTGATCCTTCAGCGACGTTGGTCGACGAGGTGCAAGGCAGTGTAATGCGAGTGATATCTGTGTGGAATCGAGTGTGCTGGCTCCAATAGGCACTGGTATTCCAAGAGATACTATCGAGCTCGCTCAGAACATGCATACTATACTAAGGTAATACGGCTATCATACAGGTAATAACACGAAACAGGATATCTGTTAAGTTTCACCTCGCAACCCTTGGCAATCCACCATAACGAAGGGCATACCAGAGAGGCCGGTCCACCCCCCCTGGGTTTTCAGCGGATCTCCTCTAAGAGCGGTGAAAAAGCCAATAAATACCAGGAATACCACGGCCGAAGCGAGAATCAAGGTATACATCTGAGTTCTTGATAGCTTCCACCCAGCGATATGGAGAATGCGCCGCTCGTAAGTTGTCAATGAGATCCCTGGCTGCCTGCTGAAAACCGGGATAACAGAACATATAATTGCCACGCTATAACGATATAGCTGTTCCGCCTGTTCGTAACCATTCAAAAATAAGGGCAGGGTCAAGGTACCAGATCAACGCATACCAAGTTTTTCCCAGCCTCGCTGCTTTGTGCTGCACCCCCAGCACCGCACTGCAATGGACCTTCAGGGCTCGTTTCTTCGCTGTCATCGACCACCCTCGACGAGGGTCGGAAACCATGGGTACTACGGCGCAATTCTTCCTCGAGAGACGGCTGTGGATGTGCCCAACTCTGGGCCATGTCAGAACTGCCGTCTCCGCTGATCTGTCCAAGGCTTGTCTTGACAGAGTCCATGGTTTCTTGCATGTCACGTAAGGCGACCCGGATAACGTCAATGTCCTGGGTATGGTCCAATAGCGTCATGAACCCTTGAGAGAGACTATGTATGCCTGCCAAGGCCTGAGAGAAGAGCGTTGTATGTTTGTCCTGAGCGGTCCGAATTCCATCGGCTTTCTTCTCTAAAATGGTTAATCGTTCATCCAGCGAAAGCTGAGATGACTGTAGGCCAGTCAACGAATCGGTGATGCACTGCTGAAGAGCGTCTATTGAAGTAATCAACAAGGAAAGTAGGAATATAAACGACCTATAACTTACCGCTCTTATTCCTTACTTGTTGCTTAAGGTCGTGCCTACACGAGGTGAGGTTGGCTTCTAAGTTTACAAGGGAAGCTTGAATGTCTTTCAAGCTGGCGTCCTGAAAACCTGTGTGAATAACTGGAAATTTTCCAGTTTAAACTACACACTTTGCGGATGCGATTTTTCTGCACTGATGCGAGGCGCTTTTCCAAATTATTGAACTCCTCCGCAACCCGCCTCTGAGTATCGTCCAATGCACTTAGCCGACCTTCATGATCTCCCAACGTCTCGTCCACACTTTTCATCGTATGTCGCATGCCTTCTACTTTAGCCGCTATCACATGCTGCGAGCAAGAATCAGCGATCAAATGTCATAACGAAGTTACAGACTTACCTTGTCGTCTACCAGCTGCTCTTGTATCTCATTGACTTCGGAAATCTTTTGGCAGATGTCCTTTAGACATCTCTCTAACGGACTGTGGCCATTGGGGGGGACCTGACACGTGCTGACATCGTTGCATCCCTCGGACTCCAGACATTGGCTGGTAATCCTGTCAGTACTGCAATCTATAAGACTCACTGCGTTATTGCGTGGCGTTGTGCATTTCCCATACCTTGTAGACAAAGAAAAGGAATGAAAAATGAGTTGAAGAATTTGGGATGTGTTGAAAAGGTTATCAGTGCTGACTTCGAGATCGAGAAGACGGTACTGGCGATGCCCCGCAATCAAGTCCAGGTTTGCGTGCTTTTGTAAGAGTTTATGTGCAATATCCGGAACCCGACTCAGCGGAACGCGAATTAACCCATTGCTGCACTGCGCACGATGAGGATCGGCTTTGATGAGGTCCTCTAAGGAAAGTAGAACTTCTTCATGGGAATCAAGGCTTGCATCCATCACCGATTGGTCCTCGCGATAGGGACGAGAGTGCAAGACGACTAAGAACCGATCCTAGTCAGAAGGGCAGTGGAGCCAATGGGTGGGGAGTGGCAGAAGGGTAATGATGGACGCAGGAGAGCGAAAGCTAGCTAAAGTTGCAGTGCGCACCAAACGTGAAGCGGACTATAAGTATGGTCGCTTGAGGCTCAAAGACGATGACTGCCTGGTTACCGGTTGTTAGGATGATAATCATATTCTTTGGTTGATACCTACAAGGACTCGTATGTCCTGCAGAGCACAAAGAAGTGGAGAAAATGACGCAAACAAGCAAGCAGAGTTATCCATGGCTGTCATGCCCAGCAGAAACCTCGTTTACAACCGCTCCTTGCGACTGGTGTAGCTTAGTGGACCAGAAGATTTGTTCACCGCAGAGGCTCACCGGCTCGGAGCTAATGAGACAAGTATTTGAACAGAGACGAGTTGAGATATCTGGGAGTCGGAATTGTGCTTGGGTTACGGAAGGATTCGGACCCGACCTTATTGCTAGATCGGTCACCACAACCGCATCACAAAAGTTCCCGAAACTGGGTATTATCTGATATAGGCGACGCGGCGTGACAGCCTCCGGCGCTTCCCGATTCTTCGTGAGAAAGCGGTGTCGGCGACATCCTTGTCAGATCTGATGGCGGGTGCAAAGACACATCGCGTGTCGGCCAGATACTTGTCTGGCTAAACACTGTCATGTAGATACTTTCCAGAGATTGACAGACATTCATTATTATATCACGATTACGGTGGTCACTATGTCGTACCCTTTGCCTTGAATCCCGGTTCTCCTTTCATTGGCCAAGCGTGACTCAACTTGGTCATGTGACACAGTCACAAATCACATCCTCATCTATCAGGGGCCCGATGGTGTAAAGTGCCATGGCAGAATTGCATCGACTTCGCCATCGTCCTCAGCGCTCGCTTGCAGATACCCGCCACCTCGTGCATTTCCCGTCAGCTGAACAGTATCAGATCGTGCGGCACAGGCGAAATGGGGCAAATTCAGGACTGTCATCGCTAATATATCTACCCACCCATCCCTATTTCCGCTGCAAGGTATTGATATCACTCAACATCACAGCACCGACTGGTAAAACGGTCCCTTTGGATGCGTCTATACTCGCTGCAAGGTCAGAACTAGCTATGGAACACGCAACTGCAAAACAACGCGGTGCTCGAAGGATAAGGTAGGAAAACGAAAGCACGCAACCGCGCATACAGCCCACAAGCCGCACGTTGATGTTCATTCCCGGTATATGGATCTGACCTGAAACGTCCCAGGCATGTAAATCACTAAGGTCGGTCACCCTTACGTCCAGTCTACTACTCTTTAGTTCATGCTCTGGTCTGCCGTTCAGACCTGGATCCCTTTACATGCATTTCGTATCCCCACCGACAACTTCATCGAAGCCATGGATAGAGCCAGTACATTCGAAAAATCCTGGGAAGTACATGCACTAAGACCCGCGAGATTGTCACCCTTACTCGCCACGCCTCTCTCGCCCTTTGGCGCTGGACAACGCGAACGTCGATAGGATATCAAGATACCGGCACCTCCCAACAGCGAAATCGATCGTTGCCTGCGATAACAACCGCGTATATGCCTTGCGCGACCAACAACGGATGTGTCGCATGTTTGGATATTACTCATGATGCTTGCCTTGTGGAGAGGGACCCAGGGTCGCTCATGTTCTCATTGCACAGGTTGCCCAGCTCTTCCAACCATACCAACGATCATGGCGGTTTTGGAGTGAACGCAGACGCCACAGATGAACAAAAGTGGAATGTCGTGTCGAGTTTGACGAATGAGCCATGTACTTTGCAGTGGCTGGAGTGCTTAAAGGATCGTAAGTGGACCGTACCTCCGACCTCGGCTTGACAACCACCCTCTGCGGCAGATATTGTATTCCCGCGTTTGAAGAGCATGCCGATGGCTTACGACGCCACGAAGTCAGCTGGCCGACGGTCACGGCTAATTTTTCCTGGGAAGCATTGATGTATGCTAGAAAGTAACCACGCCAGCGGTCAAGAGGAATGTCTTCATTGATCTCTTGGAATTGTCGCTCACAAGCTCGATGATACATTTCAGTAGGCTGGGATAATGCTAGAAGCTCCGTTCGTGGGGGACGTCACCGTGTGACGACCTGCAGTATTCACTTCATTGCCAGCGATCGTGTAGCAGGGCCAAGGTGGGTCGCTGAAATTCTGATACCACGGTAGAAACTTATCATTCATGAGGACGACGCGAGCTAGGGAGGCTGCGGAATTCACTCTCGCATGGCACGCCTGTATAACTTTGGAGCGCGGCGTCGAAGCTTATAGCGATCCGGGAGAGTTCTCTCCGTTGTGGACACTCCGGTGCAGATACAGTCGTCCGCAACCCCCGTTGCGAGATCTCTGACTTGCTTGCATTCTGTTGCAGGTGGAGAACCAGAACGATCTTCAGTTCCCAAGTCGAAATCGCAGCCCACTCTGGCTACCGTTATTTGGACCTCGCAAGAGTGTACGAGAATCAGGGTTGGTGCTACTGGCATTATGTAAAGCAACTACAGCAGGACGTCCTCCAGTATCTTGCCCTCCTGTTCACCATGATTGTTATCCGATATTTCTGTATCAACATCATCAAAATGAATATTCTAGCAAATGAAATTAGACACTATAAACATAGAAAGCACACTGGTCTGAAATACATACCCTAAAGATTGGCAACACATGAACCACCTCCACCGGTAGCCGATCATCGAAACGATCGAAATGCATTTTCGCGAACTGCGTGATGATATTATCTACTGAAACCACTTCGGGGGGATGGAATTTGTCGTAGTATAACCCGCCTACTGCTGCAAATCCAAATCTGCGGTATGGATCATGTGGCTGGTGATTAGCTTTCAGTGGCATATGGCGTTCAATGACAGCGAAAGGGTGCCTATCGTTACTGTTGCGCTCCAGTTTCCTTCTGTCACAGAAGAGAGCTAGAATGCGGGCAGGTTCACATCCATCATTACAGGAGGAGTCCCCACTAGCCCGTATGATAATGTTAGCATCTCCAGGGGAGCGTAGGTTCGCTTGGTAACACATGCCCTCCTGCCGTACTTTTGTACAGAAAATGACATCTAGTCGGCAGTAGATTAACGTGGTGGTGATGTGAAGGAGAGGGGCACGTCTCACCTGATGAGTTCTGTGTTCGAATGTGACGCATAGCAAGAGATACGTGACTTTTGTCTTGTGCTGCTTGCCGTCCCTTTGCTGAGGGATGCCGCATGTAAAGGCGGGTCTTTGATGACGAACCGAATGATAGGATATCATTGAGGCGTGATCCCCGAATGTCTGAGTAAAACGCCTGCAGGAATGCAGGCAATAAGTCCGCAAACGCTTGTACCCTGCCACCAAACATGTAAGCGGTGAGGTTTGCAGCTCGACACGCATCATTCATGAACGTGAGCTCTAGTTCACCTAGAGCAGCCATGTCAGTGCCAACATCAGCTGCTAAGTTTATACGTACCAAACTTGTTGTTAGATTTTATGTTCTGAAGCATGTAGTTGTAGCGCTCAAAGGCCCAGGTCCTCCAACTGTGCACGGGACCAAACGCCAAGAGCAGGTCGCCAACGTGAAGCGCTAGGTGATGGGTTGGTTGGACTTTAGCCTCCTTGTATAACCGTACTAGCCCATGGAGGTATTCTGACATGTGAAACATGTATTCATCAGCAGCAAATTTCGAGGTGGTGTGCATGTTTGCCCAGTGAATTGCGGTGACGAGGTGAATGTAATTTACTAGCATTTCGCCTTTCCGGCCCGTATCGAACCCCCACAGCCGGATGAGTGTGATGACGAGATGAATGGTTCCCACTGAGCGCCATTGGTCAGCACTAAGAGAGCGGCTTGCTAAACCAAAATCCGCTGGGGCGGGGGAGACAAAGGACGGAAGAATGAGTTTCCGCTGATCCTCCCAAACCTCGGGTAAAATTTGGTCCCCAAGAACAACAGACTTGCGTGAATGTCCCCTTGACTTACTCCAGGCAGAGTCTGCGAGGCCTGGAAGAGGCTTCGTGTGATGGCGATTTGATCCAATTGGGTTTTCAGTATGCTAAGGACGGCAGTCAGTCTGGCACCGACTCCTCACGATGGTTATACACTCACCCATTGACCCAAGGCAGTCAACAACGTAGACTTACTAGGTAGTTTTCCCGGCTTATGGTCGACGCGTATCTGAAGTTCGTTACACAACGCGAATAGAGTCGCAGACCAAATATTATTTCCCAGGGCTTGAGTTGACTTCGCAGATTGTAATCACTTTTTGGCATAGTCGAGCTCTTCAGTGCTAGGTGAACCGTTCCTGTTGCGACGCTCTCCCTTCCCTGCGATGGGCGTTATAATTGGATCAATGGCACCCGTAGATGGAGCTGAGCCAGCTGAAGATGCTATGTTCGTGCTACCGCTGCTGTCAGTTAAGAATGACGCAGTTCTAGAAACAACGGCCTAAAATAGATGAGTCAATACATAACTAAGTGAAGCCATTGGAAACATACTGGATCTGTTGGGACGTCTGATGACTCGGACTCCTCGCTCTCTTCTTTCGAATCCTTAAGAATCCTGAGAGCATCATCTACTTCGCACTTTGCAGCCATTGAACCTCGATACTAAGATAGTGAGTAACAGATGACCATGAACGAAGATAATCAAATACCCAGGCCAGGAGCGTGCGCGATAACATAACAGAAGACCCAACCCGCCTTAAATCAAACAATTCACATAGATGCCAAAGAGTGTGCCGCCCCAATGAACTCAGTTGCTGCTCAGCAACACTGCTTGATGTCGACTCCTGAGTTGCCTGCAGGCATTCTAAAGCATCCATTAAAGTGTCGTTTGACAGGTAGTCGGGGGGCTGGAAGCCGGGAGCATAGTATCCATCACCACTTGGGGCATCAGAGTTAACACCCCAGATTCGTCGGATATGTTCCGGGATAATGCGGAGAAAGAAGGCATGCATACTGTCAACGACAGTGAATAGCACTGGGTCCCAGTAAGGCAGACGAAGGAGCTCACTAAAACGAACCCCGTATTTCTTAGTAATTTCTTGCCGTTCGGCGACCGTCTGGGCATCCTTCCACGCATTGGCATGGAGGCGGTGGTGTTTACCAGTTCGGAGAGGCCACGTCTCTAGGTCAAAATTTTCGATCTCATCTGCAGGGAGATAACAAAGAGAGCAGAAAAGTGTTGCGCTATGAGCTGAAAATCCACCTGTTTGACGTGCAGCAAGGATGTCAGACACGAGGGGGATAAGTGCTGCCTGGACATGACAACCAGATGGATGACACTCAGTTCGGGACAGACGAACTCCAGGATTCCAGAACTCCAGGAGGTCATCCACAAGAAGTCGAAGGACATGGTTGATTTCGTCTTCCGATGGTTTATGAGGACCGGGAATGACCCCAACAAGATACACGTTCTCGCGCTTGAAGCGTTCCTCGATGGGTAGTGATAAACATGCCATATAAATGGCTGTCACGGAAGCAGGGCCACGTCCCATCTTCTTGCCGAAAGCGTTGAACCCATCCACACCGAGAGAAAAAACAAGCCGGAGGGTACCTTTCTCGCAAGTCATAAATGGTCTTCCGTCTGGTCCAATGAGCGACTGCAAAACTCGGGCTTCGTGAATGTCCCTGATTTCATCGTGATGGGAGGAAAGTGTATTTCCATTAGTTTCCTGGATCAGTCGTTCGATATTCGGTCTTGACAGTAAGCGGGCAACCCAATCTTTCATCCCCTGGTGAAGGTATGTCCGTATGGGCCGTCGGAATTCCTGCCCTCTGATGATCTTTGTTCTAAACAAGGCCGAACCGCAAGGCAGCTCGTTTTGGGCCTTGCGGTTAATACACTCATCAGGCGGACCCCATGTAGTCACATTAGTCACAACATATGAGTAGCCCGTGCGCCAAACTGCCAACACATATGGACAGCCCGTGGCGGGCCCGTCGAATTAGTTAATACGTGACTTATAGGCGGGCCGGAGTTCCCTGAGTGACAATAACAAATGAGCGGGCCCGAGAGTAAGGATGCAACGAATATGTACAACATATATACTGGCCCGCCTATTTGAAAGAGCCAAGGGAATACCATAACAAATGTACGGGCCCGTCCGAGAGAGCAGGTAATACCGCGCAACTCATGGACTGGCCCGTCCAAGGTGGCAGGTAGTAGTACCTAACCCATGGACGGGCCAGCGGTGGGTATGACCGTCATGCCGCGCAACTCATGGACTGGCCCGTCTAAGGTGTCAGGTAGTAGTACATAACTCGTGGACGGGCCAGGCGTTGGTATGGCGGCCATCCCACGCAACTCATGGACTGGCCCGTCCAAGGTGTCAGGTAGTAGTACATAACTCATGGACGGGCCAGGGGTTGGTACAATGGCCATACCGCGCAACTCATGGACTGGCCCGTCCAAGGCGTCAGGTAGTAGTACATAACCCATGGACGGGCCAGGCCTTGGTATGGCGGCCATACCGCGCAACTCATGGACTGGCCCGTCCAAGGCGTCAGGTAGTAGTACATAACCCATGGACGGGCCAGGGGTTGGTACAACGGCCATACCGCGCAACTCATGGACTGGCCCGTCCAAGGCGTCAGGTAGTAGTACATAACCCATGGACGGGCCAGGCCTTGGTATGGCGGCCATACCGCGCAACTCATGGACTGGCCCGTCCAAGGCGTCAGGTAGTAGTACATAACCCATGGACGGGCCAGGGGTTGGTACAACGGCCATACCGCGCAACTCATGGACTGGCCCGTCCAAGGCGTCAGGTAGTAGTACATAACCCATGGACGGGCCAGGCCTTGGTATGGCGGCCATACCGCGCAACTCATGGACTGGCCCGTCCGGTGTCAGGTAGTAGTACGTAACCCATGGACGGGCCAGGGGTTGGTACAACGGCCATACCGTGCAACTCATGGACTGGCCCGTCCAAGGTGTCAGGTAGTAGTACATAACTCATGGACGGGCCAGGCGTTGGTATGGCGGCCATCCCACCCAACTCATGGACGGGCCCGTCCAAGGCATCAGGGAGTAGTACATAACCCATGGACGGGCCAGGCCTTGGTATGGCGGCCATTCCGCGCAACTCATGGACTGGCCCGTCCAAGGCGTCAGGTAGGAGTACATAACCCATGGACGGGCCAGGGGTTGGTACAATGGCCATACCGCGCAACTCATGGACTGGCCCGTCCAAGGTGTCAGGTAGTAGTACATAACAAATGTATGGGCCCGTCCGAGAGAGCAGGTAATACCGCGCAACTCATGGACTGGCCCGTCCAAGGCGTCAGGTAGTAGTACATAACCCATGGACGGGCCAGGCCTTGGTATGGCGGCCATTCCGCGCAACTCATTGACTGGCCCGTCCAAGGTGTCAGGGAGTAGTACATAACCCATGGACGGGCCAGGGGTTGGTGCAACGGTCATACCGCACAACTCATGGACTGGCCCGTCCAAGGCATCAGGTAGTAGTACATAAACCATGCACGGGCCAGGCGTGGGTATGGCGGTCGTACCGCGCAACTCATGGACGGGCCAGGGGTGGGTATGATGGTCAAACCGCGCAACTCATGGACTGGCCCGTCCAAGGTGTCAGGTAGTAGTACATAACCCATGGACGGGCCAGGGGTGGGTATGGTGGCCATACCATGCAACTCATGGACTGGCCCGTCCAAGGCATCAGGTAATAGCGCGCACCCCATGCACGGGTCAGGGGTGGGTATGGCGGCCATACCGCGCAACTCATGGACTGGCCCGTCCAAGGCGTGAGATAGTAGTACATGACCCATGGGCGGGCCAGGTCATGATCTGGGAGGCCTGCCGCGCAACCCGTGAACTGGCGCGCCCAAACCCTGACCCTAGCGGCCCAGCCATCGTAAGAATTTAATACGGTGCAATTCAAGCACGGGACAGCCCATCATACGACCGTCATACCGCGCAATTTAAGGACGGTCCCGGTAGTGGCATGAGCCTAATATCGCGAAACTTATTCACGGGTTCGTCCAAGGTATCCGGTAGGAGGTCATAACCCAGGGACACGCCCAGTTGTGATAGGACGGTGATGCCGGGCAACTGATAGGCGGGCCGTCCCAGGCATGCTAGGAAGCCTTCACCAATGGATGGACCAGCCAGGCCGTGATACGAAGGTCATTCCGTGCCGCTCATCGACTTGCCCATCTGAGGTATCAGGTTGCAGCGCAATAATTGTTGACGGCCATGGCCTTGATATGAAGATAATACAGCTTCCATGTGCCGTCCCGTGCATGACATCAGGCAGGTATGCATAATGTACGGAATTAGCGGCCCGTCTGTAAACAGTATTGTTTGCCGGCCTACCTATGTTGGAACGTGATTCAGCTATGCAGGCGCCCGTACCACATAGTCATTGTTGGACGAAATCATCCCACATCTAGAAAATAGCAAACGTACACTTCTAGCAAACGTACACTACTTAATAAACCTACAATAATAATTCGCTGAATGAATATACTTGACTGCGTCAGCTGCAGTAATGCCGGCAGTGCGTGGGAAATATAAGTTTTCGCGCGTCGACAAGTACGCGTCGGCCTCAACACCTTGTTTTCCCTGTTTCCCTCAACCCATTACATCTGCCTACTACCTGCCCCACCCTCGACAATCAATCCACGATGAAGTTTGTCAAGAACTCCAAGGAACTCGGCGTCGCCGTCAACCGTATCCTCTCCACTTACGAACGGCTCGTAGTTACCTCGGGCACGATGGAGTCTGCGGAGAGGCATAAACGTTGGAGGGAAGCTGTGAAGGAGATGAGGAATGTACTGGTGCGTCGTGGCCGCATCACTTGTCTTCAGACCGCTAATTCACACTCGTCCGATGCAGGAATCCGTCAGGGCTATTGCCGATAGAACTGACAACGTTCCCCCAACGCTAATTGGGGTCGACAAATTCATCCATTGGACGGACGACATCGGTAACCCAGGCGTTCCTTTTCCCGACTGGCCCAGCTCGCTCTTCCCCACCCCAGCCTCCATCGCCGGCCATCCATGGCTTCTGACCGTCGAAAGCCGATTCGATGCGACGCGTGCAGGTTGGATGGTGCGTCTGGAGTCCCCAACCGCCACCCCAGTACTTGTGAGAGTACCAACACCTCCCGTGCCCGAGAACCAACCCGCCGCTAATGTGGCACCAAGCCACCCCGAGTCCGCCGATAAGGGCAAAGAGAAGGCCTTGCCTGCAGAATCGCAGGCAATCGGACAGCAGCCTACGAGTCGTGGCGATGGCAACGAAGATGGAGAGAGTGAGGTGGTTGAGCCGGACGTTCCGATGGACGATCAGACGTCAGAGCCGGTATGTGGAAGGTCGAAAAAGTCACCATCACAATCGCGGCCGACGTCGACGAGACGCAAGTCTCAATCAAGGCCAAGTCGTTCGGGTAGGAAGGGTGGAGAGAACGAGGTTGTAGGGCTGGACGTTCCCATGGACGATCAGACATCAGAGCCCGTACGTGGAAGGTCGAACAAACGTGCCAGGTCGCCATCCCAATCGCGGCCAACCTCGACGAGACGCAAGTCTCAATCAAGGGCAAGGCGTTCGGGTACGAAGGGTGGAGAAGATAAAGGTGAAGGTACGTCCACCCTGCCAGATGCTGAAACGACGCCAAAGCCCAAGTACGGCCGGGCTCAAGTCGCCGCACGCACCACCCCACCCCCCGATCCCAACGCCTGCAGCACGTGCGTCAACCGCAAGGTTGTTTGCACGTGGACCGTTGGGAACATCCCCTGCGATCCGTGTAAAAAGCGGAAGATTGGCTGTGGGAAGGGTAGTGCTCGCCGTGCATCAATGGCTCGGACTCCCAAGACCCCCGCAAAACGTCAAGCCACCCCCACCCCCCCTAACTCCCCTCGACCTCGAACACCTGTACCTCCACAGGTAGACGATAATGCGACGCAACCTCCCCGAAAAAAAGCTCGGATATCTAAACGTGCCCAGAACCCTCCTAACCAAGGGGAAGGATCGTCATCTTCAGCACCCCAACGGCGAGTTAGTAAGTATTTTTAAACGTTCAAAAGTATGTTTTCTGACTGAATACGTTTTAGCTGTCGTCATTCGTCCACCACAGCCCCCCGAAAAAAAACACGCCGTTCCACCCACGATTCGAGATGAAGTTTCGGCCCGCATCCCACTCCCTGCGCCGCCCATTCCACCAAGTCACGAACATTCCCCTCCATTGCAACCAATGCCCCAGCATCCCTCAAATACATCCTGGGATCGTCGACTGGACGACATTATCCAGCGGCAAGACCTGATATTCGGCCGATTGGATGAAGTTGACAGGCGGGTGGAGGACGTTGCACGTCGAATACCGGACCATCGTGAAGATCGTCTGCTGGCGTTGGAAGGGCAGTTGGCAGATTGCCGGTTGACGATAGGAACGTTGACCCGCGAGGTAGAAACGTTGAGAGCGAGCGTGCACGGTAATCACCCAGCACGAGTCATAGCACCACCGCCCGTCGATCAAGATCTTCTCGACGTTTTTGGACCGTCCGAAATAAACGCCACGACAGAGGAGGCCGAAGAATCCGTCGCCGCGCAACTTCCATGTCTCGTGGTCACCGAAACACAGACCGGCCAGGAATTGGGAACGAGGGGCCAGCAAGAGCCTAGTCTTGCCGCCCAAGTAGAAGAGGAAAGTTCGTCCGTGCATGTGGGGAATGAAACTAGCGCGGCGACAGGGGACAGTTCGTCCGCGCAAGATGGGAGTGGCAGCGGTGAGGCGTCCACAGGACATCAGGAGGAAGGTGGTAGTGGTGGGGCGTCAGCGGACATATCTTCCGCGCAAGACGGGACTGGCGGTGGTGAGGCATCCGCAGGACATGTGGAGGCGTCGGGGGACATTTCGTCCGCACAAGATGGGGGTGGCAGCGGTGAGGCGTCCACTGGACATGCGGAGGCGTCGGGGGATAGTTCGTCCCCGCAAGTTGACAGTGGCAGGGGTGAGGCGTCCACCGGACACGCGGAGGAAGGTGGTAGTGAGAAACATTAATGTGCAACATCCATATCGTAGTACCGGATGTATTTGCAAATATAATAATTTCTCGATCTCTTTGTCTGATTCTGCTGGTTCTTCACTGACAAGGCCGAATCTTTTCCCCCCTGGAACAATCGCGGTAGCCCTACTGGTGTAATAAAGTTTGCAGGCGCGCGATTGCCACATATCGCGGAATGAGATTTTGAACGGGACGGGGCAAAGGTGACATCACGAATATATCATCGGCAATACGTGGAATGTCAGCAATGCTCTCACCGCCGTACTATTGGTTCCTGCATTGCATTTGGCGCATTGCGCGCTTCCATCCCAGGCGGTCAAAATGGATGACAGTACAGTACAAGTTGACCACAAAAAGGGCTGGTATCATTGTTTACAGTTTAAGACCTACATACCATGATGGAATGGGTTATCATCAGGATTCATCCCCTGCCATATCAATTCAGCTTGCTCTGCGAGCCGATCATACACGGCCTGCTGCCTTGCAGCGTAGCAAGCGGCCCCACGGTTACCTGCTAATTTTTTTGCCATATATATTTCGTTCCATCTCTTCGCTCTGTATTGGAAAAAGTTCACGACCCATACAAATTCGGATGTTACCAATTCGTTTTCCTCTTCCCAACGGTCCTTGGCCGCCTTAGCGCGGAGCCAGTGAATGCGGTAAACTGCAGTTGGAGCACATGTGAAAAGTCAGAAACAAAGCGCCAATGAAAACATACATTCGGACAGCCAACTCTTCGAATCAGTATCCTTGGGGATATCCATCGTCCAGAACCATGGCAGGTGGGAATCGCGGTGGTCATGTGCCCCCTGGGTAAAGGCAGCCGCGGTTGCCGACAGGTGTGATTTTTGAAGTTCCTGGTAGCGGTCCAGGATATCAGAGTCAGCGCCAAGTGAAATCATAGCTAAGCGGCATTGTCTGTAAATCGCGGCGCATTGCTTGACAGAGGTGTCGATGGAATGAATCATTTGCCATGCCCGTGTTCTCATCGAATAGTTGGTTGCAGGCCTTACAACACCCCTGAATATCACCGCTTTGTCTGCCAACGCAAGACGTAACCCATGAAGGGCATCATTTGCCTGTCCCATGCGCAACTCCAACTCCATTTGCGCCAGTCGATGCAGCTTCTTGGCTTTGCAATAAGCGCTTCCAAACTTCGATGGAAGTGGCAAATATGGTGAGGTCGGATCGTTGGATGAAGCTCTGCCGAAGACCTCTACCAGGCTGCTATCGCTATAACCATCATTGGATACTGCATCTTCATCATCAAGAGTATCTTGCCCCAACGTCAGATCGGTTCTTCCATCGGACTCGTCGCTCCGCTCAAATTCATCATCCACCCGCAGATAAATCCTCCCATCCGCGATAAATCTCGATCGATCAGCCGATAATTTCTCGGCGCGACGAGCTATGGTCAATCTCTTGAGCTCGGATGGGTTCGGACCGTTATCTTTTCTATATATGTTGAGAATGATTTCTGCCTCTTCAATGGCTAGACCGCGCGTGATCCAACTCGCGGCTCCATGGTGAACCCCCTGTCGGGGCGATTTCTCCAGTAGCCGAAGTTCTACTGCATGCACCGTTGGTGCTTTGGAAGACATGTACATTCAAATCCCTTGTGCGCCGTAGATAATCTCGCTTACCTTTCTTCAATTAAATTTCGAAGACATCCATGACCGATGGGTCATGTACACGACGAAGGAGAGCGGTCTCTTCTTGCCGACCCCAATTCCTTTGTTGCTCCGGTGTGATAGCCTTGTTGAACCTTTCAAATGCGTCGCGGGCCAACACTACAGACGCCCGTGCAGTCTTCAGCTTCCGCGATAGGCTGTCAGCTATGAACATGTGAGAGCGGCCTCCAATGTCAAAGATGAATTTCCATACCCATCCGAATCATTTTCATGAAGTTGGAGTCGTTCATCTGGAAATCCAATAGTTCTTGGCGGTGAGGGGAGGTCATGCCGCGAGTTGATGCCGACACTATGTTCAACGTGGACCACAACGTCTCGATGATTTCACCATCTACCCAACCTGCACCTTTTATAAATAGCGGCGAGTACCGTGTATAACATTCCTTTTTGTGACCGTGAACATGCCACATGCCAATTCCTGCCGTGATTCTAAGTGATGGTGGAAGGTGCAAAAGGTCGCTGCTTTCGATACGCCTCCGCAGATTTTTCATGTATGCGCAGTTGATGTCATAGAAGCAGAGAACATTCTCTATGCCGGTCATGTTGTAACTCAGTGCATGGGTTAGGGAATAGTCCATGTTCAGCTGCCTTTACTGCCATGAGCGGATGTAATTTGACCGATATCGCGCTCACCTTTCACCCTTTTGGAAGTCAACAACGGAATGCGGGTAAAAGCAGCCATGCCGCGCACATGCCGTCGCACCCACTCCTGTGGAGTTCAGTTTACCGCGGCTGGCACTTGCCTGACTGATCGCTTTGTGATTGTTGCAGGAAGATTTCTTCGGCGCATTTCAGGTTCTGATACTCATGCCAGTGATGATACATACCTCCGTGATATGTGGAGTAGCTTTCAAATATGCTTGATACGGTGGGTTTCTGACCATAAACCCACGTCCATCCATGAGCCACACTTGATCATCCGGCCGCCTCTCATGCATGTGTTCTGCCTTGAAATTTCCATCCATAACTACCACCCTTGTGTACTTCCAACTTCTAACAATTAGCGCGATAGGATTTACGCTTAATTGGGTACTTACTCGTCCAAATTAGCTGTTGGGCCTACGTTGATTCCCGGCTGAGGACATGCCGCGCAAAATATTACAAGATCCCCATCCTTTGAGGGATTCATATTATCTTGGAAACCGCTCCACTTCAGAAGCTTGAGGAGGCGCCATTGCCGGGCTACCCGCAGAAGTTCCCTATATCTGTCCTAATGACATAGCCGTTCTTAATATCACACGGTTTGATCAGTGGAATGGAATTCGTACCACAACCAAATGCGGAAAAACATTAGAGGTCACCCGGCGAAGCTTGCTGTAATAATTCATGCCAGATGTGCCGCATTCCACATTGTCTCTCAAGAAATCATCCAAAACTGAAAATGTGAACGCCGTGCTGGGCTTATCAAATGTGGATGGACATAGCTTTGCTCGGAATGGCTGCAAAGGATAACTTTCTGCATTCGGACACTGGCATGGTCGTACTAGTACGAAATGCACCCCTGTAACATCGACGATCGTGAGATGTTTTGAACCAACTGGCGGCCGAAGGTGAAGGGGAATATTGTCCACATCTTCCCATTCGTCATCATCCATTGTTGGTGTATCTTGCCTATCACCCTTCGTCTGATCTCCATCTTTGCCTGCAGTGGTAGGCCGCGATTGTCCGCTCAATGGCGGCGCCTCATTCGTGGATGCAGATGGGCAGGGCGCTCCACCGTGCCCAAGATGAAGTTGAAGGCCAGTCTGCAGGTAATCCTGAGGATCTGTATCTTCGATAGCATCTTCACTCACCATGTGAAGGGCGGAGTCCTCAAAGAAGTTCCCAGTCCACTGCTGGATCCTGTGGAAAGGGTGAGATGCATGCGTCGTGCGGCAGCAATTTGTACAAAGAAGCGGCTGATGCATGCAATCTGGGCATCTGTACACCCCATCCTTTTGGCAAATCTTACAGATCCGTGGCAGAGGGGGGGCTTCCAAGTCCAGCAGGATGTGGAGAAAGTCCTCCCGGTAAGGCAGCCATTCGCGGATATAATCATTCTGCGTCTAAGGTTTGGATATGAAGCTGATCGCCTTGCCACTGAGTAGCAACATACCTTCTTTCTCGGTATCGGCAAGGGTTCTACAGGGGGATCATTCATAACATACGAGTTTTCAACTCCCTCTTCACCCTGTAAGTGGTATTTGGACGGCGATCGTGAATATTTGGACGGTGATGAGGAGGGAAACGACTTGGAGCGTCCAGGGGTTGTCACAACAGGTTCCTTGATCGCAACTTCTACTAGTCGTGATCTATTCCGACCACTGGCGTTTCGTGTCCTCACTTCCAGCTGTTTAACTCGATGACCTGGTGTAGGACCGATCATAGTCATCCCCTTCCTAGCTTTTCCTTTCGCCATCTCGAGGGGATCACTGAGTTCAGGTGTTGGAACCGTCTGTGATCACTTAGCGTGTAGATTGCATTTCCAGGGGTACTATGATAACCCCCCTTTATTGTCACCTGTCAATCCTAACCAAATGAAGGTAACACTATCCAAAATAGGAGTAAGCCAAATGGCCGAACACGAGTCCTCAGCCACATGATCAGATCGGGAATCATATCTAGAGGGAAAAGCTTCCGAACACCCAATCAGTGCAAGGGATTAGCATCGGCCGATGCAATCAATGCCCTGAACCGGCTTTGGCAGACCCAATGAGAGCAGCTAAGATCCCATCGGGGCTAGGCCTCGCAACGCGTGGGAATGAGGGTGAATTGAACTTCGGGTTAGAGGGACACATCGCGAAAGCTAGACCGAAAAGTCTTCGTTTCCCGAAACCTCCAAATTTTCACCGTCGTGCAAATACCCATGGACTCCCAATTTGATACCGACTTTGGGTATGCGAGTGATGCAGATGCAGAACTTGCAGGGGATGAGGAGGGGGACGGGTCAGGTATCGGGGAAGAACAGCCAGAGGGCCCTTTCAACCTAGCAGAATTGGAGATCCTCGCCCGCAGGAGGAGAGAGTGGACACAAGCCCGGAAAAAAGAGAAGGCCATCATATTGCGGGAAATATATAAAGAGTTCGCTAAAATCGGGAGGAACCGCGATTTGAGTCTGGTTCAACGGCAGGAAAAGGAGGAGGTATGGTCTACGTTGTTCAATCCGTCATTCTGCTAATAAAACCTTCCTCCCAGCAAATCACTGCATGGCTAAAGAAGCCTCTCAGGACGCGGAAGCCCCGAATAACAATTCGGTCTGCATACAAGTACTCAGTGCGGTCGGTAGTTCGGGAAATATACCACGAGCGAATACAAGAGAAACATGCGCTCATGAAGAATGAAGGCGCAACGAAAGGAGACCACAAACGCATTGATCTGTATCAGCAGGCATTGACAAACTTCATACGGGAGGACCTCACCGAAGAGCAGCTTGCAGCAGCCCATGATATCGCGGATAAGTGGAACGGACCAGAGGGTCCGTCTGCTGAGGTGCAAGCGCGGTGAGTCCACCTGAGATTGCAAGACATAAAAACACTCACTAATATTTTCCAAAGAAATGCCAAGAAGTACGCACTCAAATTCATGAAGAACTTCGCAGAGGAGATGTGGAGGTATTGTGGAATGAGAATGGTTTCCTTGACGGGTTGGAAAGATGAGGACGGGGCTGTACAGGCATGTTGGTACGTCCCAGGAATTCCTCTCAATGGTTCATCAATCTCAGTTGTCCAAAGCATGGACTTCAATAGCGACATTGCAAGTGGAAGCGCCTTCAACGACATACACACCCTCGATGCCACCTGGCGCGACTACCTTGGCACTGCCTACGAGAATCCTGACATTTCTGGAGGAGAGGAGGTGCCCAATATCGCAGCGCACCGCCCAAGGGCCAAAAAGGGGGACCCTGTACAGCTGGTAACGAATGAAGATGGAGAAATTTGGATTGGCGACCTCACAGGTCGTAGCCGAGATACTATTCTGCAAATGGTTCGCGGGTATCTAACCGCTCATTACCGTGAGTTTGTGAACATTACCCGCTAATGAGACTTACCGCGATTTATTAGGGCGGGCATGTAAAAGCCGCTCCGCCACTGTACCTTTCAAAAAATTGGGACGGTACCAGGCCAAGATGATTGCAACCCGCCATCTGCCTGAGAATTTCAGCTTTACCGTCGACCCCAGCCACATGCGCCTCTCAGTAGCGTTGGATTTGCTGAACTTCTGGCGTGAGCGACAGATAGCCAACCCCAATGACGTCTTTTCATTCCAAAAGTGGCTGGATCAATCTGGAAATTTACGGGAACCATCCGACGGAAGCGTTAGGCCCCTCGAGGTTGCCAGGAAAAGGAAACGGCAATCATGGGAAGTCTCAACGTCATCAAATGGAAGTACATCAGATGAAGATGGGGATCCAGATGACGAGGTTGAGGGTACATCCTCCAGGCCCCCTCTTTCCAATACATCCGCAGGGTCCTCTAGGGTGACAAGCCGCCCGCGACAGAAAAATCCCCTGCCGCGAAAGAAAACTCCAATGCCGCGAAAGGTAACCTGTCACACGACGGATGATGAGGGCCAGAACCCCACGGACGAGGAAGACTTATGTAGCAATGAGAATTCTGATTTGCCAGTACTTGCGAATCCACCAAAACGACAGCGACCTGCCGTCCAAAAACAAGGTCATATGTTGCCGTGATTCCTTTACTAGTACTGACTAAATTCGCGCTTCACTAGTATGTGCCGCATCAGTTCTGCAAGATAATAGCGATCACCAAGACAGCGATGGGTTTGAAAGTATTCCTTTCGCGGATGCCCCTACCGCCAAACCTGGGCCATCCAGTCAACGTCGAATAAATGGGAAGTTGAAACCCGCGCTCAAACAGACTCCAAGGTTGGAATTGCAGAACGCGGATCGGCAGGCTGAAAGCCAAATGATCAATGGCGATTCGTCTGCTAGCAAACCTCGACCAAGGAAACCTGCCCCGAAGAAGGCAATGATTTCGGAGACAGGCAAGGACCAAGGCCGCGACAGGCTTCTTCCAGCAGAAGGTACAATGATTTATCTATGCGGCCTGCAAACTCACCATTTTCATTGCTTTAAAATTAAGGTTCTCTGCGGAAGTCTCCCAGACCCCGCCGTGCCCCCATACCACCAGACGCCAATGTGCCCTCCCCAAAAGGCAAAAAATCACGGAAGGCAGTGAAAACTAGTAAGAAACACGCCTGATGTAGGATTGTAACATTGCATTTACATCTAGTATACCTACCGCTGCGATTGTACATACTTTATGTTCTTTGGACGAAGCTGCCGCGATTACAAATGAAATTCTTCTAGAGATGCGCCCAATACCTGGAGGCCCCAACCGATTGCTGTGCTGCACTTGTTCTCACGGTCGGACTGTGAATGGAAGCGTCCATAGTTTGATAGTAGTCAACCAATTTTCTCATCGCGATCAATCATGTCAGAGCAACAGCAACGCAAAGTGAGATTCTATCGCCAGCGTAAGATCTATCTATACGTGCCCTTTCCATCTGCTCAAAAATTTCACAGTAGACATTGTGCCGATATCACCTCGGCAACAACCGGGAACTTCCTCGGTTCCCGACGAAGACACGGATATTTCCAGTTCTCAAAGCCGGATTGAGTCCAAAAATTGCCCAAGCATGGAGGAGTTGAAGTCGTATGGGGAGGAGTCTCCCTCACCACCCCCCGAGATGAGTACCGCGCTCCGATCCCCTTCCCCAACCTTCGATCTCTCTCTTTTTGAGAGAATGAAGCGCGCCCAGGTTCCCAAGCCACCAACTCCAGAATATACAAGGGCCCCATGCCCCCAAGCAGACTTGGCAATGGCGGATGCTGGGGACTTGGGAGATATCGCGGTCCGAGCCCCATCCCCCTCACCCAATATGTCTCTTTTCGAGAGAATGAGATGCGCTCAAGTTCCTTCGCCACCGTCCCTAACCGAAGAAAGGGTCCCTTCATCACAAGAAGACGCTGAAATGGAGTTGGCTGAGGGTTCCAGGGATACCACTGCTGGATCTCCCTTGCCAATGTTCAACCTGTCCCTCTACGAGAGAATGAAGCGCGCTCCAGTCCCCAAGCCACCCTCTCCACCGCCAGGTACGTACTAATATATATTCCCATATCACCTGATCAGCTTACTTTCCATGGTCGGTAGCCTTAGACATGGATCTCTTCAACAGGATGCGGCACGCGCGAGTTCCATCACCGCCATCCCCCTGTCCAGGTCAGCATTTCATCTGTTTAAAAGTGTGAATAAACTAATAATGGACCGTGTGCTGTGTAGCCTATGATGTGGATCTCTTCAACAGGATGCGACATGCGCAAGTTCCATCCCCGCCATCCCCCCCTGCAGGTCAGCCTGTCGTCTTTTTAAAGTGGGAATAACCTAATAATAACGGTCCGTGTGGTCCCTAGCTTACGACGTAGATCTCTTCAACCGGATGCGACATGCGCGAGTTCCATCCCCGCCAACCCCCCCTGCAGGTCAGCCTGTCGTCTTTTTAAAGTGGGAATAACCTAATAATAACGGTCCGCGTGGTCCGTAGCTTACGACGTAGATCTCTTCAACCGGATGCGAGATGCGCGAGTTCCATCCCCGCCAACCCCCCCTGCAGGTCAGCCTGTCGTCTTTTTAAAGTGGGAATAACCTAATAATAACGGTCCATGTGGTCCGTAGCTTACGACGTAGATCTCTTCAACCGGATGCGACATGCGCGAGTTCCATCCCCGCCAACCCCCCCTGCAGGTCAGCCTGTCGTCTTTTTAAAGTGGGAATAACCTAATAATAACGGTCCGTGTGCCCTGTAGCCTATGACGTAGATCTCTTCAACCGGATGCGAGATGCGCGAGTTCCATCCCCGCCATCCCCCCCTGCAGGTCAGCATTTCGTCTTTTTAAAAGTGGGAACAACCTAATAGGAACGGTCTGTGTGGTCTGTAGCCTATGACGTAGATCTCTTCAACCGGATGCGAGATGCGCGAGTTCCATCCCCGCCATCCCCCCCCACAGGTCAGAGTTTTGTCTTTTCAAATGTTTGCGAAGCTAATAACGGTCCTTCCCAATGCAAGCCACAGAGGCGGACACCTCGAAAAAATTGCAAAGTGCAGAGGCTCCATCGCCACCCTCTCAGCGTGAAGGTTAGCATACATCACCCTAATACCGGCTCATGCTAAGCGCGATATGGTATCTCCCAGGATTACGAATAGAACAAGAGGATGAACCCGACCGGAGTGGAAGGATTGACTTCGGCGATCCGGATCGCGCACGATTGCGGGAATGGTTCATGCTTGGATTGACAGGTATGAGCCATTCCAGATCCCATTTGCCGTCCAAAAAAAATGACGATCACATAGGCCCTTCACTTTCAGCTGATGACCGTCTCGCTCTGGAGCGCGCTGGATTGGCCAACGCTGATACGGCGGATGATGGTAGGTATTTTGTACTTATTTCCGCGCTTTCTAATATGGGCGGCTAGTGTTGAGGGCCCTTCAGGACTTGAAATCGCGGCATGTGAGTCCAGCATCAGCTGGAAATTATCCTTATGAAAAGACGCTCGACTTGCACATTGTGAGAACAATGAAGAGGATTGCCACTGATATTCAGCACCTGGTTGAAAATCGCATGAAGAGCACGCACCTGGGACTGTACATGATTGACTCGATTGACCTGCTCGAGCTATCCCGGTATCCCAATCTAGCTCCGGATGTACAGAGGTATACTGGCGGCCCACCGTATCCAACCCGACAATCAGCCATAGAAATGGCCATTATCTATTGGGGATTACGGGTTGAGTGCGCGGTGGTTCATCTGTTGGGCTTGCCGCGAGTATCCGACTGGCCAACGCAATGGTTCTACAACGTCCTCCTGGATTTGGTTCGTTCCCATTTATGTTATCTATATTCGGTACTGAAGAACGCCATTACAGAAGGAACTTGACCATCTTATTCTAGTCACGGTATCGCGGCATAGCTTCACGCCCATGCTCCCAGCGTGCTTTCACGCATACCTCCGATGCCAGGAGGACAAGGATAGATTTCAGGAGGAGATTAGAAACATTCCATTGGGCGCCTTCCATATGATCGACTCTCTGGCGCATTATATCCCTGACTGGACTCAAAGGACGCCCAACAAGTATACTGGGTTTGTTTTCCCATGGTGGCTCCATGGGTCCTCGAATTATCCGGCGGATTTCCAGAAATTGAGGGGCGGTAGGGTTTTCCCAATCGCGGCAGAGTACTTCCAGGTAATTTCGGTTGTATTTACAGTTTCATTTTCTCACCGTACGTCAGTACAAATGGCCTACAGCAAACCCTTCCATAGGAGACAAGGTCGACACCTGGATCCAAGGGCAGGTCCAAAACCAAATGAAGTACCTGAGGGAAATTCAAGAGGATGTGGAGGCTAATGGGAGGAAGGTGAATCACCTCTTTTCGCGGTGGGCCGCCCTTTCTGGGCTTCTTGGAAGGGGGGATATAGATTAGGTAGTGCCTGTCTTTTTATCTAGCCAATTGATAATTTCATTGGGTGGGGGTAAAGTATAATTCCATCCCGGTTGTTGTGGGGGATGGGGTAGGCAGGGTGACTTTGCCATCCTGTGGGTGCCGCCATTGAGCTGACAGTTCAAATGAATCGCGCTTTATATCTCAGGGGTATTGGGGTAAGGATGAATCACGCTATATTTCTCAGGGGAATCGCGGGTAAGGTAGGTAAGAGCTTTAGGGACTAGCATAAGCCGGTTGTATCATCCGCTGTAGTTCCTACGTATTACACTAATTACCTAGGAACTGACATTAACGAGCGGCTCTAGATCTTTGAGATTGGACGGAGGGCATAACTGAACGCCGACCGATTGCTGCACATTGTGCCGCATGTAGTATGCGAGGCATGCGCGATTACCATTTGTATGTCCAACCCCATGTTCTAATGCCGAACCCGACATGGCGATGACGGTGCCTGGATTATAGCGGAACCGAAGATTCAACGTTGGAACGACGAAGTCGAGAGGGGGATAGTCCCCCACAGTGACTAGCATGTCCAGCCACGGTTCCCGTCCGTTTACGTCCGTGTGGTAAGGTGTTGCGCGGTTGACCATAATAGACACGCTATTGTAAACGGAATTCCAACAGGCCAGCACGGAAGACATATCCACGTCTTCCCGTCGTTTGGCCTCCATGTCGAGTCGGATGAGAGTTTCCCGCCCTGCAGCATACATCCGTGGATGGATGATGGCCAGTGTTCCCGATAGGAGCGCGTGAAATTCGGACATTTCATTCACCCATTGGCGCGCGCCATTGCGTTCCCGACCCGATTTTAATAGTCTTGACACTTCGGGGTGGAAGTTAGGGGGCTGGATGAACGTCGGTGATATATTACCTCGGAGAGGAAGATCACCTACCCCATGACCTTGTTGATACCATCCTGGCGACAGGTCTATGCTTCCAACAAGATCTGCGTTTTCGCGGAATAGTAGCCGATCATTTCTCCAGCCATGGTTATGCGTTTTCCTGAAGCTTTCCTGCAATGGCGCTCGTAATAAATTAAGTGATTCCCATACGTTTTCCTGCGAAGCATTTAAATATGCGGCAACGTTGACATATCCGGAGTTAATCACCTGGTGCATGGGGTCTAGGGCGCCTGGAAGATACCATAGCATTATATTTCCGTCTCCATCTAATAATGCGGTGGGACCCGTGAGTTCATCATACCCCAGTGATGCCGCGATATCGCGCGTCTTTCCACGCCGAATTCCTTGGATGGTGACTTCCCTGTAATCAGTAGATTTACTTTGCCGGATTTTTGTAACTCACCTTGGTGCCGATATGCTTGCCCAATTACATGAATCATGCGATCCGCATGACATACCAATGGCACCGGAATTGATATATCGGGAATAGTGCGCTGTCCAGTGAACACCTCCTCCCAAAATCGGCTTTGCATGTATTCAGCCAACTTGTCAGTCAACTCCATCCGCCAGCCATGGGGTACTTGAGGCATTTGTTGCTCTGGGGTGGATCTATATCGCGGGATACGGGATGGTGAGTGAAAATTTTCTGATTGTATGTCGTGTTACGTCATGCGATGTCGTCAGCATTTGCATGCCGTCATTAACCCCAAATATTGTGAGTTATGCCGTCCGACCTGCTATCGCGGCCAAGGCTAGTGCATCCTTTGCGCGGCGCATCGTCATATCACCTGACGCCTTGGACGGGCCAGTCCATGAGTTGCGTAGCATGGCCGTCATACCAACGCCTGGCCCGTCCATGGGTTATGTACTACTACCTGACTCCTTGGACGGGCCAGTCCATGAAGTGCGCGGTATGGCTGTTGTACCAACCCCTGGCCCGTCCATGGGTTATGTGCTACTACCTGACACCTTGGACGGGCCAGTCCATGAGTTGCGCGGAATGGCCGTCATACCAACCCCTGGCCCGTCCATGGGTTATGTACTACTCCCTGACACCTTGGACGGGCCAGTCCATGAGTTGCGCGGTATGGCCGTTGTATCAACCCCTGGCCCGTCCATGGGTTATGTACTACTACCTGACACCTTGGACGGGCCAGTCCATGAGTTGCGCGGTATGGCCATTGTACCAACCCCTGGCCCGTCCATGAGTTATGTACTACTACCTGACACCTTGGACGGGCCAGTCCATGAGTTGCGTGGGATGGCCGCCATACCAACGCCTGGCCCGTCCGCGAGTTATGTACTACTACCTGACACCTTAGACGGGCCAGTCCATGAGTTGCGCGGTATGGCCATTGTAACAACCCCTGGCCCGTCCATGGGTTATGTACTACTACCTGACACCTTGGACGGGCCAGTCCATGAGTTGCGCGGTATGGCCGTTGTACCAACCCCTGGCCCATTGTGAGTCGACGTGTGGATCTATGGTGAAAACACCAAAAAAAACCCAACACAAAGACAATTGCCGAGTTGGTGGTTTACCTATGCGGACTTTGGCTCGAGGGATCGGTTACAGCGAAGAGGGGGAGGGGTTCTGCACACCTAGACGACTAGGGCAGAAGGGAAGGTGCTCCTGACGAGAGGGGAGCAGGGGAACGACAGAAAAGCGAAGATATCTAGGCTACTCGGAGCCTAGAAGCGACGTAAAGTGATGAAGAGTGACAGTAAATAGACCCTTAATGGAGCCTCAGATACTGCAAGAATAAAGAAGATAATGAAGGGCCTTAAAGCGACGACAATAAGGCAGATAATGACGATAAAGATTGGGCAATAGTCTCACTACAAAGGGGACGGTATCCTATGCAGGGGGGCTACTTGCTTGTATATGTATCTTACTTGCTGCGACGTATTGGTACTTATATACAAAAGGTAGCGCAGCCTGAAGTAAATAGAGGGAAACACTTTGTAAGGGGTTTGTAAGCGATTGGTAAGAGGATTGGTAAAGGATTGGTAAGGCCGAGCAAGGCTGAGTAAGGACAGTAAGCGATTGGTAAGTAAAATCAGTCAGCATGACGAAGAATATCACAAATCATTTGAAATAGAATGAGTCATTAAGGAACGGATGAATAATGCGACAGAAAGGGGGATGAGTAAGCGCACTGGTCACTGCTGAATAAGGGGTATGACTGCAAATGAGTCACTCTGACTCCTAGATCTGAGATCCAGATTCATTGGGGCGATATGCTGCGCGTCCGAAAGAAGAACTGTGGGGATTTCTGCCAGGGGCCAACTTTGGGGGTCTCCAGGGTAGTCAGGGCTTAGGATTTCGCAACTTTTCCCCCTCTCTCCTCTCTGCAAAGCGACCTGTACCAGGTGCAACTAGTGCTCTGGAGGGCATGAGGAGGAGGAGGGGCTGTCTTCTCCAATGAGGGCAGGGAGAAGTGCCTCAAAATCGTCATGAATGCGATCAGATAGTGTAGATGATAGTAATTGGTACTGGAGCTGTCGCAATTTTGGGAGAATGAAAGACGAGATTGAGAGGTAGATGTTGCAGGGGGCAGGAAGGAAAAATCCGTAATCCTTTTCGACTGGAGAGACCGAAACAACCACATAAGACCTTTCAAGCCTGATGACAGACTTGAGGCGACCAAAGAACGTCTTCCTCGATGTCAGACTGACGAGAAGAACGCGCTGTCCCAGAGCGATAGGATGGGAGGTCATGGACGAGGGAGGGATGAACCAGGAGGCTTCGGGGCGAGAGCTAGTGGGGATTCCTGGCAGGTACTCGTAGTTATTCTCCCTAGCAAAGGACACGAGCGAAGAGACAGTCGAGGAGGTGGCCATTACGATAAATATTGGCGAAATGGGCGTTCGTTGGTAGAAATGATGCAGAAAATCGTGGAGTGCGCGGATCGTTACCAAATTTGGTAGGCAGGATGGCGTGGTCGAGAGCTTCCTGTGAGCGTGGGAATGGTGTCGATATCTTTAGAATTGACGGAGATATTCGAAAAATCGGAATGCCGTAAACTAGCGCTCAAAAAGTTTTTTTGGGCGCTCGAGCGGTTTCTTCCCTAACGTTAAGGATGGTTCTCGTGCGATGGATGACTGCTGGCAATATCAGTCATTCTTCGCATTAGGGCTAGGCTTCTCCGTTCTCCGTTCTTCATCATTCAGCTTCTGAGTCCATGCTCACGTCGCCAAACACCTTTGGTGCGTGACATCCGCCAGCAACAAGAAATGCAATCGTCCCCGATTGCGACCAATGCAGCAAACACAAACGGGTGAAACAAAGAAAAGAAAAAAAAAGAATCTGAAAGGAGTGGCTGGAGATAAATGAAAAGTAGTGAAGGAAATCATGAGAATTCGTCAGAGTCATAAGCGTTATTTTCGTTCTCGTCGTCATCTTCGTCATCGTCATTGCTTGGCTCGTCGTCTCCACTGAGGAGGATATCGTCAGGTAAAGGAGTGTCACGTGAGTAGTAGGGAATGAGTCGGAATGCAGCAATGCCTCGTCTAGAGATAGTGCCATCGAGTTCTTTGAGGACGTAGGAGCCTCCCTTGGTGCGACGAACGACTTCATAGGGACCAAGGTACCGCGGCTTCGATTTTCGATCAAGCTCCTTCTCAACCTGGCTATTGCGAACCAAGACAAGGTCTCCAGGCTGGTATGATGACTTTGCAAGGCGTAGGGCATACTTTCTTTCGAACTGGTCTTTGGATCGTAGGCGTGACTTCTGTAGGGTAGTAAAGGCGGCATGGATATCATCTTGTCTCTTCTCCAATTGGCGAATGCGAAGTGAAAGAAGCTCCTCTGAGCTCATTCCAGAATAAAATCCTTCAACGAGATACGTAGATTCAAAGAGATCGAATGGGAGAATGGGATCGAGACCATGAAGGAGGAAGTAGGGGCTGAATCCAGTAGACCGTCGAGTCGTCACTTTGTCTGCAAAGAAAGCATGATGGACCTTGGTAGGCCAGAGATTGAGATCGCCTTCGCAAGCCTTAACGATAGCTTCTCGAATGGTAAAGTGTCCTCGCTCCACAACTCCATTAGCCCGAGAATTGTAGGGCGAGATGCGAATCTGAGGGATAGAATAGTGCTGCATGAGTTTCTCGAAAGCACCCTTGATCTCACTGCCATTGTCAGTGACAATCTGAGAGACCGTTCCATATCGACAGAGTATCTCTTCCCAAAAGAACTTGGCAAGATTATCTGCATTGGCATGTCTGAGAGCACGGCCTTCTGCTGCGAGGGAAAGATCATCTCGAGCAGCAACAAGATAGCGATAGCCACGGGCTTTGGGCATGAGCATGATGTCGACATAAACCTTCATGAAGATTCGGGGGGATGCAGAGATCGTGATGGGGATTTCGGTTTTATGAGTGCTGCGAATCTGGCATGCATGGCATGAGCGAACATGATGGGCGACATCCTTGTACATCTGAGGCCAATAGAAGCGCTCTCTGACCGTCTGAAAGACTCCAAAGACGCCTCTGTGACCGAGTTCTTCATGGGCTTGATTCAGTATCTGTGCACGAAGATCTGGGTCGAAGATAACTTTGACAGGGGTACAGGAACCTCGACGTTTGAAGAGATGGCTTCCACGGAGGAAGAACTGCAAGGATCTGCGAATGAATCGCTTTCGAGAGGTGTTGGAAGGGAAAACGGGAAGTTCGGTGGTGCGAAGGAAGTGTAGGATTTGGCGTAACTGGGCGTCTTGGGTCGTATCATTGGAAAGGAACGATGGGAGCGTCATGGCGTCATAAGGAAGGGGATGAGTTTCTGCAAAGAAAAGAACGTTCTCTAACCAATCGTCGGCTTCCTCTGCATCAATACAGCCCTCCTCGTAGTCTTCCTCGGTAGGTTGACGACGAGAGAGTGCATCAGGACCACGGTGCTTGATAGCGGGTACATGGATCAACCTGAAGTCAAAGAGGAGTATACCTTCGATCCAGCGATTGATCGTTGCATTGGGCTGAAGATCTGGGTCGTTAAGCATACCCTTGATATACTTGGCATCGACTTCGATCCATAGATGACGAACACCGTAAAGATGGAGGCGGTAGTGTCGTAGTGCTCTGAAAAGACCGTAAAGCTCCAGCTTAGGCTGGCTGTAGCGTGATTCTCGTTCGTTGATAGGGAGTGAACCGTAGCGAGCAGGGCGTTTGCGTCCTTCTGAGTCGTACTGCGATAGAATGAATCCTATGGCGACATTGCTGGTGTCGACGGAAAGAACGACGGGGGAATCGGATGAGTAGTCGATGGGGCGAAGGGCAGGGGCAGTTGAAACGGCGTGCTTCAAGGCGTCAAACGCCTCCTGTTGGGGCTCTCCCCATTCGAACGGAGCATTCTTGCGATAGAGGTCGACCAGCGGCCAAGCCAGCTGCGAGTAGTTCGCAATCCAGATACGAACGGTACCACAGAGGCCTAGGAACGACCGTACATCTTTGGGTGTAAGGAGCGTTGGCCAATTCACAATCTTCTTCACCTTGCTGTCGTCAGGGGAACGACCACGAGGATGGCAGGTTTGGCCAAGAATAGTGACACGAGGTTGGCAGATCTGAGATTTGGGACCGGAAAACGTTCCTCCGGCATGAGCAAATCGATGCATGATCCGATGTACATCATTGGCATGTTCCCAAATGAAGCGCCGGATGCCAGAATTCTCGGCTAACGTTTCGGCATGGCCATTGGCATCTTCGTAACGTGTAGCAGGGCCTTTGATAGGCAGATCGTCGATGAAAACATTGGCAATGTGAGGGATTTCGTCCTGAAGAATGAATGCTGTGCAATTCTGGAATTCCGATGGCGAGTTGGTGTAGCCTTGAGGCATGGCAGTATGGCGTAGCAAGCCAAGCGGCGTCAGGAATGAGGTAAGATCTCGGCTATCGGGGTGAAGTTGGCATGCGTCGAAGCCAGAGAATAGATCAAACACGGTATAGCATTGCCGGCCAGCGAACGGCTCCACAAAGTCGTCCAGGATAGGAGGAACACCAGCGTCCCGAATTGTAACCTTATTGAGAGGCTGCAGATCATGGACGATTCGGATCTTTCCGTTCTTCTTCATAACACAAAACCATTTTGAGCGATAGGAGGACTGAGCCGGTTCATAGAGTCCGGCTGCAATCTTATCCCGAAGAAGCTGTATGACTCGGTCTCGGATACCAGGCGGGATCGGAATGTTACGATATTCCCATGGCTCGTGGGGCAGGACAGGGATTATGTAAGGTGAAAAGTAATCAGATCTGAAGTTGCCGCGTTCCGATTCATCAAAGGCAAGCGCGCGCTCGTTTAGCTTCATTATGTGGCAAAAAAGTTTTTCCTCTTCTGGCCACAGGAAGTTGTCGGCATTTAATTTCATGGAGTGCAGGCGTTCCTTGGTAAGCTTCTTCGTGGGAACGAAAGTAGGGGGGTGAGGCGTGAGTGGAATAAGGGATTTAAGGGGGTCTTCTGGGAAATGGCGGTGAACGTGTGCGTCTTCTGGATAAACGCCTGGAACGGGTTTGACCTTGCGATCAACACGTTTATAAGCGCCATATACTGAGCGTACATTGTCGATATCTGGGTTTTCTGTATCTGTAACAAGAGAGCGTCTAAAATGTAACAAATCAAGGAAATCAGATAAAGAGAAAAAGATTTTTGGTGGCTTTTTGTTATTTTGAATAGATAATGAGTCTGGAGAAGTTAGGGGTCTGGAAGGCGAAGGAGAACATGAAAAATTACAGTAAAAAGATTTTTCGAAGCACTGAACCGAGGCAGGCATAGTAGGTGGTGATACAGGAGTATGAGAGCGAAGAATTGTCTGTGGATTTAGGAGTTTAACGACTTCTCGGTCGAAGTGAGTAGCATAAGAAATAAAAGGAGAAGCATATGAGGCATAGGAAATAAAAGGAGAAGCATACGAAGCATATGGAGAAGCATAAGAAGCATATGATTCATAGGAAAAATCGTAAGTAAAATCGGAAAATTCAGAAGATAGACTCATCAGAGGACCACGATGAAGTCTGAAAGCGAAAGGAGTCGGAATCAGGAATAGGTGGGTAAGGTCGGTGATTGGCATGGATTGGTGGTGTTTCCGAGGGACTAGATGAGTGATTCGGGTAGGAGATCGGAGGATCAGGATCAGGAGGTGGATCATCGACCTGAAACAACAGTGAAGACTCGGATAAATCAGTGGCAGGCACTTCGAGATAGGCGAGCCCAGTAATGGGTGAAGGTGGAGGATTTGGGGCTTCAGCAGGTGCAATATTCATTTGCGAATGGGAGGAAGGAGGATGAAGAGGACCTTCATCCGTAGAGGACAAAACATTCGGCTGAGGGTGCAGGGGTGGATTATCTGGAGGAGCATCGGCTTCGGAGGACCACATATTCCACTGAGAATGTGAGGATGGAAGATCTGGTTCATCAGGAGGATCAGGGGATAGGATGGGGTCATTGGGAAGTGGACTCCGATCCGCAGGATCAGGGCGAGGATCGGGATAGAAGCGAGCATAAGTCGAGCCAGTAAAGTTGAGGCAATCATTCCAGGAAGCTCCAGGAAGGCGTTGGACTAGGTAGGTATGCAAGAGGATGAAGTCCTGATACTCATGGTCATTCTGGTCGATGCCCCTTGCACCGGCAAGGGCATAATCGGAGTCGAAGTAGAGTCGAAAGAAGTGAGGGTTCCGATGAGTGAATCTAGTGAGAATTGCCATGAGGGACTGACTTTCCTCCCTCCTAATTCGTCGATGAAGAGCAGCTACAGAGGGATCATCATCCAAAACACTCGGCTCAGCAGCCTGTAGCTCTGCATGGAGTGCATGAAGAATATTCGAAGACGGCGGGCTTGGTGGTGGGGCAACAGTGATGGTAGGGATAGGATGGAATTCTGGAAGTCCAAGCGCACCATCTATGCCATCTGGAATCGAGTCTGGATGCAGGGGAGTCGAAGGGGGAGTTTCATAAGGTGGGGAAGGTGAAGCGAAAGTAATAGGGGATTCAGTAGCAGGAGATTCAGATGCTTCATTATCTGCCAAGGTCCCAGAGTCTTCGTTGAAGCTAGAGGGCTGGAGAGTCGCCATGAGAGCAGTAGCAGTCGGTTCAGCAGTCCCTTCAGTGACACAGAGCTCGAGGGGATGATCTTTGTCTGATCCAAAGACTACAAAGGTACCAGAGCCTCTCTCAACGATGCTAACAGCATTCCCATGTGCCCAGGGGCGGCCTAGAAGCAAATCAAAGCCTGCATCGACATCAGGGGCAACAAATAGATTGGTCCAGGTCCTAGCAGCACCACAGAAGAGCGGTACATCTTTGATTAGACCAGTAAGCATTGATACTCCACCATTGGCATCCTTCATATTGATGCATCTTGAGATGTCGATGGGCATCTGAATGACAGATCGTGCTATACTCGATTTGACCACATTAAGGGTGGAGCCTGAGTCGATGACAGCTGTCACCTGTCGTCCATTACAGGTGAGATTAATTGTGATTAAGGGGCTAGATGTCAAAGCGAGATAAGAACTGATGGGAGGGGTCCCATCGACAGTTCTGACAGATTGAGTGATGGGTTGACGCTTGTATCTGATGAGTTCCTGAAGATGATGAGAGACGTCCCTTGATGCTCCTATCACTTCCCCCAATGAAAGGGTCATAGGGGTAGCCAGAATGCGATCCACAATGGCCTTTGGGTCTGCTGATTGAGATAATGGTGAAGTCATGGCAGCAGGGGCTTTGGGTTTCCTCCCCTTGTCTGCAGGGGACTCAGAGGCCTGTTGCGAAGGTTTATTGATGGATTCATCTTCCATGATGGCATCATCATCATTCCCATCAAAGCCACGACGATGGACATTGACAGGAACAAAGACAGGGGCTTTGGGCGCAGTGACATTGACAGGTGGCTGTGCGACAGGTGTCGGATAAGATTGATTTGATGGCTGATGGATAGGGGCTGATGGGCGATCAAATTGTGGGGCTGATAGGCGATCAGAGTGTGGGGCTGATGGTGGCTGAGGCTGATTGGCAGGTGTCGATGAGGTAGATTGCTTCGGAAATTCCCTCTCTTTGCCCTTCCCATGGTTCCGAGGTGGGAGGAGCACTCCATCGAAGACTTCCCTTCGCTTATCCTTCGAGATTTTCGCATTTCTCTCTGCAGCAGCAACAACAGCATCATCCTCTAACTCATAGATCTCTGCTCCATGAAATTCATCGGCTTCTTCATGGATAACAAAGTGGACACTACTGGGGGATTGGGTCGGCTTCACAGATCTCTCATAAGCCTGCAAGATCGTTTCATCACCATTCCTGTAGATGCGCTGCCCATTGGGATATATGACGCGATGGTTGTCATCTCTAGCCAAAGAACCCTTCTTGATAAGATCATTGATCGCATCGCAGGTGTCTAGGCCATGTCCAGTGACTCCACAGCCAAAGCAGATGATGGGCTTCCTCTGGGGGCGTGCCTGGGATGAATTTGGACTGACAGGGGGCGCAGTGGAGCTAGGAACAGGGGCGGAGTGGAGTGCTGGGGGACGAATCACCTTTGCAGCATCGGGATCCATCTTGATGGCTCGATAATAGAGCAATGAGTAATCTGGATTGTTTAAGGACATACGAGATAAGGATTTTATCAGGGTCTCGACCTCATCCTGCTTCTGAGCCATGCTTCCCTCCCTCTCCAGTGTCTCCAAGTTTCTCCTGGCATCCTGGGGTGGTAGAAGCGGTCGGACACTCCCTCCCCTCGCATCATGCTGCTGTGGAGGGATATTCTCCTTCTCTGAAAGACTGGATATGGATCGAGGACCGAGGAGGTCAAGGTCATCTGCATCGAACCGATCTCGACGCAGCACCTCTTCTGCAGCTCTACAGACTTCGTCATAGGGGAAAGGTATGCTGACATCGAGGTTGGGGTCCTTCTGCTTCAGTCTACCCTCTACAGAGCTTCGAAACAGAGGAGAAAGTCCAGCCCAGAAGTAGCGATCGTGTTCGTGTTCAGTGAGCTTTCCCTTGTGCTTCATCCAGCCTCCAACTCGAGTGAACTCTCGGTTATAGGCTCGGAAATCGTGCAGGGACATGATGGGCTGATTCCTGAATCGCAGCACAAGAGATTTGAGGTCCCTTTCGAAGAACCTTTCGTCGAAGATGTCGGCATCGAAGTAGCGAAGCAAACTGGCCTTCAATCTGGCCCAGTTGGGGGTATGGAAGTGAGGCATTCCTTCGATGATCTCTCTGACACGAGTATTGCAGTAAGGGAGGATTGAGGCGACCATATCATGGTCCGAAGTGACGTTATGGAAGGCACAGAGTCGCTCATAGTGGTCGAGGAAGGTTCGAACTCGAGAGCAGTCGCCCTGGAAGAGTTCTGGGGAAGATTTGGTACCAAGGAGTGGCATAGTGAGTACAGAACGAGCAGAATTAACAGATGCAGCTGCCTGAGCTTGCACTGGCATAAGTGGGTTCGCAGTAGTCGAAGACATGGTGGGAAAGTATGGGGATTATTCCGAGGGGAATTGGTGGTCAAAAAGGCGAGTTGCGACGAGGTGGAATGGATGGTTATCAGCGATGATGAAGATTTCGATAGGGCAGACGATGTAGGAGTCGTTTACGAAGAAAATGAGATGGATTTCGAGCCAAATGTAACCACCCCTCGCGGTGGGCTCCAGATGTGAGTCGACGTGTGGATCTATGGTGAAAACACCAAAAAAAACCCAACACAAAGACAATTGCCGAGTTGGTGGTTTACCTATGCGGACTTTGGCTCGAGGGATCGGTTACAGCGAAGAGGGGGAGGGGTTCTGCACACCTAGACGACTAGGGCAGAAGGGAAGGTGCTCCTGACGAGAGGGGAGCAGGGGAACGACAGAAAAGCGAAGATATCTAGGCTACTCGGAGCCTAGAAGCGACGTAAAGTGATGAAGAGTGACAGTAAATAGACCCTTAATGGAGCCTCAGATACTGCAAGAATAAAGAAGATAATGAAGGGCCTTAAAGCGACGACAATAAGGCAGATAATGACGATAAAGATTGGGCAATAGTCTCACTACAAAGGGGACGGTATCCTATGCAGGGGGGCTACTTGCTTGTATATGTATCTTACTTGCTGCGACGTATTGGTACTTATATACAAAAGGTAGCGCAGCCTGAAGTAAATAGAGGGAAACACTTTGTAAGGGGTTTGTAAGCGATTGGTAAGAGGATTGGTAAAGGATTGGTAAGGCCGAGCAAGGCTGAGTAAGGACAGTAAGCGATTGGTAAGTAAAATCAGTCAGCATGACGAAGAATATCACAAATCATTTGAAATAGAATGAGTCATTAAGGAACGGATGAATAATGCGACAGAAAGGGGGATGAGTAAGCGCACTGGTCACTGCTGAATAAGGGGTATGACTGCAAATGAGTCACTCTGACTCCTAGATCTGAGATCCAGATTCATTGGGGCGATATGCTGCGCGTCCGAAAGAAGAACTGTGGGGATTTCTGCCAGGGGCCAACTTTGGGGGTCTCCAGGGTAGTCAGGGCTTAGGATTTCGCAACTTTTCCCCCTCTCTCCTCTCTGCAAAGCGACCTGTACCAGGTGCAACTAGTGCTCTGGAGGGCATGAGGAGGAGGAGGGGCTGTCTTCTCCAATGAGGGCAGGGAGAAGTGCCTCAAAATCGTCATGAATGCGATCAGATAGTGTAGATGATAGTAATTGGTACTGGAGCTGTCGCAATTTTGGGAGAATGAAAGACGAGATTGAGAGGTAGATGTTGCAGGGGGCAGGAAGGAAAAATCCGTAATCCTTTTCGACTGGAGAGACCGAAACAACCACATAAGACCTTTCAAGCCTGATGACAGACTTGAGGCGACCAAAGAACGTCTTCCTCGATGTCAGACTGACGAGAAGAACGCGCTGTCCCAGAGCGATAGGATGGGAGGTCATGGACGAGGGAGGGATGAACCAGGAGGCTTCGGGGCGAGAGCTAGTGGGGATTCCTGGCAGGTACTCGTAGTTATTCTCCCTAGCAAAGGACACGAGCGAAGAGACAGTCGAGGAGGTGGCCATTACGATAAATATTGGCGAAATGGGCGTTCGTTGGTAGAAATGATGCAGAAAATCGTGGAGTGCGCGGATCGTTACCAAATTTGGTAGGCAGGATGGCGTGGTCGAGAGCTTCCTGTGAGCGTGGGAATGGTGTCGATATCTTTAGAATTGACGGAGATATTCGAAAAATCGGAATGCCGTAAACTAGCGCTCAAAAAGTTTTTTTGGGCGCTCGAGCGGTTTCTTCCCTAACGTTAAGGATGGTTCTCGTGCGATGGATGACTGCTGGCAATATCAGTCATTCTTCGCATTAGGGCTAGGCTTCTCCGTTCTCCGTTCTTCATCATTCAGCTTCTGAGTCCATGCTCACGTCGCCAAACACCTTTGGTGCGTGACACCGTCCATGGGTTATGTACTACTACCTGATGCCTTGGACGGGCCAGTCCATGACTTGCGCGGTATGGCCATTGTAACAACCCCTGGCCCGTCCATGGGTTATGTACTACTACCTGACACCTTGGATGGGCCAGTCCATGAGATGCGTGGGATGGCCGCCATACCAACGCCTGGCCCGTCCATGAGTTATGTACTACTACCTGACACCTTGGACGGGCCAGTCCATGAGTTGCGCGGTATGGCCGTTGTAACATCCCCTGGCCCGTCCATGGGTTATGTACTCCTACCTGACGCCTTGGACGGGCCAGTCCATGAGTTGCGCGGTATGGCCGTTGTACCAACCCCTGGCCCGTCCATGGGTTATGTACTACTCCCTGATGCCTTGGACGGGCCCGTCCATGAGTTGCACAGTATGACCGTCAAATCAAGGTCTGGCCCGTCCATGGGTTATGTACTACTACCTGTCGCCTTGGACGGGCCAGTCCATGAGTTGCGCGGTATGGCCATTGTACCAACCCCTGGCCCGTCCATGGGTTATGTACTCCTACCTGACGCCTTGGACGGGCCAGTCCATGAGTTGCGCGGTATGGCCGTTGTAACAACCCCTGGCCCGTCCGTGGGTTATGTACTCCTACCTGACGCCTTGGACGGGCCAGTCCATGAGTTGCGCGGTATGGCCGTTGTACCAACCCCTGGCCCGTCCATGGGTTATGTACTACTCCCTGATGCCTTGGACGGGCCCGTCCATGAGTTGCACAGTATGACCGTCAAATCAAGGTCTGGCCCGTCCATGGGTTATGTACTACTACCTGATGCCTTGGACGGGCCAGTCCATGAGTTGCGCGGTATGGCCATTGTACCAACGCCTGGCCCGTCCATGAGTTATGTACTACTACCTGACGCCTTGGACGGGCCAGTCCATGAGTTGCGCGGTATGGCCGCCATACCAAGGCCTGGCCCGTCCATGGGTTATGTACTACTACCTGGCACCTTGGACGGGCCAGTCCATGAGTTGCGCGGTATGGCCGTTGCACCAACCCCTGGCCCGTCCATGGGTTAGGTACTACTACCTGCCACCTTGGACGGGCCAGTCCATGAGATGTGCGGTATGGCCGTCACCTCAAGGGCTGGCCCGTCCATGGGTTATGCGCTGCTACCGATACCTTGGACGGGCCCGTCCGTGAATTGCGTGGTATTACCTTGGCATCATGGCCGGGCCAGCCCATGAGCGGGGCAGCCTTATCTGCTCTCGCAGACGGGCCCGTACATTTGTTATGGTATTCCCTTGGCTCTTTCAAATAGGCGGGCCAGTATATATGTTGTACATATTCATTGCGTCCTTATTCTCGGGCCCACTCATTTGTTATTGTCACTCATGGAACTCCGGCCCGCCTATAAGTCACGTATTAATTAATTCGACGGGCCCGCCACAGCCTGTCCATATGTGTTGGCAGTTTGGCGTGCAGGCTACTCATTTGTTGTGACTAACTGTGACTACTATATGTGTCAGGCGCATTGGAAAAGTCAGGGTATAACGCGAAGCAGGAAGGGCAACAGATGTAAGAGCAAAGGCGGGGGTCAAGATCGAAATGTCACAGGAGCGTCCGGTAATCTCCAGGGAAGGCGTTGAGATCCGGTGCTTGGTCAGAGGTAGTACAGCTTGACCGGGTCCAAGAAATAATATACTTCAATGTGACGAGGACGAACGTGGCCTGCTTGCGGGAAACACCACAAAGAAGCGAAAGCACCAATACGAGGAACATGGCTGCTGCCACGGCTGGGTGCAGGTTTTCTCCGATAGGCTTGAAGTACGGCTCTGCAACGAACGACAGGTAAAAGGAAGAGTCAAATGGGTAACTTCCCTAGACGTATGGAACTCACCGGTATTTACGACATTATTTTGGGATATGAGCAAACCTCTCCCACTCCTAGCTAATCGAACTTGACGGTTCCAGTCCGTTATCTTTACAAGGTTTATTCTCTGAAGCTCTTTATAAACTCGGGCAACGAGTTCCTGGCGGCGCTCCTGTAGTGCATCAGGGACCTGCATCTCACGAAGAGCGGTGAGAGACATGTGAAGATGATCCTCGTGGTGTAGGATGGCCTGATTGACCGTAGAGTTCCGATTCAAGGGAAGCGGTGTAGAGTTGGGTGATGGGAGGCCTGGGGGTTATACCTGGGGTCTCCCTGATGAAAGGAAAGGGTCAGTTCGACCCAAGGGGGCTTGAGGTGCTTGGTAGAGTCAGAGAGTGGAGAGAAGAGTCAAAACGCGCCCTATAAAGTCCAAGGAGGGTCGAGATTCGTCTAAAGAGAACAGCTGATAAGGGAGAATCCTTCTTCCGAGTCCTCGGTCTTCGAATTCCGTCTGTTTCTGTCTCTGAGGTGGCTGTCTATTATTGTTTCTAAGTATGTACAAAGACTCTAAGTGCGAGTCTGGCTTACATAAGCCAAAACTCGCACAAATACTAAGTAAAAAGGTAAGGTAAAGAGACAGTAAAAAGAAAACTGTAAGTAGAAACAAGGAAATATAATAATTACCATGGTAGGGAGGACTCCCTCCCTACATCCGAGGGTGGCTTTAAATACTGACTGTCCCCAGTCATCATGTACCGAGCTGTATCATATAACGAGAGGGGGGTATCATCCTCGAAACAAAACTCTAAGTCAAAATTCAAAAATGCGAACTCGAAAACAAAAAAGACCATGAGAAAAACAAATATACCAATGAGAACCCACACCAAAACTGCAGGGGAGGGCGCCAGAGAGGCATCGAGGGGGTTCAAGGAGGTTCGAGGGAGCAGCTTCGAAGGCGAGACCAGCCTCGAGCCTGGACAGGCCTCGGAAGGCGACTCGAAGTGGGGGGAAGGGCTCGAGAAGGGGAAACGAACCTTCGAGAGGCTGGGACAAGCCTCGGGATTCAACTCAGGCTTGGTTCGAAGGCTCGAAGCTTCCTATCGAGGGCTCAGGGGGTGCTCGAAGGGGGCTGACTTACTCTCGAAAGGGAAGTGGGTGTTCTCGAACTCGAAAGTGGCTCTGGGGTAGTCTCGAGATCGCATCAAGGGCAGACGAGGGGTGGGGATGCCTTGGAACTCAAAGGGAAAGAGGGTGCCTGTTCAGCTAGTCTGTCTGGGCCACGAGCGAGCACCCAAAAGTCGAGTCGAGCCTGGAGGGTGTGCCCGAGTGCCTCTCGAGGGATCTCCTCACCTGTAGGTAGCACGACTCGTCCTCGAAGTATCCTGCACCTGCCTGCAGCTAGGTACGAACTGCAGACTCTGCAGTGGGCTCGAACATGCCCTTCTCGACCACAAAAGAAACAGAACCTATGCCTTCGAGGCTGCACTTGGTGCCTCGAGTCTCGAAAAGCTGGGGATACCTTGCTCGAGCCTGCATACTCACGAAGGGGTGATACCCTACTGGGCACTCTCGAATGCGACTCGAAAGCAGTGGGGGCAGGCTTCGCCATCGAAGTTGGAGCCCCTCGAAGGAGGAACGAGGTGGTAGGGGGTGGTTCACAGTCCGAGGGTGGCTTCGAAGGAATGCTCGGAGGGGACTCGGGACGAGGGTAAGCCTTACCGAAGGACGTTGAAGATGCTTCGAAGCAAGAGTACAACTTTGCGGGGGTACTCGAGGGCTCACGAGGTCGAAGGGGGCGAGTCGAGGTTGAGCCGAGGTCACGAGGCTTGCTCGAAGCAGTTTCGAGGCGAGGAGAACGAACCTTCGAGGGCTGTAAACCACCTACTGTGTATGAGTGTGATGGTTGATCCTCTCTCGAGCTGCGAAGTGAGTTCGAAGGCGAGTCACTGGCCTGCTCACATGAGGCACTCCAACCTGGAGGAGCAGGGTGCCTCGAGCCTGCATTAGTGGCTCGAAGGGGAGATGAGCTGCTCGAAGCGAGCTCAGGTGAGCGAGGGGGGTTCTTCGAAGTTCGAGGGGCGACCTCGAAGGGGGAATGAGAGGGGATCTTCGAGCTCGAGCTTCCCTGGGAGTGTCTTCTAGAATGAGACCGAGAGCACTCCACAGGGGCACTAGACTGGTGGCTGGATGAGGGCGAGTGCGGGTGTCGAGAGGGTCCCTGGAGTGAGTCGAGACTTGACGAGGGGTTCTTCGAAGCTAGATGAGGGGGTGAGCAGCCTACCCCATCCTCAACGACCTCCTTCGTAACACGAACAATGATCTCGATAGGCCATAGCCGGCCTGACTGGAGCAGGGGGTACCTGGATGCAAGCCGCCTCGAGACTTCGAGCTCGACCTGGGGTGGGAGGCCTCGAAGGAACAGCTGGGGCTGGTGGCTCATCTCGAGTATGTTTCCCCTTACCATGGCCAAGAATAAGAGTCGGAATAAACGAAGGTACTTCCCCAAGGCTTGAACCGAGCTCAGCTCCCTGCAACGAGCTCCCTCGAGGAGAGAGTAGAACTCCTCGAAGTACTTGAGGTCGTCCTCGACTGGTTCGATCTCGGGGTACTGAAGGGTTACGAGCGCTTTGAAATCGTCCCATTGCCTACCAACTGGGACACTAGCAGCGAGGTGGCCCCAGAGAATTCTATCGAGGGACGGGGCTCCCTCGATTGCAACCATCATCAGGGACGAATCCCCTGACCTTCCCTGGGCCTTACCATACTCCTCCACTTCTTCGAGATAGGCAGGCAGGTCCTGTGCCTGGCCCGAGAACTTCAGATGGGGCTCGAGTGGGGCTCGAGACTCTCGGTATCCACTTTCCATCACGAGCAGTATGTACGAGATTCAAACGAATATATTTCACGTTGTAGTTGTTAACACGCGGGTAGTGCGAGCCTTCGAAAGTCTGCGACTGGTCTCGAAGGGGTAACGAAGGGCCGGGGTCACCTCGATGCGACCTTGAACGTCTAAGGAGAGGGTTCGGAGGGGGTGGATCCTATACACAGGGGAGTGGGAGGGTCTCGTATACTCGTCACGAAGTGGTTTCGACCACAAAAACTAAAATTAGTTGCCTCGAAGGTGCAACTCGAAGTCTCGAAACTTAATTGCAGCCTCGCTCGACTGCAGAACGTGCAAGAAAAAAAAACGAACTATATTCGTCTCGATACGTCTAAGAGTGACTGTGAGTGCGTCTAAGGGAATGTTTACGTCTTGAAAGCGTCTTGAAAGGGCTCGAAGTTTGTCTGGGGTCTCGAAAGGGTCTCGAACGTCTGGGATCTCGAAGGGACTGGGAAGTCTCGAAAGGGGCTTTCAACTGACTCTAAGAGGTGGTGAGGGGATTCCTACGACTCGAAAGGGCACAAAGACACGAGGGGTGGTGCCAGGGAGCTCAGCTGTGGCAGGGGTGGGAGGACGGCAGTGCGTCGAAGGAGGACCACTGGGCAAGACACTACGAAACTTCAGGGCCTGGTAGCAGGGACCTACAGGAAGTAGGAGAACAAGGAAATACGAGAAACTGATCACCCAATCCTGAGATATTCGCGAAATGGTCCGATACCACCCTTCGGCACGAAATGCGCGATATCTCCAGAGGAAATGATGCGGACGCGACGGGAAGGGCACCTCCAGGGAGGTCTCGACAGGCGCTACTATACCTGGAGTCTGCGAGAGGAGAGGCGCGACGGTTTTCGAGAAAATGCGTGTACAGCTGGGAGGGTGGGGGCACAGTGGCGCGTTGACGAAGGACCGCTGGGTGGAACGCCACCAAAGTTTGGGATGTCGTAGAGGGTGTCTAGGGCTCCTGGGAGATCAAAGAAACAAGAGATTCCGCGCACCCTATCCCGAGTTATGCCAAAATCTGTCCTACAGAGTCTTTCTCCACAAAATGCGCGATATCTCCGGAACCACGAAAGCGTACGCGTCGAAAAAGGTATCTTCCGAAAGGGCTCGTCGAGTAGAACCAGGATCTCGAAAAGCGAGAGGTTTGGCGCGTTGGATCTCGAGATATCGCGTGTGCGAGGTCGGGGGTAGGAGGGGAAGGGGGTTACCAAGCAACACAGCCCCCTCGCGGTGGGCTCCAGATGTAGAGTTGGGTGATGGGAGGCCTGGGGGTTATACCTGGGGTCTCCCTGATGAAAGGAAAGGGTCAGTTCGACCCAAGGGGGCTTGAGGTGCTTGGTAGAGTCAGAGAGTGGAGAGAAGAGTCAAAACGCGCCCTATAAAGTCCAAGGAGGGTCGAGATTCGTCTAAAGAGAACAGCTGATAAGGGAGAATCCTTCTTCCGAGTCCTCGGTCTTCGAATTCCGTCTGTTTCTGTCTCTGAGGTGGCTGTCTATTATTGTTTCTAAGTATGTACAAAGACTCTAAGTGCGAGTCTGGCTTACATAAGCCAAAACTCGCACAAATACTAAGTAAAAAGGTAAGGTAAAGAGACAGTAAAAAGAAAACTGTAAGTAGAAACAAGGAAATATAATAATTACCATGGTAGGGAGGACTCCCTCCCTACAGCGGTCCTGCATTAGATTCAGTGGGAACGGTAGATTGGCAGACGTCATACTCGAGAGACTCTCCATGAGGAGGTACTGAAAAATACAGGGGCCCACTAGTAGCGAACGACAAAATTCGGTTGTTGATTAGCTTCGCAATATGGATAATGTCGTGCGTAGCAGCCTCCAATGCGGCAGTTTCTTGAGATAAACGTTCGGATACCTCCACGGGATTTTCGCAAACTTCTTTTTCATTGAAAAGAATAGGGGAGAACTCGAGAACCTCTGTAGAGCAATGACTCGTCCCATCAGAACATAAAAGCACTTGGCCAATCAAAACTTAGTACCTGAACTTCCATCGCAAGACCGCTGCTGACACTCTTCCAACTGTGGGACAAATATATCATCTCCAATTGATGACGAACAGTCGCGTTCAAGCCTTCGATGACGAAAGTAAAGCGCTCTGGACACCAGCTGCCCAGGGAGACTTCGCCCATGCACCTCGGACCAAGTCTGCTGCTGTCCGCACTTCAGAACGCGGCAGGAGCAGAGGTACAGCTTTTTCGCCATATATAATGTGGCCCTGATAGAACTACAGCGTCGGCGTAAGACCGGATGATTACGATACGCGATGAATGAATTTGGCTCACTGCAAAGAGCCTCTGGTGGTGAAGAGTTGCCTGAAACGGTTATATGAGGGGAGATTTGCCGACACAAGCGCATTGGTCAATACCTTTGAATGACCCAGTTTTCGTAACTGATGTGAATAAGATGGTGGGTATGAGTGAAGGTCAGAAGATGAAAGACCGAAAACACAGTAGAGAGAACGATACCCAAGGGGTCACGTGATTCTCCGTGAGAGATCCTAGAGATAGGAGAGTTTGAGAGGTCGAGGATCGAAACGGAAGAGAGCCGGTACGGTCACCACAGACCACACTCACCGATAATGCGAGCTTGAAGCTCGGGGACCGTCGTTCAAATCTGAAGACGTCAACCATCAGCAAAAGTGGCCGCGCCTAGCTAGACCTAGTAAGACCTCACAGCGGTGGGACGTAGACACAGGAAGTTACCTTGCTTGCAAGGTTTCTGTCCGACCAACCATCCTTCATCTGAAACACCTTCCTTTTTGGGGGATGAATTTTTTCACGCCTGTGGTACTGCGTTATCACAAGTGGCATAGATCGAGCACAAGATAGTAAGTACTAACAGTACCACGATAAGCACCCCATCTGGGCGGAAGATGTACGTACTGAAAGCATCATGTCTGGGATCATTTCCTCGCCATTACTGGAAGAGAAGGATCCCCTTACATATCGAAACTGAAGTGCCGGCGGCGGTGGCGCTAACCTCGCTTGCAAAACCAAGTCGGCCAACCAGCCGATTTACATTGTTTACACTGCAAAGGTCCGGAATCAAATCCTATGTAGTCCAAACAGCTATGCGGAATGTGAACACATAAGATCCCAAAGTCCGGAACCCAAGGCTAAGTAGTCCGAACCAGAAACTATAAATCTTTGACCAATGCCAACTTCTTTCTCATATCGTCCATACCAAGTAAATTTCCCGCCGAATGAGGCAAAAGCACACTGTGGGGAAACGCATATCCGTGTCAACGCTTCTTCCTTGCTCTCTCCGGTGCCGGCTGCCATGACCTTCGCTGCTTCCATCATGCGTTCCCTTAGTGCACCGACGTCCTCCAATTCCAGGAATTTACTCGTCACGAGGTAACTGTTTTGTTATTCGGAAGATATCGCAATGATTTGAAAGTTCCTACGTGGCGCAATGTCAATCTGCGGAGATATCCCGAACAGAAAATGCAACCCACCAGCACGCAAGACAGTCATTGTACAGCCGTATGTAGCAATCCAACAGTGCCTCTGAGTCCTTGCCAACTTCTTGCATGCCTTTAAGCATTGGCTCAGCACAAAAGTATGCAAGTAGGGGGTCGTCGAACTGTGCATTGCATAGCCCGGCAGAGTAGGAAACCTTGAGTTCACGGCGGTAGGCGGCTGCAATGCCATCGAAGTATTCGTCTCGGTTGGCATATACACCCAGTCTGTAGGCATGCTCCCCTATTGCGTGTTAAAGCAAACTAGAGAATCAAACAGCATGATAAATTTACTGTGACGAAGGTGGAACCACTCTGGAGCAGCCAGAGTAAGCTTGATATTCTTTATTTCCCTGGGCCGCACGAGAGCCTCGAATTGAGGCAAGTAGCCGGATTTGCTGCGCTTAATTTTGCCCGTGCACAGCGTCGTGCCGGCAGGCTTGATATCTGGCAAAAAACGTCAGTAATTGTCAACACACTGTTCGCAAGGAAGGCCTTAATATCAGGAACATAGTAGAAGACGAGCGATTATCGGCAGTACCACTTGCAACACTTCTGTTTGACTTGCCTTGAAGATTTCAAGTGGTGGGTTTTGGATTTCTGAATGGTTGTCAGTGGGATGTTGTCCAGATCTGATCATAGCATACCTTTGAGGAAGCTATCTTGTCTTATAGCGACCGCATCAACTGCAATGATGACGACGTAGATTCCCCCTCTTTAGAGTGTAGTGTGCAGAGTGCCACCAGTACATTCGTTGCATGTGTGGCTAGCATCGGTGCTTTGGAGTAGGGACCATTCCGAACGTGAGCATCAATAAGAATTGGTATATCTCGAAGAACCCATCGTAGAACCTAGAAGAGGAAAGGCTACCCATGATGATTTCCATGACGGACATGTGACGCCTACACAGCTGACGAGATATCATCTCTGACGCACTAGGATTTGGTGGGCACAGCACACCCCAAAAAATTAGTATTGCATACATCTCTGTGGCTTACGAAACCTACGTTCCTATGGTCTCTGCTGCGCATGTGAAGAAGGGGTGCAAGACGCTCGTTGTTGAGCATGCTGAGCTTCGCTGGTGTTCTCCAGCAGTCATGAGAACGAGGCGTGAGAAGAAAATGGGGTCAGAACAGGAAGGTCTTTCAGATGCAGGATGGTTCCCACGCAGTCATGGTCGGACAGAAACTCGGAGGCGCCGCTGTGAGCGGCAGAAACCTCGCTTGGGGCTTGGCAACGTTGCTGGTGGATTGGATACAGTGGTAGAACGCAAAGAATGGGTCTTGGTCTCAATGGGAAATAATCTTCAAGCCACTTTTACATTCACAAATATCTCGTTTTCTCGTTCCAAGACAATTTCATAAATACAACACAGGAGTCATAATATAGGTTGGTTAATCCAACATACTCAGTATCCGTATTCCATACACAAAGCAGAAACGAGTGGTGCAAGCAAGGTTGAAAGCCGCCCTCCGGCGGCATTTCCCGAGTACCAAGATGATTTCATAAATACAAGTACAGGATTCGTAACATACGTTGCAACACACTGATCCCTCGGGTTCAAACAGTTGGCACAATCCTCGGTCACCAGGAGTATTAAACACCGACTGCTCGAAAACCACTCGTGCGTGGCACAAGCCTTGATCACCAAAAGCATAAAACGGCTACAGCATTCGAAGGTTCATTCCACCGGTGTACGGAGCGTGAGAAACCGAAGTTCCCAGAAAGGAAGGTCTCTCAGAGGTAATTAGACTCTGCGTTACGACGTGTGACCCATCTGACCGCCGGAGTGCAGCCGACACCAGCTTCTGTTCACCATGTCCCGTCGCACTGCTTTCGAGGTTACCTTCCCGGAGGAGGCAGCCTCGTTAGAGGAGTCTACTGGTACATCTGACGTAGGTCGCAAGAGAGCTCACGACGGGGTGGGGATCAGTCTCGATACGCGAGTACGTCTCAGGTCCCGGTCTGTACTGACAGAACTATTTGACCTCTATTACTACTTATCAGGGGGCAAAGCGTCGCAATATTGACGGAATTCCGAAACTTCGTACGCTGCGTTTGGTCCTTCAGCACATTTGTTGTTTTTACTGATGCAGATCAGCCCGAAAGTATGAGGCCAAGCCATACGAAAGAAAAGAGGGCGCAGATTGCCAGCTCTTCGGTGAAGAACCACACTTGGCCAATCCAGATGACAGGCATGTCAGGATGCTCTCTCACTTCGCGTTCTTCGACCCGAGTCGTGGTGCTCGACACCTTGGATGGACGACGCCGTGAAATCATTATCGAAGGTGCAGGCTTCACGGCCGCAAAGTTTGATATCGAAGACCGAGGTCAACAGCACGAATTGGAGGGCTACTACGACGAGGACATGCAATATATTCGGTTGACGACCGTGCGGCGATTCATTATTAACTACTTGGACGACACCCGGTATGTTTGCGATGCATATGAGTTGTCTCGTAATAACAGGATCTTGTAGTCCGGTTTGTGTCGAAACGGATCACGCAATCTACGAACTTTTGGATCCATCTAAGAAGTATCGACCGGAATATCGGTCTCTCTATAAGCCTCAGCGTGTCATGCAGCTCATCATCTCTTCCGCGTTCAAGGATCCTGACAAGCAATTCGCTGACTTCGTGCAGTACTTCACCTCACTGGAAGTTCTGGGCCAGCCGTTGGTGGAGCGAGATATGTGGGACGCGGTGAGCTTGTAGGCCCGAACATGTTGGGGGTGCGCCTAACCTGTACATAGGTCCCCAAGTTGAAGCGTGTTCTGGAGACTATCTACTATGCTGATCGTGTTCGGGAAAGTGGCACCATTTCCCGCTTACTGTCGAGGGATGCGCCCAAGTTTTTCAAGATGGTTGATGTTACGAAACTTGTGAAGAGGTCTTCCCCAATTCCGGACATCGAGTACAAAGGCAATCCGGAACTCATGGCGCTACAACCCGAAAAACATGTGCCTACTCGTGTGACACGCCGTTCAGTATATCCGTGACTTTTCGACCGACTGGCTTACCCAGACATGTATATCTCTTAACTCACCAACTTTATACTTACTGACTCGTCTTTGCAACCAAAATCCACCTCGATCGAAGGTGAAGACATCTCAGATGGTGGGAGTGAGGAGAAAGATGCGAAAGGGGGAAAAACACGGTGTTGATACTGAGATCAAAATTCTCGGAAAGCGCTGGAAAGCCCAATTTTTTTAAGTCATATCACGCTGGCAGGGGAAAAAGTACAATGTCCTATGGGCTAAGTCTTGCTAAGTCTTTCTAGACCCACCCCTCTAGATCTAGCTAATTTCTCGCACCAAATCCCTTCGTGCATATGAAAGTAAAATCGAAAAAATGGGAGGTTGTACATTGTCAGGGTATCAGTAGATATACTAGCTAATAGCTAGGTACGTTCGCAACGGCATCCTCGAGTAAACATCATTACCGCTGCTCATTTGTAGTACTGGAGGCCGACGCCGTGCCATTAGCAAGCTGTAACATGCTACAGAGGCGTATGAGCGGCTAATCATTGTCAATTGTCAAAAATCTGCACTTCTGTATGTCATTAGCTATGACCTCCATGGCTATCTCGGCACATTTCTCGACATAGTCGAGCTCGCGTTGTCCAAACATGTCCTTTATAAACGAGAATATGAGCTTATATGATAGATTACAATGACCGAAATGAAACACATACAAGTTTCTCCTGCGAGACAACCTCATCGGCCTCCAAAGCCCGAAGCCTATCAGTAATATCAGTAGAGGATCACAACGATGGGCAGAAATGCTCACATTTCCTTTTGTTCTTCATCCACGGCCTTCGCCAGTTCAAAGCAATCTTGAACGAATCTAAGCTTGATCCCGAAACCAACAGCTTGCTATGCCAGGATTCAGCATCAAGGGCACAAAGACGGGTGAAATATGTAGAATACCAGAGGTTCACCATCTCGTATGGCCTTTCGAATGTCGGGATAGATGAACTCATTCTGTAAACAGTGGTCAATGAAGGCATTTGAAAGAATTCTTACTGCTCCCTCACCGCATTCGCCGGGGGGTTGCCTTCCGCGGCTTGAATGCGAAGGGCAGGAACAGCAGCACGAGCACCAACTGTGTTGTACGGACGAACCGGAGTCCTCGGTGTAGGTGGCAGAGTCGAAAGGTCTAACAAGGTTTGGTCGGGACCACGAGAGCGCAGGTTATACGGCGCGTAATGCCTTACACCTTTGCGAGCCATACCGCGGGTTATGGGAGACATTTCGTGGAGATAGTGGGAAGTAGAGTGAGGGGGTAGTCGCACCTGAGGAGAGGGTCCATTTATAATCAGCGATCGATGGCACAAAGCAAGTTCACCTTTGTCCATTGCAGAGAAAGAACTCTTTGTGCGTGTGCACTGGGGTGGCCCGAGAGCGGAGTCTGGACAGGTGCCACGGATCGGAATAACCATGCTTTCATCCTGCAGACGCAGATGCGAAGATTAACGTGATAACACATAAGTGGATCTCTACAGTTAGTCAAGAACGGTGACAAGTACTACTCGTATTTCTGCTCACCACACCCACCACTCCATGAACATTATACGACGTAGCCATGACAGGAAGACCAAGGGGAGGAATCAGAAGTGGCCGTGGAAGAGCATGCACGCAAAGTCGACGTGACGTGGGTCACGTCACGCCACACTAGCCGATGCGCCAGCCTATCAAACCGTGCGGAGATCACGTGGGGTAGACGCTAGCAGCTGCAGCGCCCTCGACTTATCCGCACGGATATGAACCCTTTACGACGTATTGCGTTCTGTCCAAATCCATATTACAGTATGTACTATCCTAAACGTGATGCAGGGGGATACACGCATGCTTCTGGGGCAGGCGGCAAGCTGTAGCGGGGTCCATTAGACGAAATACGTAGCGGTATGACCAGGAATGCGGTGTTGAAGACAACAACAGGGCGCTCTCGAAGTATCGCAATTCGCACGCACTGACAGGTACCAGGCAAAATAGCATAGCGGTAGGGTAGGGGATACGAGGCATTGAATACCAGAATTCTGTAAGGCTCGAAATGCCTCTTGCGCGGGCAGGAATTAAGCAAAACATTGTAGCGGTAAAGCAGAATGCGAGGCGTCGAGGGTCAGATCAACGTGCAACTACTAGAAAAATGTCAAACGGTGAAGGTGGTTACATACGTGCAATCTCCGATTATTACTTTTTTTATCGCAGAGGAAAAATATTCATCTGCCAGGTTCCATCCGCAGAGCTGCAAGGCAAGTTGCCATTGTTTCTTTTTTTTTCGGTCCGTAAGGAGAGGGACGGTGGTAGCCGCACAGGATTCTGTCACAAAAGTAGTAAAACGTGAGCGGCATCGAAGTCACATTAGATTACGTCCTCGGCGGATTTAGGGAGTGCGATGTAATGTGACACTATCTTAAACCCTCCCATAGACCGTCTCATCTGACTGACAAACCAAGTCTGACAAAATCTGACCTGAGCAGCTTTCATCCCACCTGATCCGACACTGTTCTTCACTGGGACTGAGGGGTATGAGCTATCAAGCCCCCCTATATGGTAAGCCAACCAGCGACCCCAAGACATATGTGCCGACTGATACCAAAATGATAGTCGCAATCTCCAACCATCTCAAACCGGAGAAAGTCCCTGCTACTCCCCCCTCTCTTATGATACCATGGGTATCACTGTCTGCAAGCGCTTGAATTCTAAGAGGCTATGAAAACGAACTAAGCAAAGTCTGCACTCACCAACATCTTCAACGTCGACGGCATGCCATAACTGAACATAGCCTCTTCGTCCCTCCAGAGCGCACGTCCCTGTAGCGATAAGGAACCTATCTTCCCTACTTTCAACGTGGGCCTGGAGGACCCCGTGTGAGCGTCACTGCGGTTAGTCAAAATGAAAGGCAGTACTCAACCGCAATAGAAAGCACAACGTCTTTGGCTGTTGGGCATTAGAATTGGTCAGAGATTGCTCGGAGACACTCACTGTCATGCATAAGTGTACCAAGCAGGGATCTGTCCGTGGAGTCCCATATTTGCACTTTCCCACATGTGCTGCCACCAAGTATAGCCTGCCCTCCATGTATGAAAGCCACCGGGACAAGCATCCCATTACTCGGCTGGAGCACGGAACCGTCTAGGCTACTGTCGTTGAGGTGGTAGATATCGAATCCAGTTGTAACGTTGGAAACAACTAGCACGTTTCCGTCACGAGACACGCTCATAGAGCCACTGCCTCTTTTTCATCAATAGCGGCACCAATACTAAAGAAAAGATCAAGCATACACCAGGGTCTTGACGTACACGAAATGCGCCATTTTGACTTTAATCGCATCCCAAAGGCTGAGGAGGGATCAGTCATCTCCCACGCAAAAAAAAGGATGGAAACGTACAGTATCCCGTGATGCAAGTAAGCGACCAAAAGCGTTCTCTCAGAATACTTCGTACGTGCCCACGCTAAGGACGTGACAATCACCTCGGATTCATGATTTACTGAAATGGACGGAGGGGGAAGAATTTGTGCGAGTTGCGTCCATTTAGCTAATGATCATGATAGTCCAACATCACGAGACAACAGACGACCCTACCTGTTCCCTCGTGATTCCAGAGAAAGACTTCCGAGCGGGCACCAGTGACCACAATGCAGTCCATAACCGCAAGATATTCAACTGGAGAGCTGTAATGAGCTGTAAACCCCGTGACGGTAACCTGCTGCCAAACAGGGTCAAAAGTATTGGAAAATAAGCTGGATTTAACGAACACAGTCGTCTATATGAATTGAGATGACCACGCCGTTAGCAAGCCCACACAACAGGTGATTTTCGGATGGCGTCATCCAGATGATTGAGAGTACAGCATTACTCCCAGTGACAACGACATGGAGCTTCCGGCTGGAAAGAGTTGACCATAATGACAGCTTTCCGTCAAGGCTGCCAACGGCTAAGAACGTGCCGTGAGAGCTGAATGCAAGAGACGTGATGGTGTCTTGATGCTCTTCCTCGAGGCGGTGGTACAACTTGTATTGAAGAGGCATCCCGAAGGTGGAAGCGTGAGTCCGAGTCCGAGACTGTTAACAAAGCACTGGATAATAGGGCCGCATCTGCAAAATTAGCAGGACTGTAACGGACACGTGTTGACAATGACACGCCAATAACAGCACTTGCCGAGCACTCAAGCAGTCATTCAACGTACAGACCAGGCTGTCAAGAGTATATCCCGTAGGATCTCAAGTGAGTATCATGAGCTCTCGCAATCGCATGCGCATGGGATAGCACAGGAACAAGCTCAAAGTTCACACGGCTGTGAGAGGGTGGTGACTCCGGCGCTGGTCGGAGTGGCTCGACTTTTCTTTGTGACAGAGCGTTTATGTGGATCAAATTTGGACATGACCACGTATCGACCGTACGCTTTGACCTCTACCACCGTTCTCTGATATGCAGATGCCCACTGCCATGTCCCAAGAACAGTGGCTGTTTCGTCAAAGTTCACCCATTGACAAAGACGGCGGGGTCACTCGTATCATAATCTCTCACATACCCACCGTGGCTGCAGCTCAAAAGAACGTGACTCCACTGATTCTGCAGCGCTTCTCGCCGCCAACCTCAGGTGTTTCACAGTAAGTGGTTTTCCGACAGTCATTGAAAGTCTAATGTTAACTCCAAACAATTACTTTCAGCGTTGATACATCTTCTCGCTCAGAAGGGGAAACATCAGTACCAGGGGTAGAAGACATGTCAGTCATTCGGATGGTCTTACATACTGAGGAACTAATATCGGAGTCTTGTAGCTCTGGCGAGGCGAGTCGGCCCTCAGCAGGGCACCCTCCTTTGATAACGGTATGCCTTGGTATTTTAGATGGACGCGAACTTAGTGTTGAGGGATCGCAATCTCCGGCAGGTGTCTCCCCGGAAGCTCAACAAATTCCGCGATACCACAGGGGTATTCCACTGGTATAGATCGGAAGGAAATGATCCCCTCAGCTTTCCGCCTTCTCACGTTGAGAATGTCGCAGAAGGTGATCTCTTTTTCTACTGGGTCAAAAGTGTGGGTAAATGCCAAATGTGGATTTGGAGGAGTGTCGGCGGGGCGAGCACTTGGGTACCAGCCCGAGAGGGAGAGCAAATCATGGGCAGTGATGGTACTATAAGGTATCTCGTCGTTACCGATGGTCATCAACCATCCTTAGTACAGGCTGTGACATGGGAGAGACGATATAGGCATAGGAAAGTGTTCGTAACCTTAGCACATTAACACTGTACTGCGGCAATTGGTTTTCAATCGGGTTGGCGATAAGGTGTTCTCGCTTCTAAGCGACCGCCCAACTGGCTTATCGCAAATGTAATATAGATAACCTCGACCTTACCTTACTCTAAGAATGTAAATGAGTGTCGAAAAGAGAAACCACACGATAGCCTATGCGAAGCCACCTCACCGTACTTGGCTAAGTTCTAAAGAGTGGACGCGGGGCGCGGAGATTGGCATATGTAAAAGTTTGTATTAGATTCGCAAAACGAACTAAGTTTAGTAGGTGTTAGCATTCCATCGACGTGCTCAGGCTCTGCGGTCAGTTTTCTAAGAACACCTCCCCACACTACCAAGGGCGGTTTGCCTGTCAAAAACATCATATGGCCCAGCCAAGCTGTATGGCAAACGAAGATAAGTTCACTCCACATGTAGGATCAGTGAGACGACTTACACAGCTATAGCTTGTGGGATATCCAGGGGCATGTCCTCCTGAAGAAGCAAATCATCGAGGCCTTCCGAAGTCAGAGAAGAAATATAGTCTTGAGCATAGAAATTCTTGGGAAGACCTGACAGTGGTTTTCGGTTGCTGACTTGACTAGACAGCGTACGAAGATGCGGCCATGCGCCGGCAGTGGCATTCCACTGTTCCTGATACCTCATTCGGAGATGGAGCTTGTCAAGCACACGCAGGGCGTCTGTTACGGCAGCAGATCGCCATGTTTTACGAGTGATATGGTAGATGCGTTCGCCATGCCCGACGTCGTGCTCTGACTCATCAGAGCTCATACCAGTCGGTCCGAGTTGTTGCACCACGCTAACCGCTGAGGGATATGATCCCGAGTGGCGGTGGGCCGTTCGAAGGCGGCGGTTATACAACTATGGGTACCTTTTAAGCATTGTGTCGTCGCCAATGATGAGAGTAACTGACCTGCAACTTGCGTTCTCTGCGCCTGTGCACAGAGTGAATTCCAGCCAACGGACTCTTGTAATCCTGCTCGTTCGTATACCCGGACGCAAGATCCAAAACTCTGGCTTGTTCTTCACGAGTGTCAAGTTCGGGCCTCACTCCGAGGTTTCTCAGGGGCAAAAGGGTCCCGAAAGGGTACTAGAAGTTCGACCGACGTCGGGGATTCAAAGTCCGACGCTAGTCCGATTGGTAGGGACCGAGACCGAGGCCTTCCGAAGGAGGCCGACGGATTCCGACTAGCGGAGCGGAGCGGGGGATGGCCGAAAGGGCCGACAGAGGTTCCGACTAGCGGAGCGGAGCGGAGGTCGGAGGAGGGCGTTGGGTTCAGCTCGTGCGCTGCCCCCTTGTACAAGCTCGGCCCTTGTATTTCGGAGGCGGGCTAAGTACAGAGAGTTCGGAGGGACTTAGAGGAGAGGGACAGAGGCTCGGAATGGGGAACTTATGTCGATATTCGTACTGAGGGGACATCGGGGTACCGTACGGGTATTTATACACTACAGCGGAACTGAGGCAGTACAGTATCGGGATGTCGGAACTAACATACAGAGGTATGGAAATTTTCAAGGGGAAGTAAGTGTCAGAAAACTTCACGACAGAATGAAGGCTAACAGCGGAGGAATGGAAAAGATAGAGGACATATCTACAAGCGGATAAGATCATGACGGAGCGCTCACCAACAGCCAATCACAGGCCAGGCCGAAATCCCGGAAAGCGGTGCGACCCTTCGGAGCGCCACGCGGTGCAGGCACCGTGCTGTGCCTAATCGGCCCGGTGGCCCCAAACGGACAAAGCCCCCTAAGACGATCACATGACCCACAGGGGGTCAACCCAATATAGACGAATGGTGGTTACGAGTCAAGACCGACAGCGGCCGACAGCGGCAATTGCTCGGATGCAGCGGCAGAGTGGTCGGCAGGCTTATTAAGCGTCGGACTTGGTCGGGAATGGGTCGGAGGGTGTCGGAGAGGTGGGCGGAGGTGTCGGAAAGGGTGCGGAGGCGTGGGAAACGGTCGGGAATGGCATGGTCGTGACAACGAGCAACCATCTGCTGCTTTGCATATACCTGGCGCAAATAGTTGAAATGAACTACCCAGGCATCAAAAATAGTCTTCAATGATCTGTCACAGCCAGGATAAGCGTCATGGAAACTGGCAGCAAACACGTGAGACGCTGATGTATTCCATGCAGAAGCTGGAGTGTCATTGAGGTCAACGCGGAAATTGTCAGCAGTGCAGCAGGGACGCTGAGTTCCCTTCGTGTAACTTATGACTTCAGCTCTATTGGGCACATTGGTAAAGGGAGAATGTTTATTCTCGCGCTTCATGAGCGCTAGAGCGTGTTCGCGGATCAGTTTCTGGTAATTACGGCTATTAGACATAATCCAGAAACCAAGATAAAGACACACTTGGAATTCCAGATGTGCGGGCTTGTGATGAGCAGGGAATCCTTTTACCCTACGGCGACCTTGAAGTGAAGGTGGTTTCTCTTCATCTCTAGCACTTCCATGCGCACCCAGTGACGTTCCCACAAGATGAGCTTTCATGGTGTTGGCTGCCTCATTAATTGCATTGATTGCACCATCGAGTTCCAGCTGGATTGTCTCTTTGAAGAGTCGTAAGTCGCTCCGAGTAACCGGGATCTGAAAGGGGATTACCACGAAGGTCTAGACGACCCAAAACGGACCTACCTCTTCCACGTCATTGGAAACTTCACTCGTGTTTGGACCCAGCACTGTACTACGCGTTCCGTTGGAGGCAGTCACAGTCCCTGAACGCCTGCAAGCTGGCTGTGATACTGGGTGCACGTGAAGTGGGCGGGAGAACGTAGGGAGAGTGGGAATCTATTTCGAGGTGAGCACATTGTCACATTCCAAGTTGCGTAACAGATTACAGGTGCAGCATCCAAGGTGATCGTCTTGTCACCTCGTTCATCGTGCTTTTGAAGGTCAGCACAACATACGTGCTTAGCACGAGGAGAGGTCACGCACTTCCTCATCCTCCCCAAACGAATCGGCCGTAACATAAGCATCATCACTTTCACTTGCGGACGCTTGTCGTGTTTTTCGTTTGGGTGCCATGGAACGCGCGACGTCTGGGAAATTCCTCCCACTACAATGTCTTTTATACGCGGGGATAGCATTAATCGGCCACGGGGCCTGCAATATCGGTGAGATCGCTAACCTCCTTCACTTGCTTTGTCCGCCTTTGTTACTTTAATGCATTCTTTTTACCTCAGATCTTGGATACGATTCTTGTTTCCACGTCGGCGTTCTGTGTCGGTTACTCGCTGTATCAAGGCTAATGCGAGTGGCGGTACATGGATCGATTCAACCTGCATGTCAGTAAGTACCGTTTGTCTTTCTTTTTACTCGTCTACTTTACTCTCCTCTTTGTTCTCGAATCTGTGCATGCTGTGCTTCGGAGTGGCGAATGCGTAGCCTGGATACGCTCTGAACTTTGCCCTGCGCTATATATGTTGACGAAGCTTGGCCAGACCTCCAAATCATACCCTACCCTCATGCTTTTCAGACGAAACGATTCTATCACCCGAATTTGCCACTCGTCCCGATTTCGGGCCAAGAAGCAGGCACGGTCCGATTTGCAAAGTGTGGATCGCCCTGCGGTGGGCGCTGTGCATGTAACTCCTGGTGGGCTGGTTACACATTCTATCGATAACGTGCCAACCTTTCCACACAGCCAGCACCCGTGCCAGCCCTCGGATATTCAATGCCCAAAGGCGCTTTCCCCCGCCTGTGGGGAATGGTGGCTTAACCAGTCTTCGTGCGTCGCAATTCAAGTGGATCGCCTTTATGGGCTTCCCTGCGGTACTCTCCCTTCTTCATTTCGCATATCCATCCGGCCCGCGCGCATTGCTTCCAGCTTCTGCATCACCCAACCTTTATACCGCCCAAACCCGAATCGTTGCCTCTCGAATCATACAACAGTCTTACCGTATCCTCCACCGGAAGACGCCGGTTAATACCCAGCCCATCCCCCGCAGTTCGTACGACTATGCCTTGTGGAGTAATGGTGGGGTAGTCCTCAGCTCCTTAACCTCTCCCCACGGATACGACTCTTGGGTTAACAGATTTATGGGCAAGATGGGGTCTGTGCAAGCCGTTCTAGAGGATGATTTGCGGGAAGGTGCATGCTGGCGTCTTCCTAATCGACTCGGACAAATAGCGATCGCATTTCAGGATGTTGTTCGTGTGACGCATGTCATGGTTGACCACATCCCAGCCGAGCTTACCAATGCCATCGAGATCGCTCCCCGCCGGTTGCTGTTGTGGGGAATGGTTGATGGAGAAGATAATCTAGCCAAGTACCATTCCCTACGGAGCGGCGCTACGGGCCCTTTACGTGATCTTCTTACAGCTCGTATGGCGCCTGCCCTTTCACGCGGCATGCCCTTCGTGCCTCTGGTTTCCTTTGACTACAATATTCATGCAGCAAACCACACTCAATTATTTCCAATCCTTGACTCCGTGGTAGCTGCTGGTATGGATTTCGGTGTAGTAGTCTTGGAGATCCTGGACAATTGGGACGGTGAACTGACGTGTCTATACCGAGTGGGTATATATGGGGAGCGTAGGACGTGATTACGACTGGGATGCATCTAACCAAGTAGAAGGCCATCAGGACGGCATTCACTTTGTTTACGAAATCGCCTTACACTGATACTAGTTATGGTTGGAGTCTCTATGTACAAGCACATCTCGGCTAGTTTTCTGGTGCGAACACACTCGAGTGACGGGTAGATACTCTCAAAATCAACCCCGACTCGAGCATAAAGCCGGTCCAAATTTCTCGCAGCAAGTTCTACTCGGGAAGGGCCGCCGGTGGCGGCGCCAACCTTGCCCGATGGACCATAGACCAAGGGGTATGTCCCCTACGTTCTTTCCCCCTTTGTCTCGAGTTCTTACACTCCTCGTTGCCGTCAAGCGCAGTCACCGCAGAACAAAATGTCAACAACAACCACACCGGGAACGAAGCATCTTGATATGCCATGCCATCATCTCATATAAAGTTCTCTTCTTGCCATTGAGTCAACACACATAATGTTATATCCTACAACACTAACACTAATGGATCAGTTGACGAGACATATCCCACATGCCGCTAGCCTTGAAAACAAGGCAAGTGAGCAAGCGCGAACTACGTCAACGCGACGGCGTCGTACCTGAACAGCTCTCGCATCGGAGCTCTCGGAAGTCGATGCGCTTTTCTGTGATGAATAGAATGTCAGTTTTCGTCGATCCCTGTGTAGGGAAGTACTTTCCATCGTAGGACGGTTCCCACGGCATTTATGGGTGCGGTATAATGTAATGTATGTCAATTCCAAAGTTTAGGTTATGGCAAAATCGGATAGTAAAGTTGATTGCATGAACAGCCGTCGAATCCGAATTAAAGGATGACTCACCGGTGGGCAGTTTGGTGCATGCTTGGGCTCGACAGCTTGCCCATTCTCTGTCACGGTCGGTCAGACGTGCCTAAAAACCTAAGAAAGGACAGAATATTAGTTTGGTTCGATACACAGATGTAGCCTGAGGAAGGCGAAACTCTGCAGCAGAGGACAGTGAGACCCACACACTTCCTCTACAACCGCTGGAAGGATCCTTCATGCCCCAAGTTGGATGCGGCATGACAACGTGCACGGCGAATAACGCGACTTGAAACGCGTCGATGCAAACGTCGGGTGAACTCACGATCCGAGACTTCACGTCCCGTACCGGTGATCGTAATAAGACCCTACTGCAAACATCAATCAAAATACTCAGCATCTCTCTCCGCAGTCTTAAGGACGTACAAGCATGTTATCTCATGCGCCAACCCTGTGGGCCTCGGTACACCACATTGCCTAGCCTTTGAGGCGGAGCATCACTTCGGATATGCGAGGGGCCCCTACTTCGACTGTTCTTTCAATATAGACTAAAATGGAATATACATCCGTTTCTGTATGGGTCGTTTCGGTGGACTTGAGGAGAGTGCATGGTATGGGGAGTCCGAATATCGGAGGTGATGTCCCGGTCTCATTCGGGAGGCCAACGAGGTGAAGGGCACAAGCTATTTGCGCAGAAGTCAGCAGATAAACCAAATATTAGGGTGATACTTACATTTTAGTGCAACTCGATTAGACTCGCAGTGCTTACATCGCTAGCCACAGGAGAAAGACAGATAGAATTCATACCGTAACAACAAATCTGTAACGCTGCTTGAGGCATCGTCACGGGCAACAGACATACACCAGCATTGACTGATACTGAGCGTGAGTACCAGTGTGCCAGATCAACCGGTCATCCTCAAACGCTAGCCATGTTTGGGACTCATCTGCAAGGGCGACAGAGGTACACCACCATGACCAATGATTCCCAACACGACAACGAATAGGACTACACTGCCTTGACGCATCATCACAAGTCACGGGCGACAGATGTACACCAGCATTGACTGATACTGAGCGAGAATACCAGTGTGCCAGGTCATCCTCAAATGCTAGCCATGTTTGGGACATCTGCAAGGGCGACAGAGGTACACCACCATGACCAATGATCCCCAACATGACAACGAATAGGACTACACTACCTTGACGCATCATCACAAGTCACGGGCGACAGATGTACACCAACGTGATGGACATTGCAACAAGGACGAGGTACTAAGGCGCTGGTGGGAGTCGGTGAAAATGAACACAGCATCACGTGATCCATTTCCCACTCGCGTTGGCATACAAGAGTTCCCGAAAACAGGATATTGCCTGATATAGGTGACACGGTATGACAGCCTACGGCACTTCCCGATGCTTCGTGAGAGAGCGGCGTTGTCAGCTCCGGCACACCAAGTGTCAGCACTTCAGCCAGATACTTGTCCCACTGAACACTGTCATATAGATACTTTAGATTGACAGTTATGTACGGTATTATATTAACATTATGGTGTTCACTACATTGTATCTTTGCCTTGCACTCCAGTCCTCCTCTCATTGGCCAAGCGTGACTTCACTCGGCTCGTACAGTCATGTGACACATCACTGTCACAAGGCACATCCTGATCCTTGCATCCTTTCCTCCTAACTTCCCTCCACCTCAGCGCTCGCTTGCAGATACCTACCACCGCGTGCGTTTCTTGTCAAGCGAACAACTTCGGATCGTGTGGAATGGGCAAAATGGAGGAAAACCAGGTCCGTCCTCACCAGTATATGTACACATCCCTATTCCCACCGTCTGCAAGGTACGTTAGATATCATGACTGATATCACTCGAAGCCACGGTACTGACTTGTAAAATAGTCTCTGGGGATGTGCACATACACGCCGAAGAGCCAGCACTAGGAACTGACAATTCCAAACAATGTGAAGCTGGTAGGACGACGACAGTACAAACTACGCATACAGCCTGCCAGTCGTACGTTGCTGTCCATTTTTTCGGGTATATGGATCTGACCTGAAATGTCTCAGGAATACAAATTACTGAGATCATTCACCTTTAGTACGCGTCGAGTCTACCGCTCTTGCGCTCATACTTTTCTCTGCGGTTCCAGACCCTTGCCTTTACCTACATTCCAGCGACTCGCAGATATCTCGACCGAGAATTCAGTTGAATCTTTCGATATTGTCCATGCTTTCAAAAGAGTTTGGGAGCATGCGCACGAAGACTTACGAGATCATCACCCTTGCCAGGCACACCCGGCTCTTCCTTTGGCAGTGAACACACCGAGGTTGGTGGTACGTCAGAGTATCAGTGCCTTCCAATGAAGAAATCTGACAACAGCCGCGTATATACTAAAGGCAACCAAGGGCGGACGTGTTGCATATTGGGTGATGTCGCTCGTGATGTTTGCTTACCGTACCAGCCCATGCTCGGTCTCTTTGTCGAACCTATCAATTCTGACTGACATGTCTCGTTTATCACAGCCAAAATCACCGGTCTTGTCACCTTGCTTGTCGATAGCGTCCTCCCCCGATAATTCGAAATGTCTTACTATGATGACAACAACGTCGTCGGCAACTACCAGCCCCCGCAGTTCGCCTATGTCATCATCAACGGCGTTACCGGTCAATCTGGGAAGTGTGGATTGCGAAGAACAGTTGACGTTTTCACACTAAGCGAGCATCTGCCGACGCATTTTCACTTTCTATCTCTCAAGTTCGGACGCTATGGCTACCTCGATACGCATTCGGTAGCGCTAACAAGTTCAAAAGAATGTGCATGCCGAGAGACCACCATCGTGAAACCCACCCTCCTCTCTTTGACACCGTTCTATATAACTGACTGTACACTAGAAAGTAACCCGTGCCAGTAGTCAAGAGGAACATCCTCATTGAACTCGTGCGCGATCCGTACAGTCGTCAACAACGAATGTCGCACCCCCTCAGTGGACGCTATACGTCAAACGAACGATCCTCTGCACATATAGTACCATTCCCAGAATCGAGCGGTTAAGACCCGGGAGGATCACTTAGCTCATTGTCCTCGGAGAGACGAATAGGATCAACCCGTTCAACCTGGTACGTCCAGTGGAGACCTGCATTGTGAATTACACTTTTATCTACCGCTGCGTAGAATACATTATTGTCCTGTTCAGTATATTATTATTGGGAATGTATCTGTGTACTCGATCATGTCTGGGCATATCTGAAATGTCTGATAGATAGTGGGCAGCTGGACTACCGTTAAACCTGGTTCATACTTGCCAGAAATTCAAGCCTAAAGTGTGGCGGATCAAGATACTACATACAGCGCGGAGACACGGGACATATGCCATATCTGGTAATATATTCTCGGATCTGGCTTAGGGAATTTTTGTGATTTGAAAGGAACGCGTCTCAGTGGCACTAGTACTCATTCTCTTTCTTTCCAACGCCTGATTCCGATACTTATGGCCAGGACGAAGCAGACTGCGAAAAAGTGTTGTTCAGGGGTTGCTAAGCCAGTCAAACTCGCTGGTTGCAAGAGACGTCGTACATCTTCTGGAGACACCACCCTGACGTCTTCCAGTCCACTCTCATCCCCTCCGTCATCCCCCATAATTGCGGAAACTACTCGTTCGAGTACACAAAATCGAGTGCGTCCATGACTTTATCCTTCGTAGTCCTGCCCTGTAACCCATACCTTAGTTCTGCTACCTTTGCCATGACGGTGGAAACACCGTTGCGTGTTCCAATCGCGTCTGTTCTCGTGTCGTTTGCAATGTCTGTATTAAGATACCGCAAGAAATTGAAGATAAACTTGGGTCTCCCGGAATATCTTTCAAGTGTCCAGCTTGCCACGAGAAGGACGAGCGTGCAGTGCGATCTAAACCAATGCTGTACTTTGTAAGTCGTTTGTGATATTTTCGGCTGGAGCTAATTTGTGCTCGAAGGCATTTACACGAACGGTGGAAGGAAAATCGGTTCCAGCATGTGATAAACCAACGTTTATCCGAGGTGTGTGCGAAAGAGCCTCGAAGGCCGAGCTTTGCGCAGGACCGATTCTCCTCCTGCACTTCATCTACACAGGAATGAACTCCCGAGGGTCTCTTCCCCGGGTACTCAACACCGCGCTCGAGGAGTACCACACCGCATCTACGCTGCATTACCATGAAGTCGTCTTCGACTTTGGCACATGGGACAAACTCTGTCATTGGGAGACGAAAGCTCAGGCGTTAGCAACGGAAATTGGTGAAGACAATTTCGAGCACAAGGTTATCTTCGTTTCAGTCCACAGTGAGGTAACGCGTGGCGATTTGTTTGCGGGGAAAGACGAGAAAGGTGAAGACGTAGCAGTAGAACCCATGGAGGTATGAATCTTCTGAGCTTTCCGTTGAAAGTTTCTCATTCAGCTAGTTCATGAACTATTTGTTTTTTGGAGGCCTTCGATCCCTCATTAGAAAGTCTATTATTTTCATGTTGTCGTGTGGTCCCCTCGTCACGTTCTGCGAGTCTATAAGCAGCTTCAAGAAAGCAATAATTCAGTAAGTTTTTTAGTTTGTGCTGTAGCCACGGATTGGATCTGACGTATGTTAGGTTGCAACCCGCATACACAGTTGCATTCGGTGCAGACCGATGTCATGCACCAAAGGTGTTTGGCGACGTGAGCATGGACTCAGAAGCTGAATGATGAAGAACGGAGAACGGAGAAGCCTAGCCCTAATGCGAAGAATGACTGATATTGCCAGCAGTCATCCATCGCACGAGAACCATCCTTAACGTTAGGGAAGAAACCGCTCGAGCGCCCAAAAAAACTTTTTGAGCGCTAGTTTACGGCATTCCGATTTTTCGAATATCTCCGTCAATTCTAAAGATATCGACACCATTCCCACGCTCACAGGAAGCTCTCGACCACGCCATCCTGCCTACCAAATTTGGTAACGATCCGCGCACTCCACGATTTTCTGCATCATTTCTACCAACGAACGCCCATTTCGCCAATATTTATCGTAATGGCCACCTCCTCGACTGTCTCTTCGCTCGTGTCCTTTGCTAGGGAGAATAACTACGAGTACCTGCCAGGAATCCCCACTAGCTCTCGCCCCGAAGCCTCCTGGTTCATCCCTCCCTCGTCCATGACCTCCCATCCTATCGCTCTGGGACAGCGCGTTCTTCTCGTCAGTCTGACATCGAGGAAGACGTTCTTTGGTCGCCTCAAGTCTGTCATCAGGCTTGAAAGGTCTTATGTGGTTGTTTCGGTCTCTCCAGTCGAAAAGGATTACGGATTTTTCCTTCCTGCCCCCTGCAACATCTACCTCTCAATCTCGTCTTTCATTCTCCCAAAATTGCGACAGCTCCAGTACCAATTACTATCATCTACACTATCTGATCGCATTCATGACGATTTTGAGGCACTTCTCCCTGCCCTCATTGGAGAAGACAGCCCCTCCTCCTCCTCATGCCCTCCAGAGCACTAGTTGCACCTGGTACAGGTCGCTTTGCAGAGAGGAGAGAGGGGGAAAAGTTGCGAAATCCTAAGCCCTGACTACCCTGGAGACCCCCAAAGTTGGCCCCTGGCAGAAATCCCCACAGTTCTTCTTTCGGACGCGCAGCATATCGCCCCAATGAATCTGGATCTCAGATCTAGGAGTCAGAGTGACTCATTTGCAGTCATACCCCCCTTATTCAGCAGTGACCAGTGCGCTTACTCATCCCCCTTTCTGTCGCATTATTCATCCGTTCCTTAATGACTCATTCTATTTCAAATGATTTGTGATATTCTTCGTCATGCTGACTGATTTTACTTACCAATCGCTTACTGTCCTTACTCAGCCTTGCTCGGCCTTACCAATCCTTTACCAATCCTCTTACCAATCGCTTACAAACCCCTTACAAAGTGTTTCCCTCTATTTACTTCAGGCTGCGCTACCTTTTGTATATAAGTACCAATACGTCGCAGCAAGTAAGACACATATACAAGCAAGTAGCCCCCCCTGCATAGGATACCGTCCCCTTTGTAGTGAGACTATTGCCCAATCTTTATCGTCATTATCTGCCTTATTGTCGTCGCTTTAAGGCCCTTCATTATCTTCTTTATCCTTGCAGTATCTGAGGCTCCATTAAGGGTCTATTTACTGTCATTCTTCATCGCTTTACGTCGCTTCTAGGCTCCGAGTAGCCTAGATATCTTCGCTTTTCTGTCGTTCCCCTGCTCCCCTCTCGTCAGGAGCACTGTTCCCTTCTGCCCTAGTCCTCTAGTGTGCAGAACCCCTCCCCTTTTCGCTATAACCGATCCCTCGAGCCAAAGTCCGCGCAGGTAAACCACCAACTCGGCATTTGTCTTTGTGTTGGTTTTGTGGTGTTTTCGCCATAGATCCACACGTCGACTCACACCGATTCATCAGTGCGGTACTGAAGTCCTTCATCATTGCCTTCGGTGTTCGTGTCCTTATCCAAGGGCACGCGCTCTGTGAGGTTATCACGGACCTTCTTGATGTTTCGCTCGAGCTGCGCATGCACAGTGACACGTTTTTCTTTCAATCGAAAGTGCAGACTACGTCTGGTCTCCCGCTTCCATCCTCCAACCCCTTGTCTGTAATCGGGATCCGCTACTCATGGTACCACAACCATCGTCGCCCATGGGGTACGGCCCTCCCCATGAGCTGCCCCAAATGTAGTTCAGTCCGTTCGTGGTCGCGATCAAAAGTGGGTGTGGACAGCACTAACGCCATAGTCCGCATCAGTACTTGCTGTTCTCCGGAGTGCAAGTACGAGTTTTTTTCGTATCCGCCAGTAGGTCCATATGAAGTCATCAAAGAGAACAAGAGCATGGGATGAATCAAGCGGACGGGGATTTAGCAGTGCAAGCAAGGTTGAAAGCCGCCCTCCAGCGGCATTTCCTGAGTATGACCAGTGCACAGGATAATACAGTAATCGCTAGCTACATGATTTTATGGGAAACATTTTCTGTTCTTCGAACGATATGTCGCCATCGTCTTCCCAGTTACCCAACTAGGTTCCCCACTCCCAGCTATGGAAAGATAGTAACCCGCAATGGAGGGATGTGACTGACCTTCCTGAACCGGCATCCAACCTGACTCTCCCCACATCCAGGCTTGACGTCCACGGTCGTGAGTATGCACGAACAAATCTCCACCCTGCAATGTGTGGCTATAGCAATTGGGGGAGGATGGTGGAGCCTCCATGGGCCCTGAATTCAGGCTGGAGAACCACGAGATACAATCACTGCGGCTACGGATCGCCTTCTGATGTCTGCAAAAGGCCCTGGCAGGCAATACGTGCATGAAGTCGGACGTGGTAGCTGTGAAACCGGTCTCAGGCGAAACGTGTACTGGGTTTTTGTCGAAGTCGAGACTAGTCATACCGAGTATAAGCTCAATGCCCGAATAGAAATAATATTCGCACTTACATTTTGCATTGTCGTGCGGCAGAACCAGTCTGAGCAGGGAGTGTTCTGACGACGGAATCCCCCACATGCATTTTACTGGCACCTGTCCTCGTGGACTGGTCAGTAAGCTTCGTGGTGTCGTATTCCTCGCCCTTGACACCACTATTTCTCTCATGTATCAGACGATGGAATACACGGAAGACGTTAGAACATAGGCCCAGTTTACCATTCTCGAGAATCCTGGATGAGACGTCCGAACATCTGGTGGCGTACTGGGACATTCTGCAACACGCAAAAGTCAGTGGGAATCGTTACATTCGCGGCTTGATTGTTTGTAGGAATACTCACATCACGTTCCAACTCCAGGCCTCGCGGTGGGGGCGAATGGACTGAAAACATGACCGGATGGATAGGCTCTATCATTAGGTCTGAAAGCGGGGATTAATGTTGTCAGCGTGGCCAGTGGCGAAGTCCAACGACTTATCTTGCCCTTAGAACAAAGCACAACACAGCGTGCCCCCCCCCCTTTATGTGTAAAAGGTCCGAAATTCTAGTGTCCAAGCGGCGCGTTGGACGCGGGAGTCTATATGGGAGGCATATGGGAGGCGACCGGCGACGACCCACCTGCAGCTGCCCGCCCAGAAAAGAGCCCACAGGACAGCGGTCGGACGACGACGAGGTTCTTCTTCAGGGAACCGTCTCTCCCCTTCGGAGTCGCTTCTCGTCGTGAGTCCTTATCTTACTTGACGCATCAAATTCAATTATGTTCGTAGCAGACCCGCCGCTGTTTCTGCATCCTCCCCTCCTCTAGACAACGCCCAAGCCCTTGACATGTCCGGGAGGGTTAATTTCGTGTAGTGGGCCGTTCATGCACAAATGGACCCCCCTCCCTCCTTCCAGTCCATCACGCAATATCTGAGCGGACCACTCACCATCTATAGTATTTTCATCGTTGATACCGGAAAGCCCGAATGACGCTTCTGAGTTTGGATTCACGATGGATGCTTCATCCCGCGCGGGCAGTGTTGCCTCGCTTCGTGATCATTCCCTCGCGGCATAGCGGTAAGTTGAACATTATACATTTGCAGGGGCTATGGGCAATCCAACGCCTAACCGCTTGTACGAGAAGATCATCAAGCATGGTATAGCGAACCAAACATTCTAGCTCCCACCAATCCTACACCCTCATCCCCACCCACTTGCCCAGCCCTCTTCCAAAACGAAGGCGATTCCAATTGTCCAGTACCTCGTCACACAGCCCATCCTCAGACGACGAATCTGTGCACCCCCACCTCCCAAGGTGAATGTTTCACCTGCAACGTCGAATGGTGCAAGTCCGACGTGACCAGTTCTAGTGCCGGCTTTCTCCCTCCACCGAGACCGAAACGACTGCTATGTCCTGGAATACTTGTTTCCCCCTGCTACCCACACCAATGGAATGCCGGAGTGCACGGAAGCGATGAAGATGTTCCTTTGGGACGTGTTAGGGCCGTAAACGATCGCCCGTGGGTTCCACGAGGCAAAGTACATTTTGCGGTAAGAGTAACACGGTACATTCAAGCACTCGTTCTATAATACTTGACAGAAATCCAGTCCGTTCGCATAGTGTTATGAGGGTGGACTACAAATTTCAGTTCAAATCATTTTCAGCTCAAACGCCCGTGGTTCATTCCGATGCGGATGGGGATGCTGATAATTCGTACAACCAGAAGACAGCCCCTACCTCTCCACCACGCTCACCCATTCATCCACTCTGAACACGATGCACTCATATGCGATAGTTTAGGCACCATGTGCCTGATGCCCATCTACAGCCTCCCAGACTTGGTAGTTTTCACACCCCAAGTTCCTTCCCCAAGTTCCTTCGTGCGCAATGGACGCCAGGTCCTGTCCTTATTAGATTTGACTCTTACCATTCCACTTCGGTGCGTGGATTCAAAACTCAGTGGGGCGGGGAGCATTTTTAATAGAGCCAAGGCACGTGGTTGCATATTTTTACATAGTAATTAATAGTAATTATGTAGCTGGTACTTTGGTGTTTCATGAGATTGCGCTGTTTGACCGACGTGGCAACCAAAAAAGTCCAGGATGCGGAAGCAGCCTGGCCTAGGTGGATCTTAGGGTTATGGCACACAGACTATGGTGCAGGGATGTCCAGCTTTCACCAGGTTCAAGGCCTCGGGCACTGAAGAATGGCGATTCTTTCACGTCAATGTCACCAGCTGGATCCCTAATCCTTTCTTACGTCCTGATTATCACTACCATAACACAAAAGACAAAGGAAGGTTGAGAATGATCATCGAGCAATTCCGACCGGCGTTTTCCGATATGTTGCCAGCTCCGAGCTGAGCAACAAACGGTCATATAGGCCCCGATCTAAGGAGCAGCGACGGCCCTCGCTATACGCTTTTAGTCGGATGATGAGGCACTCTACCTTAAGTCAGGGAACACCATTCACTCTGGCCGTGTATGGTATCCATCTTGATTCGAGAGTCATGGTCGCTGATGGATAATTTAATTCATTCCAGGCCCATGTCTCCTCCGCAGGTGGTCGTCTTTTAAGAGTACCAGCTTACCGCCAAGTATACACTAATGCCGATTGACCTCTTTGTCTTCGAAAAAGGTATCAGATGTCACTCCGGTTGGCCACTTCCCTTTGTGCTTGGCCTCCGTCGGTCGTCTTGGAGGTGCTTTAAAGTCACTCATTTCCCGCAAGACGTGTTCTATCTCATCCTAACCCTCGCTGAGAGCTACGAATCAAGCTGAGTGTCATATCTCATATCTGCCAGTTTACCCAGCCTCGTAAGTCTTCGAGCTTCCGTGCAAGGTAGGTATTAAGTGACACTCATGGCTTATGTTTGTAGTCCGGTGCTATGGAAAGCCTCTATGACACCCCTACGATTTCATCGGCAACATTAAACGAAGAGTTTGTTTGGATCGTCGCAGCTGCCGATGCAGAAGAGCTCGACCAGATGCTCCAGGTGTTCCACTCTGCGATTGTTTGCGTTAGCCAGTGGCGCAACACCTTTGCACCGGCTGCGTGCTTACCTGGCGATATTCTACTTCTAGTGTTTGAGCATGCATTACCAGACAGGGATACCCGTATGCTCAGAAGTTTGAGTCAGGTGTGCCGCTGGTGGCGGTCAATTATTCTGCAGGCTCCACTTCTTTGGCGCAAAGCTTTAAACCTTGCGGATAGAAGCGCGTGGTTTTCGGAGGTCCTGAGACGAACCTGCGCTGTGCCTCTTGAAGTCTTTTTTGACGTTGCGGAGGACTACACCGGCTACGCGATTCCTAACCTTACTGCTGTAATGATTGACAACCTCTGGAGATGTGCGAGCCTGCACATTGAGGGATACGGAGACGATATAGAGGAGATCGTCAGCTCTCGCACTAGAATTGATCAAGTACCACTCCTGTGTCGGCTGTTAATTCGCAACATCTCGTGTTCGGTTCCAAGCACTCCTGATGGCGAAGCGGGGATTCCGGATTCCTTCCTTTCAGTTTTGGCTCCACAACTCACCTCTCTCCATCTCGAGGGTTGTACGTTTAACTGGGACATCGTTCACACGAGGCTGGCTCCCCGCTCCCCACTGCTCTCTTCGCTTTTCATCCGTAGCTTTCACATCCAGTCAGCCGCCACCGTTGCGCAACTTCTTTCGGTGCTGGAATTGCTTCCAAACTTGAAGGATCTTAGTTTGCAGAATTCCTTCGTCAGTGGAGAAACGGACGGGGATGTGCCCTTTCGCAAAGTTCTTTTATCACAACTTACCTCTCTCGCTTTTGAATCATCAACTGTAGCGGGGGCCATCTTTCTGGCAGCGCTCGAGCTCCCGTCGCTTGCCAAGCTGGAGGCAGCCGTCGATATTGGACAAGTCTCAACGAATGTCCGCCAATTCATGGAGGGAGTCCACTTGGCGACTTGCAAGATGGCGCATCTTCTGCTTCTTCATATCTGCTATGGCCACCGCATTCTCATCTTCCAATCCAGCCATTATCACCGTTTTCCTAGGTTGCGGGTGACGTTCATGAATTGGTCCCTTCACAGCCCCCCTATATCTGACATCCGCTGTACCGACCTTATTAGAGGCATTGCCGACGTTGCACTGCTACGGAGTACACGGGAAGTGAAAGTTTCCCTTCCATTCAGCTTTGAACGGTGCCTCGCACTAGATACTTGGACGTACTTCCTCGGGCACCTAAAGTTGATCTCACTCATCTCCTTTGGTGCTCACGTCCCAATACTCCTTCTACGCACGCTATTTCTGGATGCCTACCACAGGCACGAAGGCTTGCAAGGCCAATCGCAGCTCTTGCCATCTTTGGAGCAAGTCGCTATGCCTTCAACCCCCGAGTTGGAAGTTTTGATCGATATTCTAGTTGAGGCGAGAAGCCGGGTGGGCACTCCATTTGCAATCTCTCCTATTTCGCGAATGCATCCACGGCGAACAGGACCACCCATCGAAGTTGTCCGTGAGCTGATGCTGGAGTGGTTGACTAACTCGGTGGTGGATGGCATCCCAGGTGATTCAGTCTGGTTTGTAGATGATGAGATTACAGACAGTGACGATGAGCTTGACGAGCTGTTGGACGACATAGACAGCGATAGTGAATAGTCAGCCATAAATGTTTTTTTGGTGTCCCTGTCGCTGCGAGTATTACAAGTATCAGAATTTTAACTCGGGAAGTGCCGCCGGCGGCGGCAGAAACCTTGCTTGCCACACGCAGAATATGGTGCTGCTGGAGAGCTGAGGCACGAGTGTTCCATGGATTGGTAGTTTACCAGAAATAAGTATCCGGTGTTAACAGAAATCCCCAGAGTACATGCGAAATAGGCAATGTGAATGACATGACACAAAGTCAGAGGTCCATGTAAGTACCATTCATGCAGATCTTGCATTGTCCCTATAGAAAATCATTGTCAAACTTAGGCACCTTCTATCACAATCACGGTCGCCTGGTCCAGGGGCATAGGTTGTATAGTCAGTTACTTCGGAGACACCGCCTGTGACTATGTGAGAGGCTGCTGTGATTTCACCTACTGAAATGGTAGTGACCCTATCATCGATACCATAGCTGACCACTCGCTCCATGTCGTAGAGCGTCACTCGAGGGTCTACTTCGTAGGCATCTTGCAAGAAGTCGCTTGTCACTGATAGGAAATCGTCCAAATCACCATGCAAGCGGCCGTAGGTCAAAGGATTGGCAGGCTGAGAAGCAGAGTGGGTTGATTTCGGGAGGTGGCTAATACATTTGTGGCTGTCGACTAGAGGATTCCTGGCAAAAAGGCATCGTGTTCACGCACCTCTTCCTACCAGCTATCCAAAAAATCACTAATACCCGTACAAGTCTGTAGTGATACCCAGTTTCGTCAGCCGACGACTAATCTTGCTGGATACCCAGTGAGGGACATCATCAGGCATTCCACTGTGCTCGGATTCTCAGGTGAGTCCATTCATGAAAAATAAAGTGAATATCTTGTAGCCGTCTACCTCCAGACCTTTTCGTGCAGGGAGGCGGGCATTACCCCATATGGTCGCATCTTGGACCGTTATCCACCTGCAGCGGAGCTCAGTTCCAAAGCTCTTGCATTTCTACAGGCGGAGCTGCCGATGCGTACCACAAGATGGTGTTCATCCTCCACCACACTGAGAGGTCACATTATGCGACACCGAGGTTACAGCGGGAAGAGCACTTGTACTTTACTGGGTCGGCTGAGCGTGAGGGGGTGTGAGGAGACATAGTATGAGAGATGGAACGTTGAGTCAGCTGCTGTGCCATCAGCTGCGATTGGCTCGAGGAAAAGGTCTGCTGGATGGGAGGAGCAGAAAGCGGGGCGCGGTATGACAAAGTATGTGTAGTGAGTGCGGGAGGCATGCAGCCAGAGTAGGCGATGGCTCCACAACGCGTTGTGAGGGCAAGTCTTTAGCCTTCGAGGACAGGGAGATCTATGCTAGCGGCAGCGGTACGTCGTACAACTCGTCACGAGGCATCGTAGCACCTGATTGGCATGATGCTGCTGCGAGTTGTAGAGGATGGTAAAGATAATCACTTGACGGAGTCTCTTCTTAGTTGTACAAGCTGTTTCGTTTCGACGGGTGCGGACCTCGACCACTGTGGCTCATGCACTTACAGACAGCGTGAGAATAAAATTGAACCCAAATAGGAAGGACTTTCAGCAACAGGATGGTTCCCACGCAGTTATGGGTGGACAGAAACCTTGCAAGCAAGGTAATTACCTTGCTTGCAAGGTTTCTGTCGCCCCGTGGGAACCGGTATCCATCTGTTTCTGGGCGCACGCACCCATTGCACGCCACACCTACAAGCTCGGCATATTCTTCGTTTCCCACATGTAGTTGGCCAACTAAATGTTGTCACCGCAGGCCCCCTCTCCAGCTACTACACACAATGGTGTCTATGATAAGTTTGTCACTCCTGTTTCGCTGTGCTCTCCAGATTGTCGATTGGCTAGAGAAGCTCATGCAAGGTATGTACACTTGTCGGTGGACGCTGTGGCACTGGGAAGTACCAACCGTTCTATGAGGAAACCCAGAGATGGATCATCACCTTCAGGCCCACTGATGATAATGCATACAGTACATGTGAGTCGTTCGGCCTCTGGGGATCGCGGGACCAAACAATCTAACGTGGTTCTCCATTGGGGTCTGCAGCGCCAGTGCTGGATACGAGAGGAATAACTCTCCAGGAAGGAGCTGGAGAAGTATGGGTCCCCGCTTTCTTCGATGGCATGATTGTAGGCATGAGATTCTTGGCGCACCACTTCTGTTTGGCGATTCTCTTCTCACCTCCCTTCGCTTTCGAGACTGCAATGGATCCAACATATCCCACTGTACTCTTTCTCCCGCCAACTCTTCTCTGCTCGAGACCCCACCCTCTTTAACATTTGACCTCGCGCTTTCACATTGATCTGCACAGCTAACGTCGTTGCCACTGTTGGGGTGTCGACTTGGCCAACATGTCTTCGGCAGGATCCGTTGAACTGAATAACACCTGGTCGGGTAATTGAGATCGCAATAATTCGTTGAAGGCCTCTCACCGGATACCAATCATACTGCGTATGTGATACAGGATCGGGTCAAGGTCAGTGGAACCATCCATTTCGTCACCAAGTCTTGTACGTCGCGTTTTACATCCATTCGTTTCTTCAATACATGACCAACTTCACGACGATGTTTCAGCACTGACCTTCGGCTGTGGGCGTGAGAGTTGGATCAGTATCATTCATCGTCCAACAGTTCGAATGGAAACTACCCTGAATCAGGTTCACAGACCTGCGAGGTATTGCACTAGTACGAAGGGATTTTTACATGATTAGTGCACCCATGTTTGTAATTCAGGCTCGGTACTACTATCACAACACTGGCTCGCCATGACAAGTGTTAAGTTGGCATGCTACCAGCGCTCGTTATGTGATGTTCTCAACCGTACGATGCGAAATCTAATCATCTTACAATTAGCAGCTTTACTCTCCTCCGTGCGCTCAGCCGCTTCCCACTACCGTAAGTTGTATTACGGGCCTTGTATCTTCGTCGTTCACCCCCCCCCCCCCCGACAGGGTGGCACCATCATACTTGCAGGTATCATCATGCAAATGGGTTCGTTCCTCGTGCACCACGCATCACCGTACTGTAACAAGGTGCCACCGCTAGTCACCGCCACGCCCACGCTCTTTGCTATCCGCCCTAATGTGACAGGGTCCGGGAGTTGCTACCCGGGCAACAAAGATGACGAAAAATGCATATCTGGCTGGTGGCAATTCCGGCTGGTATGACGTCGCCGCATTCAATAATGTAAGTCCACCTTGGCTGCCGTGTGATCACAATTCAAACCGATCATTTTCCAGTAGTTCGTTCCAGTTGGTTGGAAATCTTCTGCTGATAGCCTTCACCACCACAACTTCCCGTCCAATGACAACACGAGTCTAATTCTCTCTTTGTGGCTGAGAGTTGTCGATACCTTGATTGATGCTGGCTGGAAGTACGGTCTTGTCTGCGCCGATGGCATGGGGTGATAGCGGCAAGCTGAATAGCATAAGGAAGACAAAACATGTGCATGAGGGTTTTTGAGTCACGATCCGGTAATGTGCACAGATCCAATGGACGTGGCTAGGCCAAAAAAAAACGACAATTACTTGTTCCAGAGTAGCTGCAGACACTACGTGACTCCATGACTCCATGTACCAACCCTGGCTTTCTAGCGTAGCTCAGGACAATTTCATTACCATGTCCTCGAGTAACGCTATGGTTACATTGAGGACTGTAATGGTACACCGCGCAAGAAGAGACTCCTATAGGAAAGACATCAGATTGCCATGCTTGGACATCAGCAAGTCGATACTCGCCCCGGTCCGCAGAGAGTTATCAAATAGTGTATGGTTGACCCCGACGGCAAGGAACAAGACCACGACGGAAAAGAGTATGGACAGTAGTGGACACGTGGACTACCATAGTGACGGATGAGCAGCATCAGTCACCTACACAGCACAGCACCTACAGAAAGACGAAGGCGGATTGATCGGCATATTCTTCCATACTTCATACCGCCGTCTGCCCCCAGGATGTTAGAGGAACTGGTAAGGTTAGAAACGCTTACCTGCCCGCCAGATAGAAATATACGTTGCATGCCCTTTCTGGGAGGACCCAAGGGCAATGATGCTACTATGCGGCCCATTAAACGACTGTCCAGTTACCTTTTTCGTGAGGAAGCGATTGCACATAGTTTAAAGGCCACTAACTCACCGCAACAGCTTGGATTATGTCCCCTGTGAAGGAATTTCAGTGAATAGCCGCAAATGGTGTCACGAAGAAGATAGATAAACCTTTCTGATCCAGAACCTGCAGGGCCTCCTTGTTACCCGGCACCCAGATCACTACCTTACCAGAATTAGTACCACACACGATGGCATTACCCAGAACGAATGAGAGGCTGGTAGGATAACACCGATCTGGTTCATGTGACAGCCTAAAGTGACCGAAGTGGTGCGATTTCCCAATATTGTAGACACGAATGTCTGCATGCATCGCCTTCATGGCCAGTAACCCAGGCTGATGGAGAAGCGCAGAGCTCGCACTATACAATGGGTCGATAGCTACACTGCGATGATAGTTGAAGCATTTACATTTGCGGAGACGTAGGGGTTGGCTCAATCCGCCAGATTAGAGTTCGGTTCCGCAAGTCCCATGCACTGCATGCAGGAATGATGGAAGAATATGTGCTATGAGTCTAGAATCATAGACTGACACTGGATCAACAGCTTACACTACTCCATGGTTCAGGTATGCAGCGATGCCCATGTTGCCCCGATCATAGAAGTGGAATGACAAGGGCCGGAGCCTGTCATCATAACCCACGGCGTGAATGTTCTCTGGAGGGGTAAGTCGGATGCTATGACAAATGGCACCTGTAAGGAGTCGTGCGTCAACGAACTGCGATTGCATGTGCCAAAAGACCCCTTCCCTGTAATTGATTCGGAAGAAACAAGAACTAATTGACCCATACCCACACCCAGACGGCGAGTGTGAGAATCATAATCAATACAATGCACTTGTCCTGTGACACCGAACCATATGGGCCGCGGGGAGAATGTTTTCTTTCTGGATGTTGAGGCATTTCACGACGTTAGTGAATCCATGGGAAGTGCAACTCACGATACCAAGACCCTTCAGTTCGGATATAGCTCCATTCTCGCATCCACAGTATAATGTGTGAGTCTGTGGCGTCGGGTGCCAGGTCAACGCAGTGACTGGACTTTCAAAACCTAATACGTATAAAGGTGCTCCGTCCGACACCTTCCAGACAACGAGCAGCCCATCATTCCCACCACTGGCCAAGTAAGATCCACAAGCCGAGAAGGCCAGCGTGTTGACGGAGTCACTATGACCGCCATTCAAATCGTAGGCAAGCTGAAATGTGGACATGGCAGTTGTATTAGTGGGAGGTGTGAGGTGCGCAGATATCATTGTCATTAATTCATTGCCACGTGTAGTACATATCCTAGCAGCGGCTCACTTGTCCCCAACTCATGTTAGTCAATGTACACCACCTTTGGATGCAAACTTGCACCTGCCTTTACACAACGGTGTCGCAGCGGACCTTTCGCGAACTGCATGGGGACGAGTGTACATTTACTGGATCTGTCTTGCAAACATCGGTACGCTTAACATCCTGCAGCACCAGTACCTATAAGAACCAGCACACTCGATTCCACACAGATATCACTCGCATTACACTGCCTTGCACCTCGTCGACCAACGTCGCTGAAGGATCAACTCATCTACCGGATCCTCGCCACCATGATGCATCCTTTATTATGAATGCTATTTTCTCTGTGCAAAAGCGGGCGAGTTATTGTCCTCGTTGTTTCTCGTTGATAAGCTGCTCATTTGACCAATGGCTCGTACGTATATCTCGAGCTACGACGTGCTTCGCTTCTATACTTTATCGTGCGACTGTCCTTTCTTCGCATCGACTTCCGGTGAGAAGCTACTTTAGATGTCATCTCTACCATCTCTGAGCTCTAATGCGGAAGGTTCTGGCAGTTCCCAGACGAGACAAGATTGGCTTTCATGAAATGTGTTTTTGTCACAAGAATATCGTGGGCATTGCCTTCGTCCGCTCGGCGAGTTCGTCGAGTAAGTCGGTGAATGGATATACTACTATGCTTTAAGATTTTGCAGTATTCTGCGCATGCTTTTACTGCGCCTGTGCCTCCTCGACCCCTTGCCAGCCTCAATGATGCAGTTCCAAGGACGACGGAGGCTACAAACCGCGGCAACCTTCACCTCTCGCTGGACTCCGCGGTCTTGATGTCGTACACGTGTTCTCAGAGCCCTCGATATCGTCCATTCCCGTCATCGAAGAAGATATGTACAGAGCAGCTGGAGAATGCCTCGAGGGAAACCAATGTGGGTATCTTTTGATGCCTTCGAGCATATATCGCACTGATGTCCTTGTCCAGCCAGCATACATGCTCATGCTCTCCTCTGAACTCGCAAATGAAAGTTCGCAAATCCGCATTCGAAATGCGGCAGCCTTGGCGCTGAAAAACAACCTCTCAGCTCGTGTACATAGAAGAATCATTTCTTTCCCGACACCGTCGTCACACCGTTATCTAGGAAGCTGCACACTCCTGTGAAAACGCCCCGGGAGGGCTGTTGTGCCATATAGATTCAGTACACTACACGATGGCTTTCCCCCGACAACGACACCAAAGCTAAGATCAAGCAAGAAGTTCTTGTCACCCTCGCATCTCCCTTTTTGAGAGCTGGTGGCTTCCTTGCTCAAGTCGTCGCTGCCATTGCCTCCGTAGAGCTTCCGCACGATCAGTGGCCAGACCTCATCGAACTTCTTCTCGGTTTCGTGAATAATCTGACAAATGCTAATCTGAGGATCGCGACACTAAAAAACGATTGGCTACATCTGCGAGTCCATAGTACGTACCTCATCTCTGTTTTATTTTCTTTGTTTGTTCCCTTATACCTCGCCCCTTGCCCACCACAGCAACCTGAGATTCCGAGTTTGAGATCAAACGAGATATTGACTGCCGTGATACGTGGTGTCCGCCATCACGAACCCTCCTCAGGTGTTCAGTTAGCTGCTGTGCATGCTCTTTACAACTCACTTGAATTTTTGCACGAAAACTTCGAGCGTGAGGTCTGTTGTCTTCCTTTTCAGGTCGTTCGTCGCCTCATGTCCTGCGGGGAGAGCACAATCACATAATGCAGGTCGTGTGCGAGGCAACTCAAAACCCTTCGGTTTCTGTTCAAGTTGGAGCCCTCGAGTGTCTCGTCAAGATCATGGCCCTTTACATGGAGCAAGCCCTTCTCGTGGTATGTGCCCAGTTTTCGGGTTGATATCAAGTGAGTGATCCGTCGTCTAAGCTTACCGTGATGGGTTTTGGGCCATCGTTTGTGAAGAGGGAATCGAGCTTGCTCACGAGACACGCGAAGTACGTTTTCGGGATTTGTTAATCATATTGCCTGGATAGGGACTGACTATTTATTTTTTTATCGTTCAGGCTGCCGATTATGGTGAACCGCCCGAGATCGAATCTAAATTCTTTGCCAAAATTGCATTGCCCGAGGTCAATCCCGTTCTTCTCTCACTCCTCACTCTCCCGGAGGAAGTCGTCGTCGAAAATGAACGGAATATGACCATGTCTTTTGTCAACTTGATTGCCTGGGCTGTTACAGACCCAATAGTTGACGCTGTTGTCCCTTTCATCGAAGCCTACATCAAGTCTCCCGATCGGCATCAGTGGGAAGCAGCCGTGATGGCTCTTTGGGTCTATCCTGGATGGTCCCGATCCAAGCGTCCTGACAGGTAAGTCAGGCGCTCCCATTGCTGATTGGGATGACGAGCAATTCTAATGTACACGTGAAAGACACGGCAGCATGAACGCTTGGGAGGATACATGGTTTGCTCATTGACACCATCAAACCAGTACATTTGCATCCACTGGTGCCGGCACTCGTGACGGGCGTCCAAGACAACCCAAGAACTGTGACGAACTGCTGTTGAACCTCACTGATCAGCTTGAATTTTTGGAAGAATCAGTGCCATCACAGACTAGCCACTTGTCACCGTATTTTGATGGCGTCGTCAACACACTACTGAGGGTTACAGACACGTGAGTGACACAACCTACCAACTTCCCTTGGCTTACGGGATCTCCGCACTTTAGAGCGAGTAACGAAGCCGATTACCGTACCTCTGTTTATGGAGCGATAACCTCCCATGCCACTCACGAACGACGTCGTTCATAACTATTTTGATGTGGATGCAGCAACCTCTAGGAATGCAGGTGTGTAGCATCGCGTTTTCACTGTTGGGCCGCTAGACAGTCTGCTGTGCAGAACTAGATAGTCGGAATTGATGACCGGAACAACTGGAACGAACCTCAGAGCAATCATTGTAGTGTGGTCATCGTAAATATCACATTTCTTCCAGTTCGAGCTACTGTCATCTTACAGTGTGTTACCAGAGCGTACCCGGTGGCTGGGGGAGGGTATCCAACCTATGGCAGGCCATATCATGACTCTCGTCCTGCGGCTCATTCAGACTGCCGGACAAACCTCCAAACTTCCACTGTTTTAGAAGACGCATTTCTGGCGGTCGTGTGGTTAGCTTCGGGTGAGCAGACTACCCGTCACGAGGCGCTTGCATGCTTTTTCTCCTTTATATTCAGGCTTTCTTGCAATTTTTATTGGTATTGTTCGGACTCCAGCATTGATCTGCACACGCCCCTGCTGTAAGCGTCCCGAGTTTCTTTTTTTTTTAAATCATCTACCAAGGGTACCATATGCCAAATGACTCTTATGTAGGCACAACCCCGACGCGAGTGCAATTACCGATGCTAGTACTGCAACTCCGACGTAAGTGCAACTCCGACGTAAGTGCAACTCCGACGTAAGTGCGCCAGCACCACCTCATATGCGTTCGAAAGACACAAAGTATGGACTCTCCTCCTAAAGGAGTGGACTGCACACTGGCTCCCCACCTTAAAATTAATTCCCCTCGAAGGAACGCAATTCTCGCTGCTACAAACTCCAGGCTCCTTATACTTTGTGAGCGACACGCAGTAAAGAAGGTGCCAGTGGCGGAGGAGGATAGCGATGATAGTTCAACTGATGATGGTGGTGAGGACGACAGTTTCGACAGTGATTAACTTAGTATATATGAACGGCAAGGTTTACTTTGGCATAGTGGCAGTTTTTGCGGTCTCTTCATGTCAAGGAGTGATGAGTAAAAAAGGCGGCAAGGCACGGACCGCAGTGGTGGTGATCACCACATGCACACAAGTTGCTCTCCAGGGCGCTGGACAAGTTCGATGATCGCGTTGCGACTACTTTGCTGGACGTCGTACCTGTTCATAAACGGTTTAGAGTAAGCTCCGTTCCTGCAAGTGCAAGACACCCGCCGCCCAGAGATCGATCCTCGGTAGTATATTGCGTTCGCACGAACATGAGAAAGACGTGCCTGTCCGCTGATGTGAAAGTCTGTGTTTTCGAGATCCCTCGGCGCTAAAGGGGAAATCAAAAACACGTAGTTCGAAGTTGAATTCAGGACTAGCAGTATTTACAAACCGTGATCAATGTTTCACCATGTAGCCTACCCAGTCTGCGTAGTTGACTCTAGCCGTGCACGGATTGCAACAAAGAGACCATGTAGCTGGAGGGGATTCCTCAACTGCCCCAACTCAGTTCTGACCATGCTCTCCTGCACATCGGCTGGCCAAGAGAAGAAAGCTTTCAGAGCATTATCATCAACAAACCCCATGTTGACGAAGTGAGTATGGAACTGTGCGAGACTGGGTCTCACTGAGGATAAGAAGTCGAGAACGGGATCAGTGCACAATGGCACGATCACACGAGGAGAGGCGGCGGGAGAGAAGGAGCTCAAGGCGCCTGAACCAGTTTCGCCATCTGCGTCGCTTTCGGAGTCCGAGATTGCGATGACATAGTTCTTCTTGCAGAATTTTTTGATAACTACCGAAACGCGGTTCTTTAGCGGGTACACCCTCTTAATCGTCCCATCATTCGCGTCGTGATCGCATAGCCTTTGATGTTTTGTCGACTTCTTTAGTGGGATAATGATCGTCAGTTCGTCACCAGTACCGTGAGAGTTACCTACCTCTCCGTAAGCCCTGACTGTGGCTTGGCAGTTCCGTTTCAACGGGGCACCAGTTTTGTTAGCCTGCGCCAGGAAACTCAGATACGGCAGTCAGGATAGAATGTGTGTTTCAGCGCACGTGAGAGTAGCGGAACCAAATGGGATCCGGGCACCTGTTAAAAGCCTTCCTGTAGCATCCAAAACGACGCTTGAGATAGTCCGCCTTTCGGATCCTGTATAAAAGATATATTTCTAGATAAGCCATAACCGGCCACGAGTCCTCATATTCTTCGGAGAGGTTTGCCCGTCGCTGGTGGATCTAGTGTGCGTTAGTGCGGTAAAAGTAAAATATGCGAATGCCACACCATTCTCATAAATCGTTGAACGTCGTCCACGTCTTGCTCTTCTGGTCTCAATCCACAGTTGAGGTGCCTCTTTGCTGCTGATCTGATTAAGGACTGATAGTCCACCATCAGGGCAATGATACGAGTGCATGTTGAGGTACTCACAGTAAATTCGCTGAACTGTGACGGTGACATGTGCATCTCTCTACGCAGCAACCTCGCCTTAGGGATTTGATAATGAGGCATGAACGAAGTGCGCTCTTCACCCATGACGGTTTTGCGAAGCAAGCGGGGAAGGGTTATCGCATCACCAAAACTGCAGAAACGAGACATTGCCCGATTTGGCACGATGACTCAGCCACCTGTTTGTCGTGGCGTGATGTGATGCGATGACTAATTCGCCCACTTGTCGGCCTTGCAGCGACACGGTACGAGGTAAGCATAGTCTACAAGATCTAGCATGGTGTGTTTAATTCTCGTTCGGTTCTGCTAGATCTAGCACGACGTTGCAAGGACTAGCTAGGTGCTACCAGAATTGCCGGGTTCCTCCGAGGCTTACTAGATCTAGCTAGGTTTGGCCACTTTTGCTGATGTCCTTCCGTCCTACAGTGTGTGGTGCACGTATATGCATGTGGACCTCTAATCGTTGAATACACCATTCCAAAGGAGACGACTTCCTTTTCTTGTGGTTGACGTTGTTCTCGCTCACCCCTGTCTGCAAGCGCAAGTGTGGATTTTTTGGGTGGGGGGTCGACAGACTATTTGCAACTAAACTGCTCTCTTCCCTTATAGTACGATCCACGACCTGCGCTTTTTTTCGTTCTCCTCTTCCAATCGATCGTCTTCCAACATGAGTTCGTTACAATGCGATTTCCGGAATAGTTTTTCATCGAAATCTCGCAGTAAGCGAATTGAGATTCCTGACCTGACTGGCAAAGTCGCCCTTGTAACTGGCACGAACACCGGAATTGGGAAGGAAACTGCTAGGGTATCCGCATGTCAATGATTAGTCCCGACGTGCCTCGACTGCTCACATTCCCGGCTTCGTAGGTGCTCCTTACGAAGAACACCAAAGTCTGGATTGCATGCCGGGATGTTGCCAAAGGAGAAGCAGCTCTCAAGGAACTCAAGGAACGCACAGGTCGTGATGCTCATCTCCTCAAGCTAAACCTTGCCAATCTCCGGTCCATCAAAGAGGCTGCCAAGGAGTTTCTGAGGTGTGTATAAGGTTTTTTCGGCGTCGTCCTTCATACTTATGCACGCCTGCACGACAGCAAGGAAACGCAGCTTCACGTACTCTTCAATAACGCGTGAGTCATGCATGTATGAATCGCGTCCGTATACACCTTTCTCATGACCACTGCCTCCCTCTAGAGGCGTCATGCACCCTCCCGTTGAACTACTCACAGATGACGGATACGACCTGCAATTCGGCACCAACGTACTCGGTCATTTCTACCTCACAAAACTCCTACTTCCCACCCTTCTTTCAACCGCAACGTCATCTCCAGTTGGTACGGTCCGCGTCGTGAACACCTCTTCCACAGCGCATTGGCTTGGAAGTCTTGACTTTGACACTTTCAAAGACACTCCGAAACGGAGAGCCAGGGCACACTCCATTTGTATAACCAGAGCAAAGCTGTATGGCTATAACCACCTGAATCGTAAATACGTGGATTCCTGACTGAACTCTCGTCAGGCTAACATCGTGTTCTCTAAGGAGTTACACCGCCGGTATGGAGATCAGGGTATAGTGTCGATCTCTGTCAGTCCAGGTCGGTCTCAGGTTTCTGCGTATATCTGTCCCTTAGCAGCATCGCGAACTTCGACGCTAGGTGCGATTGCAACCGAAATTCTTCGGAATAACGCAAGCATTATTCGATTACTTTCGGTACGCCGTTGGGTGCCTTTCCGTACTCTGATTGGTGTCTCACTTTATGCTTCAAGGGTGTGGTTCTGTATCACGTCTCGTACGGTGTACTCACACAACTATACGCGGGCACGTCACCAGAGGCTGCTACGCTCAGCGGACAGGTACTGATCTTGCCTTTTCCTTTCCGCCACGTTGTATGACATTACTAACCGATCCATCTTCAGCATTTGGTACCATGGGCTCGGGTGGGGAAATGTCGCTCAGATACTCCCAACTTGGAAAAGAACTGTGGACTTATTTGGAGGAGCAAGTGGAGAACGTTTGAAACTGTCTGTGTGAGAGCCCAGTGATCTGTATCTCCCCCCACGACATGGCGTGCGGTAACCCGAATCTTCAACTCGACTTTTTCGTCCCGTTCAGTGCATAAACGATCTTTGCAAGCCACGGGCGCATGCCAGACTCTCACTCAGTGTTCGCAGGACCCTTGTTTATGTAGATGGAATAGACCACCCCTCATGTCGTGCCTGTGCTGTCGAAGAATAGGGTGACGGACTGGCAAGTCCTGCAGTATCGGTGACAACTACGCATATAACGCCCAATGCCACGACCAACAAAAAGTAAGGCGCACTTCTGCTGGCGGTTCCGTTATAGCACGACTTTACAAGATGTGCTGGCAGGCAGACCATAAAATTCGCTCTACGCTGGCGGCATCGATGGTGACCGACGCTAGCCTTCTCTTGGAGGACTGACATTCAAAGAGCAGGCTTAGCAATATTAGTCGTGTGACACAGGCTGCAAATGCCAGGAAAACGAAACAAGGAGAGTTGCGACGTGCGCTCCGAAGCACAATGCGGCAGGCCTAGGCGTTTACAAAATCAGCATCGATACCCAAGACCAAAGTCAGTTGGCGTACGTACCTGTTTCCGCAGCGCACAACCCAAGGACAGCTCGAAGACATTCTCGTGAAACTATGTCATGTCGACCCATCTCAGGGGCGTGAAGAAAATGCGTTGCTGTGCAAGAGCGATAAGTTCCAATATCAAAAAACGCGAACCAGTCGTCATGAGTGAAACACCAGTCAGACGCGGAAGAGTGAAAAGGTAAAACGAGCGGTCCTTGGTAGGGATGTGACTTTGAGGAAGAATGGGGCCCTTCTAGCACCAGGACGACTGGGACAAGACTGCATTGTACATTCAAAGTATATTTGACAAGTGGAAGCGGTTTCTCAAGTCCAACGCGTTTATCATGCATTGAAATCCTGGGCAGTTGAATCCCTTGGGAGGGAACGATTATCCTGCTACCGCAAGCGAGTCTTTAGTCCACCTACGGGAGATGCTATACGAATACTGCGATGGTACGGTACATGTAGGTGGTCCGTTTTCTGGATTCAAAGACCTAGCGAGAGGAGGTTTTCTTCACCATGTTACAATGCCTAGAGGGTAGTAGCTTTACCTTAGATCGCGTCCATAGAAACAATTCTCCAACGAGCGCTGCAAGCAAGGTTGAAAGCCGCCAACCGGTGGCATTTCTCGAGTCTACGGAATGGACCCGAAAAAAATAGATATTTTGTTACCTTGCTTGCAGCTCGTTTACGTCCACATCACTGCCATCTACCTCTTCACAGGAGGGTTTCTTCTCAGTCGACTGGCACTCCCGAACAAATCTCAACAAGGGCAAGAACAGGGGAATCAACGTGCTGTCGGGCTTGTCAAGGACACCCTGCGATTTGATTCCGTGTCCGACCATCCACCAGACCCTCTCTCGCCGAACCACCACAATATACTCACACTCCCTCGGGAACTCACTGCAGCGCATCCCCAGCCTTCTTTCGCCTTCAACGCATATGCAGACCCACACGACGACGACGCTCCGACGTATCAAAGGTCTTACCCAACCTTTGTAATGCTATGGGTCGATTACTGGGTATCGGTGAGATGGTTCCAGGATGTCATCCGAGCGAGCCATCGACCACGCCCGATCTATAGCTGTGCAAGGTAAAGGAACGATCGGGCACTGTACCTTTGCAAAGTTTGCTAACACAATGTCTGTGTAAGGGCCAGACACTACTGATGTCACGCTTCCTCACCACAACCCCCCTCCCCAACAGGTATTGGTGGCCTCCCGACTCGGCTTTCGACTGACTCATGAGATTCTACTGGCCACTGGTTATCTTCCTTGCCTTGTACATGCCACCAGCTAGTTCGACTCGGACGACTCCGTTGACTGCTCTTCCATTATATCTGCCCCTCTACCATGCCAGCTGTCAAGTGCGAGCCGCATTCCATACCATCAGTGACACCGTCGCGCAGATAACACGTGAAGTCGTCCGTGCATGTTGAAGTCAGGAAGTCAGGTATCTGCATCAAACCCCCCGCCAATCGTACTTCCACAACCGACACAGTATGGCAGACTTGGGGTGATCCCTACATGGTATATGTATCAGCCTTTTTTTCCCTGCGTACGCATTCACCTCGGCTTATAGCGTGAGTGTCTTGTCGCGCTCAGTTTGTTGTCTCCTCATGAATCACCTCCCCATGGATGCCCCTCCACCAGATGAAGCGTTACGGACAAAATCTGGAATGTCCGCTTCAGGCGAGTTAATCAGGATGGCTGTGTGCATTATTCGTGAACATCAATGCATCCTCCATGCGGGTGCTAATCATGTCATCAGGGATCACTACCGCTCTGCATCCGAGGCGCGTAGCGTGATGCTAACATTCGCGAGCAGCTCGCTACACGTGGCTATACCGACGAGAGGACATCTCCCTACTGCCCTTCTGACTAGGATCAGTTCTTGGTCGTCTCGCACTCTCGTCCCTAGCGCGAGGACCAACCGGAGATGGATGCAAGTTTTGATTTCGATGACAAAGTTCTACTTTCCTTGGAGGACCTAATCAAAGCGGATGCTTAATGTGCGCAGTGCAGAAATGGGTTAACCCGCGTTCCACTGGGTCGGGTTCCGGATATTGCACATAAACTCTTACAAAAGCACGCAAACCTGGACTCGATTGCAGGGCATCAACAGTACCATCTTCTCGATCTCGAAGTCGGCACTGATAACCTTTTCAATACGTCTCAAATTCTTCAACTCATTCTTCATTCCTTTTCTTTGTCCGCAAGGTATGGGAAATGCACGACGCCACGCAATAATGCAATGAGTCTCATAGATTGCAGTGCTGACAGGGTTACCAGCCACTGTCTGGAGTCCGAAGGATGTGACGATGTCTGCACGTGTCATGTCCCTGTCAATGGCCACAGTCCGTTAGAGAGATGTTTAAAGGACATCTGCCAAAAGATTTCCGAAGTCAATGAGATACAAGAGCAGCTGGTAGACGACAAGGTAAGTCTGCAACTTCGTTATGACATTTGATCGCTGATTCTTGCTCGCAGCATGTGATAGCGGCTAAAGTAGAAGGTATGCGACGTACGATGAAAAGTGTAGAGGAGACGTTAGGAGGTCATGGTTGTGCTTTGATGAACCTTGCTGATCAGCTCGAACTTTTAGAAGAAGAATCAGTGCCGTCACAGACTAGCCACTTGTCACCGTATTTTGATGGCGTCGTCAACGCGCTACTTCGTCTCGAAACAAGCCAACGGTCACATGCAACTTGCCGAACAAGTCCGTACGGAAATCGAAGGTTCCATTGCCACCTTTGCGACTGGGCAACAACAACAACACAAAAAGGTTTACCAAGTGGAAAGAGTTCCGCACCAAGCAGACCCGTGAACAGCATGCCTCGAAAGCACGTGAGAAATATGAATCCGACCGCGTTCGCATCAATTCGTATACCGCCCGGAGTACCCTCGTACAGGGTCAAGATTTGGAAAAGATATATTCGAAGTTGGAAAGGGCGCAACAGACCGTACAGATCAACGAGAATGATTATGCACAATTCACACGCGTGTTGCAAGAAACACAGTTTATGTGGTCGTATGTCAACGCCGTTTCGGCCGTCTGTGTCTCCGATGATGAGGTACGTTCATCCTACCATCCCGCCATCTCATTTGCTTAAGAGATTTCCCCGTTGGGCCTGCGAAGGGATGCGTCTCGCACTTGAACAAATGGAACCAGAGAAAGAGATGGACAACTTTGTCCACGACTATGGTACTGGCAACGCCATCCCTGAGCCTCCGACTTTCGTTAACTATGCCAACACCGGTGCACCGCCCGTCAATCATAACAGAATAATGACCCATCTGGCGGTATTTGGGAGGGTCACCCAGAGAGTTATGAAACCGGTGACGACCCAAGATGAAGACGTTCCGTTCAAGAGTGGTGCGAACCATGCAGGTGTCGGTGCTGGCGGAGGTCCTCTGTCGAGGGGTGCTCTGACCGAAGCCGATCTTTCGAGGAGCGCAACCCATAAGTCGCAGAGGTCCCAGGCGAATGGCATCAATGGACATGTGCCCCCCTCCCATGAACCATCTGTCCAACAACGGGCTCGGGCTCGGCGAGCGCAAAGACGTAACGGTACCGCGTCTGGGCTCGTCTACGCACCTTCTCATGCGCGTACATATGGGCACGCCCGCTCTCAGTCCTATCCGCACTCCCAGACGTCTTCAGCCACTCATGCTTATCCCCAAGATCCTGTCGATCCCACCGTTTCGGGCATGCAGCTCGTTATCGGGAACAAGGCATGGGACATCGACCCTTCTAAAGACCCTCGGCAGCAGACATCCGGCTCCAACACCACACAGGCGACATCACACACATCACCACCCGTCGGCATCGGTGCAGGTGACGAAGGGACCCGAGAGGCGGAACACCGTACACAGGGATACGCCAAGTTCGAGGACGTCCCTGCCTTCGGGGGGCAAGCCATCAGAGGCCCTTTCGACACCTGCATCCGGGGGTGTTATGGGCTATCAAAGTAGTGGCGATGCCATCGTGGGGTCGTATCCACTTGCATGCGCCCGTCCGTCATCGCCCAATCCTCCACCTCCCACTGCGGCCCTTGCGGCGCTGCCGTCTCGTGCTGGGGCATCCTCGGCATCTACGTCGTCTGGCATGTCAGGCTCGTTTATGCCAGCATCTGGAGTTGGGGCTGGGATGCCGCCGCCATCGTCGGCATCAGGAGGCGTACCCGTCGAACAAGTAGTTGCCAATTATTGGAGACCGTTCCCTGGCGAGCCGAGGAGTAGAGCGAATTCGTTTGTTGGTTCAGCCCCTCCTCCCGTTGCGATGGGTCAACCCCCTTCTGCTTCCGGTGTCGGACAGAGTTTGGGCCAGAGTCCACAACAGATGCAACAACAGGATCCAGGACCAAGATCGACCAGTCGAGCTGGATACCCTGGAATAGGAACGACGTCGCTAGCTGCAAGTGCTCCATCGCCTGCGCGCGGTACGAGTCCTGGGCGCGGGATTGGACTGGGCGGTGTGCAGCTGTATGGAAAGGCAAGTCAGTCCGTACGGTGATGGTGGACGATATGCACCTCAGCAGGAGTATCATTATGCACCTGTCGTGCACGGCTCTAATATTAATCAGCAGATGAGGCCCTACTATGGAGGGACGGGTCCAGGAAATGGTTTTAGAGAGTTGAGTCCGGCTGTTGGGAGGTCGCCGTCGCCACAGCCTCCGAGGGGACAGCATGCGCCAACGTATTCATACACGGACGGCGGGAGGCTTATGGTGCGTTGCGTTTTTTATTTTATTTTATTTTTAATGCTGACGACCGTCGTTAAATATCATATACTGAGGGTTACAGACACGTGAGTGGCACAACCTACTGACTTCCCTTGGCTTACGGGATCTCCGCACTTTAGAGCAAGTAACGAAGCCAATTCCCATACCTCTGCTTATGGAGCAATCACCTCCCATGTCACTCATGCTATGAACGATGTGATGCCAGTCGTCCAGAACACGTTGATAACTATTTCGATGAGGACGCAGCAACTTCTAGGAATGCAGGTGTGTAGCATCGCGTTTTCACTTTTGGGCTGCTAGACAGTCTGTGCTCTGCAGAACTAGATAGTCGGAATAGATGACCGGAACAAGTTGTGAGTGTCCCGAGTTTTCTGGTTGTAGGTATGTAGTGGTAGTATGCGGGTGTGGCGACATCACACGTCATGATCCAATTGCCAGGGTACCATATACCAGATGACTCTTACGCAGGCACAACCTGATGTGAGTGCCATTCCGATGCAAGTATGACTCCGACACAAGTGCAACTCCGATGTAAGTGCAACTCCGACATAAGTGCAACTCCGACGTAAGTACAACTCCAATGCAAGTTCAACTGCAGAAGCATGCAGTCAGTCTACTGGGAACTATGGAAAGCCGGAACGTCATGCTCCTCCGAAACTCCGGACTTGTGGACTTCGGCGAAGTGAGTTCTGCATTTGGGAGTTACGCACTTGGAGGAACTTACGGCACATCCAAGCCCGCCTTGAACTGGGAACATACTTGACTCTGATCACGGGTTGTGGGATTCGTGTATAGCGCCTCCTCTGTGCTATCATCGATAATGGCATTCCCACAAGACCTCGTCAGCGGTGGGCAGTACCGCTATGCGCTCACGAACTTTGTGGGTATCCATCTTACTACCATACCGTTACACGATGCATCGCAGCTTCCTATACAGGATCATGGGCTGACACCCCCGACAGTGTATAGCCCACGAAAATGTCGAAGAAAAACGATGCCAGCTCGAAGAACAGGAACAACCGATCGGACTGCTTCATGCGCGTATAGCGCTCTTGGAGGGTACTGCGAACTCGCAGGATGCGCTCACGAAACAAGGAGGAACATCGGTGGATGCCTTTTCGATCAAGGTGCATGTCTTTCTCGAAGGCGCATGCATAGCATCGCTCATCATGGGCCTCTTGTGATTGTTATATTGACGTCTGGCACGATTCAACACTCAGAATGCTGCCTCTCAACTGGAGAGACTGATTAATAGATGGGCAGCTGAGGTCGTACGGTCCCTGCCTGCAAATCTGGACATCGTCTACGCAGCTGCCATCTCGGATATCACATGCACCAAATAGCAATGAACCACTACCCCCTTGTAAAAATGCGTTGGAATGAACAAGTGTTTTTTTTTTTTTTTTTTTTTTTTAAGACAGAGAGGGGTTCAGTGGGATGTGGCGATGTCCCCCCCTTCGCCTTGCCATCCCTCTCGCCGACGCCCGTCGTTGCCCTGCATTGTTTTCTACATTGAAGAGCCCAACATCCACCAGTTACCCTTTGTCCTTCGTTAGTCCAGTGCAGACCACCCTTTGGTCTGCTCAGATGTCCTCGTCTTCAAGCTATCGTCCATCCCACCTTCACCGTGTCAACTTGCAGTCCAACGGAAAGCGCCCGTTCGAAGAGTACGGGTACGATTCCGATCCTGACCCATCATCGCTCAACAGTGGGACCCAGCCTAGTGTGAGTGGCAGCTCGGGAAGCTCTCATCACTTTTCTAGTGGCTCCAGTAGCAGCACCGGCGCCGGTGACGGAGGAATAAAAGAGCTCGAAGTACAAGTAGTTCCTCCAACAGCGGTCATTCGCCATCGTCCGATGTTTCGACTTCTACAGGATACGACACCGCTCCATCCAGCTCACGCAGCGATCTCAGCTTAAGTGGTCCATCCGCACTGGCTTGAGATGCTGTAGATTGTCCAATCTCCGCTCGTGCGTTTTTTGGCTCTCAAGATGGGGGCGTAGCTAACTTAAACATCTAGCTGCCTCATTCTACGTTCACTGAAGGCATCCCAGAAACACCTTCTGTTTCCTCAGAGGACAACTTGCGCAGTTCTCTGCAGCGTTTCAACGAGTTCGAGCGTCATATCGCTGCGCTGCGTAGCTCCATTGCAACCTCACGTCGCTCACTCCTGCCACAGATGGGATCTTCCGAACACGCCACTCACGAGGATTGGCATGCTGGACCTTCCACCTTTCAGTCGATGAACAGCGGTGGCTTCACCGCTCGCGACACCAGCGATGAGTCCAACGGCAAAGATGATACCTTTTCGTCAATGTCCTCTTTTGGTTCTACCAATGGTCAGCAACATTAACATTCTGAATACTCATGCGAGTGTTATCTTATGCAATCTTACCCAGGAATATCTACAACGCACCTTTCTGCACCCTCCACTGGCAGTAGGCTGTATCCTTTTCAATATAATAACCTTTCCCCTCCCTATTCCCCCATGTCGGGAGGACCGTCAGCCGAGGGCGAGCGTTCTGGAGGGACAATAGGCTCCAGCCATGTGCTTCCCGGTATGGAAGGTACACGCGCCAACGTTGGCATAAGGCGACCATCGGATTCAAGGCTATCCCCTCCGCCGCCACCACCCCAGTTACGTCCTACTCGCGGGAGCCCGTCTCCCCTTGTCTTGGAATCTGCGGTGTCTCCGTCTAGTTCAGATGATACTAGTTTGGCTAGCAACGGGGTCATTGGTTCAGATTTATGTCTCCCTGTAACGCGCGGCCGTCGTGATAACATCTCTCCCGCAGGCTTCTTCGAGAGACAGGCTGGTGAGCTATCTCATCAGTTCGGTACGGGCGATGACCGTCTCACAACGGACCACTTGATCGATGCAGAATCGCAGGTTGAAAGGGGTCGGTTCTTTGATCGATCGCTTGTCGGTGTTCTCTTACGTTGTTACTTTCAGCTTCCCCCAAATTGGCTGAGATCAGGCATCGTGTACTCAGACAACATTCTGTTGAACGTGGGCCTACCCCGTCCATTTTTGATGGTTTTCGAATTGGGGACTTGCTGTTCGAACATGATGTTACTAGGCGTAGCCAGTCACCAGCCCGGGATCGTGCAGCTGTTTCGGTACGTGTGCCATCCAGTACGGCGAATACAAGAATCTTCCATCTTATCATCTCGAGATTTACCAGGTTGTACCCCACTCTCTACAGCCGGAGCTTCCGAGTTTCGAATGCGTGGACGAACACCAAACGCTATATCCTCCAGTACTCGCTCAAGTTTTCGTCCACACCTCTATTGACCTTCCTGGTTACACTAGCGACGATTCGCACTCAGGCGGCCAACCACTGGGGGAGGAGGCCACCAGGACACGCATCAATACCCCAATGACACAATGTGAAGTGCACCTAAACTACCTTGTATATACTCGTAATTGTAGAGTGATTTTATATTAGCCTGGCCAGAAAAATGTATGGAATGCAAAATGCATAGGCGGGAAATGTGAAAGAACCTACGATGTATGAAATGATGAAGTGCAAAAATACAAAACTCTAATTGGCAGTCCTCGAGGTCCTCCAAGTGTGTAACTCCCAAATGCAGAATTCACTTTGCCGAAGTCTGCAAGTCTGGAGTTTCGGAGGAGCATGATGTTCTGGCTTTCCATATGGAACAAAGCTTATCCTTTGTTTCAATGTAACAATTGTACCATTTGTCCATTCTGTAATTGTACCATTTGTCCATTCTGTAATTGTACCATTTGTCCATTCAGTAATTGTACCATTTGTCCATTCTGTAATTGTACCATTTGTCCATTCTCCAATTAAACTATTTGTCCATTCTCTATTAGACCAATCAGCCATTCCACCAATGGCAGAATTGATTTGACTAATGTTTTGAGTGTGGAACGTATACTATGTTCTGTAAGATGATATGTTCTGAAGTTGGAAAGTTTCAAATGTTTTGCTTGAAATCATGGTTAGAACACATGATAAAACAGTGAAAATATTTGCACAATGATTTACCCAGGAATCACAAGGATAAACACTATGCATGTTCCTATGAAAAGCATTATACATGACACTATCACATTTTCTGTCCTAGAACATTAGATCAGATCATTTTATCCATTGATGAGCAATGTTTTATTCAGGAACATTTCATGAAAAGAGTATCTGCTAAATTCAATGATTTTACTATGTTTAGAGTTAAACCATTAGATAATGCCCCCAGTGTAGGCTATTTACATTTAGTTACTCAGAATTGCACGAGCCAATTCCTTAAATAGTGACTTTTGACTTCATAACATGTCAAAAAATTGGCCGTACCCACAAAAAAATTGCTAAAAATGCCAAAAAATGTGCATTAGATGCCTTTCATCAATCTAAACGAATGCCTTTAATGGAATAACATGAATGCTAGTTTTGAGCGGTCAAAAAAATGTGCAGTTGAACAACCGAAACTCACACAATTCCCACAAAACAAAACAAAACTTTACGGCAGCCAAAAAAAGTTGTAAATGGGACCGTTGATGAGTGTCCTGTCGAGGTGATTTGGTGGTTCATCAATTGTTCATGCCAGTTCTTGAGTGCATACAGGCTGGGGTTGACTGGGAAGGCTGCTGGAGACGGCATCAGAAAATTTCGCAGCATGCTTCGATGGCAATGGAAGCCATTCTTGATGCGTGACGTACATACCTAAAATGGAAACCCCCTGTATGAGTGTCAATGAAATTCTGTAAAATTTTGGCCGGCCCAAAAAACTCGGGAAATGCCGCCTGAGGGCGGCCTTTTACCTTGCTTGCACAGTGGTGTTGCGGTTCATTTTCATATTTTGAAAGTATGACGCTACAGTATTGTACAAACGGAATGAAACAAAGCGACATGGAGACGGAGAAGGTACTGTATTGTACAATGGGACAGGAGGCCGGTACGCACACTGAGAGAGAATCATTGCAGATTCTTAGGCTAGGGGGGGGCTGTTGTTAGGAGGGCGAAGACGGTAACGTTATTATGCGTACCTGTACAGTTTCATTGGGACGTCTTGCCATGGTTCACGTTTAGTTCTTTTTCTTTCGGGAAGGTGCCACAGTGGTGTCGGGGTCGACGAAAAGGGAAATTTTACGTTTTTGGTGAAAGTCGTTGTTAATGGGAGGAGGGGGGGGGGGAACGAGGACGCGAATGAAGACGATGTCGGCGGTGTAAGAATCGAAAGCTGCAGCGCCAGCTTTAGAGGCTATGGGCCAGTGGCAAAGGTTGAAATGAAGTTCGACCACCGCGTTCTCCAGAGATCGTTGGTACGCGGCCGGTGGAATAAGGTGGCCGTCGACGTCGTAAGCTGGAAGTGGTCGGAGTTTGTTACGCACGTCAGGCGATTGAGCCGATAAAGTGAACACTACTTACGTCCCAGTCACATGTATCCCTTTGCATTCGTTGGCTTCGTTGTTCCGGACACAGAGGGTGGAATGGTAGGAGAACATAGGGAAGATAGCCATGCAACTGGAATTCTCCATCGGCATACATCGCTGAGGATAGGGTATCGAACGCCACGAGCCAGTCGTTTACTTGCCGGTATCGCGACATATCTGCCTCGTGTCGACGGTAATGGGGATACTGAGCAAAGCATCCTGAATACAAGTAAGATTGGTCGTGAGGAGGGGAACTTATGGTAGCGTTTGCGACACGGACTTCTATCGCTCCACTCAAGCGATTGACATAACGCACACCATCGTGGTCTTCTACTGCATGCTGTGATTGTAGTACTGTCTCCTTCGTTCATGCCCGCTGTAGCCCGTCTAATGAGTGGTTGTGTGACATCCTCACACCTTGACTTGATGAACTATGGTTACAGTCAGTGGTAGATCGCGGAAGATACGACAGTTACCAGCCTCCAATGTGTTCAGACAGCCTCTCAAATCCCCTTTTGCTATGCTGACGAGAACGCTCAAAGGTCTTGAATTTACGCTCAGCTCCTCCAGCTCACATATCTCACGAAGTCTCGTAACGGTGTGCACATCGACTGGGCGCATGTACCGGACCTGTCATGGACGAAGTGCCGCGAGTGAGTGGGAGTTAGGCCGTAGAAGCGGACGCGAGTTCCTCTCATTTCGATTCTTCCCTACGTAGCGTGCAGTGAACCGATGGAAAAGAGATGGTAAACAGCATACCTTTCTTGTTTGGCTTATTAAGGGTTAGGGAGACCAACTTCTGGACAAAGCCGGTTGACTTGCGGGCAATAATGTTATTGACAAGGCATCAATGTAAAGACTGGCTTACATTGTCGCAGCAGACAGCCGGCATCTCACCTTGGTGGTCGGCATCTCCCGGGACTACGTTCTCACGAATATTGGGGTTGGAGAAACCTTGCAAGCAAGGTAACCCAAGGAAACAACTTGGGAATTCGGGTGTTTTTGGACGTATTTCGACTCGCTGATTCCATATCTGGCCTTGGTTTGGCTTTAAAAACTGTTGTTCTATGACTACCAAATTGGTGGACTTTGCTTGTCCGCAACTGTACGAATGCCAAACTATCGTAACCACTCCTTCAAACAGCGGTACGACATATGAGACTGGTCTTCCGTTACATGCCTGAAAACCACGATGACAGTTGCCCCATGCCATCGAACCTGCCCGTCATTCATAGCGTCGCGGCTGTGCTGGTTATTCTCTCACTAGTACTTGCTCTTCGAAGCTGCGACCTTTGAACAGGAATGAGAGACGTCTTAACCTTTCCAAATGGGGAGATCAGGACGGCGAATGAAGCGTAAGTTTTAAGGCCTATTCTGAATGACCATCGGACACCCCTTGGCGAGCTGGTCATCTTGAAGAGCCAGAAGCATCTCTGGATAAATGGTAGCTGATACGCAGGAACCTCGTCCATCTCGGATATTCTTCCAGGGGTCGCACCAGCAACAAGAAACGGATGGCTTCCAGTGCAGTAGTGCCGCACCGACCATATAATCCAACCTCCTGTTACCAGTACGGGCGAACGGTAAGTCTGCAACGAGGACCGCTACGACGGCACTGCAAGCAACTAGGGGCCATGATACCGACTTGAAGTTTAGAGCAGCGAAAACAAGAAAGAGAATTCTGGTGGCCGGGAGGAGCGCATCCATGGCTTTCCTCACTGTCCCTTTGGACTCTGGAGGGAAGATAAGGACTGTTTACGCTGGGCCTACGAAACCTGCGTGCTGGACATTCCCCTTTAAAGCATAGGGATAGCCCCTAGTAGCCTCTAGACTGCATGGCTATACCTGTGGTCTCGGCACGAATCTGTGTTAATCCTGAACAAGATATGCATCTCCGAAGGCATGGTATGAAGATTGCCACAAACGGTACACACGGTGAAGAGACCATATCACATCCCCAAGCTATCCGAAAATACCCTGAGACGTACGAAGCCACGTTAACCGGAACGAATATCACACAACGACGACGTTGAAGAGAAGATATCACAGTCCCGGGCTGGTGTTAGCCTGTTTCCAGAAAAAGGGAGACATATGTGAGTCGTATCGTACATCCACCACCGTAAGATTCTTTTGTTGATGCTCACAACCCCCTCTTCAGATGAAAGAGGTATTCGCTTTCAGATCGCAAGCATAGTGCTCGACGCCTGAATTTTATCGACTCTCATCATGGCTGTAGCAGTGATATGTAAGCCCGACCCCTATATATTCCGCTCAGCCCCCCATCGACTTCACAGGACACCGTAAACTCGACAAGCAAGCCACACTATGCGATCGATGCAACACAAAGTTAAGTACCCGGCCCGGCCCTGATGAGTTCCGAGCCGAACAAGACCTGTAGAGACCAAAATGAAAGCAGACATGCGGAGTGGGAGTTTGGACGTTGTTCATAGTTATGCAGCAGAACCAAAATTCAATTTGAGGTGGGATGAATTCGTGACTGTCCGATATATGACGTAGTACCTGCATCCGGACTCGTTTCTCCTCGTCATTTTCATGGAAATGTGGTATTCTTCGTGATGGCCGCTATCACCGCATCACTGTCCCCACCCCATCCCTCTATGTTCATCCGACTGCACTTGTTGTCTTTCACAGCTGCGCCATCGCACCACTACACTCATCCTCACCGCATCGCCATGTTTTATTTTCAGCCACGTTGTCTCCCATCCAGTTACACTACGTAGATAGCGTCACCGGGTGTTCATACGCGTATGACGCTGCAATCTGGAATTTTCTATTGAATACTATCACAGCGAGAGACGTTCCACACGAGTACAGAACAGTTAATATGAGAAAATCATCAACCATGGGTTCAGTATAATCTGTGGACAAAAGAAGGCAAGTCATAAACGTGATTTCGAGGTGTACGAACTTATGGAAACTCACCGGGAACAAGACGTGACAGCCGGCGACGAGGCTGCGTGAACGAACGGATTAGGTTAGGCAACATGATGCGATCACCATCGAGGGACTCACGCTAGTGGGAGAATGACAGCCCAATAATATCCTGGAATCTGCCAACCGGCAGGCACGATATCGAGGCTAAGGACGACTATAGTGGCAAACGACGCGAAGGCCCACAAAAACGCCAACCAAAACCGCTTCAAGATACGCGGGACTTCGATAAAGAAGTTGGACCGTTCGACCTCTTTCTTCGTAGCGCCCCAGGTTATGTTGTACGAGAACAGATGTGCAAGCAACGCAACGGTCAAGTGCACGCTAAGGCCACTGAAAAAGAAGAAACTAGTAATGGCGTCAGATCACGACACATGGAGGTGACGATGGACTGACAAGAACGGTACCCAGGTTGCGGTTTCGATGAATACGTCAAGTAGGCTGCGGTGTCCAAGGCGGTACTCGAGCAGAATGTATCCAAAATTTCCCAATCCAGGGAAGACGGCAACGATCGCCAGGAACAGCTCGAAACTGTGAAGATAGTATCCGTCTACCTGAATGTCGAACCCCAGCAGGAAGTAATTGGCCGTCGACAATGCCGCAGATGCTGCTATACCGTCTGCAAGGGCAGTTGGAGAACGCAGTGATGAAAAAGAGTCAAGTAACCCACAGTAAGAGAACATGTCTACAATACAGTCATCAACGCCGGAATGCGAACAGTGAAATAATTGACACTCACAAGACATCATGGTAAACTTGTAGTGAACCGGTGCATCTGACCACACAAATGTACGTAGTTGCTTGTTAATAGGGCCCAAACGCCACCAGCTGATCAGGGGGTTGAAAATCAGCTCGCTACAGCCTGAAGGGTGTTTGAAGTTGCCAACGTTGCGATGTCAAGCAAGGCAAACAATCGTACCATACGAGTACTTCTGCCATCTATTCAACTCGTCGTCCACAGTAAGGGAAACGCCTTCCTTGAAGCCGCCGTCAGAGTATGTTGCCCACCGAATGATATAACCCTTCAACTACGGTTGCATCAGTAAGACAACGAGACCCTTCCGCAGATAAGTTCACGCTACATCGTACCTGGAGGCGCAAAGCCATGTCAAAGTCTTCCGACACATTTGATTCTGACCATATCTTCTTTTTCCCGTCGGCTGGATCGGTGAACGCAGCCTCCTGAAGGGCAGACCACCGAAGGAACGCATTGTGGCCGACGAACGGCGCCACTTCGCCATTCGCACAACCGAGGGATATGGCCTTGTTGATCCGTCGTGTAAAGTGGGTTATGCCGTTTTCAAAGTAGTGATGTGCTACTTGCATAACATCTGAAGCGAGGTCTATCAGCTCAGGAGCGGAGGCGCTGTTGAGGAGTAATTACCGGAATTGTGCTGGATGATCGCAACTTCGGGAGACTCGGCTAGTTCACGGGCTGCATCGCGAAGACAATCCTACAGAAGAGTCAGTACATTCCATGCGTTCGAATGGCTACGGTCTCGTCACCTCCGGGACGATAGTGTCAGAATCAACGAGTAGAACGATCTCTCCGATACGGATAGACCTTCCATTGCTGGCCCATGGTTTCCACTTCCCGTTGCTCTCCTCGAAAACCTCATCGCATGCCATTCGCAAAGCGCGTTCTTCGAGCGGTTCCTCCTTGTCGGATACTTGGAGATCGCCTCTTTCTTCGGCTTCCTCGAGGACCTTTAGATGCCTCTCCAACTTCAAACTGAGATCGAGCCCATAGTTCATGTTGGAAGCCTTTTTGAATCGGCCAGCGCGCTTGAATCCACCTGGAGATGAGTCATGCGGAGGGCGTGCAACCCAACCGATGTTGTGATCCGCATAGAAGGCGACACGTTCAGACCGTTCGTTTTCGGGGATGAGTTGCAAACCGTCGTCGTGGACGAATATCGTAGACGTCCCCCCCTGGCGAGCATAGGACTGCATGGCCTTTTTGAGGGAAAAGACGGAAGGCGCGCTAAAAGTCTATTTGAATGCGAACGGAAGAGCACTTCGAACGATAAAACGTACATGGTCTGTTCCAAGCTTTCTTTGTAGACCGGCATTTCGATCGTGATATGAGGTAGAGCATGGTCGACCTCTTTGTTCGGCTCTGGCCGGATAGCTGAGTAGAATCGCGAATTTTCGTGATACTGTGCCACGGGCCCGAAGCTAGAATAGAATGATAGTTAGTCACGCTACCTTATAACATAAGCATAGGAAATAGTACATCATCCCAAGATTGTTAATGATCTGCATGGAGAAGAACTGCCGAAAACGTTGAGCCAGTGCAGAATTGCAATCAAAGTGTGGCGCATTACTTACGAGGGACACGCAAAAATTCAATGGGGCAGTTACCAGAAGCGCAAATCTCGTCCAGGAGCCGTCTAAAAGAGATTCTTGAAGAAGCATGCTGATGCCACTACCGACAAAATCTAGAAGTTAATATGTCGTTAAAGGCAATGTCTTCCAAGTTGGTCAGGCAAACACTCACATAACGACAAAGCACAACCCAAACCACTGTACAGCGGCGCAATGAGTCTCATCGGTCGAGCCCTCTGCGAAACCTTCTCAACGTCGCGGTCATCTCGGGTGGACCGCCAGTAGAACCATTTCCAGCCTGCCGTTGGAGCTGGCGGTTTGTTATTCAGGTTGGCGAGTTCCTTCTCGGTGACAGGGATCTTTTCGGACGACGTCACGTGTCCAGCCCTGTCGACGAGATCTTCGTCTGATGGCTCTGCCGTAGCTCCTACCTCGGAAGGTGGAGCGGAAAATGTAGCCCGAGCGCGCCAGACTAGCTTGATCAGCTTGTCTTCGAAGTCACGGTACAAGGGAATGATGCTATCCAACTGATCGGACCATAAGACAAGGACACGTTCATCTCGCTATTTTCAGGTCGGTTGCAGCCGTGAGGACAAGAAGCTAGCTGGAGAACTTACGATAAAAGCGCCACATTGCTCCTTTTCCCCCGCGGGAAGGTGGACCATGGAATCGATAATCTGTATGCGGGTGTTCTGATCAACGTATATGGCAGTAGCGTCATCAGGGCTGAAGTAGCAAAATCAAAATCAACCGACGTGAGCCTAAAATACGCGTTCAAAGAGAAGAGAGACCGACATACACGGTTGCTAAGGCAGCGTGAACCGCGGCGCTCCGTACTTTGACCGCCACGACTGGATTGAGGGCACGGACTGCCGCTTCGAAGGGGGCGAGAACCGGGTTCTCGTATGGGAAGACGCGGAAGTGGCCAGGTTCCACGCGAAGACAGACACCAGCAGATATATTCTCTTCTGACGGTTTGAACCACGCATCCCCCTGTGTCTGAGGAAGGTTGTTAGCGACGCTGGAGCGATGAGACGACGTGCCAGTACCTGTTTGAAGATGTAATGCAACAGGGCATCGTAGGCATCGTAGTCCATAGCCATTGGGGTGGATGAATGCGTCGCTTCACCAAGTCGGACGAGATGGAAGTCGACGACAAGCTGGTGAGTGCGATAATCAAATAGATTATAAGTCGTTCTCGAGCTGGCTTCGAGCTTGCGCCCGAGTTGCGTTGCTCTGCCTCCGGATCGAAGGAATAACCGGGTGTGTGTGACGAGAAGCGCTTCTCGTCCACACAGCAAAGACAGATCCGCTCGCGTGTCCGCTGCAAATACGGAGATCCATCGGATTCTCGGCATGGCACCACCAAGAAAGAAAAAGAAAGAGAAAATAAAACAATAATATATACGTTCCATGCAGGAAGATCAGAGACCCAAGCATGTCGGCGATAGATGCCTACCTCGGTACAGCACTGACCGGGACCACCAGTGGCTAAAACATTTCGGTTCAGTACTTTGGGATCACGATCGATCTCGACGTAAATATGGCACGACGGGAGTTGCAAAGACGCGACGGACCCGTTCTAAGCAAGAGTCTTGATGGAATGAGATTTTGGGCACCCTCCGACACTATCAACGACTGTCTGGCCCACACTGTCCACACATGCACCGATGGTCTCTCCGGGACATTGTGCGGTCCACGCCGCCGTGCGCCGGAAGGACGAACGCCAAGTTGGTATTTTTTGTGGGCGTTTCACTCGTGCACTGAAACATTCTCGTTGAACCTCGAGAACGGGTAATACGTTCATCACTGCCGTGCCTTGCAAACAGAATGATTGAATCTTGATCAATGTCAATGTTTGGAGACTCACTAATAGCGCAGAAGGAGAAACAGTCGCCTGTCATGTCCGAGGAAATGGCACCACCGTAATCATTCTCGCAGCGCCGCGTCCGTTTACAAAGTTCCTCCTCGCCGAAGCCGTCTTCCTGACAGGCACGGACAACCCAACCCAATCTGCGTCGACTGATTTATGAAACGGCGGATACGCGGCTGTGGCCAAAACCCAGAAAAGGCAATCAAGCACGACACACGCGACCACCGAGCACATCGTATCCACTTCACACAGCCGCACTTCTGAAGGTCTAATGGCTACCTGCGAGTATACCCTTCGGTTCTCACAATTCAGGTGAGCGATGGAATCCCTGCCTGCCTGAGTGTGCATGTGTTGACTTCAAGCACTCTTACGGTATCCCCATCAACGACGGCAGTCGGCGACAGAAAGCCGGAGTCCAGTCTCATACACGGTAGGTCTTTCTGATATTCTGGAACCAATAGGAGCTGTGGTGTTTTGCATGAAACGGAAGCTACCTTGTCTGCTGTGTCTCGATCTCCGGCCAGTATCCTGGTCTTAAAAAAAGACATGACCCATCGCCCATCGGGAAGCGTACGAGCGCCAGCTGCTGATATGTGCCCCTCATTTGGGGCGCACTGAGGAAGCACGTTTATCCTTTTCTGTGGGGACTTGGTGATTTCGCATCATCCATGTCCACCGGCTCGTGGAATGGAAGATTAATGTGTACATCTACGTCAGTAATTCGGCGGACCTGAATTGCTTTACAGTAATTTTGGTTTTCAATTGTGTGGAAACGTCTGCACCAGGAGAAGAAGGACATGCTCCCGCAGCACATTCACCCCCGTGTTCTCTGCTCTGTGCGCGGAAGACGGTTGACTATATCATCGGGTACTCGGCGAGTTGAGACACCCGAAGCCAATCATTTGCGAGGCCACCCACTTAGCGACACTGACCTTATAGTCTATTCTTACCTATGTATCTGTATGACCTGGTGCATTCCGGATCGGTCATGCCATCCACCGCCGTTTCAGGTGTGCGAGAAGGGGAATGGGTAAACGTTGTCTACATGCAACCGGTGCCCCCGTGCAGCTGGTTGGATGACTGCCGAGGAAGGAGGAGAGTTACTGAATTGTTTCCGAGAACACACGATCAAAGGCCCATCACGAGTTTGCCCGTGGATGCGGCCAAAATTAATCACTCGTACAGGGGTCCAATTTACGCCACCTCCTCCGAGAACGATCAAACTTCTCGCTCTACGTGACAGGGACCGTCAAACGACTGTGCGTACGACGGCCTTCCGTGCCATGGGTGTGGGCTAAACTATCTGACAGAGGCCGGCGGGCCATATTAAGGTCCAGGGACAGGTGCGTGGCAGAAACACGCGTTTGCAGTGGTGCGATGGACATAATCGAGTCTGACGGAATGGAAAGTCGTTCCCCTGATCAGTGGATCCACTGCCACCAGGAATGTTTGGCTAATTCGGACATTTCCCCCCTGAGTCGCGTTCTCCGGTTTATTTAAAGTGGAGGAGACCTCTGCCATCGACCACCCCATCCAGCGATGAGCCCGTCAGACGCCTCGCAGAACCCGAAGTCAGGGCCATTCTTCCTCGGGGAGGACCCTTTCAAGTCCAGCGGGTCTTCTCCGTCTGGCTCTCGTCCCTCTACCGGCATGGACTCCACCACTAACCCATTCCAAGGCTCAGATAACGGCGTGGACTCCCCTTCGCACCATCGTCGGTATGACTCCGCGGGCAGCATTCCGACCCGTTCCAAGCCATCCAACGCATCCAGCATCTCAGAACCCGGTGTTCCACGCCAGAACGTCACCATCGTCGATCGCACTGACTCCGTGCCGCGCAACCTTTCTTACTACGGCAGCGGTCATGCTCCCAGACCGAGTAGGGCATCCTCTGCAATACGCCTCCGCGAGAGCTTCGCTGCGCCCCCTGCGCGCCCGATGACCACCTTTTCAAATGCACCTTCTGTCGCCACCAGCATCGGGCCCATAAAGGGTAAACGTATCAAATCAACCCTCTTAGAAGACACCAGCATACTCGAAAAACCATGGCTCAAGAAGAAAGACCCCTACAGTCGCATCGCTTATCTATTGACCTATGCAGCCGCCTTCCTTGGTGTCATTGGCTCCGCCGTGAGATGTTACCTGGGCTACAAGAGCGTACAGTTGATCAGTGGTAACCTGTGTATGGTACTCGATGAGGACTTCAACTCCGATACCAATACCGTCTTTGGCTCGGGCGGAAAGTGGTTCCGCGAGATCGAACTCGGAGGATACGGGTGAGTACCACAACTAACTCGTCGCTATCAAGATGACCCAGAGCATACATAGGAATGGCGAGTTTGAAATGACCACTGCATCCGACAATAACTCATACGTCTCCAACGGTTATCTCTACATAACCCCAACCCTCACTTCCGATAACATCGGCGTGAGCAACATCTTCAACGGATACACGTACAACCTTACAGACTGTACCTACAATCTCACGAACCCTGAGTCGGTGCCTGGGGGGACGAACTCGACCGCGTTCAACCCAACCGCATACTATCAGGCTTGTGGCGCGGTGAGCAACAGTACAGCAGGGACTGTGATTCCGCCAGTGCAAAGCGCGAGAATTACTACCAGGTACAGCGCGAGCATTCGGTATGGTCGAGTAGAAGTCCGGGCAAAATTACCTAGAGGGTAAGTCTCAATCATCCCAGCCCTGAAAATGCTAACTCTAAGGTTTCGTACAGCGACTGGGTGAGACGCTGCGACCATATATGTGGCATGGCACACGCTCATACTACTCACGGGGATGTCTAGCTCTGGCCCGCAATCTGGATGCTTCCCGTCAATAACACGTACGGTCCCTGGCCCATGAGCGGTGAAATCGATATCATGGAATCCCGCGGAAACGGACGGGACTACCCTGATCAGTGAGTCACGACCTGATACAGCAAGCGACGATGATAACTTGACCCTACGCATAGGGGCATCGACTACGTCCGAGGCTCTCTCAACTGGGGTCCGATCTCATTCATCAACGCCGTCTACAAAACATTCGGGTGGTGGACACAACGGAGGACAGACTACGGCGAAGCATTCCACACTTATGCATTGGAATGGACAGATCAGTTTATGTAATTGTCTTCTTCCTCGCTACTAGGGATAAGCTGACGATCGTCATGGCAGTCGTATCTACGTGGATTCTCGACTGCAATACATGCTCCAGCTGTCCTTTTCGGAGCCCTTCTTCTCACGTGGAGATTTTCCAGCTGTTGTAGAGAATGGGACGACGCCGATCGTGCTCGAGAATCCGTGGGTGAACGGGACGAATGCAACGCCCTTCGATCAGCGTACGTTTTTCGCATTCCATAACACCCTAAATGACAGCTAAGGTCGGAACTCTCCGGAACGCACAGCGTTCTATCTCATTCTTTCGCTTGCGGCAGGGGGAACGAATGGGTGGTTCCCGGATAATGCAGGCAACAAACCGTGGTTAGACGGATCCAATACGGCGATGAGAGACTTTGCGCTGGCCCAGAATACGTGGTATCAGACGTGGGGGTCAGATGGGGAAAGTCAGTCATTCATCATGTGAGTAGTAACCTTGTCTATTCTCGTTTTTGGGTAGCCGGGTTGAATTTCATTTTACAGTGACTATGTGAAGATGTGGCAGCTTTGCTGAAGAAAAAACCAGTCCACGTGTACAACATTCGAGAGAACATTCCGTTGCTGGTGATACGTAGATGTGGGACGCTCGTAGTCTCGTTGGACGTGTTATAATAGGCTAATGGTATTAGGTAATAATCATGAGGCTGAGGGTCGAATCTGCCCCCGCTTCAAGCAACAACAAGCGACCTGGAAAGGTCAGCGCACGTTGGTTGCGCCGTTAACTTCCCAGCGAAACCCACTTTCTCGTCGATCAGATCGATCATAACTGGCTACATTACGTAACGTTTCTTTAGTTGCGATCGTGAGGGCAGCCCCTAGGAAGAGACTGAAGGCACACGATAGAAGGCAAACCTACACGAATCGCACCTCCCCTGTCAGCATAAGGGATGAATATGCCCAAAGTCGTCATATACATAAGGCGAGGGTTCCCACTCGACTTCTCAGGGGATACATACGTACGATTAATTGACGACAACGAGTGCTGTGACTTCCCGACTCGTGACGACATGTCGATATCGTATCCAGGACCACGCACAGCACTTGGTCACCGGACCGCACCCGATTTCAGTAAAAGGATGGAATCGGTCTTGATGAATAGAAAAATACACCCCCCCTGGCCTTTCATCAGGATCGTCGAAGCTCGGAAGCCTGGTACGATACATGTGTACCCCTAATATATCGTTCCGGTGCCACGCCCCGTCGTTCCAGTTCTCGCTCTTCGAAACAGTCAATGGAATCGCGACAATAACGCCATTTGGGACGAACATCGACGTGATGTGATATAATATCCATGGAGTTTAGAAGCTCGAAAGACGACATCGATGAGTATCCGTAGTTTGGGCTTGTCTGATATTCCTTGATTTGTTTTTTTTTTTCTCACTGGCTTCGCTCTAGTTCGACTTTGCGTTACTTACATCAGATCGTTAAAGACGTCATGGGTGCCTTCATAGATTCGTATCCGCTCAGCCTCAGCACTCGGTGTCAGATGGCCACAGTACTCCGATGGAGTCCCAGTGATGCAGTTCGAATTGGAAGCTCAACGAAAAGGTACGACATCAACCGCGGTGGTGATGGTGGTGGTGCGACCTCCGGCTTGATGCTAGTGAGTCTCGACTCTCTCCAGTCCGCGGAATTCGATCGCAGAGGCGATGATTCGATTTCCACGAGGCTTGCGAGAGATTCTGTGCTGACTGTTTCATAAATTCACATGAGGTACGTATGAACTACTTAGGACACATCCAGGGGTATACTCGTACATGTCCAGCAGAAATGCCAGCATTCCGTATACATGTACGCTTTTCGTTTACCGTCCCGATCTCTTCCTCTACGGCCAGTGTACCTGTATCGTTATGCCCAGAATCCAAGGTATCCTTTGACGACGTTCCCCACACATGGTATCACACGTTTCGTTACAAAATTACAATTCTTACAGCATGGCAGGTCCACCCCAAATCATGGAACCGGCTTGACGGCCCGCCAGAACGACGCATACCTAGATGGCCAATATACGTCAGCCCACCAGTCCCGTTTCTTAACGACAAGAATGAAAACACGAACATATTGACCCTATCCAACGCGACTTCGGGTCCTGACCTGATCGCTAGTGGTGTGACGACAAACCCATGTCGCTCGAACCTAGGCGACGTCCGTCGTTATTGTCACAAGGTTTATCAAAGAGAAAGATAACGTACACCTTGGTATACCAAGGTCTCCTTCCCGCAGACCTCCATAGCAGGATACCGCCGGGCGCGAGCACTCGGGCTAGTTCTTCAACTTCGTCATCTACGTCTTTCGAATCCTCGGCGAACCAATCAAGATGGTCCATTATAACTGCACGCGTGAGCGACCAGGTAGTCAATCCTCGCAGGACGCTGGCTAGTGTTAAGACGTGCTGACGAGAAGAAGAGCACGGTACATACTTGAAAATGGACTCCGTATGTAACCTAAACGCGTCCGTTGCTTTACCGTCGTTGGCTTTCAGGGTCTCGAACCCAGTTCGCGTCAAGTATGCAGGGCATGAGGTCGGGGTATAGTGTCCCCTCAATGTCTATCCAACCGACAATTACATCCACAAATGCCAAGTAAAAAAATAAAGACTGGGAACTCACGAGTGGATAAAAGTATGCTCCGTCTCGGAAACTCCAACTTCTGGGCAATGGATCAAACGTATCCCTCACAAACTCGAATATACTTCCTTCCTCTAATAGGAGCTTTCTCTGGTTCATCGGCACACCCAACGCGTTCCAGCAGAATACTGGACTCTTGAGTATGGCCACGACAATGGGATTTAGTAGCACGGGTTTCAGCTTCTCGTTCCATATCCTCTCTTGTTCCTCCAGGCTCCCTGCCTCACACAATGCCTCAGCATCAGCCGACACACCGGCAATGGAGAAGATGAACTGAGCAAGACGGAGCGCCCAACCACTGTACCCGTTCAGATAGAAAGCAGAACTGAAGGATTGGTCGTTGATATGCCAGAACTGGTAAGCTATTGACGACAAGAGGGGAGAGATCCGTGAATCAAGAAGTGTCCGGAACTTGGGATGGCAACCCTTTCCGAAGAGTGCAAAGAAATCCTCGAACTCAAGTGTATTGATAGCAGCGAGTTTCAGCTCGAGGAGGTGGCCTTGGCTGTGTTATCACACATCGTCAGAAGGGGTTCACTTTCGAGATGTCCCAACTTACCAGGGATTCATGTCTACACAATGAATCTACGAAGGTTCGAGTAATGGCGAACGGCAGCGATAAACACACTTACCCGCTTTGGTTGAGCAGCTATTGCATAGTGTAGCGCGTTGTCTCCGGCAGAGGTGATAACGAGCATCGAGTCGTCATGGCCCAGATCCAGATATTTCATGTCTTCGAAAGGATCCTCCTTTAATCCAAACCATGACACGAATTCTCGTACAATGAAGGCCATGAATAACGTACCCATGTGAACGAATAGATGAATGTCCTGAATTCTTTGTGAACGGGCTGTTCATAATAGGGTAATCTCCAAGGCTATAATCATCCAATTCGGACGAACGTTGAGCTCCGCGCCAGAGCGTACCAACGTGAAAGACAGCCTACCTTTCCCAATTGATAGTGGAACGAACTCAGTGGCGGAGTGATATTGATAACCGCATCAGCACGGACGGCCCTGTCTATGACCGGCTTTCCAATCTCTAGAGGAGGAATAACCTCGGACTCCTTGACAATTGCGAATGAGGAAGGCGAGCCATTGCCGATAAGGTTACCACCCTCGACCTCAAACGCATGACAGAATCGCGATACATCGCATGAACGAGAACGACCCAACCAGATGTAGTATGGTCTATGACGACCGTCAGCGGGGTATCGGAATGCGGGGGATAACTTTACATTCTAACGATGAAAGGAATGACGAAGCGGTTTCTGCCATTGTAGGTTTTGACCTGTGGGTATGAGCGACTAGATAACGCTACAAACGCCGTCGAGACCTACCGTTCCAAACTTGTACTCAAGGTAATCTCTTCGGTGAGGCGATAAGGACACGTGATCGAAGTCAAACCAAATCTGCCAGAACCACCGGCTGAGCCAACCACATTCCTTGCTGGTGCCTCCGATTGCCTTCTCGTGCAACGATGGCTGTTTGCCCGAAGTGTAGAAGTCGACTACAGAAACGAGACCGGTCTCTGGGCACAGGACGTAGTCAATACGATCGAGGAGAGCGTAAAAATTGGGGATCTATATCAGGACAAGGCATGTCAATGTAAGGTCGGTCTGAATGCCCGTCATAAATCGGACTTGCCATTGAAAGCGAGTAGCTCAAAGTGACAACGTTGACGCTGCCCTTAGCGTCCTTGTATGCCCACTCGGGGAGAGAGAAATCGGTAGCGTCCTGCCTAAGAACGGTAACGTTCGTCCAGCCCTTCCTTGCGAACCTTTTTCGGGCGATATCCAGTAACGGATCGCAGAGATCGACCAAGTAGACAGCATCAAACGACGAAATAGGAAAGTGCTTGTTCATGAGCTCGATGTTATGTCCTGCGCAAAGCTCAGTTTTCCCACTCCTTGCGGGGCAACGAAAGGTTACCTGTACCGCCACCAATGTCGACCCAAACGAGCCGTTGTCCCGGGTGCCTTTCCCGGACGGAACGGAGATGGCTCGCAGTCAGGCTAAGCATCGTGTTACGACCGCGTAACAACTTGCTGCGGGTGGTATCGTAGACATCAGCTTGGCCCCTGTAGAACTAACGATCACGGGAACTGTTAGGTCTTGACAACATGACGAGGAAGTCGATGCAAACCTTATCCAAACGAGTTTCTTGGTCGGCACTGCCGAGACGACGGGGAATGCAGTACCAAATGAACCTGAAGTAGGGGTGAAGTGTGCCGTGCAGGGCAACAAGCACCACGGCAATGGAGCCCGCGAGGATAAGACAGGCGGCGATCAGCGACGATCCTGTGTAGTACTCGATGGCCGTCACCAAGTGTCTGCACCCGGTGAGAACGAGTGAAAACATGTGCGTGTCGGGTGAGAACGTACCTTCTGTAATAGAGGGCAACGACTCCACCCAGGAGGAGGAGGGCACGGAAGGAGGCGAGGTGCAGCATGATCGAAGGGATGAATCGCCTATCAGTTCCCTCTTTTTGGGGGGTGATGTCTTATACTGCTTGGAGGGTTGGGCTAATGTAGCAACCACGAACACGGAGATGGACTTTTTTGAAAGAAGGACGACGACGTCGAAGGCGTCGTCAGCCAATGAATGACCGTGGTTTGACCATCTGGCGCACGAGGTGCGAAGCCCAGCAGAACACGTCAACGAACGTGCTGGCACTGTGAGACTTTTTCTACCGCCAACGACTATCCGAATGGCAGGTTCGCCTACAATTTTGGCAAGACGAGCTGACGGGGCACAAACTACTCAATGGCATATGCAGTTAGCAGTCAGTGGCTGCCCTCGAGGCTAGGCGAAAAACGGAAGAGTGAGCCATTGCGATTATCGCGGGCGTCTGAGGATAATCAAAAACCTTGTACACAGCCACGATCACCAGGTGCGTAGTGTACTCGCTCACTCACTCGCGTCCCCCCCTTGTAAGATCACTAGATCACTACCAATGTAAGGCGGTGTTGCACTTTTTGGGAGGACAGAACACTGCCGTGTTGATCAGTCAAGTCATGACGACACTTTCCGCTGCTGCAGTGCCTCCCCCGTGCCTGTGTTTGGAGGGCACCGGGACAGTCATCCGCACCATCGTTTGCCAAAACAGCTTGCCATCGATCAGCGGGATATTCCTCAGACTACCTTGCATATTGATATACGATCACCACCTGCCACAGTCCCCATGTCACCACTCCAGCGCAAATACGTCGATCTCATCCGCGATGCTACGTCAAAGTGGGCGAACTGGGACCCCCCCATTCCTGTCAAGGTCTGTCCCGTTGCGATCGCAGTGATCATCGGCATCGATCACCTCATTTCCATTGCCATCTTCCGCGGTGTCAAATAATACAGGTAGGGGCGTTCGGGATACTAGATCGCGTGACCGGCGAGCTGGATGTACGGGGAAACGTTTACGACGCAGAATTTCAAGAAACCTTAAACAAGATCGATCCGACACTCAAACTCAAGCTTCAACAGCATCCTCCCCTTGTTGGGCCGGTGGAGGAGGATTTCATCGTATCCGCGTCAGGGGAACAGAAGAGGGGCTTCTCAGTGGCACCTGGCGTGTAAGTATACCCCCCATGCATCCTGTCGAGGGGTTGTCAAACAGGATCGCCTTTGATACAGAGACGTAATGGGTCTCGCAACCGCCACCCTCAAAGCCGATTTCCAATTCTCGCAGGGCAAGAGGGGTGCCTTCCTTGTAATGCACAGTCCCCGGATGGAATACTTCCCACCATCTGCCGTTCTTTCACAGTTATACAACGTCCCCGCTCTCGCAGACATGCATCTCGTCACGAGTGTGTTCACCTGCCCTGCATTTTCACTGTATTTATCGGATAAGAGTAAGATCGTGCTCATCCTTCATACTTGGATGTCTGCGATCTCTGATTAGCGAGGGATTAGGTGGCGAGCAGATATCTCTAGCCCTCCTCGCTTCTGCTCCTATCATCACTCCCGTCACGCCACTCGGCCCTAACGCATCGTTCTCCACGGGTATCGACTGGTGGACTAATGCCTCCCGAGGAATTCTCAGAAAGGGTGTTAGTAAAGAGGGAGAGTATGTCTTTACACCGTTGTATGTGTTGAAGAAGCGTGTGAACTGGACGAGGAAGATATTCAGAAGCAGGGTTCAAGTTGAGCATGGAAGGAGCAACGAAGATGAACTGTGGGTATCCTTAACGTTGTTTATATGGATATACGGCGGTGACAGGACTGATGCTTCCGTCATGTCGGCAGGTGGGTTGACGTCGATGTCCCCTGGGAGCCACTCGACGAAGACGGTGAGGAAGACCCAATTGACGTGGTGAGCTTCCGCCCATGTTTGCCATGTCGCTCTTAACCGGAATTGGCAGTACGGATCTGGTTGCCCGGATACCTTCGACTAAATTGTATTCTATAGTGTCATGTAGACAGTCAACAGATGTGCCGGAACCTGATGATATGGAAACTTGAACTCTTCATCCATGTCGTAACCCCAATGAGCAAGGTCTATGGTCTTCCAACAATTGCGTTGCATACTTTCCGTGACTCCGACAGTCCTTCCTCGAACCTTCGTTATTTCGAAGTGCTGCGTCAGTTTTTTGCTTATATTCAACACTCTCGGTTCTCCCCAGCGTGATTGACCCTAATATTGAGAGTTAGAACACAATTGTTTTTGTCTTGGTGAGGTTCAGTAATGAAGGTACGGTAGACCAAGTCTAAGAAGTCTACGGAGTAGATCAGGCTCAGCTGAGGATGTGGAATAGACATGAAGCATACTACTACGCCTTGGAAGTCCACGGACACTGCAGAAGTAATGGCCGAAAGAAAATGACATAACCGACACAGAAGTCAACATATCATGATCGGAGGCGTTCCAACCACCCAAGTATTCCACCCTTGTGCGGTATTCTAACGGGAGGTTTCAAAAGTGGCGCAGTTTCGCCAACCTCAGTCGATTCTTCGACCACCCTGACATCGAAAACTTGACTTTCGAACTGTCCCTCGTCGTTTTCAGCTGTGAGTATGCTTTCCGCACTCGGAGACGCCGGTAGACCCAGTGGCCGGCCAAAATCGTCTATATGAAGTCTTCTCTGACGTATTTTCCACATGATGCACATCGAAAGCAAGCAGGCTTGCATGACAGCAGAGACCGCATACATTACCCAGCCTACAGGGTTAGCCTGTCAGTACGGCTATTCTCCATGGAAAAAGGTGAGGGATGGCCCATGAGGTTAATACTCACTCGTCCAGTCGGTGCCAGGCTTCATAGCAATAGACAAGGCCATCACGATACCACCAGGACTTTGGATGACCATCATGGGTATGCTGAGAGCGCCGACAAGTTTCAGATGATAAGTGCGTTGTAGTTGTGGGGCATATTGGACAGCAGCAAGAATACCAGAACTGACGCCGAGGAATGTTGCCCATAGATCAATCAGGTAAGGGCGTCGACCAGACGGATCGGGTGAAGAATCGGTGGTATATAGGAGGAAAAATGTAGTTAACGTGATGAACGCCCTAGAAGTGAGGTAGTAGCATATAAGAGAGCATAGATCGAAAAAGACATACAAATGAACGGCCACAACCTGAGAAACGATGACGGAGAGCCGCCACTCATCACTCTTGATGTCTGATATTACACGTTGGACCGGTCGTGAGTCATGCGTGTCGGTCTCGAGCTCGACGTATTTGAGGTTTGGAGGGTAGTACACCATGTAGAGCACCAGACTGCGGACTCGATGAAAAAGAAGTGTGATGCATCATCTATCACGTACATTATAGAGAAGAGGAGCCATTGAGAGCCGACTAGGATGACTCCTGAAGAAATCTCAATGCACTTTCCGAAACTCTGCAAAGTTAGATTTTCAGTAGGGTCAACACGCCAGACGGCTCTTGCAAGATTCGACGAACCACTTCTAGGCAGCAACGCAGCACTGGCCCTTGCATCGTAATACTGTATTATTAAAATGAGCACGGACCCATCACTAGTGATTCCCTGCGGCATACTGACATGTTGAGCATTGCTGCTGCAGAGGACGTACTTCCAAGAAGGAGGAACCACGGACTGAAGCCGACAGACGTGCCTGCTCGGATGATGCGAAGGTGCTGAAGAACAGACAATTGAATTAGGGAAGACATTTGTGGATGGTTTCCACATAGACGGTCACCTTTCCACGCGCGAATGAGTTTGAAACTCACCTGTGGAATATAAGACGCAAACAGGCCAAGGACGAGGGCTACAGTAAGGGCATCAGCAGCCCAATCTGATGCCTGCGAACAGGATGGATGGATGTCAGGAGTTGCAACTTCTTCCCATTGCACATGTTTCACGCAGGCAAGGGGCAGCTTACGAAGTGGCATGTTGTTGGTGTGGACGAACTCAGATCCATGGCGCCGACCGCAGAGGCGTGAAGCTGAAGTTTCACAATTGAAAGAGGCGTTCGACTTTGAATGTCAGTGGCAGCATGGCGGTGGCGGTGTTCTTGGATCGGACCGGAAATCGGAACACTTGGATACCCGGGCGGTACATATAACTCCAACCAAGTCACTGATACACGCGCCATGGATGATAAAAAGCGACGACTGAGGGCCGACTACCCATTCTTCCTCACGTATCGCACACGCTGGTTCGCATTTCTTATTTGTCTACTACCGCAGCCTTTACTGAACGAGAGACAACCGCGTCACATGTCCACCCACTGATGACTTCGAACTCTCGGTACAGGAGCGACAATGATCAATATGGACATGTCAATAATGCAATTTACTACCACCTGTTCGATGCAGTCGTAAATACCTACCTCATCGAACAGTGCGGAATGGATCCTATGAAGTCCAAGCACATCGGACTTGTTGTCTCCTCGTTCTGCGAGGTATCGTCTACTCCCAGTTCTTCCGGCGTGAAACTAGCTTTCGATGACCATCCTAGTTCTTTTCACCCGTGGCATTTCCAGACGTGCTGGACCTTGGCCTGAGGGTTTCCCGTCTTGGAACTAGCTCAGTTACCTACGAGGTGGGAGTGTTCAAGTCGAAAGCGTCGTCCGAAGAGAGCAACGAGGCACCTGACACGGCCTGCGCTGTTGGCGGATATACCCATGTCTTCGTGGAAAGCTCCTCCCGCAGGAGCACCCAGATGAGTGGGCAGTTAAGATCTAACCTAATGAAATTGGCAAAACAATCCTCTGCTCCTGCTGTTTCTAAACTGTGAAACCACTTGCTAGACGAGACTGACCATTAAGTGTCGCCTCACTTATAGATCACCAGCCGGTGGCCCTCTTTTACCATGTCAGCTTATGTGCTGCTATACTGTATATGCAATGTCACTCTCTCTTTGACACTGACTGTCACTCGTCGCTGTCCTAGGAACCGTTTCATCAAGAACCTAACCCGATCCGTCCTTTTCTAATCTCATCTGCCAGCTGTGTCTGAGGGACAGAGGCGGCATATGCTTCCTAGTCATCATTTTCTGTTCGTATGCTTAGGCAAACCCTATGAGGGTAAATTCGTTCCACAACGTCCCAAGAAATGACAAACCCATCGGGACGCTGGCACCGGGTAATTGGTATTAGGATCTGTACTGCCGATGGTAATATAATCCAAGAGGGACTATCGGTTTCGCATTGTCAACTCTTGACTTGTGACGATTGGATACCCAGCAATGGCTAGCCCGCGCTTTCTCAAATGTAGATGGGTTGATCTCTATTACAGTACGTGGCTCCAGTTTACTTCTTCGATTCGAGCAAAATAAGCCTGCAGAGGAAAGACGAGCAATGAAATGAATTCGACCGGTATCGTCACGTTTGACACCGTTCCTCTTCGAGGACCGAGACATGGCAGTTTCAAAGGTATTGGCGACGTTTGTTTCTTAAACGAGTGCGATAACTGCACACAACTTGATTAGACTCGTACTTCTGCATTGGCTAGGTGTTAGTCCCGCCGGAAGTCCCGGAACGGATGCCCCGTCACCGTTCACATTAGAGAGCGCATATCCGAACGCGCTCAAATGGTTTAGAGCACGATTGGGTGCTAAAACGACGAGAAGGATAGGACAGGTAATTATAGTCTGGAAATACGTACCACTTTCCGAACTTATCCGAGGCCCATGTTGACACCCACGTCGCCGAAATTCATTGTCTCAAGCCAGGGATGCGCGCGAGATGCGCCACCGTGCGTATGCAAGGGACAACGATCTCTCGCGAAGAGTATATGTTGTTCTGAGCAGGTAGAGCAAAGATAAACATGCCTTGAATGTGGAAATCGATCCGGATGGCTCGATGGTTAGCGGACGGCCAATTTAGGAGAGATTTGTATGCCCTTCAGATGTCCGTGTCCCTAATCGGATGCGCACGTAGTCTTCGCTGTGAGGGTTTTATGGCCATCCACTTCAAGAGACGACAATGGGGAGCCGCCACTCATCGCTCATTGATCTCTGGTCGCACACGTTAGGCCAGACATGAGTCATGAGTGTCGATCCCGAGCTCAATATATTTCAGTTTGGAGGATAGTACACCATGCAGAACACCAGACTGTAGGTTCAAACCGATAAAAAGAGGCATGACGTGCATCACCTCTCGTGCAGCATCATGAACAGCAGGAACCGCTGAGAACCAACCTGGCCCGGGAGGTACACAGCTTACTCACAGCGCACAACCTTACATGATACTGCAGTGAGTTCTGGAAATCCTCAGTTCAACAAGCTCACCTTCAAGAAGTTACGAACCCTGTGCTCTGACAAACATATCTTCGATATATTGTTCTCCCTCTGTGTACCTACACACATGTCGGCAAACCATGATCGCTGGCGCGGCCATATCAATTATGCCAGAGGTAATCTCGTGGAACAATTATCAATGAATGCGGATGAAAGGTTTCTTCTGCACGTCTATTGGCCTGCGAGCTGCATGCCTCTGGTCCTCACACTCGGAGTGGTGAACTGACAGCCTGGATCAAGTTTGTGTATGGACATCGTAGAAAGTGAGGTCTGAAAGAACCTGTAGTGACGAAGTGTACTGGTGCTGCCCGACTTGACATGTCCTGGGGTGTTCTTCCGTAATAGAGAGGGGTGTTTATTACAGCTGGGTGGCAAGTATAGCACGTGCTCGACAGTGTAAATTAGCCGGAACGTGCACCTTGCGATTCGAACGTATGGTGTTCTTAGGAAAAACACCCTAGTCGAGAACTCCCACGCGCGTGCTCGCATCTTGGGTCGACACCACAGCGAGCCTGTGTGGATTAATGATGGGTTGGTTTCTTCCCGTCTACGAACATGTTTCTCGTAGCACTCGGAAGTCGAATCTCCATGCCATCCATCTCCTTTGTGACCTGCACCTGGCATCCGAGACGACTGGTGTCAGTGAGTCCGAATGCGAGGTCGAGCATGTCATTCTCGTCGTCGGAGGGTTCTGGAAGGACGTCATACATCTCGGGTTGAAGGATGACGTGGCAAGTGGAACATGCTATTGAGCCCTCACAGGCACCTATACAGCGGAGAGGAGTGGCATCCCACAATGGCGCAAAAAGGATGGAACATGAGGGAATGACGGAAAAGACGGCGGAGACTAGAAAAACGCACCTTCTAAATCTATGTCCCATTCGTGTGCAAGTGATAAAATGTCGTCGCCTTCGTTAGCTTCGATTGTTTTTATGGGAGTTCCCTTGTGATCTTTGAAATGAAGTTTTATGCTTCTCTCCAGCAGTGAGCAAAATATTGTGGTCAACGGAAAAATGGAGGTGAAATACCCTGTTCCTGGCTCTGGACGCGTGATCTGTCCATGTTGTCGTACTGCTCCGCCGGATGAAGTGCGACATAGTATACGCCCATGAGCCTATTTGATAAGTAAACTTCGGAGGGAGTACACGCACTACGAGTCCCATGGAAATACTTCCAAAGAACGTGCCTTGAGTTGTCCCTACAGCTGTACGACGAGTCCCACGATGACCGAAGGGCTAACGGAATTCTGGCGCGTACGCGTGTGGACCCAGGTATGCGCACGAGTTGGCGGAGGAAGGACATGAAAGCTTGCTTACGTCATTCATTTCTATCCGATCATAAGGCAGCGTGCTTTCTACACACCAAGCCTCGTTTCCACGGGCAAAGTCAAGTAGCTTCAACTATGTAGTCGGGAACACTCGTCGATCAGAATAGCCAGAAGATAGATATTCCCCTCGCTTGCAATACAAAATTCAGTCATCGTGCAAGACGACACGTAAGTACGAATGCAACTATGGAAGCAAAGCCTCCCAACCTGTGCAGACACCACCAAATGCCGGCGTCCATATCAAACGGAAACAAGTCGAATACAGGCATCACCAATTACAACAAGAAGCATGGGCGACCGCCAAATGGGTACGGGTGGTGGAGATAACATTCGCATTAGAAGAGTGAGTGATAAAAATGACCGAAAAGCGCATTGTTAGTTTCTCAGATGGTTTGCGCAAATGTAACAACCACGCACGAGAATATCACCGCAAGCGCGTTCGGGTTACCAGTTGCAGTGTTGACCTCACCTTCTGCGCGCGCGCGCAGAAGCTGCAGTGCTTTTTCGCCTACCAACTGAACTGCACGAGAACTCACATGCCCTAACTCAACCAATCCCCTCCTGGTTCCTTCAACCTCATCGGCACCTAGCACGGTCGTTCCATTCCCAGGAATTCCAACCGGCATTGGGTTTCCCGGGCGGTGTCCATGGAGAACGGATTTCTCAGGGTCTAGGAGGGCGAAGATGAATGCCGAGAGGCCTGTGACCAGAAATTGAGGAAGAACGATAAAAACATTGTGTATACCCTGTTCAAAGTTGTTAACGTTTTGGCAACAGCGACTAAGGCTGAGAAACTTCGGGTGGTCGCAGTAAAGGAGCCACCTGGTCACTCCAAGCCGAAAGCCGGTAGCAGAGGACAGAATGGGTACAGGAGTTACACTCACAAGGACTGTACCGGCATGTGCACTGAGTCCCCTTCCCTTTTCCCTCCCTCCCGAAAACGTCCCATGACCTCGAGGACCACTAGCAGGGGTATGCACGTCAGGCTCCAAAGTATCGGCCGGCTGCGATGGCCACTGTCCATCCCCAGAACGCAGGTGTGCAGAATTCATCAGCCCTTCGCGCTCGTCACCTTTCCACTCGTCACTCATCCGTTTATGATACTTTCCATCAGTCACGTCTAAAGCATCACTCCCCATTCCCCCGTCCTTTGCCTGCCGCGACCGGTGGTCGTTTTCGGTGTCAGCGTCAAAAAGTGTCTGCGAACGTGAGCCACGACTAGTGTGGGCATCATTCTCATAATCTCCCTCAGATCCGGCATTATCCTCGCCCCATCCTTCAAATAGATCCCTCCTCTGCATTTCCACCATGTTGTCGCCGCATTCGTTCTCCACCATACTTCCCTCAAAACCCCCTGGACCTGCATCTACATGATGGTGTCGGCGTATAGCTGTCGGTTCGGTGTCCCCGTCATTGTAATCTTGCTCGAGCTCAGGGCCCAATTCCCTCACGTGACAGCCAAGTTCGACAGCTGCCTCCGATTCCAACAGAGGCGTAAATGGGTGGGAAAGGATCGCTTCGGCCAGCTGGAATAGAAGAAGGCGCATGTCACCAAGAGCGGGAGATGTACGTTGCAATGAGAACATTAGCAGCGTGGCTTTCCATCTGTGGAAAGGAACACTTACTAAGGCAAAAGGTGCCCATGATCCAACTGCCGCACAAAACCCAGTAACTGCCATTATAAACGTTGCACTTGAGACAGACGTCGTGAAACTAAAGTGTGAAAGGACCCAAAACAGAAATAAGGGAAGGTCAGAACGCAGTAAGGCCAGGACGCAAGCAGGAAGCACAAGAATATTGAAGACCACACTCACTAGGTCGCCCACATGCATGCCGCAAAAACAGCGTGGGACGATGCCCAGAGAGTCGAGAGGCGTACTCTGGGCACCTTAACCCACCATCGCCAGCCACTTCCGCGCGCTACATTTGTCTCGACCGCGGGCTCATCCTGAATGACGAAAGAAGGCGCGATGAGGTTAGCGAGGAGGGCAACTAGGGCGCTGTAGAATAGTGCGCGACTGCCTAAACGCGTTGCTTCCGCATCGACATCGACATCGTCAGCCACAAAATTTGGTAACGAGCGCTTATAAAGCTCTCCGATATACAAAGAAGTGTAGAAAAGAACAGGGTACCAGGCTAGCGACGAGCTGGGATTCCGTCACAGCGAATTTTCAAAGTTTGACCACGCCATTACCAACATCGGAATAATAGGATTATTCAGAAGTCTGCCACGCAGAAGAGATGGATACTCACAAAAACTGGATAACACACTAGCGTCTTATTGGTAATTGCTCCCCAATGATGGTCAAAGACAGCACTTACGATGCGATAGATGGTGCGTGGCAGCCGGCGGAAAGTATGCCATAATTCTATTATCTCTTGTCTTAGTGTCTTGGTGGGACCACTGTTATCAAGTAAAGACGGAGTATATGGATAGATGGACATTGCACTTACTGAGTGGCGACCAAGACGCGCTCCTTCACACGCCAGGCTGCCCATAGATGCGTGCTAAGCAATAAAAAGGATGCTATGACAGAAACGACTTGAAGTTGGGCATGTCCCAGAAATGGAAAGATGGAAGGAAGGTTGATGTTGCCACTATATTGTGAAACTTGGTATGAGAAGTTACAAGCCGAAGTGAGAACATACATATAGAATCCCACCACACTGCCAATAGCTACCATACGAGCTGCCCAGGCGTTCCCACTGGGCTGCTCGGAGGTGGGAAGTATGTCAACAATGAGTGCACGGTCAAGTGCCTGGACTTTTTTTTCAAGTTTGTGTTATTAAGAAGTGATGGAATGTCCGTAAACCTACCCGCATTTATCGAGAAGTCGATGCAATAAATTGCTAGTATGGCGAGCCAAACGGTGAGGACGTTGTGCTATTGCAACTCAGAAGAGCAGAGCAGAATAATAAAAGTGACACACCGTCAATGACCCACTGGGGACGAAGATAGATGCCACGAATTTGGTGTACCCAAGTAACAGAATTGCGCAGCAACATAGCAGTGCACCAGCTAAGATGATGGGTCGCCGTCGACCAAAACGAGATTTTGAATTATCGGCGATGATACCTATGGCGAGTTGAGAAATGCTCGAGCACAGACTACCATGGAAGGATATAGACCTATCATAGGCTGAACGATGAGACCTGACAAAGGGCCGGCAATAAACACGGCGGCCATTCCCGACCTAGACATTCCGAGGGACACCAAGTACGGGGAAGCTGAAGGACCCAGGTAAAAAAGGGTTAAGACTCGCTAATACGGCACGTCGAAAGACCAGACTTACCGTAAGACATTTCGACTGACCAGAGGACCTGTACTCCGAAAAAGCCAACAGTAAGGGACGGTAGACGTGTCCACGGGGGACCCAGTACCCTGGCTACTCCAGTCCAGTAGCCGCGATCCAGGCCGCCGTCATCGTCTGCTAGAACCAATCCCGAGGAGCCCGTCATAAGGACAGGCAGCGGTGGGTTTGGAGCGAACGGGTAACGAGTCTAGTCACGTGCAACAACGGCTGGGTGGCAGTACGCGTTCAATCATCGTCAGGACTTGGAGTCAGCATCAATGGAACACGACGAGGACTTGGAGGCTACGGTTGCTGAGCGCGAGGGCCTTCTGACAAGTCATAAGCAACGTCCCAGCGATGCTCGGGTTACCACCGTGCAGAACTCGTCTCGGGGCCCGCGGTTTACACTCACACATCTTTTGTCGTCGTTTGCGAGCGGAGTCACGCTCTGCTTCATTGCTCAGCTCGTTATGCAGCGGTTGAAGTGCCCACCACCAGATATGTCTGGTGCGATAGAGAAAGAAGATCAGGCAAACGTCCTTGCACCCCCCTTTGTCGGTTCAACTCAGGTCCATAACTTTCCCCCTCCTTCACCGACAAATTATTACCCAGACTTGTTCCCAACGGAGTACGTTCATCAGGGATTATTATCTTCTACCTTTCTCACACGTATCTGAAGTGTCGGATACCCAGGCAGCACGCCAACTGGCGCGGAGCCAGCTCTTATACTAACAGCACCATCACAACCCGTCCAAACCGGTGCTGCTCAGCTCGTTCTCCCTCCTTCACTACATGAAGACTTCTTTGAGCATAAAGCGGGAAACGTTACAAGAGGTTCGAAAGAGCGCGATTTCAATCTCTTCCGTTCTTGGGGGAACCTATCCCCGTGGTACAGCGTTCCTAAAGGTTCTTTTGGCATCGACGAGGGGCCGGAGCCCCCTCAAGGTTGCAGTGTTGTGGGTGTACATCTGTTGCATAGGCATGGTGCTAGATATCCAACAGGCTCTTGTAAGTTCTCTAACAAATGGCATCACGGAGCGCGTTCCTGTAGATGAACCGATCTTTTGTCCCGCCGCTTCATGTTAAACTTAAGCTCAAGTTCAATCTGCACAGCATCGGGTCCTGCTACCCTATCCAGCCAGCTGCATGAAAGTGCTGCAGAGTGGGAAGCCACTGGCTCGTTGGCCTTCCTGAACGATTGGTCAGTCGAGGTTCTCCCCTCTATTCATTACCTTCGGTCGCTGACTGCCTCCCCTTTGGAAATCCTGCCTTCAACCCTCTCACTCTCATGGCGTTGTATTGGTATATGTTGTTCTGCATGATCGCAACCTCCCGTGTCCGGGGTAATGCGCGCTCAGGACATATAAGCTTGGCGAAGAAGGTACACAGGACTCGACTTGCGCCGTTCAACGACTTTTCTGACTTTTTCTCGACCTTTTCTGCGCCTTTCCCCCCATTTTCTTCGTGCGGGCCCAATTCCCATATACCCCGTTATCAGTTCTGACACCCTTTGGAAGGCAACAGTTGTGTATGTCCCATCTCGTGTTCTGATCTATCTTCCGACCATCTCCACAGTCGACCTCGGAGTGTCTATGCGGCTCAAATACGGTTTTTTGCTTGAGGTGTGTTATATATGTGATTTGCGGTTGCGCGTACCTTTTATATCATTCCTACAGAATTTCACTGCTGCCAACAGTGTCCCTGTTTTCCGAACCGAATCGCAGTGAGTAGTGCATATAGTAGGTCTGGTACCTGCTGTTGAGCCTAAGCATCCAATGTGTTACAACCTCGTGCCGTGCTGTTTTTGGGGACCCATAATTCTTAACTTTTCGACTACAGGGATCGAATGCATGCATCGGCCATTAATTTCGCACTCGGGTTTTTCGGGTGGCCTCTCGACGGCAAGTACGAGCAAGTCGTCATGATCGAGGCCGGTGGTGTGAGCAGCTGCGTTGGGTTCTAAACAGTCGAGTTACTGACTTGGTCCGTTCGGCTAGTTCAATAATTCTCTGGCCCCATATGATACGTTAGCGCTTCCACGCAGTTATCTCTGTTCTCGCCTCTGAGCCACTCGTGCGTTCTCACTTTTCAGATGCCCCAATGCCAATGCACACGGGAAGGCTGACCGTTCGAGCTCATACGTCAAAGAATGGATGAGCCTGTATCTTAAGGATGCAAAGGCGCGACTGCAAGCTGAGCTTCTCCCCAGTGTCAAGGCCAATGGAGAGCCGGGCAGTGGTTTCACGTTGACCGATCGACATATATACAGCATGCAACAGATGTGCGCATACGAGGTAATGTTTTTGAGTGTGCACGAGATTGGGCAGCAATCTGATGCAGACGACGGCGGTATCAGACGGTTGCCCTAGGCTACTCCAAATTCTGCGAACTTTTTACGGAAGAAGAGTGGGAAGGATTCAATTACTCGTGAGTTTATACAATTATTTTTTACTGCCTGGGTTGCATCTACTACTTTCCTTTAGCATGGACCTTCTTTTCTGGTACGACTCTGCATTCGGCTCCCCCGTTGCGCGCATCCAGGGGCTCGGTTACATCCAAGAGCTTGTGTCTCGACTGACCCACACGCCAATTGAGGTTCACAATTCTAGTACGAATTCCACGTGGCATAGGGAGGAAACGTGGCCACTCTATGACGTCCTGTATGTTGACGCGACCCATGAAGTGGTGATGCTGAATAGTGCGTCAATTGGTTTAGTTTTGAGGAAGAAAGTATTCTGACATTGTCATTGATATCTGACGGGGATCGTATGGACACCACTTTTACTGGACGTAGTCCTCACTGCGCTCAACCTGACGACATTCGCTGAGACAGGTCCTCTTCCTGCTGACCATATCCCCGCGAACCGATCGTTCAGGGCGTCTGACCTGGCACCTTTCACCACCAACGTACAGTTCCAACGTGAGTCGTTCTATTATCGCGCCCACCGTGCATATCTCTACTTTTTGACAGCCTGGTGCTAATGCCTTTCAAATTTCTCGTAGTGCTCAGATGCCCTGAGGACATCCACTTCTCTAACAGGGATAACTCCAGCTCGGATCCCAGTCACATCCGGATCGTGATCAATGATGGACCTGTGCCTCTTCACGGTATCCAGCCGTGCCCCGTCTCTCCACATGGACTGTGTCCCCTTGCAGCGTTCTTGGAAGGACAGAAACAGACCATCAGAGACACGGATTGGACATGGGGATGCTTTGGAAATTGGACGATACCGGCAGGCCCGGAGTGGGAGACCGTGGGGGGACAGTACCCACCCAAGCCGCCACCAGAAAGGATCTGAGAAGGGACAACATGCTTGATGTATGGCGCTTCTTGGCATCCAGGTTGGTGCGATGACACGAGTACGCGGCTTTCTCGATGAGACGGACACTTCAACATTATAACGCGACTAGCCGTCAAAGATCATACTTTTCAATATACTACATGTGGCTCTTGTTCTCAAAAAAATAATGAGAAATATGCTTAAAATGTGCGTTCCCGTTTTTACATCGTTCAAATGCATAGGCACGGGAGAAAGCAACACCATCCCCACTGTGAGCAGAGAACAGTCAGCTCCGACCTGCGATGGACTGGCGAAATACGCGATTGATACTACCGGACAGGGTAAACATCCTCCACGTAGCCGTAAAGGCTCTTTGATCCCACTCGATTCTGCTTGTGGCTCTGCATGACCTTGCTCCGATGCCGCCGCTGCGGGAGCAGACATCGAAGTCCGAGAAGGTTGGAGGAAGATGACATCCTTTCTAGCTGTGCGTGCGGCAGGAGGTACCTTGACAGAGTCTGAAGTGACCAAGTGGGACATGATGGCTTGAAGCTGAAGAGCAATGCGGTGACGGCAAGCATCATATATTGCAGGTATGACGTCACTGACTTAACCCTAACCCTAGGGTGAGGCCAGGCAGGGAGTGACTCTGGACTTGATCAAGGGGTACATCCCGATATGACTGGCTTAGCTCTGTAGGCCGCGTTTCAACTTCTACTCCTCCTTCGTGAACCATACACCAACCACTCACTCTAAGACATGTCGTCCACGGAGATTGCAGGATACCGTGTTGTCTTCCAGAAAGGTATGCCGCCAAGGGTTCCATCCGACCCCTCTATATCTTGATCCCGATTACCATTTTGTTTTCTTTTGCAGGGATAACGGGCGGTTTCGCTCCTCCCACTCCGAGCGCCCTCTACTGTCTGGAAGTCAGCGAGGATGCTACTGAGCTTAATATCACCTCGCATATCCGTCCGGACGGTACACCTGTTCTCCAACCTCCCGTGACCAAAACGCTGGTCATCAACGACGACGAAATCGCACTCTTAGCTACGCTTAAGAGGATACTGTCCAGCATACCCCCTCAATACCCGGGTGCTCAGGATTTCTATGGAAAAGACATCAGTATCGTCGCCACGCAGGACACACAGGCGACCAGCGCTGGGGTACCTTATGGAACTGCTGCAGCCCGTGCCTTGCAGCCCCCCACGGAAGAGCAAATCGGAGAGTTTAACAGGGCTGTGGAGATTGTCAGGAGATTGGTCGCCGAAGTAGAGCAGTAGTTGCTCCGATGTTGTGGGTATCTTGGTTTTCGTCTCGTTTACGCTCGTGTGCATGTAATCTTGAAGGTACCTTGAAATGATTGTCGCACACACAATACTGAATAGAAATGTAGCTTCTGGTTACTTATACATCAGAATGGCTGTGCAGAAAACATGTTACGGTGGGGGTATCGGAAACGAAAGTAACAACGTCGTGCTACGAGTATGAGCTGTCCGACATTCATATCATTCGGAGAGGTTATGTAAATAGCCGACTTGTTCTAAAGTCATTAATTGAAACTGAAGCGTCCCGTCATGCCACCGCCGCTGCGTGGTGCTGCTCCTGACCACTGTAGACCTCACCACTGTCCGAGCCTTGAATTTTCTCCTTCTCCTGGGTAACAAGCCCCCCTTGTGTAATTTCAGCAGTAGCGTTGAGGTCCGTGTCCTCGATTCTGGACAAGAACAACGAACTCAAGGTCGCCAATCCCGCCCAGGGAATGAGAGAAACGAAGCTCCATCTCACCGCATTCCTAAATGCATCCCTGATCACTGTTTGTACCGCGTCCGGGAGACCGTCCAAACTCTGAATGGAGGACAATCCCCCCCCTTCGTACAGCCCAGCAAGCACCGCAAGGTCAGTACCCGATATTGTGCCGTTTGAGATGGCGTTCAAGATGTAAGAGTCGACTTTGCTGTTCATTATCGTAAAGCATTGGGCGAGTCCGGCGGTACCACCGAAAGCACGGAACTACATATGCGCGAGCTGGATAAGCCTCTGTGAAGATGACTCGATGATTTGGGACGCACGAAGAGTAACATCGCATTCGAAATTGCGACGTGGTCGGGCTTGATGAACCGTGCCTGGACGACGAGTGGTCCAGCGGTTAGGCCAACACCAACGCCGCACATCGCCATGAAGCTATTGTATGTGTATACATCAGCGTACGAACCCAACTACCACGGAAGTGGCAGGCGCACCCATCGACTTCCCCCTGGATGTTCTTTTGCATGGCCATTTGGATCAACCCGAGACCGACGGTCATGATTACTGATCCGAGTAGAATAGGATAGATAGGCTGTTTGATTCGTCGTAAGTGTCGGGGGCTACCACAAAGCAAAAGTACTTGCTTGTCTCAACCTCTGCAAGAGGCGCATTGAGATCAACGATCCAGCACCCTGGTAGCGACCCATGAACCCCAGTACCGAATGAGAAGATACTGTAACGTACAAGACCAGGTGCAAAGTAGAGCAGTTGAACGCCCGCCTGAGAAGATGGAAGACCAGTGACGACGGTCATGAAAATCGCTACGAAATAGAACATCACAAACATGACGATTCCGGATACGAATGCCCCGTATTGCACGATACACATATCAAGCGATGTGAACATCTCGAGCGGGATCATTGGACGAGCACGGAATACGCCAGATACTCCAGCTGGTGAATGTCGTTTTTTCTCGAGGATAATCTCCCACACCATACATGAGACGAAAAGAATGGCGCCTATAACTAGGTTAGCGATGGTGCGTGCAGAGTTCCAGTTGTCAGTTGGACCCCAGTTAAGGGCAAGGAGGACCAGAATGCCTGCGGAAATAAATAAGAATGTGGCGATCCAGTCGATATATGCGAGGCGGGAGATCCATGTATCTAGTCGACCGACTAGGGGGAGTTCATCGAGGGTATTTGCCCCGCGGACTCGTTTGCGCAGGAACAGGTAGCAAAAGACCATTGCAAAAACTGTGCACGGCAAGCTGGAACTCGCGGTTAGTACGGTACGCATCGTAGCACTCGTTACTACGAACTTGATGGCAAAGACCCAGCGGAAACTCGCGGTCACGAGGAAGCCACCGATCACCGGCCCAACGGAGAAACCAACACAGTACAAGAAAAACATGGCTGATTGTTGGAGATTATTGGCGTTTAGTGACGTCGTGTCAGACAGGATGGTTCTGACAATCTAAGCACGACATGAGATAGAGAAGGCTCGTTGGTAGGAGGATAACGCACTGTCAACAAACCAGCAGCTCCGACACCAGCGATGCCTCGCCCAGCCAGCACCATGATGATATTGACGGCCCCGGTACTTAGGGCACTTCCAACCAAGAAAAAGACTAAAGAGATCTGGAGGCCGAAATGTCTTCCATAGACGTCGGCCACAGCAGCGAAGAATGGTAAGAAAACGGTGGACGTCAATAAATATGACGTTCCGATCCAGCTGTTACAAAAATCAGAATCCTGTTCGATGGAAGTAGAGGAAACTGTCGAGCCTTTGAAGATTCAGAGCATTAAAAACGGACTGGTAGGGGCATCACCGTTTAAAAATCGTTTAGCGGGGCAAGGGGCACATGCAGGCGACTCACAGCTATATGTGACTGAGCGGTTGCGACCACTAGGGGAAATTACTTTGTCAGTCTTGCAGAACAGTACCAAATTGAATTGACTTGCCTGTGTAATCCAGTGTCTCCAGCGTAACAGGAAATAAGAGCGCAAGCATCAACTTCCATTCGAAGGATTTCCAGAAACCTGGTGGTTTTGGAGGAGCCTCGACCACCTCATTGGATTCTGTTGGGTAGTGTAAGTACCCAGTGATAGGAGATGAGGACAATGGTTCCTACGGGTGGCCTTGCTCTTGGTGAACGGCAGTTTCATCCCTGGTTACAACCGTGTCTAGTGCGCAAACAGTCAACGTTGATAGTGGAGAGCGGATGCGTCGAAAAGACGGCAGTTGAATATATGGAACCCTGGCCGGAACGAAATGAGGCATGTTTCGATTTACAGGAACGGACAGGTTTCGGTTGCTACCAAGGAATAGACATTGAAGCTGTGCATTGCGGTGCCACGACGAGCCAAGCGTTAGACGAAATGCGACTGGCCCGCGGTTCACCTGTGGGTATGCGAGTGGAGCTCTTAATGAACCCACACTTTCAGGGCAATTTGAGTGACACGACGTCAACTGGACATCGCCCACGGACCACGCCTAAGCGGGCTGCACAGACCCACTCTCGGCGGGGGACTTCCGATCTACTCCGGCTCGCTACCAGTGATTTCTATGGGTTGTCATGCATCATGGCTCACGAGGATAGAGAAAGAAATCGTACTTGCTGCATTGCCTGGTCATCGGTATGACCTGAATTCTGGTTATATCACCAGCTGTCCGATGTCTCGGTATGAAGTGACCCCCAAGACAGGGGGTGTCAGTATAAAGCGCGCAGCCGCCAGTGTTTCTTCTCATCGCCCTCTTCCACGACGATGAATGTGATCCCATTTGTGTATGGATACGGTACTTTTTTTTTCTCTATCTCATTTCTCGGAGTTATAACTACGATTGACGAGGCAATTTCTCGTTCACCCGGCCTTCGTTTTAATGCTCCGAGACATGGATTTTTGACTCGAGAAACCAAACAGCGGCGATTCTTTGCATCGACGGGTCGTCCGTTCACTGTAGAGTCGACATTCGTAGTCGTAGTTTAGCACAGACACGGCGTGTGTATCGTAGCTTGATGGCAACGGTGTACTTTTTTGTATCACGTCAACGCTTGAAGCTGTTCTTTTCGGACCACCGCAAGGCTCGCTGCAACCGTCAATGGCCCTCCCCGCAAACGACGCCTTCTCGCTGGGCCTCGCTCACGACCAGCCACGCCGCTCGTCGTCTCGCTCGAGGACACCCTCCCTGCCGCGCCGCCCGTCCACCCCTCCCACCAGCATCAGCATGGCAGGTGCCAAACGCGCCCACAAACTCAGGGCGTCATCTATGCGGGATTCCCACTGCAGCAGTACTTCTATGGGCTCGCTATCTGACGCCCCAACTATCGAAGAGCTCGCCGAGGAGGTTGACGCTCAAACCGTACCTCGGGATGCGAAAAAGCAGTCACACGCACTTAATGGCTCCGCCTCGAATACTAACAGAAATAGAAAACATCCGGAAAAAAAAGATAACAAGATAGACTGGGAGATTCCCCGCAAGGCCTTGCATTCGTCCATCGGTAAGTTTGCTTTTGTCGCCATTTCTCTGTCGTTTTATCATCTTTTTCCGACCGCGCCTAACCCAACAGTTCTTTCTATTTTTAGGTTTCTTGACGCTATACCTGTGGATATCAGATGGGTCGCGCGACCACGTAGTCACGGCACTCAGTTCTGCGCTCGCCATTCTCATACCGGTTGACATCCTCCGTTTGCGCTACCCTTCCTTCGAGCGCGCCTTTGAGAAGTGCGTTGGCATATTCATGCGAGACAGCGAAAGGGTACGTCTTGCTACCGCTCTCTATCATTGACATCAACCTGATATTGATCGTCGTCATCTGAATCAGCAAACATCCAACGGCGTGATATGGTACATGTTGGGTGTTAACACCGTCCTCGTTACCCTTCCTCTCGACATCGCTGTCGTTTCCGTGGCCATGTTTGTCTTTCTATCCCTCTTTGCTGTCTCCGTTCTGAACTGCCTCCTATGCACAGTCTTTCATGGGCCGACACTGCAGCATCCACATTCGGCCGTCTTTACGGCCAATTCACACCACGCCTCCCTGCACGCTCGCCGATCCTCGGTCTCCCCCTTGCACCTCGGAAGAGTCTTGCAGGGTTTGTTGCCGCTGCAATAACGGGTGCAGCCGTGGCCGTCGGCTTCTGGTCATTTGTAGCACCATTGAGAGAGCAGAAACCAGAGTTGAGTTGGACATGGGAAGGAGGCGTTGGAGGGGCCTTTGCAGATTCGGGTTCAAAGATGTTCAGCGGGTGGACTGGGATAACCACAATTGGACTCGTGGCAGGACTCGTTACCGCCGTAGCAGAGGCGCTTGGTCAGTTTCACATTTTCTGTGCTTTCGTTTCCTTTTCTTTGACAGTCGTGAAGACCTTAGTTCCATAGACGATAACCTCAGTCTACCTATTATCACCGGAGGCTGTCTATGGGGTTTGTTCAAAGTCTTTGGATGGCTCGGGAGCGTCTTCTCCTAAGTCGGTCCTCACTCTTACTTTGACGGTCCTCTCGCCATCCATTCTCAATGGTCAACAGTAAACGTTTCACGTGAACTTGACGACGACGACAATGACCGAGTAGAAAAGTAACGACCATTCAAATGACGTTTGCGTGGGCCGACCACTTGACACGAGACCGCACGGATGGCATGACACGCACGCTGGATTTCATGCAATAGGCTGATGTCTGCTTTCCGCGTATCAATTTCTTTTTTTTCTCACTTCGTATCATCCATTCACGTTCCCCATCTAATGTCCGAGAGGACGTTTATCTACTAACACTCAATGATGACTTGTGCATTCCCTGTCTTCATTCTCTACAGCACAGGTTTTTCCGCACCTACTAGTACTACGTATGGTCTTATATGATCGGTTACATACGTTTGTGGCCGTTGTTGCATATACCATGTCGCTCTTTTTGTGGGCTCTGCTGGACCGCGCGATGAGCGGGGATTCAGAAAGGTCAACGAGTGGGCTCTTTTAGATGGCACTTCCATGTCACCTGCAGCTAGTCTATGCCTCCACCCACGTTTATTGGCGACTGGTACTCATGTAGCAGTGATCGGTCATGCTCATGTGCCACCCATATGCAAGTCCTAATCAAAGACTACGGCACATGTTGTACTTTTAAGGCCGCATGGTTTGTTCCTCCTAGGCACTATAGATGTTGGAATGTGAGGCATGCTGCAAAGTATTGAAAAACTATAACCAAGGGGAAAATGGGGACGGGTAGGCGGCAAGATTATGTAGAGGGGAGAACGGTCGAGGCACTGGAACAATAGCAGCCACGAGGTGAGAGTTGCTCTGACGGTGATGCAACCTACTGGCTTTCCATGCATTGTATATCCTTAAAGCTTAATTCTCAGCGACTTGGACCGCTGCGAAGTAACCTCCAACAACCGACATTCGTACCATCATGGCGAACAATTGTATATTAAGCAGTGCCGATGAAAAAAACTGCGGCATCGTACGTTTAGTAACCCCACTTGATAAACCACGGAGGAAAAAAAAGGACCAAGCATAAAAAAGAATTACACAAACCAACACCAATGACATATTCCGTTCAAATCCCTGTTCTTTCCCAGCCAAAAGATCTACACACCTGTGCTCCCAACTGTGGTGCCCCCAACACACATACCCTCCTGCGTCATCACCCCCGTATGGCCACCCGGTGTCGACATCGCGACGTGGCCCACGCTGTTCGTACTTGTGGAGAAACCCGCGTGGGTTCGGTAGAGTGGGCGTGTCATGCCTGATGCCGATATATGAGTAGACCAGAAAGAGTCATAAGTTAATGGGGGTGTCGATGTGGTTGTGAGTCCAGACGTGGTTGCTGGACACGATGATGACACAACAGTACTCGTAGTTGGCAGTTGTGACGATAGAGGTGGTGATAGCGGTGGCATTGGGGTTGCGGATGGGGGTGCGAGTGACAGTGACACTGAAGACGAAGCTGGGTTTGATAGGCTTAGGGGTGGCGTTGGAGCACTTGGTTGTTGTTGTTGTTGCGTGGTTGCTAAGACCGGTGGGGGTGAGGGTCCTGGGGTTAATGGTTGCGTGGGTGTTAGCGAAGCTTGGAGCTGAAGGGGTATTGATGATTGCAAAGCCGAATGAGAGGGTTGTGAGGATAACAGCGAAGACTGTGACGTGAGATTTTGATCGGGTTGGATGGGAGCAATCGATGAGATGGAACTACAAGGTTGAATCGATAACGGCTGTCCCTCTGTCGGTGATATCGTCTGCGGTTGGGATTGTGATTGAGAGACTCCCAATGTCTGTGATTGCAACTGCGCAAGTCGGATCAAGATCGAAGGATCCGAGAGGGCAAACATAGGAAGAGAATGATGACTTGACGAAGCTGGCTGGGCTCCTTGCAGCGTCAGTGTCTGCGACTGTACGTTCATGTTCGCACTCTGCCCCGGGCCAGCTGGATTGGGTGACGATTGGGAGGGTTGTGATGCGGTATCCAGGAGCTGACCTTGTTCTAGCCAGTCGTTTGCATGATTGGCGGACTGGACAACGCAAACGTACCTATGGTGGCTGGACGAGGAGCATCTAGGACCTCTTCAACCGTAGGCAATTCCGGCATCTGGAGTGCCAGCGTCCGGTCCGGACTACTAGATGCGTTTGTTTGCTGCGAACTCGAGACGGGGTCATCTACGAGCATGGATGCAAGCAAAGAGTCCTCCTTTTCATTACCAGTGCTCGTGGTGTGCGGTTTCGTCACGGTGGCTGGTGGTGGCACTCGCGAAGTGCGAAGGTGTGAATGGTGAAAGTAGAGATTTTCCACCTCGTTCAAACTTTGTCGTTGCTACACCCTGTCTTGAGACACGCACACACCGAGGGCTTAGTGTCGAGATAACTCACCCAACCGTATTCTACTTTGAGCCTCGCATACCGTAGACGCATCTGGAGCTGCTTTGACAGCTGCATGATAGTGGTTCGTCGGGTGACTTGGTGGCACTACTAGAATAGAGACGTACGTGGTTGACTTTCGCCCGTTCGAGTGTCTGTTTTCGACGCTTCTGGTCGACTTCCTGTTGTTGCTGGGGAACCATTCTTTGTGGTTTCTTTTTTTCCTTGCAAGGGGGGAAAAACTCGAACCAGGCGAAGACATTAGCGCCCGTTATTACCATATCCGGTAAGCCATCCCTGACGTCGACCTCGACGATGATGCTGCCAGGAAATTCGTCCTCCAACGCACCGCGTCCCACATACGTACTTCCTACGAGGAGCAGAACAGGGAAAACAACTCGGGCGATACGAGAAGACTGGGACGCCGACGATGATGACGATGACGAAGACGGTAGTGAGACCACTACCCCGCAACACACAGCAGACAGCGACGCCGGAGTCACTGAGAGAGACAATAATGTCGATATGTGGCATGAAGCGTGAGTTTTCTTCCTCGGTACAGTAATGCCAATCGTGGGGTTGGCGCTTGGCAAGCAGGAATGTGCTCTTTGACCTCACGTATACTACTCGTTTACAGTAACGTCCGAACTCCCATGCCTGAAGTCGTCATCAACCCCTCCAGCACGGGACACAGTACCATCGCCCCTCCAGCTGCCGCACTGAGACCCAATTGCGCATCCTTAAACGCCCCAGCCAATCTCACTCACCGTCGAACTCTTCCTGCACCCTCCCCACCAAAAGTACTCTTGCACAACGGGAGGCTCAATACTTGGAAGCTCGAAATCGGATATTTGGAGTGGAAAGCACGTCGTCAACGACCACAGAACAGTCAAGCAGTCCCGTTGCGACAACTGACTCCCAACAATCTGCGGTCATTGTCCTGCGCGATCCACTTGGCCCTCCTTCCCAGTCGATCAGTGATCAGAATGGAAATCGGCCTGAAAGAGGTTTCGGCGTATGTAGACGAGGGAAAAACTAATATAAGTTGGATCTTGATTGTGACATGGTAGCGAGTCGGTGCATTGGTTTCGATCATCTCGTTCTCGTATCTTGGATATCCTCTTTATCTTACAGCAGAAAGCATTGATATCCCAAGACTGCTGTATATATCAAAGACCCTGGTATAGTTACATTTTCATGATAACTTCTCCCGTTCAACTTTCACGCAGCAGCGGCCACCTCATACAGATAGGTACCCAGTACCTTCGTCTGCACAACCCAACATAAGCCATTTACGCTTCTACGCTCTACAAAGAAAGACTTACCCCTTCGATGAAGTTGGACCGATCCAACTTTTCGTTCGTTGAGCTGCAGTTTGCATGTCAGCGGCCACTGCACCGAGTCAAATCAGACGTTCTTACTGAGCACCATCATCCGCACGACCCATGGGCAATAACAAGACGTTCACACCCAAAGCTTCCGCGAAGGTAAGTGTGACAGGGATCGATCCGCCCTCACGCGTGTAGTCTGGTGTCTTCTTGTATATCGCCTACATTTGTAGCTATTAGAATCAAGTCAGCTGATACGGATTTAGACGCACCTCAATCGCTCGTTTAGCAGCTTCAAAGTTCCAATGCTTTACATCCGCAACCCAAGGCTTCCCTCCGTGCAAGTATTCGACGGTCATCTTGTTCTTGCTATTCAACTTGGCGAACTCCGACTCAAGGTATGCATAGACAAGCGGGATGATGTTCTCTGGGGTCTGAGGGGGGACAAGTCTGCAACATTCGGAAGAGGCGATAGGGCATAAGTAACAGGATGAATACACATGATAAAAGCGTACCGTATGCTAAACTTGCCCCCAACCTTGGACGGTATTACCGTCTTACAACCGGCAGCCGAAAAAGCGCCTTCAATTCCATGGAGCGAAAGGGATGGGCTCCGCATGCGTGCCATCAGAACCGTCACTTTATCTTCCGAGATCGCGATCTATGCAAAGGTAAATTTCAGGAACCACATCTACGAAATGCTATGTGTGAAACTTGACACATACCGGGCCACCAGCAGCTTCTTCCACGTCTGCCGTGGTGTAGTCCATCTCCTTATATAAATTTCTGTGGCGCTAATAAATGCAAACCATGAGTTGAGATGATCACACCTACACTTCCTCTGGTGCGGGAGGCGGGACCATTTCATCCACGCCGGGAATGAGTATATTGCCGTTATTGTCGACAAGTCTGCTCATGAGTTTGATGAGGTCCGTCATTGGTTCGTGTACCATGCGACCGAAAAGGCCAGAGTGAAGGTCCTGGCCAGGTCCAGTGACATTGATCCTGAAATATGCGATACCGCGCAACCCATAAGTTAACGCGGGCGTGCGCGTGTTAAGCCAGTAATTGTCAGACTACAAACAAAAGCTTCAGCACACCAGACGAGGTGATAATCTTATTCAAGCAAACTCACGATGCAAACGCAGTCTACCCCGCTGAAATACCCATCTGTTCCTTTTCTGACTTCATCAACAACGCATTCATCGAGCCCTTCGCTTCCGTTTTCCTCCATACCCTCGAAGCAGAAACGCAAGTTGACAGGTATATCGAGACCAAGGCTTTTGTGCGCCTGAATTACGTTGAGCCAACCCAGGATCGGACCTTTGTCGTCTGTCGCGCCGCGTCCGATGAGTCTCCCCCCTTCTTTATCAACAACGAGTTGGAACGGGTCTGTATTCCAACCGTCCGATTTAAGCGCCTAATCGATGCAGGATATCTTTTGAGTTTTTCCTCGTGTTCAGAACGGAGGAAGGAAAGAGATGGGTCTCTAGGTGAAGTAGAAGAAAATGAATAGATGACACTGACAGGCTGTACATCATAGTGGCCGTAGATTAGCACCGTTCGCTTTTTCTTGTCTTCGCCCAATTTTCCCAAGATCGCCGGAGGAAGAGGAAGCGTCTGACCCTGCATGACGTGAGTCCCGAGATCGACAAGCTTCGTCGTCACGCCGAGAGAGACGAGCTGGTCATTCAGCCATGTTCCCATTTCGATGACATCTTGACGATGGCGTGCATCGCTGCTTATGCTGTACCAAAGACGATACGGATGATCATCGTCGTAAGTCTGAGGGCGGGTGTGATGCCATACCTCTGAATCCTAACTGCCTGTGCGAGCCGCTCAATGAAACTTTCTGCATTCTGATCAACATATTCCACAAACTTCGGATGAGCGGGCATGATTCAATATTCCACCTCGAAGTCTTTGGTGATGAGCCGTGGAACTAACTGATAGGGACTGGTTTCCGGTCCGGCAGCTTCCGCCGGTCCGGGCCAAGACCAAGGCTGCAGTTTGTCACTTTGTCGGGCGGAATTTTGGATGGACGGTGGTTGTACCACGCCGAGGCCAGTCGACCCCGCCCTCTCACAATGGCTCAGGAGGTCCTTTTCTTTCACTCCAGAAACACCTACGGCTGGTGTTCCCCATACGCGCCTTCGATCCCCCATTGACCCTAGTAAGTCTAGGAACGTGTCACTCGGCAGGCCGAGCACCAGGCGGAAGAGTGGAGATTTTGATGCGTCTGTCGAGGAGACGCTCCCAGTAGTACAGAAACGACGAACGTCTCGGCGAAAGAAGACGGATTCTGACGACAAAGTCTTGTCGGACAGTCGAAATGGTCGGTCGGAGCCTGCATCATCAGTCGTATGTGCGACCACGACTCCAGGCCAAGTAAGTTATGAATCCTAATACGTCATTTCCACATCCCATCGAATGAAAACAACAGGGTCGTCGAGTAATACTGGAGGCTGTGGAAATCACGAAGCGGGAGCATTTCGGGCACGATGTACATGCTCTGCAGAAAGAGGTGCGTGACTGGACACAGATCCAGGGATACAACCCTCGGTCTGAGTTGCCTGTGCAGGGTCTAGTTCCTGTCGTCCCTCGGAAGTGCAAGGCGAGCTCCATGCGCCGCTCGGAGACACCCAACACCTGTCGTGGTACCTTTGGAAAGCGGAGGAAGCGCGTTGAAACACAGAGCAATGAGGCCGATAGTCATTTGAGCAAACACCATTGGTCGTCTGTATCGCGTCCTCGTCTGAAACGGGACGACACGCTTTCGGTCTCGGCACCTGCGACGCAAGTAGTTCCACCAGGGACGTCCAGGTACTTTACGGCACCATGCCTACCTGCCACTTCCTTCCCTTCCTCTGGAGCCTCCACCATCGTGAATACTAATACTGTGCCGACTGCATCATCGCTATTAACCGTGGCATCTGCCAAAAATTCGGCGTGCCCTGTATCGGATCTCGCGAAACCTCCTAGATCTAACTTCCAAGTCTCCTCACCAGAAAAGTATGACGATTTGGTAAAAGATTTCATGGTCATGCTCCGGATTCTTAAACCGAAGTTGATTCAAGGTGAGTATCTTGCTATTGGATCTCGCACCCAAACAGCACCACGCGTTTAACTTGAATGGGTCACCGATCATATATCGCAGAGGCCGTATGTCATGATCCTTGGAAAGTCCTACTTGCTGTCAGGCTGCTCAATGTTACGACGGGTCGCATGGCTATACCGATTTTCTGGAAGATTGTACGTCGGTGGCCCACACCTCGGGATCTCGTAAATGGTACGTATTGACGTACGATTTCCGGGGCTGTGCATCCTACCCATGGGTCATGCCTGGAGGTCACACAATCTTCATGTTTTCACTCATGACCTATACCTTCAACTAGCACCTCTGGATGAGTTAATCGAGCTCATTCGTCCTCTAGGACTCTACAACAAACGAGCGAAGTGGTTCAAAGAGATCTCACAATGTTACATCGAGGACCCACCTCGGTATCTCAAGGACTCCTTACAATCTCCCGAGAAGTGTGGTACTTCAACTAAGCCCTGCAGGCGGAAGACGAGGTCTTCCTATCCCGACACCCCGATCTCCCACTTCCCTGGTGTAGGCCCGTATGCTTTTGATTCCTTCCGAATCTTCTGCACCAGTTCACATGGGCCAGTTGAAGCCATAGCAAAAGAGGAGTGGAAGCACGTCATGCCGAACGATAAAGAACTCATCCGGTACTTGGTATGTTCGTTTCGTATCATCTACCGTGCAGGTGCACTCAGCTGCATTCGAAATTGTGGAACAGCGGTGGAAGTGGGCCTATGAGGAGCACAAGATATGGTATCCAGTCGAAGGTGTCATTGGGCAAGTGAATCTCGCATATCTAATCAGCCTAGTGGATGAATTGGCAGAACGTTATGATACCACGGTTGGAGGGGAAAGATATATTGATGAGTTTATCGAGTGCATAGTTTCTGATGATTGCTAGCAAACCTCTACTCCGGGGTAGTGGTGATGAAGTATTGACGACAACACTGATTTTGATTATTCTGTACCAGTCTGGAGCGGAATCTGACAAGTGTTTGAGCTGACTGCAGAACTTATTGTTTGATCATAACTCCATCTTCTATCAAGCCGACAGCGGATATATAATGTCATGTTCTACGGGTAAGTAGAGTGCGACGAGTGAATAAGTAATACACAGGCTCAGACTGAATTGACAAGTTCCACACTCCTCTTCATGATCTCTTCTAGTGGCCACCTCTCCCCGTGTCCGTGCTTCAAATCCAAGATATCCCCGACCTCGTCGCAAGCTCTCAAAATGATGTCAATATCGTCCTTGGTGTGCGCTCCGCTCACGCAAAACCTGACCCGGCTAGTGACTAACGGTGTGGCAGGATACGCCACGACCACTACGACGATAGGCGTTGGTCGTCTGGCCCTCATCATCCGTGCAAAAGTTGCCATCTTGCCCGGGTTGAATATCAACAGGGGCACGATCGGGGAGAAGGGATGGCCGTAGGTGATAAAACCAAGCTTTTTCAAACCTGCATGGAGATATCGGCTATTGAATGCGAGCCGTCGGATGCGCTCGCGGGCCTCGGACCCGTCGGAAAGCGAAGGAGGTAGGGAAAGCCAAGTGGGAAGGGCAGAGACGGGAGCCATGCCCGGATGCGTGTACTCGTCTGCCAGTGGAGGCGCCGTTGGCGCGTGTGAGGGAGCCTTGGACGGTACAGTAGCAACACCCATGATACTGGCCATGCTGGCAACAATCTGGGTGAGGACGGGTGGCGTTATCGCTTCAGCATATGGTCCCGAGTGACCACGCAACCGAAGGCTGTTGATGAGTGCTTTGGATCCGGCGATGTAACCACCGGCAGCCCCGAAGGATTTGGTGAATGTACCCATCAGAACATCGATCGAACGAGGTGGGATATTGAAATAGTCTGTCACTCCGCGGCCGTGGGGTCCAAGCGCTCCAACGGAGTGCGCCTCGTCGACGAAAAGATAAAACTAACAATGAAAAGGGACGAATTCAGTGTCCGTGCACGACAGAAGCTGTGAACACATCACACCTTGTATTTCTGCTTGAGCTCGACGACCTTTGGTAAATTTACCATGGTGCCTTCCATGCTATACAAGCCCTCGACGATGACAAGAATCTTCTTCCACGGCCGGTGGGTCCTGGGTTGACCCTGGCTGACTACTTCCCGTAACAACGCTTCGAGACTGTCCATGTCATTGTGCTTGAACATCCGCACGTGCGCGCCGCTTTGCCTCACGCCTACTCGGATGGACGCATGGTTATGTTCGTCCGAGACAACAAGGCAACCTTTGGTTACCAGCGCAGGGATGAAAGTCGAGTTAGTCGCGAAGCCCATCGAACTAATCAGTGCATCCTCCATGCCAATGAATCGCGCGACCAGTGCCTCTGCGGTATGATGGAGGTCGCATGTACCCCCTTCCAGACGTGTTCCAGACATCGAGACACCGTACCGCTCGATAGCTTCTTCTACCGCATCCGCGCACCCACCACTCGCTTGTGCAAAACCGAGGTAATTGTATGATGAGATATTGAGTGCTCGCGTCTTCGTCCCAGGGTATATTTGTGTGTAGTTACAGTCGTCTGAATAGCGATCGTAAACCATGATAGTTCGGCCTGCGACGCCGGTGACTGGATGAGAGAAGCAATCATCCATGCGGCGCTTGAGGCGCCGCGTGTAGAATGAGTCGAAGTCGGAATTCAGAGGTGCGTACCCCTGCCAAGCGTCAGCAACAAAACACGTTCGGTTCGAAGCGGCAAGCGTACATCATGCGGCACCAGATGCGTAAAGTAAGACTTTGCAAATCGTTTTCCAAAGAAGTCCCGGAGATGACCAAAGATGATAAGGAGCAGGTAGCTAAAGTAAGTTGTCAACAGGATATAATACGGCGGTTCCTCGATCTTGTGCTCTGAGACCGGTTTTCCGGAGTCATGCTGAGAGACACAGCGATAGTTCTGATTGGCGCAATGGCCAAATTCCGTGTGAACGGTGGTGAAGACCTGCTCAGAATTGGGGGCTGTGAGAGGGAAAGTGAGGCCAGAGCGGTCATCGCCGAGCTCAATGGGGGTATTATCGTCGGACGTAGAGGTTATGGAAGAGGAAATAGAGAGAGGAGGAGTAGAAGATGGGGTAACAACCTGACCGCGAGCCCGCGCATCAGCTTCGTGCAGTGCAGAGAGATACGAAGTAGCAGTGGGGAAGGGGGGAAGCTGGGAGAAGGAAGACTTCTTCTTCTTCAAGAACAGAGACGCGGGCGGCGAGGGCGGGCTGAGGGCAATCGGAGAGGGCATCGTCACTCCCGCAACCCTGCGTCTTGCAGAAAAATCGGTCCACTATAAACCAACAGAAAAAAACATAGGATTACATCATCTATTCCCTCATTAGGAAAGACCAACTCACTCAAGATCGTGACTTTGATGTCCAAGTACTGATGCGTGTATCACTTGTGCAAGAATGTAAACGGTGGTTTCTGCGATGGGTACAACACATCTACCCTAATCTTTCTTTCCCCGAGTTCATTCCAATGTTCGTTCTACAAGACAGTCAGATCGAATGGACGAGTTCGACACTTCTCGTCACTATCTCCTCGATCGGCCATCTCTCTCCTCTACCATGCTTGAGATCCATCAAGTCCCCCAACTCATCACACGCCCTTAATACGACGTCGACATCCTCCTTCGTATGTGAAGCGCTCAAACAGAATCTCACGCGACTAGTCACGAGGGGTGTCGCAGGATAGGCAACGACAACTACGGCGATGGGCGTCGGCTTCATCTTCCGCATCATCCGCGCGAACATTGGCATCTTTCCAGGATTGAATATCAACAAAGGTACGATGGGAGAAAAGGGGTGGCCGTAGATGATAAAACCCAATTTCTTCAACCCCGCGTGGAGGTAACGAGAGTTGAACGCCAAGCGGCGGATACGCTCGTATGCCTCGGAACCATCAGAAAGAAACGGAGGTAATGATAGCCAAGCGGGAAGTGCAGAGGACGGCACCTTACTTGGAAGCGGTCGTTCGACTGCTACGCTAGGCATCAATACTCCGTTCGTGGGCGACTTGGATATGGCGTTCTTGTCGAGGTCGGAAGGACGAGGTCAGATGAAACTCCCATGATGCTAGCCATGCTTGCAATAATCTGGGTAAGAACAGAAGGTGCTCCCGCTTCAGCGTACGGTCCACAGTAACCACGCATTCGAAGGCTGTCAATAAGCGGTTTGGATCCCGCAATGTATCCACCTGCAGCCCCAAAAGATTTTGTGAACGTTCCCATGAGGACGTCGACGGAACTAGGTGAAATGTTGAAATAATCTGTCACCCCGCGGCCATGGGGTCCGAGCGCGCCTATCGAGTGTGCCTCGTCAACGAAGAGGTAGAACTTTGCTCCCCACTTCAGCGATGGTGCCAGGTACCCAAGAGGATGTAAGAATCGTACCTTGTATTTCCTCTTCAGTTCAATAATCTTTGGGAGATTGACCATCGTTCCTTCCATGCTATACAGGCCCTCCACGATCACGAGTATCTTCCTCCACGATCGATGGGTCTTAGGCTGGCCCTGACTGATGACTTCCCGCAACAACCCCTCCAGGCTGCGCATGTCGTTGTGCTTGAACATCCTGACATGCGCACCACTTTGCCTCGCACCCGTTCGGATGGACGCGTGGTTATGTTCGTCCGAGATGATAAGACAACCTTTGCTCACCAGCGCAGGGATGACGGTCGAGTTAGTCGCGAATCCCATCGAACTAATCAGCGCATCCTCTGTGCCCACGAATCGCGCAACCAAGGCCTCCGCAATCCCATGAAGGTCACATGTTCCCCCTTCTAGACGCGTTCCGCACGTCGAGACACCGTAGCGTCTGATGGATTCTTCCACCGCATCAGCACAACCCCCGTGCGACTGGGCAAAACCCAGGTAGTTATAGGAAGCGACATTGAGAGCTCTGGTCGTCGTTCCTGTGTATATCTGAGTACGATTAAAGTCTTTGGAATATCGGTCGTAGACCAGAATGGTTCGGCCAGCGACACTCGCGATGGGCTGGGAGAAGCAGTCGTCTATGCGTTGCTTGAGGCGACGCGTATAAAACGAGTCAAAGTCGGAATTCAGGGGTGCGTATCCCTAATAACGGATATCAGCAACGACGTGTAGAACTGGACGACACAGGAGACGCACGTCGTATGGCATCAAATGGGTGAAGGAGGACTTTGCGAATCGTTTGTCAATCAAGTCACGGAGATGACCAAAAACGATGACGAGCAGATAACTGAGGTACGTCGTGAATAGGATATAGTATGGTGGTTCCTCTATCTCATCTTCTGCGACTGGCTTTTCAGGATTATGCTGAGAAACACAACGGTAATTCTGGTTGGAGCAGTAGCCAAATTCATTGTGGATCGCGCTGGAAATTTGCTCTGAAGTGAATGTTGTGTGGAGGTCGTGATCGTCTGACTCGTCGAGGATGGTGTCGTCCGAGCTTGTGGACGGTGATACAGAAAGAGAGGGGGTGGATGTCGGTGTGATGGATCGATTTCTGGCGTACACATTCGCGTCGTGACCCAAGGAAGGATATGATGTGATTATGGGAGGAGGAGGGAGCTGTGCAACGGACGATCTCTTCGCCTGGAGTGGGTCCGGTGACGATGAGGGGGAGGGTGAACGGGAAGATCGTCCAGTGGTCATTATTAGACTCATTTCAGGGTCCGGTTGCCCCACGAGGAAGATGGAGGAGATACCAAGCCCCCAGCAAAGTCGGGGAAGGTGGCGGGCAGACTCAACAAATCCCCTTTTTGACGGTGACCCACAGTAATCCCTTTTACATAAATCCAATTCGGTGCCAACGCACATTTGCCAGTGAATGCAATCGTGGTCCCATTTTATTGGCACTCGAACGTTTCGTCGTCGACTCTTATCGCCATTTTTCTACCTATCACGAGGGGGAAGTCCACATTTACTGGTGACGTCACCCGCGTAACCGCCACGTTTCTTATACGTTAATAGTCTGACACCTGTCTTTCCTCGAACTTCCGGCTTACCCCGATCACATTTGCCTCCGTTCGCTGCAGTGTGCACGCCTCTCATGAGTGTATCACCTCTTTCAAAAAGAGGTGGCCTCACATCGCAACAAGTGGCACGTCTCTCGCGTCGACGTTCGACATTTGCCACGGCGTTACTCTGCCGGGCCTGTCGGATGACGGAGCCGCACATAAAGATTTGGATATTCACATCGCCCTTTGGGCGTCGCACACGCTGCGATGTGAGCTTCTCCGTCCGATAGATTCCATGGCACTTCTACGTGGCTGTTTGAATCGATGACACGTGTTAAGTGTACACCAGGAGACAGGTTTCGTTGTCTTATCACTGGCCTGGATGGGGCTTCTCTCAAAGGATGACCATCCTGGTCTCCCGCTACCAGAGTTGTATAGAGTAAGTTTGTCTGCAAGCTCGCACGGAGATAACGGGCGTTGGACACTGAGCGGCACAAAACGCGGGGTCTCGATGCATAGCGATCAAACAACCAAAAAAAAGGGCTTCAACAGACGAAAATTTCCCATTCGCAGGAATGATATTCGACTTGATTGTCACCTCCGCAATCCAACGGAGGTTGCATATACTCCCTTCCAAATACATCCCGTGCACCGAAGGCACAGCGTTTGATAGATTCTTTGATTGCATTGGCACTCCTGCCATGTGAGTGGGAGAGAATCAGGTAGTGGTATGAAAATAATATTGCTGAGCACTTTTGGTCGTGAATCAGAGAAGAATATCATCTTCACCTAAAGGAGGGGTTGTAGCACTCAGGTAATCTGATGAGTCCATTGCTGCGGCTTCGTATGTGACAGTGGCAGGACAGCCAAGACTTGTGATAGTAAGCCAATGACAAACGAAGTCGGGAAAATCTCCTTCGGCCGACTTGGCGCTGTCCCGTTCATTTGGACAGAGACCTACGGAGTTCACAGAACTCGCGACGATTTGGGCAGAGAGTCGGTCCCTTTTCCCTCACCCCCAACCCCAACACATACAACGCCGGCGTCGAATAGGAAAAAAAAGTGTTCTGGAGTACCTTTATCACGTTGTATCAGCACTTGCCTGTCGACTGCACTATGGGCAGCGACGTCACCTGCCTAGCGGCTTCCGCTAGTTGTTGTTGTGTACCCTCCCAAAACAGTCGTCGGAAGACGGTCGCAGAGACTTGGGTTCAAACGTACTCCACGAGAATTTTGAAGTCGAGACCCACAGCGTCCCATAAAGCGTGTCATTCCTCGTGCTGAGTCGACTTCGGGCCGACAACGCGCGTAGCAGTGTGCTGATCGTGAGCTACGTCGAGTCGAGTGTCGAACTGTAGCCCGTCGTAATCAAGTAATTAATCGTAGTAGCCATCGGTCCAAACGCGAGTAACGACGAACCAAATGTCGTCGAGGACTAAGAACATGAATTCGGGTGTGATCCAAAGGTTGTGCGTACGTACATTCGTCCTTATTACCGCGCGCGGCGAAGTTACTCGATCGCCTCCTCCTCCCCATTTTTATATTCCTCCCCTCCACCTCCTCCTCACCCTATTTCGCGCTCCGCTTCCTATTGTTTCTAGTCTCAAGCACTCGCTGTCATGCCCGCTGTCACGAGAGTTTGCTGCAGTGCGTCTCGTTACCTTTGAGATTACTTGTAGCTCACTCGCAGTTGTCATCTGCTCACCCAGTCGGCGCCGGATACGTCGGTGAGCCTCGCAAGGTTTGTATGACCTCCCGACCGTGCCTCATGCACTCTTTTTTTCATTCCCACAGGGGGTCCCACGTGTGCTGTCATCGCCCTCAAATGTCCCCACATCAAAGTAACTATCGTCGACCTCAACCAGTCCCGAATCGACGCGTGGAATAGCCCAGACTACAACCTCCCAATCTATGAACCAGGCCTCGACGACGTCGTCCGCCAGGCGCGCGACCGAAACCTCTTCTTCACAACGGATATCGACAGGAGTATCCAAGAGGCCGACCTTATCTTCGTGAGCGTCAACACACCGACCAAAAAGTCCGGCGTTGGTGCAGGCTTCGCCGCAGATCTCAAGTACGTGACGTATACTTGTCTGCAACGCCTTGCTCACTTCTTCCTGATGTCTCAGCTATGTCGAATCTGCGACCCGCCGCATCGCCAAGGTGGCCACTTCAAACAAGATCGTCGTGGAGAAGTCCACCGTTCCTTGTCGTACCGCAGAATCGATGCGTACCATCCTCGAGGCTAATTCTAGACCCAACTGTCGTTTCGATATCCTCTCCAACCCTGAATTTCTTGCTGAGGGAACAGCCATTAACGACCTGTTCAAGCCCGACCGTGTCTTGATCGGCTCCCTTCAGACACCTGACGGAATCACGGCATCAGATGCCCTCGTTGAGATATACGCGAACTGGGTCCCGTAAGTTACCCTCCTGTCTCGTGTTACGGCCACATCTGCGGCCTCATGGTCGCCTCGTCCTCCAGAGTATGGCGACTTACGTTTTGAATATGCTGACACGAATCACACAGCAAGGAACGCATTCTTACGGTCGGCCTTTGGTCCTCCGAACTGTCCAAGTTGGCAGCGAATGCAATGCTCGCGCAACGTATCTCCTCCGTCAATGCGCTTTCCGCGATTTGTGAAGCTACCGGCGCAAACATCGACGAAGTGGCACATGCCGTCGGGTACGATTCGCGTATTGGACCCAAATTTCTCCGCGCGTCCGTCGGGTTCGGAGGGTCTTGTTTTCAAAAAGACATCTTGAACCTCGTTTATCTGAGCGAGAGCTTGCACCTCCCTGAGGTTGCAGAGTACTGGAAACAAGTGGTCGTCATGAACGAATACCAGAAACGGCGCTTCTCCAAAACAGTGGTCGATACGTTGTTCAACACTATCACGGGCAAGGTACCGTCACTGTTCTCAAACGAGTCATCCTATGCTTTTCCTCACAGTGAATGAATGCCAGCGTATTGCCGTTCTCGGGTTCGCATTTAAAGCTGACACGGGTGACACGCGCGAGTCTCCAGCCATTACCCTCGTCAGAGACTTCCTCCTCGAAAAGGCCCACGTCAGCATTTACGATCCTCAAGTCGAGCATACCCAGATCTGGACGGATCTCTCCGACGCGCTGCCTCTCGTTCCATTGCACAACCGTATGTCGCTGTTTTTTATTCCCTTTCTTATAACTCACGCGTAATTGATAACTGTGCCAATCCACACAGTGCAGAAACAAGTTGACATTGCATCGAGTGCCCTTGACTGCTGCAAGAATGCAGAAGCGGTTGTCATTGCCACCGAATGGCGTGAATTCCGTGAGATCGATTGGGAGGCAGTGTATAGGGGTATGAATAAACCTGCATTCGTGTTTGATGGGAGGTTGCTCGTTGACGCACGGAAGCTCAGATCCATCGGGTTCAAGGTGGGTCTCTGTGTCTCACGGGACGTAATTTTGACCTGGAATGCAGGTAACTGTCATTGGGCGCGGGGAGCGATTCTAGTGGGGTATGTATATCGTAAGCGGAAGACTGACGGACCGCGTAATTGGTCGGACTCCATCACGAGCCATCCACATTCCCTAGCCATAGAAACAGCAGCTGACTATCTCCAAGCACATTAACCCTTCTTTGTATATATCTAGTATCTCCACAGGATTTCTCAGACTACGTAGGACCACTTTCAGTAGCACACGTTCACTAGATACATACCTACACGCTAGAAAATCTTGATGCTTCCAAGTTTACAGTAAAGATGGTCACTGCCAGTTCAGCAAGTGACAGATAAGACCCAAACCTCCAGAATTGCGGTTCCATTAGTATTCAAACATGAGTAGATAGGTATGTAAGTCCGGCCTCCAGTACGAATAAATATGTAAAAATCCAGCACCCCGTATGCACAAATCCCAACGTTTCCATCCAATCCCTGAAGACGAGTAGCAAGTATTGGGGCTTCGGAATTGCCCACGCCACCTACCCCCGCCATCCACTAAATGAATCGTGGTGTCCAAACGCCTGTTGCTGAATGTGGGGACTCGTAGGCGACTGGAATTGCATTTTTGGCTGTAAGAATGACGGGGACGACATTTCAAACGGTTGACGCTGCTGTGGCGATGTTCCACTCGTCATGAAGGGCGTTGAATACGGGGATGGAGTGTGCGGGGCTGAGACTGTGCCACCCAGAAATGAACGTGTAGATAGTGCGGGAGTCTGAGGCTGGGGAGAAAACAGGCCAGTGGGGTGCGGTACGAGCGAAGGTGTCAGGGGACCTATGAGTGAGGGATTTCCGAAAGGCAGTTGGGGGTTTGTCATGGCTGTGCCGATGTATGGGCCTGTGCCCGAACCACCGACACTTCCAAAACCTGGGGGGAAAGGACTCGGGCTCGCATTACATGCTGTACCGTTAGTAAGCGGGGATGTCGGCGAGGCAGTGAGCGAGGGTGGCGTGAATAAACTTGCTCCCGTGAATGGGTTTGCGTTCATATTCGCAGCTGGCAAATTGATGCTGGGCGTGCCAAGAGGACCTGCGGCCGTATTGAAGTGGTACCCGGTGGACACACCCGCACCCGTCAAATTCATGTTCACGAATGGATTCGGAGGCATGTCCAGCATTGGCAATGTTTGCGGTTGCGGCAGCCCAGCTGGCGTCATTGTTGCGGAAGGTGCTGTAATTGGTAGAGATGACAGTGGGGCCGATGGACTATGCGATGACGGCTGGTACTGCAGGGGCAGTGAGGAATTCTGTGCAGGATCTTGCAGCGAGATGAGCTCATCCCACACACCGCCTTTGCTTGGAATTGTGGGCTTAGTGGTAAGCGCCCCACTTGCTGATGAGGGAAGGGGTTGCGAGACCGCACGTGCTGGTGGAGCAGTGTACTGAGGAAACGACGGAGAAACAGACGAGCTAGCAGTGGATGAGAACATTCTATTAGGCATATTCTCGGGCGTCTTTTCCGGTAGAGGGGGTGGTGCTGGTGAGTTTTCGCGCGGGACAGGTGCCGCCTCCCTCGATGATGGGGTAGATCTACTTCGCGGCAGTTGTGTAGATGCGGTTGCGGATGCCAGTCTGGGTGGCGGTACGACTGCATTTCCCTGTCCAGATGACGGTGGCTTCCTGCCCATGTAACGTTTGTATTCATACTTCGCTGTACATATGAAAAGGACGATGAGAAGAGCTCCCTACAAATACGATGTAAGCGATTATGGACCCTACCGCGTATGAACTTTTCCAGCTCGCTGTCTCTCTCTGTTCCCATCAGATTCGCTGGAGGAGGATGTCGAGCCTCGTCAGGATTGTATAGTTGATTTGATTTGACATTTCCGTTTTGCTTCATGAACTAGAGGGTGATTGTCAATGACCATAAATGGGAGAGGCATCAGGAAGAGGAAGGCAAGAAGACGAATCTAACCTCGACTTGCTCCTTCGACCATTCGTCGAATGTAAGGCTCTTTCTGAAATCCACACAAGATAGCTCAGCCTCGGACTTACGGGTCTCGATACACGCGACGCAAATGAGCGAGATAATACGCACACTTTCGTGATATGGGTCCCAATCTTGCGATGGATGCTTGCACAGTTCACGCTGTGGGATGATATGAACACGACAATGACGGGGAACAGGGACGAGCCAAGTGAGCGACATACCAGATGAAGATGCCGATGTTGAACGAAGCCCATCTCGGGGCACGCGCTTTACAGTCTGCACAGACATCTGCGTTGCGCACGCAGAAGCACGAAACAGGCCAAGCACAGGGAGAAAATGAAGAGTCAATCGCCTATTGAAGCGAACCACCCGCTCAGAACACACCGTTCCCAGGTTTGATGACAAGCTCCATGAGAATGCGACGGTTCCTCTCCGCCGCAATCTTGCTAATGCCAGACGACATTCCTTCACCGAGTAACAAGGGCTGTCCAATAATGAAGGGTTGTTGCACTAAGCCTCAGCGTTTCGCTGCTGAGTCCAGAGTGCGTGCACCCTTCAGAAAACCAAGTTTGGTAAACAACCCCCCATAGAGGGGGTGGCGATTCACCCCTGTGGGAGACACGCATCTTTCATGCGATGTCTGCCGACGAGTCCTCTTCGTTTGCCCCTTCATCCATGGAAACGCAAGCTGCAAAAGAACAGGCTCTCCGCGAATTCTTCGAATATCCATTCACGTCGGACGAGGTCTTCCAGGTACGTAGTCCCTACACAGTCTCGAAAACCGGCAAGTTCTGACTCTCACATATTCATGGTTACCCGCTTCCTATCATTTTGCGTATGCCGACCACTTCCAACGATATATATCAGCAAGGTTTGATTCGAATCCTCCATTCTTCCCTTCGACCCGCGTCGGAAGAGGAGAAATCAGAAATTACGCTCAAGACACAACTATTCTACTTTAACCGGTGCGCACCTTTCCTTTTCACGACGGTCGTCCATATATTTGGTAGACGTCACCCTCGCATCCGTAACGCATTTTATCCGTTTCCACAAATCTACCTTCTCGACACGAAAACCGAAGGTATAACGTGTCTATTGATTGTACTCTATGGTTGCGACCCTCTGCTATCATTTGATGCTGGCATCGATGCTGAAATTAATATTGTCCTCCCGTTTCGCGCGCGACAGGCAAACAGGGCACAATCTCACGGTCGAGGATGTGGAAGGGTCTCGCCTGGCAGCTCCCGTCTTACCTCCCACACTTGATCAACCAGTGGAGTTGCCCGAAACCCAAGCACAGGACAATTCACCTCATGTTCTCTCCTTCGCAGAGCTGAAGGATCTCATTGAATCCGGGAACACCGAGAACATCCCTCACAACAAACACATTCCCGATCAATTGAATGTACGTGTTCATGTTCCGGATAGGGCTTCGGTTTGCGCTTATCCACGAATATCCGTGCCCTTGACGGCACTGAAATGAAACCTTGTCGCGACGCGTTTACGACTCCCACTGATAATGGTTTGTATTCTGGGAACGGAGCAGGAGTGTGTTCCCAGCCAGTCCAGTGCGCCGGTAAGGCAGAAACCCTGGGAAGTCACTCACTCGTTGGCATCATGAAGTTATTGTCAACCGTGATAAGTACGCAGCTAACGCATAGTTCCGAGGCTTCCCTGGAATGTGCTGCGCTTAGATATTTCGTGCACGTAACATTGTTGACGCTGATGCTATCGTGCGGACATCGCAACATGTCTGCACACATACTTTATCATCGACCGCGATTAGATTTCGTGCCGCAACAAATAGGTCCAGAATATCTCGTTACTACGTGGAGCGCTCCACTCTTCGTTTCCGCGAGACTTGGGACAAAAAAAATTCAATTACTACTCCAAACTCTCGATGCAAGGTTGTCAGCGCTCAGTTTAGACGCATACCACCCCCACCAGTCAAGCTATGATGTGGCAGTCTGTAATCTGAGACAAGTCATCAACCCCGCGTCGGACGTACGCCTTACAGGTCACCGAACCGCCCCGTCCTAACGTCTCGCTTGAGCTCAGCGGCAGCGTGCTTTCTCTCCAGACTGGGTATTCCGGTGGAGTAAAGCTTCGTACATGTTTGGCAGGAGGGCAACCGAGAGGTCTGCAGGCCCTCATGAACTCCGCGGCCGTTGTCAATCCTGGCCACTATCTGTGCATGCCCGTGTGCGTGTGCAAGGCCGCCGCAAGCACAGCATCGCATGATCTTTGGGTGCCGTGCGAGTTTTAGAATCTCATGTGCCGGACGGACGCCTCACGAGATACGACAACGCTCGATAGTTGTCAGCGGTACGGCAGGATCTCATCAGTAAAACTCGGAATTCTATTGCAAAATTCTATGATATCGATTGGTGGCGGTGCACTTCGTGCTCGTTAATTATGAGTGAACAAGACTAGGGTCCGATCAACACCCTATTTTTGTCTGAGGACAACTGTCAACAATGACTTGTGAATTGCAAGTGGGTGAAACTTCAACTCTCTGCGAGCCACAAGATGGATGACGCGTGCTAGTAGACAAGACAAAATCATACGATGGGAGTCATCTCGACGGAATGTAAGAAAGGAAAGCGATGTGTGGAGCGAGAGAGACATATCATCATCGAAAGTGTTCCCCTGCTGGTCTATGCAAATTTGCGGAACGTGCAAAAGGTCCGAGTCAGGGGCAATATAACTTAAACTAGTTCCGCCTCGCACCTCTACTTCCCACCCAACTTGTCGTCGATCCATTGCTCACACACGTGTTTTTCCACGAAGAATCCCTCTACTTTTTTCAGTTCATTCACTCCGTCCAGTACCCAATCTCGAGACCCCCATGTAGGGTCGCCGCGTACGACTGGGATCGTCGTGAGTGTGGCGTGTAAGGTAGGGAGTATGTCGGCATCGACATATCCTATTGGGGCTTTTGCCGCATAGCGGTAGCCCGGGAGTATTCCTTCAGAATCATGTGAGGTTTGGTGTGGACTTGGCTTGGATGACCGGGGCGACGGAGGTGATTTCGGAGAGGACGGGGGTGAGAGGGTGACGGAGGCAGGCGCCGCAAGGGAGTAGTCGGCGTGCGTGCCTATTATTTGGTAAAGAAGGGACCCCGATGCGGAGGAGAAGGTGACGGCGATTGCCCAGTGGGAGGAATCTTGTGGAGTGGATGAGGGTGGCAATGAAGTGCGGACGAAACGGGCAACTGCGAGTTCGTAGAATGGCGGCATACCTCTCAAGTAGGGAGACTCCGAGGAGGTGGAAAGTTGGGGGGAGGGGGGGAGCAGGACAGCCCGCACTTATAGGCAGGCGACTTCGTCTGACAAAAGGACATGTGGCTGCTGGTGTGGTCACTGTAGAAAGGCATTATTATGAGTGTGGAAGGGTTCCGACGGAGAAGGCGAGTCCCCCTCAGGCTATAGTGAAGTGTATCCAAGCATCACTTTCGAGTGTATTAAACGCGACAACGTCGACGTATCCCCCAATCTATCCCTAAATGTGTAAATTAACGTCACCTTCCGTCCTGCCAACGCGAATTCGGTTTCGGTCTGCTGTCCAGCCTCGAGCTTGATGCCATGCACAATGGGGCGTGTTTTTAAAAGCAAGCGGTGAATTCCAGGGACACCGCCCTCTCCGCGACAACTCCATATTCTCACCGGCTTGCTAGACCGGTCGATCAAAAACCTCGGGTTACCCTCTGGTCCGTATCCTATCGCAATTTGGCAAGCCCGGATCAGCGTACATCGATAAAGAGGTCCATATTGCGTGAGATCTGTCTTCGAAGTTCCCTCCAAGTTCGAATTCATATACACTTTGTTGACTCTTCCAAATCGATCGCGAGATCGCTGGTCGTCCCGGCCCATCAGACGTTTACTGTGCGGCTAACATAGACAGGACTGTCAGTCAGGCAACCATTGATTAGACGTTTTCGGATCGATGTCAGCTATCAGCTCTCTCCGATACAGGAGACTAATGAATTCAGGCCAGTCCATGTCTACTTACCGAAAAGAGCTGCGAACATATGAGCTTCCTGTCATCTGTCCGGAATTATCTGCCTGTTCGTTCCGGAATTTTGCCAATATAGTCGAAAATTACTCCAACTAAAGTATGTACATATTGACAACGCAATATCATCCGTAGGTTCTACGTACACATTGCATATCGTTGCGATGGTAAGTGCAATGCAACCGAACCTCTCTACCGCTGTGCATTCTACAAGTCACTCGCAAGTAGTTGCATATTATTAGAACCATGCAGGATGAAGCCGAAGTGAGCGCATGTCAACTTCACTCTTGCTCACAAACGCAATTAGGATCGTGGTGAGTCTCTGTGAAGCAAACCCGGATTCGCGTCCTCGAGGACGAACACGGATACAAAATCAACACCCAGTCTCGAACATTTCGGTTCATTGCCTAGCGAGCCTACTCGTCAGAGCCGAGCAAGGTCACAAGACTCGAGTTTGAGGTGGATCAACGACTTGGTCCGTAATATCCGAAATTACATAGCAAACTTCATTTCGGCAGAGGACAACTGCATAACGTTGCAATGTTAGTTACGAGCTTATGTTCTCAGCGTCGAGATTGAGTGACGGAGAGACTAAGTTTGTCATTGAGGGAGGGGAACCAAATGACTGACCAGGGGAAGACGTTTGACAAGTAGGCGGAAAAGGTCCGGCGCACGAAACACCATTTATGGCCACCCAAAGTGGACAATGCTGAACGAGTCATGTTTCAAATTTCATGTTTTATTCCACACGTAATGAGTATGCTTTGAGCTTACGACTTACGCAGTGGACTGCGACGAACACGGCAGGAGGGCCTTTTCTTGTACCATCCCGGTCCGTATGTGCCACCTGACACTCCGATGAGGATACACCAGCATTTGTAAGCTAGCGCTCGTGGTCCACCAAACTTGTTCAGATATCGCTACAGCTCTGTATATCTCGAACCTAGCATCGGGTTCGTTTGGGTTCTTGCATGCAATGACGGCTTAACTTGAACCGTGAATCCAGATTAAGCACTCACCCAGATTGGCCATCATGATGGAAGTCAAGGCGGTCCTGGACAGGGACCTCGAGATGGTGATATTAACAGCAAATTGAACTCGCCCGTTGAGCTGGAACTCAATAGGCCACTCCTTTGACCAAGCTAATCCAGGTACGGGTGCTGCGTTACAGTAAATAAGTCCACTCTCGATCTGGATCTTACCCAGAGTTATGTTATGTTGCGTCGTGTTCCCCTGCCGCATTCGTATAATCGAAAATATCCGGAACCGGCTGATCAGGCAAACAAGTCGCTTTTGGAAGTCATATCAGCACTGATCAGTGCCCAGCAGCTCCAGCGAACTTGTCTGCCAAGCTTCAAAACTTGGATATAGTAAAGGGACAAAAAAATAAACAGACTTGCCAAACGGTGATTGTAAGTTGGGGGAATGTGAGGTTGGTCATGGGTCATTGTACATGTTAAGCGTATACGCCGTCTAGAACCTACTAGATCAAGTCCACATGTTTCGATACACGTGTCCCGTCTAGGAGCGCCGTCTGCGTGCGTTTTGGGGGCGTGATACCGGTAAATGATCAGTGTATGACAGCCAACCAATGCGGACTGCCCATCTCTGAAATGCGGGTCCGCCCCATATTAGAGTGCAGTTTATTGGGACGATACGATATGAATACGCACAGACACATAGTACTTGATCACGACCACTTGAACGTTAATTTTGGTTTGTGTCTGTCCTTCGCTGCTGGACTGTGGCGACAAGACCTGGAAAGTTTCCCACGGGGCATATCCCCTCTGCTTGCTGAGCCAAGTAGCGGTGCAACTGACTGATCCTGTCTTACAACCATCCACAACGTCGCCATCCAACTTTCGCTGACGACGACACCAGACAAGACGTTGAAGGGAAATGGACCTATAGTTGTGCACCAGGGTAAAGAAGCATAGAATCGACGACTGTTGTCACTCTCACAGAGTTGTTACATCTCCAATCACATTCATGTCAACCGTAGCAGCTGCTCAAATTGCGAGGTGCGCTCTCCTTGTTAGTTCTTCCTTTTCGTCGCTGACTTCTGTTCTTCTCTGATGATATATCTGACTGCTATGCATGACATCGCAAATATGCATCGGCTCTTGGTATGGCCATCGATATCGACATCATCGCGGGTGCTATCGCTTGAATGGACTGGAGTATAGAGAGGCCAAGGGTATTCACCAGGGCCTTAAAGAGCTTCTCAAGACACACAACCCTTGGGATAAGGAGGTGGAGTTCAATAGGAAAAAGTATGTATCCTCTCGCCCTTCCGTTTCTACTGTGGAGCTGACGGGAGTCGTGGTGTTTCCGATGATGCCCACGTTCATATCCGCTATTACCACAACGTTATTTTTCGATGATGCCTTTGTTACAAAGCCTCCGTCGCCTTTATCTTCGTCTCCTCCTTGTCGAGCCGTATGCGAAGGAGTCCAAGGATGCGGAGACGCATCTGTGGATGCAAACATCCTACCAATTTATATCCCAGTACAAGCAAAAGCTCTCCAACTTTGACCGTGTACTGCAACAACAAGGACGACCCCCGCGCCGTAGTCGTGCTCCGCAAGATGAAAATTCTGATCAACAGCCTCAGGATCAGCGTAAACACGGACCCGTCGAACATCGTAAGCTCATGCAGCGGTTCCGCCAGTTCTTGGCCGAGGAGGAGAAGTTTTGGATACGCTTCGTCTCCCGATACCATCGTCAATTCAATATACCCGAGGCTCGGCCAGTCTTGGTCGAACTCGGCGAAATCTCACCCACGGTGAACATAAGAATTCCAGAACTCGGAGATACGAGTGAAGGCGTCGCGGCGGGTCCTGCTGTTGCGAACAGTGAGGCTAATGTAGAGAATGAGAACAACGCGGCCGGGAATAGCACAACCCGCCCACCACGCGACCACGTTGGTTTCCCACCTGAGGATGCTATCGCGTCACAACCACCACATGATATCGACGATGCTGAAAGGCATGCGGCTGGACTGGCAATCATTTCAAAGGCGCTCGTGTGTCTTGGCGACATTGCAAGATACCGCGAATTTCACAATGAGTCCGGAGGTCGGCCGAAGGCAGGACACGAAGATGGGCCAGGTGTAGGACCGGCTCGTCGCGGCCGGAGTCGTCGAGGAGGTCCTAATGGCAGTGGACTTGAGCAGGTTGCAAGAGCGCGCACGTACAACCGATCGATTTCACTCTACGAGCATGCTCGCGCACTGGTTCCTAGCGACGGTAACGCAGCGCACCAACTTGGTATTTTGGCGTTTTACGGAGGTGATATCTTTCATGCGCTGTATTGGTATTGGAGGGCCCTCTGTGTTAAGGCCCCCTATGAAGCTGCTGTGGGGAATGTCAGGAAGGTGCTTGCGAGGGCTGCTGTGGAGGGATCCTCGAAATGGTCTAACCAAGATACGAGGGCAGGAGGTGACGAAGAAGTAATGGTTAGGAAGGTAGAGCAGATGAAGGAAAATATTACTTTCTTACATGCGCTATTGAGGGTTGGAGCTCAAAGGTGAGCCCTCATCGCCATTTCTATCGTTTTGTGCGCGAAACTACTTTGACACGACGGTTTCCTAGGCTCAACGTTAGCGCAGATGTCTTAGCCTCACATGTCGCCCAGAGCTTCAAGTCTCTGGTATCTGAGCGAGCGTTGCCTACTGAAATGGTCACTCGGGTAGTCGTGCTCACTCAAGGTGCTCTATGGAAACACCGCATGGTTCGCGACATACCACCTTCTCCACATTTTTTCAAATCCCGTGAACATGATGGGCGGTCACGTTCGAGGTCTCGATCTTCGGGTATGGAGGGCATTGATGAAGAAACGTCCGGTCCCAACCCTGACGACACAAACGTCGACTCTGCGGCAGCTATCGAATCTCGGCTTTTTAAGCACCTTGTATCCATCCATCTTGTTCTCTTTGAAGTCGGTATAGCACAACTCGCGACGCCTCCACCTTCCGACGCATCCGAGGATGACTTGGCACAAAGGATTACGGCAATTTTTAGGAGGATGCTCCCTGCACTGAGAGTGGCCAGCAAATGGATGCTAGGAAACGCTAGCTATATCGTCAAAGTACTCTCAGCATCCTCGCCTGAGGCGGACATGAACGATACAAAGGGAGGGGAGATAGAAGATTCCGAACATGGTGGTATCACCCTCTTCTTCATTCGCTTCACAGAATTCTATACTGCACTTGGAAGGGTCTTCCCTTTCGAGAAACTACCGAGGCTGGAGGCACCACTCGATGAGGATGTTGATTTAAGGGGCTTTTTACCGCTGAAGGGGAAGATGGTTGGAGATGACATCAAAGATAGAAGGGGACAAGCCACGCCATCCTCGGCTGCGGAGGGTGCAACGAAGCCAAACGGTGACAAGGCCAGATATGGAGCGTATGCGCCCACAAAGGCGGCCGAGAAAGTCCACCCGAACGAGGAGCAACTCATGCGCATCTGGGATTTACTGGCGGACGCAAATGCGCTGGTCAAGGTTAAGGTAAGGATTACGTTTACTCTATATGATACTCGTGGGTTGACGTCGAACTCCATCCTTTTTTTCAGGACTTCCCTGTCCGTATGGAGGGTGCGGTATTCCTATTAGACGACACTAGATTTAAGACCGGAACAAAGAGCACATCTTCCATCGCTCCCACACCCGCAACACTGAGTCCTTCACCAAGTCTAGCCATTCCACCCAAACTGTTGGACCCACGAAGACAGCCGCTCGCGCACCGCCCACGGCAACCACGTGGACGGCGGGGTCTGTCGCAGCATATAGTAATGTCTGACCAAGAGCACGAAGACGATGCGGCGACGGATGTATGCCGAACAGACGATGATCCTGTCGGAGACGCGTTCAGGGAGGTGTTGGACAACCGTGTGTCGTCCGGAAGTGAATTGGATGAAGATGAGGATGAAGACCAAATTGTGTGGAATCCGAGGTACGTGATTGATTTCTATTAATTTCCATACTTCTGTACGCTTCAGCTTGTTTTACGATACACTTGCACAGACCGATAATCTCTCCACCGAAAACCGTAGTACCCACTGCGCCTGCTTTGCCAGAAGCGATCACGGCCGATGCAAGGACAATGAAGGTCACAGAATCACCCAAGGACCCAATAGTGACAGCGACTCCAATTCTCAATTCTGCAGCACTGTCTTCCCCACGCGGTCGCGCGGTCGCGTCCTCAAAGCCTAAATCACCTTCGGCTGCAGTTGGAACAACCGCTCAAGATTTATTAAATAGCGTCATGGCATTGGGAGGGTCGAGGAATGGAGTTACAGGTGGGTTCGGGGCGAGTGCAGGGTTATCTCCCCGTCTTGCTCCGAGTACGGCTCCATCGCAGCCATTCTTGTTTGGGGCCGGGCTGCAGAATTCGCCGTTTTCGATCTGGTCTACTTCTTTGGACCAGGAGCATCCGACTGCTTATTCTCGCCAAAGGTCTGTTGAGTCGAGTCAGGGTATTGAGAGTGGTGTCAAGCTTGGAGAGCACAATCGGTCATATGCACACACACACATGTCCGCTCATAGTTGTGCAGTTCCAGTGTCAACTCCTGGCTCTGGATTGACATCCGTGTGGCCTCCATCGTTCGCTAGCGGTGGTCCGCGTCATCCCTCGGGGACGACTGGTACGGCTTCAGCCGAATTACCTTCGACTCCCATTATGCATGGTGCCACTCCCATGAGTGATGCACACCACACACCGCAATCGTTCCAGACAATTCGCGGCCCCGGTCCGAGCCACCATCGGACCCTGTCGTTAAGCCTCTCTGGCTCTCTACAAACCCCGCAGCAGACCGTGACTCACCCAATCCTTCCGCATGGCCTGTCTCCGTCTACAGGTGGTGCATTTTTCTCAGATTCCTTACCGCCAAGTGGCGTTACCAGTACAACGATGCGTCCGTCGGCAATGGCGACCAGTCGACTCTCTGGCGGCTCTGGATTATCCTACCATTCAACCGCTGGCCCTATAACAACCGATCCTGCCATCGTGTCCATGGCAGGGTCTACTCTCGGACCAGCGCCACTACCCATCAATCAGACCGGTATCTCTCCGTTCGAGGCGTTTTCGAGTAGTGGCACGCCCGCACATCGACAATACCTTCAACAAGGACCTCACTCCAGCCAGCCAATGTCATTCAGTACATGGCATAACACTTTGATTTGAAACGGTCGCACTGCGTTATCCGGATCGCCGATTCGTGGCTTGCGGTTCCGATCTTGTCATGCCTTACTATGATTGATCGTCATGCTTCTCAGCTTCAGTGCGCAAAGCTGCAGGGGGTATCTGGAGAGGTTGTCTGATTCATATATCTCTGTGGTTCGGCGAGATTCTCGCAGAGGAGTGTTCCCTGAACACGTAGATATCCACGTTCTTTGACATCCTCTCACCCGTCCGTCCAGGTCAACCGGGGTCCTCTGATCCCAAGCACGGATGTGTGCGTAACTCATTTCCGGTACAGCTCTGGCCAGGGATACTGCTTCACTCCAGACCACTAAGTACTTGCCTGCATAGCTCCCTTGTATGTGCAATCTTTTCTTTCCGATATGATGGACCGCGTTTGGTTGCTCTCGTCTGTGAATTCTGGTGTTTCCAACGTCGCTTATATTTCACCCTGCACGCAGCTCAGTCAGATCAGACACCTTCTCAGAATAGGTGGTTGTTGTCGACCACCAGATCTTCTCTACGTCAGCGATCGCTTTGTGCAAATGGCGCAGGATAACCCCTTCGGTTTTCTCGGTGGAGCATGTTCAAGGCGGGTCTGAATTGAGATCCGGATACGATCAGAATCGTACATCGCGTGTCTAGATGGCACCCATCCATGAGATTCGACCTGGTGATTTGAGATCTATGCTCTATTCACACTTCTCACCGACAGGTTGCGGAGAGAAGATGTAAGTATCAAACGTCCAGCGGCTCTTGCACCCCATCACTTATTCACATACCCCATTTTGGTCTATGGTACAATTTTTGTGGACACGTAGCGGACGCGAATGGTAGCTAGTCCCCACCTGGCCCTCGGTAGAAACTGTTACCGACCTCTCCGTATCCACTCGGGGTTGGTCACTCGGTAGCAAAGGGCACATAACGTGCATGTACGTGCCACTGCATCTTGCCAATCAGAGGGCGTGTCATCGGGACCAGTCAGAACCACTCGCTACCATCGGTTAGCACTTGGTAGCACTGGTCATTTCGCCGACGTGGTTCATGTCGTCTACGGTACATACACCATTATATCTATGAATGTAGAAGCGGCGGTACCGAAGTTCAAGGGCTCGAAGTATGTATGGTATGATAGGGAGGGTAAAATTGATATACATGGAATCTCGGTCCGGCAAGGAATCATCAAGAAAATGGAGCAAGAAATAAAAAGGACACGCGCACTCGACAGGGGGGGATAAGGTAGCAAATGAGCATCTTAAGAGTGCTGCACATTGTCCCATCACGATCAAAAAAAACCGACGCTCCAAACTCGGCCTCTAAGAAGTCCGAACGTCCATAATCCCAATTGGTTTGTCCAAAATTCGAGAAAAAAAAGTGTAATATTTGGGGTTGAGGCTGTGGTGGAAGGAGGGCACCCAATACAGTTGAGGGAGGGGGGAGCGATCGTCCATATCATACAAAAACGGTCCGATATTCGTCGATTCCGGGAAGGTGGCGCTAGACATTCGAATACTGGTGGAGACATGGTGGTATTTTGTGGAGTAACTACGTAGGCGATCAGACCTTTGTTAGAGAAGCACCAGTCGGAAGACAGAACACGTACATGGCTACGGATTCCCTCTTCAACCACAGGGATACCATCATGCATTCCCAAGCAATCTCCTCAATACTCCCCTTGCTTTTGACTCTCTCTCAACCTTGGGTAAGGGGAGGATATTTACCGTAGATGCAGATGGATTCGCGTTCCCTTCGCCCTTTCTACTGCCCACCGTCTTCGGGCTCCCACGCTTGTGGGTGATGTCTAGTGAAGTCTGCGGTCGCTTGAGTTTTCTCGGGGAACGAGTTGAGGTGAACGGCGGGCAAGGAGAAGGAAAGGCTGATGGTTGGAAATGGGAAGGTGTTGTTGCAGGGGATTGAGGAACATTACTCTTTTGCGGATGCATGGGTGTCTGCACGTGCGATGCCGAAAATTGGGATGCAAAAGCAGGTGAGGGTGCAGCAGCGGCATCGATGGTGAGCCGCGACTCAAAGAGTTGCTGGACCGGCAATCGTGATGTCAGCTCGGGGCTAGAACACCCGCACATTGGACATGGGCGGTGCGTTTGCAGCTGCGGCTCGGGCGTGACAAGCCTAATTGGGTGCAGAACTGGGTCTCCATCCCACGGATTAGGGAGTGGCGCGGTCGAGAAGGATGCATCATCGCTTAAAGCTGTTAGCGTGGAACTGGATGTTCCTGGTCTAGGTGCAAGGCATGCTGATGTTGGGCGCAGACGACCAGGGTTGACCGTTGCAATTGCCTCTTCATCAGTTGCGGTGATATTAAGGGTCGTCAGCATGGCGTCCTTGGAGAGATGCCCGTGACTGAGCCTGTGCGCAAGGCAAAGGTCGTCAATGCTTTTGCTTCCTGCCTCGTTTACACCCAAGACCGCCTCCACACTGGGCCCCAAAACGACACCTTCAGTTGCAGGGAGGACGGGATTTCCACTTCGAGCGGTCGCGGGGATCCGTACACTACTCGCCACCGACCTTGGCACCGATCCGAACGGCGAGGGAGCGTTGACGGTCGTGAACGGAAGAGCAGATGAAGGTGGGGCATATGGCAAAGGAGAAGCAACCAGAGTAATCTCGCTGCTTTGAGGAAAGGCGGCTAGATTCGTGTCTGCATTTGCGAGCCTATCTGGAGGGATATTCAGCTCGTCATTCATGTCAGCACCAGACCGGCTGATAGTGACGTTTGCATCTTTAGGGGCCACAGGGAGGACGAAAGCATCAGGATCCCCTTTCCTCCTCATTTTCCCGTCTTTCCTGTGTGCACCTACGACGTCACCAGGACCTGTACCAGCCTGGTGAGTGCCGGAAGTGACACCGGCAGAAGACGGAGATCCATCCCGACCTCTCACCTCGTGCTTCAGCTTCGACTTTCCAAAAGAAAGCACAGGTAGGAGAAAGCTGTACCGTTTTGAACGGGGGGAAGTGCTGGTATCAGAGCCGACCTTGCTGGGAGGACTTATGTTGGTTTTGGCGATCACAGGAATCTCTTTAACATCTCCCTGACCTGGTACGGCTTCGGCAGGGATCGATTCTACAACATGCGAAGTTTCACGATCAGTATCTCTGGTCGCGTCATCTTCCCTGACCTTACCAGGCCGCAGGTTGTCGGCATAGATGCGTTCTTGTTCATGCGAGTGTCTACTTGACGACCTACGGTGCCCATGGGAAGACCCATCTTCAGCAATAGTCGAGAGGACAGTAGGAGCATGTTTGGGAGCAATGTGCGTCGGCGGCCCTGCTGGGACGGCTGCAGGAGTAAACATAACCATATTTCCGGGCCCAGGTTGTACAGATGCTGCCTGCGTAGGTGTAGGGGTCAAATCTGGATGATGGACAGATGAAGATATGGATTGGGGTCTGGACTTGGTGAGTTTCCTCTTTTTCTGTGTTTGTTGTCGCACCGGCTGGCTTGCCGGGGTGAGAATGTGCGGTACACTCTGTTCTTTGTTGTTCTGTTCATCTGGTACGTCTGTCTTGGCCTTCTGGTCCACTTCGTTTCGGGATGTGCATTCGTCCACAACACCCCCTACGTTCCCATAACCAGCACGTGAACTCATCACAGATGCCGGACTATCGCCGTTTCCTCCAGCGTGGGAGGGCATTGTGTAATTTGGTACCGTGGTAGCATCCCTTGGTGCGCCGCCTACCCACTCAGCAGTGACACGCCGTGGGGCTGGGGACAGATACGAAATAGCGTGTGTCTCCTCCATGACCATGTGTTTGCGTGGCTGTACAGACACCGCAGACAACGGAGGTGAGGAGAGTAGAGGTGATGACGCAAGATCATCCAGACTCCTCGTTCGGGCCAGCACAGCTCCCTCATCCCCACCATCCTTTGGTGCCCCATCTCCTTCAAATTTAGGTGTATCATCTCCCTCCCATTCCGTAGACGGGGCTGTGGCGAACGATTGAAAAGAGCCAACAGATAACCTCATCATGGCATCGACAAAGCTGAGTCGATGGCCTGTAGATATGCTTTGCGGGTTAGACCGGCAACGGGCCCTTGGCCGGGGTCGAGCTGCGGAGTGTGATTTCTCTTCTGACGATGAATCGGAAGATGGGAACAGAGAGGATGATGTAGACGGTGTAGGGGGAGGGATGGGTAGAGAGGCGGGAGAAGGAGGGGTTTTATTGGACGCATCTGATGTGCACGAGAAGAAGGTATTTGTGGATGACTTTGGGGAGAGCACTCGGGACTCATCTATCGGAGTGACTGTCCGCTGCTCGGTTTCTGGGTTTACAGCCATCTCTGGTTTTGCTACCACAATGGATGGGGTCACGATTGGCTCGCTTGGAGGAACATCCGGTGTTGGAATGGGGGGATGTACCTCGATTTGAGCATGTGACTGTGTCGCGTCTGCCGGAACGACCTGCACAGTCGGGACCTGAGAAGACCTCGGCTCTCGCGCACCACGATCCACAAAGCTGATCCTTTGCTCCCTCGCCTTTCCCTTCCCTTTATCCACATTGCGAACGTTCAAGCCATTTGACGAGGCCGGGGGGCTTGGTAGAGCAACACTGTGCCTTCTCCTCCAGTCCTTCACACTGATAGGCATGACGATCCCCGACTCCTTAAGTGCTGCACGGGAAAAACGGGGTATCTCCGCCGGTCCAAAAGGACTCTTGCTGGCTGCACTTGTTGGCCCGCCCGGTTTGGATGGTACCTGTGTCTTCGAAGCGTCGGTGGGTACAGTCGAGGTGACTGAAGCCCAGAGGGGATTCCAACTATCCGCGTTTGTGCTTGTTCTCGATCTCTGATGTGAATTTGGGTTCAGGGTTGACCTTCGGTACGTACTAGGAGAAGCGGTAGGGGTAGAGCTTTGCGACCTCACTACTGGGAATGGCCTCTTAACGTGCGAGGACGTGCCGGCGACCGAAGCAGGTCTTGAGGGGATGTTCATTGGACGTCCAATGTCTACGAATGACGCTGCCCGGGACGCTGGACGAGAGTGTATGAGAGCTGGTGGAGGGAAAGCAGGGTGGGTGGATGAGGTAGAACACTGGGTGAGCTGAGTACTGGACGTAGAACAAGTGAGGATGGACGAATGCGTGGTGGCACTTGAATTAGAGTGTGAGGTAGTGGAATGCCCTGTGGTTGAGTGACCGGTGGTGGAAGATGGGTGGCGGAAAAAGTTGAGTGCGGACATAGCAGATGAATCTTGATTCACGAGTTCAAAACGAGGATGAGCAGGTGGAGGTCCGCACCAAGGGGGAAGTGGGAAGGAAGGATTGAGATAACGCGGTGAGCACGGACGAAGCTACGGTACACGTACTTTTACCCTTTAGGCCATCTGTGCCACGTTTCGAAGCGGGCACGAGTGGGAAGGAAGAAGAGCCAGCGTCTGGAGAAGATGCGCCCACAAAAGACAGGGTAGATGTGCCAGGTGAGCGTGCATGATCGATGGCGTCGTCATCACGGGTGGACCGGTCGAGAGAACGCCTGGAAGAGACCCTCGATAAAACAGGGCCTGCCAGAGGAGAAGATCGCACTGGGCGCGACCCGTGAGTGGACGACGACGGTGAGAGGGACGGTGCAAAGCCGGTACTCATGGATCCCGGGGCTGTAGCAGGACGTCTCGGCTGGTGAGTTTGCTCTGCGTGAATTCACGAGCGCGACCACGAGATACACGGTAATGCACACATACCTGGGACACCGTAGCAACCATTTGCCAGGAAGAGACGGATGGAAAAAAGGAAAGGAAGAACGAACGAACGACAAGTTCGGATTATAATTGGTTCAACAGCCTCAAGGCAGATTAAACCGCAAAGGCACGGAAGGCCGACCTTGGCATCTCAGTCCTTTGCCGGGCCCAGGTCTGTAGCTTCCGTCATTGTCGTCATGCACAGCATTCACGACCAACCGAGTGTATTTCACTGTCGCACTTTATGACTTGGTCGTCGTTGAACTCGACGACGATGGCCATGCACGAACAATCCACTGTCTCCGAGGGGCGTTTTGTTTGTCCATCACTCGCTGACGGTGTAGTATGGCCGCGTTGTGTGCATATTTTTGACACGAAATATTGACACGTCCTCCCGGTGTCCAACTATATCCTCAGATTATTTTTTGCCAGGGGTCGCTGGTCCCACAAACAACCGATCACGCATGGTTGAATATGCCCCATGCCCCTTCCGCATGTTCAAAGGTCAGTTCCTGGTCAGACGCCCAGGCTTGGCAGGAGAGATACGAGTTAAGCAAACCAACCTCGGTGCTTAACCATCTATTGAGTATATATTGGCATTCGTTGCCGTGATGATCAACCAGCTTCTAGGCGTGGTGGCTGGGAATGTAACGAAAGTTATTCGGGAATCGTCGACTTGGCCCCACGTTCATATGCAATCTGTCCCTCTCACCAAGAAATCACAGCTCGCAGCTACATTAGTACATATTCCAACACTTCCCCTGCCAGCACGCTCTTACGTTGGATAACTTCCGACTCTCGAAACACCTGGCCCTCGTACTGTGATGACCTTCGTATCCTTGACATCTTAAACTTCCGATGTAATTTATTTTAAGAACGAGATTACCAGGGCATGAGACGAGACAACCTACGCCGCGTGTGCGCACCTGATTTAATGCGAAGATGTCTAACTGACAGGGTTATAATAAGCAAACATACCTCAAACTCTTGAAAGAGGATATGGATCGTGGAACGCTATCTTCCATTAGTACCCACGAACACTCAAATATCCACCACGGGAAGCAATTGCTTGCGCTTCCTAACCGATATCACTGCCAACACCTGTATCTCACGCATGGGAAACCGACGGTAAAGGGACGCAAGTTGGGACCTGTGATCAATAGGGGCGAAGACCTGCCAGGCTCTCGCCACAAGTATCAGCACAACAGGCAGCCAACCAAGGCGGGCGGGAACAATGCTAACAATTTTTCCCAAGGACAGCGAGATAATAATATCAGACCTACCGTTTAGATCTAGGAGTATGCGAAAGGAAGAAGACTGTCTTTCCTCTTACATGTTCCGTGCTCATCCACCCCAAGTCGGAATTCGGCAGAAGTCGACCAATCTTAGGGATGAATCCACGCTTACCAGTTCTCACTTGACGCTCATATACTCGTGTCTGTTACGTCGCATCACAGCAGATAGATGCATACATGAGGCACGACCATCCATCGTGACGAGCTTGAGACCGGTGCTGATCGCAGAATGAAGGGACCTGCGTGAACGTCGGATCGAAAGATACCACACGCTTTTCTTCTACCTGCCGACTTCCATTCGTAAGAAGTAAACCCACTTCGACTCCTGGAAAGCTGCCATGCGTCAGGAAGAGAGTCCCTTGACTCACCTCGTCGCAAAAGTCTATGTATACATCAAGTTCAGCCTTCCATGGTCAATGATCCAAGAAGGACGTCGGCCGCCCATATAGCGACATGCAGCGAACGATCGGAGCTATAAGTCAGTTTATTCCTGCCAACGTTTCCGGGGCCCGTTATAATTGTTGAGAAACCGGCGAAGCATCCCGATAACGCCGCGTTGCAAAAACTGATAGAACTTACTGGTGACTGCAGGAGGGCCATATTGAGGAGCAGTAGCACGCAGCAAGCATATACATCGAGCAGTGAGATCTTGAGACCTTACGACGAGTAGTAGGAACGATCCTGAGTCGAAGATGGCGACGCTGACAAGCACTGCGGAGACGGGTTTTTAATCAGGTCTGAGGATAGTCAGGTTAGCACCTATAGCAGTACTATAAGCTGATGTCGATAATACGTCTGATTATGATAGCTAAGTGTTTGTTTACCCAACCATAGCCCAGCTGGATTTGCGAAGTTAGCGCCATGGAAATCTCGGCATTATAGATAAATTTCAGATCAGATTTGAGTGCGACTACAGACTATTGCACTGAGTTGTATCAGACTAATTTCAATAATGCTCTCGCCTTTGGTTGTATTGTTCAGAATAGTAAGATCGTATTATATTCAGAATCCTACCCACTACGACTGCTTTGAAAATGCTCCCCCGGCACTACAGGAAAAAAAGGCCTCTCAAAGCACCCCTACTTGCCCTTCCCCACATCTAGCACCAGTATCAGAGCATCACGTACTCCAAGAGACAGTCGAGTGGAGGCACGCAGTCTGGATGACACCTTCAATGGGTCAAGAGGGCATTGCATATAGGTGTCCCACGTACCACAGACTCAAATCATGCCCTCCGACCAAAACATTCCTAGCGTGGCTTTGAAAAAGGCATGTGGCCCTGATCACAGTTCGATGAGTGAGGCCTGAGGAAGACATTGTGTACAGGCGTCCTCACGTACCACATGTCCAAATGCCACCTTCCGGATATCTGCACTGATAAGTCAGTTTCGTTCGCTTGAGAGGTGAGAACCATCTCACTAGCACTGAAACAGACCTTGTGAACACGAGTGAGTAGGTTAGACGTGTTCGGAATGAGTGAATGCGCTACTTTGGGCTGGTTCACGGGGGTGCATGACGAACCGGTGAACGTGGAAAGCAACAGAAAATTTTACTAAGTCCATTTTTTTTCCTGAGGGTCAGAAAAGGTACATTCTCGACAGCGGTATACATGGATTATGGCCAATGGAGTCGAGCATCATCGGGGTCGGGAAAGATGTGTTGCATAAGCCTGATTTCGGTTGGTTTATCGTTGTCGTGGAAAAACCAACCCCGGATTACAGTGTGATTATGTGGAGGTGATGCTCAGAAATCGACGAGTTAGCTTTGGCTCGGACTAAGGATTATTTTCTACAAAAAATATCTAAGGTTGGATTATCTGCATTTTGAGCATCCGAAGATCCCCCCTGCTAAAAACTCGTTTCCGCAGTGAAGTAGGCTTCATGAAGCCATCGGGCCGGGAGCCCGTCTCCTAACCCCATGTCCCGATTACATAACTTTGTTTCCCATCGCCTTCGATTTTCCATGGATTCGGCCTCACCGTCGTGTTATGTGGACTCTTTGTCCCGGACATGGTCGAAAATCGGGAGAGCAAATAAATACGGTCCTACCCATGATGAGGACCTCTCACTGCCGATAGAAAGCCCCGCCTTCGACCCATCGATATCTACTTTATCGGCGTACTTCACTTATACACTACTTTGTTGCAGAAGATTTATGTGCCACTGTGGGCTGACACCCATTCAACAGGTCGGCGATATACGCAACTATTCGCCTGACAGTTAGACTCCATTCCTCGTGTATATTTGACGAGCCAAGTCTTGCAAGGTCGCCGACCTAATCTATTAGGCATATGTACGTATCAAGCAAGGATATTGCAATGGTTTACATTTTGCTAGATGAGAACAAATCACGCCTTCCAGGAGCAAGGAGACATTGAACAGAGCTCTCAATCATCGTCGCCATCCTGATCAAATCCTCTAAATAGCGCCAGCAAGTCATCCATCCCCAACTTCATATTCTTCAACTTGTCACCACTGAGTGCTGCAGTGGTCAATTGCCGTTTGGCGTCTTGTAGCTACGAAAAAGAAACGAAAAGAATGGTCGGAGTGGTCAAAGATCCCCTCAGGGTAAAACATCAGAACAACTCACTTGCAGAATACGCGTTTCTACAGTGTCGGGTATCATGAGTTTGTAGATATTCACATCTCGTGTTTGTCCGAGTCGGTGGGCACGATCAAATGCTTGGTCCTATGCGTGTCATTCGCGAAGCATGAGGCGTAAGGGACACGATGAAGGACTCCTTTCGGCAATCAAACATACCTCGAGCGCAGGATTCCACCAGATGTCCACCAGGATAACATTGTTGCATGCAGTCAGGTTGAGGCCTTTAGCGATATAAACAAACCCGAATGCAAATGCTTGTCAAAGAGGGACATACCAGTGCTTCCTGCTTTGAAGGAAATCAATATGCATCGCGTACTCTTGCTGTTCCTGATCTTCTCGAGGCTGGCCTCTCGCTTGTCCTTTTGCATCGTGCCATCATCTACCCAAGAGAGCAAGTCAACACGTGGCGTCAAGAAGAGACAAGACTCGTCAACGTACATCGAACATATTTCACCCTTTCCGCATCCAAGAAGGGTTCTATCAAGTCCAACATGCTCGTGAACTGCGAAAATATGATGGTCTTCTCTTGTCCTCCGGAACGCTCGTCGATCTCTTTCAGAATTTCTAGTAATTTTCGGATCTTCGCAGAGTCGGGAGGAAGCTTAGAGTCCTCTGTGGATTTAGGACCAGACGTAACAGCCAATGAAGCACAAGCATCGCAGTGCATCGAGTCTTTCCCAACGGGAAGTCTGTCGGTCGACCATGAGCATGAACAAGCTCGAGATACATATGAGGGAAAATGTACGAACGCGGTTTGGCATAATTGGCACTTTTTGCCGTTTGAAACACCCATCTGACCAAATAGTTCGTCAAGGCCGTCTACGTCTTCATCGTCATCTTTGGTAGGCTTCGGATCCGCAGCTTCCCTGTCGGCACGATAGTCTTTCGAAACCAGGGACGGATGATTACAAGCTGAAGTGCATATCAGAGGAATCATCAACGTGTGACATGATCAGAACGGCAGAACAAAAACATGTAAATGCACCCACCTTGCCTCAGTCGAAGTAAGAGTAACAACACATGGGTGTAGTTAACATTCTCACTCTGCTTGACTAGTTTATTGACTTCGGAACTCATACGGCTCTGCAGGCGGCTGTAAAATGCCTTCTCCGTTGGGTCGAACTGACATTCAATGATGTCAAGATTACGCTCAGGAAGTTGGAGTAGAGGTCTCCCATTCAGACTTTGGTTTTTCGTCCGGCGGAGCATGATGACCTTCAAGACAACCTTGGGGGCAACGGATCAGATTGATGGTTGATCCACGTACGACAGTGCGAACGTACATGAAGTCTTTTCATGGCTCTATTGGGGTATCCACCCTTAACTGGCTTTGCAATCTGCTCATTGAAAGTCTGCCAGTCATTCAGTGGGCGGATGCGAAGAAATCTTATTAGGGAGTACAATTCTTCCACCGAGTTCTGCCTTCAGATTTCCCACATCAGTTTTTGGTGTAAAGATGGGTTTGTTAGCTAAATTAGATGGGCCAAGGTGGCGGACATACATGGGAGTTCCTGTGAGACACCACCTGTACTTGCCTTCCAAGGCGCAGCAGGCCAATGCAGTCTTTGTATTGCGGTTTTTGATATTGTGGGCCTCATCTACACAACCCCCAATGAACGAAAAATTCAGAGCGGGGTGCCCGTGTACATTTAGAACCCCCACTCACCGAGAACAATCCGATACCACTTCACTCCGAACAAAGCAGCCTTGGTCTTCCCTGCCTTTGCCTTTGACTTCAGCTTCTTCGTGAAACCTTCCGACGAATCCGAGTCGAATTCAGCTCCTGCACCACTGCCACCCTTCGATTTGCCTGATTTCTTGGATTTCGACTTTTTCGACTCGTCCTTTGCTTCCGGGGCATACGAAGCGTATTCAGAGGAGACGATGTTGTAGGACGTAACTACGACGTGTGCCTGTTGTAGCTTTAGCGGATCTGCAGGGAGGAGTATTGATTTAAGACAGAAGCTGGCGTCGAAGGCAGGAATGGACACACCAGACGTCCGCTGAGGACCGTGATGCTCGATGACACGTAACCCGACGGCCATCTTCTGGATTTCGGAGGCCCACTGAGATACGAGCGCGAGAGGACAAACAACTCTGATTCGTGGGGGTGAGTAACACGCAAACAGGTATGTGTACACAAAATACGCACAGCGTGCTCGGTGCCCAGCCATCTGCCTTATCCGATTTTTTCGGGCGCCCCTCGACAATACGTGTAAGAGTTTGGATCGTCTTCCCAAGACTACAAGACATTAATTAAATGCAATCACCCTGGCAGTCATTTACGACTCACCCCATGTCGTCTGCCAATATACCACCCAGTTTTTTCCCACTTTCTCGATCCCTCATCCAGATCCTTCCCAGAACCTGATGCGGCAAGAGCATGATACCGTCTGTGAACCCCTCCACCACTGCCTGTTTCATGTCGATCTCGACGCCGTCATCTGTACTAGAGACGGAACCTTCGACGAGTGCCAGGAATGCCTTCTCGGCTTCCGCTGCTGTCATATGGGGATCATAGGTGTCTTTTGCATCTGGAAGGTCGAAGACTTCATCGTCATCATTGTTGGCGGTGTTTGAACCAAAAGGGAAGGGCTTTTTTGTGGGTAACTCGATTGGAGCTGGAACACTGTTCCATTGTGGGGAGACGCGTGGCTGAGCGCGTTCCATGGTGTGCGTCACGTTATCTCGCGACACAACAGGGCGGGCTGCACCCGGAGGTTGTTTATCTTTCTCCGGTTGTTCAGGAGCTGTCGTTGTGGGCGCACTGGCATTTGCTTGACTGGCGTTGTCGAGGCAAAGTGTTATTGTCTCAAGAGCATGGGATCATTGAATTACGTACCTTTCATTATTCTCATCTTCGGTCTCTTCGTCGGAGGAGATAACAATAGTATGTCCCTTGTTGTGCTTGACGACCTTTGGTGCCGTTGGGGCGTTTGTTAATGATGCAGATGAAGAGGCCGAAGACGATTCGCTCGTGGATGATGCGAAGGACTAGTACCATGCGGGGCTTGAGCACAAGAGCGAGCCATTTCGGTTATGTGATAGATGAGCAACTCACGATGACATCTGTAGGAGGTCGACCAGACGGTTTCCTCTGGCCCGGCTTGAAGAACTCTGGGTAGAGATTTGGGTTCCCAAGAAGCTGCTGCCGTCTACGTACCCAGCAAGCATTGAAAATATAGTCATGCCAAGATAAAGTTGAACTCACTTGGCTTCCATGGATAGCAGATTGTTAGAGAGTAGAAAAAGTTGAGTTCAAGGTGCGACGCGCAAGGCCAGCAGTGGCACGCGTCTCATTTAAAGGGGCACGTGACCATGTTAATTCAATTGTCGCGTGCTTCCTCGGCAAATTGCGAGCATTTCAATCCACACAGCGCTTGATTTACAGCACATCTTCATCCAGTTCTTGTAAGTATGCAGCCCGATTCCCCAGAGCTTAGCAGTATTCACGAGCATTCATAACCCACTGAATGTGCCGGGTCGAGGTTTGTATCTGCAAGCCTGACTTTCTGCATTGCTTCTCGTGACTGCGGACTAGCGAGCTAGTTCACAACGTACTCGGCACCCCGAGAAGTACTTCCTTCGAAGCAAACTCGAAGTGAGCTGGCTTCGGTTTAAATGCGCGTCAATCGGTAGTGTGAAGTACAAGATTGCTTGATAGAAGCAGGGCCGAGGTCGCCAATCACCATCGCTGGCGGTGAATTTGTATGAAGCACCCAAATTACCGCCGTGCTTGAATATCTACTCGGTGCCTTGCCATGCAGTAACGGGTTTGGGTTCCAGTTCAGGGCAACGTGTCAGTTCTTCAACGTTCAACTCGATTATCGGACACATGTGAGTCTTGTCGGATCGGTTTTACACTACTTTCTACATTTCGTCTTCTTACTCAGCTCTTTGGTTCTTCGGTCGTGTGCTCTCTGTCACCTATCTCTGCTCAGAATACTTCAAGGCTCGAGATAAATTACACTTGTTTGAACTACCTTGAGCATAGATGGCCAAGATCATGCCACCCACCTCCGGGTATATACATCAGACAATGAACCTGATGGCAAGCAGACTCCTACAACCGGACACCACAGCAAGCCAGACGTGGAGAGGATGGAACATTTGTCTGTTTGCACGGCAGTCCCAGCACTCATCAGGAGGTCAATATTCGCCATCTGGCAGGGCCCGTAAGTATGCAGATCATCGCATCATGACGGCAACACTGGCAGACGCGCACGTCACATCTTGAGATCGGGAAATGGAGATGCTCCACGGACTCGCATGACCAGGCACCTCCATTCTTATCGGAGCTCATACCAGGAAAACGTCTTTAAAAATCCACCAAGTTGCATATGCACCATATCATACGATGTTGGCGGCGCAGTATGTAGGTACTCGGTACAAAGCTTTGTGGTGGAATTTTTATGACGGGTGGCGGTTTGACACTGAGATGACAAGCCCAGGCTGTCGCTGTCACTTGTGTCCAGCGCTAAGTAAAGATAACAAGGTCGTGGTTGCCAAAGGGTGGCAGCAGAGTGCGAACGTGTCGGACCACCGCTGCCAAAAGTGGACCTGTGATGCGACGGGGTCGGCAACCGTCGTCGAGCGGAACCGGCGAACCTGAGGCTGACCCCCGCTCTGCCCTTGCAATCCAGAGTCGCCCGTCGAGGAGAAGGGAAAAAAAGAAACCCAATATCCAATCACAGCTGATGGCGAGTTCCCATCATCTATTCCCGAATAGGAAACGGAAATGAGGAGTGCGTGAGAAGAAATATTTGAGCATGTCCAAATCTGAGCAGAGCAGAGAGAATTTGGTTCCCTTCAGAACTGCTCAACCTTTGTCTTTGGTCCACCATTTCGTGGCTGAGACCATACGCCGACTCGGCTATCGTTTCTTTGGTTGTGGTGGGTTCCTCGACGTCCGTGGCTCGTTGCGTAAAGCCAGGGGCGAACAAGAAGCACCCGTGAGCTAATCACTGCAACGATGGCATCAACGACGATGGCGGCAGCCCACACACCGATCATGTCTGCCACGAAAATCACTCCCAGCAGTCCAAGACCTTCTCTGTCTTCGGACGCTGCACGCCCTCGGCCTAGCATAAACACGCTCCTACAAGACCGTACTCATTCTCAATCTAATAGACGTGTCTCTTCTGAATCACAGCGCACCTCACATGGCAGAGCATCTCCCTCCCCCAGGTCCACGTCCCGTCGCACACCCGTACCCGCCCTCCTCGACTCCTTCCCTATCCCACCGAGCCACATCCCACCGTCACCAGCTACACCCGCCGCCCCATCCTTTCCCATCTCTGTTTTTCCACCTTCCCCTTCCACTCCCGGCCCTTCGTCCACCCTCCCATTAACGCCACCCCCTCTTTCGCCGCTTCCTCCTGTCCCTGGTCCTTCGTCGGTCTCGCTCTCCGATTTGTTGGTCACCCGTCGGTCGTTTCAATCGACTCGGCCCGCTTCTCCTGCCAGTCTCCCTGAAAGCCCTCCGAGGAGGTCTGCTGACGGGCAGGGATCAGGTCAGACCGTGATACAGGGTAAACCAAGGAAGGGCTCTCTCTCTTCTCTCCGTAACACTACCTATTCCGCCGTGACACACGAACAGGAGCAAGGTGAAGTCATCCAGGAAGAGCCTGGTGCTGAAATCGAACACCCTTCTCAGTGTCGTACGTCTTGTCGACTTTGCCAGGTTTGTCTCGTGACTCATTTTTCTCAGCAGCGACACGCTCGCTCCCAGTGAGTGCGTTGTCACCGCCCGCGTCTGTGAATTCTTCGTCGCCTCCGAGCATGGCTTCCCTCGGCTCGAGAGACGAATGCTCGTCTCTTTCCCTTGAAACCACCGCTACCTTGGTACCGGCGATCGCTCGTCCGAGCACATCCCGTAAATCCAGTGCAGGCATGTCCATGGCCGTATCGGGAAATGCAAATAGCGAAGACTCGATTGCGAGTATTGACATGAGCGATCTAAGTGCGCTCAAATCAGATAACGAGGGCGACGGCGATGAATTACGCTCATTTCCTTCTTTGCCCCCTGTTCCTCCCATTCCCCATTCCGTACGGCCAGGCAAAGGAGGGCCACTTTACACCCATACTCCTCGTAAACCGAGCAAGGCATCCATATCGTCCGTACACGTGTTCCCATCTTATCCCACAGACCAGAGCGCCATGAATCACGCTGGCGATGTCGACAAGGACGGCAACGGTAACAATGGCGAGCAAAACCACCCTAACGCACCTGACGATATCGATCGTGGCTCTCCCGAACTATCACAAATCATTTCACTAACTCCCCGTCCACGTAAACGGTCCACGCCGTCACAAGCAAGACCCCGTACATCAAGCTTTGGGAGGGAAAGAGCACTTAGTATGAGAAGTCGGAAAAATTCAGATACCGTGCCACCCCCTGTGCCGAAGCTAAGTCCTACACGCACGAGGACTGGCTGGGGTAACTCTGGGGTTCGTGGAGAAGGTCAATCCGAGGCGGAGATGGGTGCAGTGCTTGGTGAAGATAATGATGGGTATGGTTCGGACTCAAGTATTGATCTGCACACGCCCCTGCCGTGAGTATTTCGAGAGTTTCTTTTGCTTTTGATAGTGCTAATGGTCGTACAGTCATCTCATGCTACGCCATGGCATGCTTTCGCCCAATTCTAAATTGCTCCCGCAGCCCAGCGTTGACTCCCTAAACCGGATGAGCATGGTCTCGGACGCGTCGCATATGTCTTACTTTTCCAATGCTTCCAATGTGTCGCTTTCCAGTACCTCGTCCAAGCATCTCAGGGATTCCAGAGATACGCCTAAAAGACGGACGAGGCACCGCGATGGAAAGTTGCTGAAGGGTGGCATTGGCCTCACCACCGGCCTGGGATGGAGTGATAGGTGGGTGGATTTCTTCAATAGCACCCTCTGATCCAGTCTGCGGCCTTCATGGCCAGCGGGGCATTGCTGTGATTTCCTTTCTTGTATGTGACCGTGTGACCGACCATGCTGATCCTCCTTCCTAATCCAGCGAAGACGAAGACGCACCCTCTGCACTGACGCGCAGGCTATCCCGGATTGTCCTTACTCGCCGTACATCTTCCTCTTCGATCCACTCTTCTAGGTCCTCCCATTCACAACCGTGCTTGCCACACCCGTTGTCCCGCTCGATTTCGCACAGCGTCCTACGTGAAGTGGACGAGTACGAAGGAGTCGACGAATCCGTTACTGATTGCATTCTTTCTACCATCGACGAGTTTGGCCACTCCAATGGTGTCACGTCGCGTAGCTTACCGTCGAGGAGCGGCAGCAGAGTGGGCGGCGTGAGTGTCAGTCGCTCTGGCAGCACGTACAGTACCACTTCGGGGTCCGGCTCCAGGTATAGCAGTTACTCAACGATGTCTGCTCCTGCTGCTGGCATGCGTATGCGTACAAGTTCGTCGTCGAGTTCCTACGAGCCCGTGGGTAGGACAAACAGTTTTTCCCGCGACAATGGGTATGGACATCATGGACTGGCAGTGAGTATTCCAGAGCAGGATGATGGTGTGACCCCTACGCGTGCCGCTTTTGACCGCGCAAGTTTGGGTGCTGTTAAAGGTGGTGGAAATGGGACCCAAGGAGGAGACCAGCCTCATACGCCAAGTAGCACGGCCTCTTCAAATAGCTTGTCTTTCCCTGCTACACCAGAGAGCACAGAAGGCGTCCAGCCTCACCAGGTCGACAACCGCAAAAGCGGACAGAGAGCAGGTATGACTCCGAACGCGGCTGCGTGGAACAAGGACAAGACCCTTCCCCCTATTCCCCACCCTGTGGCTGCAACTGCCAATGGCAATAGTACTGCGCCGAAGGGCAAGTACCCCAATCTTGGCCTCAAGGCACCAAACGTCACGCAGCGTCCGCGAACATACTCCAATTCATCTTCCGTGTCGACGAAGTCAGGTCTGGCGGTGACGAGTGGCGAGGGTAGTACATCGAGGGGACCTTCCCCTATTCCAAGAAATACATCTGCTACACCCTCTGGCGGAGGTACATCGACGCCTCGTCCCTCACTTGGAATACCGCGACCGTCGTTGTCAGCAATGTCTCCGGTTTCGAGGACGCGACCAACGCTCACGCTCCCGTCCTCGGCCCCTGTATCTACTGCCACATCACCTTTGGCTACGTCGCCTATGACAGGAGTCGGTCAGGGACAATTACCACGTCCCCTCAGACTCGTTCCTTCGAGATCCGCTACATCGCCCATACCCGTGACGGCCCCCTTGTCTGACTCAACTCGTTCACAATCCCCCTTCTTGTCGCGGATGCCTAACCATGACGTCAAAAAGGGCTTACAGCCTGGCGAGCAACTCCCTCGACCCGGGCAGATTCTCACGTACAACAGGAACGTGCATGACCAGCTCAAGCTACGGGCTCTCTCGACTAGTTCAGCGCTCCCGAATGCAAAGGTTGGGCCCGTGTCACCTGGAGGCACGCAGACGCTCTTATTGGCTTCTCAATGTGAGACCAACGGTGTCGGTGTTTCACCGAAATCGAGCCCCCATTCCAGCCCTGTTACGGGAGAAAGTCCCAAGCCGAAGCCAAGAACGGGTACGGGAATGACATATCGGACGAATGGTACAAGCAGGATAAGGATGCCGTCGACCCCTTCACGGTAGAGGGTTGACGAACGTGAGCTGAGTGAGCTCGTGTCGCGGAGCGCATGGTGCGGTTGTATGTGCGTGATGGTGTGGTGGCATATTGTCCTATAGTAGGTTGGGAGGTCTGTACGGTTGGCTGGGATAGTGTGCGAAGGTCAACTCTCGCGTAGGTCCGTCTCTCGTGGGCCTCTTATGCGGGGTGCGGTGCGATCGGGGGAAATGTGCCTTTCCTGTGTTGTTCGGTTTATCCATGTCATGTCCTCACTGCGCGCGACCACTGCTACGTCCTTCGGTCACACGGTACTAGGGGTTTCCGCGGGACCAACGTTGTGCCACGTGCTGCACGGTTCTGCTCCCCCGCCCCCGATTTTCCCTGTGCCGACGCCGACCATGTTAAATGATGCTGCGCAAAAAGGTCTGATTATAATCCGTCATGTTGGTGGCGTCCTTCCTTATTTCCGTTACTTCAGCCATTCCAGCAGAACATCTGATCTGCCTTCCAGTCGATTGGTTTTCCCGCACGCATAACGCGGCAGACCTCTTCTCTTCACCCGTCTAAATGACCGTGGACAAACGCTTGGATCGTGGCATGATGGACACCGGCCCCGCCTTTCCTCTTTTCTTTTTCATTTTTCATTTCTTTTGCGCAGTTTCCACATTGATTTTCCGGGAGAATTGTATGAGTACAGGTTTCGCTCGCATCATGCCATCACTCGTTTCCAATACCACCAACTATCGCTTTCCACCTTTTCTTTGCTTCCCTTCTTTCCCCCTTTCACTTTTGCCGTTTCCTTTTCCTTTTTTTTCGCGGATCGCGATACCTCCCACCTTGTACGATCGTTCTCGTGTCACCTCATCACGATTCACATACCTTCCAATCTCACGCTCACTCAGTCATTGCTTTACATCCCCTGTCTTGCGTGGCACGGCAGTTTTTTCCACTCAACCTGCATTTCATCCGGCTCTGACCATTCTTTTGATTGTTTTGCATTCTACTTTCGCAGTCATATTCTCTATCCCCGTGACTCTCCTACCTTGTTCATTACTTGCGGCCGTTTTCTTTGTCACCTACTTACACTTGGAACTTTATACGTAAATACATATTCTACGTTGCGGAGGGACGTACATATATATACCACACACCAGACTTGACACATGTATATACCGTGGATTTCTCTTTTTTTTTTTGTCCAAACGCTGACGCTTGCACCACCATGCGCGGAGTCGTGCAGGAAGTGGAACGTTTTTATAATCGCGTAAACGAGCTGGGCGTCGGTCGGGTGGCCCACTGCAATACTGACGCGGCAGGCTATGACACTTGCTTTTCCTTCCCCTCCCCGAAATCTCAGGCATACAGAAGATGAGAATACGAGAGGGAAGGACAACCAAACACCCGGTTGAGGTTAAATGTACAATTTTTGAGAGACTGTGACATCTATGATTACACTTATTCTTGGAGGTCCAGCTCATGTCTCGGTGATGTGAGCATCCCTTGTTGCATGTACAACAGCCTTTTGGCGAACACGGAAGAAGTCTAAGGCATCCAACAGACTTGCTATGAACTGACAACCATACCATCGCCACCTAGCGGCGTACCGCGGTCAAGAGTCTGGAGGAAATCATTTGATTGTCTTCTTTAAAATCGGTGGTCTTCTAAGGAGACTAGCGGTCCACTGGCGATTCGGCGTCGTCGCAACATGTACAGAGATTTTCCGCGACCCAAACACGTAAGTCCACGTCGAGGGACTTGGTTTGACCCTACCCATTCTAGAAGTATGTGGAGGTTTAGGGATCGGTTTCACCGTGCTTGGCTGCAGCCATTCGGGGCGCGCTGCAGCTTTCCTGGATGTGGGGGGGAAAGGACTACACGTCGCGATTCGCCATGTGTTCCACGTAAGTTGTCTTGAGAGCCTGGAATATTCAACGAACCCAGTTTCTTGAGGTTGGGCATGGGGACGGTCATGTCCTCGTGCTTCTTGACGGTAACACCCGAGCCAGCTGTCAAACAACGAACGGAAATTCGCGCTGCGGTCAGTCTTTTATGTTCGGTTTCGTCAGAGGCGTGAAATTGATCCACTTGAACCGATGGTTCACTGTGGTGCTACTCGCTCACCTGGCCCATGCAGGGATCACGAAGCAATTACCAAAAGGTTTTTCACCCTAGCCCTGGATGGGGCTCCCAAGGATCACACTCGCGTCAGCGACAACACTCCACAGTTTTCACAGGACGGTGCTTATCGCATGCAACGATCGACACACTCCTGCAAACTCCATATCAAACCTACGTGAATGGTACGACAATTTCACTTACGATTTGACTGCTTCCTGGAATCCTGCCACAGCTGGGGTCGTCGGAAATGATGGGCTCATGGCATGTAGGCACTGCTTGGGGTGTAATAGAGTTCCACAATTTGGATATGCACACACGATATGGCATATTTCCGGCAAGTGTTTGGGTGCTGTATCGGTAGGGCGCCGCAGAAGTCTGTTTTGGACACTCTTGGAAGCCAACGAGGCCTTACTTACACCTGTGTCTTCTGTGAAGAACTGCCAGATGACAGATTAAACACGAACGCCAACTCTTTTCCTGCTATCAGTGACATAAAAACATGCACAGACGAACCCTGGCGAGAGCTTACGACCATTCCATGCGTCGTACACGTCCAAACTTTGCCATCCTGTAGGGAATCAATTTCGATATTCGACGGCGAGGCGACTGAGTACGGTAAACGTCGACCACCACCCAGATATCCCTAAGAAAGACAGAGTGATGTCCCAAACAGACCCCGAGGCCGATGACTTCGGAAATAAATTGTGACCTGATAGATGCTAACCGCTACTATCCTAGAGCCCTCGCTTTCCCTGCCTGGATATGGTGGGCTCCTGAAAAAAAAACCGGCCCACAATTCCGGTGACTCGGAGAAATATGCGGGGCAGGCAGTTAGAAGAAGGGTACTTTATGACACCGTTTGCATGCGGAGATGGCATAACTTCACCATCTTCGTGTTGAACATGTTCTGTGAAACTGCGGACGCCTCCTGGCCGGCTGGCTTCGGAGAGGGGCATTAATGAAGCATAATGCTCACCAAATCCATCGCCGGGCCTCACACTTCCTCCACGACCCTGACATTCGCTCGTTCGTTCCCATGTGTTGCAGCACCGATAGCTTGCGAGGGAGAATAACGAAGTCACCAGAGCATGATAAGACGTACCCGATACAAAGCCACCTGGGGTGAAAAGCGAGGTCACCTCGGGGTTGGGAACGTAGGCTTGTTATGTACTATTTGAAGACGACCCTGAAATTTGCGTCCGCCAAACCCAAGTTGCACTGGCTATTACGCATGCCCTTTCATAATAGCGTTGGAACTTCAGGTCACGGCTAGTCGCCAGTAAGTAGCCCAAAATTTCTCGCCCGTTTAAGGCTTTCCTCTGACTTGCTTTCGCGACGCCTCTGTGTAACTTGATAATGTCTTGTGAGGCCAATACGCACCTATCCCATTACACACGATGGTCATTCGACGGCCTGGATGCCAGCGTAGTTGACTCGTGGGGAGCGGAGTGACATCGCGGATGACACTGTCAAGCTACTTTCCGCTTCCTTCGTTGTCGATCTCGATCATCATGCTGCTGACACGCGCTGATCTTGATGATTGACGTACGAATAAGAAACAACAGGAGAGACCCGAGCCAGGAGTCCCAAAGATCACATGGTCAATCAGCGCATCGTTGGCAGGGAACGGTCCGAATAGCTGTTTAAGGGACTTGCACACTGTCCGTCAAGAAGTTGATGACAGGCAGGCAGTACGACGTCCATGAGATATTGGGATTAAATCAAAAGCCTGGACAGTACTTGGCATGGTCACGGTGACAGCGCTGCTCGACGACGTTCGTTCCCAACCTTGGTGTTTCGCTGAGCAGAAGACGGCAAATCAAACGTCGCCGGCATCTCAACCTTCGACGCCAACACCTGCCGTCGTAGTTAAAAACCAATTAAAACCCATCACCTGCAGCAAGACAGACGTGATGATTGAGACCAGGGGAAGAGCATAGATAATACATTGCACAAGACTAGTATCACATACCTACTCCATCATTCAAGGTGCTACAAGTAGTCCCACTTGCTGATGATTCGGCGACCGAAAGCTCGAACAGCTGAAGACACCCGCTGCACGCGGACCGAAACCCTTACCCCTAGCCGCACAGCTCAAGGGCCAAACTGTGGAGCAGGACAAGGGATAGCGGTCAACCGCACGGTACCCACAGAACCGCGGTCGTAAGTGGACGGCTTCCAGTGACGGGTCCTGGATGAAGATCACGATTCGGCATGGCGGGACTGTTGGAAAATTATTGAAATTTCCTGTGGACCACATGGCCTATGGCTGCACTATCTCGGAACGGACACCCACCGGTGGAGTTTGGACTTACGTTGTAGTTTGAGGATTTTGATGAATTCAGTCGTGGCTGGACGGAAGGTAACAGACACAGTTGCACAGCGACACTTTAGGAGTGACAGTGTGCCGGGCTCTCCTTACCCAAATAGATGGTAGAGTTATAAGGGCGGCACTGCGGTCTTCGGAGTTGGAAAAAGGCTTCGATGACTTCGACTTCTCAATCCAGTGTGTTGCCAAAGACTCTTGAGGAGGGGCCAAACTTGCCAAGCCGATGATTCTGGCGACAGCATGGAGACTTTGCCCATGTTACATATCGATAACGAAAAAGAGAGAGGGAGAGAAAAAAAAACAGACCGTGGTGTCGGCATCCGACAAGGGCGGGAGTAACACGTGGCAAGTGTTACGCGCCTACTCATTAGATTTGGATCGTCCCTGCAGGCAACAGCAACTTGCCACGTGCTAGCCGGGGAAGCCGCATGCTACAGAAGAAACCTCGGTGCCTGGTTAGAAGTGTTCCCTTCTGTTGGCCTGTTGAGCAATGCCATGGCGAAAGAAACCAAAATTTGATGCAAAGAACTTGACAACAATGCTCCATAAGATACACAGCAACTAAGCCGTGGAATAGTGATGCATCGTGGAGTACTTGAAAACCAATCGAAGGGGAACCATGGCTGTCGGAGATACCCTAGGCCAAGGCTTGCGTCGTCCGAGATTTGCAGACAAATCAGAAACGATGTAGTCTACGCAACGAGAGCGGGCTGACGGTCAGATTATGACTGCTGCGGCCCGCGCAGACTTGGAAGGCGTGCGGCGCCGACGGGTTTCAACTCCTTTTTTTTCTTTTTCCCACGACACTTGGCCGGCGTTCTGCCTACTCCGAATTTCAGTGTGGCAACCAGGACACAAATGTCGATGTACGATGCGCCAGTACGTGCGAAGGTAAATGGAGCATACCTTGGAGTATGAGTGCATCTCCTTATCGTGTCAGATCAGATCTTGCTCACCAAATTGAGATAAAAAGTCTACACCAGGAAAGGCAAATCTCCGATCGCGTCTGAGACAATGCGTCCGAGGAGGAGAGCAGGGGGGAAGATAGAGAGTTCTCGTTTACGGAGCGTAGTTCGAGTTTGCTATTCCCCTCCCCCATCCAAGGGCACCGCCGACTTGGCTGAATCAGTGAATGGATGGGTGAGACCAGCGAGGGGTAGGGGTGAGGAGTCAGGTATGGGTCAGTCAGGACCGGTAGACGGAAACAAACATGTCCTCGGGACGCCCACGGAGAGGCTACTGAGACCTGATGCGGCACGAGCTGGAGGCATGATGACCTTGCGCCACCCTGTCAGGGTGACAGCCATGCGGCAGTGCCGTATCGTAATCAATATTTGTCGCAAGGATGGTTTTTTCAAAAGCGATCGTCGGAGAGTGGTCGTACAGGTCGTGTTTTTTACAGCTTGCAGGGTCGATGGACGTGGAATCGGGCCGTGGTCAGTATGATCTTGACGAGGTGGAAGATAGCTAACGGTGCCACGCACACGGCGCATTTTTTTCAGTTCGTACATACTTTGCCTGCTTGCTCATGCCACACCACACTGTTTGGAGCACCGGAGCCGCGACGGTTTAAAAACTCCGAGAAATGAGCGATACTTTGATATGATCATTCTGCCAGCAGAAGCCTACACACCGATGAGTGGGTCACTTTCCAATGCCAAGGGCACACTGATCAGAGCGCGGGGGGGTGTCCTCGTTGCGGCTCAAATTCGGCGACATAAGAATCTGATGTGCTGGCTGGCAGCACAGACGACGGCAACAAGCAAAATATTTTATTTTATCTTTTATTTTTATTTCTGTTTTATTTCGTTCTCTTCCATGTCACTTACGTGGTCCCGTCTCGATCTTCGATTGCCCGCTGTGTCGACGGAGGGTCGCAGCAGTGAGTATCATAAGGCTGGTCGGTCACGACCCGGAGTCATTATATTGGGTGAGGTAACCGGCGGACCGTCGAGTGGGGGGATGTCGTCAAAGTATTGAAAGGGGCCAAATGTGTTCCTCATGTCCTCGCCATATTTCTGTACCTCGTTCCCGTCTCCCTGCCCCTCCTGATCATGGCCCTCGAAACTTCTACTAACAGACAGTACTTCGTAACAGATCCCCCGCTCCTTCATACTGCACCATCGTTCTCGGACCATCCCCACCTTCGACCCGCTCACCGCCACTCCGCTTTTACCTTCCCTGTCCCGACTCGAGCTCACTCCGCCAGCTCTGGTTCTGTCAAATCGGAACGTTACTCACCGCCAAACTCTGACACATCGCTGTCTACTTTACAAGAGTTGTCCTTCCATTCGCCACCGCCTCCAACTACCGGCTCACTGAAATCACCCAATTCTACCCAGTCCCTCCATACGGATCACCACCATCACCCCCTGCGCTTCGGGATGGCTCCCCCTCACTCTAGTCCTGCCTCCGATGGCTGGAATTTCAAACGCTCTAACGTGCCCATCGACATCCCCGAGACGTCTTACACTGACGAGTATGACGACGGTGACGATATCGGGGAGCTCCCACTGCCGTCTAATTCTGGCTCCCACGGTGGACAGGCAGGAAAAGTTATCAGACGCAGGAGCAGTAAGGGTATGTCGTCCTTGACTCGACAGTCAATCCCTTTCTCAGCGCCGCTAACGCATGTCTTGCCAGCCTGCGATCAATGCAGGAAGAGCAAATGCAAGTGCGAGCGCACCACAGACGGAACAGCTTGCAAGAACTGCACGATGCTTGGCACCCGTACGTTCCCCCGTCACCCGCATATACGCCTTGTCACTGACCTGCATGGCATGTGTTTCTCGTCTTCGTCCAAATGTGCCGGCGGTTTACTCCGGTCGTCTCGTTCCTCCGGCATCGCTTGTGCCCTGTTGCCTCACCGTCCGCGCTCCCGTGCCACCCGTTGATTACCATACTTCATATGATGGTTTGGTGCTTTCTTACGTCACGACCCTACCTGTGCAATTTCCGCCGCATCGACTGCATCTGATTATCGTTCATTTGGTTTCCTGCGCGACTGGTGCGGCGACACTCCCACCGGGTCGCACGTTGTTTATCGCGGCGCAATCCGTCGGGTTGGGCCGTGTGATTGTGGCGACCTTCTACGATGATCGGATGCCCCAACCGTACCTTCCCTTCCACCCTCCATTTTTGGCGAACAGCTTGCACTTTCCTCGGGCCCTCGCGTAAGCGTGGTCCTCCAAAAGGGTACATCGATGCAATCGAGGCGCGTCTGCACCAGACAGAGGCGCTGCTCGGAATCCTGCTTGCTCTAGAGGCTGACAGATCTGAGAGAGGGAGCTGTCGCAGCGAACAAGACGACGGTGCCGAGAAGGACGGCAGCTTGACTAATGTGTTAGCTGCGTTGAGAAAGGTACGTGCTATGGACGCGCTTATTGGGATGGGAAATTTGGCATGTCCGGGACTAATATGCCATCTTTCCCGTAGGACACTTTGGCTAGGGAAATCCTGAACCGCGTAGATATGACTCCTTATGGGGTACGGGGTCGTAAAACAGGAAAGACGAAGCCACGCTCGAATACCCATTCCCAAGCTTCTAACCCCGGTCCCGTCAATCTTCAGACCACGCAGTGAGCACTGATTTTCGTTGTGTCTCTTCTATGCTGACAGTGGCATTACTTGTTGCGACTATATGCGAAGCCCGTCCACGGAGTGGCAGGACGACGTGATTTCCATTCTCTCTCGCACCTTTCGTGCCAGGTCCTCGCGTTCGAAATCTGGCTCTTTCAAAATACTAGAGGGGGAGCCAGGCGCTGCGGAAAGCGATGTACTGAGAAGAAGACGTCGTCGTCTTGAAGGAGATGCCGACGACTTCAACATATGTCTAAGTGGAGGTTCCAGCACTCGTTCCCCTCTTCTCAGTGCTAGTCTAGGCTCCTCACCCGTCCTTTCTCGTGCGGGTGAAGCCTCCGTGGTGGGTAGTGAAGCAGACGCTGACGACATGACCCAAGAAAACGTCACCGACGCGTTTGGACAACTGAGTCTCAACGAGGACGAACAAATACGTTATCACGGGGAGGCCAGTGGGTTGCACCTTCTGGGCATCAATGCCAAAGATGAGGCAAGGAACGAGGGGGGGATTTGGTCAGTAACCACTTCGTTGCTGTGGTTCTAGAATTGAACTGCGGTGGTTGTTTTGTCTACACAGGCGGTTTCCAAAGGCCCGTGTGTGGCCACCGATCTCCGCGCCTGCTCGAAGTACATCGGCGGATCCTCCTATGGACACGGCTTCAGGAGACTTTAGGCTGACCTCCACGACGGAGAGCAGCCTGGAAATCAACTTGCCAGTGTCTTCCGTGCAGCAGCACCTCCTTGAACTATACTTCACGTACGTGCACGCATCCTTTCCAATTTTGCATAAGGACGCATTCTGGGATTCCCACAAGAGGTTAGTGTGATACTCTTACACATTTATCGTACTTTTCAATTGACTCCCTGGCTTCTAAGTATGCAAAAGAAGGACAACGTCTCGGCTGAAGCAGACGGTTGCGAGCAGGACTCCCGTACTTCGCGCTCACCTTTCAATCGCCCCCGCGATCACGCTTCTTCCCTACTTCTCTTGAGCATGTTTGCTATTGCAGCCCGCTACTCGGCGTTGTCATCACCACTGCCAGCTACTCGTTCTTCGTCACCGTCTACGCCTCTTGCAGAACCTTCTGAGATGTGGGTAGCTGGCGACGAGTACTTTTCCCAAGCTAAGGCCCTGCTCGATCGTTCATATGCGTCATCTCGTCCATCGACGGTTCAGGCGTTGTTGCTTCTTGGCTACCGTGAACTTGGAATTGGTGCCATGGCCCAAGCATGGATGTACACTGGTATGGCAGTACGGATGGCGCAGGACCTTGGTATGCACCGTTCCGCAGATGGATGGGCGCGTGCAAACCTTGGAAGGCTGTTTAGTGATTGCGAGTTGCGAGAGCGGAGAAGGATCTGGTGGGGATGCGTTGTGCTGGATGCTTACATTAGCACCTACATAGGAAGGCCGTTGGCTATCGTTGGAAAGGACTGCAATACGCTCTTGCCCGGCACGGACGAGGTGAGTATCTATGTAATCCCTCCCCCCGAAGGAAGTTAAATTGTATCAAAGCCGGAAGAGATGGAGCCATGGGCCACGCATGCTTCTGTGCCACCTGACATTAACGGACACGGGTATCGTTCGGAAGTGGAAGTACCAATCCCAGCTAGAGGGCACATAATTTCATGCTTCATTGCTTCTGCCACTCTTAGTGAGTCGTGGATGGCAATCCGGCACACTCGGTTCCTTTTCTTACCACTGTTTCAGCTACTATCCTTTCAAAGATCCTGCGGTCAATCTACAGCAATGGATCTGCTTCCTACCGTCAGGCAGAATTGATTCGTCTGGAGAGCGAACTGGGCAGGTGGTATCATAATCTACCGGAACATCTTCGATTCGAACTGCGTCATGGTTCATCGGGAAATTGGCACGTTTCGGGTGGGAAGAGTGTTCCCCTTCCACATACTTTGACACTACACATGCAATATTGGTGTACGGCATTGTTACTCCATCGGCCTTTGTACGTCTCCTCGTCATCCAAGTTTCTGGCAGCTAAAGTAATACAACAATTGTCTCAGTATCCGTCAGATATATACGGGGAACAAGAGGTGAGCTCAACTAACGTTTGTTCCCTGCGATCGAGTGTTGATGGCCGTGCCAGGAAAGGGGAATCGTCAAGTGACATCGAAGGTCGCTCTTCCAGTGAGAAGAATTACGAGCTTTGCGTCGCAGCTGCCAATCACATTGTCTCGATTGGTGAGTCGTCTACGCCCGTCTAGAAAATCGGACTGCTCGACTGATGTTGTCTGACGTAGCCTCTTTCTACCGGGAAAAATACTGCTTACAGCGTGCTCCAATGTTTCTATGTTTTTACCTGTTCACAGCCGGAATCATGCACATTACAAGTTGTAAGTTCCGTTCACCGGCGGCGTTGTGGCTTCCCTCACATTTTGCAGTGTCCTTGTGTCCGGATGACCCACAAGCGCAGTTGGGCTTGAGCAAGTGTATGCAAGCACTTGAAGACATGGAGATCGTTTGGCCATCAGCAGCCCGTGCCCACGAGCTGTTGCGCACGTGCAATCCTCTATCCCGCTCACCGTCCGGACCACGGCCTCACTACGCAGCTTCCCCATCGGGTCAAAAGCGCACCGCCGAACACCTCGCTGAAACGGGCGGAAGCCAATACGGCCAGTCCCAATCCACACACGTGACAACACTGCCCAGGGATGCAAATCCCGTCGTACCTTCCCAGGCACCGTACGCCCCAGCGTGGCGCTCTACGCAGTATGGTACTGTAGCTGAGGGTACCAGAGCCACCCCCAGTCCAGATGAATTTCCCCAGGGAGTTCCACCGGGGCAATCATCTTCGTACTCTCCGTGGAATGACGATGGGGGAAGTGGACCGTACCTGCCCTACCCGGGAGCATTGACGACGTCGGTGCTCCCTCAAACCTACAGTACCGGACTGGTTGACGAGCGGAGGCAGGCACAATCAGCGACATCTCACCATGGGCAGGGTCGGTTACATGGGAACCCGAACGAGGGCGAGCATGGGTACGACCAAGTTAGCGGGGCGCGGTATCCTCAGTACTGGAATGATTACACACCATTCGGGCAGTTGGGGATCATGTACACCCATCCCGAGGGCCGCCATTCCAGCCAGCCGTCTCATCCGTCTCAAGTTGAAATGTACCTCAACGGGCAGTATGGGAATATTTACAGTAAGTATGCGATTTAACCAAACGCAGCTGGGGCTTGTTTGGCTGACCGGCAGATCAAAGATAATCATCCACCGTCGTGACTAATTACTCCCTCTAATGCGGGGTGACCCACTTAACCACTTTGACTGTGTGCCCACTCTAACTGGAGCACAAATGTCCTCCAACTGTTATCGGCATTGCTCGAGTTTTCTAGAGATTATCGGACTCACATCCGTCGCTGTCTTATTGTATACCCAAATGTTTTTTAGTTGTGTAATCTGGCTTGATATGCTTACCGTTCTAGCTTCCCTCCGTTTATTTTTTATATCCTTGGCTGCCAGAGTGGCCAGAGTCGATGTATCAGTAGCTCATACCGATCGTGTTTTAATAGAAGATACCCAGCACTAACTGCTTGTCAAGTTTAAAATGTTATCGTGAAGTTGTGCGCTGAAATTAAAGGTTTCCCACGACCCCTCACCAGAAGTCCTTTGCGTCCAGGACAACACCAACAAGCCCGGACGCGAAATGCTCATCACCGACGAGGCGAAGGAAGCCGAGAATGTAAACATACTGACCGAAATGATGGGCGACCATGCCGATCGCGAGGTTGCCCGGCGAGTACTCAGGAAGTACGAGGGAGACGTCGAGAAGGCAGCGACAGCTATGCTCGAGGGTGAGCGAGGGGACGACGACCAGTCACATCAGCTTTGGAGCTCGGTTTCTCAAATGGATGCTGTCAGTCACAAGCAACCTTCTGTACCTTCCGTCGTGCGGCCGAACACCCCTGTTGTCGATCTTACAGGTGACGACGATCGCGATCTTCAACGCGCGATGAAGGAGTCGATGAGCACGTTACAACAGCCAGCCCCGGTCTTTGGGCCTAGCGAGCGACCTCCTGATCCAAATTGGGCGATGGTACTTTCTAACGTATACTTTCATGAGAACGATATGCATGATATCAAGCTAACGCAGGCTTCCAGCAAGAGGGCAATCATGAGGCCAGCTACCTACAAAACCTCGAACGCGCTATCGAAGCGAGCCTGGAACACAATAACGCTAATGATTCCGACGCGTTGGAACCATTCCCTATCGAACAGCAGCTGAGAAGAGACGGGTGGTCAGTTGTGCAAACGTGTCGCCGATGGTGTCCACTAATGACACTCGGTCAGCCCTGTCGTGTTGCGTCCCTCGATTCATACCATGTGCTATGCGGCGGCCATTCTTCAGGGTTTGTTCTACGTGCCCCAGGTAAGGGAACGGATGGCCTCTTGGCGACCAACCGTGATGTCTGGCATGTTGGAGGTCAACGTTCCTACGAGTGGCCCAGGTAGCTGGTGGACGGGTATACGATAGGTCTCTCATGCTGACATTCTTGTAGATTATACCCTGTGGGCCCTCAGTGAAATATTCACCCATATGGACCTCGCTCGTCTGTGTGACCTGAATGTCGACAAGCACCTTTGTGCTTTCAACATAGAACCTTGGACTAGCCTCATGAATCCCGTTGGAGAGCTGTCACGGAGTGAGTTATGTATCCTTTCGTGGACGAAGATTTACTCACCTCAGCATGAAGAGTTCTATACGAGGTTGGTCGCCACCCTAGAAAAAGCATTTGTAGACCAGTTTGTTCTTGATGGTTCCCCTCCACCGAAGTAATATCGTCATCATAACGCTCTGGAGCACTTCGACTTATCAATTTCTAGCTCACGCCTGTTTCACTTTTTGTACGGAGACAGTGCCGGTGACCGCGCAGAAGTGCTACAGGAGACGTCTGTCGTTCCAATTGACATCAACCCAGCGGTTGGCGGCAGCGACGCCAATGATCTAATAGGACGCCTCTCAGCCCAGCTTTCCAAACCTCAGGATGCACCGGAGAAGCAAAGTGTTATCGTCGAACCCTCAGAAGTAGTCGCATTTCAACTCGCTAAGCCCTCAGCGTCCTACCTGAACAATACCAGCAACAACACCGCGGCGAAACCCTTCGTATATCCGAGATCCATCTACCTTGACCAGTTCCTCAAGCAAAATGTCGCATTCGCAGAAGCTAAACGTAGACAACAACATGAGACGTTTTCGAATGTACAGAAGCTTATACTGCATAAGAAATCCATGACCCACTTCAACGTGAGTCTATGCCTGGAAGACTTTCATTCTATCTCAGTTCCTTACTCCCCAGGGCAAAGATACCCTGAAAGATCTGCGTTCAACCATCTACTATTACGAGCACGTTGCGGATGATAAGGGAGACCCAGAACGTGCTTCGTCCATCAAGATAACAACCGAAAAGCTCAAGAGCATTCTCGAGGCGGTTGAGTCAGAAATCAAGGGTCGGTACTTTGGCTTCCTCGGTTTCATATCGCGCGGCTCATTCAAGGGAACCGGCAGTCACAGATCAATCGATACACAAGATGCGGGAAGAGGCTTTGACATTACTTGATTGTCCGGAGTTGAAACAAGTCAGGGTGTGTGATCACTTGCACTCCGCGCCCCTCGGACGTATGAGATTATTTATACATGCTTGCCCATCAGTATGACTTACGAGTCGTGTTCATGCACGATGGCCTTTACGGCCGAAAGCATCTGTATTGCTATGTTCGCGATAAAGGTCAATGGTGGAAGATAGCGGACTCTCTGATTGAGCGGGTACTTGACATTGCTCAAATCTATTGCCTGGTATTCACTATACGTGCGATTTCCAGGTCGCGGAAGAATCCGTTCTGCGTGATACTACCGGTTTGCATCTCGGTGCCGGACCTTACCTCCTACTCTACTCGAGATATCGGCCAGATGAAAACGAACGTCTTACTTCTTTGCCATGGCCTCGGGAAATTGAGGTGCTTTCGTCGCAAAACCTACCACGCTGGCGGCCTTTCTCACATTGTCTATCCACAGGACGACGTGAAGGAGTGTAACAAGGCATTTCTTGCTCAACTGCCAGCAGACCTCGTCAGGGACATCAAGGAAGAACACATACCGTCCTCGCAAAATGGCACATTTTCCCAGTCAGTCCAGTTGACAAATTCAGAGAGGCGGAGTGATGGAATGGACATATCGTGACGGAAGTACTCGCCACAGAACGACAGGAGTTTTTTCTTCACCGGTTCCCCTATCATAATCATCGCCGCCATGAATCTACATGCGGCACTTACCCCAGTTGCGTACAGCCAAAGAGTTCTATCTGGCTCCCACGACTTGGCATACGTGGGGGCGAACTGTGGTCCTAAGGAAGTTCGTATCTTCCCAATGCGTGCTAGATTGCTGTATGTAACTTGTGATATGACACGACTTTTTTTACGATTCGATGAACTCAAAAGAACCTCATTGCCTGCTTGTCGAATGGATACATTCCCACCACCAGAAAACTCAAGCAGGCAGCTCGGCTCATGTGTCGCTTCACGTTACCTGACGGGCGCACCTGAATGAGACGAGAACAAAGAGCAGAAAAAAAGAAAATCATAAGACATTGATATCAACGCCGTACCTCAACTCGTCCAACATACCTAGATATGTGAACGGTACGAGGTATGTGGGGGAAAAAAAAGAAATAATGATGGGACATCCACGGGAAGAAGACAAAAGTTAACAAATAGCAAGGCTGCCCGGTAGTTGTACAGTGTACACTCTATCGTGCAGCTCGTGGGAATGAACTAAGATGGTAAATTGGTAGTAGAAAAATCAACGAGAAGTCATCCTAGTAGGTCGACGCCCGGCAGCTCAGAACTGCGTGGGATTGAAACCAGGGTATGCATCGTAATGACTATGACCAGTAGTCCGTGGAGAGACCGAAGGCTGTCCGTAAGTGCGGTAACCATTGGTGGTGACATTCCGGGATCGTGGTTGGGAAGGGTTCCCAACTAGGCCACCATTATGAAACATGCCGGAGTTGTTCTGCTAGCTGGGAGATCAATATCTATTGACAACACGATCAGCGGACTTACCCCACTGATCGGTGATGTACGTGACAACCGACTTGACGTTGACGAGGTAGAAGATGACCGACTCGGTACTTCGATGCCGCTCATGTAATTTACTTGTTCAGGGCAGTTTTCTGCCTGACGCACGTTCACGTTCGAAGCCGGACTATCCCGAATGCTGGTCATGGTCATGTAGTCCGGTATCCGTGGTGGCCGATGCGGAGCGGCAGCTCCAGAAACCATCTCGGGCTTATCACAACACGGTCCACGTTCGCCGGACACAGCAAAAGTCGGGCGCGACCTGGATCCATCAATGGGTTGTCCACACTGACGCCTACCGGCAGCGCAGCTACATGAAGTCCCGGGGCAGGCACAGGGCCGATAGCAATTCTCAGCTTGCGTCACAGCCGAGCGCACAATTCCATCGGCGGCATGTGGCCCATGCACCTGGTTATTGACGACCAACTCATAGGGACTAATGGTTGGCTGCATGCCCATCGGAGTTGGCGACGCAGCAGCAGATAGTTGTCGCAACCATTCTTCCAATTCGCGTGACTGGGAATCCGAAGTGGTGTCAAAAGTCGGCTGGGCAATGTTGGTGGAAAAAGACAGGATTGTACAATCAAGACAAAAGGTGCAGGCCGTAGGATTAGTGCAAGAGGCGTACGCCCCGCCAGGGGGAATCGTGGTGCCATTGTGTTGTGAACATCCTGGACAACTGCAAGAGTCGCCGCAAGTACAAGAAGAGGGGGATCCGCCACCGACAGCTTGCCACGAATCGACCGAGGAAGGCATTCCAGCCGCGCCGTTTTGTTGTGTCGAAGCTGAGAACATGTGGCCGTCTCCAGGTGCCATGGTGAGCTTGCGTTCATGACCGAAATCTGGAGTGTGCGTCTGTTCGTAGGCGCGGTTGTATGGACTGAAAAACATGTTATCATGTGCATGATGGCGAGAGTTGTGGCCATGAGGAATGCCTAACGATGGATCGTGGATGGGTCCTTCAGAAAGGGTCCGGGAGGGACGTGGAAGAACAGGGCGCAGCTCTGCGATGCGAGCGATGACATGGGACGAAAGCGGAGGAAAGGGTTCCTTTGTTGCAGGCAGAGAGGTTTCCGAGCGGTACTTATCGCCTTTGGCCGCGTCATGATTTGACAAGCGACGACGAGGAACTGTCTTCCGAGGGACGGCGCAATCGCACGGACCTCCTTTGTTACACCTACAGCCGCTAGGAGAAGTTTCACCTTATCGGGAATCAATACTGTAGATGCAGGAGAGAGAAAGATGGTGCGTCGAGCCTACCGCTATGGTCCGAGTCGACTGATCCGTCGGATATTGCAGGTAGAATGGCCAGCGCCTCGAGATCCTCGGGGAGACCATGAGGAAAGGTGGCAACGGCTGGCAATTTGGCTGTCCCTAGTGATTAGCACAGTCAAGCCATGAGAGCGGATGAGATAAGATAGTGCCGTACCTTTTTTGTTGGACGCCTCGCTGCCTGCACCGCTCGGATCCTGACCGCATAGACATTTAACGTGCACTTGTTTGGTTTTACGGAGTTCTCTGCAGTGTTCACACTGAGTGACAGGACGACCTTTTTTCTTTATTTCATATAAAGGTCGGTCGGTGTGTTTGCACGCAGAGGACCGATGGCCCTTAATGCACGTTTCGCTGAGGTGGAATGGTTCACGGATGTCCATGTGGCGGATGTGATCGGAGTGTGATGACATACCAGGCATATTTCTTATCGTTCAAGAGAACCTAGCAAAAAGGTTCGAGGGATGCAAAGGGATGTGGGATGGATAGATTTGCTCACCATGGTGTAGAGATGTTTGTTGGTCGATCAGAGAGCCTGGAGGAGTAGGAGTAGGACAGAGAGACGCACGCCGGGGACGAGTGGTGGTGTAACACCGCCCGCGACGTCAAACGTGTGTTACTTTGACCGAGAAAACCTCATCAATGCGCTGGCCAGTTGGCTTTTTAAACACCATACAAATAGAAGGAAAGAAGGTGTTTACAGCAGTTGACAGGCCCGGCTTCCTCCTCTTTTCAATCGCAGCACAGCCACCACAGGGCTCACAGACAAACATGCACAAACAGCCGTCCTCTGCTTGCTTGCTGCGCCTTTTCTGCCAAAGGTTCGCCTAAGCCAACTCGCTCGTCCAAACGACTTGCGTCGTCGCGGGTGTGCAGGCAGGTGTGAAGCCAGTCCATCGCCATCTCTCCATGGCCCCGAGTGCTCTTCTGTGGCGTTCTCCCCGAGGCTTTGCACAGAGGGCGCCCTGTTCATTTCCACAGTGTCGGAATATGTGACAGGGCATGAAGACAGGTTGCATTCTTCCTCGCAGACAATTGCATCCGCCACAGCTACTATCCACAGGTACACAGATTCCATGGAACTCTGTGTGCGTGAAAACCTTATGACACCACTAGTTGTCTCATACACCGTATCGCCCTTCTTTGGCTACAAGCAACCCAGTCTGTCCAGTGTCCATCCAGTGCTAGTACTGGTTGGCTCCCCATGCGTAGTGTGGAATTCCAGCAACCGTGGTCCATACCGCATCCATCTTTCAGAGTAAGGAACGAACAAATCAGTCATCCCACATAAGATAATAAGTACGGTCTCAGCGTCTCCTTCAGGGGCCTTCAACAGCTGCTTCCGCGGCGGCGCGTTGTGCTCTTCGTGCTTTCTTGGCCGCATTAGCAGCAGCAGCCTTGGCCTTCTTAGCCTCCGCACGAGCAGTCTTCTCTTCCTCCTCTTTCCTCTTTGCCTCTTCTTCTGCTCTCCGTTTTTCTTCTTCTGCTTTTGCTTTCAACTCAGCTGCCGTGTTACCTGCCTTATTTTTCTTTTTCGCTTCCCGTGCCTCTTTTTCTTCCTGCTTGATCCTCTTGATACGTGGGTCCAAAGCGAGTGTCATATCAACAAGGCTGCGCAATCGCACCGTATCTTCCTTCTTGCGGCGTGCGCGCTCGGACTTGTTCTTCTTTTCGGTGTATCTCTTGTCATCACGGCTGATCGAACCATGATCAGAAAGGCCTGGACGCTGGCATACTCGCCGCCACTCACCTGTCGCTACCCTCATTGACCTCCTTATCAAGATATTCGAACGACCGCCAGCTATCAAAGTTATACCAGAAGTCGTAGAAGGCTTCCACCGTTTCCTTCGAATCGTCATATGCACCAAGCATAGGCACAGGAGTTCGCTTGCTAAATCGTGCCTCCCTCTCGAAGACCGGGCCCATCATCTTGAAAAAGAAATCGTGGTCTTTATCTTTGCCCTTGAAATCAGATGCGGTAGGGGTATCTTCCTCCAATGCAAGGTAGTACGGATCGACAGAGTCGAACTGACGGCGCTTCTCGGAATGAGTGAGTACTTCGAATGCCTTTTGGATGCATTTGAAGAACGCGTCATCGTTGGTGCTGTTTGAAATGCCGGCTTTCTTGTCCGGGTGGTGTTTAAGCACCTTCTTGCGATCTGTCGCAACCCACGTATGTAACGGTCCTAAATCAGACAAAAATGTACGATATAGCATGTGCGCCAGATACATACGTGCAATTTTTATCTGCTCCGAGGTAGCATTGTACCGCAGATGAGAAAGACCGAGAACCTGGTAGTGGTCTTGTTTCTGATCGATGTCTGTCAACTCCATGATAGAAGGTGGCGCAGAGTCCATAACGACTTGCCTTCCATTCCTTGGGATCAAGCAACAGGAGCTCAGGTGACTCTTCCTCGTCGCCGACACCCAAATCATCTTCGCCATTCAATCCATCAGCTTGGAGGGCATCTAGCCGTTTTTGTTCTTCTTCGACCTGTTGGTCGTACTCCTCGAAGGAAAGCTTGTTTATCGCTCTTCGAACGTGTGCGAGATATGCCGGACCTGCTGGAAGGAGTTGGCGATGTATGACAGCTGTCCATTGACCGCCAGCCCAGTTTTTTGTTCCAAAATGGGGATCGAAGTAGAACCTTGAATAAGTCCACCGTCCTGTATCGAAATTCATCGTGCGATATACGTACGGGAAATAGATCTTGCAGGAGAAGTAGGTTCATGCCAGTTTTGTGGGAGCGCAGGTAGCACCGTTGGGGTAGCCATCACCAATCTCGACAGAGAGAGGCGTTTTGCTTGAGGACGCCTTAAGTTTTTTCACTCGCACTTCCACAAGGCTGTATTTGATCACGTGATCGACGGGTGTGTCCGAAGCGTGAACTGACATAGACTGGAGGGGTCACTGCAAGGTCAAAGCTACTTGGTCAAGATTCTTTTGCATTCGGCCACGGGATTGTGTTGAGCGAATTCTGAATCATCACTACGTCGGTCGCGTTCTCTGATTATCTATTACGCAGCGGCAGCAAATTTCTAGAAGCCATATCACTGGTGCAGTGTGTATCAGGTCGTGCAATCGTACTTATTAGCTGTTGGCATGGCGTGTTCTCAGACTTCACAGAAATCTACTGATGTCTGACCGTACACCTTCGCCGTCAGTTAATCCTGTGGCACCTTGCCAACGACCAGGTCCTAACTGTTTTACCGGATTAAACGATGCCTCGACCATCACACCAACGATTCTTGCACGTTCATTTATGCCATCCCACAGCGGAGATTTGGACTTATGCCTCTCGAATATGGCAGCTGTCATAACCTCCGTGCTGTAAGTAACACGTGCTGGTTATCTCTTGTTTTTCGGTTGTGACTTGGCTACTATGCCCGCGGAGAACCCACTGACTTCCCTATGACCGAGGAATAGAGCCAAGTCATACTGGGAACGTGAATTAACAGAACCTTTCAGGGGAATATGTGCACGCAGACTAAGTTACTGTCGCGCCTTCGCAAATCGAAGGAAGGGAAGTTTCTGTTGCCTTTCCCCTGACTGCCCTTACAGTACCATCTCCTTCACTGAAACCCACAGCACCGGATGTCCCTTAACCTGATAGCTTGCAGACCGCTCCCAATCATCAGAGACGGCTTGTGAGATGATCGAACGTGCAGGGCTCCCCATGACATATTGGCCGACAATGAACTGTACTGCATCATGATAGATGCACTACGTAGTGACTTGCAAAGCTCGGTGTATCAGCTCACAATGTTTCAAAATTTCTAGTACCAAGGACATGCTTCAGAAAAGATCTCATCCAGCTGTGATATGCGGAACCGTTCAAGTTGCGTCCCATTCATTCGATTAAACGAATGTATGCTTGCTTGCGGCGAATGGTTTATCGCGTCGCACTCCATTCATCAGTCGGTCGCCCAAAACATAGTAGCGAGACCAAGGTCATCCGCTCCTCGATCAGAGTAAACTGGGCGTGGGTGTCTCAATCGAAAACCATCCGTCAATTGGACCACTAATCATTGGTCCGGGGTTCTTGCAAGTGCGAGGTTGCAACGACAACGTATGTGCCGTGCGAGTATCCGGTCACTTCAAGTCACAATAAATATATCGTGCTGTGTCCACTGACTCGACCAGCCACTCATAAGGCTGCCATGGTATGAGGTGACCCATAATTCTCTACCACGAACTTGGCGATATCTTGAGCTGTACTCCAATTAACGACGGACTCTCTAAATCGGGTCACACTCACCGAGTTCAACTGGCGCTTCTTGTACTATCTGTGAGGGGTGAAGTCAGGACGGACAGCACAGCACGACCACACATACAAGGTGTCCAGCAAAGGGAAACACTATATTTGATGCATTAGCAGGTCGACGCCACACCCGTACTTTGGTTTCTTGTTCTCCAACAAAGCTGGATATGAGGGATATTAGGAGCCAACTGACAACAGAATAAAGAAGCACTACCTTACTGCTGGGACGACCCATCGAAGCTTAATGTTCTCATCTAGTTTCTCCAGCAACTCCCAAACCTCGCGTGGAGGGTGCACATTCATAAAGCATAGAGCTTCTTGGAGAGGTGACATCTTCAACCTGACGCCACCAGAAGGATCGGTCGTTAAACCGTAATCGACGTACAACCTCAAGACATCAGGGTGCCACGATGCGAAGAACGGTCTTTGTTTGAAGAGATGGAGAGCCTCTTCGCTGCAAGCAATTGAACAACAACCACATGCGGGAACGACCCACGGCACTCACCGAGAAGGCCAAGTATCACGTCTGACAAGAGCACCACGAACAAGTTCAGGTCCGAAGTCGTGAGACCCATGATTAACTACGACAGGATCTACGACTATCAGGGATGAGAATAACTTGGGGAAGTTGAGGGCTGCCTGTATACTGCGCGAGAGGTATAGGTAACTATCCAGGCGTCAAAAGTGTGGACCTACGAAGTGGTGCCGCCAAACGAGTGGCCGACGACGACAATTTTCCGCTGGGGGTATCCATGTTCTTTGCGGACGTCGCTGGCGGCTTGCGGAATGCGCGTCAGTTGTGTCGGCAAGGGTGCCGGCGTAACCTTGTCCGGAAGGTAATACAGAAGAAAGTTTGCAATGTCGCGAGCACTATCTTGCCAGTCAACTGATGGAGTGGTCGGTGAATATAACGCCTGCTCATGATCAGAAGATTCTCACAGATTCCGCTCAAGTTTTCAGCGTTTATGAGGGCCGCGTCGCCATGCTGAACGGCTTCCCAAGACCATACTTCGTCCACCAGAGGGGCAGCTGGTGAATCCAGGAGGCTGCGTATCATGGTCTCCCATATCTAGGTGCCCCAGTTTTACTAGGGAACTACGAGCGGAACGTAACTGGACTCGCCTCCTTTGGGAAGCCATTCGCATGAGCGAGGAACAATGTCAACCCCGTGTTCACGGTATTGCGTTTACAGGTCCGGACATAGCGGTTGACACAATTCCAAAGTGGTTTCCGGCCATGTTCACCAGCCATTCTCCCTTGCGTGAAACATTCTTGTCTCTCGAGAAGCTGCTTGACGATTGTCGTTATCTTTTCCTGCCTTTCCGTGGGTGGTGTGGGATTGGAGTGTAGCGGGATCTCGGGGAGGGGCACGTCTGGAACCAGTCTAGGGTAGGCGGCAGGGAGAATGTGTGTGCTCAGCGCATAATCCTTGTGAACAGTGTCCTGTCTAGGAGGTGACGGAAGGCTGGGACTGCGCAGAGGAGCAGGATGGGGTCGGATGGGCAGCAGTGGTCGTGGGCTGACCGACTGCCACGGTGGAGAGGGTGTGTAGGGTATGCTAAATGTCTTCCTTGCCATCCCAAGCTACCGCCGACACTTGTTAATGCAGTTCCTGGAGGACGGGCAACTGTCGGAAAACAAGTCAGACCTATCTGATTGCACCAACCACGAAGCTAAACTAGACCGGAAGCAATATGGACAGCGCGATTGTCCAGCTTTCCATACTAAAGCAATGGGTAGTTGATACGGGACTCGACTCAAGTTACAGGGTGGCGAATGGCGATACATACACGTTCGTTCATGCCTCCCTGCAGCCCATAAGTTCTGAAAACGAATACTCCCCACAACGAAACCACCTCCGAATCCCAACGCCACATGCGAGTGGGCCCTAACGTGCGCCCCTGAGTTCCCCCAAACGCGACGATATAATTTTGCGTGTAGGGACTTGAATGACCTGATAGTCTAGCGTGCCTCGCATGCACTATCAACTCGCACCACTCATTACTTCGTAAAGGTCTTCTCCAGTTCTACGACCCAGAACCTCGCTCCAGAAACGCATGATGGGCTCCCACTCATCTTTTGAACAAGGCATCCTTTCGTCCTGTCCACTATGTCGCCTTTCCACCTCCTGTACCTTGGCAAAGGCTCTGGAAAAAGATGCGAATGCACTTTTGCAGAGCGAACCGCGGTGGAAAATAAGCAATGGGGTCGGGCACGGTTTCTGTAGCGTAGGGTAGGATAAAAGAGGTCCTCCAACCGTGACCACTGATCCAAGCTGACGAGCAACGCTGTCTCTGCGGTCGTTATCTTCCTCGTCGTGTTCTCTATTTTCCGTCGCGTGCAACTTTCTAGTCCTCGCCAGCTCGCCCTTCCACCAAGAAATGACACTCTCAACTGCTACACTCCCTCCTTGTGCGAATCCAAAAAGGTGGATACGAAGTGGTGGCCAGTTGCAGTCATCAATTAAATGTGAAATAACAATGCGCAGTAGATCGAGAGCTGGGGTTGGGTTCGGGTGTTCGATCAGGTCTCCCAGCGGATCGAAGGACGTGTACCACTGATATGCTTGCTCGTACAGGAACGGTATTCTACGTTCGTGTAAGCGACGCTCAGTGGGGGGCGGGCCAATCCTCACTGTTCAGGAGCGCGGAGAGCGAGGGTGGCTGTTTGCGGCAAGTTGAGGGACCGACCTAGTTTCGCGAACGGAACGTGCGTGTCCCCTGTTTCGTTTGCAAGTCAGAAGTGCACTACGTCGCGCATGACCTCGAGCACACACCGAGACCGTGCAGGAGAACGAGAAGGTTCTCATCTGTGCCATCGTCGCTTGCGGTGTATTCGAATGGTACAGATATCCTCGCGCTATTTGGAGGGGGCTTTCTGCGCGGCGAGGATGTGACAGACGAGCACTCGCGCAGGTGTATCTCGGCCATCTCTCGAGACACTGGCGACGTCGTCGGAGTCGGTATCTTATCTAAACGGCGCGTGATCACGTGCCTGGATGACTTCATCCCTGTGTTTTCCCACGCACTTCCCGTTCCACTCATGTCGGCCAGCGACGCCAGAGACCCGTCGCGCGAAGTAAAACCAACACCGCCAAGGTCATGGCGCGTCGAGTCCACCGGTGAGTTCTTTCTGAGCTCCACGCTCTTCTTCAAGTAGCTGACTGTTTACAGACGCGTTCGGGTCCGTAGCAATGTTTCTTGCCGGTATAACGATGGTCACTAAGAATAGGCGCGTTCTTGCCCATATCTCTCGATATATTCTTGCCGACATCATTTGCAGGTACTTGGTCTGGCCAATCCTTGTCATGGCCATTAGCAACGCTATCAATCAGCGCCCTCTCCGTCAGAAAGACGGCGGGAGTAGCGCGTGGTCTAACTTGGCGTGAGTGTGTCGATTGCTCATTATTGTTTGACGTGGGTCATTCTTTATGAATTCCACATTGCGAGCGCGTGTTAGTATTGCGCCGTACACTTCGAACTTTTTTTTACCTACGCACTTGGCGCCAAGACGTGAAGTAGCATCATCTGCGTTCCGCCGGCGATTGCCAGCAGGTGTAGCCTTTACACGACTATACGGTCCCCGGAGACTAGTGTGGCAGGGAAGTTTTCCCCGTCGTTCTTTGATGTGGTGAGGCTGGTTCGTGGCTGGAAGTCATAGCGGCATCTTGTCTCCCTCCTAATCCACTTGATAATCAACTTGAACTGACCAAGCCATTTCATGTAGAATGGCCATCTTCGCTCTCATCATCTCTCACTTACCTATGTTCGCGTTCACGGACCCGAGAACTGGTGGGATCCGATTCTCGTAGAGTACCTATTTACATTTTATTTCCGAGTTCTGTATATATCCGCTACCAATGCAAATGCGTATTCTGCGCTGGCCTGATGCTTTCTTCGAAATCGAGGTGGATGGCAAGTAGCCAGTGAGGCCGAGGCGACTCGAGGGCACCACACACCACCCAGCATCATGTCGACCACGCCTTCGACACCGCAGTTCAATTTTGCTTCCTCAGGCTGCACCAGAGTACGTATGTTGACTGTTGGGGATGATTTTGTTGTCGATCGCACCCAACAACACCCACCGTCCACGCCCCGACCACGCACATCCCCGTCACGGCGTTGTAGTACTGCACCTGTTAACGTCGACGCTATTCATCCGCAAGTACCTTTAGCATTGCAGGGACGGCGACGCAGCTCCACAAGGCTAGCACTACCGCCTTTAGCGAAGCTATCGACGACTGCTTTTGCCAGTCCCAACTCCAAGTCATCAGGCCCCCAGACCGGACGACATCCCACATCAACATCGCTGTCTGTAATTCTTAACCGAACCCCCATGGCAGCGCATTGCCATTATCGTCCCTGCACTCCGCCCGACGCTGGTCTTCAAACAACCCTGGACGGCGACGATGTATTTTTGACACATGACTCGTCTTCGATGACGAGGACGATGACGCCCCCAAGGACTGACATTCCACCTGGTGCTCGTTCCAGCACTACGAATACCACGACGCCACCTGGGCAGCAAATCGGTACACCGGCGTTTAACTCAGATCTGGATTTCAATATCAGTTTTGGTGACACGCCCGGGTTGACCTTCTCCTCTGCCAGCTCAAGTCCAACTCCGAGTACCTCTCCTAGTCTCGTGGGGAGTTTGGGTAGCGACAACGGTGGTGGACGCTTGTCGCCTGTAGGTCATATGCGAGGAGATCGTACCAGGAGTCACGTCACAACCTGGGGGAAGGGTAAGGCGCGCAGAGTCAGAACGGAACCCATCTCCGGTTTTTACCCCAGTCCCCCCACGTCATGCGAGGACTTTTCCAGTAACGCGTCTTCGTCAGTGCCAAGAAGGAAGCCAAAGCCCTTGAGAGAGAGGTATTCCCGCAGAAGCGATGGAGGCAGTGACAGCAGGACTACAGATATATCCTCGTCAGGCTCGGAATCCGATCAGACGACTTCACCCCATGCGCGCTCAAGGTCAAATTTGGGATCCATGATGAAGATGGTGCACCCGTTTGGTTTCGTCGAGCAGCGGTACCTTCCTCCACCTGTGCCCACGCCCTACTACACTGCCAAATCGACACCTGATCCAGAGTTCGCACCTGTGATGTTAGGGACTGAACCACAAGCTGGTCCTTCCCGATTACCCCCCATCGATACGAACGTCATCCCCGCTACGCCACCTGTACATTTGTCCCCTGAGTTCCCTTTGGTTGGAGATTCTGAAACAGCACTCCCGCACAGGCTAACAGTGTCTCCCCCTCCACCAAGTCCAGCCCCGACCGCGGACTTCTCTATGATCTCCCCACCAAACAGTCCGTCTTTTATGGAGTATTGCCTTTCGCAGTACCCTGTTAGTCCGAGGGGTCCTGCTACTCTCCCCTTCTTTCGCTCGCATCCTTCATCTACTTCGTCAACTGGCGGTCTACCCGGTGTATTTCATCGGAGTCCGAGTGGTGGGCGGACCCGCAGCCTGAGTCTCGGAAAGCCACGTCGTTCGCGGCCCGGCATTTCACGGCTTTGGGAATCCATTGCATCGCCCTCCAAGAGTTCTTCTTCCTCGCCCTTTGAATCCCCCAACGCGTCTATACCCATTACTTCCACCACTGCAGCTAATACGTCTGCCACCCCTCGGCGTGGTAAGTTAGCGCCCGTTTCTGCTGTACGAACCAAGTCCTCGCCGATGCGGGGTGTTAGACGGAAGTTAAAGGAAAGACGGGGTGTGAAACGGGCGAGACAGTCTAGTACGCTGGAGGTGGAAACGGACGTAGACTACGGCGCGCTTGATCCACTGGATGGCGAGGAAGGTGAGCTCGTGGGGTGTACGTGTAGTGGCCGAGGTGACGGTGCCTGCGCCTGTGGGTATGGCTACTGGGAAGTGTATGATTACGAGGGCTATGTACAGGAACCCAAACGTGCCAGTGGTGAGCCTTCACTTTCTTCATTCATGACCTCTGTTGAACAATACCTTGCAGACCCAGTTCCGTCGTGTCTCACCAAACTGCCCCCAGAATTGTTTTTACACGTACTGTCATATCTGCCAGTGCGTACTGTCCTCGCGGTAGCCTCGACTTGTAAAGCCTGGCGTACACTTGCCCTCGACAACAGCGTGTGGTGGGGGCTGTGGCAAGTACGGGAGGGTATCCCGCATCTGCCCAGCACTGCGTCGAGTCCATGCCCAGATAGTGGTCGCCGTCCGCTAGATTCTTTTGGTGGATTCGGACGACGTTACCGTGGCATCAAGGACGAGGGTGTGCACGGGCTTTCCTTGAACACTCCCGAACATGAGCAAGACGACCATTGGGATATACCAAGTGGTTGGGCCATAGACTTTGAGCGTGCCAACCTGATGTTAAGGGAGAGAGCCTGCAGCGATGTGTTCATACGGACAGAGAAACTCGTCAGCATGGAGGAGAACGGACAAAACGATGTAGCGGCTACGAACGAAGATGGTCATCTTGCGCACGATGAGGAGGAAGACTCGCCGGCATCAGCTACTACCTACCCGATAGTATCAAGAGAATCACCTCTAATGTTGGACTGGCATCGCTTGTATAGGGATCGGACACTACTTGAACAGCGCTGGCGGGACCCCGAAGGCGAACCTCACGTTCTCAAGATTGATGGTCATCGCGATAGGTCAGTTCCATCTAGGATTTGGGAGGCTTTATTTTGACACCTTTCGCAGTGTGTACTGCCTTGATTTTGATTCATCACGCATTATCACTGGTTCCCGAGATAGAACAATCAAGGTTTGGTGCATCAAAACCGGGAAGTGCATTGCTACTTTTGAAGGGCATACGGGAAGCGTTCTTTGCCTTAGGTTCGAGCGGGACTGGGATGTTGGCGCCGATGGTACTGTTCGCGGCTTCATGGTCAGCGGCAGCAGTGACTGCACGGTCTGTGTCTGGGATTTGATTTCGGTACCGGTGATTCCTGGGGAAAGAGACAGTGACTTAACCGTCACTCATGGGTCCTCAAGCTCAAAGTGTGCTTTCCCAAATGTCATTACGGGGACGTTTGGCCGCCCTCGGAGAGTGTCTGCAGAATTGCGTCATGTGTTGCGGGGACACACAGCTGGCGTGTTGGATTTAAAGATGGATGAGCGCTGGATCGTCACTTGGTATGTGGAACGGTTTGTGCCGCACCCTCGACTCACTTCGCAAAGTTCGAAGGACGCTTCGATGAATGTTTATGACCGGAAGACACTGACTCTTCATACTGTCTTGAGTGGCCACGGAGGTCCAGTGAACGCTGTAGGCCTGGAGAATGGCCGTGCAGTGAGCGCGAGCGGCGATGGTAAAATGATACTGTGGGACGTCGAAACCGGAAGTTGCATCCGCATCTTTGAGGGACACGAGAAGGGGCTGGCCTGTATCGAGTTCAAGGTACGTATGCAACATGTTTACATTCAGCGTCCGTAAGTGTTCACGTTGCACGACGTCCTAGAATGATCTCATCTTGAGTGGCTCCAATGACTGCACTATCAAACTTTGGCGCGCTTCTACAGGGGAGTGCCTGCATACGTTCGCTGGGCACACGTTACTAGTTCGTGCCTTGTACTTCGAGCCGAAGACGGGGTATATTGTCAGCACCAGCTACGATCGGAGCGTCCGAGTATGGGAATGGCGCGAGCCAAAATCTGAAGAAAGTCACGACCGAAACAAATCGAAAGGCGTGGGCCGACTGGTGAGGGAGTTTAGGAACCTGCATACCAGTCACAACTTTGATGTCAAGTTCGACGTCGGTAAGATCGTCAGGTATGAATATATCTGTTTGCAGTGCTGTACAGTGGTTCATTTTTTTTGCAAGCACGTCACACGATCAGAAGATTGTCGTGTTGGACTTTTCACATGGGATTGAAAGTGCACCGTTATTCGTTTGATGTCTCGTGTACGGCGCTACACCAAGGAAAGGGTTTACTTCGTTGTTTTTTTCACTTGCTTGCGGGGCAACTACCACTACTATTAACACACGGACTGTTGTTACTCATCTGGCATACCAGACTATTTATCCATCCTACCATTGACGATTCTTGTACCGATAGTCATCGCATCGCACTCATCAGCACAGCTTGTCTCTAAGCCCCTCTGTGCATGTAATGCCACCCTTTTACTGTAATATTGTATTCTGCTGATATCCCTGTGAAGTGAAGTGGTCTTCAATACCCGAGTGGAGGTACTTGATGAACCGCTTATACTTCGCTGCATGCGTTCTTATTCATTCACAACACCACCACCACCTACTACTTCACCCAAATTCAGCAGTCGGAGAGTCGGGGACCGCGTATTAACGGAACCAATCACATACCCCCCTTCGCTTTCTGAGCGGGTCAAGGGTGCTTATAATGCTTGACAACCCACCTCATTTGAATCGCAGAACGCCATAGTTACTGAATGGGACCACTATGCTCCAGTTTGGGTCTTTCAAATACGCTGTCAAGAGTCAAGACTGACTTGGAGTGAAGAAGATCACGAAGTATATTCAAGCCACGACCCCCTAAACTACGGCACGTCAGGTGTAGCTACTGTTCTCTCCCGTTGAGCTCACTCGAGGAGCCCATACGCTGGGTGCCGTAAAACGGTACGTAAGTGTGGGCGCGTGAGGGAGATCGCAGCGGAATCTGACGCAAGACATGTCACCTCAAGCCGGCGGATAGTTGACTTTATGCGCTGAGTATGGACGTCTTCCAGAACCGGTCTTTCTCTCGAACTAGAGGTCAATTGGGCAGTGTTCTACTGTCACCATTCGCCAGTGTCGTATCCAGTAATGTGCATCTGTGCTGGGAGCAAGCTCTTTACGTCCTCCGATCCGATGGTTTTCCGGATCCCACTCGAATCTCATTCCACATTGATGCGCTCAATTCAACAGCACTGCCTTTCCTCGATGCACTTATCCTCAGTGCTAGCCTTTAGGATGAATCTCTTCCTCACAAGTGGGCACCGTGGAACGGAATAGGTCACTTCCTCATGGATGGTCATAATCCCCAGTCCTCTAGTAACAATTTCAAGGTCTCAGCTATGGGGGATGATCCTAGAATGTTGAAATGGGGTCGCATTTGTCGAGGGCGTTCCTTCACAAAGACGATCTCATTCACTGCACGGTTTGGGGTTTAGCAAACTTTCTCATCATTGAACGAAGTCGTGATGACGCATTCTCATCGTAGGTCCATATTTCTCCATAAAATCTTACATTACAGGATGTGGTTGTACATACCACAAAAAAATCGCGTGGGGGAGAAACTAAAAAGTTGCAGGGTCTGCACGAAAGTTGTGTGGTGTTACAGATGCAGCGTCGTAGCCCGCCTGTGAGACTTTTTCGCTCTCGTCGAGTCGAGTCAATTTGAGTCTCGCGCATGCCGATTACGTAATATGTATAGATGGCCTAGAGACGAGATAAAGTCTGGGCAGCACTCAAGACAATACCCAATCCTCATATCCAAGAAACGCCGGATCGCGGAGTCGTTGGTCTCAACCAACAATTATACAGATCTAACAATTACGGACCTCGATATTCGGAACAAACCATGACGTTGGACGTGTTGAGTTTTATAGACGGCAAAGGCGGGAACGCAGAGGAAGTTAGGGAGTCGCAGCGGAAACGAGGGGAACCAGTGGAGATCGTCGATCAGGTTATCGAGATGTATGCAGAATGGGTGAAGAGTGCGTTGTCCCTGCGACCCCGTTTCTTCGTATTTGATTTCTCCTGACTTGCGCCATTCATGGCCTGTGACCAAATGATTGACTGCTCTTCCCGTGTCTTCCAGTGGATTTCGACCTGAACGGCCTCAGCAAGCAAGTAAATGCTGTACAGAAACAGATCGCGGCTAAAAAAAAGGTCAGTCGGTCTCGATGACCTACATCCCAACGCGACTTACGTTGAAACACACAGGCCAAGGAATCCGCAGACGATCTCGTCGCCCAAAAGAAAGCTCTCGATGTAAAGGTAGACGAAAAACGTAAAGAAACACGCGATTTTGAAATCAAAATGCGGCAAATGGCAAGCATGGTCGGAAACTTGGTCGCCAAAGACGTGCCGGTCAGTTTGACAGAGGTGGGTGCTTGCGTAAATACCACATCCACTCCACGATGTCGAAGGTGCATGCCTCTAGGACGATAACGTCACACTTAGGTCGTGGCATCCTGACGGACCTAACGGTCAAGTAGAGAAAAAAGCCAATATCATACCTCACCACGAGGTTCTACTGCGGTTGGACGCAATGGACCTTGAACGAGGCAAGCCTTTCTCCCCTAAACTGTGGTGAAATTCTCATCATACGCAGGTGCAAAGGTTACCGGTCACAGAGGATACTTCCTCACCAACGATGGCGTCGATCTTAATCATGCGCTCATCTCTTATGCACTCGATTTCCTCAGGAAACGAGGTTACAAGAAAATCCAGCCACCGTTCATGGTTAATAAAGACATAATGGCAAAAACTGCACAGCTCAGCCAATTCGACGAGGAGCTTTACAAGGTACGCAGCGGCGGCCATCCGTAAGGCGCCACTGACGTGACCAGGTCATCGCAAGTGAAGACGAGAAGTACCTGATTGCTACCTCGGAACAGCCGATCTCGGCGTTTCATTCTGATGAGTGGTTCGAGGATCCCAAGTCCCAGCTTCCTATCTACTATGCAGGTTATTCCACATGTTTCCGGAAGGAAGCTGGCTCTGCGGGACGTGACATGTGGGGAATATTCCGAGTGCATCAGTTTGAAAAGGTCGAGCAGTTTGTCATCACCGCCCCAGAAGATAGTTGGACCGCATTTGACACCATGCTCGCCAATAGCGAGGCGTTCTACCAGAGCCTTGGAATACCTTACAGAGTCGTGGCAATAGTCAGCGGTGCACTAAACTTGGCAGCGTCGAAGAAGTGTGACCTGGAAGCGTGGTTCCCCTTCCAGGGAGCTTTCAAAGAGCTCGTGTCGTGTTCAAATTGTACTGATTACCGTGGGGCTCCTTCTAATTTCTGCGTCAGCTTATGTTGATCCAACTATTTGATCTCAGAGAGCCGACGACTTGAGATACGCTGCGGTCTCAAGTCGAAGGATCAACAGCGCAAGGTTTACGTACACATGTTGAACGGTACCATGTGTGCGACGGAGCGGGCACTGTGTTGTCTCGTCGAGAATTACCAGACGCCCGAGGTGAGACCCCCTTCTCAAGCTTGTCGTTGATGCGCTTAATCGCGGTTCGTAGGGGCTCGTTATCCCTGATGTACTTCGACCGTACATGCAAGGACGTGATTTCTTACCTTGGAAGAAAGAGTTACCCAAGAATCTTCAGAGGAAACAAGCATAGAACTCTTTTGGCTCTGTAACGCGTTTAATCGGTATACTCAGTGCCATGTTGTGCATCAATAGACGCATTTTCTCCACACGCATTCATTTGGACGTCTTTGTCAACAACCTGCAGGGTGAGCTGTCTGTGGGATATTTCGCTGGGGGGCCTCCCTGCCTGGAGGCTTCCGGGGACGGGTCGCAATATGCGGACAAGTCAAATATGTTGACGTCTCTGCGAACCTATTGAAGTCTGCACCATCGTTTTTCGGATACATACCCTGTCTCTAGTTCCGTCAATATCTTTCAAAGGAAGGATTGACTGTTCATAAAATATCCATTGCGCGGAATAATGTAGATCTTGCAAGCGTATAAATACACGAGTGCGTTTGAACAGACAACATGGTACAATAAGCAGGAACACAAGATGCAAAAAATCACACAAAACGTCACCCCAGGTGGATATGCTGGCAGGCCCGACTTGAGAGAGGGTATAGGGAATATTGTTCACACTCCATCATTCGTTAAGCTCAAAGTATGACCGAAACATGGATTCAGCGCAGAGTGGCGTCTCCGATATGACACCATGAACGTGCATGAAGAGGTGAGGAAACCGGCGTGTGAAATAACTCAGGAAACCTTCAGGCATGGGGCCCAGATGGCGCTTTACGTTCTCAGGCAAGTCTTGATAGTGGTGCTTCTACAACGCGGGAGAACCAAGATTAGCAATCAGGGCAGAGTAAGCATCGATAGAAAATTCGAATGGGTGTGGGGAAATGAAGTAAGGCAACCGACCTTATTGCGCAATGCACGAAGCAAATCTTGCACAGATTTCCCGTCGTATTTTCTGAACTTTCCAAGGTTCTCGATGAAAACCTTGTCCAGCCTGGAGTGCCAGTCCTGCCCGACGATGTCGGGTGCGTTCGCCTCGAGCTTGACAAGGTTCAGGTCGCGTGGATCACGACACATGATCTCGAAGCGGTCAGAGGCATCTTGGAGGAAATGGAGCCGCCTCCCCGGATCCCAAAAGAATGGATGAAGGAGACATGTGGTGGTATTCGGTCTGCATGACAGTCCCAATTCAGATTCTTCCAGGGCTCAGTGAATAAGGGAAGATGATGCACCTGTTACAAGCATCTGGATCCAACATCTTGGTAATCAAATCCACAGCCTCCGTGCCCTCTTCTCCAAAATGGTCTAGCCCATCAAGGCTTTTTACATTTTTAATGATATTCACCTCCCGCTCGAAGCGATCGCCAAATGGATGAGAACCGTTGGCGAGGACGTAGTAGAAGAGACATCCAAGCGAAAATATATCCACGGATTTGGTAAGTTTTGTCTTACCCGAACTGGAGCCGCCGGTCGTAGTGTTAACACTGCCTCGGGAAGATTGCGACGTGTCGTCGCCAACGGAGTCATCGAGCTTCACTTCCCCCCTGAGAATTTCCGGGGCACGCCATCCCACTGTCCCAGCAGCTTGTGCCCCTTGTGCTGTTGGTAGGAAGCTAGTCTGATCCACATCCAGCTTCTTGCATAGCCCAAAGTCCGATATCAGCATGCGGCGCCCGCCGTCTTTGCTTGTGGCGCCATGTTTCGGCCCAGAAATCAGAATATTCTGAGGTTTGATATCGCGATGGACGATCTTCAGTGAATGGAGATGGCGCAAGCCAGAGGCAATCTGTCGCAAAGCACGTTTTGGGTTGAAGTGTATTACAATGTCGCGGTGCTGATCTGGGTTCTCAATGACGTCCGCAAGCGTCGCAGGGCACAATTCGAGGGCGATGTACAGAAAGTTTGCCTGCGCTGCCTGGTAGTAATAGCGTATGACGTTGGGGTGATCGTCCGATTCCTGGAGGATGCTGACCTCGCGAGAAGCCAAGGTAACAAAGTCTTGCAGGAGCCGCTTTACAGCAACAGGACGTCCCTGCAGCGAACCACGAAACACAACAGTCCCATGTGATCCAAAACCTGGGGACGATCGGCGCAGACCTTTACAGAGCCGAAAAGAACTTACCGAGGACAGTGTCAGACACGACAAGTGAAGGCGCGACGGAATTCGGAGTTGACGGGACAACTAAAGTAGTTTGGTCTGCATCATTGTGCGCCTTATTCTCCTCTATGGCGCTCCCATTTCCTTCATCCCTTTCGGTCACAACCCCATCGTCCGTAAGCCCATTGGCGGGTGGCTGGTTACCCTTACCCTTCTTTCCTCTGCGACGTCGAGGAGCTTTCCTCTTTCTCGGCGTGGCCTCTGCATCGCCTTCCTTCTCACTCTCCTCCCCTGTCTCAGCCGCTTGACCTGTGTTGTTATCGGGAATTTCCTGGACTTTCACAGAGTCTGAAAAATGCACGCTTTGCCGACGCTGCGCAGTGGCGACTGCCGGCAGTGCAGGTATATCAGTGGTACTGAGTGGGACTTCAGGTGTAGCAATGGGTTCCTGAACCCCGTTGAGTGTAGCTAATGTTTCGGATTCAAATGGAGGATCGGCCGCGGGGAAGGATGAAACAGGTCCATCAATATCGATGGTCCCTTTCGGGGGGAACGGCAGGGTAAACCTGGCGAAGCGGTTGCCTCGTAGTTTCTCCTTGAGGAGCCACATAGCGCCAAGTATCATAGCAAGCAGCACCGAGCCGACGACTGAAAGCTTGAAGCCCTCTCGTATACCCATTGCATCCTGTGTCGAGTTTGAATTCGGGTTAAAGGAAGTAATTTCATCGACACCGGTAACATGGACATCCTCGGATCCCATGACGCTATTCCTACCAGCATCTATTCCAGGTAAAAGCTCGACAGACGGAACACCAGGAAGTTGGCGGTTGCTCAGGCCAGAAAGATCCAGTCGCCGTTTACCAGTTAAGCACCTGGCATCAAAGGGTGATTCCTGACATAGTTTGAGCAATTTTCGGCGTTTGGTCACTGAATCGATGTTGTCTGGCAGATCTCCGTCGGATTCAGAGAATGGGCCAGACTCGAGAAGAGGCCAGTTAGGGCTGTACTCGGTGTCTCCAAATCCTATAAGAGGATAATGATCGTTGCTCATCATAAAGAGCGAGCCTGTCCCGGGAACCAATCCTACATATGCCGTGTCCGGATTATAGAAACTCTCAAGTTGCGCCGTGGGGATGTCACCAAATAGCAAAACGTCCGTAATTGGGGGACGCGGTTGCATGAGGACGAAGGCGTCCTGGTGTTGAGAATCTGCAAAGACGTCAAAGATTGCCACACTACAAGTGAAGGTCAGCTGAACATGGTTGCTGGCAGACAGAAAAGCGTCTCACATGGGACTGTCGAGGGATAGAACCCACAATATTTGAGGTTGCCGCAGATGGTATGGGTCGTTGGGGTCAGTTTTGGAGGCCTTGAAAGAGAAAACATTTCCGTTAGGTAGGGAATGAATATAGGTATTGTCGGAGGTGCATCGGTATTTGGACTGCATATTATTATCTTGGTTGTTGGGGCCATAGGCGGAGAATGACAGATTCTGAACTGGAGGCTTTCTGCCAGATGGGGAGGTTGGTCGCGTATATATAGAAACATGGTAATCTTCTGGACGATTGATATCTACCCTTTACCTAAAATGCGCGCAAGACTCACCTGTGCGACCAATGAAGACTTGGGCGGAGCTAGGCGGTTCGTTGTGAGAGACATAATCCTCCAGCTCATCCAAGTCGATGTCGTCCTTGGGAGTTAGATCCTCGAAGGGGTTCCAGGGACACTCTGCAGTGATGGCCTTGACTCGACCTGTCTCCAACTCTATAGACAGCAGCGAGGTTTCCTTCTTTCCAACGAAAGCTCTTTCATCCTCTTCCCTCGCAAACTTCAGAGGAGATAGCTCGACCAACTGGGCCATTGAAAATGAAAGTGGTTGGAGCGGGCTCGTTGGGGTTGCCATGACATATACGTCTCCAGACTGAGGTTCGATCACGTAGAGTTCTTGGTGAGCGCTGTCGTCGTCCGTAAGATCTGGGTCAACTTCTACGTGCTTCGTACGAACAAGTGGCGCCAGATTCGGAGGAACGTCTCCACCAGCAGATGACATGGACCAGAGCTTGTGGCCAGAGGTGCGGTTGACTGCATGAAACCTGCCATCGACGGAGGCCAGTAAGACGATATCCAAGAGTCGGGTGTCTTCGTCTTCTTTCCCTAGGATAGGTTTGGAAGTGGACCCGGGTATGTGAGCGCTGCGGGTAGAACGAGAGCGCCCCGCAGTCGCGAGTGCGTCGGTGATGGAAGAGTCAGCGACAGCGCCTGCTCGTGTGACACATAGTGAAGTAAAAAGAACGATCAGAGTGTAAATGCACGACATAAGACCCATCGGCAGCGATGCTCCATTGACCTCTCCTCGTCGAAAAAGCGTTCCTCTTCAGAGACGCGGCACAGCAAAATGGATTTGGCTAGGGAACGCGGCCTCGGAAAAACCCGAAGCCGTCGTAGAGCGGGGGGTCGCCGACGTGTCTCAAGGGGGGTCGCTTTGAATGCTGTTGGACCGCCATGCCTGATATTCCGGTGGGCTCACAGATATTCGATCTCGCGTTTCATCCTACAAATACCACCGTCTATACCGGTCTCTTGGATGGTCATATCAAAGCATTCCGGTATGACGAACAGGGACAGTATCAGCAAACTTTCTCTCTAAGGCCATCCAAGCGCTCGTGTCGCTGCGTCGCTGCCAACGAAGATGGCACGCGTCTACACGGTGCCGGAAAGGCAAAGTCTATTTTGTGTGCATTCTCCCGATTTCTCCGTGTTCTATGAAGTTGAACTGTTTAGTACCATCGACACAGCTACCGGTGATATTTCCGATACGAGGAAAGACGCACATGAGTGGGTATAGCGTTCGCAACGCGTGTCGCTTCGTTTGATATTTTTAGTGGCTGAACAGCTCCCCTATAAACCGGACGAAACAACTACTCCCCAATATGTTCTGCACCGGTGACGACGACGGTGTGATAAAGGTCAGTTACCCGCCATATCACTGGAAACAGAAACAGCTGCAAAGAGTGCTTATAGCTCTGGGACCCAAGACAGCTGCAAGAAATACGACGATATGTTCACCATTTTGACTTCATATCGGATTTTTTGTGGATAGGAAATAAGAGACAGCTCATATCTACGAGGTAATGTGAAACACGACACGGCTCAGCAGTATAGCCCGGTTGACACCACCCTTGTCATCCGCCTGTGAACATAGCGGGGATGGAACATTATCTGTAATTGATGTCCGCGGAAAGAAATCAGAGCCACTTGCTCAATCCGAAGATCAGGAGGATGAATTGCTGTCTGTCGTCTCCATAAAGAAGTGCGTTCCTGCTGGTTCCCGTCTTTAGGAAATCTCTCAGACCCAATAATCCAGTGGGTCCAAAGTAGTGGTCGGAACCCAGCTGGGTATACTGTCAATTTTCAACGCTACCCATGGCTGGGGTGATTGCGTGGACCGAGTTCCTGGGTGAGTTTCATTTCTCAGTGCGCCGGAGAACGGACATCACCCAATGTTGGTGGTACAGTCATCCGCAGTCCATTGACGCTCTTTGCGGACTACCATCTTCTTACCCATCTTCCCACTCCACGATCCTTACCGGTTCTTCCGACGGCTTGATGCGAGTAGTACAGCTATTTCCCACAAAGTTATTGGGTATTGTTGCAGATCATGGTTCATTTCCCATCGAACGTATCGCGATCGACCAAAGCGGAGAAGGCCGATGGATAGGAAGTGCAGGGCACGAGGATGTTTTGAAAATGACAGATCTGAGAGAGGTATTTGAGGATGAAGATAGCAGCCGAGATGCTCCACCTGACGAGCGCGAGAGTGACGAAGGGGAATGCGGCTCAACTGTCAGAACAAGCGTGCCTGCGGACGCCACAGAGGGTGAAGTGGCGTCAGACGCTGAAGGGCGAGGGAACGAATCCAGTGAACCGGAAGAACCCAAGGAGAAGAAGAGGAAGCGCAAGGGACAGAAAGACGCACTCGCGGCAAAGAAGAAGAAGGGTCGAAATGAATTAGACGCTGACCCGTCGTTTTTCGCTGGTTTGTAGCTTGGTATGTGTGACCATTTCACCCGTACCCTGTGAGTCTAATATTGGTTGGCAGGAGAAGTATCTTATCTGTTCTTTCCTTGCAGGATCCAACATTTTCCACGGAAAGTTGCCCCTGTATGTAAAGCACGTGAAGCTTCCAGCGTTAGCAGTAATGGACTCGTCGCCCATGTCGTCGTCTACGCACTACGCTTTTATTTTCGCATTTGCTTTAGCCACTCGTTCGAATGGATTACATACTTGTAATGATGAATTGATTGGGTCCCCGGATGGAAACACTCTTTGAGAACACGTGGGCTGAGAAGGTGCGGATCATGCCAGCTTCCGCCACCGCTCGGGTCTTGAGCGAAGGTCGTGCCAACGGCTCATTGGTGTGATTCATTGTGTTCTCCCTCCTGACACTCCATTTGCAGTGACGAACGAACGAACGTCTGTCTGTCTTTCATGTTGTCACGCAAGGCAGTCGCGTCAGTCCAGCATGTGCGCTGCGTCCGTGGCCTCTCCAGCAGGGCGTCTAGCATTCTAAGTGCTCTGGATATACCCAACTCATGTGAAATACCCGGCGTATATGACGGGAGGTGGAAGGGAAGTGGTGAGACTCTCGAGAGCGTATGCCCAACTACAGGCGAAGTGCTGGCTCGCGTCCGATCGGTATGTCGCCATTTCCCCCCCCCCAGCTACCAGCTGCAGACCACACGTACCGTCTTTTTCAGGCCACTCCAGACGAACTCCGCGAGACACTGGAAAAATCCAAAGACGCCCACCTCTTTCTCAGGAAAATGCCCGCCCCCGCTCGGGGAGAGATCTTGAGGCAGATTAGGGAGGCCCTTGCAGCAAAGGTCAGTCTGGCCATATAATGGTTGCCTCGGTCCAGGCTTCATTTCCACTTTGATAGCGCGATTCTCTTGGTGCTCTGGTCTCCCTGGAAATGGGAAAGATCAAAACGGAGGGCGTCGGCGAGGTCCAAGAATTCGTAGACATCGTACGCTTGAATTTCACTGATCCTTTCGGCCTTCCTATCTGAGTTCATGTCCGGTAGTGTGACTATGCCGTCGGCTTATCGCGCATGATGAATGGCAGGGTCGTGGCCTCGGAAAGGCCTGGCCACACTATATTGGAAGGTGCGTCGCCATGCAATAATTTTTTTTGTATTGTGCACCGACTCATTCGAGCAGTGCCCAATCCCCTTGGAGTCGTTGGCATATTAACGGCATTCAACTTTCCCGTCGCAGTGTATGGGTGGTACGTATGCACACACAGACTGCGTCGAGCGTCCAGAACTCATTGTCTGGAAGGAACTTTTCTCTTTCTTTCGCAGCTGGAAATGCAAACGTCTGGAAGCCTTCTCCTAGCACTCCGCTGTGTTCCATTGCTGTAACAAAGATCATTGCTCGAGTTCTGGAGTCAAACGGAATTCCTGGCGCCGTGTCGGCTCTCCTGTCTGGGGGTAAGAATGTTGGCGAGACTCTCGTGGGGAGCCCAGACATCCCGTTAGGTACGTTATCATCGCTGCGATTATTTTGTGTGCTCTCATACGTGGCAGTTTCATTTACGGGCAGTGAAGCTGTGGGCCGCGTTGTCGGCAAGGCTGTACAGTCTCGATTTGGGAAGACAATACTAGAACTGGGTGGAAACAATGGTACGATTTCGTCCGATAAGTTGTGCACACTCGTGCGATACCGCTGGAAATATTTATTCTGGTCATTTCCCAGCGTCAATCGTGATGCCCGATGCAGACTTGTCGATGGCTGTACCAGCAGTCTTTTTCGGCGCTGTGGGTACTGCCGGCCAGCGTTGTACATCCACAAGACGACTCTACCTACATAGAAGCATTGCTCCACAATTTTTGGACGCACTCCAGAGGCTCTATGTTTCGTTGAGAATTGGCGACCCATTGGTCCAGGGCACCTTACTGGGTCCCCTGCACACCCGCGCAGCCGTCGGGGTTTATGTTGAGGCCATCCGACAACTTCGGGAACAAGGGGCACATATTTTGACAGGTGGTCAAAAGTACGACCAAGCTGAATTTGACCAGGGAAATTTCGTGCAGCCGACTATCGCAATACCTAAACACGTAGATCCAGCGGATGCCATTTGGAGCACGGAAACTTTTGCACCTATTTTGAATGTGGCTATTTTTGACGAACTAGAACAGGCGATTTCATGGAACAACAGCGTTCCACAAGGCCTGTCGAGTAGCCTCTGGACGCAAGACTTGCGTAGCGTTGGAAAGTGGATAGGTCCTGAGGGCTCTGACACAGGGATAGTTAATGTTCGTTTTTTTTGTCGGTGTCCAAGTAAGTTCGCGCTGATTTCACCCTAATCCAGGTCAACGTTGGTACAAGCGGGGCTGAGATTGGAGCCGCGTTCGGTGGAAATAAGGTTCGTTCCGTGGGTTTTAAATGAGAGTCTCAACTCTTATTCTGGCGAATCGTTGCAGAGCACTGGGTGGTAAAATGAAAACTGTTTTTCAGACGAGAGCTTTTCCCTGACAACTTCACTTTTATATAGGGGCCGAGAATCTGGTGGTGATGCGTGGAAACAATATGTCCGGTGGAGCGCCTGTACCATCAACTTCTCTGACGCTGCACCTCTGGCACAGGGTGTCGAATTCTCGGCATGACGAGAGAAGGGTTAGCCTATCTATTTAATCATCGGCAACCAAATGTGGCCTCCCTTCACGTCCAGAGATGTAAAACTCAATGAATGATTTACGGCTAATAGCCATGATATGGAGTGACCCTGAGTGACCCCAGCGGTGCTTCTGCGAAGCATGGCTGTTTTCAATGGTTGCAAGATTAGTCATGATAATCAAGTGCCCAGAGAGAAAGAAAGAAAAGAGAATAAAAAGCAAACAAGTTCGCATCAGACAAGCAAACGTATCAGGAATCGATCATCACTCGTAGTGATCTATAATCGTGGGAGCACCTCCGGACTTTGCATGGCTCCCAACCCAGGATTGTAACCTGCGGTTCCCTCAAGTGTTCCAGGTACACATCAGGGTTGCCAGCAAACCTGGCATGGGTAACTCTTTCGGTTGACATGTCACTCAGGCAAGCCAGACAGCAGGCCGCGGGTCCTGATTGGGACCTCTCCAAGGCAGTGACCTCGATCGCTAAGTACACAGTCAACAAATACCATCATGTTGCACGGGGCAAGGCCAATTATAAGAGCTTCGCGGTGATTATCTTTTACAAGAGATTTAACTCCATCCCTCCCCCGAACGTCGTCAGCATAGTTCTTGGATCGGTTCAATTGTGAAGTTGTCGCAGAGGCTGTTCGCAAGACTACCCATATCATGCAAACTCCCGACGACCTCCCCTGGCCAGAGCTCGGCAACGTCTCTCGCGGCGCAACACGCGGCAACCAAGGGCAAAAAGGTGCTCTGGGTCCTCCAGATCAGGAAGGGCGCTGCGTGCTACAACTGCGAGTGCAGCCCGGCGTACTTTGCGTGAAGCTGAATCGACGATCGAGCGAGTGGTATCGCACTCTCGATGGAGAGGTCAACAGAGCACTCAAACTCACGAAGACGTACTGGAGGAAAGCGCGTCGACGCCAGGACTAGTCAGTGATGCCATAACCTCTCTCTGGACGTACTTTCGCAGTGACACGCTATCCGCACAGTGACGCTCGGGCAGACCAGGATCACATGGAGCTACACGAATGGCTACAACAGCTCAAGGACAAGACCATGTCCCACCTCGAAATTCTCATGCAAAAAGGCGACATTCCGGGGCCTCCGTACGTCATGCCAGACGAAGTGGAACTCAGCTTTCTGCGAAAATTCATCGAGCGGCACAACGCGGGCATCCCCCATAACCCACGACTACGACACCTCGGACCCAACGCCCCACAGCCCGCGCACATGGAAGAGTCTATGGAACTGTCCACCCCCGAATTGTCCGACCAAGGATACCCTGCGTCAACGTTCGTCGATCAGATGGCACGAATGCAGTCAGGTACGTGGGGACCCTTGCCTACCTATCCGGAACTGTCACCTCTCGTAGATAGCGGACCAAGCGTCAATTCAACTTTTATTCACTCTCCCGGAACGTCCACCCGCCAACAATTCACTCGGACATCAACATCCCCTTCCACTGTGACCTACGAACAACTCGTGCAGGACGCTCAATCATCCGGTAGCCCAACCATTCTTCCAACCCTGCAGTTCAGTCCAGAACTTATCATATCTATAGACCAATTTCTCCAGGATGCACGGGCTACACTTTCTCGAGCTCAAGCGCAGACGCAGGAAGCTTTTCAGCGGTATACCGCATGCTTAGAAGCCGAAGCTCGTGCAAAGAGGGACGTGGCCGCCGCCGAACAGCACCGCGACGAACTAAGTGAGTTTATCTTGGAAACACTAGACAGGCAGACTTCATATCTTGGCTCATTCAGTGTCTGCCATCCTTTCACGAGCACAGACGTCCATAGGTGCGTAAAGTCGTTTTCTCCGAGGAGTCGCATCGGACTCGGTTTCGTAGAATATGCCCGACATTCGTCTCTAGGACATGAAGAGGTCGGAGCACCGCAGCATAATCAGACTGAGGTAAACGTCTTGTAGACCACTCGTCTGAGCCATTGACATCTCTGTGGTTACAGTATACATCACATCACATGGCAGAGCGCAGAACCTCAGCCGACGTGATGCCGCCACACAACAGCCCCAGATCCATAGATTGGCGACAAGCGGAAGTGCCAAACACATACCCAGGAGGACTCGAGGGCATCCCGCAGTCGGAGGTGCGGTAACGTATCTATCCATACTTCGCGAAGTACTGAACTTACGGATAGATTCGGACATCAAGCGATCAATCCTTCAAGCCAGAGCGCAAGCACTCGCGGAGTTGGGAGCAGGCTGGGCACGTTGACATGGTGTCGGGTATGCAGCAAAGTAAGTTACTGTGTATGGATGGCAGCGGTCAACGATATGCACTACGTGCCAGTGTTGCCAGATATGTCGGGCATACCGCCACGAAAACGAGCGCACCATATGGCAGGCCCATCTATTCACAGTGGCGCTGTGATATCTCAAACTGCCATGTCACTGCCTCTATGACTACTGGGTTACACGGGCGACCGGCAAATATAAGTGCTTCCGGAACAATCCGAATTATGCGTCATTTTACGCATCGTATCTAGGATGGTTGTCTGCCGATCTCTCCTGCGACCGCACACTCACTCTAGGACGCTCCCACACTGCACGATGTTAGGTCCTAGAATTTTTTTAGCTTCAGCTCTAATCACGGACTCGTAATGTTTGTGGTATTATTACGCTGTATTTGTCCTGCTATATCCGCTGCAATCATTCGGAAAGTCTACATATCTGACGACCCCTGCGAAAATCCCTAGACGCACTGTTCCCAACCTCCTTCCCAGGCAAACGGATGGGTGTTGGTCGGCGAGTCGTGAGTACTTGAATCTTGCATGAGAGTCACGTTGATTCAGAGTTTGCACGTGGTTATGCCGGGGGCGATGTGAAAAGACCAAATGGCAGAGGTCTCAGTTCGGCGTAGTACTGAGTACTACCTTATTACGTAATGATCGAGTGGACCACCGGGTATGTTATCACAAATGGCTTTTGTCCTGTAACACTGACCACCTTTACATGTGCGTGACGCAATTCCAGGTGGGACCCGGAGCATTTTGGGCCCACGTCCATAGGTGGTCCACCATTTTCATGCGGTGAATTGCATTCTCAATGTCGGACTGTGATGTGACTTCATTGGTGGTTTTAGGACCCCTTTTGTAGTATCACCCTGCCACCGCTTTGATCGTACGCAGGACCTGTGGCTCTAATATCCTACCCTTGTCCCTATCGTCAATGTTCACGCTTTGACAATAAAGGATGTGTGGGCATGGTCAACTGCATGGTCGCGTGCTGTACACGTGCATGTTTTAACCCGGGCTTTAAAAGCCCTTTCTCGTTCGCCATGGAAAGCACGTACCACATTCCATCCTCGATCCTCTGTCAGGTTTTCGTTCATCATATCCACTTCGTTAGTTTATCGTCGACGGTATCCTCCCCTCGCCCAACACAATCATTCTTTAGCAGTTCATATGGAGCTTCCCTTGCGTCATCGCAAATTCCGCAGTAAGTGGCACTGTTACCTACCCATACGCGCACCCTCTTCTGATGCAAATCACAGCTAAGCTGTGCCGGAACTTCGTAACCGGGAAATGTGATTACGGCGAAAAATGCACCTTCATCCACCCCACTTTGGCCTTTCCCCCTCAGCAACAGCAATCAGCGACCTTTTTTGCTGTACCATCTTACCCAAACTGGAATGCTTCGCCTCCACTGCCGGAGCTGATGTATGCAGCACAGGACTCACCCTTAGGAGGGCCCTTGCAATCGTTTGCAGCACATCCTCAAGAGATTTCCCCAGTTGGCGATGAGCAACAGGCGACCTCCCTTCTCCTATCTACGTCCGGTAGCATTAACACGGGCTATATCGCAAGTGCCCCACTGTGGCAAGGAAGGAAGAAATATCCCTGTAGACATTTCACCCGGACGGGCGGTTGGTGTCCAGCCGGAAACCATTGCAAGTTGTAAGTACCCATTCTCGTAGACTATGAAGGGCTTTTCTAATCTCACGCCACCAGCATCCATGATCATGCTGCAGTGAAGGCTATGAAAGGTGGAAGCAGCGTTATACCTCACAAATCGGGTGCCTATAACCAAGATGGTCGAACCATCAGTGGCGGGGTTCGCATGGCTGTATTGCCTGCTTTCAATCGTTCCAACCAAATGAACCAGAGCAATCAAAGGCCTTGGTACCCCAATACAGGAACTGTAGAGCCATGTCAGTGCTGTCACGTTGATAGCCAAGGCCGGTCGCCACTGACACCGTTTCACACAGGTAGCGAATGGACAACTCCGTCCAGCTTTTACTGGCCTGTCCCGTGTTACGTACCGCATTCTTTCCCCGTGAACACTATTCACCCGCCACTAGCGCCAACAATGGGGACAGGAGGCGGATATGCACAATACCCATCCGCCACTGATGCTTACCACCTTCCCGGCGGAGCATATGAAATAGCTGGAACGACCTATTTCCCCATTTTGAACGCCCAGCCCTTCTGTTACGACCAGGCAATGCCAGCCCCGGGCTACTATCAAGACTGCTATCAGCCAAGGAGCGTCTTTCCAGGTTTCCAAAGTGGAGAAGCTCCATCGGCATATGGATCACCCGAAGAGAACTACTGTGGTCCTCTCAGCCAGATTGGATCAGAGTCTTCACCAGCCCAAGAATCGCAGGTGACCAAGGAGTCACACATAGACGAATCCGAGTTTCCTTTTCGGCCTCCAAAGCATCAACAAGTTGGACATGTCCGCCGGATTACTGTCGTTGTCAAGAAGGTGGACGGTCCGAGCAGTTGAAATTCTGCCCTGACCACCCGCGCCACTATCTCGATGATGACCGGAATGCGTGCAGGGTCGTTGAAGCTCTATCATGTTGTATACCCGCAAGTCTCCGTAGACTAGATAGTAGCTGTTTGCACGCGACGTGCCGAATGTAAAAACTCGCCGCCAAATCGTATGCCACGTACGATCAATCAACTCTCTGCGAATTTGTCGCAGCCACGTACTTATCTTCGATCCGGGCTCACTGGCTGTGTAGTTTATTTCGAAATCAAAACATTGACTTCGGTTCTGCATCAGTGGATTGATGGTGATATGTAGCTTCAACATTTGCTGTGCACGAATATCGTTGGCATCCCAACGACATCTTCGACAACAGGTCGTGTATGTTCGCGAAATTGATGGCGGGGGACGAGATGCGTGCCCATTGCTATTAGCCCCGGTACTGATTAAGTTCGAATATTCGGGGCAAGTATGACGGAAAGAATTGGGACACGTACAGCTTTCGGCGGAGCAGGCAATCAAGTTCTCAATGCGCCCCTGTAGTACTGACGAGCGGACGTACCTGTGCCTCGAGCCTGTGGTTCCCCCAAGACGCCGAGTATACAACTTACAGTGCATTGCTCCGGATGTTCCCCATGGTTCCACGTCATTGTCAACCCTGCCTGGTACTTCACGGGCTTCCCTAACAACATCCACGGGTCCGAACCGCGCAGCACGCTGTCTGCGGACGGGAGAGACGCTTACGGAAATAGCAAGCTCTAACCGTGAGCCGAGGGTTAAAAGTGCAGGGCAAACAGCCTGAGGGACGCGATATATGCGATAATTCCGCAGGTTCGCTACCATTCCGAGCACTCGCAAGTTTTTTTCTCTCTGTCTCAGACGTGGTTAGTCAGTTATTCATGCACATACACCTTCTTCAGGGTTTCATAGGCGGCATGAATATAAGCTGGCCGCATCTGCCACGATTGTGCCGGGGGAGGGGTGGAAACATGAACGGTACCCCGGTTGATAACATAAGCAATCGCTATCACAGCTGCCCTTAACGGGCTTTCCCCTCTACTGGGCTGAAATGAAAGGGCTGCCACACTCTATGCCTAGGCTCTTTCCACCCTCGGTCGAATCGAATGTCGTGCCAAGCATCCTACCTTTCACTCATCCATTCGAACAATCTACAATATGGTCAGGATGCGAAATAGCTTTCTGTAACTGATCTTATTTACTAAGAGAAGTGCGAGGAGATCTTGGATGTTATTCTCGGCTCAACAAGAGTACTTGATGGTAAGCTATGGTGACTACAGATTTCAATGTTTTGAAGTATATTTAGGAGCAGAACGAAAGGGTGTCTATGAGTGATTATAAAGTGTGTTACTGCGAAGCGCGCTTGTGTATGGCGCCTGGTCCGCGGCGTACGACCGACATGCGCATTGGCGCTCCGAGCTGGAGAAGAAACCACCGGATGCGTATGCAGGTCTCCTCGCCTTGCATCCACCAGTGTAAGTACCACTTCTCACCTATTTTATTTGAACTTGATCAGCAGAAATCGAGGCTGAAGTCTCCACTCGTTGCAGCAGTCTGATTCCTCGTATGTACGAGTCTCATTAGATAAGTATGAGATCTTCTGCAGTTTGCTGTAATGGAGCGTCGTAAACAGTGCCAAATAAATATCCCAAAATGCGACCCGATTTGGCGAGTCGCGCGTCGACGCGTTTTGGTTGTGGACGCGTCCCCCGTCGTGCCATCTCAGTCTCGTACTCAAACCATGTTCAAATTCTTGCGACGAGTATCAACGTCATTTCTTTCTCGTCCTGACCGACCGTGGCGAGAGGATGGTAAATATCTCAACCTCATAGGAGCTGCCACTGACGGCCGACCACGGACAGTTACATCTAATGCACCTACCGTTGGTCGGAAACGCCGCTTTAGTTTTATAAATCACGACGACGAAGAGGAAGAATTTGGCTCAATAAATGGCAAAAGGCCCAGGACAGAGGCTATGCAACTCGACGGTGTTGAGGCCTCGACCAAGGACAGCGATAAAGAGCGGACGGAGGGGGAGGAGGTCAAGTTTGTCACCAAGGGTGTTAAACAAGTTGATCTTGAGGACACAGGAGTACAGGCACCCCCTGTGCATCCCGAAGCCATCCCTCTCCCAGAGTCACCTTCTCTGCAACCCGTAACCTTAGAATCTACCCGCAAGTCCGAAGAGCCGCAGCACAGCGCAGAGGTTTCGGAGGTTAGCGCAAGTGCGGAGTCTGTCCCACCAACGGAAGTCACTCGGAATGATACAAAAGGTGACGACGACTCGGTCGCTTCTTCCGAAAAGCAGGACACCCGTGATCTGGAGGAAGAAGTTCCAGGTGCCTCAGAGTGTCCGGAAACCGTAGAGTCGCACCATGCGATTACGGACGTCGCCGACACCGAGGCGGGAGTCGAACTTCTGCCCACAGATTCAGCCCCCTCTGAGGAGGCACTAGGGCCTACGGAAGAAGAGACTTGATCGGAATAGCCTCGTATACCATTTATGATGTGCAGCCGTGACCCCTGCACACAACATGCATTGTAAGGATGTCGATGAACTTTGGATGCTTGGGCTGGTACACTGGAGGATGTGCACAGGTGCACTTGCATGGATAAGGATCTTGTTGACGACTCGCGATACCCTGGTTGAATTAATCACCCTGTCATCGCTACTCGAGTATACCTTGTATTTCATCGAATGTATGATGTCGTGTTGTTCATCACAAGTGTTGTATAACTTCAATGTACGATGATGTCGACTATCCGTGGACGATGCCTTCATGCATCCCTCGCTGCAAGGGGTTTCCGTTTCTTATCTCGTACTCGAGGCCAGCACGTTCATCCATTGTCAATCGCGCGTTGAATGCCTGATCCAACCATCTTCACATCTGCGAGATTCCCTCCCGAGGTAATAACTACTGGCGAGGATGTGGTCCAACGCCACCCTGCCTATCTATCGCTATCGACGAGCCTGCTGTCCTTCACGAGGCAGCTTGCACATGAACAGTATGGGGAATAACGTCACGAAGGTATTCCATGCACTCCGAAGACATCCTGGGTTCTGAGGACAACCGGCTGGCAAAACATGTTGTTTGTCTCAATGCTACTGATGCCGGGACATACAACCATCAGACTGCATCCATTGCTGTCGTCCAGTCCACGAACTGATTGTCAGTCCATCCGATCCCGTCTGCCTGACTAGACGGTCCTGAAGTGGCACTCGTTGGTTACCCGAGGAGTGTGGATACGGCGTGTCCGCGAGGAGGCCTGTATGTTCATTTCCCAAGTCACGCCCTTCATTTTCAATGCCCTGCATAAGCCATCCCCTCCATTCTCGTGCGTTGATCGTGTCCATTTGCCTGCCCCCTGACGTGGTTCGTATCACCCCGTTCTGTGAGTGCGTGCCACCGGGTTCTTGGGCGAACACGCTGTTTCGTACCATCCCCTACTTATACTGCGCATCGGATTCGGTCCACGATGTCCATCGTACTTGCGTCCGCTGCTTGCTAACTTAACGGCGTACGTCCCGGCCGACGTTAGCCATCGCCTTCTCTACTCGAACAGACCACCTTGCACGATAGTCACTGACCGACACTACTAGTTTACTGCGGCCTCGTTTCCTGAACAGCCATGCGTCGCTTTCTGGGTTCAAGGGCTACTCCCATCAAGGGTAAAGAACGTCAACAACACCTGGAAGACCAAACTGACACTCCTACGTCCGCCTCCTCGATGGAGGTTCTCGTGCAGAAGGAAGTCTGCACATCAGATGACCAGCGTAGTTCCCAGCCTCTCTCTAGCACTTCAACACTTGTCCCTCCGTCGCCATCGGGTTCGACGAGCAGAGAGCTCCCGCCTGGCATCCGCGTACCCACATATCCCTACCCATATTGGCACCACCATACAGCGTCTTCCTCTCAAAGCAGCCTAGAGTCCCCGGTAACACCATCCCACGTCTCATGGCTCGGTGGGCCCAACTCCAGCCCTGCTGGTTCATCAACACCAACAGGACCGTCAAATCCTTCGCCCGCACCCGCACCCGTACCCGCGCCCGCACCTGCCGCTGGCCGGTCATCCCCAAACCTATTCTTCCCACCTCCTCCCGCAACCGCCCCGCCTTCTAATGCTAGTAGGTCCAAACCAATATACCCCGTAAAGAGCACACACTCCCTCCGTGTCCCGTTACAAGAGTTCGTCGGACAACAGCTTTCCCCCATCGTAGAACAAGATTACATGTCTCCCGAGAAACGACCGGTGTCATTGCCCAGCTCCAGTCCCGACGGGTCGGGGGCGAGGACTAGCACGACTCAGACGATGATGACCCCTATTAGCCCTGCTGCACCCACACCAGTCACCCCTATGCTCGTAAACCCAATATTTTCTCTGGCTGGTGGATCAGAACCAACAGCACCAGGACCCGCATATGGCGGTCTTGTACCTTTCGCTAAGAAGAAAGACGAGGAGGGTGGGGATTCGCCTCGTAAGTGAGGTCTTGCAGTGTAAAATTCCTCGTTGACATACGCGAAATCAAGGGCCATCTCCGGTATTCTCTACTTTTTTGTCCCGTCCTTTGAATCGCACCATTAGCTTGTCGTCCATAAAGACTCATCAATCCAGCATTTCTTCTTCAACGCCGCCTGTTATACCACCACTTGATCTTCGCCCCGCGTTTCCTGGTCCATTTCTACCTACTGTCACACCGACCTCGCTCACGTCCCCGGGTTTCGCTGATGGAGTTGGCGCAGGTGACGAGGAATCTAGTTCGGACCGTCGTGCCAGCTACATTACTGCAAGGTCAACGGGCGCACGGGAGAGTCGTTACTCAAGCATGCAGCAAGAGCACTTCGTGGATGCCGAAAGCAATCTTGAATCATCAAGTAGTGATAAACGTTCTCAACGGTTGCCACGTACACCCAAGGGCAGCCCTCCGCATCCACCGCCTGACACACCTCGGACCCAGCTACCACAGCCTCCACCGCTTGCTCACGTTGCAGATGTGATTTCGCCGTCACTCCCTCAACAGGCCGGTCGCTCAGAATACCCTCATCGACCTTCTGCCCCGAGCCTCCGGTCTCTTACTTCCCTACCATCAGCGTCCTCGTCGTTTGTCGACAGGCGCTTTGCCGGCTCAGACCTGTACGTTGGTTTCGCCGCGGAACGTGCAAGCGCGCGCCAAGTAGGTCAGCGGTGCACAACCCAGAACGATGCTCCGGATACCGTTAAACTCCTCTTCTGGGTTGGCTTTATCGCTCCATGGTGTTGGCTAATCGGAGGGTGGATGATCGAACCACGGCACCCCCCTCTATACTCGTCTCGTTCTCGGGGAGGAAGCCTGCTACCCATGTGGACAGGGAAGGGCAAGAGCGTGCAGAACGCCAACGCTGTCAACGTGCATACGCATGGCTACCCTATCTTCACGCCATCTGTAGCAAGTTTAATGCCCCCTTCTTATTCACGTGTCGTGCTCACGCCAAAGCCTCCCAGACCTGTGAAGAATCCATGGGTGCGACGGTGCAGAATTGCAGCTATTGTCAGTGGACTGATCATTCTCGTCGCCTTCGTCATTGCGTTTGTCGTTGTCGGACAGAAATAACGTTATCACTGTCGCAGGCGATAGTCTGGACACAAAAGGTATCGGAATAACCTGCAGCCTTTAAATGCTGTATTAGTACGTACAGATTCGTACAACTCTCCATCTCATACTGTACAGCCATATTTTTCTGTATGTACTGCATCGTCACATTCATTTAGGACTGTAATGGTACGGTGAGCGAACTCTTAAATAGCGCGATCTCTTCTCGGCGCTGCATGGACGCTGGATATTTGGGTTGATTATGGTTAGACAATGCGAATTGTGACAATACGTGTAGTAAACTGAAATGATACATAGCGGATGACGGGGTATGCAAATGCAGAAAAAGACACAGGAACAGCGTGAAGACATTGAAAAGGGCCAATAAGTCTAGTTAAGGTAACCACGACACTTAGCGGAACCGCATAAGCATGGAATTTTGTCCTGTTCAATAGGGAAATGGTAATCTAGGGAAAGAGGAAAGGCACGTTAAATGTCAGTGCGACAAGGAGCCCAGCGCTATAAACACTTGCCATAGGTTATTTCATCTCCAAGTTCTATGTCTTGCTTGGCATAAATGACGATCTTCTTTTCACCATTGATTGTGATGATCTTTGCCGTGCAGTTGGGATCACAGGAATGGTTTATCAACCGCCTGTCACCCCGTCAATCAGAGTGATCACAACAGGCATCGTAAACGGCAGACAACGCACCCTAGATTTCCCTTCTTCGTGGCATCCACCACTAAGTCCTCGTCGATACGGAAAAGATAACTACTTCCAATGCCCTGGCGTTCGTATAGCTTCTCCCGTTTGTCTGCGACTGCTGCACGGATGATCTCGCCCACATACTCAATAACCATTTCGCCACGAGCAATACGCTCCATAGCATACAAACCCCAATCGTGGATAGGAGAACGAGCAAAACGGAGGTGCTTCTTCCGAGTCTGCAGCTGGTTGAACTTGATCGTAAGCTCCGCTGCGGCGGTCTCTCCTTTAGAGAGTGCTACTGCTCGTTGTACTTGGTTGATTTCCTCCAATCCTTGTGCGCGCCGCCGGGCGTTAGCACGGTTAGATCGGGAAGACACAACGTGTTGGGGTGTGGGTTCGGTCGGTGCCGCATTCGCATTAGTGGGACGCAAGGAGTACTGTGCCACATATGCAGACTTCTCAGCATGAGAAATCTTGTAGTAGCCTTCCGTACGGGCAGATCCAGTGACGTGTTTGCGGAACGGTGGCACGGCGTCAGGCGGAGGTGAAGGTGATCTGGGCCTTTCAATTTCACCGGAAATCGCAAGACGAGCGAAATAAAGGTCCTCATCATCCTCACAGAGGCCCTCTTCCAACGGGTCTGGTGCACGCGTAGGCGGTCGCAACACCTCAGCAACCGGTGTCAGGGGTTTGGATGTCGGTTCAAATGTCAATAGCTCGACTGCTGGCGGTGGAGGCGGGTACTCCAAGGTCTCAGACAGGAGGATGTCCTCGATCACTTCTTTGGCGGGCAATTTCTTCTTGGGTACCTTCTTCTTGAGTGCGGTCTTTTTGGGAGGAACCTGGTCTTCCGATGTCTCATTCGTCTTGACTCTCTTCTTGACAGGTTCTTCAACCACATCTGCCTCCTCAGAGAGAAGCCTTTTCCGGACTTCCGTTGACCCCTCATCTCCGGAACCAACGCCGGGACCTGGCACCTCCGTCCGAGCCAGCTCGGGTACCACCTTTTTCCGCTTCTTCTTCGGAGGGGTCGGAGGTGCAGGTTCGGACTCCACCCCAGGTTGTGCTTCACTGACCACCGCCGCTTCCTGAACATCGGGTACCGCGCCTTTCGTCTCCTCCTCCCTACCTCTTTTTCCGGGTTTGCGAAACGACAGACCCTTCAATCCACGCTTTTCAGTCGGCTTTGTGTCGGTCATTGCATCTGCACCCTCCTTCGTCTTTGCATCCGCGGCCTTTGCCCTCTCTTCTGCGACTAGCTTTCGCAATCCCACAGCAACTATGCGTTCGGTAACGTCCTTTTCAAACAAGGTCCTGAGTTCCTGCAAAATCGTCTGCTCCGTGTGCTGCACCGTCTCTTCGTCAGTCGTGGGGACCTTCACAGAAGGTGGAGGTGGAGGTTGACTGGGTGGCGGGCATGCCGTGACGGATACCGAATGGTGGACAAGGGTGCGACCACTTGAGTTGAGTACCATTGCTGCCCGTCGAGCCGAATCGGCAGTCTTGAACGTGACATACCATGACCCGCGATCGCGTAGAATAGACTCGACCTTGAAATCCTGAACGAAAGCTCGTACATCGTCTTCGTGGACGGAGGCCATCGCACCGCTGCCAAGGTCGATTCGGACATGATCAAATCCGTTTCTGGTGAGCGCTTCAAAGACAGATAAGCTGGGTGCTTCACGTTGGTTCTGATGTCGGGAACCGGGATGACCGGGACGACGGAATATTGGAGACGGAGACCGTGTGCGTGGGGAACGAGAACGGCCGTGCCGTTGTGAGTGATAAGACGAACGTCCACGAACGTGGACTGGTGTGGACGAAGACGAGTGTGTCGACGACGGGACTGGTTCCTGCAAGCTGGTAAAGCGATCGATGGAGGCGTTACTTGTACGCGCCTTCGTTAATATCGGTGGCAGCGGCGGTTTCTTTCCCCTGTGGTAGCTTGAAGGCGAGGATCGTCCATTGGAAAGTGGTATATGAGCGGGACGAGGAGGAAGGGAGTGGTTCATTCGCCAATTTGTGTTCGATGCTGGAGTATGACCAGAGTTGGAGGTAGGGGTAGACGTAACCTGGGGAACCTTGGCCTCTTTCTCCTTCCGCCGTTTCTCCTCCCGAGCCCGCTTCTTCCGACCTTCTAGTTCCTTCAACACTGCCTTTAACCTCGCGCCCTGGCCATCGAATACGACCTTCAACTCCTCTCCCTCGGACGCTCCAACCACAATGCTAAGCTTCTTTCCGTTTGCTCGCTCTACACACTGCTTGGCTTCTTCATGGTTTTGATATCGTATAAATACGATTCCCAGTGCCGTTCCCGTCTCCATGTCGATCTGCGGCTCAAATGATGTGATTTTTCCATGTCTAGCAAATGCCTGCCTGATATATTGCGTCGGAGTAAGAGGCGAGATGTTGGTTACGAGAACAGCTGTTGGAGGTGGAGGTCCAGTAGAGTTTTGGTCGTACTGGAGGACGCGAGTAAGATAGCAAAGGTTCACTCGCGTAGCGTTCACGTACCTCGTATTTGACTTCATGGAATGCTTCCCGCCCTGGACGTCGACGAAAACTAGGCGACTTTCGAGGATCTTTTGGCACAGGTTCTGGTTCTCCCTCGATGACCTCGCCATCAAACCGTGTAATCATCTCTTTCCCTTTGCCTTTGCCCGTAATGCGTGGCTCCGATCCGTCCTTGTGCGATGTACGAATTTTCTCGAGAAGAACACGCATCCGTCCATCTCGGTCCTTGTCAGTGATAGGATCGTAGATGACTCTGAAATTGCGACCAGACGGGTATTCTGAACGCGGAGGAGGCCATTGCGGTAGTGGTGGTAAAGAGTAAACCTGGGGAAGCAGCGGTTTCGACGTTGACGCATCCGGTTGTGCTGTCTTTGTTAGTGGAGGTGAACTCGGTCGTGAGGGCTTCGGTGGGATAGGAGAGCGAGTCGGCGACAGTGAAGGTGGGGGAGGTGGGGAAGGTGCAAGCTCCCGAGGTGGTGGGGAGGGTGGAGACGGCAGCGATGGCTCTAACGGTACAGAAATGTCATTCTGTGGTGGAGGTGAGATTGGCGCAGGTACAGGTGGCGGCGAAGGTAAGTTTGCATGTAGTGAAGGTGAAACGAGAGAAGAATGTCGTGTCTGAAACGGGGGTAGTGGTGGGGGTGACTGGGGTGGTGGAGGTGGTGGGGGCGACTGAGGTGGAGGTGGTGGAGGTGACTGAGGTGGTGGTGGTGGGGGAGTATGCGAAGGTGGTGGGACGGATGGTGGGGGCGGTGGTGGTGGTGGTTCCGTAGGTGGTTGAGGTGGTGGTGATGACCGAGACTCAGTTATTGAAGTACGTCGGGCATTGGGGAAGGCAATCTTCACGGGTTGATGTGGGCGTACACCATCCGCTATGGTGGGTGGTTTGCTGGTGGTAGGTGATGAAGGAGACGACGGCCGAGACTGCAACGCGTGTCCAGGGTCTACATCCGGTGCGAAGAACGCAGTACTTACGCCTAAGCTCGACCATCCCAAGTCAACTTGCTTGCCCTTTTGCGATGGTCTTGGTGTTGCTGGGGGATCGAGGGCAGCAGGCAACCCGACCGTGGATGACGAGGCGACGCCGTTCGTGAGAGGTTTGCTGGGCGAGTAGCTCCTAGGTTGAGTTGGGACTCCATTTAAGAGGCTTCTAGGACCCGTGGGCGGCAGCACGCCGATTTTACCGTTCGCTGTCGCGGGTGATGTCGACGAAGCAACGGTGGATGTCGAGGCCGACGAGCTGGCAGCAGGTAATGAACTTAGAAGCGCCCGCGGTCCCTTTGGAGGTGCTTTGCCAGACATCACAAGCTAAGGAAAAATAGCTAAATAGTAGGGAAAAGATAAACAGCGTTGTCGTCGCCGGTGACGACGACGGCGGGGGACGAGCTGAACGACACACGCTCGCTGTGGTGGGTGAAGAGTGTCGTGCCAACAAATATGACCAGACCAGACGACAAACAACGGCAGCAGCCCATTCTCGTTCCATGACCGCCTTGACCTCGTCGCTGCCACCAGCGTCGTTTTACAGGATAACTCACAGGACAGGCCGGTCGACCAGTCAGATCCTCCAACCGTCCAGACCGTGTGTTGGCGTTTGCAGAGGTGCTCAAGGACGACGTCGTTACGGTTAGTGGCTTCGGCAAGACTTAGCAGTAACGCTGTTGCAGCGTTGTTTTGTCGAGCAAGGCTGTCCGTCATTTTAACCGTGTTCAAGGAAACCCTTTGACACGGCAGTCATGCGGAAACCATCCAGCTCAGTTGACATCTCCTACCACTCCAGCCGTGGAGGCCAAGCGCCAAATCAACGCGTTCAGGAACTCTCCAGCCTGTCGTTGGACGGTGTTTTCATGTAGGCCGATTCACGACACTGTCACTAATCCACAGCTCTGGGCAGCGCAGAATGTGGATGACAACGTCTTAACTAACTGTCCGTCCCACGTCTCGTCTTATGGTTACACAAGGGCCACATCTCTAAACAACCTGAACTCTGAAGGTTCGTAGATGTGGGTTTCCCACGTTAATCCGGGTCGTTTCTAAATTCTTACGGGAATGATTGTCAGTTCGCCACTTTTTGATCTTTGTAGCGGACTCAACCTACCTCCGAATATTCAAGATTTCGGTTCTGCCAGTAGGAGACCCACCCTTACTACATATCCCGGATAAAACGCAAGCGGACCTCATCGCAACCAATACTCGATTGTACGGATGCCACGTTAGACGGTCTAACAAGCCACGGAAGGGATTGGGTCAGCATCGATCTTAGAGGTCACGCAGATATCGGACGACATCTGTGTAACTACTTGCTGTACGTCGACGACCTCCCTTGTCCCATACCCATTTTTTCGTCGGTAATTGCAAGTCGCTAGTCGCATCTGCACAAGGCGTGTTTGGTTTGGAATCCTCGCGTGCGTCTAGCTGGCTACCGAAGACCATGGCTACAGGCGGAGCTTCTCCAAAGTGCCGACGAAGCTTGGAAAATCTCCGCCGCCGTAAGAGGGACGGTGACTGCGGCGTTAGGGGCGTCAAACATGGAGAAGACCGCCCAGATTCAGACGAAGTTTCCGTCATAGGTAATGACGACGTAGACATCGGGACATGGATCGTGAGGGCTGCCGGACGCTTGCAATCGTGTCGACATTGCGTCTGGGTGACGATTTCCAAGGCAGTAGGGGACGGAGCACACCGTCTATGCGAGATGCAATTCAGACCCACCAGTCCCGAGCGTTGGGACTTTGCGGATGAAACTATCGCCGCAAGTGGGGTAGCTTCCGGTGGGAAGGGGTTTACCGTCTCAATGGAACATGGTTGCTTCAAATCACCTTCGTCTGAAATACCGGTCATCATCACTTCTCTCCTTGGGCGTTCCTCGGAAAAAGTGGTTTCAGGTGAACCAGGTGAACCGAGGTGGGTCCCAGGAGGTTCACAGGTACTCGACACAGCCGTGGACAAACTCGAAACCCGTGACAACGGTCCGGAAAGCTGAGTTACGGGCGCAACTGATTCTGATACAGCCGAGAAGGAATTTGACGTATGCTGTCGTGTCAGCATCGACACCATAGTAGGACTGTCCAGATCTAGAAGGGGTAACTTCTTCCGTCGTCTCTCGGACATCATTTGACTAGTACTTGTGCTCTGTGGGAGCGATACCGCGCGCCGGAGTGGTGGGGCGGATGCAAACGGTCCCGACAGTGACGTGGAGCACTCTTGATATGGTGGCACCGGGAGAGGGCGGCATCGTCGTGGCAAAGTAGGGGACCGCCACATTTCAGTGGTTGCCACCGAATTGTGAGGAACGTGAGGAACTGGGGGCAAGGGGCGAACCCTTCTTCGAGCGGTCGGGGGCGTGGTGTAACAGGTAGAGTTCACTGAACTAGCTGATCGTTGATGCGACACAGGGAGAGAATAAGAGGACTGGTTGGGCGGACGTGACAGTAAAGTTGAGGCATTATCGAGCTCTGAACAGCTCTGTCCATAACCCAGCATTTATCCTGGATTGCTCGTGAGGGTCTGAATGCGATAGGAACGAAGTGCTATACCGAGTGACGCCACGGCTAACCCAACGACAACTGAGCGAATCTCGAGAGGGTAGTGATAGATGTGAATAACTCTGTAGGCAAGAGTGGTTTTAAACGCGGAATGGCTCACCGTGATACGTGGTACATGAACGTTTGACCTTGGCTGTGGCACGCGATATCCGCCTCTGGTTTAAAGAGGAAGCCACCGAATGTACACGGGACCGTTGCCATGCAATATCATCCCGATCAGTCAAGTCGATTTACCACGCAAACGGGTACAAAAATTCGGAAGTGCGTGCAAGGGCAGTGCTAAAAGAAACCTGTTAACGAGTCTATCGGATACGATGACTTGCCACGTTTCCACAAATGACCTTTAGGCGGTTCCTACATCTTATTGTGGAAAGACGCCGTGGAAAACAAGGAAACGCTCGACCGACCCCAGGCTCGACGGAGGCTGTCCCAAGTTTATGTCCTTGCTGAAATGCTAGCAAGCAGGACTCACCAGCGACTACGGCTGTGCACACGAACTAGGTTGACTTTCGGGTTTTTGCGCCTGTAACATCATTCTCCGAAACAGCCGGAAACGATGCACTTTTGGAGACATACCCAGCATGCGATTATGGCTCTCGGCATGAGTGCAGAACAGTCATGTACACACGAACTCCTAGGATATGTGAAAAACTAAGATTTTAGTGCGGAGAAAATCTGACGTGGAAAGTACACGTGGTCGATCACTGCAAGCATCTGCAAACTGGAAGAATTACAGCATCCGCTTCCTTCAGTTTTTGAATTGTTTGAGTGCTCGGCAAGCGCTTTTTGGCACGTCGTTGCCAACACGTGTCCATTACGGTCCATTACGGTGCGGCTAGTTTTGCAGATGAAGGATCATCGCGGGTATCCATAGAAGCAATCCTGGTGGAGCACAAGAAGTCCAATCTTGGCTACCTCCGGAATTGACATAAGTACCGTAGCCATTGAGTTCATTTATTTTATCATGTCGACGTAACGTTGAAAGAAATCGACCGACTTGCTCGCCACGCTAGTTGGCTAAGCCAACGAAGATGCGGTCTACGAAACGCGTTCCTGTGATTCAAACGATAAAGCGCTTGTACAGCATTGGCAGTTGACAAAGAATCTTACTATGCGATGGAAAGCAGTCCGTCATGTGTTGCGCTATGAGAAGAGATTTCTCGCCTATGAGGCGAAGTGGACTAGTCACAGGCTAGCTAATCATGCTGTAGACGTGGGTACTCGTTACAGCGAGTGCAGCATGTAAAGCAGCCCACATGCAATCTCAGCGGAGCATCTATCAGAGATTCGAGGGGAAAATTTGACCAGTACACGCTGAAGTCCGCCTACGCAGCTTGCGCCATGGCCTGCACTTAGGCGTCCGGGTGAGCTTAGAAAAGGGCGTTCCGCGCCCAACCGTGATCACAGCCACGTCCTTGCGACGTCACCAGTCAGCTGCCAGCGGATCGACGTCCATGATGAAAAAGCGCTCGCCCCTACAACAAAAAAGGGATCTGTGTAAAAACACTGGCACGGTTTCTGTGTTGTCAAATCTCAAGCCTGCTACCCCTGCTGAGGAGAGCTTCGTTTTCGAGACAGAACGGGCTAACAGCTTGTTGTGCCCGGAGTTGGTAGATCCCCTGCATCCTTAGGGAGGTCGTTGATACTCTCAGCTACTGCACGCTGTTTATGGGGGCTGTGGTCCATTGTGTCTGGTGTTTCGTCTGCACCACTGAAACATATTGGTTTGGAATCGCGACCAGCAGGAATCACAGACTCCTTACCCCATGATCCATCTCACGACATCGTAACCCCAGTCTTCACCACTACCTGAGCTAAGAGCTAGGATCGGACTCAGATGGTCATGACCTTCAAGAACGAATTCGTCAACAGTGCCACCCCTTTTCCTGAATTCCCGGGCAAATGTTCGCATCGAAGTCGATATCGCGCGTGGCTCGCTACCCGCCATGATGTTCTGGATCGGAGGAAGCGAACGGATGTGCGAGTCATCTGTCTGACGAAGCAAGCTCAACGGATGATTGGCCGACACTTTTTTAGCACTTCCATAGTAATGCTGTGCGATAGCATAGAACTGAGGGCGAGACGGCAAAATCTCGCAAGGAACGCCCATCAATATGGCACCGTGCACACGACCAAATGCAGAAGAAGACCGGAATAGGGACGGCAGGAGCAGATAAGAGGCCAAGTGCAGGCCACCCGCAGAGTGACCAAGAAGAAATACACGGTTAGAATCACCTTCTGCGACATTTTCAATGGTCCATTCGATTGCATCACGAACGTCTTCTGAACCTTCAGGAAAGGTGATCCCAGGAACGAGTCGGTAGTCGGGGATCACGACAAGGATGCCCCTCGATGCAAAGAAAGCGCCGAGATTGTTGTGCACCAAGTAGGAAGGCGGAGAGGAGCGTGACCCGCGAACCAACCCGCCACCATAAAAAAAGACAAGGATCGGTGGTAGCCCATCGGATCCTGGCAATGGAGGATAATAAACATCGAGCTAGGACCTTTCAATGGCTTTTCCTCGACGAGGGGAGTATACCAGACACACCTTGTGAACGTCCGATGACCCATAAGTGAAGGTTTCACGCCGGATGGACTCGATAACTGAGCGGTTGGCCTCAAGTAGAGGGTAAGCTAAATGCAGGGAGTAGTTTGGGAACTCAAATCGAATAAATGAAAGCACATACTGGGATCAACAATCTCTTTCGTACGCGGTCGACCGGCAGCGCAAGACATCACTGAGCTAGTAAAGATTTCTGTCCCTCGTCACTGTATTGTCTCCTTAAGGTAGCCTTCATGCACTTTCGACACATGTCACGTGATAAATCGTGACAAAGCGTGATGAAACTAGAAAAAAATCATAGGAAAATGACAACCAGCTCTTATTGAAAATTGGAAGCCTATGGTCTTTTCTCATAGTTGCTACCAAGATTTCATCCATTTCGAAATGTCAAAATTTGTTGTGCTGCATGAGGAGATAGTTTTTGAAAGTTGAATTACAATTGCTAAGTCCGTTTAACCGTGGGAGTATACTCCATATCTTCGCTGCTTTCCCTACAACACTGGCCCGCGACATGCCTATGTCACACCCAGTCACATCACGTGACATGTGTCGAAAGTGCATGAAGGCTACCTTATGTAAGCGGAGTCAACGTTCCCTTACACCATTCAGAAATGCCTCGCACGGGTTTAACCCTTTGGCCAAGGTTTCAAATATTCTTCGAGCAGTGGATCGTATGTATCGTTGCAAAGGAACATTGGGTCGGTACATTCACATCAAGGAAACTCGCACGGCGTATGAGGAGTCTGCCAACATGAAATTCGTTCGGAGGTCAACGTCAATTCCTGTTCCAAGGGTCTATGCTACCATCCGTCCACCACCATGGATTTTTTGGTGGCGCAGGGGGTAGGCGTGGGGCAAAACTCTGCGATATCCGAACAGCGCCATATTTATGGATAGGGTCGATGGTCAGTCCCTGGATATTCAGACCTGGCTGTCCCTCGATGATCCTACTCGGGACCGGATTGTTGCCCAACTTCATAATTATGTATTGCAGCTCAGATCACTGGAACTGCCTCCTGGCGCCTTGATTGGCTCTGTCACTGGTCAGCCTTACTCGTGGCTAGCTGTTGCGTGTGCGAGGGAGCACGTGCACAAAGCTGTGCAAACCGGTTCCCACGCAAATATGCTCAGACAGAAACTCGGGGGCGCCGCTGAGAGCGGCAGAAACCTTGCTTGGGGCTTGTTAATATTGCTGGTCAATATGATTTTAGAGACCACGAGCCTTTCCTTCATAACATAGGTTGGTTATTTTGTTCCGTTCGAAGGTTCAATCCACTGTGGTGTACGGGCGTGAGAAACAGAAGTTCCCGGAAGGGAAGGTCTTTCAGATGAGAGTCGCTTTCCCACGATTTATGGGTTTGGAGAGACCTTGCTTTTCAAGCAAGGTGACCTTGCACGAGATCCAATCGATGACTTGCGTACCTTCGCATTTCGTCTGCAACAAGTTCGCAACGCCATCCATTCTTTCCAGCCCCGAGCGCCCCAACCGCCTATCCTGGAAACCCCTGCGTCAAATGCCACCTTGCAACTCGACAACCAGTCCCCCTCAAAGGGTAGCTTTCCGGGTTTGAGGATCCTCAGGGAAGAGGTAAACCGTGAGTGCGCTGTCTTGGAGAGGGTAATTGCATTTCATTGTCGAGGAAACCTGTTAAGCTGAGACATGGACACCTAATAGTTTCTTCAAAATCCGACACAATCAGAAGGCGGCCCATCTTTCTCCTCTAATGCACCATATCTCATCGCGGTTTGGCAAGAACTTGTCCACAGCCACCGTCCGATTGCGCTTTACCGAACCTTCTTCCACGGGAATTGTGGTCAGGGATATACACCTCATAGGCGTAAGCTGTCCAATCGGCCCGTCAAAGTTGATGTAGTCAGTGAAAACGGAGCATGGTGGATACGAGTAAATACGTGAGCTGCCGCTACTTTCCCCGTTGCTCACTTCCTTACACGTCATCGTGATGAAACAGCGTTAAAAACTCCAGACTCGCAATGGAGTTTTGCGAGCTGGATTCCTACCTGACCAGTTCCTCTTCAGAAGAAGAAGGAGATAATGACGATCGCGCACGTTACGGAGACCTTACTTGCCTTCGCCAAGGGCTCGAAAATTCTGTGCTGCGAATGGCGCGAGAGCTCCTTGCTGCCGCCGCAGACAATCCTCTTCCCATTTCAGGACTTGTCCCACAGGTAACTTTGCGTCTGACGCGTCTCAATCCGACACTCGTAGACGACTCTGGCACAGAGGCTGACCCTCGGATCGCCGGCACTGTAGCGATTCTGCAGGACATGGGTATCGACGTACAACTTGGAGAACGAACCGGAGTACTCCCAGATAAGTGCCACGAAGTGCCGCAAATTGAGCTGCAACCAACTAGTAACATCAATCTGGACTTGTCTGTTTTGATTGCGCTTGTCTCGGATATAACCCATGCATCCTTACCCCGCAGTCCCAATGAAGTGAAAGCAAGATTCAAACACTGGAAACTTTCCACACAGGATATGTCAACTGGGAGCACCCAGAAGATGGTCAGCAACCATGATGAGCATGAGATGTGCGACACTGGTCATGACACTGGGCGATTGCCAACCGAAGAAAACGAACAGACACGGGCCCTTTGGCGACAGGCTACCCAGGAAATGCGCAAGGGCCTACTACAAGACATGCACGAGAGGTTGTCGTCGTTGGGTCAACACACGCCCAATTCTGCCCAGCCGGGTGTCCCGCACGTTGTCTCCGGAAGCCCAACGATCCATCCTGCAGATCTGAGTAACGTGAAGTTTTGGACAACCCAAGAGGCCCGCCAACGTTGCTTGCAAATTGTTGCGAAGATCGGTGGCCCACGTGAACAGCAGCGCTCCCGTGCACTACTGGCTGCACATGACTGTTCTAGGTCGTCGGAAGCGGAAGAAAAACAGGACAGGGAAACAGCTGAGATCGCGTATTGGGTCGACTCGCGTTATCCCCCCGGCTATCTTCCGCTGATTCCCGTACACGTCCTACCATCTTGTCTTGCGTTTGCCCCCAACTCCAGCATCCATGCTGAAAGGATCCTGCCGCCATCGTCGTCGACACTCTTCTTCTCTCTGTCGGCCACGTGCGCCAAACTTCTACGGGATAACACAGATCTGCAACTTTGTGAACAGAGGCTAATCGCTACTAGGGAAGACCACCAAGATCTTAGTATTCTGCAAGGCCTTTCTAATGACAGCCTTGTCGACATTCCTGCTCCTTCACTCATCACTTCGAAACTCACCGCGCACACAGTAGAAAGCATGTATGCTGGCGCGTCTAGAGGCTGGACGACTCTCACTGCGAACCGGACCAGTGTGAGGATGTTCCTAAGGGAAATAGACAAGAGAGAGGGCTTAGATACTTCACAACGCTGCAGCAGCAGTACAACAGCGACTTCCCCAGCGGTGATTTGGCTGGTGGAACCCCGCAGCCTCGCAGAAGGGATGCGCGTTGACGATTCCTGTTCACCTTCAAAGTCAGCTCTCCAGTCCTAGCCATGAAACTAGGGGTAATCCCACAGGTTCCTGGCATTGCGTTGCTTGAAGTTTGCCATCGAATCGATGCAACGGTACGTTCGCGTATGCATCTAGCCGGACCATCAACCAATACCACTGAAATACCCTGTGACGCTGTAGTTGTAGCGATTTGATGCGCATTTTAAATGACACCTTCCTTTGGGTGTACTTGCGTGTCTTATGTTGTATCCTGCACGTATCCCGAGATTGTTGTGGTGGGTGCACGAAGTTATCTAGACGCAAAATATGGAAACACCTACAACATCGTCATCGAAGATGAGTTCGAGGATAAAACGATCTACCAATGCTTCACAAGTGGTTTCAGCAAGCGTTCACAAGAAAGGGCCGTCCCATATTTACAAAAGTCCAACATTTTCTTCTGGAAATCTGGGCAGACCTTTCCATAGTCGTATTCTGCATTGGTTCAGCGTACGAGAGAGGGTTGGGAGTATCGAGGAGAAATCTACCCTTGCCATTCCACCACACTCTGTAATTCTTCCAGTGAACCATGACTTGGGGGCTCACATGCTGCAATGCGGCGGCGAAGCTCAAGGGTAAGAATATCGTGATCCAAGTCGTTCAGAAGAGAATGAATGAGCTGGCCAATTGCGTATTAGGTGTCCTTGGTCTGATGTTGCATGGAGGTATGGATGGACTTGCGGGAAGAAACAGCCCAGCAGCGGTTTTTGAGTCGTAACCGAGCGACCTTCGACCCGTACATACTTGTGACTGGTTTCAAGAAGTTAAGATATCACTTCTTCCTTCAATTCTTGGAGATATGTGGACGCCGCCTGAAAGTAAGGAACGATTCATGACAAGCTCCCTCGCCCGTAAGTTAGCTACCAGAGTTATTTGACATTGAAAACTGAGAGGAATAGAACCCCCTACCGCAACTTCAAGATCGTGACTGTCCGTACCAAACTTGCGAAAGTAATGACAAAGCGTGTTATTTTTTCGATTATGAGTGGTCATGTCCAAAATAGGAAATGTAGCCCGGTCGTACTAGGCACCCTCAGTCTGTGGCATGTTCAACCATAACCTCCGCCTAACCCAACATACGTGATGGTGAAGAAGACGAAACGGCTTGTCCAAAACCAAGGAAATGTCAGAGAATCCAATACTCGTCTTATGATCACACTCCCAGCTTCTCGTGGCAATGGTAAGAAACCTTGGTCCAGCGTACTCAGTACTACTGATGGAAGGTGGGAATCCCGTACCCGGGTGGACGTTGCGGGGATGCAGTGGCTTCCTCTTCTGTCAAGTCCGGAGACGATGGAGGTTGTCGTGTTCTGGTGCCAGATCCTGTGCAGACTGCACTTGTGTGCGCCGGTGATAATGACATGGACAGCCCACTCATGGATATTATGGATGAATCAGACTCCGAAGGTAGCATTTCACTGGCAGAGAAGACCAGTGTGGAGGTTACCAATGGTGATCATCAATGATGCCTGTCATGCCTCTGTAGTATGTAGCTGAACCAGCCCACAGATCGCGCATATACTTTCATTTCTATGAATCCACCACACTTTGAGTCGACGTGCTTGCTGGATGAGCCCACCAATCAGCCTCCAACGAAGCCATCTTCGACACTGAAGCGTCCCCTGCGATACGATGATGAAGCAATGATCAACCAAATTTTGACAGGCAAGAAGAGGACTCGTGCTCCCAAGAAGGCCAAGGTAACGAAACACAGGCCAGAACGTGCACGCGCAACATCATACCCTGAAGAGTCCGAGGATGACAACAAGGAACTGTTACGCAGCTTTACTACTTATGTTCAAGTCTGGTCTGGCAAGCTTGGCGGAGGTGGGAAGAAAAGTGCGAAGCTGACGAGTTCATCCACAATCACGAGAGGCCCATTCAAGATGGATACAAGCCAGACGTTCGATACTTTCAAAAATCACATTGCGAAGGCCCTCTCGTGTCATCCCTCAACACTACCTGTTGTGAAGTTTGAATGGAAATTTGAGAATCAGGCTCAGAATGCACCGAAGAAAACGATTGCTGATCACAGTGGCTATGAAGCTCTTCTCGATGCAGTGAAGGCCAAGCGGGCTACTGCAAACATAGTTGTCTGGCTTTACACCCCCAAACCACTCAATGACGAGGAGGTGAGTGCTTTTTTCCCTGCTACGTATTGTTCTCAATCATGAATGCTAACACATTATAGGAGTGGGATGAAGGAGGGCCCGATGGCATTGCCAAACCATTCAGTGTGGACCGTACCATGGACAATACATCATCGGAACCTGGACTCTCGCACAAAGGTCAAATTGTATGCGCTACTATTCATTATTGTTCTGCTGCCTGAATAGTAATTCTACCAGGAATCCATGGCGGCACAATCATCAGAAGCACGCTTGATGCTCCTAGACAAGTACCCGCCTGGGAATGTCAAGATGTTCCCTCTCAAGCGGGTGTGGCATGACACGAAGAACAATCGGTACTTCGAGCTCACACCAATACGTCTGCAAGTTTGGGCTGCTGCAATTGTAGGTTGTATTCACAAGTCAGTCACTGTCATAAACACTCATGTGTGGTTTCACAGGCCAACCACAAAGATGGTGTAGGCTTCGAGACTCCACCCCACTCTGCTCATTTTGCAGACAGCGGCAAGTTGAAAGTCCCGACCAATTCCTCTCCGGAAGTGGAAGGAGGCACCTTGGCAAGTAGTTCGACTTCGACATGCCGCGCATCCCCGGCCCCACGGACGACATCGCAATTCCCAGCAGTCGCAACAGGATACTCGATGCCATACTACCTTTTAGCACCACCACCGTATATGCGCTATGTACCCGTATGGCCCGCAGCAGCCACCCTCATTTTTCCCACCATTTCTTGGACCGACTGCTGCCCATTCCCTGCATCAACGTGATAGCCACGATGTGTGTAAGTAACACATTCTTGACCTGCATGGCATGTATCACCAAACTAATAGATACGATAGTAAAGGAGCTATACTCACCCCAGTGACTTCCACCCTGAGCGTAGTCGCAATTTACTTCCCGTGAGAAGGTTTCGTTATAATTGGCCTCGGCATCGAGGACGTATCCGCATTGAAGGTCAGTCAAAGGTAGCACATTCCTGGGCAACGAGGGGCAATTGTAAACAAGGTCGCTGCTGCACGAAGTTCTTCTAACTGAGGGTGCTGGATAACTGCACGTGACTTTGCTGTCCGTAATGACATTTGCGCACATGAACCGCACGCACGAACTCATGATTGTCGGATTATGATTCAGATACGGGGGCTTCGCATACACTAGGGTCATGTTAGTACAGTAATGCCAGATTTCGTGTGCGACGTCCGCGATACGCAGAAAGCAAGAAAGAAAAACGTAAAAGCCCCAAAGTCAATCTATCCACAGTGGACTGCTGAGGGAATAATAAGTGGAGAAGTGCCTTGTCGATAGGTATCAACGATGGAACCTTTCAAAGTATAGCACTTGATACATCGATGTGATCAACATTCGAAAGCAATGTTCAAAAGACGTTTCACAGCACGGTCGGATAGCAGAGTAGTGAAGAAACCACTGTCGAATCTTGCACTGCTGGTGTAACGCTAAGTGGCCGAGCTGCCGGTGGTGTCACCGCCTCGTCGAGATCCGAAGAGTCGGCGGCCTGCCCTGTGCTGGTAGCCTGAGTATTGACAGGTAACTGTTGCTGTTCGGAGATGAGGGAATTATGATGAGATGATGTCGGGGTAGGAGGGTGAGAAGCCGGGGACGACGTTAGTGCCAATGAGGTGCCAGCTTCAGGCTCCTCCGACTCTCCCGCCCTATCAAGGGCTGCGGTGGCGTCTACGCTCAAACTACTAGTGGTCGCACCCACTGCCTCATCAAACTCCGGCGGGGGTGTGTCGGCCGTATCTGATGCTAAAAGTACTCGCGAACCTGCGAAGGCTACCGCTGCAGACCCGTATGGGCGTCCAAAACGTTCCGGGGCGTCTCGTGCGGTGATGAGTTTAACTTGTTCGGGAGTAAGCCCACCACGAGGTATTCGGAATTCGGTTCGTGTAAGGGTATGTGGGAGAGGCGCAGAAATAGAGTGGAGAGATATCATCGAGGGCGAGGACAACGCTGCACTACCCGCAGACGATGCACGAGTACGGATGCCGCGAAGTGCCAACAAACTCGACCGGGAGGCGTTATTGGGTGTCATAGGACGGCTAGCGGAGGTGTGTTCGGTAGAGGCTAGCGTATGTGCAGATCCGCTACGAGCGTGCGTCGCCGGTGCGGCAGTGGGAGGGTTGGAAGTGTTTGTGGAGGTGGCGGGGGTATGCGAACTGAATGGGTACAAAAGGAAGCCGAAACGTGAACGTCGAGTTCCCGGTGCATCGTGAACTGGTTGAGGAACCGGTACTCCAGGCTCAGGTGGAAGTGGGGGTTGAGGTGGGGGTAAAGTTGATGGATCCCCACTCACTACAGCTTCCTCCGAATACGGTGGGGCCTCACCCCTCAAGTCCAGGTCGCTGTCACGCGATAGCGTCCGTTGATGAGAAACAAGTAGCTCGGAATTAGTGCTATGTGATTGTAACGAGGACTCTAGGCTGCGTAGATCGACGCTCCCTCGAGCGCCGCCCCGTACTAGATGTGCAGTCGAACCATCAGGTAGCGTATCTCGCGATACCACACGATCTAGAGAGATGTTGAAGTGGGTCATACTAGCATCAGAATTCTCCTCCACGTCGCCGCGCGGGGGTATCGAGTTCGGCGGTTGGTCTACCATGTCCAATGGTCCCCTACGTGACAAATATAAAGTGTAAGTGCTTTGACCTTCGTAGCGCCGGAAACAAAGGGCAGAACTCACCTGTAAATGACCAATTCATGGTCACCAGGTTCTTTCATGTACGGTGGTAACGATTTGGTAGAGATCTGACTCGGCGTGCGCCGACGTCGCCTGCGTTGATTACTAGACGTATTTTGGTTCGCAGCGGTGGAGTCGCTTGTTGCTGAATGTCTGCGAGCCGTGGCGACCTCTCTGCGCATTGACCGCTTGAGGCATACCAGAAACATGAGCACCACCAAAGTAATTGTGACGACCATGATGGGGATCTATCGACATTATGGAAGAACAGAGTACATGAGCCCGAAAATGAGAAGGCCACTCATTTTACGGAGAATGTTCAGGACAAACGCACCCACACGTTGGCGCTTATACTGCTAGAACTTGACCCTTCGACGTTCCGGTAGACAAGCCTTGTCCCGTCGAGAGGCATTGCAGAGGCAACGGCATTAGCGAATATAGAGACGGAGAGGAGTTGCCATGCCCGTCGAGTGTGGGACGGAAAAAACTGCACGTGTAGCCGACGTATCGAAGGTACACGCCTCGTCATGATGATCGTCTTGAATCACAGAAGGGTCGTCAAGGCAGAAGTCAGCATATAAAGAAATCTGTCTGTGTAGTATTTTGGCTACTGCCAGAGTAGCAGAAGGGGAAGGGAGTTGTGGAGGAGATTGGGTAAACTCGACGACCAGTCAGGGTGAGTTTTATGAGATTTTTAGGTGTGGCAGCCGATGGGTTGCACTGCCCACGTCCATCACTGCATACTAGTACTGGCGCCCACTGGGCTTTCTGTGCCACGAGATCAGTCCGCAGGCAGGTCCGAGCGTCAGTCAATCACCAGTTAGCGATTGATACGGCCTACCAGTCAAGGCCCGGAGAGTCGGAGTGTGTCCTCGTCGTCTTTATCGAGGCCGATCGGGCAGGACCAAATTTCAGTGGCAATCGACTGATTATACTGCAACAACACAACAATACGACCATCCTTCCGCGAACGGTGCTGTGCCAAGGGAACGCTCGGTGTCATGTGTACCGTCGACGACGATATGGACTATTGTTACATGCACAGTTGGCGGACGACACGCGTTTCTACACGCTTGACCACCAACTCCTGTCTCCGGGAATCTCGGAGAGGTACAGTATCCCAAGCATTGGTAATGACACACTAATTTGCACAGCGCTGTAAAAGTGCGCAAGTTGAGTTGTCATACACGATTGCGTCAACAACGGGCGATGTTTTACCACCACGTTTTGGGAAGCGCAGTAACTTCCGGGCCTTCGTGCACGGTGCGTTCGAGTTCGTTCGACGTATTTTTACTGATTGACTCGTCTACACGCATCGCTCTTCGGTTCTCCTCTACAACAGCGGAGTAGTTTTGACCGGTTCTTCGTGATAGGTGCGGATCAAGTGGACCCTCAACTTGTCGTAGAACATGGACTGCCGTACCACGCTTCAGCCTGGGTGGTCACCGTCGTCCCTGAAGTCGATCATCTGAGTTGCGTTCGACTCCGGGACGGCGGTGACCTGCTTACAGACACGAGTGCAGAAGACCAAAGACTGGACATGAGGCAATCGTTACCTCTCCCCTGCGGCACCCCGACGTTCGGTTCTATGTATATGGTCTACTTTTTGACGAACCGGCGAGCCGATATCCCAGTATGTCCGTGAAAGGCACCTATTTGGCAATCCAGCTCGAGAACACCGTGTTGGCCATCCAACTGTCCCGATTAATATTTACCTAGAAAATATCGGGCACTTTACACTATTTGGCGAGGTCTCCCTAGATCAAAAAGCAAACAACACCTGGCACAGTTTACATACCTCTATGTCGTTCACAAGTTAGGGCGGGCGGGGGCAAATGCTGGTCGATACATCAAGTCCCCACTGGATCGAATTTGGACCTAGCTGAGGTCAAAGAACTCACTCGTATGACCGGGTTCAAGCTCAGTACGTCATCCTTACAGTTTCCCGAGTGATAGAATTATGCCTCGCGCGTAAACTCGTTCATTCATCCACGTTTCGCGAGTTAGAACCAACGGGCGATCGACACGTCCTATTTAAGCGACAAGGAATCGGTGTTGACAACAGATGGTTCATCATGCACGTGTGTACAGAAGAGCTTGAAGTACGGACTTGCAACGTTTCATCTGACCGCGAACGATTTACAGGAACCCGATCTATTAGCCAGCGTGTCTCAGGTCCTACGCGTGGTAATAGCCGTCACTAGTAACATCGGTATATAGGCTGTTTGCTACATAGAACGTTTGAAGCATGCGTAAGTAAAAGAGAAAATCAAAAATGCACCCCAAAGATCCCCGAAAAAAAAACAACTGTGATTAGTATTAAGCAACCAACGAGGGTTACGTGCGTAATGGAATGACGAAATGGATATGTCGCAAAAACGTATACTTATAGCACCGTCCATAGTATGCGTCAGGCAGGTCGCAGAACTTTCTGCCACCACGGCCTCTTTTCCTCTCCAGCCACCGCATGATCATTATTTCTCACCGTGTTGTCACCTACAACGTCATGTTCACTCCGCAGATCAAGTTGCAGACCCAATCGACTTCCGAGGGATCGCAGAGACCGTTTGTTTCCGGAATGTTCGCCTTCGCTAGCACGCAGTGACCCGGAGCGTCGAGACCGAAAACTATGGTAGTCGCTTTCTGAATCTTGACACTCCGCTCCTCCTTCCAGTGCTTGCTCTCCGTCCTTGTCTTCCAGGGGAACATCGCCATAGAAAAACGGACTTTCTACCCCATCCACAGATGTTTCGCTGATTTCCTTGTTGCATCTAGAATGTGGAGAGGCCTGGTCCCCACCTTCATACGCACCATCCTGTTCGTCGTAAATCCCGATGAGATACGTAAACGCGTTCACCTGTGTCGGTGACGTGACAGGGACAGGGTTGAAGATTGCTTCGATAAGCTTCTCGGTCGCACGAGGTCCTCGTACATCCGGGAGTTTCGACGGATCGAAATGTTTCCGTTTTGGCTTGTTCTTCCGCCGCCGCGCGCCCTGTGCTTTACTCTGGTCCTTTTCTGAATTTAAGGTGGAAGGCGAAGAGTCTCCGGATGACAAGGAATCCGACGACCCAGAACTAGAGGAGGAATATAGCCCGAGCGTACGAGGGCGATTAAGGTATGTGTCCGACTCGAGGATACCTGTGACTCCGCCGAGAATCTCTCCTTTAGGAAGGGGTGGTGCGGTGTAGGAGGTTGCACCTCCTGTGTGTTCCAACTGAATAGTCAACTAGAAGTATGAAATGGTGTCAGTGGCAAGCACTAGCTTGACAAGAGGGTAGGAGACGAATAAACGCACCTTTATAGTGGCGTTCGTTTTGCTCTGTCGAAGTAAGTAGCGACGCGTGACGACGCCAGCATCGACATACTGAGCCAGATTCAGATGGATGGCCCCAACACGGGGGTTTCGTGGTGCGTCTGCATCACCAGGTATTACGCGCTGGCAGGTCATGAGAGATCACTCCATATGAGCTCTTTCACATATACTGACCTGGAACGTACCTGCATAACCACCAGTTTAGCCGGGGAGTCGTTCAATTCTCCGGACTCTTTGCCGACGTTCATCTGGACCACGAAATCCAGGGTCTGCTCCCAGACCACTTTATGCTCCTTTAGTTGTACGAATGGCGTTTGTCCTTTTGCGGGGGCGTATCCGTCCGTCGGGGGTGTGTCCGCCAGCGACGGTACAGGTTCTTCATGCATTGCAGTAGTAAACAGTGGGGAATATGTCTGTGATTGGGGATGCCATTCTGTGGAGAGATAATGCGCGGGTAAGTGCAACTTTGACTGGGCAGATGACGGTGTGCTGATTATTGATGTGCCACTGACACTGCGGCTGACTGGGGGTGACGGAGCGTGAGAGCCATTTGAGGAAACGACGAGCGCAGGGATGTTACGTGGGGTTGCATGAGGGTGGTTCTGACCGACAGAACGTGATCGCGGTAAGCTCCCGGATAAACCGTGGTCGTACGAATGTGCTGAACTGCTTGCAGCAATACTGTGTGTGTCTGAAACGGATGCAGACTGATCGAGAAGACTTCCACTGTCCTTATCACTTTCTTTAGTTCTTTGTACACTGTCCTGTGCGTCTTGGAAGGTGGTAGAGGTGGTTGGTGTTGCATATCCCTTGGCGTTTCCCAGCTTGCCCTTTCCCTTGCCCCTCCCTTTTACCTTTCCAAGGATCCCACCGTTCGTGACTCCCTTAACCTTCCAACTTACCCCAAACTCTCCGCGGACGAGTGGCACGTTGTTCAGCTGATGAATCGTGATTCGCACTAGGAAAACGGCGTGTCGTGGCAAGAGCTGCGCAAAGTGGGCACGTATTCCAGTCGCATGGTTCGGAGTGAGTGGAAGCGATTTAGCTGGACCCGGGCTGACTGGACGAGCTGTCGCCGTAGTGTAGCTGGCCGTAGGTAAGGGTGAGGGATACGCTGTTGACTTTGTGCGGGAGACAGGTGCCGGTGAACGTGGCGAGGGTGAGCCATTAGAAGGAGTAGCGAGCGGTGATGGGAATAGATTGAGACGAGTGGGTTGTTTCTCGGGTGGTTTGAGGGTGGAAGAACGGTGTCGCAGAAGCGGTGCTGACGTGGATGCGGCAGCCGCGAGGGTTGGACGAGTGTCGCCATGAGTGTTCACGTCGATACCTGGGAACAACCGCTGCTCGCGCATTAGCACTTGCTAGTGGGTGGCTTCGCGGTTGTCGTGTGTGGGCCACACTACGAAGAGAAGGGTCACCGAGACACTCGGCGAGCACTGGTCAGCGGCGTCTCGTCTCGTCAGTCGTCACTGCAGAACCATCAAAATCAATGATTGGCACAGGTCCGTGCGCCGAATTTGTCTGATGCGGCAGCTCGCAGTCGGAATGTGTCGGTTTCTGGGCGATGGAGACGGCAGCCCACTGAGTGCGTCGACGGCGGACCACTCAAATCTCAAAATCATGAGACTTCCCTATTCGGAGGAAATTGAAAACTAATAAACAACTCGACGACGACGATCTCCCAACTATTTGAACTACGTAGTCACTCGTCCATGGCTGCGTGCATTCACTACTAAATCCAGCACCGACGTGGCGTCCTCCGACTTTCAGAACGGTAAGAAAGTAGCAAATATTGGTATCCACGTACCTGGCCCCGACAGCGTTTGGCAGCGATCGTGATCCACCAACCGCTAGTCAGTCAGCATTAGCTTGGGACTGACAAGTCGTACCTCGCTAATTTGGCAGCGATCGTGTACTGTATCGTACTTACGGGACGTCAACGCTATCAATACGAGTTCGCCTCCTCGGACGCCTTGCCATAGTAAGGACAGTTCGTGATGCAGCGCTAGGAGCCCTCATGTCGACAAATGGTCATCCACGACAGACGTCATCTTTAAATTTGCACGCCATGCGAGCGGACGAGACGATGTCCGGTCTCGCGACGTAACCTAATCAGAAGTCGATGAGCAAAAATGAGTCAGGGTGGGTTGGCAGGTGGCCAACAACGCTTGCCATTGTACGCAGAAAAGGACGACATACGGTGAAGGAGACTTCCCAAGGAAGAACAAGGCTGTCCTTGTTGTCGGTATTAGCTTATTTCTTTCGAGACTACCAAAACGGTGCATAAACGACTGGCCAAAACTGCAGGCTTTGTACTTCCCTGCGACGAGGAACGATGAACGACGAGTATAAAGTAGTCAAATCCTTCTCGTTTGAACGGTCCTTCAGCACCAGCCAAGCTACTTTATTCGTTTCATTAGTTCTCTTCTTCGCACAAGAACCTGTTTATTTTTTTCAAAATGTTCCAAGTTCGTCCCGCCCATCCCATCCAGACAAAAGCCATCTGGGACGAAGATCTTCCAACAACTCCATCTGCCATGGCATCCTTCCCTGCGCAGCCTTCCTACCCTTCAAACATTCAGTTGCCACGCACCCTTCAGCGTCCTCCTTATGCTGAGGTGCCGCGGCAGAACGTCCTCGCCGTCGCCCCTGAGCTGGGAGACGTTGCCATCGAGTATGTTCGCCGCGGTCTGCGCGTTCAGGCTAATCAGTAAGTCATCGCCCCTTCGACCTTCTACCCCCCCGGTGTTCATCCCCGTCTCCAGGATGTTGGCCGGCATTTCAGCGCTCTCTCCGTCGCATCTGCCCCAGTCGATGCCGCGTTCGCAGCTGCATCACGCCACATCGCTGACCATCCCTCTTCGCCCAACGCAACACGCGATATCCTGCCCCACACACATGCTTGCACTCTCAAAACCGTCCTCCAACGACACCTCTGTCATCCTGGTCCCGACGCACGCCGTGGTGCTCGCGTCCCAGTGCGCGTCTCTGCCGCGTCTGCCCCCCACGCACGCCCCTGCCCACCCAGGCGCCACCGCCACCGTAACACTTCCCGTGCTCTCTCTCTCGGTCCCCTCCCCGTCAGCATTCGCGCCCCTGCACGCATTCTTGTACACACATTCCATGACCAACCTGCTCTCTGCGCTTCTCCCCGCCGTCCCCTCTACTTTCTTGTCCACTCTCACCTCCCACCAGGCACTGCGTGGAACGCTTGCATCTGGTCCGGCACTCCACAGCTTGTCCGTGCACCTGATGTCCTCCGCTCCGGGCCTCGGTGCCCTCACCGGCGTTGCACAGAGGATCGCCGCTGTGTGGCGCAACGCGGTTGCTCTAGGTGTCCACGATCCTGAGCTCTGGGACTGCGTTGATCTCGCATGGGAGGTCGTCCTCGGTGCGATGAATCTCGGCGCAGGTGCCCATTAAAAGGCGGGCTCGTATCTACAGGGCAAATAGACTACCCCGATACCATGCATGACGTCAACGCGGACTCGCCCTTGTCGGCGGGCGCTTTATGCCTCATTTCACTTCTTTTTCTCCCACCTTCATCTCTCCAATTTATGACAATCCCCTCATCCGGAAAGCAACTGCAACAAGATGTATCGTTTACCCCGAGTTTTTCTTTCCTATCCGCTTCTCTTCTCGTCTCCCGCAGATCCGTCGCTTCGGTTTGATACCCCGTACTTTAGGCGTAGCAGAGGACGAATAATGGTTTTCAAACGTGTATCTACTAGTATAGGAATGCATCTCCCATCGTCTAGAAGTGTTGTGTGCGTGTGCGTCTGCTATATCGTAGAGTTGACAAGGTTGTGCCATGCAGGCGCGACAATCCGTACTTTTGCTATCTCACTCATTTCAGCCTGAATCAGTGTAGTTTACATAAGTTGGAAATGAGATTTATAGGCTAGTAGGTGACAGTAGTGCAATATTATGCTACGAAGATTGACTATTTAATTTGACGAGTCGGATTTTACTACGAATATTGCCCATTAGACCTCCAAGGTCGGATTATTTGAGCTTAGACCCTCGGATTATCCCCCCTCTAAAAATCTCGTTTCCGCAGTGAATGTCCTTTGCTCTCACTTTGATAAACGAGGTACCAACGTGTACCATTCTACATCGTAGATATCGATCATGATCTCGTACCCAAGCCGTTTACCCAAATTCCAGTCCCCTTGACATGTCCGCCAACCACTTTTCCTGTGTGAAGTATGGTCCACATATAAATGGAATCAGTGACTTCCACAACTCGTCGTCTGTCCCACTGATTATTGGATTCTCTGCTTGTCTATCCGTTGCCACTAACTCGAACCAAGGGGGGTAGTACCCTGACCATCCCCAGTCAACAAGCCAAAGACGACCGTCATCGCCCAGGATAATGTTTCGAAGGTTTATATCCTGATGTGTAAGAACAAGCGACTCGGAATCATCGAACTTCTTCTTCCTCAACGGGTGATCTTCAGGTACTCTTCTAGCATCCAATCCCATCTTGCACCGTTTATTGAACCATGTTGAAAACTCCGAGTATGAAGCAAAAGGACCGCGGGAGGGCTGAACCTGACCAAAAACAGGGGATTCACATTCCTGTGGCCCTTGCACACTCAGAGGGCCAGGTGGCGTCGTCGGGGATGCTTTGAGACGACGAAGCTGACGGACGTAGCGGCGCAGGGTAAAAGCGACGGAGATTTTCCGCCACACCGAGAAGGTTGGCCAGACTTCGGCAAGAGTTTGACCTTTAATGTAATCCATGACAACCAGGAATCGATCATGTTCCACCTTCACGACGCGATGTACACGAGGAACCGGTATAGTCGTGTTAGAAGAAACGAGTCGGAGGGCATTGACTTCAACACAGTCAATGGCGTCTTCTCGCGTGTCTCGTGGACACTTCGCCGCGGTAGTGGCCGTCAGTTTATACACGGAGTAGTCCGGGTGCACTCTTGGCGCCCTCCGGACAAGCGCAAGAATGGCATCGTCACTGAGCTCGTCTACATCCGAAGACTGGTAATACACAACCCCATAAGTACCGGGAGGGGCAACTGAGCGAGGGAACAGAATCTGCTCACATGAATACGGTCCGACATCTTCTCCGGGGCCATGAACGTCAAAATGTTGTCCAATGCATCCGCCAGCATGCCAACGAAGGTGTAAAACAACCATTCTCGTGTTCGCCTGCGGTTGTTCCTATGAAAGACGGGTTGAAGGTCACTCGACATAGCGTGTACTGGGCGAGAGCCGTGCAGAATTCAAAGTCCGGTGGACGGCGGTAATTAGCGGCATTACCTTGCTTGCAATTACCTTGCTTGCAATTACCTTGCTTGCAAGGTTTCTCCACCCCCAATAATCGTGGGAACGTATTACCGGCAAATGCCACGTGTGTGGGAAGACACCGCCACGTTCTTCCCAACCACACCGTATACATACTTCATGCACTATACACGGGGACGTCCTTAATGATTACACCTTTTGATAAGTGACCACCATTTCTGCGTTTTCTCGTTCTCTTCTTCTAAGCGGTCGTCTTCCAGTAGCAGCTCGTCGCTGTGAGATTTGCGAAAAACATCCTCATCGAAATCTCGCAGCAAACGAATGGAGGATCTGCCTGAACTTCTGGAGAGTGCTACGTACAAGTTGAAAAGGTTAAGCCCCCCCGAGGGTGGTGTCGCGATGTCTGCAATGACGCATGGTAGTGTTTGACCCTGCGATCTGTAATCTGTGAACGCATATGCCGCTGTCATGGGAAACTGTCGATGGCGGACCGAGCGTACGACGTTCTTGCCATCACATTGCATTTTAATGCGAAACGTTCTCGTGGCAGGTTCTATTGGTATGACATTCTCTTGCAGATCTGTTAATTTGGTGGTGCGCGTTCGATCCATTTTGACGAGAATGAATAATGGCAAGTGTTGAAGGGATACAGTGCTGTGGTTGTCGCTGGGTGGGATTTCGTGTGGGTGACATATTATGCCCTCCACGACACCCCGTGCACCATTTGTTATGTCGAGGTCGGTTTCGACATTTTCTGTAACCATCACTTTCATCCCTTACAACAGTTAGATTGCATTGTCGTCTTCGAAAGTACGGTGATTGTCACGAACCTACGCAGATGTCCATGTCGTTGGGAAGTTGCTGCAAGTATCGACGGTCTGCATCTCCTGCATTGGACATGCGTGAGGCCACCGCGTAACGTTCACCAAGCGTTAGCGCACGACCCTTGATCGTGTCTTCCGCGGACCAATGAACGATACTGGCTTCACATTTCCGTGCATGTTTTTGCATCGCAAAATCGTTCCACACTCGCCTAACTCCATGTCGGGGAGTGACCAATGCGACGTCTGTCCATGGGGAGGAATTGAAATCGGGGCGATCGCACCTCGGATTTGTGAGTACAAGGCCTCGCAGGAGGTGTAGGTGATGCTCTTCCACTTGACCCCGTCGTAAATGACGCAGAAAGTGTAACCACTCCATGTCGTTCACCCGCATTTGTTTCTTGAGGATAATAACCGTGTTGAATTCTTCGTATATCGTTCGTCCTATTTGAGATTCCGTGCTGCATCAGCAAAACCACCTTTTTGGCACAGAGGCCACAGTGCCACAGTGATGTCACAGTGTCCCACAGTGCCACAGTGTGACAGTGTGACAGTGCACAGTCAGGTACAGTGTGACAATTGTGTGACATTACCATGTCACAGTTCCCCACAGGCTCCCACAGAGCTACAGGCCTACAGACACACAGTGCTACAGAGATAGGGGCATCTCACAGATGTCACTGTACAGCCACAATGTCATAATGAAAGTTGTGGGGCTGGATCACAGGATTGTGGGAATATGCTTATCTCATCAATATGCCCAAAAATGGGTGAGAAAAATGCAAAATACTGAAAAAATTGGATGTCTCAAAAATTAAATTTCAAAGATGTCATAATGAAAGTTGTAGTGCCTGACTAGAGGACCCCAGAGGTATGCTTATGTCATCCATCCATGCAAAAATGGCTGAGATATAGGCAATATACAATTAGTGTAGTGTAGTGTACATTTTATTACCAAAAGTGAAGAGTTGTGGCGCATTTTTGATTACCTAATCAGTGTAGTTGTTTTGATTAGCAAAAGTGTAGTAATGTGCGCTTTTTTGACTACCAAATAAGTATAGTGTTGGTTAGTAATTGATTAGCAAGTTGTAATGTAGATGTGTATTACCAAAAGTGTAGTAAAGTGCGCTTTTTTGACTACCAAATAAGTGTAGTGTTTTGTAATGTTTGATTACCAAAGTGTAGTGTAGATGTGTATTACCAAAAGTGTAGTAAACGTCCGCTTTTTTGACTACTAAATAAGTGTAGTGTTGATTAGTGTTTTGATTACCAAAGTGTAGTGTAGATGTGTATTACCAAAAGTGTAGTAAAGTGCGCTTTTTTGACTACCAAATAAGTGTAGTGTTTTGTAGTGTTTGATTACCAAAGTGTAGTGTAGTCTATTGATTAGCAAAAGTGTAGTAAACTCCGCATTTTTGACTACCAAATAAGTGTAGTGTTTTGTAGTGTTTGATTAGTAAAGTGTAGTGTAGATGGGTATTACCATGAGTGTAGTAAAGTTCGCATTTTTGACTACCAAATAAGTGTAGTGTTTTGTAGTGTTTGATTAGTAAAGTGTAGTGTAGATGGGTATTACCATAAGTGTAGTAAAGTTCGCATTTTTGACTACCAAATAAGTGTAGTGTTTTGTAGTGTTTGATTAGCAAAGTGTTGTGTAGACTATTGATTACCAAAAGTGTAGTAAAGTCCGCATTTTTGACTACCAAATAAGTGTAGTGTTTTGTGATGTTTGATTACCAAAGTGTAGTGTAGTCTATTGATTAGCAAAAGTGTAGTAAACTCCGCTTTTTTGAATACCAAATAAGTGTAGTGTTTTGTAGTGTTTGATTAGTAAAGTGTAGTGTAGATGGGTATTACCATAAGTGTAGTAAAGTTCGCATTTTTGACTACCAAATAAGTGTAGTGTTTTGTAGTGTTTGATTAGCAAAGTGTTGTGTAGACTATTGATTACCAAAAGTGTAGTAAAGTCCGCATTTTTGACTACCAAATAAGTGTAGTGTTTTGTGATGTTTGATTAGCAAAGTGTAGTGTAGGTGTGTATTACCAAAAGTGTAGTGATGTGGCGCATTTTTGACTACTAAATAAGTGTAGTGTTTTGTGATGTTTGATTAACAAAGTGTAGTGTAGATGTGTATTACCAAAAGTGTAGTGTTGTGGCGCTTTTTTGATTACCAATTATGAGTAGTGTTGATTAGTGTTTGAGTAGCTAAATGTTGTGTACACTTTTGATTACCAAAAGTGTAGTGTTGTGGCGCTTTTTTGATTACCAATTAAGTGTAGTGTTGATTAGTGTTTGAGTAGCTAAATGTTGTGTACACTTTTGATTACCAAAAGTGTAGTAAAGTCCGCATTTTTGACTACCAAATAAGTGTAGTGTTGATTAGTGTTTGACTAGTGAAATGTTTACAGTTTTGATTACCAAAAGTGTAGTAAAAGTTCGCTTTTTTGGACTACCAAATATTTGTAGTGTGACTAGGAAATGTACAGTAGTGTTGATTAGCAAAAATGCGTAGTCATGATTAGGATTGTTGTGTAGTGGGCACAGCCACTAATGCCTCGAAATTTTGCAAAGTCACAAAAATACCCAAAAACGCGATATAGTGGACACCAAAACTCACGCCTTTCGCGCAAGCGGCCAAAGCCGACCAAACAATGGCCAATTCCTACTATAGGGTAGTGTATGCCACTAGCCCACTACTACCACACATTTGATTACCCACAAGTGTAGTGGTAGTAGAAAAAAGCGTAGTACTATTAGGAAAAGCGTAGTACTATTAGGAAAAGCGTAGTAGTATTAGGAAAAAGCGTAGTAGTATTAGGAAAAAGGTAGTACTATTAGCAAAAAGCATAGTAGTATTAGGAAAAAGCATAGTACTATTAGTAAAAAAGGTAGTAGTATTAGGAAAAAGTGTAGTACTATTAGTAAAAAGGGGTAGTAGTATTAGGAAAAAGCGTAGTACTATTAGTAAAAAGTGTAGTAGGTAGTGTTATTAGCAAAAAAGCGTAGTACTATTAGTCTATTATGTGGTAGTACTTGACTTTGAATATACTACTACATTTGATTTGATTTCTGTGTGATGGAGAGATAGTTCTATTAGCTTGAAAGTGTAGTGGGATTAGGAAAAAAGTGTAGTAGTAGTATTAGCAAAAAATGGTAGTGGGATTAGGAAAAAAGTGTAGTAGTGGTATTAGCAAAAAATGGTAGTGGGATTAGGAAAAAAGCGTAGTAGTGGTATTAGCAAAAAATGGTAGTGGAATTAGGAAAAAAGCGTAGTAGTGGTATTAGCAAAAAACGGTAATGGGATTAGGAAAAAAGCGTAGTAGTGGCATTAGTAAAAAATGGTAGTGGGATTACAAAAAAGCGTAGTAGTTGTACAGGACTGTACAGGACTGTGACAGCACTGTACAGGGGGGGACTTTCCTGTGGCGCTGTGGGCGCTGTAGTGGGCTGTGGCGAGCTGTACAGTGCCGTACAGTGACTAATGGTTTTGCTGATGTGTCCCTCTGTGTGTTGCTTGGAAAATATAACGCTTCGGAAGGCCTCACCGCCACAGGTGGGAACTGATGAAAATCCCCACACATAATAACGTTGAGACCTCCAAATGAATGCGAACTTGGGCATTGACTATCTGTCGCTTTACCAACGGCGATGTTTCGTGACAATTTCGCTAAAAACGACTTGCTGAGCATCGACATTTCGTCGATTATAAGGTACTGAGGGTGTTTCCAAAAACGCTGCAACTTTTCTTTGGTCTCCTGTTTCAGGGATGTATTATCGCCCCGTGCGATCATCGCGATCGAATGAGTTGTTTTCCCGCCTATTAATGATGCGGCAACACCAGTGTAAGATGCCCTAACTAGGAGGTGTTGTGCTCCTCCACGAACAAGTTAACATTGCCCACGTTCAGTGGAAAGTTGCTCTCACCTTTGCTTGCGAAGTAGTCTGTGATAGTCTGAATGACTTTAGATTTACCCGTTCCACCTTCGCCGGCAATTAGCATCCGAAGAAGTGGTGGGTCTCGACCACATAAAACTTGATCCACGTGCCACGCCATTATTTCGAATGCACGAAGCTGATCTTCGTTCAGCATCGACGGATCCGCTGCTGTCAGAGCCACTTCACACCTTTCCTCTGTGTTTTCGCAGTATTGCACGTGGGGGGATGAAGGCTGACCAGTAAGGTTTGCTACCATAATCACGTCTGCTTCCTCGTCTGCATAGGGGGCAATTCCAAGATCCTCGGGCTGTTGACGACGGACATTGTTCTCCAACTCGCTGCGCCAAGCGTCCAGTTTCTGTACATCATTCTCCGTACTGACTCGAACTTTTGCTGTTGTTTATCGAATGCGTTGAAGAGGATTCCGATGGAAAGATGTTGGCATATTTCGCAGCTTCTACCGCAGAAAGACCGTGAAGTTCCTCTCGAAGGGGAATCTGAGAAGACAATAGATTAGATATCTCTTCTTCAGTCACCACAATGTGACCTCCGTGCAACGTGGACCGGCCTCCTTCTGAAACGTCCTCCACATCCTCCAATCCTGAGTCCTGTATGGAGATCTCCGCAGAATGCAAGCGGTTATCTTCCGCTGAGCTCTCACAACGGTGGAAATATTGGATGCTGGAAATGATATCGTGAATGTGCCCAGGACACACTTGTGTAAAGTCTGTAAAGGCACATTCCCACGTCTGCGATGCTGCTTTCAAATCACACTGGGGGCAAAGGCCCTCAGGACCCCCCAATCAGCTGAGTTTCAAACTCTCTTGCGATGAAAAGTTTGAAGGTGGACAGATGGGTAGCTCGTGCCACATCGAAATTTGTCAGTAGGGTGAGTACTATAGACTGACTACGTAGTCGAAATTGCAACAAGTTAGAAGTATCGTACATGATCCCCGCTTGAAGACCTCAAACTTCTCGAGCTACTCACGAAATAATGGACTGTGTTCGACCGACTAGTGTGACGTTGGGCAACTGTGACACGACTTTCCTAAACAAGGTATGAACTTGAAGTTGCACTCGCGAAAACGAGCCCCCCTCGATAGCCTTTGTACTTCACGTGCCGTAGCCATCATTGGGCTCTCTTGTGACCCTACTGCTTTTGAAGTATCCGTTACGATGCCTGGTGTACCTCTTTGAAGAGCAAACGTAAAGAAGTGACATAGTTTTTCAGTATGTCGAGTCGAGCCTCAGATGCCAAGTTCGTTGCGTACTCGTCAGCCCTGCCGCCTCCCCGTAGTATGAAAAGTAGCTGCTGTGTGGACCGTTGGCTGGTAGTCTTTATGGCTTTTGAAGTAAAACGTTCGTGAGACTGCGCCTGCCTACGATTATCACACTTGTCGTAGTCTACGTCTCGCAGCCACCCATGCAAGATGCAGTGCATGCAGCGCAGCGCTGATCCTTGACCTGGCTTCGCTGAAGCGTACGAAGCTCCCTCGCTGACAGAGCTACGACACGGAATGAAACATCCTTCCCGTCGAAGTGATATGAACTTTCGATTGAAATGATAACGTATACGAGACGGTAAGTTTCAAGAAATCAAATGTAAATCACGCTCGGTACTACTAGACCTGTCTGTTGCTCGACTACCTCCAAGTTGCGCAAGTCGTCCCTATCTTGTAATCGTTGGTGTAAATATTCTATGCCATTGAGAGCAGCTTGGCGTGCCATATGGGAGACCAACAAGCGGAAGTCCTTGATGTTTGCGAAGCAAGCGATCATTGTTTCCGGCCCCCAAGTTGCGAGTATGAATGACTGAAGTGAATGTTTAGCCAAAGAAAAAGAACGACTGTAAGGAAAAACTTTCCCGAAGATTCTGTACGATGTACGCGAAGCAAACTGCACAGAGTAAAATTGTAAGTAGGGATGCCAACCGCACTTGCACGGCCAAGACTGAATGAGCGATATCCCTACACGCAAGGTTTGCCATCCAGAGATACGACTTGGTAACTCTCCAGAACAATGAGGGAGCTACTAGGGCATCAGTTGCGTTTCTAGATACTAAAAGGTCTCACCGTCAATTTTGTGTTGCCATAATTTGATGTAGACATCCTGAGTTGCCCTGGAGGCTCCAGTAGCGATTACAGTGCCGGAAGGATATTCAAAGGCCTGACATAAGCCTGACATGCCCACAAATCCTGGTCGCATTACTCACGGCGATAGCCTGTACGATACATCCTACAGCAATATATCAGCAAATGTGCTCCTTCGATGGAAAACTTCCTCGCCTTTGTGCTCCAATGATTGTAGCGGTTCTCCAGATGAAGTATCCCAGATTTGAATGACACCATCTGAGGAGCCGCTGATAACGGCTTCACCATCAAAAAGCCAGGATACCTGCATCACGATATTTTGGTCCTCTGAAGCGGGGCGATTCTTGATCCTAAGGTCGGGGTAGGATTTTCCCAGAGAATAGATATCAACTCCGTCACCCAAGTTTGTGAGAGCTATGCGCATGGTGTCGGAGGAGAGGGCTGCATGCCCACTGTAGGAACCCTCAGGACCACGGAAAGTAGATGTAGCAAAAAGTAGAATCACACGCACATGATCTGGTGGCTGTGAATGGGGTTAATTTGCCAGCGCTGCTTGAAAGATGAAGTATCCCAACAACTATATTCCGATTGGTGATGGTCTCGGGAAATAGTTCAGTACGTTACTTACACAATGCCATGGTGAAGGTAAGTCACAACCAACAGATTCCCCTTGTCCTTGAACGCAATGGCTCGCCCACGAACCCTCTTGTCCAGTTGCTCTCCGATGAGTGGCAGGTCCTTCGGTGGAGGAAATATACTGCGAGTAACACATTTCCCTAGAGATAGGTTAGCTACTGCTGTTCAGAGACAATTACGCTAACCTGATTGAAGCGTTTGGGCAATGTGTATTTCCGATCCCAGGGCAATAGCAATGTCCCCACTATATTCATCAACCGCCAGGGCAAACACTGGGGCCCTGATGCCGGTGAGAACCGAGTTGGTTGTTTCATTGCTCTACTAGCTGGGTTTAGTAGATTAATAACATGTGCTGCACACCCGTACCTCCGAGTCTTCAAGTATGGCCACAGTACCATCCAAGCAACCAACATACAGGCGGTATGGACGCCAAGGAGCCCATGCGAGACTAAGGATCGAGGAAGGAAAAGTGATGCGAAATTTGATTTTTCCAGACAGAGCATCCCATCTAATGAGATTTCCATCGTCACCGCTGTGAGTCGACGTGTGGATCTATGGCGGAAACACCACAAAACCAACACAAAGACAAATGCCGAGTTGGTGGTTTACCTGCGCGGACTTTGGCTTGAGGGATCGGTTATAGCGAAATGGGGAGGGGTTCTGCACACCTAGACGACTAGGGCAGAAGGGAACAGTGCTCCTGACGAGAGGGGAGCAAGGGGACAACAGAAAGCGACGATATTTAGGCTACTCGGAGCCCAGAAGCGACGTAAGATGATGAAGAATAACAGTAAATAGACCCTTAATGGAGCCTCAGATACTGCAAGAATAAAGAGGATAATGAAGGGCCTTAAAGCGACGACAATAAGGCAGATAATGACGATAAAGATTGGGCAATAGTCTCACTACAAAGGGGACGGTATCCTATGCGGGGGGGCTACTTGCTTCCTTCTTGCTGCGACGTATTGGTACTTATATACAAAAGGTAGCGCAGCCTGAAGTAAATAGAGGGAAACACTTTGTAAGGGGTTTGTAAGCGATTGGTAAGAGGATTGGTAAAGGATTGGTAAGGCCGAGCAAGGCTGAGTAAGGACGGTAAGCGATTGGTAAGTAAAATCAGTCAGCATGACGAAGAATATCACAAATCATTTGAAATAGAATGAGTCATTAAGGAACGGATGAATAATGCGACAGAAAGGGGGATGAGTAAGCGCACTGGTCACTGCTGAATAAGGGGGGTATGACTGCAAATGAGTCACTCTGACTCCTAGATCTGAGATCCAGATTCATTGGGGTGATATGCTGCGCGTCTGAAAGAAGAACTGTGGGGATTTCTGCCAGGGGCCAACTTTGGGGGTCTCCAGGGTAGTCAGGGCTTAGGATTTCGCAACTTTTCCCCCCTCTCTCCTCTCTGCAAAGCGACCTGTACCAGGTGCAACTAGTGCTCTGGAGGGCATGAGGAGGAGGAGGGGCCGTCTTCTCCAATGAGGGCAGGGAGAAGTGCCTCAAAATCATCATGAATGCGATCAGATAGTGTAGATGATAGTAATTGGTACTGGAGCTGTCGCAATTTTGGGAGAATGAAAGACGAGATTGAGAGATAGACATTGCAGGGGGCAGGAAGGAAAAATCCGTAATCCTTTTCGACTGGAGAGACCGAAACAACCACATAAGACCTCTCAAGCCTGACGACAGACTTGAGGCGACCAAAGAACGTCTTCCTCGACGTCAGACTGACGAGAAGAACGCACTGTCCCAAAGCGATAGGATGGGAGGTCATGGACGAGGGAGGGATGAACCAGGAGGCTTCGGGGCGAGAGCTAGTGGGGATTCCTGGCAGGTACTCGTAGTTATTCTCCCTAGCAAAGGACACGAGCGAAGAGACAGTCGAGGAGGTGGCCATTACGATAAATATTGGCGAAATGGGCGTTCGTTGGTAGAAATGATGCAGAAAATCATGGAGTGCGCGGATCATTACCAAATTTGGTAGGAAGGATGGCGTGGTCGAGAGCTTCCTGTGAGCGTGGGAATGGTGTCGATATCTTTAGAATTGACGGAGATATTCGAAAAATCGGAATGCCGTAAACTAGCGCTCAAAAAGTTTTTTCGGGCGCTCGAGCGGTTTCTTCCCTAACGTTAAGGATGGTTCTCGTGCGATGGATGACTGCTGGCAATATCAGTCATTCTTCGCATTAGGGCTAGGCTTCTCTGTTCTTCATCATTCAGCTTCTGAGTCCATGCTCACGTCGCCAAACACCTTTGGTGCGTGACACCGCCGCTTGCTAGTTCACCTCCACTTGGCGAGAAGGCGAGGGCATTCACAGTACTGGTGTGGCCTTGTAGAACTCGCCCTGAAGTAAATAGGACGTCTTTCATGAGGATTCGTCAAAATGCGAAGAAGTGGTAAGAGGCAGAAAGGCGTCGTGGAACAGCCACATTGCAAGTCCGGATAACAACAATAAGCTCACTCAAAAAACATTCATTTCCGTCGTGACTGTACAACAATATCTCGCTAGGGTATAGACTTGCAGGTTATGTGTAGTAGTAGTGAACACCTACAGTCAGGAGAACACTTATTGCAACCACCAAAAAGAAATCAATCAGACATCGTGAGTGCAGTGGTCCTGATCGAACGTTATTGGCCACTTCGCCAGCATTCGTCCCAGCCGAAGTTCTCTCGTTGACAGCTCAAAACTCTGTACCCTAGATGTCACCGTGAGACTCCGTGCAACACACAGGGAACAAAGTTCACCTCGGTCGACCATACTCGAAGAAGTACCTTTTCGCTTGCAGCGTCTGATGACCCGCTGGCAATGAGGTGTTTGTTGAATTGTGACGAGTGATACTTCGACGTGTGCACCAGAGGTTAAGAAGGAGTTCAGTGACAGTTAGCGATAATATGACATACACGGACAACTTGCACTGCATGGAACTCTGTGGGCTTGTGAATGGTAAAGTCAACTGTAAGATCATTTTCGCATACCTTGACCATGATGTAGCGCCTGAACCAACTGGCCAGAGCTCACATCCCATATCAGTACTTGTCCGTTGTCACTTCCGGTAATCACCTTCTTCCCATCCGAGTCAAACTGCACATGGCATATGCGATTCTGCCTGATTTGTATCTGGAAATGCCGAATATAGTTCAAGGAGTATGGGGAACAATCCATAAGCCGGTAGACGTCGATGCCATCAACAAGATTCCAGACAAGCAGAGTTTTTGAGCCTTCGTGGTATGCGGTGCTTCCGCTAGATAGACTCTTCATTAATGTGAAAACATGCACATCGGAAGTTAGGCGTACATGCGTGTCCTCAACTTGTGATGGAACGTTTGGTACCACGGCATGACGTTCCAAGCAATGCTAAGTTATGCCTAGGCTTGGTTGAGTCTTAGACATGCCATGCCACTTACAGCTCTCGCGAATCCAAAAACGCTACTATCACACAGTGGGCTTGTTGGACAAAGTGCGCAGATATTGGTAGAGCAGGTAGGCGCGGGTGTGAAAGAGACGGATGAGCCTGGACGAGATGGAGGGTCACCACTGTACCACATCAACACACATAGCACGACTTCTGATAGTCAGCTCACCTGCATTTTTCCTCTGTATCTGGTATAGGGCAATCCTTCCCTGCGTCGTCAGAAGTAGAAGATTGTGAGTTTGGTCCAGCTCCGCAAACTCGATAGCAGTGTCAAATGCTGTTTCCATATGAAGCCACTCGAATACTCCCTGCCGGCAAGTGATGTGCGTCTACAATGTTGAATATCGCCAGCCGACTTACCGACCCAATGCTGAAACGCCATATCACCAGTGTGCCATTAGCACCCGCAGACATTAAATAGCAAATATCACGGGAATCGTCCTGAAGCCACTTGAGTGCGACTACTGGACCTTGCTTAGGCTTCAATCGTCGACGAAGATTTCCGCCTTCCACTGTCCAGACGATCACATGCCCGTCATCACCTTTTTCTCCATCGTCAACGGTCAAAAGTCAATAAGTCCATGACTCACCACCACTTGCGATATGAGTCCCGTCTTCCATGAATGTAAGACAATTAATGGGGCCACGATGCCCTTCAAGGGACCACCACAGCCCGTATTCGCCCATATAATGATTCGACTCGATAAGAAGGGACAATAAAAGTGTTGTGGTAAACATTCGCAAACAGTACTAATATTCGGCTCACAGAAGTAAAAACGCGAAGCAGCTCTAGCTGGTAGCCGAGGATGTGCAGCCCTCTGCGAAGTAGCAGAGACGATGAGAGTCAAGAAGAACATGACTCTATTCTTTCACTCTTTCAGACCATACTAAACATGTACGCAAATATCTCATCCTCAAAGTCACACCACGTCATGCTTTCTCTTCTTGTGAGAGACTACATTGTCGCGATCGAGGGATCCATCTTCAATCGTAGGAGGGCTCAGCAAGGCATCCGCTACAGGTTGGATATGGGTAAGGTTCGGCAGTGCATCCGCTGTAGATTGAACAGTGGCATTCATATGGCACGGGCCTTCTTGCACAGGCACTGGAGTGGGCGGTGAATTGTCCCTAGGCAAGTATTCGGAAAGATGGCCACGGAGAAATATCCACACTTACCTATTGACATATGTTACCGCAGGAGAACTGCCTTGACTAACCGAAGAAATCACTGAGGAGGGCCTATGATTAGTAGGGGATCAGCTCCGGTAGACAAGAAGTAGACTGAGAAACGGACATATGCGGTGCTCTCTTGGAGGGCAATTCCGCCGCTTGATTAATGGACCGTGGCCCTTCAGGAGAGCCTCTGTCACCAGGGTGGTAGCATCTAAGCACGACGATGCACGATACATGGAAATAAAACTTACTCTTGGATTATGCCCTCCTCGATTCCCCTCCTGATTCCCAGTGGTATCTGCGCGGGAATTCTGAACTTGATGAATGCATCAAGCAGCATCTCAGCGCCGAACGGATGGACACAGGTAGTGTCAACTTGATCGCGACGGTATACCATGTACTTGAAACACCAAAAAGTGGCCAAGTCTGCAAACGAGAGCATGAACGTTCTCTCGCCAACAGAAAATCGCACGGTGTTTCCCTCATGACTGTGTTAGTAACCCGTAAGGGGTATGATGCATACATAAGTACCTGGTCATTCCATGTCAGGGCGAAAGCGCATTCGGTTTGAGTGGGTTGCAGAGAACGAGCGAAGTTAACGATAGGTGATTTGACGAGAAACCACGCTGAAAACGAGTAAATCCATAGATAAACAACAATGAAATGCAACTCACGGAAGTGACCTATATATTGGGGTGCAACTAACATCACCGACGCTGCCACTGTCGCGGTGGTAGGTACAGGAGTTGTAGCCCACATCTGACAGATACTAGCACCGTTCGTTGCAAGCAAATTGTTACTCTGCTCTAACACGTTAGTGGCATTATTTGGTGCCGGTGGGGAGCAGATCACAGGAGACATGGCCGGATAATAGGAGGGACGTGTGCAGACAGGATGGGTGGGGGAGGGGGTTACCATGCATTCGCTTGCAGATGGAAGCGATGATATATATCGACGAATTGACAAAGACGATTGGATCGTGCATGCACTGGCAGATCGGCCTTCAAGCTTCATGCCTGCTTCGGACCTCAACGCTAATGGTATGTGGCAGGCGCCACTGCTATGTCTATCACATTATACAAAGCAACGAGTCATTACTGTGCGCACCATCAGGGCTGTGTTGGCAGCATTTCTCAACGCACCGTCAGGGTTCTATCGGCATCACCAAGTCGGTAGAATCCGCACCGTGAAGCCGCATCGGCAGTATTTTTCATTTGTTATAATGCGATTCTGCACGAGGCCATGACAAGTGACAAGTTTCGATCGGGGGAGTGCATTGCCTCACCTACGGATTACCGCCCGTATTGCCCCCCAATTACCCTCAGGAAGACGTTTGACAACATGAAAGAAAGCAACGAGCCGGTAGGGTCCGCACCGCGAAGCCGCATCGGCAGCATTTTTTATTCGTTATAATGCGATTCTGCATGAGGCCATGACAAGTGACAATTTTCGATCGGGGGAGTGCATTGCCTCACCTATGGATTACTGCCCGTATTACCCCCCAATTACCCTCAGGAAGACGTTTGAAAAAGATCGTACCCCAAGTCCCTCTGCTTCAGAAATCACCCTTCGTCGAGTGTTTGACTTTGAGGTGGTTCATTCGGTAGAAAAGAACAAAGAAAATGAACCGCCACATCTGGACCCGAATATCCTCATCCCGCGGCCACGGGGTCCCTTGTCAAAGCCCAACCACGGAGGGTACACGTTGCGCCATGCGCTCGGGTGGGATGACAAGACCTATAAGGAAGTTCAGGTATGTCTCTCTTTATTTTGTTTTGTCTCGTATCGTTACTGAGTACGCACAGGAAGGGTTGCATGGTGTATGCGACAAGTACTTGAACACAAGTACTACGTTTCCCAAGCAGACATCCGATGCAGTTTCTAAGTTCTTACAAGCGGTTAGTGCCAGTTTCTTTGATGTGATATCATTGTGACAATACTCGGCCATCAGGCTCGGGAACAGTTCCCAATCCTTGGTAAATATGTCGATCTTTGGCCTGCAGGTGACTTCGCCACCATGTACCTCAAAAATAAGGTTGGGAGTGACAGGGCTAAAACGAGAGTGAGGACGGATAAGTAAAGTAGCGGTTAGGTTGAAGAATCAATGATTCGATCCGAATTAAGTCGCCCGATGGAGTGCGAAGGTTCTATTGATAAGACCTACTAAGTATTGTGTATCGTAGCGTGCGATCGGTGGAAACATGAATGATCGGCCGCGTTGCTCTACATGTTCTATTACGTTGTGAAATCGTAATCTCCATCTTGGACCCGAAGTTCACGTCTCTGCCGTTGATTCAACTTCTCGAGCCAGACTGCGTCATAGCAGTTACGCGGAAGGCCTGGAGGAGCGGCAGCCTCCTCATTCACCTTATCTGTGTGAGGACGAACCCGGTGCTGAGTCCCCGACTTCTTGCGCTTCCCGATTTGCACAGAGACGTTTCTTGCTGCGACATCATCCACATTCCACAAGAGTGACGCAAGCTGACGACTATGCCATGCCGGATACACTCGCGGATAGGATATTGTTCTTGTGCTCTCGTCCTCGGATTCATCAGAACTCATGCCTTGGCTTCCGAGGTCTTTCAAGAAGGGTAAGTGTCGCTTAAGTGATGCGTCATTTGCTATGGTATCAAGGCGTGACTTGAACAACTGCGAGGAAGTGAGTATAGGCAAAGGAGTACGTGACGATTATGAAGCCTACGCGTATTTTGCGGGAATTACGAGCCGATCTCTGCAGCCGGAGGTCCTTCTTCTGCTTGGCCTTCTCCCGGTCTTCTTCTTCAGCAAGCAGTTGCTTAAAGTGAGACTTGACAGTCGCGAGATGGGACATGAACCCTTCATATACAACTTCATGTTTTCGGTACCGAGGGGGGATATTGGCCTTTGCATACCAAGAGTGCTTAACGACTTTATCAAGGAAGTCCTCAGCAAACACGGTGGCCACATCCCTGTTGAAAGGTGAATTCCGAGGACGGGAACAGTCAACCATGAAGTTGGTGGGAGTGATCACCAGACAACCAGTATTGTTTTTTTCGTAGTCGTCTACCTCAGGCTCGGAGAGGGAACACTTGACTGTGCGGAGATGCCGATAGCCCGTGATCCCCAGTAAAGTAAGTGTGTGCATATGAATGCAGTTCTGCGGGATGACTTAGGCTCGTACCAAGTATAGCTGTGAGCGCGAACTTACCATGAATACGAGGTGGTCTCGTTTATCTTGTGCGGTAGGTGGGGAATCCGGGTTGGATGGAATAAATTTATACTGCTTGCGGGTCTTGCGCAACCGAACACTAGCAGTATCAGACGCGTTCAATGACTCGTTACTTGGCTGTGCATTGCATGCAGTGCTCGTCTCATTTAGCTGCTGGCGGAGAGCATTAACCTCCGTCATAAGCGTGTTGTGACTCATCATTTGCGACGCTTGAACAGAACGGAGTAGGTTATCCAACCCTTGAGCGAAAAATGATAACAAGGGTGCGAGTGGATCACCAGGCCCGGAAGGGTTCGGATTCCCCTGGGCTGACGAATTGAGGAAAGGGCCCGAGGAAATGTTTGGCGCTGAAGAGTTTGGCGCACCATGCTCGTGACCAGGCACGGAGGACGATGTGACACCTGGGCCGGGAGGCGTCACATTTGCGTTCGGTGCTGGCCAATCTGGGACAGTCGGCACACGAGTTCTTGGATTTGCTACATTGGAGTGGGTACCAGGCACCGAAGATGACGGTGCACTTGGACCGGTGAGGTTCGGGTTCATAACTACTGGCGGCCATCTCGGAAGTACTGGATCCTGGAAACGAAACTCCCCCTGTGCAAACTGGGCCTGCGACTCTGCGGATAGGTTTGTTGCCGTTTCCTTCCCCTTGTCACACGCAGCGCCAGGTGCACGCTGTTGAAGATGGATTTAAGTACCTGGTAAGAACGAAATGGAAAATGGCAGACCTGTATACTGGTTGGCTGCACTTGGGAGGGATGGCGCGGCCGCTCGGTCGTTTCACTCGATGGTGTCGTCGACCGTCGGGCATGAAGTGAAGCTAAGGAAGACAAATGCCCGTGCTGTTGAGCATCCAGTATCGCCTAGGAAATCCTTAGTAACCAGTGGGGGTAGTGGATGAAGTCGAAAAACCTGTATACTGGTGCCTTGCTGTAATGGTTGACGATTACTTGATGGCGTCGTCGACCGCTGTGCATCAGGTGGAATTGAAAAAGAGAGAGCGGGTGACTGTCCTCGAGAAACTGGAGGAGTTCGTGAGTATGAGGAATATACGGTCGGCGTTGACTCTCTTGACAATCCCGAGTTGCCCGAAGTTGTCCCTGGAGCAGCGGCCACAGAAGTGCCAGGCTAAAACCATCAGCCTTGCTTTGAACTACCTTGAGAAAAGACTTACTGAATCGGAAGTAGGTTGGCGAAACATAAACTGCTTAAGGGTGTTGAGCAGGTTAAGCTGCGATGCATGAGCTGCATGCTCCTCAGCCTCATCGGTTGATCCGCTGTTCGATCCGCTGGTCGATTCCGGGTTGGACTTGTCTTCTCGTGGCGCAATTGAGGTAACATCCGCCTTCGAAGACTTAGCAGCATGGTGACCTTGTACCCAGCCACCTTCGGAACGCCGTTTCAGAATCGGGGGAGACTGTTGAGTACCTTCGTTCAGATCTCCGTGCTGCGAAGGGGGGTCCTGTTGGACATCCATAGGTGCGGGTTCTATGGAAGGAGAGCTCATTGATTCTGACCAGAGTCGCAAGTGCAAATGGATGAATTCTCATTTCATACTACAGCTGAACAAAGACCACTTTTCGTATACCCGAAAGCCATACCGCGTTGATCGAGCAACACAAAGCAGCTGCTGACAGGTCCTGACGAAACCAGAGGAAGAGGGTCAGCACAGCAAACGCGCTGCTCGACGACACTTACTACTATATCACATATCAGGGCAAACGAACGTGTTCGCAGACAAAATCCGCCGAAATCCACCAGATTTACCCCGTCAGATCCAAGTGATGCGAATGTGAACCTGTGAAGAGTTGTAACGACCTCGTGTCTGCTGTATTAAACTTACCTGCACGTGAATTCGTGAAGAGTGGTAATGGTACGCCTTTGTGAATGTGAACCTGTGAAGAGTTGCAATAGTAAACGTCGTGTCTGCATGGGACTGGTTCGACTTGACCAGAGACAATGGATATAGTGCTTTCCTGCACCTATAAATACAGCAGGATGTTGAGTGTTGACTTACCAATCGATACCCGTCGATAATTCTCAGATAACTCCAATGCCCGCTGTAAGACGTTCCCCACGCAGCTCGAAAACCAATTCTGTGCAGGCTCCATCGGCTCCATCGACGATCACGACGGGCTGCTGCTCTCATGATTTGGCCCAGAAAGTCGTACAAATTCTCGAGTTCTTCGAAGGAGAAGTCGTGCGTTCTCGGGAGGTATGCCGTCCCATCCTAGAGTCCAGAGATGGTCTTAAGTTGTCCTTAGGAAGCTAGAGCTGCCGAGGAGGCCCGAGTTGCCGCTGAGAAAACTAAGTCTGATGCCAAGGAAGCAGAAGAGAGAATGCGCAAACAGGTGCAGCTGGTAGGAATTCGACTGCTTACATATGCGTGTGACTTATTCATCCCGTACTTCCTAGTTCACTATGATCCATGCGAAAGCAGTGAAGTGTCGCATGTGCGGCAGATGTATTGATCGACCATTCACGTGCGTTTCTCCTCATGGTGCCTTTGCTATTGGTGATGTTGACGTAGTGCCTTCAGAGTGGTCGAATGCGGCCATACCTTTTGTTACGGCTGTCTGAAGAAATGGTTCCACAGGTGCCTTTTCGAACAGGTAGGGTGGCGGGACATCCCTGCTCACTTGAAAGAGGCGCCGATGACAGCTGCGAAGCTCAAGGAATTGTTTGAAAAGAAGTATATTTATATGACATGGTATACCTGCCCCGTCGTAACCTGCCAAGCGTCTGTGGAACGCAAGCCTATCGAGGTGGCCATCGCCAGGCAGATGATTGGCGCGGTCAACAGTATTCTGGGTCCCCCCCCATGCCAAGTCGATTCAAACTCACTCCTGCAACACTCAGGTAACATTTGGGCAGATGTCTTCTATGATGACGATCTTCACATGGTAAGTTCCTCGCTGTATATTACCACACTAGACCCTCATTTGCTGGAAGGAGTAAACGTCGACGACCTTCATTTATACGTGCTGGTTATATTCATGTATTGATGCTATATCTCGTTCCATAACTTGTGTAATGTAAAGAAGTGGCCTGGTTGGTAGCGATTTCTAATATTTGTGATATCGTCTAAACTGTGCCAACCGGCCAAGTACCTCCCGTTCACCACACCGCACACCACAATATGGGATCGAAAACTCGATGTAGGTGTCATGTGTATGGCTGCGCAGATGGGACAGATCCCGACCCTTGGACTCACATCCTGACTTCGGGACGCCTCCTGCCTGCGTCTACTGTCCATCAACACCGGCGCGATGACAGGATATGGCGATCTGCACAAGAGTGCGATAGTGTGCGAATGGACCTACGTGTGGCTACCACTCCAGCACAAGACCATGGAGACGACATTGTGACTTCGAGGGCACTTCAGACCGCACAGGGAAACTACCCCTCACCTATCTCTGAACGGGTTCATTTTGAATTGGACAAAGGTATTTCGAATCCTTTCGATGAAATCCTTGTCTTATTAGAATGCAGGGAGTCCGAGTTCCACTACCGAACCTGAGTGCTTGCAGCAGTATCGCCACATGTTTCAATCGAGCGCGTTGTCCTTCACTCCATCTCGTCTGAAGTTCTTACCAAATAACACGACTGCAGGTGGGGCACAACCTCCACTCGATCTAATGGACACGAAGGGCTCGCGTTCTTTTATGGTCCACCAACAATTTACGCAAAAGCTACTTGAGTTAGTTGATGCCGTCGTTATCAACGAAGACGATGAAAATGCTGTGACAAGGAAGAAACTCATCGTAGACATCCAAGAGCATCAGCGTTACCTGGAACGTCTTCTTGAATACGAATGGCTACGCCAGCGTGCAGAAACCACAACAGGTGAAGTGGCCGGGACATCTCTACCGATTGTCATCAACACAGGTACGTGTGACCACGTATAGGCTTCAAGTTTACTGAATCTCCGGCTAGATCATCTATATGGTGGTCTTGACGCCCTAGCTAATACCTCTTTGCCAACACTACTGAGCGTCATCGGGGCTAGCATCCTGCATGTACTGGCTGGACTTTCACATCAACATACGAACTTCCTTCTTCTTATCTTTCAAGCTGTGTTCATGTCGACATTGGGGAAATTTATCAATGATTTCCCACATAAAATCTGTCCACAACTAAACTTACAAGATGGAATCGAGTCAATCGCCTCCTCCTGGCCCACGGACATACGCAGTGGCCTGAAACTCCTATCCATTGATCCTGACTTGCGCCAATATATATGCTGTCCGCGGTGCTTTTCCCTTTACGGACCATTCCCTGAGGGTCAGAGTACAGAGTATCGGAATGTTCCGACAGCATGTACACACCGTGCGACGCCCTCGAGTGTGTCTTGTGGATCACAGCTCTTTGGGAAAGATGGGGCTCCCTGTCGTCGCTTCTGGTATCAATCCTTCGAGTCATGGATTGCCCGTTTCCTATCGCGAGCAGATGTTATGACGTCGTTACGTTCCTCCACTAGTCCTGCTTCGGATCGCATGGGTGATACGTGGGACGGGTCGGTTTTTCGCGAGTTTCGAGGCCCCGATGGTGGTTTCTTTTTCTCTTCAGATAACCCACGATGCTCAGAAATTCATCTCGGTTTCAGTCTCTTCGTTGACTGGTTTAATCCGTTTGGCAACAAACAAGGTGGGAAGCATACATCTTTCGGGGCGATTTACATGGTCTGCCATAATCTACCCGTCCACACACGTTACCAACTTGAAAATGTCTACATCGCTGGTATAATCCCCGGGCCACGAGAACCCTTGAACTACTTCCTCAATCACGTGCTCCAACCACTCGTCGATGATTTAATCCACTGTTGGTCTCCCGGATTGCAACTAACTTGCACTGCCCTGCACACATTTGGTTGCCTCGTGCGTTGTGCGGTGGTACTTCTTGTTTGCGATTTGCCAGCTGCACGAAAAACTGCAGGGCTAGCGGGGCTCGGAAGAGCATGGGGAAAATTCTGTTCATTCTGCCAACAGGATAGTGCAGATTTCAAGAACACGGATTCTTCTACTTGGCAACGGCGATCATGGCAGGAGCACCTTTCGATTGCCAAGATGTGGAAGGATGCGGAAACAGAAAACATCCGGCAACGAATATATGACACCTTCGGCATTCGGTGGACTGAACTACTACGGCTGCCCTACTGGGATCCAACGCGCTTCGTAGTCGTTGAGGCTATGCATAACTTCTTCCTCGGCGACCTCCAACACCATTGCCGGAATATATTTGGTATGGACGCCGAGGAGAAACTGGATGGTGCCCGTGTCCAACCTCACATGCCTGCTCAGCAACAACAGGAGCTAGATTTGGGGATTGAAGCCATCCGAAAAGGGTCAGTGACCGCCCTATTGCGGTTGAGGAAGGGATATGTCGTTGCACTCGCCGAAGCAAACAACGTCTCACCCCAAACGAATATCAGTAGCCAGCCCTTGCACAAGCTCAGTAAGGCCGATCAGACGGTAGGAAAGGCAGCCTACGCTCAAGCGCTTGTCAATTGGGTAAGTGCTAACTCGCTTGTCCACATCATTCGCATTCGCTTGACCCGTGTCTAGTACAAACAGCACAACCAACCAGAAATACGCTGCCCACCCATATTTCCACGACCAATTGTCGATCTGTCCACGGCGCGGTCCCATGCACCATCCACTACGCTTCTCGACTATTCAGTGCTGTCCGAAGTATGGAAAGACATGCAAAAAACTACGCTGCCATCATGTATGACCCGTGCGCCCCGCAACCTCGGTAGCCGTAGCCATGGCAAGCTCAAGGCTGACCAGTGGCGTACAGCAGGTTTAGTCAACCTGGTGATTACGCTTTGCAGACTATGGGGTGGCGTTAATGCAAGCCAGAAGAACCAGCTCCTGTTACGGAATTACATATCGTTGGTGACTGCAATACGTTGGGCAACTGGCCGCACCACGTCCAGCCATCATATCGAAATTGTCGAACAATTTCTGGTGTATTACATCCATAGCACACTGGAGATTTTCGGCGCAAGAGCGCTGGTTTACAACAACCATGCATCTCTGCATGTTCCCGAATGCTTACGTGCATACGGCCCTGCCCATGGATGGTGGGCATTTCCCTTCGAAAGATATAATGGTGTCCTGCAACGCATCAACACGAATTCAAGGATAGGTGAGTATTTGCATAACGCGGAGAGTTTTTTCTCACAAGCATCAGGTGAGATGGAGCATACAATGTTGAAAGCGTTCTGCCGTGGAAGCAATTTACGATCGATACTCAGCAAGGACAACTCACTTGACTCTCTGCAAGCTCTTAGGATGGCCTTTGCACAGTTCTTCCCATCAACGTCGTCAGTCCCGCAAACTGATATCGACCACTCGGACTTATGCACAAACAACGACGTTGCTGAGCTCACAGACAGCATGGATAAGTTACTGACATTATCTGCCACCACGTACGAAGGTCTGCTCGACTGCCTTAACGAAGGAGTAGTTCCCCGTGTGTACCTGTCGTATCATGAGCAGCCTCGCCCTTATACTTGTTGAGCAACAGTTCATGGCACAGAGGCCAGCTCCACTGGACTCACCTTAGGTTTAAGTGGTAACGAGTTGAGACGAGTTAAGAGAGGCAAAAGCGATTGTGTTTTGGGGCGCCATAGGCTGCCTTTATATACTACAGGGTGAGTGTGACGTGACGTGTAACAACTACCTAAATAGTCATAGCTATTGTCTACCGTATTTGGACTAAGTGTTGTTCTACCTACGTAGTAACTACTTCCCACGCTGCACTGATTAGGCGCGTGTTCAACACTCCCCCTTGCTAAGTCGCTGGTTAAAGCGCGCAAGCATAGGATGGCGCTACAATTAAGTGCAGCCATTTTTAGTCGTCAGCCTGATAGATTTCAAGCCCGAGTTGTGCCCTGAATTTCTCAAATTTGTCTTGACTCAAGTTCTTGGTGAACATGTCTGCAGGGTTTTCGGCACCATCGATGAAGAATAGGGCGACTTTACTGTCAGCCACAGCTTCACGTACATAGTGGTAGCGAATGTCGATGTGCTTGGACCTTTTTTCGGTCACAGGGTTTGAAGCCATAAACAAGGCTCCCTGGTTGTCACCGCAAATCGGAATGGGTTTCAACTTATATCCCAATTCCTCGAGCAGGTTTCGAATCCAGATTACTTGGCGGCTACAGTCACTGAGCGCCATGTATTCTGCTTCAGTGGACGACAGGGCTACTGTCTTTTGGGCATGTGATGTCCAACTGAAGATGCCATCAGCAAGTTTCAGGAAGAATCCTGTCTGCGATCGGCGAGTGGAAGGGTCAGAGGCCCAGTCTGAATCTGTACATGCAGTGATGCCTAGGCCAGAATCACCATTGAAAACGAGGGAATAATTTCTTGTCCCAAGTAGATAGTGGCAGATATACAGCGCTTTGTCTAGGTGTTCTTTGGACGGATTCGCGGAGTGTCGCGATAGAGCCATCACGGCATATGCAATGTCAGGACGGGTGCCTAACATGATATAGAGTAGTGACCCAATCACTGTCTGGAAACGAGTTCTGAGCTCTGGGTCGGCAGGCTCGTCGTTCGGTAGGGCATAGTACCCAGTGGGTAGTGGAGTCTTTGCTGGTTTGGCATTCTGGAGTCCACAGCGTTCAACGATTTTGTCGAGGTAGGCGCATTGATCAAGATAGATCTTGCGGCCTTGGCGCTTGATGGACATCCGGAGGAACTCTTTAGGTTCTCCAAGATCTCTGCATTCCCACTTGCGCATAAAAAGCGCTTTGACCTCATCGACTACAGCCTTGCTAGGGCCACAGAAGAGGGCGTCATCCACATATATGATGGCGACGACTGTATTTTTCCTCTTGTAGATGAAGAGTCCAGCATCGGACTTGAGGCGCTCAAAGCCTAGTTCCTTTAGGGATTTATCTAGTGTTCGCCACCAGGCCAGGCCAGCCTGCTTCAGGCCATAGAGGGCACGCTTTAAGCGGAGCACTTTCTGCTCTTGCCCAGGCACTGCAAAGCCTTCAGGTTGCTCCATATAGATTTCTTCTTCAAGTTCGCCATACAGATAGGCGCTCCTGACATCGAGAGCTGAGATGTACCAGTTTTCAAGCGCAGCAAGTGCAAACATAAGGCGCACGGTTTCGTAGCGCACTACTGGTGAGAAGATTTGGTCAAAGTCTAAACCTTCGACCTGGGAGTACCCTTTGGCGACAAGCCTAGCTTTCTTCCGGCCATCGGACTTTACGTCGAATACCCAACGGTTTTTTATCACCTTTCTCCCCCTTGGGTGGCTTACGAGGTCAAAGACCTTCCGCTTACGGAGCATGTCAAGCTCCTCACGACATGCAGTTTCCCACTGCTGCTGCTCAGCCTTGGGTAGGCGAGCAATGTCGCGGTAAGACCATTCCCGCACATTAAGTTTGGGAGGCTCACTAGAGGGGACCGCTTTGGCGAGGAGGAAATTTGCCAGGTCTACTCCCCCTTCCCGGCATATCCGCTCGACGTCATCCTCACTACTGGGGGACGGAGCAGGGGGTGGTTCCGGGAATCCTCCTGGCACAGGGCGAGATCCTGACGATTCGCCAACTGTTTCTCTCCATCGGCGCTCATTTTCTATATCCCTGAACTGTTCGACAGGGTGGCACCGTTCGCCATAGATATTTCCTGGGCGAACTGGAGGTCTGTGCTCCCTTTGGGGGCGCACTGGTGCTGGAGGTACAGGGGGCCTGCGCTCCTTATGGGGGCGGCGAGGTTCCTGGGGTGGTGGTGGGTTTCGAGCCGGAGAAGGTGTTCTCGGTGGCGGAGGAACAGGTTCCTGCTCCACTGGAGTCTCAGCGCGCTGTCTTCCCTGAGTGGGGCGCGAAGGACGAGGAGGGTCATCCTCAGGTGGTGCAGGGGCCTCATGAGTGGGCTCATGATCATCGCGGACTGTTTGTCTAACGCGAGATCTAGTCGAGGAGCAGCGGGGGAACGCGCTCTCATCGAAAGTTGCATGTGCCGCAGTGAATACGGCATTGGAGGGGCGCATAAAAAGGTAGTTGCGCTCATTCCCTGGAGCAACACCAATGTAGGTCATTAATTCAGACTTCGCAGCCATTTTGTTGGCGCGAGCCTCGGCGGGCAAATATACATATGCGCCGCATCCAAAGACACGAAGGTGCTCGATGGATGGTTCCTCCCCATTAATCAACTGATATGGGGTGCGCCAGTTAACACGGCGCATCGGTGACCTGTTGTAAACATGGGTCGCATGTGAGAAAGAGAACTCCCACCAGGAGTCAGGGAGGCAAGCCTCGATTCTCATAGACTCGGCCTTGTCCATGAGGGTGCGCATGATTCTCTCTGCGCGACCATTTTGCATAGGGGTGCGAGGCGCACTTTGGAATATACAAATTCCCTTCTCCTGTAAAACTCGATCGAAGGCTTCAGATTTGTACTCTCCCCCTGCATCGGACATCCAGCCTTTGACGTAGGCATTATATTGAACGCGGACCATCTGCAGAAAATTTTTGGTCGCGGAAATCTCAGCATCTTTGGTGCGCAGATTTACTGTCCATGCGTGTGATGAATAGTCGTCTAAAAAGACAATCACATATTTAAATTTGCGATAAGACGCAATGGGGAAGGACTTCAGATCGGAGTGAATCAACTCGAACGGCTGCGAAGCTCTGCGCTCATTCGGTGGGAAGGCTCTGTTAGGCATCTTGCCCAGAGCACAACCAGGACATATCTCGTCCTTGGTGGGTAACTCGATCTCAGGGAAATCCCTGGTATGTTTCTGCGCTTGGCGCAGGACGTCTTTAGAGGGGTGTCCCAGACGTCGATGCATAGTATCATAGGTTACCATGCAAAGTGTTGCCTCAGTCAGCACAGCAGGCGACTTCAGCACGAAAATAGTGTCCTTGTTTTCCCTGGGGACGCAGGTCAGGTATGCATTTCCATCAGGGCTATATATCGTCAGATGCGACGAGTTACTGCGCACGACAGCACCTTGTTTGAGGAGCACACCTAGTGATATTAGCCGGCCCCGTAAATCCGGCATGTAGTAAATGGGATAGAGCCACACAAGGTCACCTTGGCGCTCATTTGGTAGTCCTGAATAAACGAGGACAGTTCCTCTCCCAGTCGCAACAGAAGCTCCATTCGCAGTCTGGATAGGGAGTTGTTGATCCCCTTTGAGTGGCTCATAATCAACGAAATCATCTAAGTCATTCGTGAAATGGTTGGATGCACCAGAGTCGAGCACCCATTCGGGGTCGTCATGCTTACATTTCCCCTTACAGTTCACACACATCGCAAACGAGAGCGCATGGACACAAGTAGTATTCGAAGAGATAGAATACATGCTATTACTACTCGCTATATACCGCGCAGAGTTGCAAGCGAAAGTGGAGTTAGTGTCCTGCTTAAGTGAACGTGGGGGATGACTAACCTATCCATGGTCAAGTCGATGCCAGCCGCTTCGGCTATGTCGGCATCAATATCCCCGTCGTAGATGGTACCGATGGAGACAGTGTCTTCAACATCGGGGGACGGGTTGCGCACCTCGAGACGAGGGCGCTTAGAAGGACCTGCCTCTGGGGCAGACTGAGCGAAGGGCGACGGGATGCAGGAATCTAGTATTTTGACCCGCTGAGGGGTCGGTTCGATGCCAATGCGATGGGCCAGCTCGAAGGCTTTCACCGTCTGGGGGAAGGCAGGAGGACCAAACTGCGCAGCACCGACAGTGTGCGCAAGTTTCCTGGGATCGGGGGCTGGCTCAGGGCCAGTGGTCACTACCATGGAGGCCATGTGGGCCTCCTCGTCGTCGTGCTGACACTTCTTCCCACCACGCTTACCACGTTTGTTCTTTTTCTTCCCCTTCTCCTGGTTCGGCGCATTACTGCTGCCAGATCCGGAAGGCTTCTGCTGCTGCTGTTGCTGCTGCAAGAAGTGGGGGTCGCCCTGCTTGCGCTTAACAGCGCTGAGCTTGTTGGCGGACGCATGTGGTTTGCGATGGGAGTTCCTCTGCTCCCAACTTAGAGTGGCAGCACGCACCACCCCATCTGGTTTTAGCGTTTTGATGTTCTCGGCATCACTGCCGGCCTGGTTAAGTAGCTGAGCTACAACCTCCATAGTTGGAGGGAGCTTGGCCAGAACGATCATAGCCTGGACGGGGGCGGAGAGCTCAAAGCCGGCGTCGGCGAGCTTGGCGAAGTGCGCCATGATTTTCGTCAGGGCGGGAGCAGGGTGCTGGTCACCAGGGACGTTGGTCTCGATTAAGGTCTTGAAGTCGGCATAGGCCGCGGCGATGCCGGGCTTGCCATACTCAGACTGGAGGGCGTCCCAAGTAGCCTTGGCGGTCGAATGGGTCGACACCTGAATGTGCACAGGAGGCGCAAGGCGAAGATGGATGTTCCCAAGAGCCTGGGAGTTGCTGTCGTCCCAGTCGCCAGCATCGTCATCGCTGGCAGGGCAGGTCTTGTTAAGAACCCACCACTGACCTTGAGACATCAAGAAGGCCTCCATTGCTGGAGACCATTCCTGCCAGTTGGCGCCGGTGAAGACGGGGACGAGGTTGGTCAATGCGCTAGACATAGTATCTGCAAGCAAAGACGAAGTCAGCACTGTGTGGTGCGACGACAAAGGATGAAAAGCTTGGCCCAGCGAACAAGACGTTCAGCTGTAGGCCATTGCCTATGAGCAGCCATAAAGGCGCTCAACGTTCTCAACGAGGCAGCCAATGAAGGCGCCACTAAGGTGAGCCAGAGTGCTCCTCAACGCTGCCAAGAATGGCGCTGGAGAGGGCTGCTCATCGGGGCTCATAACCTGTTGAGCAACGGTTCATGGCACAGAGGCCAGCTCCACTGGACTCACCTTAGGTTTAAGTGGTAACGAGTTGAGACGAGTTAAGAGAGGCAAAAGCGATTGTGTTTTGGGGCGCCATAGGCTGCCTTTATATACTACAGGGTGAGTGTGACGTGACGTGTAACAACTACCTAAATAGTCGTAGCTATTGTCTACCGTATTTGGACTAAGTGTTGTTCTACCTACGTAGTAACTACTTCCCACGCTGCACTGATTAGGCGCGTGTTCAACAATACTCAGGTCATCCAACCTCACGTGCAAGACAAGCACTCAGTGAAGTACCACGGAGTGACACTCTCCTCCTCTCAGAAGCATCTCGGCAATAGTCGCATCCTTTTTCGCCTCGCAAATGACACCTTGCAACGTGCAGGAGAAATCCAGCGCATCTTTGTACACCAAAGACATGGACCGTCCAACGCCCTCGTGACTGAATTCTTTTATGTAGTGCGACAATACCGGGAGCTCTCTGATGCACATGCAGCCTATGATCCATACCGAAAATTCCCCCTTCTATTTGTACGGCTCTGTTACAACGAACTCCTGGCACAAGAACAAGTCATACGGAACCAAAATGTTATTTCCCACTTCGCCGGCTGTCCGTATGAGAGCGAAGTATTACCAGGGAAATTTCTGGTAGTATTATCATTGGACAAGGTAAGTCCCACATACCTAGAGGGGCGCAATTTCAATAACATATGCTCAGGAATAATCCGGTTTGTACTGCGTCAAAGCGTATCGGCGTCGGATATAGATGTGTTGGAATACGGGTTAGGTCACTCATACATATGTAACTTACAGTCTCGTAGGAACATATGACACTGCCTGTCCTCCTTTCTACGGTCAGAAAGCCGCAACCGGATTCAGTGCGGCATCAGTCAACAATTTGTCATCTATTGGTCGTGTTTATCATGTCGTTACTTGACTTACATTGTGCTCCCGGTGGTCCGACGCAACAAAGGCCTGGTCTCACAAGCTAACCCAGTGCGTTTCAGTCGTTCATTTTCTCTCATTTGTATCTTACTGCCTATCACCATGAAAATACCAGTATCCGAGAGTACCATCAAGTCACGCAGAAAAGAAATATCTCCCTACCGCCCATATAATCGGGTAGAAACAGATGTACGGTCTATTGCTGGCTAACCATGGACGTTACACGCTTACATACGTTTGGCAGGTGAATCCTCTTCATAAACAGTCTTTTCCACTATGCAAGCGTGTTCGAGTCAAACCAGCGACTGTCGTGGAACTGTTGGACGAAGATGTACGTATTGTTTTGCAGTTGCTATATCACTTTATGCATTTTTTTCATGTTCTTGTAGGTTGTCCCCATTCACCACCAGCGATTCCCGTTGACAACGGTGGCAGCAGGTTTCGGGAACACTGGTGATGCCAATGCTGCAGCGACGGATTCTCCATGCCCGGCGCAAGACGCTTGTCTTACATTCGAAGGGAGTATCACTCCAGAACGCCAGTAGCAGAAGCTTCGTAATTTGGACACCGTAGTTGGGCGCTACACGACAAGCCATGAATTACCATTGCATCATCCCCCATCTTGTCCCCATGTAAAAAGTGGGGATCTCTACATTCATCGCTATAATGGTAACCGCAAGATTCAGATATGGGTGAGAGACGGCAACCGCTGGATAGGCGATGTTACGGATGGACATCATCATCCCAGACTACCAGATTATCGTCTTTATGTTACTGATGGTATAGGACCTACGTGGGTTACCAAAAAGACGAGGTCAACATACAAGGGGAGGGCGCGTAGTCAACAGAAAGGCTAATCTACTATACAGCGTAGTTCGTAGGATTGTATGACTTGTGTTTTGTACCACTTTAGCTATACCAATCGTTATTTCGTTTTTCGTCTTTATTTTTCCTCTGTCACGTGGTCTTGTCACTTCTGACTCCATCAGCTTGTGGCGCACGTCCTTTGTCTGTCGACTGCCGGAGAAATGTGTTCTGGCACATATAAAGATGGTTCATCCGCCTCGAGAACCTTGTAAGTTTCCCCCAGACAGTTCGTCAACGTTTCTTGCTCTTGTCCCCCTCTCTGCCAAGCATGCGGCTCGAGTGCGCTACATTGAAGATCACAGTGAAAAGGCAGTACGGCAATATTGCTGCAGTATGTTAATTTCGTCTGGCACTTTCGAATCTAATGATAGACAGGACTCATCCGAAAGGTAGTTGTGTCTCCTGGGGCTTCTGCAAGCATTTTCTCATCTTAGACTTAGCAATACTAATGGCGGATATACCTCCCTTCTCACCCAAGTCGAAAGCTCGCACCAAGTATTGATTGATGGGAATCCGGAGGTGAGTTCTCTGATCTCTAACCTCACTGACATATACATCAGTACTCATTGCTGCCGTGGCTTTCGCAGCTCTTTGATCATGACGTTCTTGTTCCCCTGGAAGAATTCCTCGCCGCCGGAAGGGACAAGGTCTATCCATCCAAGTCTACCCAGCCAAAATTTCGCTCGTACGACATTCTCGTGGCCGCTGTGCTCATGTTTCTGTTTGTGTTAGCAGGTTTGGATATCTGGTCGTATTTTGTTGCTGTGCATGGGGCTTAGTAGATTTAACTCCTTCCATGTACGAGAAGCCGCGTCGAAGATCAATAATATGGTCTTGCTATGATAATGCATGCCTTGGCGACGAGTTACGACCAGTTTCATCAGCGAGCTCCTCGTAGCTCTGTCAGCGAGTGTCATATCCATGCATACTAGGCCGTTGATAATACCAAAACTCCGGTAGTCATTGACCTACAGAAGATAGAAGTACAAACTCCGGTAGTCAATGAACTCCGAAGGTAGTAGTATAAACTCCGGTCCGACACTCTGACTCCGGAACATCGGCCCGTGCCTTTGTTCTCCTTTTAGTTAGCATGTGGACTCACTCCTTTGCTCTGGTACTGCCTCAGGTTTGTCAGGCCTGTGTCTGCCACCGGTAGACCGGTCTCCTGAACTCCGCTTCACTTAGTCATTCCCTTACCAATAGTTGTACAGCCTACAGTATGATTACCAAGACTTCCAGAACTCCGGTAATCTCCATTCCGGACTTCTAGTATAAATACCTACCCTGTTCTGTGCTGTAGTCTCCAGTCTGGTAGTCAACGATGTAACACCCGAGTCCCCTCATCCCTCCTCTCCTAATCCTGAATCCCCTAACTCCGAGTTGCCAACTTGGCACTCCGAGTCTCAGGACTTTGACCCCCTAGGCATACCCAGACTTGTCCAAGGGCACAGCACATAAGCTGAGGCCAATGGGTAGTGTCTCCCCATCGTATGACCACCCCCCTCAGATAACATGTGTATCCTGGATCCCCAGTGCCTAACTCCGACTCAACTCCCTTTCAAACTCCGATGTAACCCCCCTCCGGACCTTCGGACTTTGACCCCCCCTGAACTCGGGAACTGTGTTATGATAGCGAGGGAGCTTCGTACGCTTCAGCGAAGCCAGGTCAAGGATCAGCGCTGCGCTGCATGCACTGCATCTTGCACGGGTGGCTGCGAGACGTAGACTACGACAAGTGTGATAATCGTAGGCAGGCGCAGTCTCACGAACGTTTTACTTCAAAAGCCATAAAGACTACCAGCCAACGGTCCACACAGCAGCTACTTTTCATACTACGGGGAGGCGGCAGGGCTGACGAGTACGCAACGAACTTGGCATCTGAGGCTCAACTCGACATACTGAAAAACTATGTCACTTCTTTACATTTGCTCTTCAAAGAGGTACACCAGGCATCGTAACGGATACTTCAAAAGCAGTAGGGTCACAAGAGAGCCCAATGATGGCTACGGCACGTGAAGTACAAAGGCTATCGAGGGGGGCTCGTTTTCGCGAGTGCAACTTCAAGTTCATACCTTGTTTAGGAAAGTCGTGTCACAGTTGCCCAACGTCACACTAGTCGGTCGAACACAGTCCATTATTTCGTGAGTAGCTCGAGAAGTTTGAGGTCTTCAAGCGGGGATCATGTACGATACTTCTAACTTGTTGCAATTTCGACTACGTAGTCAGTCTATAGTACTCACCCTACTGACAAATTTCGATGTGGCACGAGCTACCCATCTGTCCACCTTCAAACTTTTCATCGCAAGAGAGTTTGAAACTCAGCTGATTGGGGGGTCCTGAGGGCCTTTGCCCCCAGTGTCAGATTCAACGTTGCGCCAAGGCTTCAACAGCAGTAAAATGGAGGCACAATAAAAAGGGTAGTTGTCCACATCGTCGTTGCGGGGAAAATATGGCCCCACAAAGTTGGGCAGAGTATTGTGTCCTTCTCAGCGAATGATGCGTGTCTTTTGTCCAAATTTAGGATGACCTTCTTTGTAACTTACACGCTGTGAGTCGACGTGTGGATCTATGGCGGAAACACCACAAAACCAACACAAAGACAAATGCCGAGTTGGTGGTTTACCTGCGCGGACTTTGGCTTGAGGGATCGGTTATAGCGAAATGGGGAGGGGTTCTGCACACCTAGATGACTAGGGCAGAAGGGAACAGTGCTCCTGACGAGAGGGGAGCAAGGGGACAACAGAAAGCGACGATATTTAGGCTACTCGGAGCCCAGAAGCGACGTAAGATGATGAAGAATAACAGTAAATAGACCCTTAATGGAGCCTCAGATACTGCAAGAATAAAGAGGATAATGAAGGGCCTTAAAGCGACGACAATAAGGCAGATAATGACGATAAAGATTGGGCAATAGTCTCACTACAAAGGGGACGGTATCCTATGCGGGGGGGCTACTTGCTTCCTTCTTGCTGCGACGTATTGGTACTTATATACAAAAGGTAGCGCAGCCTGAAGTAAATAGAGGGAAACACTTTGTAAGGGGTTTGTAAGCGATTGGTAAGAGGATTGGTAAAGGATTGGTAAGGCCGAGCAAGGCTGAGTAAGGACGGTAAGCGATTGGTAAGTAAAATCAGTCAGCATGACGAAGAATATCACAAATCATTTGAAATAGAATGAGTCATTAAGGAACGGATGAATAATGCGACAGAAAGGGGGATGAGTAAGCGCACTGGTCACTGCTGAATAAGGGGGGTATGACTGCAAATGAGTCACTCTGACTCCTAGATCTGAGATCCAGATTCATTGGGGCGATATGCTGCGCGTCTGAAAGAAGAACTGTGGGGATTTCTGCCAGGGGCCAACTTTGGGGGTCTCCAGGGTAGTCAGGGCTTAGGATTTCGCAACTTTTCCCCCCTCTCTCCTCTCTGCAAAGCGACCTGTACCAGGTGCAACTAGTGCTCTGGAGGGCATGAGGAGGAGGAGGGGCCGTCTTCTCCAATGAGGGCAGGGAGAAGTGCCTCAAAATCATCATGAATGCGATCAGATAGTGTAGATGATAGTAATTGGTACTGGAGCTGTCGCAATTTTGGGAGAATGAAAGACGAGATTGAGAGATAGACATTGCAGGGGGCAGGAAGGAAAAATCCGTAATCCTTTTCGACTGGAGAGACCGAAACAACCACATAAGACCTCTCAAGCCTGACGACAGACTTGAGGCGACCAAAGAACGTCTTCCTCGACGTCAGACTGACGAGAAGAACGCACTGTCCCAAAGCGATAGGATGGGAGGTCATGGACGAGGGAGGGATGAACCAGGAGGCTTCGGGGCGAGAGCTAGTGGGGATTCCTGGCAGGTACTCGTAGTTATTCTCCCTAGCAAAGGACACGAGCGAAGAGACAGTCGAGGAGGTGGCCATTACGATAAATATTGGCGAAATGGGCGTTCGTTGGTAGAAATGATGCAGAAAATCGTGGAGTGCGCGGATCATTACCAAATTTGGTAGGAAGGATGGCGTGGTCGAGAGCTTCCTGTGAGCGTGGGAATGGTGTCGATATCTTTAGAATTGACGGAGATATTCGAAAAATCGGAATGCCGTAAACTAGCGCTCAAAAAGTTTTTTCGGGCGCTCGAGCGGTTTCTTCCCTAACGTTAAGGATGGTTCTCGTGTGATGGATGACTGCTGGCAATATCAGTCATTCTTCGCATTAGGGCTAGGCTTCTCTGTTCTTCATCATTCAGCTTCTGAGTCCATGCTCACGTCGCCAAACACCTTTGGTGTGTGACATCCGCCAGCAACAAGAAATGCAATCGTCCCCGATTGCGACCAATGCAGCAAACACAAACGGGTGAAACAAAGAAAAGAAAAAAAAGAATCTGAAAGGAGTGGCTGGAGATAAATGAAAAGTAGTGAAGGAAATCATGAGAATTCATCAGAGTCATAAGCGTTATTTTCGTTCTCGTCGTCATCTTCGTCATCGTCATTGCTTGGCTCGTCGTCTCCACTGAGGAGGATATCGTCAGGTAAAGGAGTGTCGCGTGAGTAGTAGGGAATGAGTCGGAATGCAGCAATGCCTCGTCTAGAGATAGTGCCATCGAGTTCTTTGAGGACGTAGGAGCCTCCCTTGGTGTGACGAACAACTTCATAGGGACCAAGGTACCGCGGCTTCGATTTTCGATCAAGCTCCTTCTCAACCTGGCTATTGCGAACCAAGACAAGGTCTCCAGGCTGGTATGATGACTTTGCAAGGCGTAGGGCATACTTTCTTTCGAACTGGTCTTTGGATCGTAGGCGTGACTTCTGTAGGGTAGTAAAGGCAGCATGGATATCGTCTTGTCTCTTCTCCAATTGGCGAATGCGAAGTGAAAGAAGCTCCTCTGAGCTCATTCCAGAATAAAATCCTTCAACGAGATACGTAGATTCAAAGAGATCAAATGGGAGAATGGGATCAAGACCATGAAGGAGGAAGTAGGGGCTGAATCCAGTAGACCGTCGAGTCGTCACTTTGTCTGCAAAGAAAGCATGATGGACCTTGGTAGGCCAGAGATTGAGATCGCCTTCGCAAGCCTTAACGATAGCTTCTCGAATGATAAAGTGTCCTCGCTCCACAACTCCATTAGCTCGAGAATTGTAGGGCGAGATGCGAATCTGAGGAATAGAGTAGCGCTGCATGAGTTTCTCGAAAGCACCCTTGATTTCACTGCCATTGTCAGTGACAATCTGAGAGACCATTCCATATCGACAGAGTATCTCTTCCCAAAAGAACTTGGCGAGATTATCTGCATTGGCATGTCTGAGAGCACGGCCTTCTGCTGCGAGGGAAAGATCGTCTCGAGCAGCAACAAGATAGCGATAGCCACGGGCTTTGGGCATGAGCATGATGTCAATGTAAACCTTCATGAAGATTCGGGGGGATGCAGAGATCGTGATGGGGATTTCGGTTTTTCGAGTGCTACGAATCTGGCATGCATGGCATGAGCGAACGTGATGGGCGACATCCTTGTACATCTGGGGCCAATAGAAGCGCTCTCTGACCGTCTGAAAGACTCCAAAGACACCTCTGTGACCGAGTTCTTCATGGGCTTGATTCAGTATCTGTGCACGAAGATCTGGGTTGAAGATAACTTTGACAGGGGTATGGGAACCTCGACGTTTGAAGAGATGGCTTCCACGGAGGAAGAACTGCAAGGATCTGCGAATGAATCGCTTTCGAGAGGTGTTGGAAGGGAAAACGGGAAGTTCGGTGGTGCGAAGGAAGTGTAGGATTTGGCGTAACTGGGCGTCTTGGGTCGTATCGTTGGAAAGGAACGATGGGAGCGTCATGGCGTCATAAGGAAGGGGATGAGTTTCTGCAAAGAAAAGAACGTTCTCTAACCAATCGTCGGCTTCTTCTGCATCAATATGGCCCTCCTCGTAGTCTTCCTCGGTAGGTTGACGACGAGAGAGTGCGTCAGGACCACGGTGCTTGATAGCGGGTACATGGATCAACCTGAAGTCAAAGAGGAGTATACCTTCGATCCAGCGATTGATCGTTGCATTGGGCTGAAGATCTGGGTCGTTAAGCATACCCTTGATATACTTGGCGTCGACTTCGATCCATAGATGACGAACACCGTAAAGATGGAGGCGGTAGTGTCGTAGTGCTCTGAAAAGACCGTAAAGCTCCAGCTTAGGCTGGCTGTAGCGTGACTCTCGTTTGTTGATAGGGAGTGAACCGTAGCGAGCAGGGCATTTGCGTCCTTCTGAGTCGTACTGCGAAAGAATGAATCCTATGGCGACATTGCTGGTGTCGACGGAAAGAACGACGGGGGAATCGGATGAGTAGTCGATGGGGCGAAGGGCAGGGGCAGTTGAAACGGCGTGCTTCAAGGCGTCAAACGCCTCCTGTTGGGGCTCTCCCCATTCGAACGGAGCATTCTTGCGATAGAGGTCGACCAGCGGCCGAGCCAGCTGCGAGTAGTTCGCAATCCAGATACGAACAGTACCACAGAGGCCTAGGAACGACCGTACATCTTTGGGCGTAAGGAGCGTTGGCCAATTCACAATCTTCTTCACCTTGCCGTCGTCAGGGGAACGACCACGAGGATGGCAGGTTTGGCCAAGAATAGTGACACGAGGTTGGCAGATCTGAGATTTAGGACCGGAAAACGTTCCTCCGGCATGAGCAAATCGATGCATGATCCGATGTACGTCATTGGCATGTTCCCAAATGAAGTGCCGGATGCCAGAATTCTCGGCTAACGTTTCGGCATGGGCATTGGCATCTTCGTAACGTGTAGCAGGGCCTTTGATAGGCAGATCGTCGATGAAAACGTTGGCGATGTGAGGGATTTCGTCCTGAAGAATGAATGCTGTGCAATTCTGGAATTCCGATGGCGAGTTGGTGTAGCCTTGAGGCATGGCAGTATGGCGTAGCAAGCCAAGCGGCGTCAGGAATGAGGTAAGATCTCGGCTATCGGGGTGAAGTTGGCATGCATCGAAGCCGGAGAATAGATCAAACACAGTATAGCATTGCCGGCCAGCGAACGGCTCCACAAAGTCGTCCAAGATAGGAGGAACACCAGCATCCCGAATTGTAACCTTATTGAGAGGCTGCAGATCATGGACGATTCGGATCTTTCCGTTCTTCTTCATAACACAAAACCATTTTGAGCGATAGGAGGACTGAGCCGGTTCATAGAGTCCGGCTGCAATCTTATCCCGAAGAAGCTGTATGACTCGGTCTCGGATACCGGGCGGGATCGGAATGTTACGATATTCCCATGGCTCGTGGGGCAGGACAGGGATTATGTAAGGTGAGAAGTAATCAGATCTGAAGTTGCCACGTTCCGATTCGTCAAAGGCAAGCGCGCGCTCGTTTAGCTTCATTATGTGGCAAAAAAGTTTTTCCTCTTCTGGCCACAGGAAGTTGTCGGCATTTAATTTCATGGAGTGCAGGCGTTCCTTGGTAAGCTTCTTCGTGGGAACAAAAGTAGGGGGGTGAGGCGTGAGTGGAATAAGGGATTTAAGGGGGTCTTCCGGGAAACGGCGATGAACGTGTGCATCTTCTGGATAAACGCCCGGAACAGGTTTGACCTTGCGATCAACTCGTTTATAAGCGCCATATACTGAGCGTACATTGTCGATATCTGGGTTTTCTGTATCTGTAACAAGAGATCGTCTAAGACGTAACAAATCAAGGAAATCAGATAAGGAGAAAAAGATTTTTTGTGGCTTTTTGTTATTTTGAATAGATAACGAGTCTGGAGAAGTCAGGGGTCTGGAAGGCGAAGGAGAACACGAAAAATTACAGTAAAAAGATTTTTCGAAGCACTGAACCAAAGCGAGCATAGTAGGTGGTGGTACAGGAGTATGAGAGCGAAGAATTGTCTGTGGATTTAGGAGTTTAACGACTTCTCGGTCGAAGTGAGTAGCATAAGAAGTAACAGGAAAAGCATAAGAATCAAAAGAAAAACAGTAAGTAAAATCGGGAAATTCAGAAAATAGACTCATCAGAAGGCCAGGATGAAGTCTGAAAGTGAAAGGAGTCGGATCCAAAGATATCCTGGTGAAGCTGTGCAGTGGTACTGAGAGTAGCTGTTTCCGAGGGAGTAGGGGGATAATCTGGGTAGGAAATTGCTTCGAACGGGGGTGGATGATGACTGGCTGAGACATGATTGATAGCATTGGCAAGGAGGGGAAGACCAGGTGGGGTGTAGGATTGCGACACATCAACAGCAGTAGATGAGTCTCCTACCTCGTTCACTTCCGGGTCTTGGAGTTGAGCTACCCATCCCGTCGAGGTATGATGCAGGGATACTTGACTATAAGATCCGGGCATGGCAATCTTCTCTCCATCGGCCATAATGTCGAGGGCATGTCGAGGATCTGCAGGTGGTGCAGGCATGATGAGTGGATGGTTGGGGAGATGGAAACGCGAGTTAACACCCAGTTCGAACATGTCCGATAGAATGGGAGACAGAGTAGCAGGCAGATGGTCGAAATGCGATGATGGGGGATGGGACACATCGACATAGGGAGGGAAACCAACAATACTCATGAAGACGAGGAGATCAGGAGCTTCTTCATCCGCTTCATCCCTCACGATCCTATCAACAAACTGACATCCATGGAAAACGGGGCCCAATTCCAGCACTTCATCTTCTCCAAGACCGTCAGGCAAGGAGACGTACTTGGTCGAAGTAAGATGCAGCACCATCTTGCTGTAGGATATAGACTGTCCAGGCAAGTCGTCGAACATTTCAGAGGCGATGCAATGAGAGGTGCAGCGAAGGGGGCAAGAATTCGATAGATGAGGCTCAGGAGGTGGATCTTCGACCTGAAAGAAGAGTGAAGACTCGGATAAATCGACAGGGGGCACTTCGAGATAAGTAGTGTCGGAAATGGGTGAAGGTGGAGGATTTGGGGCTTCAGCAGGCGCAATATTCATTTGCGAATGGGAGGAAGGAGGATGAAGAGGACCTTCGTCCGTAGAGGACAAAATATTCGACTGAGAGTGCAGGGATGGATTATCTGGAGCTTCAGGAGGATCAGGGGATAGGATGGGGTCGTTGGGAGGTGGACTCTGATCCACAGGGTCAGGGCGAGGATTGGGATAGAAGCGTACATAGGCAGAGCCTCCAAACTGGTTACGATCGCGCCATGGGGTGCCAGGGATGCGCTGCACAAGGTAGGTATGCAGTAAGAGGAAGTCCTGATAGTAGTGGTCGTCCTGATCGATGCCTCTGTCACCAGCAAGGGCATAATCCGAGTCAAAATAGACATGGAAGAAGTTGGGATACTGACGAGTGAGCCCAGCAAGAAGTGCAGTGAGAGACAGACGTTCTTCCCTCCTAATCTGATGACGCATCGCAGCAACAAAGGGATCATCCTCCAATCCATTCATCTCGGTGGCCTGTAACTCCTCAGTGAGTGTACGAAGAAGATTCAAAGGCGGAGGGCTAGACGGTGGCTCCACAGTGATGATAGGGATAGGATGGAACTGTGGAAGTCCAAAGGCGCCATCTATGCCGTCTGGGGTCGAGTCTGGATAGAGAAGAGTCGAATTGGGAGTCCCAGAAGGTGGGGAAGGTGGTGCAAAGGTAATAGGCGATCCAGTAGGAGAGGAATCAGTTGAAGCTTCATCATCTGCAAGAGTCCCAGAGTCTTCTTCGAAGCTAGAGGGCTGGAGAGTCGCCATGAGAGCAGTAGCAATCGGTTCAGCAGTCCCTTCAGTGACACAGAGCTCGAGGGGATGATCTTTGTCTGATCCAAAGACTACAAAGGTACCAGAGCCTCTCTCAACGATGCTAACAGCATTCCCATGTGCCCAGGGGCGGCCTAGAAGCAAATCAAAGCCTGCATCGACATCAGGGGCAACAAATAGATTGGTCCAGGTCCTAGCAGCACCACAGAAGAGCGGTACATCTTTGATTAGACCAGTGAGCATTGATACTCCACCATTGGCATCCTTCATATTGATGCATCTTGAGATGTCGATGGGCATCTGAATGACAGATCGTGCTATACTCGATTTGACCACATTAAGGGTGGAGCCTGAGTCGATGACAGCTGTCACCTGTCGACCATTACAGGTGAGATTAATTGTGATTAAGGGGCTGGATGTCAAAGTGAGATAAGAACTGATGGGAGGTGTCCCATCGACAGTTCTGACAGATTGAGTGATGGGTTGACGCTTGTATCTGATGAGTTCCTGAAGATGATGAGATACATCCCTTGATGCTCCTATCACTTCCCCCAATGAAAGAGTCATAGGGGTAGCCAGAATGCGATCCACAATAGCCTTTGGGTCTGCTGATTGAGATAATGGTGAAGTCATGGCAGCAGGGGCCTTGGGTTTCCTCCCCTTGTCTGCAGGGGACTCAGAGGCCTGTTGCGAAGGTTTACTGATGGATTCATCTTCCATGATGGCATCATCATCATTCCCATCAAAGCCACGACGATGGACATCGACAGGAACAAAGACAGGGGCTTTGGGCGCAGTGACATTGACAGGTGGCTGTGCGACAGGTGTCGGATAAGATTGATTTGATGGCTGATGGATAGGTGCTGATGGGCGATCAAATTGTGGGGCTGATAGGCGATCAGAGTGTGGGGCTGATGGTGGCTGAGGCTGATTGGCAGGTGTCGATGAGGTAGATTGCTTCGGAAATTCCCTCTCTTTGCCCTTCCCATGGTTCCGAGGTGGGAGGAGCACTCCATCGAAGACTTCCCTTCGCTTATCCTTCGAGATTTTCGCATTTCTCTCTGCAGCAGCAACAACAGCGTCATCCTCTAACTCATAGATCTCTGCTCCAAGAAATTCATTGGCTTCTTCATGGATAACAAAGTGGACACTACTGGAGGATTGGGTCGGCTTCACAGATCTTAATTATAAGGGGACTACGCGTGCGAAAGTAATGCCACGTGCTTTTCCTTACATTTTCAACTTCCGACGGTTTTGCTCGGCCAAAGATGTGGCAATTTTGAAACTCCACTTGAATGGGCTCACTGTGTGTCCGAAGTCCAGTCGCGCACACATGTTAGTCAGCCAATTCACCTAGACTACACTGGCAACACAAAACATGCAACATAAATTTAAGACACGGGTTGCTACACAAGGAAATATTCTTGCTCTGCAGCCCTGCTATCAGTAGCTTATTTCAATGAATGATACAATATATGATATGAGGCAGCAACTGTGATGTGTGTTGGTCTGATTGGGTTGTCCATACTGAAAAAAGGGTAAAATGGAGGGGACAGTGCAGACATAGACATGTATAGCACACTGATAATGGGCACACCCACCTTGAATTTGTTATAGAAGAGATATGTAGGCTACTGCAGTTGGCTGTGAGTTGCTATGATATATTCCTGTAACCATTGGCTACTACTACAATATGTCAGTAATACTGCCAAATGTAAGAGGGGTTACCATCAGTAGAACATGACTCCTGCTGAGGTAATATACACAGTATACTGATTCTCCATGGAGATCATAAATATGGCCTAAACTTGCACACAAGTCAATGAACAGGGGCAAATTACACATGAATCCATGATATATGCACATTTTAGTTTAGAAGTGGGACTGCCTGAATATAAGTCAACAGTCTATGGGGGTGGGTGGGGCAGGGTATGTGAATGAGTCCAATTGGGGGATAGATTTGTGGGTTCCCACCTGCAAGTTGAGGCTGGCCTGGGGGTGGACTTCCATCCTGTATGTGGGACCAGTGCACAGCAAGCACACAGGCCTCCATCCCAGTAATATACTCAGTGGATTGTGAAGTGGAATTGGACTTCTTTCCTGAAAGTGGGTAAAACAGACCACAAAAAATCCACAGGTGCATTGACAGGGGTAGCATAAGAGTGGGAATTGTCTCACAGGCAATCTATAGTACGACAGTGAGTCATGACAAGCAAAGTATGTGCTCAGAAGGAATGGAGAACTGGAACAAGAGAGCAATATATGAAATAAGCCACTGATGTTCAGATCACTCAGTGCCCTCATAACCAGCCCAGTGGACAAGATATAACAGTTGGCAGTGTCAGCGGTGGTGATCTACCTTTGAGTCAAGGATCTCTGATACTCCATACTCAAGGTCACCTTTGACTTCAACTGGCAGAGGTGGTGGTGGCACCTCCACACCCCCTCCGACACCTCTGCCCACCTCTCCAACACCCTCCAACCTGTTCCTGACCAAGTCCAATGCTTATTAAGCCTGCCGATCACTCTGCCGCAGCAATTGAGCAATTGCTGTTGTCAGTCTTGACATGTGACTACCCTCATTCTATATTGGGTTGACCCCCTGTGGGTCATGTGATTGTCTTAGGGGGCATTATCTGTTTGGGGCCACTGGGCTGAGTAGGCACAGTATGGTGCCTGCACCCCATGGCACTCTGAAGGGTCACACCACTTTCAGTATGTTAGTTCCAACACCCTGATACTGTACTGTCTCAATGCCACTGTAGCATATAAATACCTGTACAGTACTCTGATGTCATTACTCCCTCCAAACACATTTTTCAAATGTGAAATATCCCTCAGAACAATCAACATTCTGTAATATATTTACACGAAGAGCTGTATATGACCATATCAGGCATGTGTGACAAATGATACACACACACAGCCACTCTGTGTCCACTCCGTGGCTGGCCACGGGTTCGGCTGGTCTCTCATAAGCCTGCAAGATCGTTTCATCACCATTCCTGTAGATGCGCTGCCCATTGGGATATATGACGCGATGGTTGTCATCTCTAGCCAAAGAACCCTTCTTGATAAGATCATTGATCGCATCGCAGGTGTCTAGACCATGTCCAGTGACTCCACAGCCAAAGCAGACGATGGGCTTCCTCTGGGGGCGTGCCTGGGATGAATTCGGACTGACAGGGGGCGCAGTGGAGCTAGGAACAGGGGCGGAGTGGAGTGCTGGGGGACGAATCACCTTTGCAGCATCGGGATCCATCTTGATGGCTCGATAATAGAGCAATGAGTAATCTGGATCGTTTAAGGACATACGAGATAAGGATTTTATCAGGGTCTCGACCTCATCCTGCTTCTGAGCCATGCTTCCCTCCCTCTCCAGTGTGTCCAAGTTTCTCCTGGCTTCCTGGGGTGGTAGAAGCGGTCGAACACTCCCTCCCCTCGCATCATGCTGCTGTGGAGGGATATTCTCCTTCTCTGAAAGACTGGATATGGATCGAGGACCGAGGAGGTCAAGGTCATCTGCATCGAACCGATCTCGATGCAGCACCTCTTCTGCAGCTCTACAGACTTCGTCATAGGGGAAAGGTATGCTGACATCGAGGTTGGGATCCTTCTGCTTGAGTCTACCCTCTACAGAGCTTCGAAACAAGGGAGAAAGTCCAGCCCAGAAGTAGCGATCATGTTCGTGTTCAGTGAGCTTTCCCTTGTGCTTCATCCAGCCTCCAACTCGAGTGAACTCTCGGTTATAGGCTCGGAAATCGTGCAGGGACATGATAGGCTGATTCCTGAATCGCAGTACAAGGGATTTCAGGTCCCTCTCGAAGAACCTTTCATCGAAGATGTCGGCATCGAAGTAGCGAAGTAAACTGGCCTTCAATCTGGCCCAGTTGGGGGTATGGAAGTGAGGCATTCCTTCGATGATTTCTCTGACACGAGTATTGCAGTAAGGGAGGATTGAGGCGACCATATCATGGTCCGAGGTGACGTTATGGAAGGCACAGAGTCGCTCATAGTGGTCAAGGAAGGTTCGAACTCGAGAGCAGTCGCCCTGGAAGAGTTCTGGGGAAGATTTGGTTCCAAGAAGTGGCATAGTGAGTACAGAACGAGCAGAATTAACAGTTGCAGCTGCCTGAGCTTGCACTGGCATAAGTGGGTTCGCAGTGGTCGAAGACATGGTGGGAAAGTATGGGGATTATTCTGAGGGGAATTGGCGGTCAAAAAGGCGAGTTGCGACGAGGTGGAATGGATGGTTATCGGCGATGACGAAGATTTCGATAGGGCAGACGATGTAGGAGTCGTTTATGAAGAAAATGAGATGGATTTCGAGCCAAATGCAACCACCCCTCGCGGTGGGCTCCAGATGTGAGTCGACGTGTGGATCTATGGCGGAAACACCACAAAACCAACACAAAGACAAATGCCGAGTTGGTGGTTTACCTGCGCGGACTTTGGCTTGAGGGATCGGTTATAGCGAAATGGGGAGGGGTTCTGCACACCTAGACGACTAGGGCAGAAGGGAACAGTGCTCCTGACGAGAGGGGAGCAAGGGGACAACAGAAAGCGACGATATTTAGGCTACTCGGAGCCCAGAAGCGACGTAAGATGATGAAGAATAACAGTAAATAGACCCTTAATGGAGCCTCAGATACTGCAAGAATAAAGAGGATAATGAAGGGCCTTAAAGCGACGACAATAAGGCAGATAATGACGATAAAGATTGGGCAATAGTCTCACTACAAAGGGGACGGTATCCTATGCGGGGGGGCTACTTGCTTCCTTCTTGCTGCGACGTATTGGTACTTATATACAAAAGGTAGCGCAGCCTGAAGTAAATAGAGGGAAACACTTTGTAAGGGGTTTGTAAGCGATTGGTAAGAGGATTGGTAAAGGATTGGTAAGGCCGAGCAAGGCTGAGTAAGGACGGTAAGCGATTGGTAAGTAAAATCAGTCAGCATGACGAAGAATATCACAAATCATTTGAAATAGAATGAGTCATTAAGGAACGGATGAATAATGCGACAGAAAGGGGGATGAGTAAGCGCACTGGTCACTGCTGAATAAGGGGGGTATGACTGCAAATGAGTCACTCTGACTCCTAGATCTGAGATCCAGATTCATTGGGGCGATATGCTGCGCGTCTGAAAGAAGAACTGTGGGGATTTCTGCCAGGGGCCAACTTTGGGGGTCTCCAGGGTAGTCAGGGCTTAGGATTTCGCAACTTTTCCCCCCTCTCTCCTCTCTGCAAAGCGACCTGTACCAGGTGCAACTAGTGCTCTGGAGGGCATGAGGAGGAGGAGGGGCCGTCTTCTCCAATGAGGGCAGGGAGAAGTGCCTCAAAATCATCATGAATGCGATCAGATAGTGTAGATGATAGTAATTGGTACTGGAGCTGTCGCAATTTTGGGAGAATGAAAGACGAGATTGAGAGATAGACATTGCAGGGGGCAGGAAGGAAAAATCCGTAATCCTTTTCGACTGGAGAGACCGAAACAACCACATAAGACCTCTCAAGCCTGACGACAGACTTGAGGCGACCAAAGAACGTCTTCCTCGACGTCAGACTGACGAGAAGAACGCACTGTCCCAAAGCGATAGGATGGGAGGTCATGGACGAGGGAGGGATGAACCAGGAGGCTTCGGGGCGAGAGCTAGTGGGGATTCCTGGCAGGTACTCGTAGTTATTCTCCCTAGCAAAGGACACGAGCGAAGAGACAGTCGAGGAGGTGGCCATTACGATAAATATTGGCGAAATGGGCGTTCGTTGGTAGAAATGATGCAGAAAATCATGGAGTGCGCGGATCATTACCAAATTTGGTAGGAAGGATGGCGTGGTCGAGAGCTTCCTGTGAGCGTGGGAATGGTGTCGATATCTTTAGAATTGACGGAGATATTCGAAAAATCGGAATGCCGTAAACTAGCGCTCAAAAAGTTTTTTCGGGCGCTCGAGCGGTTTCTTCCCTAACGTTAAGGATGGTTCTCGTGCGATGGATGACTGCTGGCAATATCAGTCATTCTTCGCATTAGGGCTAGGCTTCTCTGTTCTTCATCATTCAGCTTCTGAGTCCATGCTCACGTCGCCAAACACCTTTGGTGCGTGACAACGCCCGTGACGTGGTCGACCTCGTGTACGTTGCGTGCATTCCTCATCCTGGACTTCGTGCGATCCTCTTTCTATGTCTGCTTCATATGAGTTGCAAAAGAACTCGAGAACATTCACGTCTCCCAGTGCGTCGCCCCGAAATATGTAATCCGTCACTTGATTTTTGGGTTGTAGACGACCGTTATTGTCTACTTCAAGTGTCACGACATCGTCATTGCCCTTGGATGTAGGCATCAGCAGCATGTCACAAATACCATTGTGGAATTCACCACATCCTTTTCACGATCGACATCACCTCCTGCTCCATTTTCTTGTGTTGTGCATGACCTGTGGGTGTGCACACTTAAAATACTTCCACACCCCGAAACCAACAAACTTACGAGCTTTCTGCCTCTACAACTCTTTTTCTCAGCTGTGGATAGGTATCACGGAGGAGATTGGAAAACAGCGTCCAGTAGATGTTTGCGTAACGGTGCGAACGATAACAATCGCCCCAATTCATCAAGTAAGACATCACCATGGGTGCGCATATTTCCTGTTCCCTATTGATTGTGTTCACCAGCCAAAAGATTAGAAGTCGCTGGCGATTACGGAGGTCATCCAGATATGACGACGTTTGCATGTGGTATGCAAACGCCTTGGCCATCACAGCTGACATGTTGAATGTTCTTCCTTGTTTTTTCATTTGGTAACTTGTTATGTAAAATGATAGATTGGTCGTTGCCTTTGAGTTGGTGAGCAACTTGATATCATTGTTGCAACGAGCATTGATCGAAATCGCAGGCGACCATGAATTCATATACTCAAACACACGTTTTGGCCCCCACTCCCCATTCTCCCTAACAAAGTCTTCTTCCGCTTTTGGGAAAGGTGCACGTCTCTTGCACTTGAAAGCTCCTGTTCCACTGGGGACGAGACAGCGTCGAAACTCGCAGGTAAGATAGGGCTCACACAGTTCCATCCAACATCATTAACCACATTTTATTCAAAATCAATTCAAGCATGTCTTTCAATGAAATTCTAAAACCTGAGAAATCTTTGTAGACACTTTCCAGAGAACTCTCAGGTTACAGAATATTGAAAAGTACCCTAGTTGTATTTATTTTGAATTATTAAACTTGGTCACATTGGATGGAACTGTGTGAGCCCTACCTTATGCACTTGTTTCGATCTCGCTACTCTCCTCTCGAAAGCTTGAATTTGATCTTCGTAATCCAAAGAATTCGGATTGGGTGGTCGGTTATAAGCTACTTCGACCTCATTTGAGATGGCTTTCACTGTGTCCGTGGACTCTAATCCAGGAAGGTATGCCCGGATATTTTGGCGTATGAATTGACGTACACGTTCGCGAAATTCTGATTGCTGTAACAGCCGCTCCATTTCCTCGAATGTTGGTGCGTCTTTTAACCAGATCAACATATGCAGGTGCAAAGATCCACGCCCTTGTGCTTCTACAACTCCAAAATAAGCGGCGACGTGTCCAAAAATACCACCATTACTGTGCACCTGATACGTCGTTACCATGATTCCAAACAAGGTGTTGAGGATCGTCAAGATCATGAAGTGGAAAAATTTAGCAGCAGCGTATGGATCATTTGCGATATTCTTAGCGCGCCTGTCTTTGGGAGGTCCCACAGTGGCGATGAATCGATCCATATCAATTTTCTCTCCAGCAAAAATTTGTGCTATAGGATCGTGGAGGTCGCATGGATTGATAGTTACCCACGAAGTAGGTGGATTAAGCATGATGGATGTAGACCAAATTTGACTTCGAAGTTGATATCGGCTTTGATCTGAGCCAACCACACATCCAGCTGTGGCTTGCACATGACGACGAAGTAAGCGGATAGCTGGATCGGAAATAGGTTTTCTCGCATCTTCTTCTTGCTGGGCCTGATGCAGCTTCTCCGCTGTTATCGTCATCAACAGACGTGCATCTCGTTCAAAGTGCTGCCGTTGCATTTGTAGTTGGGCTGATCCAAGGACTTGCCTCCGCTGCAAAATTCCGAAAGAGACAAAGCAAAACGTCTCGTGAATGCGGAACCGACGATCCTCGTATTGAAGAAGCCACTGGATGTGATCGGCAAAGTCCACAGGAATCTCCCGTTCTGCTTCCACACCTCCTTCTCCATAGGGGAATAAAACAGGGAAAACCCGCTCAAAGTAGTTTCCTTTGTCAGTGTTGTTCCCCGAATCCACGTCTTTCGTCCGCGGTCGATATCCAAAATCACAGATAGGTTGTGTGCCATGACGGACGGCATACACTCCTTCCTTTCCGTTACTCCATAAATTACTCAAAGCCCACTGGGTCAGCTCGTCGGCCGTCAAACTTGTCATATCGGTATCGAGCGTTCCTGAAACCTGCAATGGAATCACATCCGCACCTATGCCAACATTAGTGGCCATCAAAAGAATGTGATATCATTCGACACCTAATCTGTTATCCTCCCCATTTTCTGATAATGATACTTTTGCAGCTTCAGACAGCAGAACACCGGAAAAAAGAAAAAAAAACCGAACCTTCATTGTCATCCACCGGAACATAACCATCACTTTCTTGCTCGATAATTCCCACATCTTCACTCCGTCATATAACACTACTGATTTCCGGGGGCATGTCGTCCTCTGGCAAGCATTGCAGACGTTCCTCCGAAATGGCAATATTCCCATAATATTTCGGATTATTTTCCTTCAACCATGTTAAAGCTTTGCACACCGCTTCTCGGCGCACGCGGAACATGGAATGTATCCAATTCCTGGGCAATTCTCCCACCCCAATGAATGAGACAGTGATCAAAGAGGCAAGAATCACAGGTGCTCGAGGCATTAATTTGCCTTCAATCATGGAGGCGATCCCATCCACATCCAACTCGTACGACGTCACGTTCCCGTGCATACAACGCTGTAATGTGGACATGTCTCGGTTTCCTTGAGAGCGTTTAGGAAACAGTTTAAAAACGTAAACTCGGGGGTAAGCCAGTGCAATGAGAAGCTGCTCTGGAAATGTTAATGTCTTCAAAACCCAGGGTATCTCCCCTATCCACAGATTGTTGGCGAGAGAATGTCGTGGAGGTTCTGCTTTTTGGGGTCTCAACTCCGCTAAACAGGAAGCACAAATGGAAACAACCGCAGAGCCTTGGATGTGGTGCACACCTTTCCAATGTAAAAGCTTGCCATCGTACAAGGTGTGTGCAGTTTTCCTTTGCCTCGGAACCAAATGATAGCCGTTAGGAATGCGGTCCAGGGGAATATCTTCGATGCCATCTCGTCCACGAAAGCGTTCTCTTGCACAAACTCCACAAACTACCATCGCCAGCGCTGCATTGGACGTCGCTTCATAAAACCGAGAATAGCAGCACATCAGTAAATTCGCACGTTACTTTTTTCCACTTTTGGAACTTTTTCGAGTTCAAAAGTAAAAAAAGCAGCCACTTTTTAAAGTAATGTTGTCACTTTAAATAGTAGATCTCTCACTCGAAAAAGCAGAAAAAGCAGAGCTTTCCAGGCTTTTCCTACTTTTCGTCACACTTTCCTTGCTCTGAAAAGCATTAAATGACAATAATAAAGTTGCATACCAGTATCTCGACCAAAGCTGTACAAATCTAGTACTACTGACATACCAAAAAGCGAAAGGTCTGGTGTGGAAATGAATGGGATAGGAGAGGGGAAGGCTGCCGAATGATAACTGCTGATGCGATCAACGCGAAACTGTTGGGAACGGTAGGGGGGATTGTGAGGCGTATGCGGAACGAGAAACTGAGTGGATACGCACATCCGGCCCTAAGATACGAGCAAAACTACCCAGAAACACCTCTCTCTGACGAAATTCGATTTTCTCCACAATGGCTGGACCAATTGCGACAAGAGTTACACTGTTCGAGAGCCAGGATCGAGTAGTATAATGACCCAGAAAAGCGAGAGGCCCAGAGAAGAACTTACGGAGATATGGTGCAGACAATTCGCAGGGCAGCAAGATTGGGGGGAAGAGGAAGCCGCCAAGCAACAACCACTGGGCCATTCAACGTGAAACTGTAGGTGAAGTAGGGGGGATCTGGGATGACATGGAGTAAAAGGAATCGTACCAATTGGATCATCTGAACCCGAGTTATTGCTGAAGCAGTCTCGTAGCCTTCCAGATGCAGGCCCGGCCATATCTCTGGAATGGCTGCAAGGAATTTAACAAAAGAGCTGTCAACCGAAGCAGCTCAGCAGGGAGAATGCATTCATGAATTGGCGAGATGAACCATACCAATCAGCCCATCCATTCCGGAGATACATACTCACCAAGGTATCTCCCACCCCTCCCTACAGAAAAATTCTCATATATCCACAATGGCTTCATAAATAAAACTGGTGTGGCAGAGCAACACAGCACTTACCTTGTGTGGTGGGACAATACTAAGCATTGAACTACCAACATGGCGAAACCGAACAAACTCCAGGCTGCAGGTCCCACAAAGCAGCGTGAGAACTTGGGCTGATTTTTCCAAATCGTACGACACTGACACTCAACATTGCTGACATAAGCATGCACACAAAATTTCTTCTAAGTGCGTGCACCCCATTCCACTGTCCTGCAGACCTACATGTAAGGTTGGTGATGGCAGCCGGCCATGAGGCTCACAGAATGCACTGGTAGACTCCAAGTCACCCCAATTGTGGATGGATGGAATAGATTGGTAGATAATTACAACTGCAACAGAACTGGATTTATACTTTTTATAATAATGTAGTACACCTTGTCTCGGAGTGGGCAATAAAAAGCTGGAAAAGTATAATGAGACTGCTTTATTTGCTTTATTTACTTTTGATGCTTCGCAAAGTGCAGAAACTCGGAAAAGTTCCAAAAGAGGAAAAAAGTAATGTGCGAATTTACTGATGCGTTTGATTTCATGTAAAAAAAAATTCTCCAAAATTCCGCGTAACATATCATGTACCTAGCCAATAACCCTATGTTAGCGTCCGAGTACGAACTACGGTCACTCCACTGCATCCTGTTCTTTCCACCTCTTCCCGGGTAACATGGCATCCGACAACATTTTCTCGTCGTAGCGCAAGCAAGGTACAAAGGCCGCGACAGCGGCATTTCCCGAGTTTCAGAAAATGTCGATCACGAGTCCACCAAACTTCGAGTCCGACTGCGTCGAGTTTCGGACGACCCAGCATGGCGGACGCTCCCTTTTCGCAGCTCGCGATATTCCACCCGGGACGCGAGTACACTCGAGCCCCAATCCCTTTGCACACGTCATCTACAGGGACTATCGACGGGAAGTGTGTGCGCAGTGCTTTGCATACGCTGCCAGCGACTCTACACTGCCCGAGGTCGCACAATCCCGTGTATGGAGTATAAAATGGAAACCCGAAGGATGTCAAGCCTCTACTGCCTGGTTTTGCAGCGAGGACTGCAAAGAGGCTTGGGGGAAGGACGAGACAGGACCTCTTCAGATGCAGATGGATGCGACCTTGACGAAGGCTCAAGTAGCTTCTCGTAGGAAAGGTCACAAGTCAACCGACATATCCTCCTTCAATTCTGCAGTCGAAATCACACAGGACGCGATCGATCAAGCATGGAAACATGTGGATGAGCTCGTGGCATCGAAAGCACGGCTCGCTGCTCATTGCGCGACTCTCGATCTCGAGGACGCCGAACTCGACATCGCGAGGTTTCTCGTATCTGCTATCGTCCGTCGACACGTTTCTGAGCGTTTGGGCAGTGATACCGAAGGCATTGTTAATTCCGATGCGCATCGTAACTACACGTCCTGGAGTCATTTCCTACGGCTCCAGAACAACGAACTCGCCAACGTCCGCGAACGCCGGTACATTTTATCTGCTCATCTCCGGATATACGCATTTCTCTGCAACGCGCTTCCAAAGTACCTTCTACCGTACATACCGACGACCGTGCGCGACGTGCTCGCGAGGGACACTGGGAATGCTTTCGGCATTTGGGACGGGGATCGCAGGGACGAGATGCTGGGGTGGGGAGTTTGGACCAGTGCCAGTTATTTCAATCACAGTGCGTATTCTATCTGCGTACCCGATCCACGAGTGGTCTTTCTTACACCCTCCGTTTCACAGGTTGTACCCCAAACATCCACAAGACGCGTCAAGGCAGGACGCTACATTTTGAAACGAGCCGCGCCGTGTCGGCTGGGGAAGAGCTATGCATCAGCTACGTTGACACGGATCAGCTCGTGGAACAGAGGCAGAAGGACCTGGAGTCGAGTTGGTTTTTTAGATGTGGTTGTGGTCGATGTAAACTGGATTCTACGTAGATCAAATCAATAGGGGCTAATGGTTGCCAATTAGGCAGGCTGCGCTCGTGTAGGGCCACGCACCCCGTCTCCCAGTCACCTCCACGCCTTCTTCAGTAACGATGGCACTGGCAGCGGGAGATGCGAAGGGGAAGACCAAAGCTAATCAACCAGAACAGACCACAGAAAGGACGCCATTGCTTCAAGGCGAGTCGAGCCACGGCACTCCCTTGTCTGATGTTGCCGCCGACATAGAGAGCGCTAGCTTTCGACACCGCCTGCGCTCGACGCTGACGCTCGTCTTCTTCACATCTCTATTTCTCTGCTTGCTCACATTCGCCGTCATCGTCTTGTTTGCGTATTCGTTTGCTTCGAGCGTGTCGGACGTGTCTCCCCAGGACTTGCTAGATAAAGGCGTCGTATTCGAGGGGCCGAGTCGCGTAGACGTTCTCAATGCTACAGATGGTGGTATTTGGATCAACGTTGATGCCAGGGTAGGCATAGATGCTGGATCCATCCTCGGCGTAAACTCAGAAGATGATGAAGGGACATTGAAGGACGCATGGAGATCGTTAGGTCGCTTCGGTGTTCGCCTCCTCAAGACGGTCTCGGCCGGTCTCTCGGCCGTGTATATTCGCTCATCCAAACAAGCGTTACTCGGTGTAGTCTCCCTCGAGCCACTGGAACTCCCCATCACTGTCAACCCCCCACATGACAGCTCTTGGTTGACGCCTGTGTCCGTTCCTCTCTTCGTACAGCCGACCAACAATTCTGCTGATTTGGCCCAATTCATAACCGACTCATGGCGTGACGGCGTCGTCTCTGCTCATGTTGTGGTCCCGACCGTCGATGTCTGGGGTGGTAGCATCAAGAGAAATAATTGGAGGAGTATGTTCAAGCGAACCGAAAAGGACCTTGACATACAAGCGATGGTACCGTGTACGTCTGCTATACTTTTCTCTTCTTTCCTGTATTTGGTGAAAAGGATTTTCAACTCATTCAAATCAAGTGCCACCTGTTCCTGGTTTGCCTTCTCCAGGGAGCGGCGAGCCGTTTCCGCCATTTTCCAAACTGCTTTCGCTTCGAGATTTCAATATAGTCTCGTCGGCCGAGGGTCTTGCGTTGCGAGCTCATGCTTCGGCTGTTAACCCAATACCACCCAAACTCGAGATGACAGTCCCAAGTCTGCCGTTCATAATTTCTGTACCGGGTGCCGGGGATACCCTTGTCCCAATTGCGGCCGTCCACAACGAACCTTTTGCTCTCACCCATCCCACCATCTCAATTTCGATATCTGGTTTTGTCCTTCCGCTCTCTCCAGAAGCAGCTGACCCACTTTCGAATTTCGTCAGCCGCTATCTGTCGCTCCAATATAATCCCATATCTATTGCGTCGCCGCTCTTCCCATCTCTCAGTGTCGACGCAGAATTTCCATCCCCAGAAACCCGGCCACGTATCCTTCGCAATGTGACGATAAGAAATATGAAGGTCAAACCGGATTCCACGGGAAACGAGCTGCTGGCCAGCGGTCAAGTCTTCGCCCGCCTAGTCCTTCCCAAAGGAATGAACTTGACATTGGACGTCAAGCGAGTTTTTCCGAACATCCTTGTGTTTGATGGCGATGTCCCGGAATCCGTAAATGCAACTAGCTCCCCTAATAGCTCGTGTGCCGTACTCCCGGATCCCCTGCCTCCCCGGGCGTTTGGTCACATATGTCCTGAGGAGTGGCTGAAAGCCACCAGTACATATGATGGTTCTGAAGATGGTGGTTCTGCATTCTTCGTCACCGCTTCTATCGTAGATGTACCGATTGAAGTTCTTCCGGGTCGCCAGCAGGAGTTCAGCAACTTTGTAAGCAAGGTACGTGGGACGACTGCGCACATTCTGGCTTTGTTTTATTTCTTCTCTGCCTTTCCTCACACTATCAATCTAGGTGATCTTTAGTACGAAAGGAGCTGTCGCTGGTCTTCAGGGAACTGCCAGCGTCGGTGTTCACATCGTTAGTTTACCCGTCGAAGGTGGAGGAGGTGATTCAGAGTTCGTGCTGCGTGGTTTACCATTACGAGGGGTCGTGCAGATTGGCAAGAAATTCAGTTTATGATCGGTCTCCTCTTCTATTATAATGGTATGTCGCTTTCCTGTAGAACCTGGCACGTTCGCTGCAGGTAGTGTCATCTCGTATTTTTATGGGGGCTTCTTTGTATCATTTTGCTAATGTAGAACAGAGCGGACACATCGAACGGTTTTGTTATTTCTTTGAGGTCAGTTGTAATGCCTGACGACCATGCCATTGATGACTTCCTCTTCGACACCCTTCTCTCTGCTAGGTCTGAGCTCGGTCCGACCATACCCATTCGCTCTTTCCCTCCGCCACTCCAGCATCGTCGGGGCAACGTTATCCTCACAACGCGGGTTGATGCCGACCCTCTGCAAGACCGGAGATTCATAAAAGGGTACCAACTTGACGTCGCCATCTGTCATGGTAAAATAGAAAACGCCTAGCCGAGTGTGCTGTTGTTGATCGAGGGGAGGCTGGACAACGCGATGGATGGTCCCTTTGTAATACCCACCCGTGAGGAAGTCCATCGCGTCGCCAGCGTTCACGACCTGTACACGACGCATGACACATGATTGAGAAGCTTTACTTGCAGATGGAAAGTCCGGCACAGAAAGCACTTACGAGAGCATTTTCGACGTGTTTGACCCACCGCCACTTGTTGTCTTTGCCGAGGATTTGCAGCGCTGCGACTGGTTGGCTCCATAGGATCGTTATACTTCCAGAATCTGAGCATCGGACGCGAATTCGGGTGTAACGGGCAAACATTAGTGATGGGAGTCGACAAGGACGCAGAAGTGATTTTCGACAGACCAGTGTGTCCCTTGAGCCAAACGTTCTTCGTTTTCTGTTCGTCCTCCGCAGAGCGAGGATGACTGAAAAGAAAGGAGATGCATGTTAAACACTTCAGTGGCATATAATGACTGTGGTGATACACTCACTACTTGATAAACCTGACTGTAAATGATGTGGGCTCTAAGTTTTTACACTCTCCTCAGCACCACCTACCGAAAGCTTCTCCAAGGCCATTGCAATTGTGAATTTTGACCAATGCATCTTCAGGAAGTTCCAAACTCAGTGCAATGAGTCTGCATACCACTAGCTTTAGCGAATTTAACGAAAACCTGGCTGGTCGCACCGACAGACCTCAAGATGGCGAACAGAACGTTGACGTGATTGAAGCGAGCAAACTCCTCAATCTCGGGGAGAAAGGGTCGTAGTGCTTCGGGATGACCTTGTTTGTGGACGTTCCGATCAACTGAAGAAAAAGATGAGTGGGGAGACAGCATCTAGTTCGATGGAGCACTCACTATTGATATACTCGAGCTGGTCACGGACTCCGGCATCAATGTGCTAAATAACCCACCGAGTCAGAAACACGACATCGTTGCGAGGGAACACGTCTTGGGGATATGTACCCAGTATTGCCGTAATTTATACGCCTGGTACCAACCAGTTTCTTGGTCTATATCGGAATACGACCGTTTCTCCTCGTCGCCCACACAGGAAAATGGCACATCCGCAATATCAAACATGCGATCTCTCTTTTCAAGATGGAGGATAAGAACGGGTTTCGATCCAGCACTACGGAGTCAGACTCCCCTGACTTTGTGAATATCCGTGATTGATGACGTAGAAGAATCCATGGGTGAGTAGAGCATCCCGGACTTGGGATGCAAGTCTGGCACGATCTTGCGCGCTCTCCATCTTGGATAGATCGATAGTAGCAAGATCGGCATAGTCCACTGCCGTCATCACATACCGGCGATGTCAGTCAGTCGATCATACAGCGTAACGTGCAACTCACGATCGGCTTTTGTGGGCGGTGCAGCGTTATAGTGGGGAACCGGAGGTAGAGTAGCTACTGGCATGATGGGAAGGTCGAGAGTGAGAGACAAGCGGAGTGCTCAAAGTAGGGGCGACCATCTGCGGATATTATTCGCCTTGATCATGATGGGAACTGTCACATTACAGGACCACACGTGCAGAAACCCCGGTGCCTTCATTCGACTGCATCAGGAAAATGACAAAAGTCATTTTCGTACTTTTCGTACTTATTTGGCTACGGATAGTCAGAGAAGTACAAAAAGCATTCACAATTTTTTAAGTAGGTCCTTCGTCTATCCTGGCTTCTTTTCTCACTATTTACACTATCACGACTTATCATTGTGGTAGCCATCCGGACAAATCATATCGTAGTTATGTTGCAATCTTACCTTTTCCAGCTTGCACTTCACTCGCGCGTCTTAAAAGTAAGCGATACCACGATGATGATTAAATGAAAGCGAACGACAAATGAGCGACATAGTATTGTAGTGACGGTGTGAAACGAGCGGGTGAACAAAGCAATTGTTGACACGAATGGGCACCATTACCGAGAAAAATCGTAGTGAAAAACGCAGGAAGGGGAGGAGACTGGGGAAAGGCTGGAAAAATACGCTGCAGATCCATTTGGTATCCTGTCAAACCCGTCAGTACAGTTTGCGAGGTAACAACAATGCCTACAGATGCTCATGCGCTGGTTGGCAGACACCAGTAAGTCATCCGTCAGCACATCGTCAGGCGAGGTGCCATCCTCCGCCATCAGGCTATCCATAGTAGGCGCGACAAAGGCACTTGCTGATACGACAATCTCCTTCAGCGCAGCATTGTTGCGTTTGTTGATTGACATAAAATACTGACGAGTGCACGCCCCCCAATTCTGCTCAGAGAACGACAGCGCAGTGGAAGTTTCCTTCCCGGACGACTTGTTGAGCTTGAGGGGAGTCCTCGCAGTGGCCTTGCCACGGGAACTGAACTGGTCATCGACATGGAGTTGTCCCCTTTGGAAAAGACGGATTGCACGTTCGAGCTAAACTGATTGTTAAGCTGCCATTCCCATAGGTTAATCGTATCACATACAGCCGCACAGGAGAGGGAAATTGCGCCTTTGACACCGTGCTCTTTCAGGGCATCGGTGTCGAGTCTCGGGACATCCGGGCAGCCAATGCAAGGCCGCAAGTGCGTGTGGGCGAGGAGTTGCAATAGAAACTGCGATCGATATGCGTTTTCTGGCTTTGAGTGAGGGATCAAGATCTTGGAATAAGAAAGCGAATCCATCAAGAAGCTCATTGCAAGTTTCGCGAACGGGGGGCTGTGTGTCGTCAGTGCTTGATGCGAGAAAATGAGCCATGATGGCGAGGGCGGTAGAGCCAAAATTGCTACGCCAAACGCTAAGCCGTCGAGTTGCCTGTCCAATAAAGTGAGTGAAGAAAACGGTGAACACAAAGAGATTGAGGGTACGAGGACGAAAACGGGGGCTCCGGGTCGAATTGCAGATAAATCGCCAAAATTCGGGTTAACAGTGGTGATGATGATTCGGAGGGCTCGCATTAGGTCCTGGTCCGGGATTACCCATGGATCACCCAAGCTTCCGGCCCACGTCACCAGAGCAGGAAGTACCAGCTTGGTCCACTTTCTATTCTCTTGCAGCGAAGAAGGCAAGTGGCCATTGATGTAACGTACGCGTCCGCTGCCCGTATTGCTGGTTCCGGTGGTTGACGCATGACTTGTAATCGTACTCGCCGGTGCTGAATGTCCAGTTTCTTCGGCCGTGATATCATCATGCAAGCTAGTCCGTGGTTTCTTCGCCGGCTTATCAGCGTTGACATTAGTCTGCCGCTCCATGTCAATTAGTAACAGTGTTGAATGAACTAAAGTACAGCACGTACCATTGCAGTCACACGCGGGACCTTTGTTGTCTGTGGTAAGTCGGAACCTGTAACGGCCCATACGTTGCGGTGTCCGGTATTGGACACCTCATCGTCCACGTCATCTGCATCGGATGTGCTGACGAAACGAGAATCGCCGTAGCCTGCATGTCTACGCTTCAAACTGGTCCACGCTACGTCAGAGATAGGCCTGTCGAAGTCGTCATCGCTGGTAGATGGGTTAACATTAGTACTGGTAGTACGCTCCACCGTCTAGAAGTAATTAACAATGAATGAGTCGTATCAAATAAAATCAGCGACTTACCTTGTGTTGTTGGTGATAGCCTGCCACCCGAAGCCGAACAGGCAGAGCGATGGGGTTCGGTGTGCTATCGACGTCCTCAGCGGCAGGGTCCTGTGCATCGCCCTCATCTCCAGGGTCAGGAAAGCCGATAACACGTGGCGCAGAGGTCTCCCTGTAGGACCGAGCTGCATCAGAGGCTGCTGAATTGACACTTGTTGCTTTGGTTGTCAAGGAAGGGACAGTGGAGGACGGTGGATAGGACTTTCCACCAGTTTGAGAGTCGGAAGCAGCGGAGTTCTGAGGTGTACCATTACCGACACCAGGTCTGACTTCATTCGCCCAATTGTTGACGCGGCCGAGGAGGAGAGCTCTCTTGTTTGGCGTACTGAGATTCCATGTAAGATTGAGCCAGTATAGGGTTGATTCAGTGAGAACTAACATCGTCAGAGAGGGAAAATCAACAGACCGCTGGTGGGATTTTTCTTGTCCCGGTACACGTGTCAACTCCACATCAGCCATCGCGTTTTGCCTCCTCAGTGCGCGACTATTACTACCACTAAGGGACGGCTTATCTCCTTGAACAATAACCGCAGGTGCAACGACTGCTGTGCTCTCCTCATGGTAAGGATTGGCTCCCACGTCAACTATTGATGATCAATCAGATTCCAGAAACTCTCCAACCAATGGCATAATGGAATGCGCCTCACCATCAACATGAGGAGTACCACTTAAAGGTGTAAGTCTTCTCTGATCCGTACCTCTCCTTGGTCTCACAGGCTTCGCTTTGCTACCGTCCTGTGAAGCCTGTTCAATTTCCATGGCCGCCTCCATCTCACTGACTCGAACAAGACCCTGCTGAATAGCAGTCTCGCGCGCGTCCCTATCTTCATGCGCACGCAAGTCGTCTGCGTGCTTCTCTGCTGGGGTGCGTCGCTTAATCTGCGAGTCGAGTATAATGCGCCCTGGGTGCAGGTTAGCCTTTACTCGCCGGGGGCGACCGCCACCAGAAGAATCATTGGTGGACATTGTGCTCGCCAGGCGACTGGGTCACCCTGGTGTCGAGTGAGAGGTGGAGACGACAAAAAGTAAGTTTGAACCTGTCCATTTTATTCACACATGGATTAAATTTGCTCGCAAATAAATAACACGATTTTCTGCACTAAGTGCCGCTCACCCTGAAGGCTTTTCATCCACGCGGCCCTCAACGTGTCTATTTCCTAAGATGCCACCCACGAGAGATTCTGGTCGCCGAAGACCCACACAGCGACCTGACACTGCCCCCCAGCTGCCTTGTGACCAACCCGGGTGCAACCGTTGGTTCAGGAATCTTTCCGGTCTCACGAAACACAAGCGCACTACTCATCTCTCTTTCAGTCACCCCCACCGGAGCTTCCCCGACCATGGAGAGTTACTTGGCTCTTCAGGAGAGGAGGACCCTGTTGCAGATACGACACCTATGCTACCCGAACACGCCTTCAATGATTATCAAGCAGATGTCCCATTGGATCCAGAACACGAGGACATGAGAGCGGAGTATGTTGGTTCCAGTGGCCGCCTTTACCGCAATTATCACCCCGGTCTTAATGGTGAGTCTGTGGACTTACGTGCATTTCAGCTAATAAAATTTAATACAGCACGAAGATGTGACGCACGTGGACAGTTCCTACCAGCCAACGCTCCGCCGCCGCCACGTGCAGAGAAAGCATTAGATGACTGGACTCCGTATCGTAACCGGCTGGAGTTCGAGCTCGCCGACTTCCTCTTTACGCACGCTGAGATGCCTGCCAGAAAAATAGACACGCTGTTGGAAATCTGGGCCGCATCATTGATTGGTTTGGGTGGGCAACCGCTATTTACTAACCATACAGATCTTTACCGCGTCATCGACAGCACCCGCGTCGGCGATGTTAAATGGGATAACTTCACTATTCGGTACACTGGTGAAGAGCAAGGCAGTGAACGTGCACCTTGGATGTCCGACGGCTATGAGGTTTGGTATCGAGACCCACGCGAAGTCATCCATGGCATTCTCGCTAGTTCCGAATTTACAGACAAACTGGACTTAGTCCCGTATCGGGAATATGACGTTTCAAGTGATCAGAGGCGCTGGCAAGACTTCATGTCGGGTGACTGGGCATGGGCGCAAGCAGTATGTAATCCTTCTCATGCTGATATAATTTTCATTCATTCGAAGTTCCTAGGATAGGATTCTTCATGATGATCCAACGACTGCCGGGGCCACCCTGGTCCCTATTATCCTTGGCAGCGATAAGACAACCGTTTCGGTAGCAACGGGGCAGACCGACTATTACCCCCTGTATCTCTCCATCGGAAATGTCCGCAACACTCTTCGTCGTGCGCACCGGAATGCTGTGGTGTTGATCGCATTTCTGGCCATGCCAAAGAGTACGCCTAATTCATGTGATTTCATGCCACTGCTAATGTGACGTCTAGCAACAAGAGAGCACGCCAACACTCCGGCATTCCGTAAATTCAAGAGGCAACTCTTCCATTCATCACTAACTCGCATTCTCTCTTCAATTTCCCGTCCAATGAAGGTCCCTGAAGTGGTTTTATTTGGTGACAACTACTACCGGCGTGTCATATATTCGCTCGCCGCATACATAGCTGACTATGAAGAACAAGTCCTCTTGTCGTGTATCGTACGTAACTGGTGTCCGAAGTGCCTTGGACACCATGACAACCTTGATGAAGGCGCTCTCAGACGCTCGCGTGAGCATTGCGATACTATCATCGAGGAATTTGAACTTCGCCAAGCATGGGATTCATATGGAATTGTTGGTGACGTTGTGGTGAGTACAAGGGCACCGCTACTTGCAGATACTAATCGATGACAGCCGTTTACTAACGATTTTCCACGTGCGGATATTCATGAAATGCTCTCACCGGATATTCTCCACCAGCTTATTAAGGGCGGGTTCAAGGATCATTTAGTAGAATGGGTTGAGCGGTATTTAATTCATATTCACGGCAGAGCCGAGGCAGAAAAAATCCTCGACGAGATCGACCGGCGGTATGCTCATCATTTATAGCCCAAAGTCCGTCGCCGTCACTCATGTATTACTAGGATTGCGGCTGTTGCACCATTTACTGGATTGCGGCGATTTCCTCAAGGTCGGCACTTCAAGCAATGGACTGGTGACGATTCAAAAGGTCTGATGAAGGTGAACTCGTTTACTTTCTATTCAGCCTGACTATTGATTGGTTTGCCACAGGTTTACATTGCGGCCATCGAAGGGCTCGTACCAAAAGATGTGGTACGCACTTTTCGGGCCTTCCTCGAGTTTTGCTACCTCGTTCGGCGGAATGTCATCACCGAACAAACACTTACAGAAATTGATGGTGCGCTCAGGCGCTTCCATCTGTTTCGTGAGGTCTTCCGGAATGCCGGTGTTATCGAATCCTTTTCACTACCCCGACAGCATGCGATGAAGCATTACCATTATCTTATTCGCCAATTTGGTGCTCCAAACGGTCTCTGCTCTTCGATTACCGAATCCAAGCACATCAAGGCTGTTAAACGACCTTACAGGCGCACTAACCGCTTCCAGGCACTCGGGCAGATACTTCTAATAAATCAAAGGCTCGATAAACTTACTGCAGCACGTGCAGATTTTGCAGGACGTGGTATGTTGAACGGAACATGCTTATCACAGGCATTCGAGGTTCTAGGTGCGTATTTCCAGCTCACATGTTTTTCAATTTTGACTGTCGTTTAGGTCCGGGAACTGATGAGACGCACGACCAGCGCCATAGCATCGAGGAGTGTGCAAACGCAGCAGGCGACAGTGAAGAACAAACGGCAAGCTATGAGGAGGAATCGGGTGAAGTTATTGACGACCAGATGGCGGTTGATGCACATGTATCCTTGGCGCATAGATACCGTATGTCTGATCGCCACGCTACCCCACAAGTCCTGACTATTTTGCCTTAGAGCGTGCACGCGCAAGGAACGTGGGGGCTTTAGCAACCGAACTTGGAGTGCTAGACCTCGCCCATCTCCTTCGTCACTTCCTTCAATCACAGCTCTATCCTAACGACTCGCGCGATCCAGAAGACATCCCCTACCAAGAGTGCCCGGTTTATGAGGGAAGAATTCGTGTGTACAACTCCGCATGCTCGACATTTTTTGCACCCAGCGACTTGAGTGGGATCCATGGCATGCGCCGTGAACATATTCGCTCCTGTCCCATGTGGAGGAATGCGGGTCCCCGCTTCGACTGCATTTTCATCGTAACTGACCCACAGGCAGAGGGCATGCGTGGTTTAGATGTCGCCCGTGTACTGTGTTTCTTTTCGTTCAAGTATCAAGGAACGTTCTATCCATGCGCTGTTATCCACTGGTTTGACCGTGTCGGAGAAGGCCCTGATGAAGCCACTGGGATGTGGATCGTCCGCCCAGGCTACCGTACGCGCAACCTGCAAAATATCGCTGTCGTTCACATCGACACAATATATCGCGCCGCTCATCTCATCCCGGTCTATGCCACGCACAACATCGACTCTAGAGACATCAAGCCCCACTGTTCTTACGACATGTTTCATTCGTTCTATGTGAATAAGTATGCTGATCACCATGCGTTCGAGATTGCGTTCTAGTGAGCACTGTTCGGTTTTGCCGGCTCGTTGGTTCACAGTGAGTGGACAGCACTTAACAACTAATGTGCCCACTGACTTTCATATCTTTCGAGGGCCTCCACGCTGGTGCCGTCGTGTACACCGTGCGCCCTCACTCGCACGTCCGGTAACTATGCAACTGTCAGCTTGCTTCCCCCTCTCCAGACGACAACTTGAACATTGTACACCCTCACTCGCATGTCCGGTAACTATGCGAACTGTTATCGCCCCCCCCCCCCCCTCGAAGCAAAAAGAAGTCCCGACAACTCATGAGGAGAAAGAGAAGTACTTCATGGCGCAGGTCGCCATGGATGAATGGCTCTCTGCAAAAGGTTTGCTCAAGGTGTTCGTACAAACGGAGATTAACTGTGTGGCCAAGCCAGGTCCTAAATTTAACCTCCCTGCTGCGCTATGCTTCTACCGTGCACTCCATGTCTATCCGTCACCCGTAGAGCCGATTGTGATCTATGAGTGGACCATCCGTTCGCCGGTTCGTTTTAGCATTATTCCCGTCGGGTTTATCCTGCATCGTGTACTGATGAGCCTGACCTAGATTGTCACGCAATTGACTAACATGGATGTAAGATCACCTTCTTCGCCTCCAGGCAAGGGTGATACACAGTTACCGCCCGACAACGGCTAACTGGGTACCGCACGGCCTCCGTCGGAGGCATCTTCGCTGGAGTGGGATAAGGTCACTGATCCCGGCGGTCAATAACCCACAGTCATTAACACATGCACGCACTCTGTGTGCTGTGTAGTCGTCATGCTTTCATTGACCCTGCTATCCGACCACCCAGACGTTCACGTGTCACGTCTCTCATTGGAATCATGCTTTCTCTGTTCGGTCCTCGACTACGTGCGGCCATGAAGTCCTATTTTCGGTCGCTGCCCGCAGATCAAGGAACGCGTCGAAGGTGCGCATTGTCGACTATGAGGACCCTGCGGGTGAGCTTGAGCTGAGGACTGCGGCATCATAGCTTACTACGATTGCTTCCCACCGAAAGTGATGAACATGGCTGTTCCGGACTACATGGTATAGCACGCTTAGTAGCGACAATTTGTACTTTCCGCATTTTTGTCCTAATTGTCCTATTGGAAGTTAAATCTCACCGAGTGCGTTGACCTAGCTATCTAAGAAAATTCAGTTAAGTACGAAAAGTCCTAAAAGTCCTGAATAATGCCATAAAAGCTTGGATAGAGTTTTGTCAGTTTGCTGATGTGGGTAAGCTTTGGGAATACCTCCGATGAGTATCTGCATGGTGGTACAGTTCGAAGAGGGCCTATTTCTGTTATGTTCTGGTGCCAAGTATGGGTTCCACAGTGAGGCAGTGGAGATGGAGAAAATGGGTATTTAACTGCCAGAAAACACACTTAAGTGTACGATAATACTTGAGTAGGGTACTCCTGCGAGCCTATCAAGGATCGAAGATCGGTTGGTCCCGAAGCAAGACACGCACTAGAGTGATACTACGGTGTCGGCCTCGATCTCAACACGCATATCCGGGGACACGAACTTGGCCCCCAGGATCATAGTGGCAGTGGGTTCAACCTCCCCCATTTCTTCCTTCAGCGCCCTGGCGACTTCCGTAGCATCGTTCTCGTGAGCCACGAACATCCGAACTCTGACAATGTCAGCCTTGTTCCCTCCCAAAGACTCCACGGCCACCACGATCTCCTTGAACGCCTTGAGGGCTTGTTGATAGGCAGAGGAAGGATGGGCAACTTGCCCGGTGGTGAGGTCGACGGCAGTTGTGCCGGACACGAAGATGAAAGGACCCTTTCTGAGGGCTCTGCAGTACCCAAAGACCTTCTCGTATGGATTGGCGGTCCTGTACCTCTGTACTGTGTCCATCCCTGCGAATAACAACTAGAGCAGCCAGTCCAAGCTTCAAGCGAAGGTCATCGGGGGTCGGATTTCTCGAGTCATCTTCGGGGCATGACTTCGACCGGCAGTTGATCTCTGTAGCTTTGCAGTGATGCTCAATGCTCAATGGCAGGTTCGAGTGGTGGATTTACGACACGTAACTCGTTCGGTGCAGGTAGGGGACGAACAGAATGTCAAGGCAACCACCCAACAGCCACATAAATTCAACTTCGTTGGCAGTAGTGGGTTCCCTCACTTCTCCAAGATGCAATAACTATTCTGCAGATCGAACGATGGGAAACCCATTGCAAGAAATATGTAAACAGCCAAGCTCGACGTAAATTGCTGGTTGACAACTGCACTGCATTTCTGTAGGTTGCTCCCATCCGTTGGCAGCCCTCACGTCTTGCGGACATACCATAGGCATGTCGTCAGCGTTGATGCTAGTGCCCAATGTTGTCCATTGTCCATTAGTGACACGCTAAACGGATCCCAGCTGGAACGCCCCACGACCCAAAAACGAGTAATGTAAGAGGGGAAGCTGTCATAACAGCCTCCGCCGAGTGTTGACGCACAATTTGATCGGCTGTACGCTCCCTTCATCAAATCCTACCGGTGAATACACGATGTCAGGGATCCACTGCACAGCTTCATTTGAGGTTGGACTCGTATATAAATTCCCCCCTCGTTGCTTTGCTGATCTCTCCACTGGTGCTAGTCATCAGTTTTTCGTTTCGTTCACGTCATTCCTTCTCTACTGTGCTCTGGTAGCGCAGCTTACGACTTTTTGCAATTTACAACCGGCGACTAGACTTCCTGGGAGAAATAGGTTCCAGTCATGAATTCGGCTTGGACTTCATTGATGAGTAGGTGTTGGATAATATTTCATGCTGGGATGACGTTGAATGCTATGGTTAGCTCGTGCCTCCAGTCCTGACTTATCAGGTAATACTGGAATTGGTCCTTATAACTACGTTCCGTCCAGGGACGTCGGTATTGCCTTCGTCGCTCTCTTTGCGATATCTACTGGTGCGTTATACATACGGATGCTATCAAAACTCGTCACTTATTCTACCAGTTGCCCACATCGTCCAAGCTGTTCGATTCCGCATGTGGTGGCTCTTCCCGACAGCTGTATTTTGCGGCGTGTTTGAATTGGTTGGATGGAGTGCAAGATTGTACTCCAGCGCCAACCCTCGTGCGCTCGTTCCCTTTGAAATACAGTGCGCATTCATTCTACTAGCGGTGGTTCCTGGCGTCTCACTCGCTAACTACTAGAATATCTGCCACCATCACTGGTCCAACTCCCCTGATAGCAGCCAACTTTGTGATCCTGGAGTACATTATCAAGACTCTTGGTCCCCGTTACAGTAGGTTAAGTCCCAAGTTGTGTACGTGCAGGTTTCTCTGTCAGCCGACCTACGCATTACTTAAACTTGTGTCCTGCAGATACCATACTATTCTGTTCAAGCGTACGTTTTTAGCAGCCACTATGTACGGTGTGTCCACTTATGCAAACGTTTCTTTAGGATGCTGTCTCCTTGACTATTCAAGGTGTCGGAGGTGCTGTGGCAGCAATTGCAGCTGGCAATGGAAAGAACCCGACTACTGTAGGTTGTATCGCGAGCCCATTATCTTCAAATTTTCCTACCCCCCTGGACAGGGTAGCACCATTATGCTCGCCGGTATCATCATGCAAATGGGTTCGTCCTCGTGCGCTTCCCGTCACTGTACTCTAACAAGACGCCCATCGTCAGTCGCCATCACACTTTTTGTTATCTTTTCTAGCGAATTTCTTCTGCGTTACGTGTACGACCGACCGCTCAAGCTACCAGCTGACGACTTGGAGCGCCACCAAGCTATTGCGTATCAACTTGGAATGGACCCTCGTATGAAGCTCTCACTGTATGCGATGGGATTTAGTACGACGTGTTTGTTCATCCGGTACGAGCCTTTGCTATCACTACGACTCATGCTTAGCGACTGACCCACCATTCATCGCCAGGGCTATCTACCGGACCGTGGAATTGACCGACGGATGGAATGGAAAAATTATCTCCACACAGCTATATTTCAGTGAATTTGGCACTTCCCATCGCTATCCGCTTCCTAGCTAACGGATACGCGCAGATGTCCTGGATGGTGGCATGGTCGCCCTTGCTATCTTCACACTCAATATATTCCACCCAGGGTTTCTCATTCTCCCCATTCAGCGTCGCTTCCACCCTCTGGATGCGACGCCTTCGTATGGAAAGGCATGAGAAGAGGAAGGCTTCCTGAGAGATACTTATTGCCATATGTACGAATAGAACATTGATGGTTCGTTTTTTACACCCAGATCGAGTCCCGGCCTTATCCACGCAACCAAAACTGTGTCAGTTTTGAGAATGGCCAATATTATAGTGAGCGAAGCTTGATAGGATATGCCGCGGTAATGCATTGTCGATTTGCATCAATCTACGGCCCACAACATTCAAGCTGGCGAGACTGAAACCAGTACCGTCGCTGGTCGATTTATCATTTTGGAAAAATGTGAGTTGACACATGGGATTGTAGTGCTCAATGTCGCACGTGCTGAACATGGAGTCACCGATCATCGGTCATCTATGATAGGCGGAATCACTGCGGTGGTGTGTCAATCCCATGGTCAGAAAATCTATCTCATGAGTTAGGACCCACTTTCCGGTCGCTATAATCGGCTTCTATCCTTCCCATCTGTAGGGGCTACTTTCTCTTGCCCTCTTACCGAGCGTTTGCTCTACCTCTCCACCTACCTCCCCTCCCCCTCTTTGTCCTCTTCTGCTTGCCTCCCCTCTCCCTCTTTGTCTTCTTCTGCCTGCCTCCCCTCTCCCTCCTTGTCCTCGTCCTTCTCCGCCTGCCTCCCCTCTCCCTCGTCCTCCTCGTCCTCTTCCGCCTACCTCCCCTCCTCCTCTCTGTCCACTTGCGACTGCCTTTCCTCTCCCTTGTCCTCGTCCTCTTGTACCTGCATCTCCTCTCCCTCCTCGTCCTCTTGTGCCTACCTCACCTCTCCCTCTTTGTCCTTTTCCAGTTTTCCTCCTCTTCTGTTCTCGCTCTGGTTGTTGATCTTCTTTTCCTCCACCTGCGTTCCAGTACTCCCCATAGACATGGCCTCCGCGCTCAGGATTACGATACCACTCCCAGTTGAGGGGAATGTCACCGCAACTCTGGGCTGCGACTGCTGTCTCAACATTCATGTTTGCTGAGCTTCGGCGGAGTTTCTCTTCGAGCAGTAAGTTAACAATGCTGGAAAGAGTGGTGGTTTCTGCAAGCTGCATGCCCTCAATAAAATGGCCCCATGATCTCGGATCCCCGGGATCTTTGTAGAGTGTGGAGAGCAATTGCCCTGCAGCACAGGACTCTGGAATAATGAATTTTGATTTCTCGAGATGGCGATATGCATCTTGAAAAGCCATGATATGGGCAGAAATGTCATCGGTTGGCTGCATAGGGTTACTCAGGCGGGAGAACCAGTAAACGATCGAGCCTGCACCGGTCCGTGCATATTGCGCCCTAAACATGGTCCAGATGTCCTTCGCATCACGGAAATGGGACACCTCCATCACGAGACTGCTGCTGATACACTGGACGATGACAGTGCGTGCAGAGGCGTTCATCTTGAGCCAGACAGCCTCGTTTACATCTCCCGGGGGAGGACGTGGCATTGCACCGCTTACGACATCCAGAAGACCGCAGACCTCGAATGCATTTTCCATGCGAACCGCCCAGACATGGTAGTTGCCTTCGCCACTGAGTCGGTCTGGGTCACTCTTAGGAAAAATGGTCGATATGTTCTGAGGGAAGTCCCACGAGGATGGGAATTTAGTGGTTGAGGCGGAAGTGAACACCGTTTCGCCCAGATATGACATCTTCCGTTCGTGGGTGGTGACAGCACGATTGACTTATCTGGAGTGGGGATGAGGGTAAAACGGATTAGCAGCTCCGAACGTCTTCACTGCTTACAGGTCACTGTCACCGGTAATTCTACGGATGAAGTCCTTGAGCATAGTTAGCAGGGATCGTGTGCTACGGATCTAGAAGCAACCTACCTCAGTCGTACGAATAGAACGACCGAGGAAGAATGAGCACAACAAATCACTCGATCACACGATAGTAAGCGTGGGAATTACGATAACGGGGTGTACACGAGCTGCAGGTTTTGAAGACGAGTGAATTACTCGTGAAGTGCCGCCGGCGGCGGCGCTAACCTTGCTTGCAAACCCAAGTCTGCCAATCATTGGGCCCATTTACGTTGCTTGCAAAGGTCCGGAATCCAATGCTATGTAGCCCAAACAGCTATGTGAAATGTGAACACCTGAGATCCCAAAGTCCTGAATCCAAGGCTAAGTAGTCCGAATCAGAAATCAATGGGTGCGCATCTGGAATCAAAGCCTATGTAGTCCCTACAGCTATGCGAAATTGTCAAGGTCCAGAATCCAAGGCTGAGTGGTCAGTCTATTGACCAAACTGCTTACTGGATGAAGCCGCAGCTCAGATGTGTGCCAGAATACTCAGATGATAATCAAGTGGTGAGGATAAGCGTTTTGTTCTTCGGAGGATATCACAGTGGTTCTGAAGTTCCTATGTGGCCCAATGTCAATCTGCGGAGATATCCCGAACTGAAAATGCAACCCACCGGCACGCAAGACAGGCACTGTACAGTTGTATGTAGTGATCCAACAGCGCCTCTGAGTCCTCGCCAACTTCTTGCATGACTTTAAGCATCGGCTGAACACAAAAGTATGCAAGTAGGGGGTCGTCGAACTGTGCATTGCATAGCCGGACAGTGTAGAGAACCTCGAGTTCACGGTGATGGGCGGCTGCAATGGCATCAAAGTATTCGTCTCGGTTGGCATACACACCCGGTCTGTAGGCATGCTCCCCTCTTGCGTGTTAAAGCAAACTAGAAAATCAAACAGCATGACAAATTTACCGTGACGAAGGTGGAACCACTCTGGAGCAGCCAGGGTGAGGTTGATGTTCTTTGTTTCCCCAGGCAACACGAGAGCATCGAATTGAGGCAAGTAGCCGGATTAACTTTGCCCGTGCACAGCGTCGTGCCAGCAGGCTTGATATCTGGCGAAGAAGTCAAGAACACAGCTGACGAGATAAGTATCATCGATTCATCTCCGACGCACTAGGATTTGGCGGGTGCAGCACACCCAAAAAAAATTAGTATCACATAGATCTCTGTGGCCTACGGTATCTACATTCCTATGGTCTCTGCTACGCATGTGAAGAAGGAGTGCAAGACGCTTTGTGCGGTTGTTGAACGTTGAACGTTGAGCGCATTGAGCTTCGCTACCGGTGTTCTCTGAACTACATAGTTAGGCGGTCATGAGAACGAGGCGTGAGAAGAAAATGGGGCCAGAACAGGAAGGTCTTTCAGATGCAGGATGGTTCCCACGCAGTTATGGTCGGACAGAAACTCGGGGGCGCCGCTGTGAGCGGCAGAAACCTTGCTTGGGGCTTGTCAATGTTTCTGGTCGATATGATTTTAGAGACCACGAGCCTTTCCTTCATAACATAGGTAGGTTATTTTGTTCCGTTCGAAGGTTCAATCCACTGTGGTGTACGGGCGTGAGAAACAGAAGTTCCCGGAAGGGAAGGTCTTTCAGATGAGAGTCGCTTTCCCACGATTTATGGGTTTGGAGAGACCTTGCTTTTCAAGCAAGGTAATTGAGACGCAGCACGTCTGGCACTTTAAACTGATTTACACCGCAGCAAACGGATGGACCGTATAGAGATGTCCCAGATGGCAGCACGGACGCTCTCACTGTCTTCACACTCAATATATTCCACCCAGGATTCCTCATTCTGCCCATTTAACGTCATTTCTACCCTCTGGACGCGATGCCTTCGTACGGAGAGGATAAGGAGGAGGCTTGGGTTTAACCTGAGAGATACTTATTATTGCTATATATACCGATAGAGCCTTGGTGGTTTGTTTTGTACCCAAATCCAGTTCCGGCCTTATCCACGCAACCAAAGCTGTGTCAGTTTTGATAATGACCATTATACAGAACGAGGCTTGATAGGACTTGCTGCAGATTGTTGATTTGCACCATTCTACGGCCCACAGGTTACAACATTCAAGCTGGCGAGACTCCGTCACTAGTCGATTTATCATTTTGGAAAAATTCGAGTTGACACACCCAGGGTTGTAGTGCTAATGTCGTACGTGCTGAACAGAGTCGATATCGGTCATAGATCATCTATGGTGGGTGTGTCAATCCCACAAGAGCACATGGTCAGAAAATCTATCTCATTAGTTGGGACGCACTTTCAGGTAGCTATGTTCGACTTTTAGGCATCCTATCTGCAGCAGCTGCTTTCTCTTGCCCTCTTGCTTCGCGTTCGCTTTACCTCTCCATCTATATCCCTTCTCACTCTCTGTCGGCTTCCACTTTCCCTTGTCTGTTCTCGCTCTGGCCATTGGCCTTCTTTTCCTCCGCCCACGTTCCAGCATTCCTCATAGATATGGCCTGCGCGCTGACAGTTTCGGCACCACTTCTTATTGGGGGGAAAGTCACTGCAACTCCGGGCTACGACTGCCGTCTCGACAGCCACATTTGCTGAGCTTCGATGGAGTTTCTCTTCGAGCAGTAAGTTAACAATGCCGGAGAGGGTGGTGGTTTCTGTAATCCACATGCCCTCAATAAAATAGTCCCATGACCTCGGATCCCCAGGATCTTTGTAGAGTGTCGAGAGTAATAGTCCTGCAGCACAAGATTCCGGAATAACGAAGTTTGAGTTCTCGAGATGGCGATATGCATCTTGAAAGGCCATGATATGGGCAGAGATGTCATCAGTTGGCTGCATAGGATTACTTAGGCGGGAAAACCAGTAGACGATCGAGCCTGCACCGGTCCGTGCATATTGTGCCCCAAGCATGCTCCAGATGTCCTTCGCATCGCGGAAATGGGATACTTTCATTACGAGACTGCTGCTGATACACTGAACGATAACAGTGCGTGCGGATGCGTTCATCTTGATCCAGACAGACTCGTTTACATCTCCCGGTGGAGGACGAGGCACTGCACCACTTATGATATCCAGAAGACCGCAAACCTCGAACGCGTTTTCCATTCGAACCGCCCAGACATGGTAATTGCCTTCGCCACTGAGTCGGTCTGGGTCGCTTTTAGGAAAAATGGTCGATATGTTCTGAGGGAAGTCCCACGAGGACGGGATGCTAGTGGTTGAAGCGGAAACCAGATAGGACATGTCCTTCGTTCGTGACAGCGGCAATTGACTTATTTGGAGTGGGGGACGGGGGTAAAATGGATTTAGCCGTTCCCGGGGTTTTCAGTGGATACAGGCCACTGTCACTCGTAACAGGCCTTTAAGCATGGTCAGTATACGGGTCCGTATACTACAGAAGGAGTAACCTACCTCGGCCGTACGAATAGAACGTCTGAGGAAGAATGAGCACAACAAATTGCTTGAACGACGATAGTAATCGTGGGAATTACCATAAACGGAAGTATATATACAAGCTGCTGCACGTCGAATTAACTGACGGGTCCCCACAGCGTGTCTGGCACTTTGAACTGCCATTTCCTCCTCAGCAAACAGATGGGATGCTGCTGGATGGCAGACGCTCTCGCTGCCTTCACACTCGATTCACATATTCCACTCAGCGTTCCTCGTTTTCTCTATCAATGCATTCCCTATCGCCGGCCAAGGAATCCTATATCTGAGAGATTGCGCCATATAATTCACTGGTCACTATATATGTACGAAACGTAGAGCCTTGGACTAATAGTAGACTGGTTTGTTCTCTATCCATATCGAGTCCCAGCCTTCCGCGTGCAACCGAAGCTCAGCTGCGTCAGTTTCGACCAACCAGTAGCGACCACCTCCTTTCTGAAGACGTGTTTGAGTCAGATCTTGTACTGACACGATCCGACTCGTATCCGAGTCCTTGCCGGTTTCTCACAACCACAGCATAAAAGTTCTCGGCGTCGACTATGTACTAGAAAAAAGACCATTTCAAGGTTTGGTACACTCGCAGCGGCAATCGAGAAGAGACGTTGTCTGGGTCAAAAACTCGTCTCTCGCAGCCATGTCTCCCGCTCTCACATATGAAGCTACCATTGCCGCGATTACAAGGCTAGTGCCCGACCCCGGACTACATAAACCGCGTCTCGGCATCGTCTGCGGGTCTGGACTGAGCACGCTGGTTTCCAGCCTCAAGAATGTCGTACAGATACCATACTCAAAGCTAGAGGGCTTCGCGGACAGCACAGGTTCGTGATTGATTGTTCTGCATGGTCCACAGTTCATCCCTATCGAGTGTAGTGGTGGGTCAGAAGAGTGCGCTGGCTTTTGGCTATATCGGCAAGGACAATTATCCTGTCGTCGCCATGCTCGGACGTGTGCGTCTGTCTATCTGTGACTTGAAGCGGGAACTGAAGCGAGTCTGACAGTTCCACCCGTATGAAGGCTATAAACCGGCAACAGTGACATACGGCATTCGGGTCATGAAGAGACTGGGAGTGAAGGATGTGATCAGTGAGCACGGACACTACACTCAGTAGCAGAGGAATGTGGAAGTGATATTCCTCCCTCAGTCACCAACGCAGCTGGTTCCTTGACGCCAGACATACCCGTCGGGACCAGTCAGTTCCTGCCTTACACCGTCACTTAATATATCACTCATGAGGTTCGCAGTCGTAGTGGTCCAAGACCATTTTGCGTTGCCTAACTTGACAGGCATGAGCCCATCATTCGGACCCTTGACGTCTTTAGAATACCCGCGATTTTTGCCACTGAGCGATGCATATTCCACCCGCTTGCGGCGGTTCGCATTCTTGGCCGCACACGATCTTCACTTCCCAGACGATGCATTGGCAGAAGGAGTCTACGCCTGGGTCACTGGCCCAGCTTACGAAACGCCTGTAGAGGGAAGGTTCCTGCGAAATGCTGGTGCACACGTTGTCGGCATGAGTACTATTCCCGAGGTCGTTGCGGCACGCGAGGAAAAGCTGGACGTCATAGTATTGAGTCTCGTAACGAACCAGGTCGTTATACCCGACACATATCGGAGTATCAAGGCCGAGGTAAAGGCTGAGGTGGGTTGGTCGTGATTTCAAATGATCGAACAAATGCTAAAACCGTTTCACAGTTGGCTGGTCTCTCTGTAGAGCGACCTGAAATTGGCACAGCCTCTCACGAAGAAGTAATTGCGGTCGGTGTGTTGAAGGCGGAAATTATGAGATGCTTAGTGGAACGTGTCGCTGAGTTGGTCTCATCAGAGAACCAGCGTGTCGACGGTGCCTGCTAGGTGGCTAGAATTCGTTATGGGAGAAGATCATAAATGAGGATAACCCGTAATATTTGCTTCGACGTGGATGTGCTTTGGTACAACTTCCTGGAAGAACAGACAGCCATAGAGTACTGTCACCGCATAGACTCGCTTGGCAAAGACGATTTGCTTTGAGCACCAATGATTGACGCAGCCAGCGACTCAGACCTCTTCCGTTCCTTCTTTGCCTGTACCTTCCGCTGAGCTTGTAGTTGTTTTTGGCTCAGTAGCCGTGCTGCCTGCTCCTCGGAAACCCGTTTCTCCTGCTCCAATCTTGCAGCTTCCTCTTCTACCCGTTTTGCCTCGGCTTGAGCATCCGCTTCTGCCTGCAGTGCCTCGCGGACACTTATTCGAAGACGCATGCCTTCATAACCGAGAAGTTCCGGTTTTGTCTTGAGAAGGTACTGGTCAAGACCACCGTGCTGGATGTCAATATGTATGAGATGGCTCTCGATCGAGTGACGTGCGTGGGTTTGGAGGCACCTTTTTTATGGTCTTTAGGGCGCGCGTCGTGACCTTGACCTCCACCTTACGACCAAGCGCTTCCGACGCGAGCCGTTTGTTTTGCACGTTGGGTAGCCATGTTCTGCGAGTCTTTTTCTTGGAAAAAGGGACGTTGTTCCCGTATTGCTTTAGCTTTCCATGAAACAGACCAAGCGAGGAACGTTTGAAGGGGGTAGAGACGTTTGCAAGAGAGGCTAAGGCAGGCAAAGACGGGAACATGGTCGCATTAGAAACGTCGGGTGTCCCTCAAAGTAGTGGATGGTGGCTGTGCAGAGACCTGTCAGTAACAAAAAAAGAGTGGACAAATCCGGACTCGAACCGGAGACCCCCCGCAATCAGCGCCATGCTAAGCGGATGTGATAACCAGCTACACCATATGCCCGACGAAGATTACTGCAATGAATGGCCACACAAGGGAAAGGCAACTGTAAACTCCTGGAACCACTACGTCATAGCATTCAAACTGCACTCTGTATACGTCCCCGACGATGGACACAGATAACAAACCAAAGGGTCCTTCTCCGCACTACTCTCTTTACCAGAGGGAGGTGTTCAGGAATGGCGGGGAACAGGGCGTGCGTACGTACACGGCACTTACTCCTAAACTATGTCTTGAAACATCCTTTCACAGTGCCGTCCTTCTCAGTGCATCCCGAACAGTTACAAGACTCTACCAAGAAGAAGCTCAACGATAGGTCATACTTTTATGCCAATTCGGACGCTGGCCTTGGATGGACGGACCATGCAAATAGGTAGGCCTAGAGGGTTTTGACACAGGCACCCCTGACCCTTCCGTTAGGGAAGCATTTTATCACTGGCGTATAATTCCGCGTATGCTCGTGGACACGAATGTGAGAGACCTTTCTGGTGCGTCTTGTTCTTGTCGCGGGGGAGTATCGACGGACCATTGTAGTCAACCTCTTCGGCCATCACATTCCTGCGCCTATCCTGTTCGCACCCATTGGGATCAACAAGCTCTACAACGCAGAGGGTGAATTGGTCCCAGCAAAAGTTGCAGGAGAACTTGGTCTTCCGGTGAGTCATTTGTATCCTTCGTAACTCCTTGTTTTGTGATTGTCAACATCAGTACTGCCTGTCCACTGCAGCCTCTCAATCGATAGAGGACGTAGCAGCTGCTAACGATGCTGGCGCAGCGGGCGTGAAAGGGCACAACACAGGTCAACGTAACGAGAAAGCGAAATCCCCGCGTTTTTTCCAACTGTATATGGGTCATGATGATGATGATGTCGTATGTTCTGCAGTTTCATCCTATTTCTGCAGCGTGGTAAGGTGCATTTCAGACCGTTTCTCTCCTGACACGGGCATGGAACTCCGGATTCGACGTCTGTATGCTCACCGTAGATACTTGGCAACTTGGTTGGCGGCCCACCGACATTGACATAGCAAATTATGTGTGAGTACCAGGTTGACTAGAAGGCATCAACTCTACTAACCTGACACCCGTAGCTTCTATTATCCCGGAACCGTATGTCCTCACCGTTACTCCGAACGATTGTGGGTTGATATGGCCTCAGCCGGGTAATGAAATGGGTGAATCAGATGCGGCTTTCATGCGCAAGTACGGAAACGAACTCTCCCGCGACAAGGGGACGTGGATAGATAAATGCGTGTGGCACGGAAAGGCTCATACTTGGGACAAAGTGAGATGGGTCGTAAAGGAGGTGATTTCCGTCTACCAGTATTGGGCCAGCCGGTCTCACCTAGACTCAATATATTTCGACCAGTGGCACCGTATTTCAGGCGGTCGCCCATTTCTTCTTAAAGGTATTCAAACTGGGGCAGATGCGCAGGCAGCCCTCGAGGTTGGATGCGCGGGCGTGGTCGTCAGTAATCATGCTGGACGTCAAGTAGACGGTGCGATTTCCAGCTTGGACGCCCTCGAGGATGTAGTCAATGCAGTCGGTGGAAGTGCGTGATACACTTTTGGCACTTCCCGTTCTTGTTGATCGATCGTTCCGGAAAATACAGAGACGACCATTCTTTTCGATTCTGGAATACGAACTGGGTCGGATGTGGTTAAGGCTATCGCCCTCGGTGCTGACGCGGTACTCGTTGGACGGCTGTGGGTTTGGGGTATGTCACACGAAGGAGAAGCAGGCTGTAGGCACGCCATGAAATCCTTGCTTGCCGTGAGTCATGTATCCCAGCTCGGTACTCGTGATCTCAGTGTCCAATCGGTGCGTAACAGGATCTAGACATCACCATGACAGTGGGTGGGTATCGCTCTATTAGGGAAGACGTGAACCGTCACGCCCTGAAATGGTGTCCACATGGCGCCATGCCTGAGCGGGCACACGCGAAACTGTAAGATCCAGAGGTGACGAAAGAATTGCTAAGAGAAATGCTCTTCACCTTTCTTCTCGATGTTTTCTTCTCGTATTCGCCTCCCAGTCTACCTAAGCATTGTACAGATAATAATACATCGTGTCATCTGTATAGATGAATTTAGCGCTGAAGCACGTATAGAGAGAGCTAGGAAAACACGGTCGAACACTCACGAACTCAACCCATTCCATATTGCAGAGGATGTCGCAACAACATCCCGCATCTCTAGTACGTCGTGTACTCTCACAACATTGGCACCCTGTTGAACGGCGCATGCCACTGTGGCAGCAGTAGCCCATATCCGTCCCTGAGGACCAGTTTTTCTCCCCTTATAAGTCCCCACCGGGTCAGGACGTTGTAATACCGAAGCCAAGAATGACTTCTTGGATGTGCCAATGAGTAACGGATATCCAACGAGGCAATTTCCAGGCTTGTCCGCAGTGATGGATCCTACACGGCTCAGTAAGGTGTATTGGGCATCCGCTGGCTTGCTAAAGCCAATGCCGGGATCAACAATTACTAACCACCTGCGTACACCACCAGCTCCCCTAACGATTGCCTCGACTTTATCTCCGAGCTCACTTTGAATAGCACTGACCAAGTCTCCTTGGTAACGGCTGTAATCCTTGTTTGAACGCGCATCACCCCTGGAATGCATGAGAACAACGGGCACAGAGAGTCGGCGTGTAACGTCACGCATTTGGAGAAAGTGTTCGGCCGAGGCTTGTACGAGTGGATAATCCGGTCCTGTGAAAGCGTAGACGTCGTTTATACAATTCGCGCCGGCCTGAACAGCAGCTTCTGCAACCTTCCATCGGAAGGTGTCGATCGAGATCAGGACATTCGCGACGTCCTCGCTCTCGTCAGTGCGGATGGCACTGATGATAGGAACTACCCTATCTGTTTCCTCGCTTTCCGAAACAAAAGTCGCGCCGGGGCGGGTAGAGTATCCGCCAACGTCAATGATATGTGCGCCTGACTCGACCGATGTTCTCACGTACTTCAAAGCAGCAGGGACAGTATCATGCATCGAGCCATCGGAAAAGGAGTCTGGAGTGGTATTGAGGGTGGCCATGATATGGGTGGTGTGTAAACCAGGCTTTCCCACTGAATCGGTGGAGCTAATTATCCAGTATTTAGCAGTGGGCGGTACTGAGGGGAATCCATATGGAGTGAGGGTAGCAACAAATGGATACTTTGGAAACGGGAGGACTTTGAGCATGGGAGGCTCATCGACTGTCCGAGCCGAAAGGAGGTCGCCAAGGAGGGTGCGTATAGCTTTCCTGTGCACGGGATGAACAAAATCGGGCATCATGCTACTCGCCTCGTCAGACTTGATACTTAAACGTCTTCACTTTCAAAGGACTCACTCGTTCAGTGGTCGCAAGACAAATTCTCTCTCTGCTAGCCGGGGATGGGGGACGACTAGTTCATCGGTGAGGTTCTGCAGATCATATCGCTTGTCTTCCGGTCGCGTATCGATCTTCTCGCTATCATAGGTCAGGATGTCCAGGTCTATAGCGCGGGGTCCATTGCGGATTGTGGGGACCCTTCCCACCACATCCTCTATTTTTTTCAGTAAGCGGAGTAGAGTGACTGGCTGAAGGTTCGTCTCCACCTGTTGACAGGTCAGTGAGGAACAAGTATGTGGATAGACAGAAGCAGTGCGTACGATGCATGCGCAGTTCGCGAAACGAGGTTGGTCAGTGACGTACATGGGAGCTGTTTCGTACATAAAACTGGTGTCGATGACGGTGACTTGAACTCCATTTTCCGAGTCCTCCAGAAGAGCCTGTGGAACTTCAAGAAGACGCAATGCCGTCTCGATGTTCGCAAATCGATCGCCCAGATTCGAACCGAGTGCAATGGCGACGGCATGAACAATCGAAGCCGATCGACATCTACCAGTCCCGCTACCCACCGAATGCAACAGCTGCTGCAGCGAGGTGCAACCCGGGGATGTCGATGAGGAAACAGGGCTTGGCTGACGAGGCGGGGTGAGCGCGAAGCTCGTCATCGCAGCTGGTGATGAGCAGAAAGTCGGCACATTCGTGTTACGTAATCATCCCCTCTACTATGAGTGTACATTCCGCCTTGGAAGAGCTCGCCAAGTATCGCGTCCAAAACAGGCGGGCATCGCAAGAAGTCTTTGAGAAAGGAACGTCAGTACTGCAGAAAAATGGATACAGCAAGATGGGCGACGAAGGTCTGCATTATATGTGCGGAGGGTAGGTCACTAGGATCTCATGCGTTCTCTAGTCTGGGACTTCCTGGAGCAGCTCGCACTCGCAGCCATAGATGTTGGTCGTTTGGATGTGGCAGACGTGCGTGTGGTTTTGGAATGGTCTCGCTTGACTGAGGAGTCGCTTTGTTAGCAATGTTTGCAACGACTCTCAGACAAATTTCCCCAGTCACCACGGGTGGACTGCCTCGCAGGGATTCGGTTAGAGGCCTCGGAGCCACCTGAAACTGCCCTGAAGTACTACTCGGAGCTACTTGAGGCGGATCCCACCAACGTCGTTCGTATCTCTCCGGTGCTTCAGCGTGCCCAACTGATGTGGACCCTTACATGACTTAAGGCGGTATGGAAGAGAAGGATTTCCGTTCTGCGTAGAATGGGACAAACCGAGGAGGCCATTTCTGAGTTGTCACAATACCTGGACACGTTTTACACTGACATCGAAGGCTGGCTCGAACTTGCCGATATCTACGCTTGTTGCAACCAGTACGTCTTTTGGTACTCATACTGCTGTCGTACTGTACCGAACTTACGGGACGTACAGATATGACTATTCCCTTCAGGCGCTATCACATACCCTCCTTCTCGCACCGCAAAATCCGGTATATGTCCTACAATCTGCTGAGACCGCATATACCGCCGGTGACTTGCCGTTGTCGTTGAAGATGTTTCTTATGGTTGTCGATATGACGGACGGGGACGTGACAGAATTCCTCGCGGAGTCGACACCGCTTGGAATCACTGTACGCGCCTGGTACGGCGTCAAACTCGTACGTCAATTCTGCTTCCTTGGCTTCGAGTACTCACTTCCATACACAGTGCGCGAGGCGCATGTCCGAGAATCCACGGGTCGCCACCACTTCGGCGTCAGATGCTTCCCCACCGAAGCACCTTGGCTTGCTTGATGAGTTAGCAACTGAGCGTTTACGAGTCGCATACTCGAGCGCGGGGCAGAAAGGTGATATCGCCCAGGGGAGGGGAATAGTGTTCTTATGGGTGGCTTCCCCTTAGGGTTGGTCTTCCTATCACTTATATAGTCACCACATTGTTATATGGGAGTTATGCGAACAGCGGCATGCTGGTTTTCGCGAGGCTATATACTCCGAGCCGTAGAGAGCGCATTGGTCTTCTCAACCGCGTACGGAAAGGGGTCAATTGTCCTTATATGGCAGGAAAAAACGTGGCTCATCAGCTCAGTGGTCGTTGCTCTTCCAGCTTTCCCGTTCAACGTCGAGATGTTTGCTGAGGAACTCAAGACGCTACGCAGACTAGGTTTTCGACACGTTGGTCCTTTTGAATCGTGGACCATAGCCAGATATACTGATGTCAACCTTGCTTTTACCGGTCGCCGGGGAATGTAGCTACTCCTCCAACTACTCAATTTCGCATCTGTGATAGCGTCGGGATTGATGATATGGAAGGGATTGGGGCTTTTCTTCAATACCGAGTCTCCCATCGTGGTAGTTTTGAGGTAGGATTTCGCGCGTATCTCGTCCGGCGCCTGTCTCACGCCTATCCTCGTCGTTCCGCTGCGGGGTGCATAGTGGATCCATGGAACCTGCATTTTATCGGGGTGACCTGCTCTTTTTAACGAACCCTGTGAACCAAAGGTACCAAACCGGCGACATCACTGTCTACAAGATACCAGGCGTTGAGATACCCATCGTCCATCGAGTCCTGGAAAGCCACGATGTGTTCATTTCAAATTCAACCCGAAAGTCGAAGAAGGATGTGTGAGTGGTGTCTCTCTAGGTTGAAGTCTTCAAGACTCATAAATACAAGGTTGGCGAGGTATTCACCCGGCCCGAATCAACTCCTGCTCACAAAGGGTGACAATAATCATGCTGATGATCTCGAATTATATCGTGGTCTGGAATTCCTCGAACGACGGCATATTGTCGGGAAGGTGCGCGGGTATGTGTTGCAATTCTATTGTTGATGACGTGTGAAGGCATGACTGCCATTTACAACCTCCGTTCCCCCCCTTCCCCCGTTGGGTTCGTTCGCTAACTCCCATGACACTGCAGATTTGTGCCATATATTGGCTACATCACGATCGCCATGGTGAGATTTCAACACAGCCATTTGATTCAAAACACTGACAAAGTGGCAGAACGACTTTCCGCAACTGAAGTATGCGATGCTGGGTGGGTTGGGATTGTTGGCTCTTCTTCAGCGAGAATAGCGCATTCATTATTCTCCGGGACACGTAACACGGATTGTATCATAAATCTAAACGTTGCGCATTCCGCAATTTGGATGATACCGCGGTGCGAAATCACCTTACAGGTGAGCAGACCGTAAGTTCGGCCAATGTACCGACTAGGAAAGAGTGCCTAGCCGGACACGGCTTTTTGCGGCCAGTCACAACGGACGACTGACGAGGTCTTATGCAAGGACCTGCGTGTAGATTACCGACTACGTGTACATGGTAACTGGTCACTGAAGGTGATTTCCTGAGCCAGTAGACTTGAGCTTATCACTGGATCAATGAAACCCCTGACTGTGAGTGTTTTTAGCAACTAAGCGATTCAGCTGTCAAGTAGTACCTGGCTGGTGACAGGCCTTGGGATGGAGGGAATTTCTAGGGGTTAGTGTTTGCGGGGGACAAAGAGTGTCAGGGGTCCCATTTTGTGACTATTAGCGCTAGAGGTCATCCGTTTGTCTTCACAGCGTCCCCGCCTATTTCGCCTCCCCTCGTCCCCTACACCGTCTACTCTTTCCGGGCATTGAAAGGGCGTCTGCTCGACGGAATCGGGTCTACCATTTTCTATCGATTTTTCTCTGTCGACAGATCTCTCAACCTTCCATGGACGTCACACTCTCGGTACCCGAAACACAGTCCCAGCAGCAGCCTCAACAATCTTCCGGTGCTTCCGGTGGTCTGTTCGTGTCATTCGCTTTCCTTTTCGTACTCCATCCTATATCGCCTCATTTTTCTTTAGGCAAATTCGCTCGCGGGTCACCGTAGTATGCGCCGAGGTGGGACATATCTGACCGTACTCTACGTGTGCGCATATGTTGATTATCTTTTCAAAGTGCAAGCGGCTCAAGCTCAAATGTGACCGTCGCACTCCCTGTGGCTCGTGTACGAAGCGTGACACCGTGGCGAGATGCATTTATTCTCCTGCAGCTGCAGAAAAAGTGTTCGCATACCTTCTCTCAAATTTTGTCCGTGCGATTGTTTACCTGCTCGTTGCTTGTAGTGACCTCCACTCCCTGAACAATCGACTGAGCCAAGTCGAGTCACAGCTTGCACAGTTCACCGCGTCAGGTCATCGTTGTCATCCTCACCATCCCAAAGCGTCTGGTTCGTCCTCCCCAGATCGTGCCTTGCTGGCAGTCGGCAAGTCGGGATCCTCACTGGCCATATCCCTCGACGACATCACTGCTGTTTGGTTAGACGAACTGGATCTTGGGAAAGATTTACACCCCGTCCAAGAGCTCAGTCCGCGGGTGTCGTGTCCCCCGTATGCGAACACTAGTCAGGTAAAGCTGGAGTCACCAACTGTGACTTCTCCAGGGCAAGCTTTGACATGTAGTCTTGAACTACCTATCCCTCTCCTTTTGCCACCGATGTCTGCGTATTTTTCTTCCCAGTCGCCGTCACCAGATGATGCACCTTGTGTGACCTCGCGACTTGTGGCACACCTGCCGTTCGCTCCCCGAAAACGTCAAAGACTCTATGATAATGTGGAAGACGTCCTGAAGATGCATCCATGTTTCAATTTTAAGCATTTTAAGGATCGCGCAGAAGCAATGTTCAGGTGGGGATCTGAGGCCGATGCCTCTGACGACGGCCCTCAGGACGGTTCGTCTTCAAGTCCGGGTCAGAAATCAGAGCTGGCGCGCGCCATCTTCTTTGGCCCACCGTCGGCCACGCCTGTGTCTGCATCCAAAGGTCCCAGTCCTGCCAAACCCACGCTTTCTTTCTTTGCAGCAGTTGCAGCGGCATTTGCTCTGGGCACGTTAGTTGACAGAGAGGTCGCCAACGAAGAGGCGCGGATCCACGCAGCAGCCCAGACCGAGGGAGTTGCCGTTGATGGCCCATCAACGTCCCGGCCCGCTTCCCGAAGGAGAGCGGAAGTCTTGCCAGCTCAAGCGAAGAAAGGAAAAAATGCCCAGAAAGATGCAGCCTCATCTCCGTCCGTTCTACTTGCGCTCTCACAGCAGGCACTGGCACTGTTCGAGAAGACGAATCCATATGATCTGGACTTCCTCGTGACGATGATTATCCATGTGCTTTACATGCTTCATGACAGTAAGGCTCGCGTGGCATACAGTCTCTTGCCTGATGTGAGTCTTTGATGCGATCAAGGCGTGATTGATTGGCGCCGTCTGATGTCATCCTTCGTGGCTGTATGTAGGTCGGGAAAATGGTCAACGTCGCACGCACGATGGGATTGGATACAGATCCGGACGAGTTTCCGGGAACTTTTAACCTGTTCGATGCAGAGGCACGGCGACGCCTTTGGTGGGATGTTTTCTATTATGACTTGTACGTCAAACGTCGATTCGTTCTACTTACTTCCTTCGATTGACACTTGGATCTAGGTTTGTATCGGACTACATGGGTCGGTCAGCGCTCATCTCGGATACGGAGCACACGACTCGATTACCTATGGATGTGGATGAGGAGGTGTTCACACCCGCATGTACATCCATCCCGCTTCCTCGAAGTCCATTGTCATTGCTCGAGCCGAACGTTTCCGACTTCAAGTACTTTGGGTTGAAATGCAGGTATATAATCACCTATTCGATGACTGACGACGTTTCTCACTTGCTTCTCAGCCTGGCGCGACTTGTCAAGGATGTTAAGAAGCGGTCCTTCAAAGACTTTCTTCAGAACGATCCGGAAGCCCAAGTGCATTACTCCCTTGAGCAAGCAATGGCTTGTGCGAACGAAGTCAAGCAGTGGCTCGCTGAGCTTCCAGCTGCCTTCCGCTTGGACGTCGACTCGAACCTGTCAAGTTCACAACGAGACGCATGTGCTTCCACGCTGTATCCATCTCCACCGAGCGATGGCTCTACGGCATCGCCTGTGTTACTAGCACAGCGTTGTGAACTGACGGTCACGGCACAACGACTCATCATGAAGATCTACGTTCCATTCTTGCGCCCTTCTAATTCCCATGCGAGTGCTACGGCCCATTATCAGGCTGTTATTGGAGTTTTCAGCGCTGCCCATACTATCATTCGCGCGATTCGAATGCTATGTTCCATGTGGAAACAACGGCCTGATCTCAAAGGGCGACGACCAACTCCTGCCTTGTTTAGCTTCTATTCGTTTGGGAGGACGTTGTTCGATGCTGCCGTGGTGTGTGCGCACAATGTGATCAAGGACCCGACCACTGTTTGGGCACAGACGGCTATGGAAGACGTCAACTACGCCCTCGAGGTGATGCGTGACCCAGTTTTGAACACAGGTCGGGGACCCATGCGCGGTGGTATTGAAGGAGATGTCCATGAGGCAATCAGGATTGTAATGCTGTTGCAGAACAAAGCTGATTTGGCACGTCGTGGAAAGTTGGATACGTCGTCTTCTGGTATGAAAAGGAAACGCGACGAGCCCGAAAATGACTCGGAGCGGTTACCTGACGACTTCCAGCTACCTTTCGTCGGAGGGACGGTCTCTTCCACTATTCTGGACTGTGTTCCTTCTAATCTTACTTCGCATTCGGGTCCGTGTGTCGTGGTGACGACGAACTCGATGCAGGAGAAAGACACCAGTCTACAATCCGAGGAGTTGCCAAAGCGTTCGACCCCACCCGTGCCTCCAAGCTCCAAACGTTCGCAAACAGAGTCGCGCGATTCCAAATGCAAAGACAAGAATACAAAGAAATCGTGCTATCCCCGAACAGGCGTACGGATCCGGCCGATCAAGGATGCACCGCCGTTTTGTAGGTTGCGCAGTACTCCCTCTTCGAGTGGTACTCCAGAGCGAAATGAGTCTGTTCTGCCACCGAGTCGGACTCCTGTAATTCCGTCTACCCCAAACGCCGAGCATCCCCCACGTGTACCAGGATTTATGCCGCAATCGCGGAATGCTCCTTCGCCTGGAGTTCGGGAGGTGACCCAGGACCTGTCTGGTGAGACCAAGTTAGATTACCAGGTTCCTTTCGGGACCGGCGATCAAAGCGGGCCTTGTCTCGGGCGTGTATCGCAACCTCCGCCATATATCAACTCAGACGCGTCGGATCCTGCACCAATTCAGAAGATCTCGCCCGGAGGATCAACCTACGAACAGAGCCAAAGTCCAGCAAACAATGCTAATCCTATGCCATACCCCCAACCTAACACCGACTATGCGGATCCTCCTTTTACGGCGAGCGGCTCCAACACCCATTCGGCAACTCAAGTGTCCCGTACTCCCTCTGCTCATAACCAACCTACGTCATACATGAATGAAATACCCGGACCACCACCACACTACTATTCATTCGAGTCTCGCTACGAGGGGAACGTAAACAACCCTTCACTCATGAGTCTGAGCATTCACCCCTCCATGACCTTCCATCCTGATAGCGACAACGCTCAGTTCCCCATGGAGATTCCTCATCACGATCTACCCCACCACCCACAGGAGAAATCACACCCGCCGGGATACATCACGAAGCCTCCAGAACATCATCACCACACCCAGCGGCAATTCTCGGGACCACAGTCACAAGCGGTCGCCCACTCGTGGCAACCCGATGGTATCGTACAGGACGGGTTTTGGCGAACTACATACGATCAATTCATGCCATCATAGTTTGCGGGTGATGTGGTCTTTCTTTCTTCAGGAGTACAGCCCATCTCTATGCCCTCTCGTCCCCACAAGCCCATTCACTTCGTAATGTATCATACTTCGTTTCAGTTTTTATCAGGGGAATGTATATATACAGATCTGCAAGTTTTAGTTGGATGTTCACTACCCCACGATGACCCTACGACGCAGCAAATAACATGTGAAATGAGTGCTGGATGTAGCATAGTATTTCACCGCCTAACCTTTGTGCAATCACGCAGAGTAAAGATGCGGACGCGAGTCAAAGCAAATTTATCGCATATGCTCAGCCCGAAGGCTATTTGCGAAGTTACAAAGACAACCGGACTGGTTACTCCCAACAAAAATACCACCTCCACATATGAAGGGCCGTAGATAAGGAATCGCGTCAAAGGCTCGTAGGGCATGCCCATTGAATGGCGTATTTTCCACACCCTCACCTACTCGTAGATCCTGATAGAAGCAAACTGGAAATACGCATTTTTAAAGGCCTGGGGGTTATCTACAGATAAGAAGAGTGAGCAAGGTGGCTTGCAATGATACGACAACTTACTGTTCACGTAGTCTACGTAGGAATGGTTCAGCATATCTTTACTGCTCCCATAGCCGCAGCACTCACCGACACAAGTAGAAGGGCAACCCGACGAGCTATACACCGCTGCATTACCGGCCCAGTCTCCGCCTGAAGAAGGCGTGAGCGATAGTGGTCATCGACACGTGATGACACGTACAGAATGTCAAGTCGACAATAATATTGTTCGGACCAAAGTGAGTGGCGAGGTCACAATCGGTGTTTGGGAAGTGCGCAGCAGGCGTACCCTACGCGACTGGTTTCATCGACAACCCTGATGTAGGGAATGTGCTCTTACCCAACGACTGGTATCAATGATGGGGGATCCCAGCCAGACATCGACGGGAGTCAACCAATTGTTGCGGTCCCAAAACCACACGCTAATATAATCGTCCGTTCTCTCGAGGGCATACCTAGGCCAAATATCAGATACATCTAGCCTCGACCGATTCGAGACCGTGACACATACCACCCACCGCCGGCCGCATTGAAGGCTGGCCCGAAGCTGTTGGGAGCATATGATAAAGCGGAACCACAACCACTGTTGTAGTTGACTGCAAAGGGTAAGTGAAGATATAAGATTTAGGCGACGATACCATACCGGCCGCATCACAGTCGGTGGTAAGAACCTTCCTGAATAATCTCGGCATTACACAGAAAATAATAAATGGGATTGGAGTCGTCCGTACCCAAGTTGGTTGATGTTACTCGGTATCGAGCAATCTGAGCGGGTCATTCGAATTATGACACACAAACGTCCCGACGATACGACTTACTGGGACTGGTGTGGAGGTGTACCTGATTCGGCGACATGTTGTTCACGCCTTCGACAATGTCGATTTCGCCCTGTATCGACTGTTCGTCAAGACACCAAAGAGGATGACACCATGACTCACGGAATCTGGCCAGTCAGCCTCCAAGGTCTCCCAGACAGCCTTTTACGAAGGGGGTCGGCACTGGAATTGTCGTAGCTCGATCAAGTACTCACCGGCCAAGTCCTCGATAAAGTCAAGGTTAGCTAGTTGAAGAAAGAGGGAAGCCGTACGATCCACACGACCTACCCGCATCCTTCTGGCATGTGATTCATGTCGAACCTAGGAGATCATCAGCCATGGTGGCCAGACACTCCACTGAAGACCACCCACACAGCGACATGGGTGGTATATTCGTTGTTGGAGCGAATGCGGACAGAATTTCGACCGGGACCAGTTGGCGAGAGCACGGTGGTATCGTCTGCACGTATGATGAAACTGTTGGCAGTAGCGACTGTCAGACCCAGCTGCCGGGCAGTTGCACCGTCGACATAGTTGCTGTTGTTGTCAGTCACGTCAATTACGAATGCAAGACGCGTCGATAGCGAAAACGTGCACTCTACCATGGGTCGGATCTGGGATAGCCTCGAAGTTGAACGCGTCGTAAAAGTCTTCGCCGACGATTACATCGGAGAGGGTATAACTACCACCCGCAACAGCGAGCTTGGCTAACAAAACGAGTGTGAGGATACCGCCGACGAGAGCAGGCGTCATGGAAAGTATTGAAACGAGGGAGCGACGAAGAAAAAGGATACACTCACGTCATGCGGATCCGAGAATTGTTATATTCTGAACGAGAATCCAGGGAGAGACGACCTCCCCATCGGCGGTCCTGTCGGAACCCGGAGAGCTACTGGATTGGTGTGACTGTCTCTGTATTCTACCTTCCGGAGGTTATCTTCGTCGTCGACGGTCTACGTTCACTTACACTGACCCGACTTAGTGTACCCGCCCTGAAAAACTAAACGGCAAGACCACTGTGTCGGTAAGACCTTCGGATGAAAGTAGCTACAGGGATATGTGCGGCTATAGTGCCTCGCCCAAGTATTTGTCCGTCACGACGCTGGACGCGTCAGCCAACTGCTTTTTTATTTAACCACACTCCCATCGTCTCATCGTGCTAGCCAGGCATGATTCGTTACGCGTTAACACTAGACCAAGGCACGTCCCTAACTACCTACTGCGACCGCTATCCTTGAGTCGTTAGTGAAGACTCCACTGGCGTAGATGCTTTGATAGGTACAGCGGTACTGACGGTGCCCGGTACTCACATGCGCACACATCGTCACGCGGCCTATCAACGAGACTTGATCGATGATCTCCGTTGATTCAAGCCGAGTTCAAAAGCATAGTAGGCACGAACCATCTGTGGCGTCTGAACGCGTCTCGTGCTGAGCCTCGGGCCCCGGACGACTCCATCCATCACGACATTTCGACATCTCCGCAGCATCAAAGCATGGTTAGTGACTTGAACTCGAGTCATACAATGGCCATGCTGTGCTTTCGGCCGCGTCACCTTTCATTTTGCGATGCTGCGCATGATTGTACAACTATAAGAGAACCCAGGTCATACGTATGTCCATTTACTCGTGGTCTCGACCTTCGCATTATACTTCGACGCTCGATATCAGTCATAAGCATGACGGTGATAGGCAAACTTTGGGGATACTCAGCCCAGCGCCAAACCATAATTGTACGTTGGTATCCAAGCCACGGAATCACGAGCGTACCAATGAATGACTGCTCTTAGATCCTTTCCGCTGCCGCTTTGTCCGGTCTCGACATAGATATCCCTCACTTTGAATTTGGGGTGACCAACAGGACTCCCGAGTTTCTGGAAAAGTTTCCATTTGGGAAGATCCCGGCATTTGAGGATAGTACGGGTTTTTCTCTCGTCGAGGGAATAGCTATTGCACGCCATGGCAAGTCGACTACCACGAAACTGTCGGACTAACTGACATCCCGACATCAGTGTGCTCTCTTGCGCCGGAGTCTGGATTGCTCGGAAGAGATGCCAGAGAGCGAGCACTGATAGATCAATGGGTACAGTTTGCTGAGTATGAGATTATGGCGTTCAATATGGAGATTCGAGCACTTCATAGCGGCCGGCTTGGACCACACAGTAAAGAGGTATGTTTCCTATCGTTGATTTTGGGACTCAGAGCTGACAGTGTTCTACATTAGCTATTTGATGGCTTGATTTGCAGACAGGGACGCTCCCTTAGGTACCTAGAGACATATCTCGCATCCTGTTCCTCTGGCTTCCTGGTTGGGGACCAGATAACCCTCGCTGACATCGCTCTCGCGGCATCAACGCAGCAGATTGGAAGGGTGACTTGTGGAGCTGCCGAGAGGGTGTTGTATCCCAGTATCTTCGCGCATTATGACAGAGTGGTGTCTATCCCAGGGATCAAGGAAAATTTCGGCGAACCTGATTTCGTGCAGGAGAGGTTGGCATATAACGAGAACCACTAACTGCAAACTAGACACGTAAACCAACGTAGTTGTTTTATAACCCCTGTATGGGTAGAATTGTTTGATCCGAATTCCCGATAAGCTGTGGACAATCGGAATTTACCCTCATACCAACAGCAGTGTCGGCGTGGAGGAATGTCGGGACACTATGATCATACGAAACGAGAAGTAAGGCGACAGGTCGATCCCACTAGAGATAGATATCTCCCCCAGCTCAATAGATTAACTTGTATTTAGTTGCGGACAAATGGCTGCGACAGCCATGCCGATAGTCTCTTCAGTATCGGCCTGGGTGGGTTGAGCTATCGTGTACAGGATCCGTGACACTCCCCAGGCCTGCATCCGAAAGTACATGCAGTCTGGTGATTCGTGCCTGATTAGGTTGCTACAGCTTGCAGTGTCTTACGCCGAAGTGATTCCAGCAATTTCGCTACTAGCTGTTGTAAGGTCGCGAGCGCCTTCGATTAGGCCATCTCAGGTTCCCCGGGTCGACTTTCAACGGTCGTTTGCGAGGTCATTCGGACGCTTCGCAATTGTCGCGACTCCGATCTACTCTAATTGGCGACCGTCGTCCTTGTATCCCACTTGCAAATCGGACATGCCAGCATTCACTCTATCGCAGTATGTGCGAGGACAAAAAACTCAATTTCTCCGAGACTATGGTGACGGTTGGACGATAGTCATGGGCAACGAGGCAGGGGGTAGGTTCGTGTCTTCCCATGACTTCGGATCACGACTAAAGTTTTTGTCGATCGTCCTGTGGTCGTATAGATCTAGACAGCGTTGCGAGTTCCATAGGCTACGCCTGGTATCGGTCTCATGCTGAAACTCAAAGCATCGGAGGAAAGACAGTTGCGCTGATGCCCATGCCTCGCTCGGACTTGTCCCTCAGAGCAGAGAATGTCTACGCATTGGCAATGGCTGGCGTAAACGAACCATTCGACGAGCTCCTTTGTCCGGAGGATTTACCACCTGACCACAAAAGCACAGACTATGCACTGGTCGATCACAATAATAATCACAACTCGTTAAACACGCGAGTGGTAGCCGTCGTCGACCATCACGAGGATGAGGGCAAATATCACGATACAGCCTCTCCGCGGATTATCGAGCCAGCTGGTAGCTGCGCTTCTCTCGTTACCAGGCTATTCATGTCTGGATCTGGTCACATCTCAATACCCCCAGACCTCGCGGGGCTTCTTTTGAGCGCTATCGTCATCGATACTCGGGGTTTGCGGAAGGGCGGGAAAGCGCTTGAGGTAGACCGCGCGGCTGCTGCATGGCTGCTTGGTTATGTGGACCCAATGAAGCAACCCTCCCTTACCGGAGAGAGCTACATGACTCAAACGCCGAAAGAGACAGAGCCATCTATGTCGAAGGAAATCGTAGATCACGCTTGGTTGCGCACCCTTTCAGATACTCTAAGCTCGAAGAAATCCGCGGTTTCTCACTTGAGCACAAGGGATCTCCTTCGAAGGGACTATAAGCAATATGCCTTGGAGCTGTCCCCATCTTTAAAGCAGGAAAGTGGTGGTGTCATACAAGTGGGGCTGGCGACGGTTCCCTTACCACTGTCGGCATTCTTCAAGTCGGGCTCTGCAGTGGTAATAAACGCCACCATATCGTGGATGGAAGAACGTGGACTGACGATACTCGGAGTCCTTACGACATACCGCAGCAAGAAAGACAAGGGAAGACGAGAACAACTGTGGATCGTCAAAAGATCGAAGGATGCGCCACAACAACAGACATTGACTCGTGCTCTGTTTGATGGTTTGGATGAGGATGCGAGCCTCGAGCTAAAGCCTCGCAGGTTCTCTCGGTATGGTTTTGGTAAGAAAGGAGATGTAACGGGAAATGAGGAAGACGGAGACGATGATACCTCCTCTCACGAAGACTCTGGCCATGATAAACAGCCGGCCGGTGCGGTAAACGATTCCCCCTTTGGAGACGCGTTCATCGCGCGGGTATACCAGCAGAAAAACACACATGCCACTCGTAAACAGGTCGCACCACTATTAAAACGTATTCTGGGGGAATGAGTTTTGTAGGCTCTAGTGTACGATATTGTACTATTACGTAATTTCAGCAGCAATGTGGGTCGGGACTCAGCGGAGCTCGAGTTCCTCACGTTGAGCCATGGTTAACGCACCGTCACGGCAGCAAATTCTCCGTCTTTACGGTTCTACTCTGCGTGCTGCCAGGTCGTTCAGTTCCTACAATTTTCGCAACTACTTTGTCCGGAGAACTCGAGAAAACTTTCGGAACATGCAGGTAAGGTCGGGTCGGTAAAAACAGATTCCATATATTCGACGACGCTTTGAAGGTCGAACAGGATTCAGGGAAGCTCTCTCATGCTTACGGCGAGGCTGTAAAAGAATTGGCAGTTTTGAGACGGAGTGCTATGGTCAATCAACTGTACGGAGGCTGGCGTCTTGTGGTAGAGAACCAAAGTGAAGTCAGGGAGAGGGGCGAAAACTGAGCGGCACATTTTCTGGTTTCTGATGCTCGAACATGTATGTATATGACAATCTTTCAAGTCAGAGTGTCTTACTCTGGTCTACCAGCTCACCCAATGAAGAAAGGGATATCTGGCTGTCGTCGCCACTGAGCCTTTCTAGCAGTTCACAATCCCGTTCATGACTGCTTCGGTCCATTCCTGTCTCGTCTTGTGTTAAATGGGACTCCTTCCACGATCTACTTTGCGAAGTGATATATACGGTCGTGGATATCAACTGTAGCGAATAGGATAATTCATGTAAGTGTTGTCTGCTAACATATCTCGGGGGAGGCCTGAGGAGATTCAGGACGAAGTAGTTGTGTCCACCGGTTGATATGTCTCGTACTAAATGTGAACGACCCCCTAGATTCATTGCGAAGACAATCTCCCTGACGGAAGACCAATCGATCATTTCCCGGACGTTCCCGCTCACTCGCGTCTCATCCTCGTACAGTCCCGCAGAAACTAAGAGAAGACAGATTTATTTGACTCGCGTACCAGTTAAGACTTGGCTTTTCTTTTCTGGTTGTAGGCCTGTGTCGCTCTAACTCTCACCTTGTGGCTTCCTCGGAATCGTTGACTATGGCTAACGCTCGCCCCGTGCCATCTTTATCTGGAGCGTTAAATGTTATCTGCCTATGACTAGGGCCACGCGGTTCTCGTTCCTGTCGAGACATTTCGTCGACACCATCCGTCCATCGGTTCCCTTCTAGTTGTCCGCGATTACGGGACCCTGAAGCTATATTCTGCGCCATCTTGTAACAGGTCTCTTTTACCACAAGGCGAACAGCCCTTTCCGCAAAGTTGAGTGGATTATGCGGTGGTAGATTTGCGTTTTGCCGACGCCCTTCGCGTTCCTCAGAATCGTTGAAGCTGGGTGTTCGGGAGGGCCCGAAAACGTGCGCCAAGCACGTATCCTTTCTTACTTTTTGTCGCAAGACCATTCCAATTCATCTGTAGCTTACGGGGTTGATGGGACGCTTCTGAGGGAACCTAACTCCTATCAGCATACGTGGTGGTGGTGAAGACAAGTTGCCCGTCATGCAATTGGAGGGTTACACGCAGACGAGCGGTTCTACACGCTGATGGAGGATGATATGGCCTGTGTCCTTCCGTATCACATATACTTCAATTCGGAACGGTGGCCAATTCAACGCGCACGCAAATCAGGTCGCTGTAAGTCAGGTATCCAGGTAAGCGACCGGCATTGGGTTTGGAAACCTGTAGCGATGAGAGCGCGTACCGAAAATGCCTTCTGAGGAGGGTTGTCCAACTTCAAAATCCAAGCTCGCCAACTCGGACCATACGTGCAGCATGGCTGGCTATGGACTACGTACTGATCCTGGGGGTCATCAGGCGTACTGATACCGGTACATAACCTCGGTATCGGCAAACGTTCGGCCAATGACAGCTACTACCGCCATATTCCCTTCGGCCCGGCGTGACCTTCAAAAAACAAAAAGACCTCATTTATCTTTCAAGATAGTCGTGCTTACTTTCAGTCACAGGAGCTACCGTATGACTGGAAGTATGATGCGGTAGAAGGATCTGCTGGTCCCTGCATAGATCGAGGCGTCCAGACTCCAGAATGACAGTGCTGATTTGTTGTTGCCGAGTGACGCCAGACCATACCAGAAGAAAATAGAGCAAGCCATGTTTGCTCATTTGCTCTAACTCCCGTTCCATCACTTGTCGCGCAAATTCAGCTGGAACAGCGCGGGCTGTCACCGTCACCTCCCTCACTAGCAGTGAGCTTCGATGCTCGGCATTCAAGCGTCCTCAAGTGTGCTTTGAAGGTCAAGTTATCCGTCCGTGTCAAACATAGCTTCGAGTGAATTTCAGGGTGTACGGCAGTCTCATTTTCACAACTGTCATTCGTTTTAGTGCCGTCACCTTGACACCCCGAAATGTCACCTATGTCCGGCCCATATTTATATTTTTTTGGTTTTTCATCCGCCCAGTGAGTGGTTGTGCTACGCCTACCACATGAGGTTTCATTCTATTATTCTTACACGGTTTCAAATATTTAATTCAAGGTCAAACCAGGTCAACGGGGAATGGAGAGAGCGTCCTTTCATGTTTGCCAATGAGGAAAGTTCAAGGGGTGAATGAACGTTACCAACTTCCATACCGGTTCCGTTGTCGTGATGTCTACTTGCCAAGCTTATCTTCACGGAGACCTGGACGCTCATGAAAGTAGTGGGAGCGCCAGAGCTCATTTTTTCTTTCCACACTAATAATACTCGCCCTTCTTCCATGACAGCGACCACAGGTTGCGACAGGTTTGCGTTCGCCTGGCAATTGGGTCAATTCCTGAGCCGTGCACGCAACCCAGGTGCTTATCATCAACCACTCGGTCCCGAAGGCACTCGCAAAAAAAGTTCTTGGTTCGGCTGTGTGCACGCGTACGCAGTGTGGTCCATCCTACCGGCATTGTAGCCTCTTCTTCTTGTGTCTTCCAGTCCCAGTCCTCGGGCTCCAACCTAGTCCGCGAGTTCCCCCACAACGGATGCGTGCGATTCGGTTCTACAGCCAGTAACCCTCGAGGATGTCTGGTGCAGGGCTGAACCACCGTCCGCGCGCGAAGACGTCTGACCTCGCTGACTTCTTCCGTACTACTCATGGATCTCGTCAGAACCCAAAAAATGTAGCGACTACCGAACCCGACACGCCTTCATCGTCAGACAAGTCCGTTTCGTCGAAGTCACGGCGTTCCATGCTTCCATTCTTGCGACGCAAGAGGTCTGCAGAGCAACCCCCCGCAGCGCCTCCACGGAAGTCTACAGTGGAGCAGCTTCCAGCGAGTGTCGTCCGTCGCTCTTTAGGAAATGGGTACGTGTTCGAATCCTTCGGTTCACGTCAAGCTCGCAGGGGGATCTTCGTGGTGCCTTTACCCCTGCTGCTTAGTTTTAGGCTTCTCGAAGCTACACATTCTCACGATGAAGAAATGGGCTTGCTTGCGTCTCATCTAGTAACTGCAAGCATCAGGCTGACTGCTGGTTTTTTAGGCACACAGTGATAATGATTACTCCGTCGAGGGATGCATCCTCATCGATCGTTCCCCCTCTCCCCTCTACTCTTCCACCCGTGAACGTTTCTCCTCCATCACTGGGATCCAAGTTTGCGGCACACTTTACTCCCTTGCGGACGCCTCCCAAAGGCTCCAAATCCCAATGTGTAGGTGCTCAGAAACCGGTCGATAATTGCTCCGAGCCACAGCTTGTGGACACGCTTTCACCACCAGCCCGTGATGGGCAATTATCTTCAGCTGAGTCTCCGCGATCGAGTATGCAAAGTCGTTCCACTACTCCCCGGCCGCAATGCACGCCACAATCGTCCGCCGTTCCTTGCGGAGACTCTGAGGATTACTCTGACTTATTTCTGCAGCCCCAACTTGGGAAGTCGTCGCAGGCGGCCAAGTGTGCTTCCTCTCCTACAATCTTGACTGGTATGGATTCTCCGAGAGAGAGTTCGGAAACCCCTCCCGCCACCACTCTCCAATTCCCCTATCCACCTTCCATGATTGGTCGACCTTCATTGGTCACCTCCGATGGAACTGTAGCCCGCCGTTCATGCGATTGGTCCAAGGAAATCAGTAAGAACCGGGATAGTGCTATGGCTCACTCGGGCTCACGATCGGGCACTGGAAGCGAACAAACAACCTCGCAGGGACACTTATCTGGGGAGGAACAAAGGCGTAGTCGTAGTCGCGCGCTCAGTCATTCAGGCAGTGACACGGACGCGTCTCGGGCTTATGATTCGGGTCCTCGGCCATCGAGGGCAGGCCATGCCGGCGCCATTCCTAGATCGTCTATCATTAAACCGCCGTCGGGTCGAGAATCATCGGGAAGGATTCCAAGTAGTTCCCTTCCGTCCTACTCTCTACCTTCTCCGCCTTTGTCGCCGTCCAGTCCGTCGAACCTCCAGTCGGGCACAATGCCCACGATATCATCTGTCAGTAACGCGGTTCCGCATTCTGGACCGTCCGGCGTGTCTCGGCGACCACGTGCAAACACTTTATCGTCGACGACCTTACTGAACAGTACACATATCCAGTCTGGCCCTTCCACGCTCCCTGCTTACCAGAAAGTATTTGCTGCGGAGAACAAAGAGATCCACGGCATCTCCCCTGATGCTTCCCCTGAAGAGCTTCGGGAGGCACTCGTGCTCCAGCGCAAGAAGTACACTCAACTCCAAGAGTATATCATCACCATCACTAAACGGTACGAAGATGACCGAGTGACATTGGCCAAGACTATAGGGAAACTTGAACGTGACATTCGGAAGAAGACAAGGGAAATCGAAGGCCTAAGGTGGTTAGTCATCCACCACGGTGCCGTCGAAGATATCGACGCTGCCGCGAACCTAGCACGTTCGTCGCTTAGTACGCAAGACGAGTCTGACCGACCTGCCACAGACCTCGAATCCTCCTCGCCGTCTATTTCCAGACGTTCCAAGCCCCCACCCTCAATCGAATCATCACACAGCGGTATCAGAGCTGGTCACTCCGGGAAAACGGGGCTCAGTCCCAACCTTAAGCACACGAGGCAGTCATCCTCCGCGTTGGACGTGCCTTCCTCAGAGACTCCGTCTGCGGCGTCCTCACAGACGTCTCTGTCACTCGCGCCACAAGCGCCTTCAAAGCCGTTATCGGCGATACCTGAACGATCCTCTCGACGATGTGACATTTCTCGTGCAGAACGGCAACGAGCAAAAGAGGAGCGCCGTGCTGTCAGGGGGACCCGGCGCATTTCAGGGTCCTCTGTGTCGTCCTTTGCCTCTGGGGCAAACCTGTTAACGTATAACGCCGTTCTTGAGTCGTGGTCAAACCACAAGTCAAATGTGGACAATGCTGAAACACCGCGACCTTCTGGAAATGGTTGACTCTGGACGCCGGCTATACCCTACACGCTTCAACCTGTCTATTTTTTGGCGAACGGGTTAGCTTACTGACGTGTAAACCTCGGCATAGTTTCTTTTTTCTTCAACTTACACGTCACTCCTTGAATCCGTTTCGTTCTTGGCTGGCATGCACAAGTTCATGCCAGACCGATTGCACGTAGTATCCTCCCGTCACATTACTTCACAACACTTCACATTTTAGATGCAGCACTGCTGTTCACTGGAACTTGGATGCCATCACACAAAGCTCTCGTTCGCTTCACTAGTTATTCGCTGGTTTGCAACCCCATAACATTCTCTCGTACGTAGCTCGTTCAGCTAGTTTCCCTAGATGTATCTCTATTGCGGAACGCGAGACGCGCCCCGCATAATCAAAACTTAGGTCCTGGTTTTCTGGTACACACGCAAAACCAAATACATCAATATCGCTGACACGGATGACGATGGGTCGATGCAGTCAAAACTGGTTGGTATCGCTCCTTGCGACAGCCACAAAGCCACGCGTCAATGCATGACTCGCGTAGTAATTCACCTCTTCGGAGTTTTTGATTGACTCTTGTTCTCAGCACCGCATCCACGGAATTATAGTGGCATGTTCACGATTCGGTCATCGTCATGGACCTGAACCACTGAGGCAGTGGGGAGGCAATCAGAAGCATGCGAAAACTCACTATCACCTGAACGGGGGGCCCCGCTTCATAAATCCTACATCGCTGTTGCCTTTGCATCAGTGACGTATGTTCGACTGCTTACCGGAATGAGTCTCCACTGAGACAGCACTGTGGGTTCCTTGATGTAAGCGTCTAAGGTGCAGTCATCAATTGATGGTATGTCACCGAGAGAAATGATTTCATGAGGTCACGTCTCATATGCGCACATTCACCAGCCCAAGGCAGTACACGCACACTGGCTGATCGGGCGCTCATGACATGACATAGCCATCGCCTAGGGATTCGAAGTTTGAAGTAGGTCTGTTCCTAATGCATCCGGCCTGAATTCATGTTGACAGCGATTGCTGCAGTGCGGTATCATCAAGTTTGCTGTTAGAACCAAGGCATAGCCTGTTTTTCAACTGGTCAACCTGACAGATTCAGTGGTGCAAGATCAGCAGGCATGAACGCTCGCGTACCTGACAGGACTACAGGGGCTGTGTGCCCTGCGTGATCAGTGGTGTTCCGACGTTGCTATGAGCAGTGAAAATGATCTTACATATACCCTCACGAAAGGCCCTCTCTCAACCTTTTACACTTCGTCTTCTGAGATCTTGTATTATTACCCGTTCGACGCAGGTATTGGCTCACACCGTCACACCATTGTTGGGCTGGGACGACAGACCGGTACCATGCTCTCGAATTTCATGCGGAGGAATGGGAAGAAGAAGCAAGCAAAGCATTGGAGGACCTGCGCGGGAGCCCATCGCTTCGTTCGAGCGCCCACATCTCCGGAGTCTTTCGAATCGCCACAGATACTAGACATCGGCGATCAGCCCATATACTCCCCACGGGAAGGGACTTGCGGACCATTCGTCCAGCTCGAGTTATCCACTGAGCCATGGTTTCCGGAGGAACTACTTTATTCAAGACGTAGTTCCAAGGGATCCGCTTGTGGCACTAGAAGTGTACGGGACGCCGCAAATATGTCTGGCGACCCACACGAGGTGTGTCTTCTCAAGGAAACTTGTGTTTTTCACTTTACTCAGATTTGAGACCAGAATTCACCCAGGAAAAAATCGGTCCCCGCTCCCATACTTATCCCGAACCATGAGCTTGACGTTCTGCGGACCCGTGATGCAAAGCCCAAGACTCCCAGCAACGCTCCAGACGCGGTTCCAAAAGACCTGTATTTGAGGAACCCATCATCACCCGGATCTTCAGAAAATATTTCAGCAATCTCAGGTACCACGCTTGCACGAGCACTAATCGCGAATTCATTTGTGCTATCATCTTGTGAGAGAGTGCAATCCCGTCACCGAAGCGGTGTAGCACGGCAGGATTCTGCAACTCTACCCTGCGAACCGTCTGTTCCCAACCTACCTGGAACGGAGATTGGTCGTCCGTCGTCTGTCCCCGCTGTCCCTCCTCTACCACCTAGCGTGCTCTTGGAACGAAGGCGGACGCGTCGATTATCCGGCAGCATAGCGCCGGCATCGTATGTATCGAAACCAGAGGAGGGAATTGACAAGAACACCTCGAGCTCGTCGACAGACTTGCACCGCACTCCGTCACCAGGAACTGGCCTGCAGACTGGTCACTCACGTCGCATATCTTCTATTATGGAGGTTCCTTCTGTATCTGGTACCCCAATGTCGAGGAAATGCACCCTCAATCCTCAACATGAAAATGCCGTGTTTACTAGCACCGCATCAGAACATAAGGTGGCAGATTCAGACTCTCAGGTAGCATCCTCGCCTCCCTCTTCTTCCAGCATACCAAAAACGCCTGGGCTGGCTACAGATTCATCACAAGCAGACGGGTTCCAAAGTTCTACTGACCACAGCTTGGATGAGTACTCGTTCGTGTCTCCCGGTCTGCACACGGCTATGCTTTCTTCGCATTCCGATTCTAGCGCCTCCTATGTGGCCCCACTTCCCGTCAAACGCAAGAACAGCAGCTTGCGGCGACGTCTTCCGAAACCTACTAGTGCTTCAAGAAATCGTAAAGGTGTGTTTTTTTGGGCCAATATCTCTTCCCGGAATCTTGTGATACCAACGAAGCTGTGTAGACACCCGTGGCGGGGCCCCTCATCAGCGGAACAAAAAACAGGTCAGACTGTTGCCCGTGGTCGAGAGCTTCGCCCAGAAAACGTTATTGACACCTACGATGATGACTCAAACCAGTATATCACGTCTTCCCCTCGTTCCTTCATCCGCGGTCTCCGCCGGTCACCTCGAAATGCCGCCTACTGCATGTGAGGCGACTGAAGAGGATTATAGTGATTTTCTTGATTATACTATCACTATTAGTCCGGATCCACACAGTTCGTCCCAGTATACCCCCACGAGTTCCTCGGCTGGTTACCAGACATTCCCTGAGACACCAATGTTCTCACCACCCCTGTTCTCACCAGACCGCCGACGCCCTCCGGCGCCATCTCTTCGGACCCATCGCCCTCCACTGCCGAGGTCGGCAACACTGCCTTCCCCACGCGAGTATGCTGCGAGGGAAACGCCCCCGCGGTTCACGTCTATTGAGATGAATTTGGGGCCACATGACGACCATGGTTTTCGTAGACCTCAGTCTGTCGCTTCGCCAATTCACGCCACACCTTCGCTTTCGTTGGATCCGTTGTCCGGTATTTCTCATGATTCGCTGCCTCGTTGTGAAGATGCTTTTCCGGCCACACCATTGAAGGATACTCTACTCATAACAGACACAACGGGACCATCAAAGGAGCCCATTGATCCTGATACTCCTGCACAAACAGAGAGCATCGATAAGGCAGGTTTTTGTTTACTTCGACCCTTTGTAACTCTAACATCGAGCTCCCAACAGAACTGCGAAGTCATACCACTTGCGCAGTCGAGCGCACCGATTCCATCTGCTTGCAAGACGGACACTTCTCAATCTCCCACCTCCGTTCCTCTACCTGAATCCACGGAGGTTTCTCCTCGTCTCCCCTCATCTTCAGGCAACCATCCGCATACTTCATCCCCAGTACCCAGCACTGGATGCTCTTCCTCCCAGACTGGACTGCCTTCTATCATGTGTCCGCCTCAGTCAATTCGCGAAGCAGAGGTTCCACGACCCGTTCTTGGCAGACCTTCCTTGCCCTTGATTACTCCCGCTCCTTTCCAACCAGTATCATCAGGACCAATTTCCTCTAGGAGACATTCCGTTGCTGCAGCTTCGCCGTCTGCCCGTCCCCTGTCACCATCTATTTCGGCATCGTGTGCGGGAGTGCCTCCGTACCGGGCTATAACATCGGAAGGAACGGAGGACAAGGACATCTCGACAGCCCCTACTGACGTTGACCGTCCCATATTGAGGATACCGTCCAGTTCTGACCCAGAAGGAGAAGGCGTATCTTCACTGCAGGCTTCTCAACATCAGTCGTTTGGTAGTCAAACGCGAGTCAGATCTCGGCCCCCTCTTCCAGTTGGCCCTCGACGACCAAGTGGACCATCCCACCCTCTTGACTCTCGCGTTCCGGGACCCAGAGCTCGGGGGTCATCTGAGTCCAAAGTGACCTGCGGTGAAACCTGCGGAAAGAGGGATGCGTCGACCTGGAAAAAGCTATACGAGGTTGCGTCGCAGCCTCTTCCCAGGTTCCAAACACCCCCGCTGAAATGGCGCGGACTCACGATGGAGGCAGCTCAGTGGACTCTCACTTCCGCAGAGCTGCAGGGCGTCGTCTCGAGAGCCATGAAGCAGTTTTCTGAGGGTTCTTCTATTCGTCTTTTGCGTTTGGAGACGTTAGACGGTGAGATCGCCGAGGAAATACATCGTCTAGAAATGCTACACACCGATGTTAAATCCCGATACAAGATGCTAGTACGCAGGCGGTGGCAACTCCTTGGGGAACTCACCGGTCACCTTGAGAGTGGAGCGGTGGGGCACACAGCAAGCGTTGCGATGGCAGAGCTGGCCGAGGTTACCTTGGAGCAGGATCAACTGACTGATGAACTCCACACTGTCGCCGAACAGCTTGCCCAGCTCGAGGGCTTGCGTGAGGTTCACCACTCTAGCGCACTTGCGATGGCCCTGAAAAAGGTCAACACGATCTTCTTGCGTCAGGCGGCAGAGACGCAGAAGCTTCGCGAACAGCTCGAATCTCTCGAGGCCGAGCGGGATGAGGGATGGAAGCAGGCACATGATATTGCGGTAGAATGTGACAGACTGATGGAGACCGCTGGAGAGCCGGGCGGCAAGGCACCAAATAAACGGTCTGAGCGCGTCTCAGCCGTGCGCAAATCGTCTATACGACAGTCGAAAGCGGGTTTGCGGTCTATGAGCGCGTCCCAGAGGCGCTCTGCAAGCAGTGTGCGAAGCAGAGGTAGCATGTCTATCCCCTCGTCTGCATGTAAAGAGGATATCCCACCTCTACCACCACTTCCTCTTCGTCAACAGGGATCGGCCACAAGTGCCGTTGCGTCAGGTAGGGACCAAATTCATACCCCAGCTTCCTTTACTCACAATCTTCCAGCTTCTGGTTCACTGTGCTATTCCGGCGCGTCCTCTGCAACGGCCCTTGCCCAGGCTCAGCAGGAGCTATACGACATGCTTGGTTTGAAGTTCCAAGACACCCCGGCCTCATCTAGGAAAACTCCCGATCTAATGCGTTCGTTGGCCAATTCTCGTCCGTTGTCTGATCCAGACATGAGAGCTCGGCGCGCACACGAAAATAGGGCCGTCCGCAGTGTGATACTCGACGACGTGTCTCGCCGAATTTAGATTCCGTTATGACTACTGGAAGCTCGTTCTCGGCTTTCAGAGAATAACTTCATCACCTACCCTCGAAATGACCGCCGACTACATGCTACCGTCTTTACTCGCTATTATTTATTCGTGTAATCCATATTCAAACTCTATCGCACCTAGCAACACGACACACTTGTACAATAGGCACTACCACACTCGCAGTCGCATGTACATACAGTACATGCCTGGCAGCACTATAACTATTATTATTTTCATGATGTCTTAGCCGTTGAGATGATCTAGCATGCATTTGTCCTGACCACTAGCTTTGGCTGATATTTCTGTGTTGGGGTGTCGTGCGGGTACGAGTGCAGATGAAGGTGAGAAGTGGCACGGAAGGGGGAACGCTCGTAGATCGCCGTGATGGAGAGGTCGACTCGGTTGGTGTGGGGATCGGTAAGTGGAGGAAACGATATTGTTATTACGGCTTCCAGCTACCAGTCGATTGATCAGAAATTCTGGTCGCCTTTCGAGAAACTTGTCGCGTGCTCTCCTCTTTTGTGAACCATTTCTCTCACGTACCGATCCATGCTACTTGACTGCAACGCACTGGGTGACAGCTGAACCGCGGGTATGTTTACGACGCAATGATGTCTATGGTATGGCCTCTCCACTCAGACACACGGGTAGGATGAGCCAACAGCTTTCTGGAAAACCCCGACGCGCGTGCAGACAGAGAGGGATCGGAGGAAGACATAGAATCGATCACATCCGTCCACATGTGGGATCGTACGGATCCAGGGTGGTACCGCGACTCTGGAAGATAATCATGCACTGCCATCGGAAAGCGCACGTGTGGCACAGAATTCCACACATCCACTTTTCAGAACAGATGCTCTTGCCCAGCCGCGAGTCCTCCAAAATAACAGGTCAAAGCTTTGAGCTTGCTGCCCATCCACTGTTCTTCTACCTCTACCATTTCCGTCGAGTCTCCTGCAGGCGCTGGCACTGGAACACTAGAGGAAGGGCATGTGGACATGGAAAGATTAATCAACGCTGATATCTCCTCTAGATTCGTATTCCTGGGTAGAAAGTATGCCACATTGTTTGTGATGCGTCGCGTGAGTTGGAAGAGGTCGGCCCCGTGGATGGGTTGCATATACGAGAGGCTGAATTCGGGATGGGATTCAGTGCCATTACCGTAACCGTTCGCAAAACCGTTGGTACTGCCATCGACAGCAGTCGCATCGGCGTCGCTGATGTCATTAGCGTCGTGCAATTGTCGAGATATGTACTCTGGACCTCCCCAAGGTGGACTTAGGAAGACGACGTCGATGGGTCGCCTCTTGGCGTTGTTGCCTGAGTTGATAGGATGACTAGTGGTTGTTGCTTCCCAACGATCCAAATACGAATGAGCAAACGCAATATAGTCCGCGAGTACGAATTCGATGCGGTCGGCTACGCCATAGACAGTGGCGTTATGTCTGGCGAGTGCAAGTCGTGTGGGGGAATTGTCCATTGCGATAACTTCAATGCCGTACATAAACGAACGAAGATGATACGACGCGGTTCAAATGAACTCACCACGATGGCATGTCTTTGCAAACGCGATCGCGTTCCCTCCGACCCCACAGAACGCATCAAGAATAACATCGCATCGACATCGCTCAGCAATTTGGGATGCGATGCGTTCGGGGGTAACACTGTACCAGCCCTCTTCATCAAGAAGACAACCTTGGTCGTAGAGACTGAAGTAGCGATGTCTTTGAGAGAAGTCTGGCGGCGGTGACTGTAAGGGTACGGCCATGAACTGGGGAGCAGAAGCTCACTTACATTTCTGGAGATGGGTGGGAACCTCAGATGCGGATTTGTAGTGCGGAACGAGAGCGAAAGCGTCGAGCGATTGTTTTTGTGCGTCGAAGAGAGCTCCGCCTGTACCAATACCGGTGCCAGCCAGACTCTCCGGCTTGCGCGATGTCTCCTTTTTGTGGTCTCCACCAACACCTGTTGTTCATGTTGGTAAATGGCGATGAAGTTCAGAAGAGTAGACACGTATACCCTCTGAAAAAGCCTGTTTAGCAAAGTGGGATAGACCTGAGTAGTTCTTGCGTTTTCCCATGTCGACGATGGTCCGACTTTGACCTTCAAGTTCTGTTTTTCCGCGTTGGCCCTTGGGTAAGTTCGGTCTTCACTCTCTTAGCGCCGTGAATTCTCGATCGAACAATACGTTATCGTTTTGCTCGTCTGTGTCGCCGGTGTGAGAGCTTGACGGCCTCGTGCCCGCGTTCAGGTAAGTTCATTTTGTTTGTTTCATCCGGCCGGCGCTAGTTATCTGCGCGAGGTGGGTGCCACTCATTTCAACATTGCAAATGCCACGGTCTCAACACGTCCTCGGGCCCATTCGTCTCTGCTGCCCGGCGCTGCAGCTGGTTATTTCGTAAGTTTCTCGGCATCCCCACGTCCTCGTGTTTTCAACGAAACACCCTGATACACTGCTTTCCCCTCTCGAGCGGTGTGCTGGTGGCCCCAGGTAGGTTCTGTTTCGTGTCTTCAGTTCATTTATCCGTTTATATCGTCTAACGTGGCTGGTCCCCTTCGTGGTCGGTCAATCTCTCCCTATGTCCAAGTGTTCAGCACGTACCTTTGCCTCGATTTACTGGTACCTTGGTGGGTCCAACAGCTCTCTGGCGCGTCTACGTTAATATTTGCAACCTCCACAATCCCGCCTACTATTTCGTCCTTCTCGGTGCTCCCCAGTTGGCCACCGTCAGACGCCCCGTCAATGCAGCAGGTCCCGGCTTTAATCATCACCATTAAAGTCTTCAAACCATCAACCCTGCTCATGGTCATGTTGCTCAGACTACCACGCACGATTCCATTCTGCCTAACCATTTCAGACACATCTTTGAGACTGGTCGCACAACTGAATGTGGTCAGGATTTCAGGTAGTAGCAAGTGTCCTCGATGGCCTCGAAGGCTATACAATCTTAATTATGACCCTTAGTGACATGCCAATCACTTTCATCGCAATGTCCGACGATGGACACCCACTCGCGAGCCCCTAACAGGGACAGGACATACGGTATGTTATTTCCATGGACAAGGTGACTGGGCGGAACGGAATTGTGTGGGGGGTAACATGCGAGCAAATGCGCTGCAAACGCGCCGGGAAAGATGGGTTCGGAAACGTTTCTCTTCATCCCGACCTGAGAGTGGGAACGGACAAACGCTGTTGGGTCTCGGTCTGAGGGGTAGAGAATAGGCTGATAATCCACTCTAGTTGAATCACCACAGTGGGAATTGTTGCTGTAGATTATCCATGACGGAGTTTGATGCCAGATGTGCGGTCCGAGGCTAGACCCGCGCCAGGGTCATAAGAACTAGGCTAGGGATGCGGGCGGAACAAGGTGCGATAGCCCTTTGGAGATTTGAGTCCTTGAGGGGAAAAGATCTTCACATGCAGACAGATCCGAACAGCCTAAAAGTCCGGGTAGCCACATACCTGAACCTGCGATATTTTTCCGACTGCTTCTCATGAAGTTCGGTTCGGGAACATGCCCTTATTAATGCTTCCAGCTTAGTTCGTCACCCTGGCTGGTGGTCAATACGTCAATGCTACAGAGTAGTAGAGGAATCTGTTTTTCCATCCAATTGACTCGATGTTCTGACCCACAGCGAGGCATTTTACCGACTCGTCGGTAAAAATGCCCTGGTACGTGCGAGCAGTAACCGTGGCAGCCGTCGAAGATCGATGGAAAGGGACTGGGGACTGGGCGCCTCAATACCGGCAGGCACGTTTCACTCTGCTTCACATGGCTGTCAGTAAGTCTGAATCATGCATTGGCAGCGGGTGAACAGAACCACCACTATCTATCCTTGAAGATATTGACGACTAAGCCATTTCTTCAGATATTCGGGAAAAATTCAAAGGCAGTGATCCTCGGGGACGCACGACTAACGACCATCGTACTTTCCGTGCGCAATGAGGCATATATCATGGCAACGGACGAAGAGCTTCTTCGAGACTTTATTCTTAGCTCCTGACACTGTCACGGGAAAGCAAAAGCGATAGCGAGTACGCTAGAAATCATTGCCACCTCACCTTGGAGGCCATATCATATCACCTTGGTGACAGCAATGGGCACGATGCCGGATACGGGGGGTACGTATACTAGCTCTTCCAACGTACGAACAAGTCAGGTGCTAATTGTAATGAACGCCGGCACACTTTCATCCGTCGACGATCGAATGTCTGCTCTGATTGGGATGTCCAAAGAACGAGCAACCCACAAGTGGACACATCGGTACAGTTGCGGTCAGACCGCAGTGCCAGAGCTTTTGTCCCACTGCCAGCGCGCCGACTCTACCACGTGTCCAGGGACTATGGACATGAGCTTTTCGACGTACGATTTTCTCAAAATTAATCTGTCGCTTGTCCGGGGGTTCTTCCTTGTTTCGAAGATCTTCTCCGAGCCGCTGGAGGTACCTGCCGATTCTATTAAAAATTTCGGAAGACCACAGCCTCTTGGGAGCAATACCAAAGGGTGGGTTTCTTCCGAGCACGCACTCGGGCTCAGTACATGGTGTACCTGCCACGGTCCACATACGCCGCGGCGTCAAACCCGTACATTCCATCGCAACGCAGGCTCATTCATCACCCTGAATGCGAAGTATGGTAACTCGTAGTTCTCGGTCTTCGAACGATCCTTCAATTGCAGTGGAATTTCCTTTGAAGCTAATTTCAAGAGGCTTCCGTTTGTAGTGGTCTATTCCGGGGTTTCCCCTGCCCGTCTCGATCTTGATGGTGCTATGTGTCTGTGAACACGCCGTTGTAGTTGATGGTGCACATGATGGAGCGCCGAGTGCCGCGCAACCAGTCAGCTATATAAAATCAGCCTTCCTTTCTCTGGCTTGGTTGTCCAGAGCCCCAGTAAGATGCCTGGCTACCCTGCATTTGCATTCGCTGTGTTATTGGGTGTATGTGCTGCTTCCATCGAAGCGAAAGAACTCGCTCGTGTGCATCCACGGGCAAGCAATGCTTTGGGCTCGTCTTCCCAGCTTACCATTACAAACGGCGTCGTCTCTCCAGACGGGTTCGCAAGGTCGTAAGTCTGATGTTTACAATTGACAGCTTACCCATTGAAATAATTCTGACTCCCCATGTGGCCAGTGCTGTTCTTGCTGGTGGTTCTTTCCCTGGACCCTTGATCCAAGCTCAAAAGGTGCATTCTCACCCAGTATTGGATCAGGCGCGACTGACCAGAGACTAGGGGGGTGAAATCTCCATCAACGTAGTCAACCAACTTGTGGACGAATCCATGCCGATCGATACCAGTGTTGTAAGTGTTCTATAGTTGCATGTCTCCTGGGTTTTGTATGACCATGTCGTAGCACTGGCACGGTATTTTCCAACATGAAACGAACTGGGCAGATGGGACTGCTTATATTACGCAGTGTCCCATTCCTGCGAACGAGTCCCTCCTGTATCAGTTTAATCCGGGTAATCAAACGGGGACATACTGGTATCATTCACACTATTCTACTCAGTATTGCGATGGCTTGAGAGGCCCTCTCGTCATCTACGACCCAAACGATCCTCTTGGGAGTATGTATGACGTGGATGACGGTTAGTACTCCAGTGTCAATCGAGAGCGGAAATGCTGAATACGGTGTTTGAAAGAGACAACCGTTATCACTTTGGCTGACTGGTACGTCGGTTGTACTGACCAGGCATGGCTTCCTTAATTTCTCCAAAGGTACCACGATTCTTCCATCGAGCTAGGCGAGATTTCCACGCTGGTCACACCCAACTCCACGGTCATCAATGGACTAGGTCGATACTCCGGTGGTCCCTCCTCCCCCTTAGCCGTTATCAACGTTAAACAGGGAAAGCGATACCGGTTCCGCATCGTCGGCCTATCCTGTGCTTCTTGGTTCAATTTTACTATCGATGGTCACGAGATGACTATTATTGAAGTAGATGGGGTTGAATCAGAGCCTATGGTCGTTGACTCCTTACCTGTTTTCCCCGGTCAACGATATTCCGTCGTGGTAACTGCTAACCAAACGGTTGGCAATTACTGGATCCGTGCTTCAGCGGACTTGCTCAATAGGACTTTCGAAGGCGGGCTGCAATCAGCGATTCTGAGGTACGAAGGTGCAGATAATGAAGATCCGACCACGGAAGAAGGACCTTATGATCTCGACTTTAATGAAAGCCTCCTGGTTACTCTCGACGGCGCTGCTGTGCCCGGTACACCTGAAGTAGGGAAAGCAGATGTCAATCTCAACCTCATTCCAGGCCATATCGGCGCACTCTTTAACATAAACAATGTATCCTTTGCGGACCCAGCCGTTCCAATTCTTTTACAAATCCTCAGCGGGGCGACGCACGCGTCACAGTTGTTACCTAATGGCAGCGTCTACGAGTTGCCTCCTAATAAGGTGATCGAGTTAAGTTTTCCGGCAACGGATGGGTTGGTTAATGGCGCAGTTGGCGGTCCCGTAAGTGAGTCCAAACCAGTTGAACGCTCAGCTGACTTGCCTCTTCATAGCATCCCATGCACTTGCACGGTGTGCGTGTCACGGTTTGGCTTCATGTTTGAAAGAAACTGAACCATCGTTAGCACAATTTTTGGGTCATCAGATCGGCAGGGAATAGCTCCTACAATTTCGACAATCCCATAATGCGGGACACGGTTTCGTTGGGCACGCAAGGTGACAATGTGACCGTACGTTTCGTCACAGACAATCCAGGCCCATGGTTCTTCCACTGGTGAGGGTACGCCATCATTCTATTTTCACGCGCCTAACCATAATTTTAAAGCCATATCGACTGGCACTTGCATCAGTAATTGAAACATTCCGATTGTAGCGGGTCGTACTGACTGTTTTGCAGTGGTTTCGCGGTGGTAATGGCTGAAAGCCCTTCAGAAGCTGCTACCGAGCAGAGTCAAGTTGTACCGCGTGAGTCACGTGTTGATGATGTAATCTTCAAGTCTCATGCATTTCGTAGAGGATTGGAGGTCCATATGCCCTGCCAACTTAACCGGGAGTGGCTAGTCCTTGTCCAGCGTTCACTAAACTTATACCACTTCCTCATTTATAAGATGGGCGGTTTAGAGTTAGATAATGTAAACAGGTCTTGATTAGCGCAACTTAATGCGCTCGTGCCAATTAAGTAGCGAGCTTCCTTCTGGGTCCAAATACTTCACTGTTGCTGGTTACTAACATAAAATGGCATGGTATACCCTCCTCACACCCTTACACGCAGAGTGTTTTTACGGACAAATCGATACATGTAGTGCAACAACGATGAACGGAGCAGAAATGAAAGCAACGAGAAAGTGGTTAGTAACAATAATCATAATCATGCCAATAAATGTCTAGTGCCGAGCACGTTTTCTCCTGATGATGAATTCGTTCACCATATTTTGGGCTTGGGAAGTTTCCTCCTCAAGAGCGACGTCCTCGAGGCTTTGGTGTTCCCCAGCTGTTTCCGACTCTTCGACCTCCATTTCCTCCTCCGCACGCCGTCGCTTTCGTGCTAACTCATTTCCATTAGTCGGGGTTACTACCTCCATGACGGTCCGTGAATCGGCGGGGATTCCCAAAGGAGACTCCACCTCACGGTCCCCTGGCTGGGATTTAGCTTTGGGCGTAACTTGTGTTTCATCTTCTTGCGACACAGACGGAGGTACTTCGTGTTCAGACTGTTCTGTTGGAGAGGGCGAACGGCGGATGGGCCTTGGCCTTGGACGGGGCCGACTAGGTGGAGGAACGTCTTCTACGGGTTCTGGTTCGAACCGTGGTTCGGGTTGGGGTTCAGGCTCACTCTCCTCCGAGTCTGTCACACCAGCTGCACCTTTCGCTTTCCGTCCCTTCCCGCCTGTGCGTCCGTGCATCACATTAACAGTGGCGTGCAGGTAGAAATAACTCGATCCTACCTTTCCCTTTTGTCAGGATCGAACTCAATCTTTTTTCGTACAGTCGTTGGGATTCCCATAGCTTGGACGTCGGCGGAATCTCAATTTTGCTCTGGGCAAAACACTGATCCATGTGCGCTTTGCTGTCAAGTTAACGGTAAGTAAGGAATATTGTAGGACGATGGATTTTCTGCAGTCTTACATCGACAATGCATCTCTGCTTTCCACAGACTTCAACAATGCCGACAGAACTCTGAAGAACAACACGGCGTTGGCCTTCTGCCTCTTATTCTTATTTGCGTCGAATGTTGAGATGCGCTTGATAATCCACGTCAGTAGCGCTGTGTGCATCTTGACGATATATTGGCTGTCGAGTTTACGGACTACGGCCAGCTGAGCACCGCGAACCATGAACGTTGATGCCAGCTGCTTCGCCAGACCGACAGAGGAATCTTCGCTACGTACAACCGAATCCAGCAAGAGGCCGAACGACTTGAAATTATCGTATCACTGAACTTTGAGAGTAGCAACGACAGACCACACACCTCTTTGAGGGCCTGTGTGACAACGTCAACGACAACTTCCCCGTTGTCGTTGTACATGCCTTCCTCTCGCAGGACGTCCACGATTACTTTTGTACAAAGGTCGAAGACAGGTCCTAAACGACCGTAATGTGCCAGAAGTACTGCGCCATGCCTGACATGCACAGCACCCGCACGGATAGCTCGAAGAAATGGCGAAACAGTCGCTACGAACTGATACTCCTGTTCGAGGGAAGCTCTTGAGGTAGGTTGATCTAACACGAGATACGTCAGTGTTCTCCGTGAGGATACCAGCGGAAAGACCTACTTCGTTCGGCTGGTGTTTTCGACCGAGTCTTGCTAGGGCCCTTGCCCTTTACATTCTTCACGGCACGTACATCTTCCTGGCCGTCAGAGCTGTCTTCCCTTTCTGTTAATTCCTCAGATGGCCCGTCATCTTCAAGTAATTCCGCATATTGCTCGATCGTGGCCTGGATGAACCCTGCGCAACGATATTGCACTTCATCATCGAGTTGAAGGGCAAGTACCTCCGTTGGAAGCCTTTGTCCATCCTCTGCGGCAGGCCGTGTCGGGCAGAACAGAATATACAGATTCATCAGGATTTGAAACGCCTGTGTATGAGTCAGGGCAGTTAAAAAAGAGTGCGAATTGGCTGAAATACTCACGGCTCGCTTAACACCTTCCGCAGTGTTAGACTGTGTACCAACCGCGTACTCGACAAGTCTCTCTAATAAGGAATCCCGCTGCTCACGCAGTGTTTCGCGGAATTTGTCGCTATCTGCCGTCGCGTTCCCAGCATCTGGCAAGCTACGTGCCTTCCACATAATGTGCAGCCCAAGCAGATGAAGACCTTGTTCGATCATCTGTTGTCAGTCAGCCACAAGATCAACGTCGAAGCAGAGTTCGACCTCACTCGTTCCTCTTCTTTATATCCCAAGCGGCCGCGCTCTACCAACGCAGAGACGATATCCCACGCGCTGCTCTGCTTACCACCTTCATCTTCTTCCATCCATGAAGTAAGGTCACGCGAGCCAGCCAATACACACATCCGTGTACAAACGGCCCCAAGGGCTATTATTTCGTCCTCGCTGAACGACGCAACCCCGATCTCCTCCCGACCAGCGACCGCATCCCGCAGCTGAGATGCCAAGTCATCTTCCAATTCCAGGATCTTGGTGTTGTTTGTGTTTGCCAATGAGGTTGCGCTGAGTAGATGGCGGATTGTGGATGCGGCTCTAGTGAGGACGGTCTGGGAAGAGTGTGATACGAATTGCTTGATGACATCGTCCCACAGCCCAGCGTATGCCTGTCACCGAGTGATGAAGTGTAAGCGTGAAAGGCGAGACTGTACAGCACGTACATTGATCATTCGCATTTCGAGGTACAGATCGAGATTTATTAATGGGGGAATCGACAAGACGTCAGATATACGCTTCTCATCGGTCTGATATTTGATGAAGAGTCGAGGAAGCCATTTCATGAGAGCGCGGGTTACATCGGATGTCACCGCCTCTTCTTCTCCCTGTAACGCCTCGGGATTGAGTTCATAAGTTTCCGTGACGCATGAAAAATATTACAGACCTTCTTCCCGCTCGCCGCTACCACCTTTGCGCGACGTAGGGATGCTACAAGTACTTCCAATAGCACACTTTCCTCTACTTCCTCTAGCCGCCATGCAGCATCCACCGTCTTCCTTGCACTTTCCACAAGCAATTCAGCGCCGTCGATATCGTCATCCCTCCCCCCTGCCGAGTGATCAAGTAACAGGACTTCCAAGATCTCTTCCCACTCGCGGACAGCGTCCACTTCGCCCCAAAGCGCCTCCACGGCGAGTGCTATCCGGCTTCTCGGATCCGCTCCTGTCATATAGGGGGGGTGCACACGCTGTCTCGTAGCGACGCCGCTCTCGCCAGACAAAACACTCTCCTCTTCAACGGTCTCCGACATACGATCCAGAGCCTTGCCCCATTTTACCAGTAACATTGCAAGGGCTTTCACACCGACTCTTGCCTTGGTTTCATCACTGCCGTTGCTCTTTCTTTTGCTTGTCGTTGCAGCCATCCGTTCTTCCACGAGCTCTATCCATACTCCGGCGACGAACACCCCGACGGCACGCCGCACACGCACTTCGGTGTCAAACACGAGTAGACATACTCGTTCTCGTTCCTCGTCCTCGAGGAGTCCGTGGCCATCAATCGCACTCAGTACGCTGATTACAGTCGTGCGCACGCCGAGCTCGGTGTCGCCTCCTGCCATTTCAAGTAAACGAGGCTTGAACCGTTCCGTGAAGTGGGTGAGCGAGGTAACGTGGTCCGACTGAGCATAGACGGCATTGAGAGCACGCGCGGCTTCCATACGAACGGGTGTGCTTAAGTCGGAAAGGACCCAACCGACGTACCGAAGATACGATGTATCAAGGAAATGTGCAGGGTAGTAGGTGAACCAAGCACCCAATGCCTTCACACACTCGGCACGGATATTGGGGTCGAGATCGCGGTACCTGTGGACAAATACGCTGCCTTGTTATCAGTACTCCATGGCACTGAACATGTTACAAGACCGACAAACCCATCGACGATTTCTTTGAGGTACTCTGCGAGGGCAGCACGGCGTTTTCGCACTGCCGAAATTTTGTCTTCCAAGTCCTTCTCGCGTACCCCACTAGCCTTGTTGTTTGCCTTGCGTTTTCGCTCACCTTCCCGCTGCCTTCCAAGAATCTCAGCCTCTTTCTCTACAGCGGCTGCAACTTGACAGAGGGCGGTCTCCAACTCGAGCGCTACAACAGTTGCAGTATGCCGGAAAGAGCGGATTTGCGACGAGGACATCGCAACTACCCATGTTTGGAGGGTTGTCATAAGGTCAGAAGTGTAGAGGGTGCCGAGCTCTGCCGCTGCCAGGACGATCCGTTCTATCAGTTCTGAGAGCGACGCGCGAAAGCGTTTGAAGGCGGGAAGTTTCGACGTTAACGGGTATACAGGAGAATTTTCCTGGAAACATTTCACAAGACAGTTCAGTATCATATGCACTGGAATTTCCTACCTGTTTGAGACCTTCGGTGAAGGTATCGAGTGAGTCGACCACGCCGTCATAGTCAACAACTTGATCAGCATCGACCGAGTCATTGCACCCGCATGCACGTAGAATACAGTTTATCAGTTGCGCTTGTGCTGGCCCGGAATCTCGTGATAGTGTATCAAGGAAATCTTCCGCAGTGGACTGCAAAGCCGAAGAGGGGTTAAGGATGGTATCTGGGATTGGGTACTTGAGCGTTAGCTCTTTGTTGTCCCTCAAGGCAATCACGTTGCGCACTAAATAGGTGATTATCCGTTGATATGTTAACTTCTGTTGTTAGTTTTGCGATATCGAAATCGCCATTTGCGGCTTTTGGCTTGTGGGCTTTCGGCCGTGGTCCTTTCTGGGCCTTGGTAGTCCTTGCTCCAGTCGGCTTGGTTGTTCTTGGCTTCTTTGCAGGAGGAGGACCTCTCGCCTTAATCTTACCTTTGCGTGTGGCGCTTTGCGGCTTCCGTTTGGTCACTGGCGCACCGAAGTCCGGTCCATGGTCACTCTCGTCTTCTGCAACTGCATCCTCTTCGTCCTCATCCTGTACTTGTTCGAAATCATCCGGTTCCGAGAGGTCGGTCAGTTCATCGTCGATGTGTGCCCTCTTCCGTTTGCTGGGAGACTGACTGGCTGTAACATGTGCACGTTAGTTCGACAGCTGACAGATGCGATAGGGACGTACTTGATACGAAAGGCTTCACCTGCTTCCTATCACGCTGAGAGCGTCTGGGCGTCGCCGAGTCCTGCGATTCTACCATGACCAGTGGCCAGACTGCAAGAGAGGGGAAAGTGCCCAAGTGAACGCGACGTCGCGCCTTGTCACACCACGTGTCACGTCACGGTTCTTGGCAAAACGCAAATGTGGTCAAGTATATTTGCGCGAATCTGCCATACACGGCCAGATTCGCGGACGAATCTCTGTGGTAAGTTGCCGATCCCGATTGCAGAGATAACTGAGAACATCGCCGTGCCAGCAAGATGAAGTACTTTTCTACACGAGGGGGCGACGAAGAATTGTCTTTTGAAGAGGTCATCGCCACTTCCAAGTTATGTCCCTCTAGAGCTCACTCGTCCCGCAGGTCGTCCTCGCAGGCCTCGCACCGGATGGCGGCTTGTACATCCCCGCAGAAATACCCAAGCTTCCAGAAAACTGGGAGGACGATTGGTCAAAGCTGTCCTACCAGGACCTTGCCGTTGCTATACTTTCCCTTTTCATATCCCCATCGGAGCTCTCTCGTGAGGACATCACCGAGCTCGTGTACAACACCTACGCATACCCTCAAAAATTCAGGGATCCGCTCATCACCCCGCTGGTTCCTCTCGCAGAAAAGCGCTACATACTCGAGCTCTTCCACGGCCCAACCTACGCCTTCAAAGACCTTGCGCTGCAGCTCCTTGGAAACCTCTTCGAGTTCTTCCTCCGCAGGCGGAACATGCGCAAAACTCCAGAAGAGCCTGCAGAACGACTCACAGTTGTTGGTGCAACAAGCGGAGACACAGGAAGTGCGGCAATATATGGCCTTCGTAACAAGGCCAACATATCCATCTTCATCCTCTTCCCTCGCGGTCGAGTATCCGAAATCCAGGAGGCACAAATGACGACTGTCACGGATGATAATGTCCACAATGTGAGGGTTGCAGGTACATTCGATGACTGCCAGGTGAGGTTACGCCACATTTTCCATGCGGGCACTTTACACTCTCCGAACCAAACAGGACATTGTGAAGTCACTCTTTTCAGACAAAGAGTTCAACGAAAGACACACTCTCGCAGCCGTCAATTCCATCAACTGGGCGCGCATTCTTGTTCAGATCGTCTACTATTTCTCTGCGTATTTCCAACTTAAGAAGTCCCTCGCTGGTAGTGGGAAACCGGTAAAGCCGGACATTCAGTTTGTGGTGCCCACCGGGAACTTCGGTGACATTCTTGCAGGGTACTACGCGAAACGCATGATGTTGCCCATGCGTAAACTTGGCATCGCAACGAATGCGAACGATATCCTTACTCGGTTCTGGAAAACAGGGAGGTATGCAAAAGTAAACCCATCGACGGGTTTGGGGGTCAGGGAGACTCTGAGCCCTGCAATGGATATCACTGTATCAAGTAACTTTGAGCGACTATTATGGTACCTAGCGTATCAGTCGTCGTCGCCCGATGACCCTAGAAAGCGCACAACCGCATGCGAAACTGTAGCCGGATGGATGGAACAAGTGAAAAAGGAGGGTCAGATAGTGGTACCCGACGAAGTGCTCCGAGCAGCAAGAGAGGACTTTGTCGCCGAAAAAGCAGATGACGCGCAGGTTTGCATTTCTCTGCATCGCGGGCTAGTCCACGATGACGACTTCATTTCGCCAGATAACAAATACTATTCTAAAGTACTACCAAGGGTCGCCTTCTTACATTCCCGATCCTCACACGGCTGTCGGCCTCCACGTGGCACCCTCAGTTGCTAAGGAAGAAATGTGGGGCGTTCATGTGTGCATAGCCAGCTCCCGCCTGACTCTTTTTATATAGTATGGAGCCAGCCGTCCAGGTAATCCTGGCGACCGCCCACCCAGCCAAATTCTCCGCTGCCGTGAACCAAGCACTGGGGAAAGCGGACGGATTCGATTTCGACCGCGATGTCCTTCCACATGAATTTCGTGACTTTCTGGCTCGGGAGCGCCGCGTCATAGATGTGGACCGTCCAGATGCGGGACTCGTCCGGGACACCATTGAAATGGTCGTCCAAGGAAAGGTCTAGCGATCGCACATATGCGGGGGCCAACGAAGATCAATAGAGTATGTAAAACCTGCGTAGAATATGGGAAAAATTGGTGCGTCGAAGGTTGACTTGGGTATCTCAATTGAGAATGCTTGCGGCCTTATATAAAACAACAGCTGGCAGGATCGTTGGAGTCACTTCTACAGTGTGGGGAGACCAAGCTAGTGCGAGTTATCATCATACAACTCTCTCTCAGTAGCTCCACTAGTCACCCTTCCGGTCTGCCACGTTGATGCCGCAGGCGCCATGTCCGCGAGGGATATCCACCCAAGGAAGTGTGCCCTTCTGTTTTGACCAGGCCTTTGAACAGCTAAGTAATGTTGTGGAAAGTGTCCGCTTTGAGTTCCTAAGTTGCAAACGTACTTCTCTACTGGTCGTCGCAATCTCGTACTCGGAAAGCCGTATACCGGCGTGCTCCCACCAAATCTCTGGGACAGCTGTACTATGTTGAGCACTAACCCTAAGTACCAACGATCATGCCAACATTCAAGGTAAGGGCAGCGCAGTAAATTGTGTGGGCGGAACTGGTATGACATCAGCGAGATCTATTTCGCAGAAAGTCGGAACTTAGCCCTGTCGGTATCGAGATCTTTCAGCTCCCGAAAGGAATTGTACAGACCAATACATAACCGATAGACCTGGGTAAACAATGCACACGTTAACAGTACACATGGGGTCATCATATCCAATACACAGTGGTTTCCGTTAAACTTTGTCGCAGATCTCAACTACCTCATGCTGATCCGTAACATCAGATTTCTCCTGCGATGGCAGCGACACATTCACCATTCGTCCGATCGGAAGGACCGGTTTTGCCAGCTCCCTATTACCTATACGAGCTTCGTCCAAATCTTGAATTAACAGATTTCGATGCACTCGACAAGCCATAACACTTGTCAACGCGACAGCCGGCGTCGACAGCAACACTTGAAGTGTCGGAGATGCGGAGGGGTCTGCACTGAACACGAACCGCATCACGTTCGCACCCGTGGTGATCCTGTCCGGATTCAACGAAGGCTTCGATACAGAGATGACCTGGTTTGCTTACAGATAGTATTGCTGTCCTCCCTGAAATACGGCCCGTGAGAAGTGAGGAAGACCATTTCCACAACAGAAAATCCTCCAATCCTTCTTTTGACCCATCCGATGTGTGGATAAGACCTTGTACACGATGGCAAGATAGACAAGGGTGTCAAAGAGAACAGGATCCATGAAGGCAATGGACAGAGCGCTCCAAGCACTGTGTCGAACACAGTGCTTGGTGTTTGCAATTTCACTGTAATCATGCAGGGTACTGGAGAATACAGCACAGGAAGTGCCCACTCCGATAACCCAAAGGAGGCTGAAAATGTGTCGGACGATCTTACTTCCATGGTAGACCGCGTGAATACGCTTGAGGAAGAGGAAGGAAGCAGCCGCGGATGATATGACTTGGAACAGCACTGTCATCATGGCGACCAGTGTGCAGTTTGAGATCGGGCCAGCTGCAGACGGACGATCTCAGGGTCCAAATTCATTCTGAATCTCAAGGGAAACTCACTCTTCTGCAATACAGCCAGAATGACCATAACAAGCACAGTCGGTCTATGTAAAGCATCAGCGAAGTCGCGACGAATATCGATTCGACTTCTCACCTAGCCAGAAAATAGGCAAAGAGAACGACTGATAGTCTTCCTGTCCGGATTAACCTGTAGTCATCGGGAATGCTAGAGAGCATATCCCAGATCAGCGCCTTTCCACCATTCATATTAGCAATGGTAGGCGCCAGAGTTGCATCCATGACAACATACGCCAAGTGTCACTAAGGATATGTTTCTGTTGAGCTCATAAGTGCTCGCTACGCCTGCGCTGAGGTAGTTGAGATAAACATCAGGGTTGACGATAACAGGGGACCCTTGAGCACTCATGGCGGGGGCTGGCCAGTGGCGGGAATGTGGATTGACTCACTTTTCACCACATCTGCCCTGGACAATAAGTACACGGCCAGGCGTGATGTAATTTCTATCAGTTCCTTGGCGGCTCTTGTACGACAACGAGGGAATTTTCACTTCCGGCTATTGCGAACGTGTCCCACAAGTACCAGTGTTTTGACTGCATCCGGATTCTGAACAGAAGAGGGGATTGGGAGGGGCTTTTCTACCTAATACGGCCAAATTTGGCAGCGCCTCATGTACGACTCGTGACGCTCCAAGGTGGTGTTAATAAGTACAACGATGGATACCAGGCTGAGGCACCGAGATACTCACATACTTGACAGATCGTAGAAGTGGGTACTGCACAGCTCGTGTCGCCCCAGTCACGAATCGGCGCATTAATTGGCCCCGGAAAGCCAAGGCGAAACACAGCTATACGCCCACGCATGGAACCCTCGCTCCAAACTTACGTACAGCCTTGCTGCATGCTGCCTGTACAACTAGCACTGCCCAGGTAGCTCCAAAAGACTAAATCGTTGGCATGGCAGGCACACAGTACCCCCCAGTTATCGGCCCCTCACCATCACCTCCCTTGCAACGACGCATGCTGAATCCTTGTCGCTGATTGCCCCGGTCATGAGCACCCAAGAATCCCCTTCGATCATCAACCCTAGCGTGTATCTCAACTATCTCACGTCGAAAGAAGCAACCATCTATGAAGTGGGAAGAAACATCAACCTGGCGACCTTAGGCGTACGCTGTACACACGCAAATTCAGTGCTCATGACAATGCTGATATGAGACGTGGAAAGGCGCTGATCTGGGACATACTCTCCAGCCTCCCAGATGAACGCAAGTTGATCCAAGGGGGAAGAGGATCCACTGTTCTAATCGCCTACTTTCTGGCAAGGTGAGGATTGAACACAACATCTCCCACGACTCCATTGACGTTTCCGTAGACCATCCGCACTTGCTATGGTCATTCTTTCCGTACTAGAGCAAAGTGAGTGATTCTCAGCATTGCGAACGTGCTTCAATCCTGAGTAATCCCATATCCAGCTGGACCGGTGTCGAACTGCAAGCTTATCGCCGTCATTTCAGCAGCATTCCAGGTTATATCGACTGCAACTGCATCATACTTGTTTCTCAGGCGTGTCCACGCCGTTTACTTTGGCAGCAAAGGCGTTCAATACGTGTTCAGCTTTCTGTGGTTTGCTGTGGTCTGCGCTTCTTCTTCGCTTTTTTACGATGCCGTACACGGTTACCAAGAAATCGCTGATACTAAACACTGCATCCGACAACAGTACTGGGCTGCTCTGCCTGTCGCCTTTGCGGTCCCACTTGGCTTCGACGCCTTCGTCTATGGTGCGATCATGCACAAGATCCTATCTGTTCATCAGAAAGGCCAGAAGAAGGGCTGGAGGTCTTTTTTCTGCCCTCCTAAAGGGCTCCCTCACTTTTCGCGCGCTGTATTTGAGGGGGGACAACAATACTATCTGTAAGCACGAGGGTGATCTTCAGGGGGACATGTTTACGACGCCTGGTCAGAATCACCAATGGCATAAATATGACTCGGCTCAATTTCAGTACAACCGCCAATATGATCCCCTCGTATCAAGTCTTGCTCTCGGCAACCACCGTAGCACTAACAAGTGCGATGGCCTGTCGAGTGTATCGAAATTTGTTGATTGAAGCCCTCGATGAATTTCACGTGGATAACAGGGAGTTGACGAAACCAGTATTTGCAAAGGGACAAGCGGTAAATGTATCGCTATCACTGGCAGGAGGGCCACCTCCAGAAGGGAAGTCTTGTGAAAGCAGCGAAGGTGGATGCGAAGAAGTTTAAAGTCATCCACTCCATATGACAACATTTGTAGCATAGATAGTACGAGCCATGGCATTGCTAACGTGTCAGTCGTGGTATTGAGTATTGCTACTGTCATCACTCGACGGGCAAGGTGAGATTGGAGTGGCAGACAGTCGTTATCAAACCAGTTTGCGTCCGACTTGTTTCGGGAGAGTAAGCTCGGTCCCATTCTAAAGCTACATGTGTACACTTTCAGTGATGCGCCTGAATTGCCGACATCGACACCAAACTGCGACATCGTCTGGGTATCCGCTGGAATCCATTCATCATTCTTTCTACTTACCGCCGTTTTCCCCAGCCAATGCGACGGCCCACAATGAAGTCCACATTCACAGCATCCGTCGACATGAGAAGGAAATCTCGGTACTCCGCTACCAGTGACATGGCCGGGGGATGGAGAAGGGTGCAGAGGTGGCCAAAAAGAAATCACTGGGGTTTACCGTCGCCATTCTTTTTCAACGACGACTCTGAAAGGAAGATCGGCTTGGAAGTAAAAATACGACTCATTACACTGCCAGTCACCGTACTGTCGTCAGACAGTTTCCCATTCGGTTTCGGTGTGGTCAGCGCTTCCCGGGAGGCTGAGGGTGGACGTCGTTCCCCTTCAACGCGGGAAGGTTCACGCTCAGAGGTTACGCTCGACACATCATCAAGCTCTCTCCAGGAAAGGTCCGCGAATCTATCTGGCAATCCGAGACGGGAAGTCGCTATGTTCCCTAACCACACCTCCCCGCCTGTGAAAATGTCTTCTTTGCGGGTAGTTTCTGATTCAACACAGGTCAGTTGGCCTGGAAGTCAAAAGAAAGAGACGTGACGATATACCATCTAGTAACGTCAACCGATTTTTAGCTTGCGGCCGAGATGGGAAGACTAGCTGAGGTACGTCACGCCGAAACGAAGCTACCTTGTCGTCCTCTGATCGCATCGTTGACGGCTTGAGAAAAATCGAGGAGGATTGCAAAAGGTAAAGTAGCGCGATGTGAGCAAATGCTGTGTGTTTTTGCAACGGGACCCGAACTCACATTTTGATCCTGCACCACTCGGTTTCTAGATCTGTCTCGTTTGGCTGATCGATCCGAGGTGTGGACTGGAGAGTTCACGGAGGGCAGCTAAAATACTCAAGAAGGAAGGGATCGACGCATACCTTGCTCTGACGTTAAAGGACTTTCCGTAGTCGTAGCCTCCTCGTCACCTTCAGACGGCTGGATCCTTTCCGACATGCTACAGTCGAGGTTCCGCACATGGGCAGTAGCCGCCAGTGTGCTGCTGTATTTAAATGGAACGTCGCTTGAAGCGATTTTGTCCTTGATCAGTCTCGTCCGTTGGTCTATGGCAGGTTTGTCCTTCCACGTTTCCTCTAGTTTCCTCGCCTGCGAGTAAACTTGAGTGAAAGCTTTCCGAATGTATACGACAAGACTTGTATATGGCAAGCGATAAACTTCGAGTTTCGGGGTGACAACGTATGTCCAGTCTGTAAGTATAAAGTTATCAGCGGCCATCCAAAGCACAGCACCGAGAACAACCTACCTGCAAGTACATGTGGCGAGGCGGTAGTATCGAACGTCAACGATGGAGAATGGTCAGGAGAAGACTATCGCATGATCGGAAACACGTTGGGCTAATCATTTTTAGAGTGTAGTCACCTGGACTCACGGCCTCTCTCTCTTCCCGAAACGGTGCCTTGGTAGTGTCTGCACCCTTGGTGAGAACGAGTGAGATGGCGGCTGACAGTTTCCTTGACAACCGTCTACGAAGAGTGGTTCGTTTGTGTGTGTTCTTCTTGAAAGTCTTGAAAATAAGACTGATGTCTAACTGGTCACCTCTTTTACGACGCTTCGTGGAAACAGGAGGCGGCTGCCAGTTATCCTTCACAAGGGCAGCCTTATGTACAGCCTGCAAGGAGAACGCAGGACATGGATAGTACGGAAATGCACGAATGGGAAGAGTCGCTGACGGGTGAGTCGGGTCCAACGCACGCTTTGGGTTGGGGATGAAACCCGGCAGTGACGTTGTGGGTGTAGTACCGCGTCTCTGAGCCATTCTCTAGCCATGAAGACAAGAGAGGACATGAAACCAGAACATACGTTTAGTGAGACGGGGCAGCCGACAGACTTGGGCAGCCTCGACAATTCCCGACATGGCTTCATCGGACGTGCAAGCAAAACGTGATTTTTTTCAAACGGAGAGACGTCATCGATGGAGCTTACATAATCACTCCTATTACCTTACATATGACGACGATCGCGGAACGGACTTGCAATGCGCCGGAAAGAACACTCGCACCCGAGGGGAAATGCAAAAGAGAGATCGTGTCAGCGTCATAGAGCGGCGTGCCTCAGTCCCGTACCTCTGAGACGACGAGGATGTGGTTTACACAAGTCACCCTTCGACTGGTGGCCAGTTTCTTGGTCGTGTCCACCTTCGCCCCTCGTCTGGCGCAAGCATTCACGAGTTATCCGAATGACTTCGTTAACCCAGATTATATGCTTTCTCGTCATTACCCAGGGAACACAGGTGGTGCCCAATTTTCTGTTTTGAAGTGGGCAGATTATCTTGCCGCCCAAGGCCCTTGGAGTGAGGCCCAATTCCCGTAGTGGATTTCTCCCATTTCTGACCATCGGCGACGTTGACAGCGGTAATCGACAAACCGGTCGTCCCTCCTTCCGGGGACCTGCATGATTACATGAGTTGGTCGCCTTAGTGCGCCTCATATCATCCGTATTCATATCCACATTCTGACGCCATCCTTAGTTCGTGGCCGAATTGCTCCGCGCTCGGAAATACTACGGAGCTGCCCCTCCCACAAGGTGGTTTTTCCATTGATACGAAGCCTTATTTTTGACGTCTATCACCAGTTTGGGCTGAATGCCCTTATTACCTTCGAGACGGCTTGTTCAACCCGGATGTCCGCATGATCAACAATACAGGTCACTTCAACGCAATGGCGGACGCCGTATGGATGAACTCCCTTGCCTGGGCTATGACAGGGATAAATCGATACGCTCAGAACGCAGCGACATTCCTGAACGTATGGTTCCTACAAAACAGCACCGCGATGAATCCAAACCTCGTATACAGTCAAATGCGCAGGGGTCCAGGCAAAGGACAAATAGGCGCTCATACGGGTGAATTGTAAGCTTCCCCTGAAACGAATAGCAGCTCCTAGTGTGCTCAAGTTGCGCCAGGGATTTAAAATGCATGGCAAAGATCGCCAACGCTGTCTTGATTCTGCGGAAAGGAAACTCGATATATTGGACCAGCGACATGGACCAGGAAATGGTTAATTGGTGCCAGAGTTTTATAGAATGGTTCACCACATATTGGATTGCTCTCGAAGAAGCTATCGCGCCAAAGTCAGTATCACATATCTGCGCGACCACTCAGCATTTACTCTTCATCATGTAGCAACCACGGATCGTACTATTATGCTCAACTCGCTTCTCACTATCTTATCGCAAATGACACCGAGGGCGCAAAACGAGCGATTGAGACTTATTTTACCACCTTATACATGTCTCAGATCACGGCCAGCGGCGATCAGGTATGTTGCTGGATGCCAAACTGTTCTCCACCACATGAGTAACACGGATTACAGCCACTGGAAGCCCGTAGGACACGTCCATATCATTACCGTGCATATAACCTCATAGCCATGATTGTTCGTTCCACATTTGCCGGGTGTAGTGACAAGCTGACATCGTTAGTAGACGAACGCGAGAATAGGTGAATACCTCGGTCTCAACTATTGGAACTGGACAGGGTACGAAGGGGCAGGAATCAAGGCGGCACTGGACTACGCCATGACTATCCCGCCGGGTACCGAGAATGCCGACGAATTGTACCAACCGATTGCAGGCGTAGCAGCAACGTACGGGGATCCTGATAACAAATATGCCAATTTTCTGGCGAACGCGGATCCTCGTTATCCTGCTGCACCGTATTTCCTGTGGTCCCAACCGTTCTCTGATTCCGGATTGCCAGCCGCACATCCTGGTTTGTCTCAAAAACGTGATTCCTCGGCCAGTAAATCCGCAGTAGGAGCCACGGTGACGCTTTCTATAATACTGTCTGCAGTATTAGGTTTCGTTGCTTGGTGGGGGTAGGTTGAGGGGAAGCAGATTTAATCAAGTAAGTCGCCACGGTTTCCAAATTTTTCTGCGGTTGTGTAATAGTCAGTGAAAGTGGCCATGGAACGCTCACCTCGAATCGTCCATATCGCCATGTGCATCATGTCGCGGTTCTCATCTCTTCAGAACTAATCGAGCTGATCGGCAGTAATAAGGGGCACACTAACCCGTTTCGGGAACTCAAAGTAGAGTAGAATTCACGGCTTCTCTAACGTATACTTTTGGACTGGTCCTGCAAACTACGATGCCCCCACGAGACCCAATTGACTGCGACGATGACGATAACCCCGCCAACAGCCACAACAGAATAATTCATATTGAGCTCATTGACAGGGTATGCAGTGGGTAATACGAACAGCACGCATATGAACACGCCAAACTGAAACTCGTGTGAGTATCCTACGGAAGACACGCGGGATTGGAACTCTACATACCAAAACGCTAAGAAGGTTGATGGCCTACGACCAATTGCCTAGCCTAAATGGTCCGCGCTCTGGAAGCCTGTGCACACCTGAAATCAGAGGCAGCAGCAAAGCTTGAATCGACAACAACATACGAGTCTGGCCAAACGTTCGAATGGCGATAGGTTGTAAGTAGCTAAGCATCACGGCTATGGCGGCAGAGGACAGGATCGCATTGAACTAGATTTCAAATCAACGATAACACTCGAACACTCCAAAAGTGCACATACAGCGACTGCAGAACCGATGTAGGCGCAAGAGATGATGCAGCCAACCAGAACCGACATCCACATACCCCAGTATGGCGCTTGGAAGCGGTTTATGAGTCGTGAACTTGCGGTGAAGGCAGTGACCGATGCCATGAATTGAGCTAACCCAACCACCACCAAGCACATGACTGTGAGTTTCGCGCCCACGGCATCGTAAAAGAGCTGTGCAATGGGGATTGCATAAGTAGTTGCTTGTACACTTGCAATGTTTTGCACGGAGAATAGAAGTGCTAGCACGTAAGCGAGGCCAACCAACCATGACCCGACGATACTCCCAACTACAGCCAGCGGCGCAAGGAACTCGGCGCGTTTTGCTTCCTCTGCTACCTGGGCAGCAGTTTCGCACCCTTCAAGAGTGTAGACCGCCTGATACACTGAACTCAAAAATCCTGATCAGTGATAACGCGGATGCCGCACCTGCGGGAATCCAAGAAGCACTACGAATCCACGGGGAACCCCAACCAGTGAAACTTTCGCTGGTAAGTACGAGCCGTAATAGAGTGGATCACTCACTTCTCAAAATCCGTGAATACGAAACGTGCAGAGTTCTTGTCTGGAATCAGTGTACTTCATTAGCAAAGCCTTCCTAGTTAACATTACCTTGACCGGTGATTTGACCAACAAGGTAACAACCAAGACAAAGGTCCCTCCTAGCGTCCACCAGACGTTGAACGAACTCATGCTTTCGTTCCTACGGTATTTATGATGCCCGACAAAATGTTGATCCCCAGGCTATTGCAGCAGTTTCCACTCTCGTCAGGGTCCTTCCCGAGCCAACTTCCGCCATCGATGCGATATACAGGGCAACGCTGGCGAAAAGGATGTTTGTACGGGAGAAACAGATAGTAAAGAAGTTACCTCAGGTTTCCAGAGGTTCCTGTGAAGACCATTGCGATAGAATAGACCCACCCGGTACAAACTAGAGCAGATATTCAGGTCAGGTGCACTTCGGTTCAAAGCGACTCACAGCCAAGCATTGGAAAGTCTGGTTTCATTCTGCAAACCCAAAAGTAAAGTCCACCCATGGTCGGACTGGCGATCGTTCGAATAGGAAGACGAAAGACGAAGAAAGCTTATCGATACTCACTACGAGCTGCAAATCTCGGCAAAGCTTAGGGCGATAAGAAACATGAAGAAACAACATATCTAAGACGAAATCCCACATCACCGGTGCCGGGGTAGAAAACACAGGAAGATCCTTACATTCCATCCCCAGAATAACCCAATTGGTCCACCAGAGAACAAATCCTGTTGGAAGGCGCTGCTCATGCCCGTAAGGATACCGATGGTGCAAAATGACATTCCCAGCACTCCGAATAGCGACATCTCTCGCCGGAACTCAGGTTTATGCTCGAGCTCGAACGTTGATCAGAGATTCGAATGTCATTCTTCGTAGCGTTCTCAGTCATGGCGACTAGGGGGCTCTCGACTCGCTGGGACACGGTGAGACGGGGAGGAGGGTTTCGGGGTGCTTCTGCCCATGTTTGAACTGGCTATTTTAGTATCCTGGGTACATGCAGTGGTGGGAGAGGAAGATTTTCGACTGATAAGTTTCGAATAGGGAAACGTGGAGGGAAATGGCTACCTTGGACGCGTGCTGAAATCCTGGGTCGTGAGTAGGTGATAGAATATCCAACCACGTCTACATGTGACACCCAGGCCTTGCAAGTAGAGACTTACTTCGGTGCCAACCTGTGCGGGACATGTATGTCCGGTCGGACTGCTGCTTTGTGACGTTCAGTTGTTGGGATGCGAAGTCAAATTGTGGGCTCTAGCTTTAGTACAAGCAAACTGCGAACGACGGATAACATCCCGTTTGCGCCCACACTATGCATGATGACTACAAGACATCCAAGGAGGCCTTTGTATCCGGAACGACTGGCTCAACAGTACTGCATATCAATGCGATATGTTCAGTTGCACTGGCAGGTCTTCCCGGTTGACGCGATGCACCACTGATTGACCCACGTAGTCTTCAATAGCACTTCATTCGGCACTTACCTCTCGCGTGGCGGTTTTCCGTTCTACGTCGTTCTTTGTGGAATGGATATTACTGTCCGTACCTCTGCTGTTGTCTATGACAATTTACGCAGAAGCACCTGGCGTACTCTCTGTGTTGTTGTCCGTTGCGACCGCCGTCCTTTTACTTCTGCCTCCGATTGAAGACGGAGCACCTCTCCCAACGAGAATTAACGATGGTACCGCGTCTGCTTGCGACGTGGGTGATCGGTCTGTATTCCAAGCATCATTACCACCACTTCGGGCTTTGTCAACGTATCGCGCGCACATGATGCTTATGACGGTGCTATCTATCCTCGCTGTCGACTTCCAGGTGTTCCCCCGAGCTCTTGCAAAGTGTGAAACTTATGGGGTGTCACTGGTGTGTTCGAGCTGCTTGAAACGAGTGTACGCCTGTATGCTCACTGTCACGACTCAGATGGACCTTGGCGTCGGATCGTTTGTCTTTTCGCAGGGCATCGTCTCCGCTATCCCCCTCCTCAAGGATCCCTCACACCTTCGTAAACCCTTCGGCTATAAGCTGCTCAACACGTTGAAGAAGGTTGCATCTGTGGCAATACTTGGTCTAATACGCCTGTTGGCGGTCAAAGGCACTGACTACCCAGTACGCCGTCATATGGAATCGCATTCATTAAGCTGGGATATCTGATAGCTGAACATAGGAACACGTGACGGAGTACGGCGTACATTGGAACTTCTTCGTGACGCTCTCTCTGCTACCCTTGCTCGAGGTCTTCACACATCGCGTGATTTCCCACATGCCTGTTGCGCTACTAGGGCTTTGGATTGGTGTTGGTGTGTAACATACCCGTGTGTTTGAATCGTCTGTCTTGTAATTCGATTTACCATCCAGTACAGCAATGCCTCTTGTCATTTGCCGGCCTTGGAGATATCCTGCTCAATGCGCCACGAAGCAATGTCATCTTGGCAAATAAAGAGGGGTTGATTTCCCTGCTCGGTAGGGTTTTGCATGACAATACGACTTTTAGCGATGTTGAATCGTGGCTGCAGGGTACTTTTCGATCCATGTTATGGGCTTGTCGGTCGGTACCATCATTCTCCCACCTAGACCATCTTTTTTCCGAAAGCACATAGTGCTTCAAGGCGATGGTAGGAGCGTGAGCTGGGATCTCGCTGCTCCGAGACAAATCAGAAAGGTCGTAGCTGAACTCTTTTCATACGCCTTTGTATGGTGGAGTTTGTTTGCGTTCATCCGACTGAAGCTAGACGTGTCCAGAAGAATGGTTGTAATTCTACTTCACTTCATCAAACTGTAAAACTGAACTTCGACATAGGTGAACTTGTCTTATATTTTATGGCTCTCGGCTTTCAATACGTCGTTCATTCTGGGTTACTGCTTGTTGGACATGTTCTTCTTCCCCTCCCGCATATCACGTGTGAAGGACTCCTCTGACCCCGCCGGAAAGCGACTCGTATTGGAAGAGTGCTCCACTGGCAGCCGCGCGCCGCTATTGCTGGAAGCAATAAACAAAAACAGTCTCGTGATATTCCTGATTGTAAGGGTTCCAAAATGGAAAGGTCTTAATCGGTTTTAACTCACGTACCTCGTCGCAGGCGAATGTCGCCACAGGTCTTATCAATCTGTCAGTAAAAACAATGTACGCTTCGGACGGGAAGGCGCTGCTTATTCTTGGTGGTTATGCGTATTGTCTTTGTGCATTTGCATGGCTTTTCCGTCATAGGCGCCTTTGGCGATTTTAAATTCGCTTGTGAGTAACTGCTCAGTCCGTCTAACCGGTTCATGCCGTCATCGGGGATCATATAGTCATACCTGAGAAGGCTGGAGTATATACAAAGCATTTGCTGTTAAAAGGTATCGCGGAAATCGGACAGAAGCAAGTAGTATGTACCAAGCACCGAGCATACCACCAACTTGAATAATCAGGTAACTTTCTACCACAACGTTGGAGCCAAGAAATCAACTGGAGCCCAACTCTACACTGAGTGTAACTGTTCTCCGCGAATAACCTGGGTAAAAATCTCTAACGCGGCCGCGGGCTTGAAAGCAGGCTGCAATCCCGTTTGATCCGTCGTAACACAAAACCCGGTGAGGAGCAAGTACTTACTATTTCGTGACCAGCGCCAAAGACTCTCCTGTGGATAAGAACACCATCCACCATGAGTGACCGTCTATGTCTAACACAAGAGGGAACAAAACGTACGCAAAGGTGAAGTTGTCCACATTTGCCACGGAGGCAATGGGCGTTTCATGAAGTGTTATATTGATAAGGGAGGTATTATTCAGCTTTTCGTTTCCGTACCAGTCCATCGCACAAACGACTGCATAAACCTGCGGACAGCCAAAGGTCAATTGGAAAGTAAGTCGTCCGACAGAGCCAAGCTACTTACACCGACCCAATTACATCTAGCCCACAGAGGTGGTGAGGCGAGTTGGGACAAAACAGAATTGCTAGGCTTACATGATATCAGTATCACCAGCCTTCGCGAGTAACGCTGAATCAGACAGACACCGATAATCTCAAAGGTGACCTTACATACCCATATCAAGATCTTCAATCCGGAGTTAGCTAGTCGAGATAAATCCGGCAAGAAGGTTCGGGCGTCCTAGGGAAAGAAATTTAAGCCTAATAATTCGAGTCTCATACACACTGGTAGCCTCACGTCGCCTGTGTTCACGATCTTGATGTATGGCTTGTTTGGACATTCTTCGTAAACAGTCTCAGCACCGATCCGCTCCTTCACACTCTCGATTGCGAGATAATTGACGTAGTACTCAGGGGGAAATAGGGCTGAGGAATTCTGGCGAAGATCGTACGGATCATAGTTTCCAATGGCCGGAGTAAGGACGTAGTCATTCTGGAGAGTTGTTCCAAGCGCGATCATCATAGTGTGCGTGTAACACGTACACAGTAGTTGTCAGCACTGAGGCAAACCGCATCCGATGCGGAAGAGTTTCCAGCAGCGTAGCAGGCCCGCTCTTGCTCCACACAGCCACCTTCACCCCACAAGGCTTGCGAGATGTTCGCCAGCACCGCGTCCGGAAGAAGTTGTCCATACCCAGGAGCGTTCTTCGCGAATGTGTAGTAGGCAGCGCTTTGAATTAGAGGATCGAACCATCCGCTAAGTAAATGGCCGGAGTTAGAGTTAGAGCCCAGGAGCTCGCAGGGTACTTACTCGTTGATCAGTAACGCCCTAACTACAATTGGCTCTGCGTCAAGGGTGCCATCCGCGATCTTTGCATTCTGTTCGTCAAAATAGGTGACAAAATCGGGACCATAATGTCCGCCGTAACTCTCTGTTGCGAGTACGAATCTGTGATCCATCTTTTCCAGATACCATTAGGACTGATGTAATGGAAGAGCGTACTCGCGACTTCTATACTTGGCCAATGCTTGACTCTCGAACAAGACTTGGAAAGCCTTCCAGACGAAAGGTGCCGCAGCCTCCGTACTGTTCACCGTGTCGGTCCCATACGAGAAACCTGTTCCGATAGGCTGATCGATATAGATCACTTTTGAGAAGTGAGATAACCTAATTGGCATTTACCGAGTCTAATTGTACGCACTGTTGCTTACATTGTTCCAACTTTGCGAAAACAATTGCTCAGTGACCCTTCGCCGCTTAAAGGTCGACTTGGTACGTCACCTGTATGGATTAAGACGTGTGGTCTCCCCGTCCGGATTGACCCGGCAAGGCCCATTCTCTGAGAGAAAGCCTTTCAGCGCCCTACAGTAGTATCGTATCTCAGTACTGTTTACCTTGGAAAAGTCCTATCATGGACGAACATCCCGGCCCACCATTTAACCTGAGTTGCGTTGATCAGGGAGTGTGCACAAAGTAATGGAACACTACCCCACCAGAGAGTGAAAGGTGCTGTCTCGGGCGAGTTACGTGCTTCGAAGAACCAAAACCACTTTTCCAACGTTAGTGTGTAGCGTCACGCCAACAGAGGAGTCCAAGATTACCATGGACATGTTCTTCCCGACTTCGACGTACCCAGAATACTGTGTTACATTCGGCGTGGTTTCACAGATACCGGAGTCCGTGATATAGCGCAGGTCCGTCCCATTGAACTTGGTTGAGGTGAACCGGGTATGTGGTGAACCTGCATCTCGGCCGACGACTCTAGTCTTTGCGAAAGTCACGCTCGCAAGAGCTGTGATAACGCCAGGCAAGATCAGGGGAGTAAGTCGCATCCTCTACTAGTAATACCGGGGGAAACTAGTCGTGTACTTATGCTCGAGTACTGTGCGGCCCTATAATATTCCCGCTGAGCATAGCGGTACCCATGAAGCCGGCGATTCTCTCCGCATACTGTGGAGCTCGTGGGGCAGATAGATATAGCGTCAACCATTCAGTACATGCTGCGCGTGACCACCAAGATATATTTAGTGGAAACTCACGCAAATGACCTCGAAAACAGTTTATTGGACCGTTGTGCAGAAGCAGGGTGGTAAAAATGATATTCACGGTGCGTACTCGTCATCGCAGCTATCCGGTCTCCTGGAGAAGGGCCTGTTTTGGGCCAATCATGCTATAAGAATTCCGCGCGAACAAGTGATCGATCGGTTGTACTTCTCGTGGTGTCTGTACAAACCAAGCAGGTTATGTTTGGCAGGTAATGTTGCAAGCAGATGTCATCAATGAAAAGCAGGCAATGCGGGGCTCACTTTAGTGACTGGGTGGCGAGTTCCAAGGATTTGACGTGATTCGTCTGTCGTGACACTCCAAATAGTACATATAATGCCGCTCAATCTCTTGAGAGTTAAGCGCTAAGCTACATTAGGAGCTGTGATTTATGTGTGACTTATGGCGGCATATTGACTCGTAAACGTATGCGAGGATTGGGGAAGAGTGGACAGCATCTTCTGACACTGTAAAAAGTAAAAGCGCTATATTTCAGCGTCCGTGACGCTGAAACGGACAAAATCAGCGTCTGTGACGCTGAAACAGTGGACGCGTCTTTTCAGCGTCATTGTTTGACAGTGATTCTACATGTCACAAAAAATAAATGTTTCATTTTCAGCGTCGGGGAGAAAATCAGCGTCATGACTGACTTAGCATGGTCCACAAGAGATGCTTAGTCAGCAGGTACAAGCGTGTCTGAAGTGGGGTAAGTACCGAGTGCACAAATTGACTTAGTGCACTGACTTATCTAATAAAATCAGATTCATGCTTTTATTTATTTATTTCTCGAGTCCTGGCGAAATTATGTAATGCGGCGCTGCGTTCAATTCTGGTCCCTACAAACAGCGTGACGGTCACGCTCACGTGTTTATCGCGAGCACCCGTTCTTTGCTTCCTCCCATCTCTTTCCTCGACGTGCCACTTGCAGCAAGAACGGACCTATTGCACTCCGGATCTCAAGCACCCGTCCAGGCTGTATCCAGTATATTCGACACATTGCAGTGCCCCATACCAACAGAAGCAAGCTGGTATCTGGTAAGGCTGAACGAGTCCTTGTCTTTCTTGCAAGATAGGCTACTTTCTCGGGGTTCTCACGTACGTCTCAAGATATCATCATGTTTCTATTAGAGGACTGACTGGCTCTATGATATGTGCAATATGAGTCCCTATATGCACTGTTTAGCCGCAACCATATTCAAGTCCGGGGCCAGATCTGGTGTGGCAAGTATGGATTCGAGTTAGAGAACATGAGAGATCGTCCTTCTGAGTCCACCGACCTTGCCCGGTATCTCTGTTTCTGCCCAGACCACTGGCTGATGGAAGAGTTTTCCGATATCCAGGTTGCTTACTCATCAACTTCCTACGTGTACTGCATACCTTGTTGGTCGCCGACGTGTCCCAGACTTGGGTGAATACCTTTCAAATAGTGCCGTGTTTTGCATCATGCACTTAATTTCTCTGCAGAGAGCACTATGTGTCCTTGCAGTTATTCCCGCGCTGTTCGAGACATCGCTTGCCGTGGTACTGACCATTGACTATGGCACCAACCGGATGAAAGCGTCTTTGATGAAACCAAGGGTTCCGTTTGATGTCCTGCTGAATAAGGACTCTGTCACATGGAAAAGAGATGACAGGCTCTTTGGAACCGACATGGCGAATCTCATACGTCTCAATTTTCATCCGCGTGACACTTGCCATTGACCTAGTGTGTGCAGGCTTCCCGTTTCCCATCGGATTCATTCTCATCATTGAAGCTTCTCCGGGGCACGCCCCGAAGGTGAATATATGCGGTGACGTTTGTCACAATGGTACTCCACAACTCTGCTGCTACAGTACTTCGCCACTGGACGCCCACGCGAGAGATATTTCAAGGTGCGCAATGTTCTCACTTTCAGTGCCTCATATTCCCTGCCCCACCGCTATGTCATTCTGCCTGTAGCCTGCCCATATATGCGATATTTTGAGCCGCATGGGGTTCTCGTGCTTGACGCCTCACATTCCCCCATCGTACTGCTATGCATTCCGTGTGCCGGACCCCACTGCAGCCTGCCGCCTGTCCCAGGAGTGCACACGTATCCCCCTGCGTCATGTATAGGATAGGATAGTACACGACTGTATTCAATCTGGACAGAATGAAGTCGATCGTAAACTGTCAGAATTGATGCTGTGGCAATGAAAAGCAGCATATAAATTATTTTTGTTCAATGATCTCGACACTCCTGTTCAATGCCGGTGACGATTTTATTCATTGTCCTCGACGCTGATTCTTAGTAGGCCGCATGTCCACTTCAGCGTCATGTTAAGACGCTGAAATTCAATGACAGACGCTGATTCTTAGCTGTCGTGACGCTTACTAAGAGTGTCCTAGACACTTATTTTAAACGTCCTGACTTTTCATAGTGTGAAAGGTCTTTGCGTATTATTCGACCGATTCATTCATGTCGAGGGATCAAACTGTGTGTAGTCCGAATGCTCTTTGCTTTACCATATACCTTTGATACACCTGACAGCATGAGGGATTTCGCAAAGCTGGTACGATCAGTACTTAGTCGTGCCAGTAATACTTACATTCGAAGTGAGCTGCCCACGTTAGTGGTCGTCTCGTAACTGAATCGTAGATGAATACCGGTTTTGCAGGGTATAGAGCGATTTCAAATGCGCTTCTGAGTAGTCGCTGTCATTTGATATATCTAACACTGTCGACAGACACTCCGCTAAGAGCGTTAACCAGTCCCTGTAGTTATCCGAGATCGCATAGTAATGCGTAAGAAGGTTGAAGCAGTATGTCCAAAGTTAAAGCGGTGCAATTGAAAGGCAAGTGTCTTCTAGTAAATAGGGCAGAGTGCCGCGCTCGCGCAAGCAACCGAGATGAGTGAGTAAGTGATGTTCCATCACAGCATTGGATTCAAGAAACAGTTCGAGGTATTTCCTCTCCGCCTTTATGCTGAGTGCAGCTGTTCTCCGCGGATAATTTGGGTGAATATCTCCAACGCAGCAGCTGGCTGGAAAGCGGGCTGCAATTTCGTTTAACCCGTCATGACGCGACATCAAGTGATGAGGAAGTACTTACCACTTCGTGACCAGCTCCAAAGACCCTCCTGAGAAGATAGAACGTCATGTATCATAGGTGACCATCTATGTGCACGGGAATGGGACGTACGCAAAAGTGAAGTTGTCCACATTTGCCACCGAGGCAATGGGCGTTCCATTTAGGGTTATGTTGGTAAGGGAGGTACTGTTCAACTCTTTGTTTCCGTACCAATCCATGGCACGAACAGCTGCATAAACCTGGGAGCGGCCAAAAGGGTCAACTGAACAGGGAGCCAGCCAGAGAGAGCCCCACTTACACCAAGCCAATTGCATCTAGCTCACGCATGTGGTCAGGGGAGCCACGACAAGCAGAATCGTTAAGCTCACATGATGTCAACATCACCGGCCTTAGCATGTAACCCTGGATTAGACGGAAACTTGATTAACTCGAAGGCACCCTTACATACCCATATCAAGATCTTCAATCCGGAATTCGCTAATTGGGATAAGTCTGGCAGGAAGGTTCGGGCAAACTAGGGAAAGAAAAAGACATTGAGCACAACGATTTGAATCCCGCGCATGCCGGTAACCTCACATCACCAGTTTTTATAATCTTAGAGTATGCCTCGCCGGAACAATTTGTGTAAGTAGTCTCGGCACCGATCCGCTCCTTCACACTCTCGATTGAGAGATATTTGGAGTAGTACTGGGGAGGGAAAAGGGCTGTAGAATTCTGACGGAGATCGTACGGATCGTAGTTTCCCATGGCCGGAGTAAGGACGTAGTTACTCTGAAGAGCTGTTCCAAACAATGTCATCCGGTAGACCTGAAACACGTACGCAGTAAGTGTAAGCACCGAGGCAAACCGCATCCGATGCGGAAGAATTTCCAGCAGCGTAGCAGGCCCGCTCTTGCTCCACACAGCCACCTTCACCCCACAAGGCTTGCGAGATGTTCGCCAGCACCGCGTCCGGAAGAAGTTGTCCATATCCAGGAGCGTTCTTCGCAAATGTGTAGTAGGCAGCGTTTTGAATCAGAGGATCGAACCATCCGCTAGATAAATGACCAGAGTCGAAGTTTGGAGCCTGGATGCTCACGAGGTACTTACTTGTTATCCAGTAACGCACTAACTACGATTGGCTCTGCGTCAAGGGTGCCATCCGCGATCTTTGCATTCTGTTCGTCAAAGTAGGTGACAAAATCGGGTCCATAATGTCCGCCGTAACTCTCTGTTGCGAGTACGAATCTGTGATTCATCTTTTCCAGATACCATTAGGGCTGATGTAATCGAAAAGCGTACTCGCGACTTCTATACTTGGCTAATGCTTGACTCTCAAACAAGACCTGGAAAGCCTTCCAGACGAAAGGTGCCGCAGCCTCCGTACTGTTCACCGTATCGGTCCCATACGAGAAACCTGTTCCGATAGGCTGATCGATATAGATCACTTTTGAAGAGTGAGATAACCCAATTGGCATGCCACCGAGCGTAACTGTACGCACTGTTGCTTACATTGTTCCAACTTTGCGGAAACAATTACTCAGTGGCCCTTCGCCGCTTAAAGGTCGACTTGGTACGTCACCTGTATGGATTAAGACGTGTCGTCTCCCCATCTGGGTTGACCTGGCAAGGCCCGTTCTCTGAGGGAAATCTTCTCAGCGCTCCAAAGTAGTGCTGTGTGCCAGTAATGTACCTTGGAAAAGTCCTATCATGGACGAACACCCCGGCCCACCGTTTAACCTGGGTTGCAGTCAGTGGACGTCTGCACAGAACAATAGAACAATAACCGACGGACCAGAGAGTAAAAGGTGCTGTCTCGGGCGAGTTACGTGCCTCGAAGAACCAAAACCACTGTTTCAACGTTAGTCGTAGGCACGCCACAACAGCAGAGTCCAAGTTTACCATGGACATATTCCTTCCAACCTCAACGTATCCAGAATATTGCGTCACATTCGGCGTGGTCTCACAGATACCGGAGTTCGTGACATAGCGCAGGCCCATCCCACTGAGCTTGGTTGAGGTGAACCGGGTATATGACGATCCTGCATCTCGGCCAGCAATGCTAGTCTCGGCGAAAGTCAACCTCGTGAGGGCTGCGATGATGCCAGGCAAAATCAGAGGAGTAAGTCGCATGCTGCCTCTACCGGGGGGGAACAGAGTCACCAGACGTGTGTTTATACTTCAGTGCTGTGCGGTCCTTTAAGTATTTCCGCTGTGTGATACAGCAATATTCAAGTAGCCGGCGATTTAACCCATATCGGGTGGTGCAAATATAGCCGAGACGCACTCAGATGACCTCGGATATGTCGTTCTGCCGTCAAGGTCAGAGAAATGCCAGAGAACAAACATAAAGGCAGACAAAAGGATGGGATGATTGATTGATTGATGACTCGTTGCGTCTGCAGACAACAGCCAGCTGAGACTAGAAATACGGATTTGGCAAGCACATTTCCGTCGAGTTGCCTTCACACGACAGACTTCCGTGAATATCCCTCGCAGTGCAGTCAGCGGCTGGCTATTCGCTTGTTCAACCACACGAATGGTTGGCACACGGGGTACGATGAAACATGACGCGGGTTTCGGACTCCACAGCTACCCAACCAGAGGATCACACCGGGATATGAATCAATCTCGCCCAAGCCTGGTCTGCGCTGACAACGAAGGAGAGAATACGCACCACCGATTTGCAGCAGTCATTCATATCCAAGTGAGAAGGTAGTCCATTCTTTCCAGAGAGGGCCTGCTCAGGCTCGAGAACAGCTGAGAAGATATAATTGGTCAACGAGAAGGTTCCACTGGGGCACTGGGTATCATATTCGTGAGTAGCGACCTGGCTGGCCCTCCGTGTGTATAAATCCCAGTGATAAAATGGATAAGAAGTGCATATCCAAAGGTATCTATGCCCCGAAATCTATCGTGTGGACCCACCGTTCACATAAAGAAGTTTAGTTTAACGACGATAAATATGGCAATGAAAACTACCAAGCCTGATATGATGAGCTCCCCGAAATCTCCCCAAAATGCATTGAGTTGGAAGGTGGAACGCAACGGTGGCCACACCGACACCGACACCTTTCGCACCTTGCTCGGTGACGACGTCCCGTGCACGATAAAGAGAGTCTGTCGCGATTGGTCAAAGGAACAAGTATCCTCCGGTTCCAACCCTTCGACCCTCAGTTTGCGCCCGTGAGTCAACAGAGAAGGGACAAAGATTTCGGTTTCTCTAGCAACAGGCATTGTTTTTGTTCGACCCTCCTGTTCCCACGTAAAGGTATCGGATGGCTTCCATTCAAAAGTGAACTGTCCGGTGTTCATCTCGTAACTGAATTGTAAAGGGATACCGGCAGTTTTCGCAGGGTACGGCCGTACGATTGCAGACAAGATTCGCCCGCCGTTGTCCAAGGTGAACGAGGTCTGGTGAAGATCGAGTAGCGATGATGGTAATGCACGACGATTGCTGAACCATGAAAAGTTCTCTCCATTCCAGTCGTCGCCCTCTGCGTCGTTGTTATCGGGGTTATAGTTCCACAAGCTAAATGTGGCTTAGTCTCACAGCGTAGAATTCACAAGCCAAGGTAACGCACGCAAAATTAGCACAAGATCGTTCTAGCGCCACCATCAAAGCATCCATCATTCGGTACTGCCATTTCCAATTCTCGGTTTCGAAAGCCTCCCTTTCACTGTGAACAGCTGAAACTTGCAACTGCTAGTACTCGTAAGTGCGACTTACTTGATGTCCATAGGGATTCCGCATTCTCCAATGAGGACAGGGACTTCCCCAAGGACCTTATGGGCTGAATCTACGATGTTCCGTATCTGTCGGGAATAATTTTCTCGGGCACCCACGTGCCCCCAATAGAAGGCTTGTAGGGGGAACATACCCTGACCCGCGCGTCAATCAGAAGAAGGAACGGAGCGGAATAAATGAAGTACCCTAGACAAGCCCTGCACATCTACCGTGAAATCGCCGAATTTTTTGGAGAAGAGAGTGCTGAGATCATACCTACCATCGATGTAAGACGCTAAACAACGCGTATGCATTTTCGCTTGAAGCCTCTTACCAATGAGGAGAAAAAACCATGTTAGGGATTTGATTCTCCTTGGTCCATGAAGGCGGACAGAACTATGTGACCGTGTCAACAGCTACACACAAGCACAGAAGAGCGAACAGACCTCGTTGGGAATAGGCTCGACGAAGAGCATTTTGTCCTTCGGAACCACACCACGGACACGCTCTGCCCATCGCTTGAGGAATGGGTAGTAGAAATCTGTGTACCAATTGACCTGCCACTTGTCCAATCAACTAGTGGGATACGAGAATAACCATGCACACCTTTCGGCCTGTTGTTGGATCCTTCACGAAATAGTTTTCGCGCAAGACAACACCTTCATTTCGGACCTTGTCCCACCCCCACACGCCATGAAGCTCCCAAACGCAACTGCCTCCCGTGGGGCCATCCACTCTCCAAGCCTTACGGCTGGCAGCATTGAGTACGCTGTGAGAGGTCTTGCGAGTAGGCATGGGGAATGACCTGGTCCAATACGAAACCAAGGTGGGATACCCAGCACCCAGCATGAAAGACTGAATTGCGGAAGCTGTGGGCAGCATGTCGGTCACACGATCTCTGTAAGAGGTCGGTGACACACTCACGAACGTAAGAGAGATGCAAGTCCGTATTGTAGTCGAATTGATAAAGGGAAGGAAGATCTATGTAACCTCTATGGGGTTCGTTCATTATCTAGGCAACTTGCTGTAAAACATGTCTGGGAGATTGATGGCAAAGACTCACCTCAAAGCCCAAAACGCCTTCAATATCACCAAGGGCCCCGGCGACCACTGCGTACATATCTAAAAAGGCATCTTGGAGGAACTGCTGGACAGGTTTCGCCTGGCCATCCGACGTTGGAATTTGCAGCTTAGGCGCAAAAGTATCGCCAGCCCAGAAGCATGTCCTGAAATGAAAAGTGTTCAAACCGATTGTATGCAGGTGCGGCGAAACGTCGACATACGCCATGGTGGCAGCAGCCAACTTCTGGTAGCCACAAGGCCAAATACCCCGTTCGGCCTCGACGTGACCACCACCCTTGACGCCAAGAAGCCATGCAGCACCTGATTCCTCCAGTGCATGTAGGTCGAAGCCAATGCTCTCCAGAGTCCACGCCGGAGCACCGGAACCCCCCGAATATCTCGACCATACATCCTGATGGACGTCTACGAAAGCGACGAGTCCATACTGAGGAAGAAGAGACAAGATGTTCCCGACGTATTCCAGATATTCCATGTCATATATGCCCCTAGATGCTAAAGTAGTAGCTGGACGCTGTCAGCATACGGAAGGAAGAGACGTACGGGCCTGCGTGTTCTACGGCTTCCCATGTTATAACGAAACGTACTGGACAGTAGGGTTCGTCAGTCAAATGATAACGCCAATGGCGAAGGTCAGATTACTGAGGGATAGTCCCCACCTCCTCAACCGTGCAAAGTGTTGAGGGGCGTCCTCCAATGGAAAAGGTCGGCCGACGAACGTCACAGCATGATGATCGCGAGGAAACGTTTCGTGCTTGTGATTGATGGGGCTGTACGACGATCACAAAGGAAGTGGAAGAGAAGGAGGCAACCCGGACTGACATTTTGCTGCTCCCTGCCACATTGACACCACGCAAATTGCAGACGCGACCGAAAGCGTCTACGAAGTGTCGCCCACGGATGCGCAACTTTCCGCCGGTACCCGAGGGAGACCAGTCATGAGCGTAAGTTGAGCCCGAGCCCGGGGCATAGTCTGGCGAGTGAGACGGATGCAGAGGGGCCTGCGCAAGAAATGTTGACGACGTGGATGTACGGCGTTGGTCACAAATGCGTACCTCGTCGTCATCCAGTAGCTCGAAGGACGTCTCAGAACTGCTGCTGTCCATTGGCGTCTCGTGAGCAAGAAAGTGTCACTTTTTGAGATGAGTTAGTCAGCCGTGAAGACAACCGTGGATCTCCGTCTTGTTGTCTGTCTACGGTGGAACTCGTAATAATATCACTCTGTCGTTCTAACAAGTAGTGAGAGAAACATCCATGCCAGTCGTCCGCCCGCTGTCCGGTGTAGCGCGCAGTCTCCAACTGACACTGCCACAGATCAACGCCAGCTTCCCTTATCTGTGGCTCCGCGACGCTTGCCAGTGTCCGAAATGTGTCCACCCATCGACACTGCAGAGGCTTCACGGACTGCCTGACATCCCAGCCGATATATGCCCTGCAACCGACGGCGTCGATCTCAAGCAAGATGGTATACACATCAGGTGGACAGACGGACACGAGTCGTTCCACTCGTTCACCTTTCTCGAGCGCTACTCCTCTGCCTCGAGTCTCTCTGCTTTCCACCGCGACGTCCCAGCTAAATCTTGGAATGCATCGACCATCACCCAGTCACCCGATCTGTTCGTGCCGTACGACCATCTCTCCGAGCCGTCGCGTCTCCTCGGTGCGATAACACAGCTTACCCGCTTTGGACTGCTCTTCGTGACGGGCGTCCCAACTGACAACACTGACGATGCGACGTGCGAAACTCGTAGATTGGCTATTCTATTCGGAGAAATTCGGCGCACTTTCTACGGGGAGCTCTGGGACGTGAAGAATATCGCCGGCAGTCGAAACATCGCATATACGAACCTCGATCTCGGATTACACTGTGATCTACTGTATGCATGTCATTTCTGATCTGAGGACCCCACCTGACGACGCGATAGATACTTTGAACATCCTCCGCGGTATCAGATGCTACATTGTATTAGAAATCGAGTCATGGGAGGCACGTCCATCTTTGTAGACGGACTGCATGTAGCAAATACCCTCCGGAAGACCCATCCCAAGGACTTCGACATCCTCAGCACCACTCGTGTCCCATTTCATTATATCAATGATGGACATCATCTTCACCACGAGCACCCAACCATAGATCTCGAGCGGGTCCCCACGTCGTCATCTGCAGAACGTACGGTGAAATATATAAGCTACTCACCCCCATTCCAAGCCCCTCTTCTCCTGTCTCCTACACTACTCGACTTCCATACCGCATTGAAGCATTTCGCGGCTCTCCTCGATGTTCCGGATAACCGTATGGAGTATGTCCTGCGCGAAGGAGATGCTGTCCTGTTTGATAATCGCAGGGTCCTTCACGCGCGTACCGCATTTACAGACACCGGCCTCAGCGTGGACGGGGAACCTAATCGTTGGCTCAAAGGTTGCTATATAGAGTCTGATGCACTCCTGGACCGTGGAAGAGTCTTGCGTGCCAGCATGGAGGAAGGGAAAGCGGGACCCGTCAGCTGCAACATGTGATACCACTGCTATGGAATATACAGGGATGGTAAGATTACACCTGGAAACCTACTGTATCGCACGCCGTCGCCCTCACAACTTACTCGTTTCCGCGGTCTTGACATACGCTATACCATTACTCAGTGCGACCTGGGAGGGGATAACGAGGGTGCAGATGAATGTAACAACTACACAGATCCGCATTGAACGTGACAACTCACCCTGCCGGTGGTCACGTCTTTCGTGATAAAAGCGATTTCTGTCGTGCCTTGAGGTCCAGGACCGATTTTCCAAGCCTGAGTTTCGAGCTCATCACCAGGTGCGACGGGGGACGAGAATCTGGCACAGATAAGCCTGAGTGCGAGCCGATCGCCCTTTCCGACGGTCCGGATAAGCGCTCTCGCAGCAAACCCGTACGATGACAGTCCGTGGAGAATAACGTCACCGAATCCCAGAGCTTTACCTACTTCAGGATCTACAGGTGTGTGAATGACAGGAACACAGCTGCAGCCACTCGTAGCAAACCCACCGATATGCAAAGGATTGTAGTCGCCGCTAAGGCGATAGATGAGCGCTTGCTCGGGGGACGTCTTTTCACGGACGACCCAATCCGGTTTACGATCTTTCGGGATAGGCTTTGCCTGGGGAGCACTAGCAATGGCCTTGGAGAATTTCCCGCCATTGCCTTTGGAGCCCAGGTAAAAAGCGGAGCTCTGGTCAAAAGTCAGATGAAACACGACGGGAAGCAAATGAATCAGGGTGAGTCCTGTCCAACTTACATAGAGTTTGGCGTAAGCTGTGCCTTTGGGATCAAGCAGTAGCGATTCTTTGTCAACAATGATTCCTGACTCTGCGATCAATTCTCATCAGACTGCGATGTATTTTTAAATTAGGTGATAGAACGCTCACTATTTTCGTGTACGCCGACTATTCTGTCAGACAGTTTCCAGCCGGGACCGCTCTCTTGCGGCAGATCCCGCAGTACCTCGATGCTTTGGGTGGCATGAACCTATGAAACGATCGACCCGTCCATTGACAGCACGTACTGCAGGGTCGTGGCCACTCACAACCCTCTTAGGATCGAGTTTGGGAAGTCCGGGAATGATCTCTTTGGTATGTTTGGAAGCAAATAAAGACACGTCAGTGTCCTCGCCTGTTATTATAATTCTGCTTTTAGTGTCCAAGCACCTTGGAGACGGAACGAACCCTTGAGTGAGAGGACTACCGGATACGTCGGCAACGGGCCCCAAGACTTGGCTGTGAAGCATCAAATTATCGAACCTCTCGTAAAAGAATGACCTTGTCGCTCACCGAGCTCTGCAAAGCATTGATTAGGGTCAGATAGCAGGATACGAGGAAAGAAATACCGTATACTAGAGGTAACTCATCCCGCTTAGCACCGACGCCTAGCGCGTACGTGATGAGGTCTTTGCGGGTCCAAGACACCTGGGAGTAAACGCATCAGTTATCGTTTGTATAACAGTAGAGGGGTCCCCACCGGTTTGTCTTGCAACTGAAAGCCAACTGCGCTGCCAAGGTCGTATCCCATCGAGTTCGAGTAAGTCGAGTGAAGAGGAAGGGAGTCTCGTGATTAATTGTGAGGTTGCCGGTTGCCACGTGGTTATCTAATCTCTGACGGTGAGTGGCAGTGAGTCTGACCCCCACACCATTATGATCCCCTACCAATACGACTGGACTACAAACCACAGTACTGGCCGCTGGTACTTGCTGCGCACCGACCCATGCTCGGTGACAACGACCCCATGTCTATTTACGTACGGGATGTACAGTTCAACCAGCGGTACCGAGTCCATAGTACCGCGAAGGAATTCTCGTTGGGACACGTCGAACAGTAATTCACGGCCGCCGCCTCCTGGTTCGCGTGTAAAAGCACACGCCGTTGAGTGATACGAGTCGGGGGACAGGCCTGAGTTTTTCCGTACTGCGGAGAAGGGCAGAACAGAAAAAAAAAAAGTTTGTTCTCAAGGTCACCATCCTCGTCGTCCGAACGTTGCAACATGATCCTGGAACGTTGGCGTCATTCATACGACGACATTGTGACAGCATCTGCAGAGCAGTGGAATTAGGTTCACATTTCTATTGCACTGGATGACGAATGGCATTCTCTCGTTATGCACTCGGTTGGAGACTTGGCAAGCACTTGCCAAATGGGCTGCCACGTTACGGTCAGTGATGAAAACTGGATGAGGTCAACTGGCCAAGACAAACGTCGTCGGGCGAGTTCAAAGTAGTATTAGCATATTGGGATGTCTCGGACCCTGGGCTTGTCACGAGTCCGGCGTCGGCCCATTCCCCCCGTGGAACCCCAAGCCCAACACGTACGAGGTAAGTGGTATTTACCGTAATGCCATGCCCGTGGGCCCATCAGCTAGCAAGTGTTATGTAGAGTGGATATTGAATTCAACCCGGTGCCGAGCCACCACCTCATTCGTGTCTTCCTCTTCCCACGTTTTTCCCTCAAGTTGCGAGGGTTCCACCCCCGTTCAGGCTTCGATGCCCCACTAGAGACCCCCTGATGTCGTCGTACGCCCCGGACGAGACCGCTTACCAGCTCTTCGCTGAGGCGACTTGGCTTCAGGGTGCCATCGTCACGTCCGTCTTCTACGGTGTCGCGCTTACCCTCGTATTCAACTGCGTTCGCTCCCTTTGGTACCGCATTCGCTCCCGTGCGTCAGGCTACAGAAGAGACATCTTTTTCCTTGGCTATGTTCTGTTCGTCTTTGCGTGTGCCAGTGTCTACCAGGTCGCCAACGCCCAAATAACACAACTAGGCTTCATCGATCGTCGCAACTACCCCGGCGGTATGTATCCTCGACACTCCTCTCCTCCACTTGCTGCTCACTTCGACAGCCAGGCCCCGCTGCTTTCGAAGAAAGTAATGCCTCGATACCAATCAACTTAACATTCGTTCTCATGGATTGGTGTGCGGACCTCCTCATGGTGAGCTCTGACATGCCCCCTCATCATTTCACGGAGCTAGAACTGTGAGCAAGATTTGGCGCTGCATCGTCGTATACCGTGATACCAGGTTCCGCCTTCTCATCACTCTGTTCGGTGCACTGATTTTCATTGCTAGCTTCGGTGGGTGTCGCTGTTGTCCATCTCCGCGCTCACTCACAGACGCCGTGTAGTCACCGGTCTGTTTTGGCTCATCATCGTGTCCGTGCCTGCACGGGCAGCTGACGCATGGATGTCTTACTCCCTCCTCTTTCCCTATCTCAGCGTATCCCTTGCTAGTACTATTTTCATCAGCACCCTCACCGTCCTCCGATTCTTGTACCACCGCAACCGCGTGTCCAACGTCCTCGGTCAAGGCCATGGTTCCGTCTACTGGAATTTCTCAACCATGATCATCGAATCCGCCTCAATCTATGCGATCTGCTCTTTGCTCTATATAATTCCATACGCTGTTGGGAGTCCAATGGCGAACGCGTTCATGCAGATCCTTGGAATGGCTCAGGTTGGTCCCTGTAGTGCTACTCTCCGGCCAAGCCAGCGCTAACATTCCATTAGGGAACTGCCCCCCTGCTCATCATCTACCGTGTTTCGGAGGGCAAGTCTTGGACAAGTTCCGTGTCTCAAAACACATCAACTTCTGCTTCGCTCCAGATGCGCCGAATATCTGCTAACCCGACTAGTACAGCGATAAGCACCACCACATCTCATATCCGCTCAAACCCGATCAACATCCAAGTCTCGTTTGATGTTCATAAGAGTGGAGATAGTTCCGTGGTCAAATCGGTTGGGGAGGATAAGGAAGAAGTCTGCCATGCTGCATGACGAGACGATGTAGTCGGTTTTTAGTGCGATACCACGCCCCTCAAGTTGGAACCGTATCAGTTGCCAGTCTCCGGTTCTGCCTTCTGCTTGGGCCTCCATCGACCAAAGCGATTCAGCTCCTTTCACACAGCTTTTACGTTTGGCCTATATTCCCGTCGTGATACCTCCCATTATTGCCAAGCTCGCGATCGAAGAGCGGCAACGGATTGAATGGAGCAAGGGTGGGGGGGAAAAAACTTTTTGGCATTTGATGAATGGATCTCTCCGCTTCGTGTACAAATATACCTGATAGACCCTTGTATCTTTGCGTGCAGCAGCACACTTATTGTATCGCTATGTACTCACAGCGTGTTCGAGCAATTTAATGATGTGGTGTCGAGCTCACCTAGCCTTCCCACCCTGTCAGCCTAATTAGGTTCGGCCGTTTGCGGTGTCACTCCTCTTACTTAGGCTTCTTTGCGCAATCTCTCAACACCAGCAATAAATACTCCCCGACATACTGATTGGTCTTCACAGGGACAGACGATGGAAGGTAGACACTGTATGTCACCGGGGCTCGCCGAGGACCATTACGAGACTCCCCGCCGTGGCTTGCTAGGCGACACACCCGCCCTTCAGCTTCCCACGCCCTTCCCTTCGTGCTCCCTCTGTCGTGAACGTCGTCCCCGACGTCCAGCGTGTTCTCCGCATTGCGTACGTTATTCTCTGCTACGTCAAGCCTGTACCTCCCATCTCCCGACACCTCTACACTGTGCCGATGCCCCGTACAACCCGTACAACCCGTACAACCCATACAACTCTCGCTTCCTCGTCTCTGTCGCGTCTCCCCTCTGCCAGAGTCACCGGACTCTCAAAATCGATCGCATTTCATGGTGCCACCCTGCCTCGATCTGGAGTACCTTTGTTTTGGCTCCCATATTCATCAAACACCGTGCACTCCTGTCGTCTCCCTTCCTACCATCTGCGGCCTGTAGCTACTTGGCTAGACGGAGGTCAACGTGCCTCAGCCTATAGCGATCTGGTTATATGATGGTTGGGGTCTCCATACGGGCTGTTGTACGTCTTTTTTCCTACTTATCCTTGTCTCACCATACTGAGATCTGTGCGTGTGTCCCCAACATTACCCTAGCTAGCAGATATCACGCACTTTTCCCTCTCGTTTCTCCTGCTACGACGGGACGAAGCACACTGATGTTTTCATGTCCGATGTCTCTTACTTCATGTCTCCAATTACCCTAGCTAGCAGATATCACGCAGTTTTCTCTCTCGTTCCCTACTATCGCAAGGGATGAAGCATGGTTAGAAACCTGTAATATGTCAACAACTCGTCGTATCAAAATCTATAGTTGTGTCTAGAAGTGTTGCTAAAGTCGCATTGAATCAAGGGGCCACATGAAATCATCTATATGCCCCTCCCCATCTAAGAATGTGCCTACGAAGTTGTCATTAATACCTCCCTGCCATCCTGGGGTTTCAACCAATGCATGAGTAGATGCGTTAGGGAGCTCTGGGGGCTGCGTCGAAGATGATGCCGTGTCATTGCCTTGGTGCAATGGGGGCTGTGTCGAAGATGATGCCGTCTCGTTGCCTTGGTGCAATGGGTAGGCAGTAGAGTCCAAGGGTGTCAATGCTTGCACGCCGTTGTTGACTGGGTCCTCGTTGTCATCGTCGTCTGTGTCAACTGTTGCAGCACTTTTGTATGTCTTCGCCCGCGAACGACTGCTCTCACCGGTTGAGCAGCAAGCTCGCTTTGTGCCTTTATCCGAACGAGGGCGACGCATGGGTTCAGTAATCTCACCGCGCTCAATTTGCCCATCCCGTTCCTTCCGAAGTTCGTTGTATTCCCCGTCCGTCAATGTCTTCCAGTAAATTGATCCCAACTCCCATTTCCGCAACAACATCTCGAGAACTGATAAGGAGCTTGATGCCAAACTCAAGTTCACAAATGGAACGATCGTCGGCCACCCTTCCACTACAACACGGTAGCGTGAGACGATGTTCCGAAAATAATATCGCCACTCCATCTTGGCCCTAGGGTCGCCAGTAACCTGTTCTGTGTACAGGAATTAAATTAGTACGTAGCTCTCATACAGATAAAACTTACGAAGTCTCTCGGTGATGACACGACGAATATCACTGCGCACTGATGAAACTCGTTGTTGATGGTTCTGAGCAGCGCCTGGATGGTACGAAAAAAATAATAGCGACAGGTTCGTCAGGCGGTAAAGAACAGCGCTTGCCTTTTATTCCCTGGACTGCGTATCCTTCCATCTTGCTAACGACATCTTGCGTTTCCATCCCCATGACAGACCCCATGAAGTCTTCTACCCCTTCGGTCGCGAAGGCAATGCCGCGCAGTGGGAGATCTGTCGTACCGCGAGTCGCATAAAATATGGCTTCGACACCGGTACGTGATTTAAGGTGGCGAAGCTATGTCAGTGAAATCAGTAAGATCCAGTGATGATATATGGGACCTGCAAAAACATACCTCATTCTCGACAGCCCCAAGTGTATGCGTGATATCATTAACTTTAGACCTTGCTGTGATGCGCATACCAGTAGTTTTGTCATTTCTGAACTCCCTGAATTCTTCGATGAGGAGGAGTTTGTCGGCTTGTGATAGCTGTTGGTACTCCAATGCATTCTGTTTCACGACATCAGACAAACGTTGCTTGGGGCCGACAGCTATGAAATATAAGCAAGCCGTCATGCAAGGGAACTATGAGAGTAAATACATACCATTCCCCTCATTTGCTGCACGTTGCGTCAGATTTTTCTTCCAGGAAAATGCATTCCATGCATTGATCTTGTTGCGCTTGGAACGGAACCGTCCATGGCCTAAATGAAGTTCATTCTGAACGTGCCGAAGGCTTTTACGATGCTTCAACGCGAGTGTCTGCGACACTTCGTCAAATTTGTGCCATGCAGCATCCAAGGCATCCTGAAACTTCCTTGCCCTGTTGCGGCGCTCCCCGCTCAAGACAGCGCGTGTCTCCGGTGTCATGAACACCTTAGGACGACACACTGAATGGGTCAGTGGCTGAGTGCGCCGTCCAGTGGGCTTCTTACCCATCATGAACGTATGGGAGGCCATCAGAGACTAGGGGGGCACGAGATTCACCCACTCCTGCTGACCATTTAACTGTTGGAGGAGGGTTAAAAAACGCGATATATTCGAACCTAATCAAGATTTGCGCTGAATAACAATCTACAAATGGATGACAAGCAATACGAGAACCAAAAGAACACACGACAGGATTGCAATGCCAAGGAGGCGGATGATGGTACTGAGGATCGGGAACTTCGGTTTCTATTGCATAAATTAGCGGGCCCGATGCAGCTGAGACAGGGAACTTACTGTAGTAACAGAAAATGCAGTGCCCTTCAAGTCACTGACAAGCGCTCCCACTAAGTTAGCCGCTTGTTCGTATGACAGATTCCAGGGCGAAGACCTCAGGGTAGCCTCCCAACGGCTGCTGCGCACTGTTCCAATGAGTGTGTGCAAGAGAGGCAACATATCGTCACCGAGACGGAAACGGTCGAGTACAGTGTCAGAGTTTGGTCCGATACTCACCAGTGCTTGATGGCAAGCAGAGGCATCAGAAGGGAAAACGAGTGGAATCAGCTCTGAACTTTTTGCATCCCCCGCGTGCTGGAATGCATCCGCATAACGGCACTGACGAATAGAGCGATGGCGGAGGGTCGCATGCCCGTTCGCTTCCGTCTGAACCTTCTTTGGGCCAGGAGTTGCTGAGTTTGGCTTGCAAAGTCCTGATTGAGGTACATTCTCGGCACTGGAAAACATTACGGCTGCTTCGCGAATAGTAGCTGAAGCCGACTCGGGTAAGTGGCGGGCGCCACTCGCAGCCTCAACTTTCGCATCTTGACTAAGGGCTGTACACTGAAGGCGAGCAATGAGGGGACTAAGGAAGGGAGGGACATGATTAGGTCCCTTCAAGGATATCGGTTCAGCAAGCTCTAGGCCAATATTAGTGAAATTACAGTGGCATAAAGAACAGGACGAACGACGAGGGTGTGGGGGCTGGACGCCCTCAACCTTGCAGCGATCAGTAAAGCGTTGCATGTACGGGATAACGAATTCTTCGCTGAAGGCCTGAACGAACATGGCAGTGTCTCCACTGACTCGCTCGTTTCGAAGAAGCTCGCGCGGGGTGACATATACGTCGATGGTGACTCCATCAGCAGTAATGTCGTCCGAGTATTCAAATCCAGGACACCTCAGCAAGACAGAGATTCCGCCATCCAAACGGTCCTGCATAGTGATCTAGTCATAAAACATTTAGCACCAGACTAGTTGTGAAAAAGGAGATCGATCGCACGGCATCAAAAAGGTCACCAAGTGAAGCCTCAACGAGTTCAGCACGACCCAGGACTTTCTGGTTGGTCTTTTCCATCGGATTGAATGTGGCGTATGCTGGGTGAAGTCCGTTTTGCACGTTGGTGTGGTAATGTGCACCATCTTCATACGCTCCGTGTCTGAGAAGGGCCTGTATAGCTGCTTGACGCTGGTTGTTGCTGTAGCCCTGTGCAAACCGAGCGGCATACAGCTCCGCAATGTTTGCAATGGTGAACGTGTTTTGTGCTGCGTAGTCAGGGTGGGGGACCTCAGACTCGACACGTTGAGCGGGCGTATTCGTAGAGGAAGCCATGATGATGGAGTAAGAGAGTGATGAGGTACGAACAAGAAACAAGGACGTCAAGATCTTATGTCACTGTTAAGGACAGATTGTAATACGGCGCACTCTGCAAGTAGACACACACTTACCCATAGTGCGACTATTCTCGCCCGTTTAACTCATCACTATGAGTACTATTTCGACGGAACCCGACCAAGGCATGGAATTTTGTAGTATTTGAGTTTGAGCGTTCGTGGTAAGTGAGACCTGATTATTTGTTTGGGTGGTGATACTACGGTACGATATGGTCAATATACTACTAGCTTGCAAGCCTCCGAACTTTACGATGATTGTTATCCCTTCTTCACATACATTGGGGTTCACAAGTTCTATTGACCACGGGATTATTGATTAATCTCTTCATTCACAACCGCCGTAGGTCATAAGATCTCCCGCATCTGACATTCTGCCACGGTTGGAAATGTCTGCACACGAAATCATGAGGCGTGATTCTATCAACATACACTAGCGAGCTTGTACGGTTTAAATGCGAACGGACCTGTATCGACAGGTTCATCATCTAGACCCGTACTCTCAATGGTATTCCCTACAACGAGTGTCAACGATCGAAGGACTGAGAAGCTTAAGAGAAGATAGACCGCTCTGTTCGTCAGGTTTGTTGTTACGAAGTTCCAGGGAAGTCATGAACTGAACGGATGACTGAGTAGATAGCGTGGGCGACGGGGGAGCGCCCAAACTGGAACCATCGTAAGATGATACGAATGTAGACGACGGGGATAACGAGTGAGGAACGTCTAGAGACGTCCGGCGGTCCGAGGATGAGTTTGGATTAGGAGACAAGTATGCTCTGCGTTCATGGTGTGGGGAATAAGAGGGTTGATGAGAAGACGGTGAGTCCAGAGGGTTATTGGCAGCGCCCGGCGGGTCCGTAGGCTGGTCGAGCAGCGACACTCTGGACGACAGGTCGGTCGTGACAATTGCAGGAATGTTGTTGTTGGCGTCCATGATGCGGATTGGAAGGGAAAGAAAATAACAACCAGCTATGACACACTAGTTTTATAGAAAAATCCAAGTGGAACCCGTGTAAAATAACTGATTCAAAGCGAACATTAAGATGACCAGCTAATCGTCAATGCGATGCAAAAATTCTGCTATAGCCTGCACTCCTGTCGAGTCTTCGTCATCATCTATGATATCATCGTCTCCAGGATCATTTATGTACATGTCATATAACGCTTCCAATGTCCCTTTGCAATCTTGAGAAAGGCGCATCATTAAAATTCCAAGTAATGTAGGGAGGAAACGTACCTGCCACACGTTCCTGATTCTGAGACTCTTGCACTGGCAAATCTTTGCGTGAATCATCACCCGCAGGGTCATCGTTGGAATGTTGATTTGCGATGGTGTCGTCCCGCGAATAGGCCAGCGAGGATGTTTTGAGACGAGTCCCAATCCCCCGTGGTCCGATGGTGCTGTAGTGTCTCTGGATCTCATCCAGACGATACAAGTGGACGGCATTCACAGCGGAACGGGGTCGATGGAGGCGCTCGAGTTCACAGGCAAGGGGCAAGTTGGTTTCACGGAGGTGTGTGATAACCGAAGAGATCTGCTTTTCTTCGTCGTGGATGGCTGTTCGTAAACGGCGGATTTCAATATTGAGGCGCAAAATCTCTTCTTTGGCACGACACAGTTTGAAAAATTTAGCTGTGCCTTCCCGGACAGCTGGCTTTGCCCACTCCTGATCCCGAATATCATCGCGTGCATGTCGAAGGAGATCAAACTCTCCTAAAATCGTGTACTTGGTGATATCCTTCCAAGAGACCACCGGGCGAGGCGGAGTAAGCGCAGCAGCCTGAACATTGTAGCGTGTAATTGCTTTACGAATGGCCTCAGATCGACGCTGAAGCCCTTTGCTGATTTGTTGACGGAGTTTGTAGCCTGTAAATCAAAATTACGACAATACTATGTACAGCACGGAAAGATCATACCTACGCCGGACATCGAAACCTTTGCAAGCTCAAACAGCCGCATGACGACTAGACGTTCCAGTTCACCCAGGGCTTCACGGTACTTTCCAAGTGTAGCCTCCTCCTTGTAAAGGTTGTAATCTTCGCTACCAATTTCCCAGTGCGATTCTAAACCGAGGCAGCCTCGCAAGTACGCAGCTAATGCCTCTGTATGCTGCAACTTTGCGCATGCGAGCTCAACCTGAATACGTGCCCCATTTATTGCCACTGTGGCAGCGTGGAAATCACCAGCAGCGACTCCACTCAGAGCGCCGTTAGCCGCTTCCCGAGCCTTCGCCCAATCCGTTCTAAGTATATTGTAGTGGATGAATAAATCAGCAAGTGCTGGAGCATGTGAATACGCACTTTCTTTGTTCGAGCTCATCGAGGACTTGGACATAGCGGATGGTCATCTGTTCCCTTGGTGGAGACTGATGGACAGTATTCAGGTAGGCACGTTCTTCAGAGAGGAACCGCAGGAAATCATCGTCGGTGAGGTGCAGAGCGCCTTTGAGAATCTCGAGCTCGCTAGTCAGCCTGTGCACTGAAAGTGTGGCTTCTTTGTAGTGGTTCCGAATAAATCGCGCTAACAAAACGTCAATAACAACAACTTATGGAAATTGCATGCACACTTAGCGCCTCGTATTTATCTTCATTCCAAAATGCAAAATGCTGTTCGATCGCTTGGTGTCGGTGGAACCTTGTGGCATGTCGCGTACTTCGAGCTAGTTCATTCGATGTTGAGAATACGTGTTTGCAACCCTCACCATCCGTATTTCCAGTCCCATCAATATACATAGGGTGCCAATCCAATTGACAGAAACGGTTGTGTGCATGCCCATGAAATGCGCCAACCATGAAGGACAAACCAAGATCATTGATGCTCTGCCCTAAACTGCTGGCGCCAGCAGTTTTTGCAAAGGCACACCCGATGTCGTATGCGACGCCACCATTTTTGCCGTACACAGCGAGTAATCGGTTCACTATTGCGAGAGGATATTTTGCTCTGAAGCGGCTGTCAGCGCCTTGTAGGATTATGCTGTAATCACCTACAGTTCGCCGCTCTTGATCATGTCGCACGCTAGCAGAACAAAGCGATGTCGGCAGGTCGCAATAAAGATGCCTGATTCCTCAAACACTGAAAACATCTTCTTGCGCTGGTCAGATTTTGCATTGCGCCAACGATCAACACAGTTGAATAGACTGGATGCCACATCCGGATCCGTCTCCCAGTCATCTTCGTTGTCGGGCGCAGCGCCGACATTGCTATTGGCCACTGTCTGTGCCTGCATTATATCAGTCGATGGAAGTGCGGGGACAATTCTAACAAACCTGCTTCGCCTTGACCTCGTATTTGAACCGGTCAACTTCCGCATTGCTGAGCCAGTATGTCGATCGCGCCGTACGTGAATCCTCACGTGGTGTTTTGCCATATACCGTCGTGTCCCACCGCTTGAGACTGTTGTTGCCATCGATAGAAACAAGCCAGTCGAATTTAAGGCTGGGTTCATCTTCCAAGCGGTAGAAGCAAGCCGGACACTCATTCAGAAGTCGCCAGTCTTGAGAATTCCTACCTAGCACATCCCGAATGCAGTTGTCGACACGATGGATAACCTCGAGGTAAACGTCGAATGCCAGAGAGAACTGGGTACATAAATAAGGACGATAAGGGATCTGGACAATCATTAGCATTACAATACAGGGCTGCTTGTTCATTACTATACACTATGGAGGTGACACAACGTTTTGCATTGTGCCTGAATGGTGAACCGTGGACACGTCCGGTGGGCTTGTCTGAAAGCGGAAAGTGTTCGTAAGGAAAAAGCAATACTGGGAAAGATGGGAGAGCAGCCAAGGTAGCCGTGAGAGATAAGATTCTCGTTGGGGAACGCGTGATGTGGGCGAGAGATGAGCGTTGCCTTTCGTCGGGCTATTGTAAGGTTGTGTTGCCTTAGTTCACACCCGCGAACTGTACCGTATGGTATTCGCAGTGTAAAATTTAAGACAAAGATGTCCTTAAGTCACTACGACAATTTTTATATACTAGACATGCAGGCATGTGATACCGGAGTATCACATGCCTGCAGATGATTACAAACATTCTAAATTAGGGCACGGCCCCTAACACCCTCCCCCTGTAGAGCCGACCTAGGCTCGTAAGACGAGAAGAAAAGAAAAAGAAAAGAAAAAGGAAAAGGAAAAAGAAAAAGAATAGGGAAGACCCTATGTACATTCACGCGAGATGTTGAATCTCGCAGCACTACTAATCCGAGGGTTACGCCTCATTTCAGCAATGCAGAGCAAGGTACGAAAGGTGTTGAACCCTTCGTACCACAACTCGAACTGAGGGGTTACGCCCTCGAGAAGACGATCCAGCACCCGATGTAGCGTCCCTTCTACATCGGAGCCGGCTCGTCCCTCATCTCGCCCTCCTCGGGCTCGTCATTTTGTTCGGGAGTCCTCTCCCGCGAAATTCGACCTTCCACCCCCAAGTAGTTGGGCAGGTCATAGATAACTACAGCGGAGCAGAAGTCCCTAACGATAGGGAGCTCTGCGTCGCTGATTGTGCGGGCCTCGTAGGCCGCAATGCGCTCGGTAGCGATCCCGAGGGCCCTAGCCTGGCGCTCGACCCACTCCTTCGAGCGGTTCTCCTTCAATACTGGAGGGTCGTTGATTGCCGCCCTCAGAAGATCGAGCGCGGCTCGCACGTTGGGGTCTCGTTCCCCCCCATTATCGACAGCGCGGGTAATGTACTCTCTACCCGCCCTCCTGGCCCAAACGAGGGCATCGTCGGCATCGTGAGGAGTGATGCCATTAGCCGCGAGGTATGCGGCGATATCAGCCATACCGGCTGAGCGAGTGAACTCCCCTTCCCAGGGGACACGGGTACCATCACGAGGGGCCACCTCGGCACATTCCAGAAGGGCTCTGTAGCGACCCTTCGCTGCAAGGAGACGAACTAGCTCCCGGAACCAGACCATCCGGTCATAGCTCCCTCTGGGGACTGGAGCCAGTCGTTCGTAGAGGAGGAATCCTCGTACTAATTGTGCTGTGGGAGGACTGATTTCCCACTCGTCGTCATCGGGGCGCTCACTGACACCTAGCGCCCCAGGGAACATTCTCGAGAGCTCGGAGCTCTCATCTGAACCGTTGTACCCATTCTGGTACTCGTGGATAAATTTAACCCAGTCAGCGACTGGGGCTTCGAGGCTCGGAGCCTCTCGTGGTAGTTCGGGGATCCCCCCTTTTCCCTTCTTTCCGGAGGTTCGACCTCCTCCTCTAGGATTAAACGCTCGACCCCTTGGAGGGGGTCGTTCTTGATGAGCAGGGGCTTGGGGGACCCCAGGGTTTTCGACCATCAGGCGGTCGTGGAGAGGCACGATGGGTCTCTGACCCATCTCTGGCAAAGGAGCGGCGGGTTGACCCCCTATCCGCTGTTGTAAGGCCGGCTGTCCACCGGCGGGTTGTAATGCGAGGGCTTCTCCCTCCCTCCTTGCCCTTTCCTTGTCTCGTAGCGCCTCTCTCCTCTGGCGCGCTTTCTGGGAGGCCCAAACAGGCGGCCTCCATTCTTTAAGTGCGAGGTTCATGACCTCGTTCGTGACCAACCTGCACTTCTTCCACAGGTTGATGTAGGTGATCAGCTCCTGCGCCCTACGGACGCAAGGAGCGTTCTCCTCAGGTTCATCGTACGCTTCGGCGTACAGCTTGCGGATTTCCTCCGCGGTGTTAATGAGTCTAATGGGACCCATTATCCCCCTGTCCCATCTGGTAACCGATGCGACGAGATTTCCTCGTCTGAGGGGAACAGGAGGGGGGGTCCCCTGGCGAATGTTGGCGAGGGCGGCGCCAAGCCTCTCATCATCGTAGGCGTAGAGGTTGTCGTTGATCCTCACAAAGAGGATCGACCTCACGCCATCCCTGCCTTGCCCAAGGACGCGTACTCTGTACGGGTTCTCTTCTCCCGTAAATTCAGGGAAGAGTGTTCCCTGAGAGGCGGTATCGACGACCATAGGAGTGTCGTCATCGTAACATTGTTGAACGGAGGTATCTTCCTCCATGGCGGTAAATTCGTAATCAGGCGCTGCCTGATGGGTATCCTCGAGCTGCTTCTCTTTGCCCTTTCTTGACACTACAGGTTCAACCTGCGACGCAGGTTTAGCCTGTACCCTCCCCCTCGAAGAAGAAGAAGGCTGTGGTGCCGGTGGAGGCGGCAGCCTGGAGGAACTAGCCTCCGCGTTTGATGAATAAGTACGCCCCCCCAAGGAGGCGACACGAGCGCGTTCGAAGTCACGCGCAGCTTGCTCAACCGTAGCGGGAGCGGGGATGGTGGGGGTGGGTTCGCGTTGAAGATCATCGATCTTCCGGAGGGCACGACGGAGGTCGTAGGAGGTGTCCTCGAGATCACGCTCGAGACGGCTGATACGACGACGCAGGTCGTCGTAAGGGGTACGTTTGATGAGACGCGCAGTCTCATCAGCCAAAGTAACGATAGCAGGCATGATACCTGCGTCGGACAAGGCCATGCCTTGGGAGAGATGAAGCGCGTAAGACGCGCACTGGTCACAAGCGCCGTGATGGCGCAATAAAGGAAACTGGGGGTGGCATTCCCAGTACGGGCAGGAACGTTTGTCCCGGCGGGGCTCATACTCGAGGGACGACGAGCGTGAGGGTGATCGTGGCCGTTTCTGGCCACTGCTGACCGTACGCAGACTGCGTCGGTCGACGGGGGACGGGGAGTACGAACGTGATGGCGAACCATCGTGAGGCGCGTCGGAACGCGCGGGGGATCTGCCTCGCCGGGGCGAGGGAGATCGGGACGGGGTGGGGCTAATAGAGCCTTGTGGGCTCGGGGGTTCTCTGCGACGGTGATCGCGGTGGGACATTGTATCTACTAGAACGTTATGAGCGTTAAAGAAAAAGAAAAAGAAGAAGAAGAAGACGGAGTATTGTAAAAAGAAAATCACGTGATCAGTAAAGTTAATGCACGTGAAACGGTGAAAATGTGATCGGAGGAAAGTATATACTCTAATTAAATTTGGTAACTATGCTGTGCTCGAGGCCGACGGTATTATTGACGGTATTATTTTTATTTTTATCTTTTGTTTGTTTTTATTTTTGTTTTTTCTGACTTGTCCGTTTGCTTCCGGTAGTAGTCTCCCGACTACGTTTAACCACTTAGTGGTTACCGTACGCCTACGCGTACTATTTCGCCCTTCGGGGCAACTGGCGTATACTTTGTACGCCCTGGAGCTCGAGGTACCTGTCGAGGGCCTCAAGCTCCTTACAATTAGACACCGGCTCCCATGTCGTGTCTCCGAGGTTCCATCTCACAAGGAACTCTACCTTGTTATTCGTCCACCGGTGAGCCGTTATCTCATCTACTAACCACTCCTCTTCGTCGGTCATACCGACATCGTAGAACGCGTGCGCGTCGCGCCTCGGGAACAGAACATCATCGTTCTGTTCGTATCTGCGCAGTAACCCGACGTGGAACGTTGGGTGTATGCGCCGCTGGCGCAATTGTTCTGGCAGGTCCAGAGTGTAGGTGTCGTTCGCGCTGTCACAGCGCAACACTTTCATCGGACCGATGAATTTTGGCACGAGCTTTCGTGCACGTCCCTTCGGAACGCTCAGGTTCTGAGTAGAGAGATATACGAGGTCCCCCTCTCGAAGGCTGAAGCCTTCCTTTCGTTTCTTATTCGCATGGTACGTCTGTATTACCCTGCTTTCAATGATGGCGTCATGGGCCATCTCAAGATTTTCTAACGCTTGCTTTACGAAGGTCTTCACCCCTGGTGCCGTTGAGGGCGTCCCCCCTCTGACTCGTTGCATCACCTCGGGCATGTACCCGTAATTTAATTCGAAGGGTGCGAACCCTGTCGAGCTACTTATGCTCGAGTTGATCGCGAACTCGACCATTGGCATCTTCGATGTCCAATCCGTCTGGTCTGGTCGGACCATGGCTCGTAGCATCTGCGCTACATTCCTTATCGCTCGTTCAGACGCTCCGTCTGTTTGTGGATGGAACGCCGTCGACATTAGGAGCTTCGCTCCCAACATTCTGTGCGTTTCGCGCCAGAAAGTCGACGTGAACTTCGCGTCTCGATCTGAGACTATCGTCTCTGGTAGTCCGTGTAGTCGGACGACTTCCCGTATGAACATCCCCGCCAGCTCTGACGCTCGTATCGTCGTAGTCACCGGTACTAGGTGTACCATCGACGTTAGACGGCACAGGACCACCCACAGGTAGTCGTGCCCGTCGCTCGGTGGGAAAGGTCCCACAAAGTCCATTGCTATCGACCCCCAGGGTCTTCGCGGCACAGGCAGACTGTGCAATAGACCCTTCGGTCGCTGATTGTCGTTCTTTGTCGTCTGACATATCGGACATGTTCGACAAAACTTGTCCACCTCCCGGCCGAGCTTCGGCCACCAATACCATCTGCGGATATAATCCGCTGTCCTCTGGGATCCAAAATGTCCCAGCGTCCTGTGCGCTTGATCGATTACCCTGGCGATAGTATCATCGCCGTCGTACTTTGCATGGGGAAGGCATAGCACCTTCTCTCCTCCACGATTTCTCGTGTATAGAAGGCCATCTTCCCCTTCGAATTGAGGATAGTGTGACGGCTGTGCCATCACTTTCGCGAGTACAGGATCGTTTCTATATCCTGCGCGGATAGCGTTCAGGAAGCCTGGTGCTTCTCCAAATGTTATTGGGGAGGCTTTAGAGGCCTCGGCAGATTCGAGTATCGTAGGGTCTTCCTGCGCACTTGCGCTAGGGGATTCCTTGTTACTCTGATCTGCGGCTGAGGCCATCTCTTTAGCCTCTTCATATCTTTTCTCGACCTTTTCTTTCAACCGGTTACTCTTCCGAGGGGTACTTCCCTCTCTCATCGCTGATAACTTCAGCTCTCGCCACCTGTCTTGAGGGAGGTCGTCCCCCTCTGGGTCCAAACGTATATCTGCGTCGGCCCATTCGACTTCATCATCGGAGGCTACGTCCCCTCCTTCTTGCTCGTAGTAACGAGAAAGGCAATCTGCTACGCGGTTCTCCGCGCCTTTTGCATAGACGATGTTTGCGTCGAATCGTGACATGTAGTCCAACCAGCGGACTTGTCGACTCGACAGTTTTCGTTGGGTTTTGAGGTACCCCAACGCCTCATGATCGGTGACGATCGTAAACTTGAAGCCGAGGAGTTTATCCTCCCACTTCAAGAGCGCTTCAATTATTGCGAGAGTTTCTCGCTCGAATGTTCGATAATTCTGTTGAGCATCGCTCAACTTTTTCGACATAAATCCTGCTGGCCGGCAGGTTTTCCAGTCGGGCCCTTGCCCGTATAACGCACCCACTCCATAGAGTGATGCATCACACACGAGCCATATTGGCTCTTCTTTTCGCGGATCAATAGGCCGCAGGATCGGATACTTGCACGCAAGATCCTTGATCACTTGGAAGCACCTGTCGTGGATTTCCCTCCACTGAAACGGATGTTCGTTCCGTTGTATACCAGTCAGGGGCGTAGTATACGCCGATATGTCTGGCATAAACTGTGCTAGATACTCTACTAGTCCTACGAACCTTTGGACTTCATTTAGGTTCTTCGGAGTCCTCCAGCTCCTGATTCGAGACATTTTGTCTCTGTCGGCGTGGACGCCCTTAGCGTCTATGATGTGCCCTAGGCAGTCCAATTTTTCTGCATAAAGGTCGCACTTCTCCTTCTCAAGGTAGAAGTCGGCCTTTTCTAGTGTTTCAAACACTATCCTGAGGTGTCGTTCGTGATCCTCAATTGTGTCGCTAAAGATGAATATATCATCGAGATAGACGTATACAAAACGTCCTATGTGATCTCTGAAGATCACTGTCATAAGGCGTTGAAACGTTGCAGGGGCGTTACAATCTCCCTGCTGCATTACTTGACTTAAAAAAGTCCCATATATCGTCGAGAAGGCCGTCTTCCAGACGTCTTCGGGTTCTATACGAACTTGTTCGTATGCGTTTGATAAGTCGATCTTTGAGCGATACTTCGCTCGCGCTACGTCCATTCGTATCTGGTCCTGATCTGGGAAGGGGGTGACGTCCTTCACAGTATTTTCGTTTCTCTTGCGGCAGTCAATGACTGTCCGCAGCTTTCCATTTTTCTTCGGGATGCATAGCATCGGAGCAGCCTGTGGGACGCTTTTCAGCACCCACCATTCTGCATCCGTATACAGTCGGATTTTATCCGACAACTGTTGTTTAAGCGCGTCAGCGCACCGTGGCAGGTGGTACGCGTACTGCTTCCTTTCGTCTATCAGGGGGATCCTGTGGTTTACCTCCCGTAGTGGAGGCAGTTTCGGGATCACCCCGCTAAGCCTGTGCTTATACCGTTCGAACCATTGGTTCCGTAACTGAGGTATATCCTCATTGCTCAACAATTTTTTTGGCTTTATTATTGCGAGATGTTCCTCGCTTTTCGTTGAGCCCCTTGGCTCTTTTACTCTATCGGATCCCCTCCCCCCTTTAGAGCCCTCGCGAGACTGAGGCCTCGCAGGGCGCGAGAGTCAATGCTTAGGACGGGTTTTACCCGTCATCAGAGCCTCAGGCTCTGTGAGGAGAGGCACGCACTCTGCTGCTATCTGTATCGTTTTCTCTGCGAAATTTAAAATCGCTTTAGTTTGTCTTAGGAAGGGGATTCCTATTATACAATCGTAGCGATCAATATTCGCTACATCGAAGTATAATTCCACTTCATAATTTCCAATGCGTATTGTGGATATTCCACCATGAGTAATTTTCGACCGGCTGCCTATGCAGCCCAATTGCAGCGTCAGCTGCTGCTCGAGGGGAAAGACCCTCATCTTCGTGACCTTGGCGAATGCCGGGCTCACGAAATTACCCGTACTCCCGGTGTCTATCATCGTATACGCGGTACATCCGTTAATTATGCTTTGCAACGTTGCGCACGTTCGCAACTCAGGATTTATTTTGGGACGAGATCCCACTACATTATTCGTATGCATAGCATACCGAAACGATCGTGTCAATGACTTCGTCATCGGCTCGATCTTTGCAGCGAGATCCATTGCTGCCAATCGCGCGGTATGACGATATTGTCCTTCGTCGTTCGTGATAATCACATCACCGTGGGGAGTCACCACTATCATATCGTCGGGATATATTCCGACACGGCGATTAGTTTCAGTGGTTCGTTGGAGGCGAACCTCCATTGCTTCCAGTGCTCTTCGCACTTCTGGGGCCACGCCACTGCGTTCCCCCAGTATTTCTAATATATCTGCGATCGTCTGAAGCCTGTCGGCTTCCAAGGACCGTATCCGGTCTGCCATGGTTCGCATCGCATAACGCGTGCGATCCATGTTCATTCCGTGTCCCTCCATCTGCGCTCGGTCGCAATCTTCCCAGCCGTGGTCGTACTCCCTACGAGCTAATTGCTCTGGGTATCGCAACGCCACGTTCAACGTAGTGTCTCCGTCGATTGCCGACTCGGATACGTGCTCTATTCTTTGAGCGCATTCTCGGCATGAAGGTTCTTCATGGATTGCACCGTAGATGGGAGACCAAATCCATCGATTTCTCGTAGACATAGTATCTACCGCGCTATTAAATTCTATGGCATCCTCCATTTGGGAGTCCATATCTTCGTCTGCTATCCTCAGAGACGCACTCCACAGAGGTCCCCCTGTACCTCCCATTACCAATGGTTGATATTCCATCGTATTGTCTCGGTTGATCCATACCTTACCCCACAGGGTATTGACTATCACTACGTCGGGGTAAATCCCGACGTCACTCTCCGCCATACTTTGGCGGCGTATGTCAAATATGGCATTGTCCAGGTGCTCTTGTAGCTCCTGACTGCGTCCTGGCAGATGTCGCACGTTCTCTCGTGCCAATACCATTTGTCGCAGGGCATTCCTACGATAGCCCTCGCGGACTCTGAGATGGAATGCCATCGTCTGCAACGCAGCCCGTACGTGATTCGTACTACCATTCGCATCCGAGAGTCGTATGCGGTTTCCTTCTCCTACCCCTCTGTGGTATTCACGCCTAGCGTGTTCTTCCGGTACATTAAGTGCTCGTGCAAGGGACTCATCCCTACTAAGTAGCCCTTCCGCTACATGGTCGACTCGATGTCGACATTCATCGCACGTCCCTTCGTGCACTGCTCCATAAGTTCCGGACCATTCCCACTTTTCCTCCTGAGGTTCTTCTTCGTAGGAGCTTCCTTCATTTGCATCTGGGAAATCACTTCCCGCCTCGGAGACCTGGTCTCCTTTTGACGAGTCTTCGTCATCATGTACAATGCGCATCATAGCGCAAGTTACCTCCTCATCGGAAGCAACAGCTTCGTCTTCTTCGTGTATAGCGCCAAAGTATGCGACGGGCTCGTCGTCGTCGTCAATCTCTGAGTACATTTCGTACTCGTCGACGATTTCCACTTCGTCACAGTGTGATCCTTCCTCGTGATCACTAGATTCGTTGTGACCGGGTTCACCTTCAACGATTTCTCCCTCATCGGGTTCCTCCGACTGATCTTTTGCGAGGGTATCGCGTCCCTCTTCCTCTTGGACGTCTACAGCGTATAGCCGCGGCTTAACCGCTGCTTTGTTCTTGTCCTTTCGAGGATGAGGGCAATCTGGGGCCATATGGCCCACCTCCGAGCAGTTGAAGCACGTTATCCCTGGCATGAACCTTCGGGGCTGCCGTCCTTTCTGCTGCGAGTCGTCTCGCTCCTTATGATGGTACTTATGGTCACCATCCTTACGGTGGAACTGTCCACCCTTCCTTCCAGCATCAGCGCCTCTTGGCGCAAAGTTCGCCTTACGTCGATATAACGTATTTCCCTTCTGGAAGTACTTATAATTGTCCTTGTTCATGGAGCTACCTGCGCTCCTGTTTCCATGTGGGTGTGAGCCACTTCGTCCCTGGGAGGTCTTCCCTCCAGAGCCGGCGTGGCTCGTTCTCATATGCATATTCACTGCTTTCTGCGCAGTTTCCATGCGCCTTACTTCTTCGAGGATCTCCTCGATCGTTGAATGCTCTGCGGATATTCCGCGAGCTTCGAATATCGATTTAATTATAGAGTGCGGTAGCCCCCGCAGGAACTTCCTCCTGAACGAGTAGTCGTCCGGAGGCTGCACCATTCGGTGCGCACGACGCTTCAAGTCGTTGTAATACGCAAGGGCCCCCTTGTCATATTCGAACCTCGTTCGATCATACTTGTCGGCAGCGTTCTGCGCCGACGCCTCGTGGACGAATCGCTTAAATAGTCCACATATGAGTTCTTCAAAGGTCCAGTGATGTACTTGTCGATTCGGGGAGTCGACCTCTTGGTCATACCATTGGGAGGCTAGACCCTCCAAGTACAACCCAGTGTACAATACGCGATCTTCATCGCGATCAGGGCCGGTGACCTTGAATGTACGAAAGTACTTTAATATCTGGCCCAGCCAGTCGTCGAACTTATCCAGGTCATCCTGGCCTCCGTACTTCCCGGGCTTAGGCGGATTCATCGCCTTCACTTCAGGTCCAACCTGTCCCGTCGGTAGCCCGACTTGTTCCCAGATATGCCGCGCGTATTTGTTTTGCATGAAATCCATGTACCTCGTATTACCTGGGGTGAATCCCCTCAGATAGTTCGGTCGGTTTCCCTGGACGACACGTCGTCCCCCAACTATGGGAATTCTCCCATACCCTCGAGGATCGTCATCGTCCTCTTCGTCCGGATCATCACCGCCAGGGGGACCACCCCCAGGGAATCCCTGACCAGGGAAGTTTCCCCCATAGTTATTTCCTTCGGGAGGGCCGCCTCCATCTTCATTTCGGCCGTACCGATTCTCGGCCGCTTCATCTCGATCATTTCCTCCAGGGGTATTATCCCTGTTTCCTCCGGCAGCGTTTCTGGCTGCAATAGTGCGATCTCGGGCCATCTGGTGGAGTATCGCAGCCCCCCGCTCGTTTCCAAACATCTGTCGGATTATATCCGAGTCTCGCCTCGAGAAGTATGCAGGGCGATCTGGCATGTTAGGAGCGAATCCGCCCCTTCTGCCGAGAGCGTCAGCTCTTTCGAATGGGAGGTTTTCCCTCCTTACTGGCATTCCTGGCCAGAAATGAGGGATTGTCCCCTCTCTCTTAATCGTAGGTTCGACATCCGGAGTAGTCGTCCTGCTCGCACTCTTGGCGGCGAGTGCCCGCCTATACCTCTCTAATTCTTCTGCGTGATGCACGCCGGGGTTTACCCCATGATTGTCGAAACCTTTGGGGCCATACCCATAGTCCAGCCACTGTTGCTGCAGACTTTCGAGGAAGTCGTTCATAGCCTCGAAGGCCATGCGAGGGTCGATTGGGGCATCCCTCTCATTCGTCTCTCTCCTCGAAGGCTCCTCGCCTTCTTCAAATATCTCAATTGAAGGACTCTGAGTCCTTCGTACTAACACGGGGTCGGAAGACATTCGTGAGTTATCTAGCTCAGTGCGCTGAGGAGTAAGGGGACTCATCGAGTCTCTGGCAGCCTCATTCCCCTCTCTCGCAGCTCGTTCGATGCTGCTCCCCAAAGTCGTTGAGGTATTCAACCCTCCGGGCATATGCGCACCCGGCGCTACAGATCCAGGCTGTCTGGCGCTCGTCTCTTGGGAGGCGCTTCCAGCCGGCGGCTGCCTGTCCTCCGTGTTCCCATCATTTCTTTGGACCTCGGATGGTCCCTTTTGCTTTCGACGACTATTGTCGTCTAGAGGGGGATCCCCTCCGTCGGGCGGCTTGCTCTGGCCCGACTTTACTGCGCGAGCATATGCGCGGGTAGCCGTGCGGCTCATTGCGAATACTTTGACGAGAGTTCAAAAAATTGTAAGGTTGTGTTGCCTTAGTTCACACCCGCGAACTGTACCGTATGGTATTCGCAGTGTAAAATTTAAGACAAAGATGTCCTTAAGTCACTACGACAATTTTTATATACTAGACATGCAGGCATGTGATACCGGAGTATCACATGCCTGCAGATGATTACAAACATTCTAAATTAGGGCACGGCCCCTAACAGCTATATACAAAATCAACACAACAAAGCACACATCCAGGAAAAAGCAACAACTTACTGAAGATGTCTACAAGCTCTATATCACTGACAGAACCTGGGGGAAGCTGTACAGGTATTGCATCGGCCGCGGTAAGGTCATCTGCAGAAGGGAAGCCCTCCCCGGTATCGCGTGAACGGTAATCCAAATATGCGTCCACCAGGAGTGGCATCTGAATGTTCCACTGGTCAAAATGGTAATCGATACGATCTCTACGGTCGCGAGTATCTGCTTGACGCCTAAGGTGTTGTCTGCAGTGAGAAAGTGACGATCGCTTTGAAAACATACCATCCAGACATGCTCTTTGACAGCTCAGCAAACTCATCATTGTCCCCATAGTCGCTTTCGTTGTCAGAGTCAGCACTCATGAATGGAGCGGGCTCATCAACGACAACATCCATGCCCTGATCTGCATACATGAACTCGGCGGCATCCTGAACTTCGGGTGGCAAGCCTGAAGGGATGTCCATCACTTCAGAAAAGATAAAGATAAGTAGAGAAACGAACCTTGCAGTTCTGCAACGCAGCGTTCTTTGGCTGCTCGAATACGCTCAGCCTGCTCCCCAGGTTGTAATATCTTCGTATAGCGCTTGTGGCGTTGAGAGCCATGAAATGCGATCGATTTTGAGAGTCCGGTGACTCTGGCAGAGGGGAGACGCGACAGAGACGAGGAAGCGAGAGTTGTATGGGTTGTACGGGTTGTACGGGTTGTACGGGGCATCGGCACAGTGTAGAGGTGTCGGGAGATGGGAGGTACAGGCTTGACGTAGCAGAGAATAACGTACGCAATGCGGAGAACACGCTGGACGTCGGGGACGACGTTCACGACAGAGGGAGCACGAAGGGAAGGGCGTGGGAAGCTGAAGGGCGGGTGTGTCGCCTAGCAAGCCACGGCGGGGAGTCTCGTAATGGTCCTCGGCGAGCCCCGGTGACATACAGTGTCTACCTTCCATCGTCTGTCCCTGTGAAGACCAATCAGTATGTCGGGGAGTATTTATTGCTGGTGTTGAGAGATTGCGCAAAGAAGCCTAAGTAAGAGGAGTGACACCGCAAACGGCCGAACCTAATTAGGCTGACAGGGTGGGAAGGCTAGGTGGTCGAGCTAACGAACTGGACGAGCACCCACTTGTGCCCGCAAGCAGATCTGGGCAGGGTCCGTTTACGGAACTCGACGAGACGGCGGCTTTTTTTCAATAAAACTCCGTGGCAGAATATTCGACAGACAAATGAATTTCCAAACGAGATCGGTCCTCGATCGGAGCAGTACATATAAGGATTAGGAAATACGAAGGTGCCCGACCACCCCGAAAAAACACCCATCTACTACTCACTATTCGGTACACTCCATCGTCTATACAAGTCATACAAAAGGTGTGCTCTCATGGTCGTCGAGCGTCGAACCACGATATCGAAAGAGAACCTAGGTGCCTCACGTACCCCACGGACAGAGTAGACGTCCCCGTGTCCGCCACAGCATGTGCCATCGGTCACGGATCGAATCGTAGGTAACCTCCGGGTTTCACACGTTGGGGTACAAACCAGCTTCCCTTCTAGCCTTTGTCATGGCTGTTGGAACATCATGTGAGTGACCACGGCATGGAAAGGGTCTGAGGAATCATGCAACAAGGACCCACCCGCAATAATAGCGCTACCAACTCCACTTCCATCTTCGGCGTGATGAGTGATGACGTTTCTACGACAAGTATAAGTGAGCCGGGGGATAACACGCCGCAACATCGTGAACAAAGGAAGATTTCACTTACCGTCCTCTGTCACCGAAGATATCAACAAGACCTTCGTGCACGCGTTCCGCGAACGAAGGGTATTTCTAGAACGACACACAATGTTAAAAACCCGAGAATTGTTAGGGACGCACATACATTATACAGCGAACCATCCGCGCCCACGGAGCAGCCTTCCTCCAGCAGACCCATTTTATTAACAATTGCCGCAATACCACATGAACTCAGGCGGGCAGCTCTCCGCCCGACCAACTTAGCCAGCGCACGGAAGAACTGGCGTTCCGCAAGTGTCGTCTCCAAGGCGAAAAAGTGTGTGAATATTCCGATAATCATGAGAAGCTCATCCGTGGGGTCGCTGGAAATATGATGAGGACTTCCAGAAGTGGGGACGAGGAGGGGTAACACCGATACCTCTCCATCAGTGATAAAAACGCCGTGTCAAAGCAATAGGGTTTCTCAATCTTGTACGTGTTCTGACCAAGGAAGAGTACACCCTCATCGATCAGTTCGCAAATGACGAGTCGGAATATCTCTCCCAGGTATCGGCCGGATATGAGTTTCTTGGGTATGCTTGCATCAAGGGATGGTGCAAAGGTGACGAAATACCTACCTCAAACGCTTGCTCGCCGGGTTTGTTCGACGTATCGTCAACGACGGCGTCATACTTAGTGCGGGGCAAGTGTTCGTGCTCAAAGGAGTCAAATGCACCCTGTCAAGTGACTGGGTTAGCCACAACGGTACTAGCAAAACGTACTAATTCGCGACACGGCCGTACGCACCCATTCACAATTGATGGCCATCTCGGCATCAGAAGCGATGCCAAGATGCGAAATTTTAGGAATGTCTTTCACACGTTCCATGTACGCAGCGTTGCAACCAGTTCCGAAAATCACAGCAATCTTCGTTCTAGGGTTCACATAGTGGGATGCAATAAGAGTTCCAGTAGTATCGTTGATCAAAGCCGTAAGCTCTACGGGCAATTGCTGAAGAATGTGCTGAAAATAGACAACGTGGGGGAGGAACAGGAAAGACATACGTATTTTTCGAGGGACTTCTTAAACATCCCCGCTACATCCCGTCCTTCCGTGTTCGGAGCTCCGAAACCTTTTGTCCACCTGATGAGCTCCCCATGGTCAATCCGCTCTTGCCTGCAAATCCAGATAAGATAACGACGATTTCAATTATACGCGATACTAACGTGCAAGGATATGAGAACTGCGACGGGTATGAGTCGCTGTCAGTGAAAGGTAAACCAAACCTGGAAGAAGGGGACTTACCGTGAAACCGAGGGGAAGTAGTTGACCAGGACGCAATTGACCGGGACCGTCGCCGGTGTTGGATTCAATGAAGGTCTGAAGACATTCTGCACAAAAATCGAACAGCTTCTGTCCATCGTCTTGCTTCTGTTCCTCACTTAGACGGTATTTCGTCTGAGTGATTTCGAATTTTCCCTCTCCCTGGAGAGTAACAAGACAGACACGGAGGTTAGTGCCACCTACATGGGTCAGCCAACAGTGGGTCATACTGCGTCAGTGCGATGCCCGAATCACAACGCCCGGATAGCGGAGGGATCTTACACACCCAAGTCCAAAGCAAGGTAGTCACCCGTTTCCTTGCCGGTGGGCCAACCAAAGACCCAAGTCGGGATCATAGGCTGCAAGCAACATTTTAGTGATTTTGTTAGGACTTCAGGACGAGAAGCTCGAAAGAAGCGGCATGAATATGCTTCCGACGGATAGCCCGATTTATCCAGCGACTCGCAATCTACGGCCCCCCTCGGTTAATGACGGAACGATAGTGAAGCACACACCACAATTTGGTTCGGCTTGCTCAACCCCAGCTCCAGGCACTCAGTAAATGCCTCGACGATCATGCGCATTCTCTGGGGTGTTAACGTGAATCTGGGGGATTATCCTTAGCCTATGCGTACAATAGCCCCTGATCATCGTGCCCACTGACAGACTCTCGTACTTGCGCAGATGATCGGCCATTGTCCTATATCGCCCCAACGGTTCAGACAACTGCGGATTACGATGCCGGCGACGTACTTCTTGGTTGCGTGCGGGAGATCCTCTTCATCTTGAGTTCTCGTGTGGATGGCCAGGGTCTGCCCAGAGGGCAAGATAACGCTGCCACTTCCGCGTCGCGATGCAGGCATGGTGAATGTCACTCAAGCTGGATGAATGGTGAAAGGGATAAGATCGACGTGGAGTCGGCCGGACACTCCTGCGATGACCGAATTCGTGGGAAGCTTATCTCTTTGGTTAATTAGTTAATTATTTATTTTTGTAAACAGGGTTTACTCGGCGATTTTCTTTTCCATGCCCGTTCTCAGCTGGACGACATGATTGGACTCAAGGGATGCCTGAATGTCAGTTTGGTTTTCTTTTTGCTTGCGTGGAGTCCTTCTGACAAGGTTTCCAGGTGATCGATAACTCGGGCGCTCTTCTCGTGGAATGTGTCAACGTGCTCAAGCAGAAAGTCAACAACGGATGGGGGTCCGTTGGAGACGAGATCGTTTGCGTCGTTAAACAGGCACGACCAATATCAGAAGCTACGCAAGCATCTGCCACTGCCGTTAAAGTACGACGGGGCGATGTGCGACGCGCCGTGATTGTGCGGACGAAGAAACCTGTTCGCAGACCCGACGGTCGTTTCATCCGTTTCGACGACAACGCTGTCGTTTTGCTGAACAACAAGCGGGAGATGCTGGGTACTCGCATAGGTGGCGTCGTCAGCGCAGATTTGAGGATGAAAGGGTGGACCAAGATCGTGAGCTTGGCACCTAAGGTAGGTATTCTACTCGTCTTGCGTCTTTCCACCGGTGTTCAGGTAATGCGTAGGTCGTCTAACCGTGTATGCGGTCCCAGCCGTCCACTCATGAGATACCTTGTACCTAAACCTGGTGTCCTTATTACCCTTATATCTTCCGGGACTTCCTCCCTCAAGCTCAACTTCCTCAGGGTGGTCTCTGGAGAATCGCTCTTTGATGTCTTCTAGTGCCGGTTGTAACGTCCCATCGAGTACTCGAGCGACAAGCCCCTTCCTATCTTTACTGACCTGAAGTGTCTGCTGTGGAGGTCAAGTGCCTAAATCCGCTTGTGCGTTTCTCAAACCCGTCTGGCCGTACTTAGCCATCTCCCAGACCATGACGTATATCCCCCCGGCGAAGAGCGTCGATGTCACGGCCAATGTTAAGATTTGGCATTGGTTAGACTTCCGAGATTCAGAGTCGGTCGGTATTAAAAACCAGTATAGAGCGTCAATTCCAAGTTTGCTTTCCATTTTGTCATCATGCGAGGTGGGATAGATCACTTTCGAATGGTGTGCGATCAAAGGAATTGTCTGGAGAAAGTCGCTGCCGGAACTCTGCGACTTGCAAATGGACAGCATATCGAAACATGCATGTTACACGAGGATTTTCGTCCAGAGTGGGACTGATGTGCGGCTGCAGTGAGTGAGCTGTACTCTGATTGTGGCAGATACCATACTGTGAAAATGGAACGCAGCTACCCTCACTTTAGCTTGGAAATCATTTGACCTATGAGCACCAAGCTGAAGATGAATCAATAGACCTTGCAATAGCATCCGACTTTTGTCGGACTCTCAAGTCAGACACCGGAGAGGGAGTGCTCAGACAGTTTATTCATGCACACCCAATGGGAGTAAAAGGGTTGGAATTCTCACTAACGAGGGGTGTATGTATTCTATGCAATAACCTGGTATTACAGAGCACTCGCGCCTAATGACCACAGAAACGGCGTAAGAAACTGGGTGGTCAAATGGAACACGCGGCACGTACCGGTAATGATGTCCACCAACTCATTGGTAATGGCAGCTTGGCGACCACGGTTGTATTGCAAAGTAAGCTTGTTGATCATGTCCTTTGCATTGTTGGAAGCATTGTCCATGGCATTACGACTGTAGAAAAGTTGATCAGTTGTCAACAGTGAGAAACAAGTAACTTACCGAGCACTCTGTTCACAGGCATGCGCCTCCACTAGTGCGGCATAAATAGCATTCGCAAGTGCGAACTCGGCAAGGTCTTTGGCAAAATCATCCTCCATCTCGTATGCACGGAATCCAGCTATGGGAGTAACAATTAGACAGTCTATGAATGGATGGTCACAGCGCGAGCACTAACGGGACTCCTTGAGTAGCTTCTCGTTGGTGACCTCGACAGTGGTAGGCTCATATGATATAGCCGAAAGGAACTTGTTGTACACGATACTGACGCTGTCATACTCGACACCGCTCTTAACGATCAAATCGGCAACACCAGCAGCATCGGCGAAGGTAGGAATGTCACGACCGATTTGGTTGAAAGTCATAGTCATGTTCTGTCCAAGTACGCGAGATAACTGGCCCTTTGACTTGTCACCAATGACCATAACGGGTGAAGCGGGGTCAGCTTGCTCGGATTCAGCCAACGCGCGGCGGGTGGCTTTGGAGACAGACGAGTGGATACCGCCACAAAGACCCTTATCGGACGAGACGACAACAAAGAGCTTGCGCTTTGACGGAGTCTCTGGTGGAGTGTGCTGGAAGATTTCTGAGAGCCAAGTGAGTTGTTAGATTCTCGCGCTCGCTGTATTGCGGAGCGCACCGGAGTTAGCTGAACCGTACTCCTTGCCGGCTTGCATGGCGCGCTGCGCTTTTGCGAGCTTCGTCGACGCGATCATCTTCATCGACTGTATGATGGGCCGACTGTCAGTTGCGCTCACCGTGGCCTGGTGTACGAAGCGACGCATACTTTGGTAATTTTTTCGATGTTCCTGACGGACTTGAGACGCAGTTCGATTTCGCGCAAGGTAGCCATGTTGCGGGCATTTTGGGGAGCAGCGCCCAGCGTCGGACACTGAGACGCGATGCGGCTGAGCGAACTCCTTGCAAACATTGAAAATGTGGTCAAACCTGGCCAGTCACTGAAACTTGGTCGGGAAGTCTCGGCGAGTGGCGGGCGGAGACACAAATTACCTGCCGATATTTGATCGCCGCCTCAAATATCGGCATCTGATGGCCTCCACTCCAGGCTGATAGAGATGGACTTGACTGACTCTTCGACTGCAACAACAACCGTGCTCAGCGCTAACAAAAATGGCCTCAGAAGAGCCACTGTTTGACCCTTCACTCAAGAAGCGCAAAAAAAAGACTGTCGCTTTTACCGAAGACCCACTGGGCCGCGATGCTGACCCTACAACCCCCGCACCGACCACAATCGACAACCACACGACAGACGGTAGCGCTGTCGACTTGGGGCCAGCTACCCTGCATGAGCAGATGAAACGGAGTGAGAGTACACCTGACGAGAATGATGGTGCAGGTGAGGGGAAGGAGGCTGATGACTTCAAGGCAATGTTCCCTGATGGCCTCAAGAAGAAGAAGAAAAAGAAAGATATTCCAATGGATCTTGTAAGGTTATTCTTTCTCTCCTATTGATTGCGATGCGAGTGCGTTATCAGGGCGAAGATGCCTCTGGAAGCTCAACACCGGTGATCGCTCCCACAGAGGATCTTGATTTCTCTGACATGAAGAAGAAGAAAAAAACCAGCAAGAAGAAGGCCATGGAGGACTTCGAGAAAGAGCTTAACGAGGCCAAGGCCAAGGAAGATACAGAGGATGCCGACGTAGATGATGGAGAGCATTTGAATGACATCGATGAGGCAGATCTGGGCGACGACCCCTTCGCTCGCCCGGAGGCACCGACAGGGGTTGATAGTGGTACCGAGCCCTGGCTTGGTAGCGATCGCGATTACACATACGATGAAGTGAGTGGGCATCATCTCAAATCACTTCTAATGTCCTGACTTCAGTTGTCCAGCTCCTGCAACGCTTTTACGCATCTTTGCATGCATCAAATCCCTCATTGCTTACATCTACCGGAAAACGGTACACGATTGCCCCGCCTCAAATCCTCAGGGAAGGTGTGCGGCGTTCTATATTCGCCAATATAGCCGATATCTGCAAGCGTATGCATCGGTCACCAGACCACGTCATCCAATTCTTATTTGCGGAGATGGGTACAACCGGATCCGTGGATGGTATGGGACGTTTGGTAATCAAGGGTCGCTTCCAACCCAAACAAGTGGAAAACGTTCTTCGTCGGTACATTGGTAGGTTCCTTTCGAGTGTGCTTTTTCAGGATGCTCTTTCTAAGGAGCCTGTAGTCGAGTATGTCACTTGCAAGACGTGCAAGTCACCGGACACCATTCTCACAAAGGAGAACCGTATATTCTTCATGTCTTGCGAGTCATGCGGTTCACGACGGTCTGTCAATGCTATCAAGAGTGGTTTCCAGGCGCAAGTAGGGAAGAGGAGTAAAAACAAAACAACCTAAGGTGGCCGCTAGGGCTCATTAGTCTCCCTTTTCCTGTCTTATGCTGCATGTATTCTGGCAACATTGTAGGAACTGGCATTGAATCACTGGATGTATACATGCACGAAACAAACACCAGAAGGAAACGGCCCTCACAACATAAATAAGCGTGAACAGAAGCCGAGGATTGGCGTAGAGGTCAGGCAACCCCACCAATAAGGATTAGACTCGAGTCATAATGTAAATATCTTGCCACAAAATATCGCATCACTGTCGCAAAACTCAGTCACGTTTCAATATCCCCCACCCGTGTCAGAGCGAGGCGGCGCTTCTTCTTCGGAGGTTGCTCGCTATTGGATTTCTTCTCAACTGGACCTCCAGCGGTAGAAGACACAGGGGGAGGAACGTTCACTTGGGAGCTGTCAAGACTTGGTAGATTCATTGCAGGTGACTCGGTCCGCTTCGCTGGGACGGTTGGTACGGCAATGGTGGGAAGCGCCGAACTACTGCTTGACGGAGTGGACGAGACCGTGAGTGGTACAAAGTTATGCTGTGCAATGGACTGAAGTTGAAGCGTGGATTGTTGGGTGGGGTGCGCTGGGAGAATATCATCAAATATGATGATCGTGCAATAACCATCTCTGGACGACAAGATCAAGCACTGGCCATCTGGCGACCTGTGGAATGACTGGTCAACATGGACAGTAGTTCAGAGCCAGCTGCCACAAACCATGTAACGTCTGTGAATTCGTCGTAATGCAACTTAGTGAGAAGGCAAATCGGTCCACTCTGTTGTGTATCATGTATGGCGATGGTATCCATAGTCAGGACAGCGTAAAGCATACGGTAAGGCAATGCAAAGACCGAACCCGAACCCGTGCTTTGGGCAGCAGGAGCAATGGTCGCCAAGGGCTTAGACGGTTGAGAGAGTATTGGTTGGTTTAGTGGAACAGTAGTTAAAGGGGGTACCGTGGATTGAGCATCAGTGAGTAGGGTGGCAGCAGGCGCCGCTGACAGACAATCCTCCACACGAGGGGGCGGCGCATCGTTGTCCTTGCCAGAGATGTTAACTGTCGTCTTGCCTTCTTTCTCCTTTTCCAAGTAAATCGTTTTAGCCTCCCCAATCCCTTCAGAGCCGTTCACACCACTACGTAACTCGTACAATATGGGAGAGAAGCGAACCGCCACGCTGGCTTTCTTGTGACCAGGAAGTTGCGCTATGGGAGGCCTAGCGAAATTGGCACGCGAGTAGATAAACACTGACGACGCAGAATTAGGATTGCTAGACTCGCAGGTGGTGTCCGAAGTCCGAGGCGTCCTCTTCTTAGGCGTTTCCTCGGCCTTCTTGGGCTCTGGAGGGAATGAGGGGTCCTCAAATTGCCCGGCCGGAGTCAAAAGTAAACCGCCATCAGGACTGAAGGTTAAACGCCTAAAGAAGTTGGTGAAACCCTCGTCTCCGTACAACTTGATAGTCGACCAAGCCGGCGAAGGCAGCGCACGAATCGCGGGAAGAGGGGGCATAGGTGATGGAGACCTCCCATATCTTGAAAGATGAGAAGGCGAGCACGGGGCATTCGATCCGCTAAACGAGGATCGCCTAGATGACGGACGTTCGACGTTGGGTGGGGGGAACATAGCGGATGGGGTGCTGGCGACAGAAGTGGCAGGCGTCGGAGGTGCATAGTTTCCCTGGCTCGCGGAAAACAGGGGGTCCTCCTTGTGATCCCCAGAACCGGTGGTGACTGACTCCACATCACTAGCAGATTCACGCCTAATGCTCTTTCCGCGGCTTTGAGAGCTGGGCGTGCGAGTGTGATTGTAAGACAGACGGGTATTCTTTCCCACAGCGTGAACTTCAAAAGAGCCTTGTCTCGTGGAAATTCTGTACACGTGCATGGACCTGTCGCTGCTTTGGGTAGCGATGTACTCGTTCAACGGATCCCATGCAACACCTTGGACGTAGTGGTTATGTTCGGCGATTTCATGTATGCATTTGCCTGAGTACGGGTTTGACCATAAAGGCACATAAACAGGCAGCTTTCTCACCGTCGGCAGCGGTGAATACACGAGCACAATTGTCCGTGCTACCCGCCAAGATGTATTCTCCTGTAGGGCTCCAGGTAAGATCATAAACTTGCATTGTCGTGCACCTTCATGCAGCAAATCAGAACCTTCAGCCGTCTCGGAAATGGAGCGCGTTACCTGAAGGTCGTACGGGGTTTCCAAAACTCCTTTTCATACTGTAGGTCCTCAGTAGATAAATCCCCTGAATACGTGGTAGGTGGCGGTGTGCTGGACTGCACCCATATTATGATCATGCCATCTATGTGAGAGTTGCAGCGTGCGATATGAAACTCGGCGCTCAGACATACCATCGCCCGCCGATGCAACTAGTTCTCCTAAAGGGAAGTCTCGCTGTCAAGTGCACTCGCAGAATTGACAAACCAGACGCGTACCATTGGGCGACCAACGCGCTACGTTAACTGGCGCTGTATGACGGCTCAGCGTCGCCAGATACTCAATGCGGGGCGGACGTGTAACAGCCGCGTCCTCGCTCTCCGCTAAGGCTGGCGGTAAGATGTTCGGATGTACCATCCAGATCTGCCATCGTGACGAGATTTAAGGAGGCACGTTTCGTAGTGGAATAACGCGACGCACCCTGACATGGTTGTCCTCGCCGCCTGTCGCAAGCCTGTAGGATTGGGAAGCAAAATTCTTCTCCTGGGACGGACGCGCCTTTTTGAACGGAACTGGTTGGAAATCGCACGTCGAGATTGGCTTCGAGTCGTGCCACCGTATCTCGAGCGTACGGTAACGCATTCTTGGACGGTCGCCAAATGGATCAGACTGAAAGTGCGTGGCAATGGAGGCCTGCAGGCTGCGGTGACTGATAAGAAACAGCTCGAAGAGCCGTCACAAACTGAAGACCGACGAAAACACCGGCAGTTCGTAGACAAACCAACAGCAACAAGTGCTATCGACTATCCTCTACCTATGAAATCACGCAGTTGCCACGGCTCGATTTGTTCGGGTCGTTGATGACTAGTAATGACAAGTGAAAGCCATACAGATAAGAATCAAAACAACAATAACGATGGTCGTCAACGCAAAGCACTCGTACGAAGCGTAGAAGTAGAACTATAAAGTTTTTCTGTGCTGAGGTTTTCACCCTCAGTTCCGTTGCCCGTAATCACATGCAAATCCTTGAGGTCTCGTTGCAAAACTTTGGTGAGGTGCTCCAGGCCAGCATGCTGGTCGGCCAGTATCTGCAATGTCACTTAGATGGCTGCCGTGATCATTGAATATGCGCACAACACACCTGAGCAATCTGCTTCAGGCCTTCCTCGTCGACCACGGTCCACTCCGTAGGGCCATCTACTCCCACCTTTTGGCCCCTTTCTCTTGCAGCATTCACTGCACCGACCAATGCCCATAATTCGTTTATTTTACCACGCATCTTACTGGTACCGCCTGGTCGGCGAACTTCCTCTTCGATCTCCTCAAGCGCTACACGAAGTGCCTCTTCTTCAGGGCGTATTGCCGAAGAGCGGACAGCGGGTATCAAGAGGTGTAGGTGTTGGATTAACTTCAACAGTCGGTGTGAAATTTGAGTGTTCTGGGACACAGCACGCTGGATCCGTGCCATGTTATTGTCATTATGGACGGCCTTCAGCGACGCGAGCCGTTTCTCGAGCTCCTATATTACTTTTAACGAGTGCCAAGCATGTCGAAGAAAATGATGCACACTTTCAGCTTTTCTTGCTGAGCGGCTGCTTGTTGGGTCTGAGCCTCAACACGCATATGAAGTGCGTCAAAGCCAAGTGCAAGAACGGGCACCAGGCTACAACTATCAACAGTGACCTCTCTCGCAGATTTCCCCACTCACCAGGTAGGGTCGGGGTTGTCACGCACAGCCCTCTGCCATAAGGATTCGTTGGTCGCATTAGGCGGTCGCCCATACAGACTGGCCTGACTAGGGTCAACTAGATTATAAAAATAGTGCTACCCACCACTTGTCAGAGATTCCTTGCAGATTAAAATGGAAGGAACTCGCACTTGAAAACGACACTGCGGCGAATTCGGATTCCACGCTTCCGCTATAGCATCTATCCTTTGTGTTAGTCCAGCAAATTGAGATTGTGGGTCACTTTGCTGTTGGGTTACAGCTGTTGGGGACGACCTTGACCCAAGCAGTGACGAAGTAGAGGCTGTGGGTGGTGCCAACGAGCTGCCGAATAGGCTTCCAGTTCTAGTAGGCTGGGCTGTCGCGCCAAAAAGAGTTCCAGGGGGCTTTGCCTGAAATTGTCCAGGGAGAGGAGTGGCTGATTGTCCAAACAACGAGGGTGTCGTAGCAGCTGTCGTAGAAGTAGCTGGTGCAGCCTGGCTGCCGAATATACTGGCTGGGCTCTTGTTCCCAAATAACGGATTGGTGCCAGTCGTGCTACCAAACGAACCACCTGTTGCCGGTGCAGAAGTCGCCACTGTGCCTCCAAAGAGACCAGTCGCAGGTTGTTGTGGCGCTGTCGTACTCGGGCTGGCCCCACCAAATAAACTTCCTCCGGCCGGTTGTTGGGCGTTGGTATTCCCGAACAGAGACCCACCCGTACTCCCAAATATCGATCCTCCCGCAGGCTGCTGTGTGGCGGTACCGCCGAATAGACCCCCGCCTGTCTGGGGTGCTGCCGTCGTCGTAGGTACGTTTCCAAACAACGATCCGCTCGCGGGCTGCTGCTGTTGCTGTTGCGTACCGACGTTCCCAAACAAGCTACCACCGGTAGGTTGTGTACTTCCAGATGTCGGTTGCTGTTGCGAATTTGTGGTACTTCCAAAGAGACCTCCGGAAGGTGGTTGCTGTTGCTGAGTGCTTGTGTTTCCAAACAAGCTGCCGCCACCCGGATTAGAGGTGTTCCCGAAGATCCCTCCTGGGGTGGTTGTCGAGTTCATTGAGTTAGTCGCGGGCGTTCCACCCCCGAAGAGGGTTTGCGATGTGTTTTGTTGGGGGTTTGGTGTGCTTGTGCCACCAAACAGGGTCGTCGTTCCCGGCTGGTTTTGAGTCCCGAACGAGCTGAATCCCGACATCGTCACAATATGTCAAGAATACGCGGAAGGAGTGGCCGGCTGCTAGACATCGAGCCAGTCAGCCCATGCGGTGTCCGTCAGTGGGAAGCCTCACCGAAGGACCTTCCTGATCAATGACCCAGAATGGAGCCCGGACGGATGACAACCTGGAGTATACGAGATTTATTGTGAACATCACGCTTGATAGTGTTGGCGCACCCTTACCTTGCGACGTCGACAGCGGCGAGTACGCTGGAAGAGTGGTCCCAGTGCCCAACGCAGTGCGGTATCGCGTCAAGTATCACGTGACCTGCATAAGGCTTATTTCTCAGGTTCACACTTGGTATGTACTCAAAATTCATCTTCTGCGCTACGTTCGAAAGAAAATACGATGCATATAAAGTCATGCGTCATGGGAAAGCATGTAGGATACATGGAGTTTTGTGTCATTTCCCCAACAATGCAAGTGGACGGCAAGGAGATCAGAACTACGTTAGGCAAGGGCGAAGCGCTTCAGCTGCAACATCTGGTGTGAAATGTTTGTAAAGGACACTCACGCGAAGGGCTTGGAAGAACCACTTGTTCTTCCCACTTTGGTACCGCTCCTCAAGAAGCTTCTTAATCGTCTTACGAGCGTCCTCTCGCTGTGAAGGCTCCTTGAACGTATCCGGCGAGATCACACCCTTCAGCCCCTCCAGCTCCAAAGCATAGCGCGTTGGGAACAGGTGCGAATAGTTCACGATCTGCATTTGAAAGCAGGAAGGAGCCACGTATTAGTTGCCTTCGAAAAAAGAGGATAGGACGGACCTTTATGAAGGGCTTAACCCGGCTTCTCCGTTGTATTTTCTTCGTACCCATGCGACGCGTTACTTTCCGGGGGTAACGCTCGATACCAGCCACGATTGCATGAGCGTACGGTCTGTCCTTCGTGCCTTCATCGACCTGCTTGATTATGACGACCTTCTTGCCCGCCTGACGGCCCTGCAAGACGATAGCGACCTAGGAAATATGACACTGCAATTCAGCATCAGTCCCCCCATAGCAGTCAACCAACCAATATTCACTTTTCCTGGCTTGTAAACTATCAAAGTTAGTGGCATTAAGAAGAACTTTGTCTATGAAAGGATGCAACTTACTTTTGGGCATCTTGACGTCGACGATCGCGTTGGACTTGGCTGGCCTTGCTGCTGACAATCATCAGTCTGCCAGCCACCCGGCAGAACCCGGATACACTATATAGTTTACATAACTGGAGTATGAGTAAGCATACTATACCCGGACACTTCACATTAGTCAGCCGATTCAACTTGTAACGACAAGGAATAAATTATCCAGTGTTGCGAAGATTTTTCTTTTTACGTGGCATCCTTATCATGTATGTAGTATCCCAGCGTTTTGACAACTTCCCTGGATACTGCAGTTCTCATCGTGATGCCCGGAAGTACCGCCGGCCATATCTGGGCATCCTAATAATGCACACGACTTCTAAATTTGCGATAAGTATCCGATTTTTCCTATGGTACGAAGATATTTACCGCATGACACGTTGACAATATCTTGGAGCTATTAGGTTACGCGACAAGAGCGTTGCTGGAAGCAATGCCTCACATAGCTCCAGTAACCCCCATTAGAATATGATAATGAAGATTGTTGTGAAGCTCCGTATCATGCGTCGTGATGCACTGTTACCTTCTTGTAATCGATCTGATAGCACATTTCATGAGCGCGTGAAATGCGAGGCGTTAAGTCGGGGCGCTTCCATTAAATCACTCCAGAACCTGGTCACAATAGAAACCAATTGAGGTGAAGACTTGCACGGGATAAAGGACATGACGGCAAGTGAGGCCAAATGCCATGCGGTCATTCCCGAGTTTCTGCTTTTGTCTCGATGAACCTAATCCTCGGACAAGGTACTTACTAGACCGAGCAAACACGTTGACAGAAACGTGCTCGTCCACAACGGAAAACATTCTTAAAGCAATGATCATAATTGTGTCCACCCACTCAGTACAATCAGTGAACCTTTTAACCATTGCAATCTACCGGTGCCAAGCATTACGGACGGTAACCAAGACGTCAACGCATTGCACGGACACACCCAACAAAAACAACCTAAATATGGACGGCGGGTATTGAAGAAAAAAAATACCATGCGACGTAGTATTAAGTGTGAAGCGTCTATGACCTGTGAGGTCGTGTCAACAAAAATAAGGAGCGGAACGTGCTAGACACGTCGATGGATTGGGGAACTAGGCGTTGAGGTTCACTACCCAAACTGTGAGACACCAACCAAAAAGCTTTTAGGTGGGAGACTTACTGGGCATGCAACCAATGTTGACCAAACCATTCCAGTTATTTTGTTCGCAGCAAACAGTTTGACCCGAGCTAAACAAACGTGTCGGGAAAAGAGTAAACACGACAGGTAAAAAATGGGCTTCACCATTGTGCACCGCTGCCAGTGCCGACAGCAGAAATTGGAGAGCAGTTAGTACCGACTTGCGTGCCGGCGGGGACCGAGAGGCCAAGGAGGGAGAGAAGTTCGTCAGTGCTTGGATGAGAACCACAAGTAGCGACAGTGTTGCAGCACTGAATTGGTCCAGTGTTGCACTGGCCACCGCCAGTAGAGGAAGGATGGGTTCCTTTCGCCGCTATACGAAGACGTGTTTAATGAACTAGGAAGACAGAAAAGTCGACTACGCACTGTCAGTGGGAGTAGAGTGACGACGGATGGGGGCCTTGGGAGGAAGGCCACGAGCCATACGCTGAGCATTGGTCTCAGCAGAGACGGCAGCGGCAGCAGCAGCTAAAACGACGACGGCGGCGAACTTCATTGTGACCTAACGACGATTGAATGACTGCTAGGGAATGGTGGGGGTGAACTTGTAGTTCAACAAAAAGAACTTGAAGGAGCGATGGGAAAATAGGAAGACCGACAGCGTGTTTTTAACAACTGTTTTATATTTATTGCCAACATTCGGCAATATCTTTCATTACGGCGTCAGTGCTGTCACCGTTGCGTGGCCGAGGCTCGACAGCTTCCGACTGTGTCCATCGCGCCTAGAACCCGTTAGCACCTTCGCGGATAACCCGCATCCTGAATACCAAACAGCCCGAGGATTGTTTCCACAGCGCATGGCCCGCCGTCCAAGGACGCCAGTGCGACAGCTTGACGGAACAGAGACAGCGACAAGATTTTGATGGGACGACTTGTCAGGATTGGGGGGTGATATTTCCATATGCAGCAAGTCCGCCATCGCCGGCCAGGCTCTTCCCAGTCTTTGATGGGACCTGCATGCTACGTGTTCAGTCGAGACCGTACCATCAAAGTGATGTCAGCCGGGCTTCCGTGCGCCAATGAAAATGAGAGGTCGTTGACCGGCACCTCGGCACCCGCCTCGAGTGTACGATCGGGATTTGGTCCCGCACAAGTCGTGACTACACTCGTGGTTGTGGCATGGCCGTGGATCTCCTTGCAGTCCCTCCCACCTCGCCGTCGAGTCAACATGAGGTCATATCCGTCGATTTAATGGTATGTAAGTTCATTCCATCGGAATACGACCCAGTGGGCTTTACCCGGGCGACCAATCATTCGGTTCTGCCCACGAATCTGGGCTCTGCAAGAACCCCTGGCCTCTTCGGTAAGCTATAACCTGGCTAGAGTGCATTCCAGAATCTGGTCACTTCTGAACGCCCTACGTAACATTGCGACACCTCTACAGGGGCGTGGACGCCATACATGCTGTGTCTCACTTCTAAAGCAGGTACGAACGCTCGATCGTCGGCTTCACCTGACCGTACAAGAAAGTGGATTGTCACGACCTTAAATAAATAATAAAACCTTTTACAGTGTCCGTGGGACATGGTCACCGGGCATGATCACTGTTGGTGAGAGGAGTCCTTGAAGTCGTCCCAAAGCGAGTCCACGACAAGCAAGCCAGTAGAAATACGTACATTCCCCGAACCAAATTTATGTGGGTCGGCCAACCGCAAGACTTGACTTAGGATGATGGGGAAATACCTCTCTCGTATGCCGAGGACACATGTTCCATGGCAAAGTTTACCAACAAGGGGAATATAAGATATTCTGTCGCATTACTCGTACCTTCTAGCAATGTGAACCACTACCACACCAAGGAGACGTACGACACAGATTCCAGTCAATCCGCGCCAAGGTTAGCAGATGGCCTATGTGTCTGGTCTGCCTTCAAGCGGTAGTGTGGGATCTGTGAAACTGTGATTGCATTTCGTGCACACGAAGAAGAGAATCATCCGCGTCTCTTTCCGTTTAGACTGGTCTTGGTAGAACACCGCGCTGATTGACGAAATCAGTAAGAGACCTGCGATTACCCTGGTTCACCCACTCCTCATGACCACAACGCGGACATGTAATGTTCTCGTGGGCCTGTAACCGGTACTTTGTGAATGCTAGGGTCAAACAGCTGTGAGTGACGTACTAAGGTTGGATCGGAACCCAAGTCGGTTGTAACGCCGACTTGTTCTCTTTCGTGATAGCAAGCGGATTAATAACCCATCGTGCGAGAAGGTGCGATGCATCGCGAAATAGTCTCGCACACCGCGCTAGTGAACCAAAGGAACGAAACTTACTTGGTGACAGTGAGCAAGTCGTTCCGGTAAACACATTTATTGTCCCCAATCTCATCGTACCGGCATATCCTGCAGGCATATACCATGATACGGCGTTGCGGATCGGCTTTAGGGTAAAGGAGATTGTTGCACTCCGAGCAAAAGTGCAGAGAGGCCTATTTGTCGTAACCCGTTGACGACATAAAGTAAACGAAGTGCGACACATAGTCCGACCGTGATTCAAAACCCAATGGTTGTCAGCGTATACCCTGATAGACACAGTAAACAGGTTCACCGACCATGGTGACTTGTCGAAGACCAACAAGTTATCTTGAAACTCCGCCGGGGGGCCATTCAATATTATGTAAGTAACTCAGTCCGAGCACTACCCAAGTTCGAAGCACCCGTCGGACCACTCAACGGCGAAGTTGAAATCCGTATGGTGGGCATTCCTCGCTCGTTCGTTCGAATATATGCTGCTCTTTGGGTGCTTCGCATACTGTTCGCACTTTACAGCACCGGGTATATCCATCCCGACGAACACATGCAAAATGCGGAAATCACAGCTGGTGCGTATGTAGTCCGGTGGGATCTAGCCCAGGGGGGAACTGATGTGGGATTCAGCGGATATCCTTGGATACTACGCCTTCAGATCATGGGAGTGGGACCCTATCTTCCCTCTGCGGGCTGTCATCCCAGTGTATATGACCACAGGGCTACCGTTTCTCGTTGCTCAAAAACTTTACTGTGAGAGTTTCGTTTCAATTCTGTGGAGCGTAGGACCTTGAACGAAGCTAAACAGCAGCGCTGTCTGACCAAATCCTTCCCCCGACGACCCTTTTCCGCCTCGAGAGGCTGTCGTTCCTTTGCTTGTCTTCGCTCCTCGGTAAGATGAACTTCTTCTCTAGTGGTTTGGGTTTGAATTCCCCGCAGATATAAGCGTGGCTCTACTCGTTCCACCGCCCATGCGTTCTTTCGGACTTCTACTCCTCTCGTCATCTTATGTCACGCACGCGTTCTACATCCGGCCTTTCTCTAACTCACTCGAGTCAGTGATCGCAGCCCTTTGCCTCGTATTCTTGAACAATATAGTGGAATTAGGTCCGTCTGATTCGCACGACACCGAGAAGAGCGGACGTGTGGCCTTGCATTGGAATCTGCATGCCCTTTGCATCTTGGGCGCGTTCGGAACTTCCATGAGACCGACTTTCTTCAGCTTCGCACTTCCAATAAGCTTTCAAGTACTTCGATATTCGTACAGAGCTGCAGGGTCTATAGGTCGGACGGGGACCCTCTTAGCCTTGCCGCTGTGTTCTGGGATTCTCACAGTGCTCTGTTTCACTGTCGCGGACGCGCTCTATTACCGGGGAACTCCTTTTCATCCGGTATTTCCATGTTTCAATTTTCTCAGCTACAATTCCTCTTCCGATAATCTGGCCGAACACGGGCTGCATCCGCGCTGGTTGCATCTACTCGTTAACTTGCCGATGCTACTGAGTCCGCCGGTCTGGTTTCTCACAATTAGCAACATATACCACTCTTTCAAGGACTCGAGACGTGGTCCCGTGGGTAGGACACGTGCGCTTGATGTAACACGGGAAAGTAAGAGCGGTGCAACGGACGGTGCTCGCACATTCCTCATTATTTTTTAGCGATATCCCAAATAATCGTCCTTTCTCTTGCGGTGTTGTCCGCCGTCCCTCATCAAGAGCCAAGATTTTTATGTCCGATAGTTCTTCCAGCGGTTGTGCTCGTTGCCATCTCATCTCGGTGGCCCGGAAAAGCATTTTGGGTAAGCTCCCTATACCTCGAGCGGAGGTAGTTCATGAGTTGTTGTCTCTAGGTTACATGGATTGTGTTTAATTTCGTGTTTGCGGCGGTGTTTGGGGTAATGCATCAGGGCGGGGTTGTCCCTTCGCTACTTTATCTCAACACCCGAATGACGACTAATGTTTCGATGAGTACCCATATCGTTTATTGGAAGACATACATGCCGCCTCGCCGTTTCCTCGGTATTCCCCAACAAGGTGTTTACCCTTTCATTAGTATTTGAGTTGCAATTTCCTCACACTTGTGGATCAGACGTTCAGTCTGGGAAGGTGACAATCGTGGACCTCGCAGGTGCCAGTGAAAGTACCCTCGTAAATACCCTGTTGTCTGCGAGGTCCGAGACGGTGTATGTGGTTACCCCCATCGCTATGGTCAAGAGCCTACCTGGACATGTCGCCTCGTGCTTCACTTCGCAGAAGCGCATCTTCCCGCACCTTGATTTAGACCATATCCAGGAGAGTTTCGAAGTGGGGTGGCGCGACGGCCTTGCACTTGGCGTATACACCGTCGAACAGAGCTGTATTGCATCTGGCGCATGATATGTGCATGGTAGCTGGCTGTCATTCCGAGTCTGACTATATGAGGCCATCTACACTAAAAAAGTAAGTTAGGCATGAGTATCTTTATGGCTGTGCCGAGCTAAACCTTGGGCTCATGAATTCTGACATTCGCTTCGCTTTCCCTCCACCTCGTGACTCGATGAGTCAAGGTACGTGCTCGGAACTTAAAATTCAGAACCAGTGCTATATTCGTTCACCGTGGGCTCTTGGACGGCTCGTCAACGTGACGTCTGACTGTCTGGTGTGTGGTCAGCGCCAAGTCGAAAAGGCCAAATTCCCATTCTCCTGTAGTAAGCTGTACGGCAGCAAGATGCGATGGGCGGCGTGCTTGCTTATGACCGTCCTACGCTGAGTTGAGTTTACCAATCGGGTGAGTATCATTTATACGTCTTGGGTGCTGGCGACAGCTAGAGTTTAATGAGCATATGGCTTTTCGCAAGGAACAGCTTAATGTTGTGCATGGATGATAAGCGGCCTTATAAAGTGTGTTGACCAGCAGGGCGGAACGTCAATGCGTCAACGACAGAGCGTAGTACCCGGTGAAACTTTGAACCCGTTGCGGGGGGGGGGGGGGGTTACCTTGGGAGAGTGGATATTTCCCCATGTCACTAATATGCAAACCCCGAACCTCGTTAGTTCTCTGTTTGAGACCGATGTGTTCTCTTCCCTCCGCGTGTTTGGCGTTGGATGGATGCCCTCGGCGAACAGACATTCGAGCCATTTCCCCGCGATCGCCGCGGGGTGTGGGGTGTGGTTTCGACGCCTGGTAGCGTAGATTATGCCATGCCCCCTTCTTAAATTGTATCAATTTAATCCTGCTTGGACAAGAGTAGCCCGAGAAGGCGTTCAGCCGCTGTTAGGGAGGCACAGATATGCTGGGAAGTATATTCAGCGCGTACCTCAAATGATGAGTACAGAGTCCTCTCGGCTCCCTTTTGATCCAACATCAGTAACTTGGTCGACTTCTCGCTTATAGTCGCATAGGGTGACAGGTGTCAACAGGGTTTACATACAGAGATCTCGAGTGATGATTGGTGGAGATCAGCGCGACCAGTATGCAGGAAAAATTTGAATCGCAATTTATAGATGGCCGTGTCTACTAGTACTACAGTACTTACTTCCTCGACTATAGGCCAATGGCATCCAAAAAATCAGACTCTGTGCGATGGAAACAGCAATTGTATGGTCACTACAAATCATCATGTATGGCGTAGTAGAATTCCTTGCTCGAAAAGCTGTTAAGGTAGAACTCGTCGTAAATCTCCAGTGATGTCTCCGATGTAACATTCCGATCAGCAGTGACTCCGTATCTTGGTATTAGCTCGACTGCGTGCAAGACGTCCAAAATCGAAATGATTGCACCCACCCGGCACCTACTACCATCAGGATACTCGATGAACATACGGCGAACAGTATACATGCCGATTTCCGGCTGTTCGGATGGTGTTGCCATGAAGGCGAAACACTGAACGTAGAGGAAGGGGTAAGAGAGCGCTGGGGGAAGGGCATTGCCTCTCGTAGAAAGTGCGAACACAGCGCGTACTTGGACAACGAGCACTGCTAAGTCATAAATAGTGAGCACAAAGCGCTGGAAAAAAAACCACCTACAATCCACTTACTTTGTACACCTGAAGGGGATGTAACACGAGCCAGTACTGTATCGCATTTCCCATAAGGATGCGCGTCAGAGGGTGGCAACGCTTGGACCTGTTGGCTAGGCAAAAGGGTAAGAGGTCGGAGATGGGATTGCATCTGGATCCGGAACTTCGACCATCCTCTGAGTAGTCGGCTGCGGAAGGGGGAGTTCTGGCCAGCTATGCTGTCAATAGTGGAAATGAGTAGTGTTGGGAAGTCGGGAAGATGATACACAGCAGATAAGTAAGACGCTTGTTTGTCGGCGAAGTCGGGTTTCTTGGTGACATGAAAGGCAGTGGTGGCATCGTCAGATATGAAACCGTCCAAGAAATGATTGCGATGGGTTGCAGATCCGGAGAACGAATACTCCTCTGAAACCACTGGTGGCGTGTGCGGCGGGGCGCCATCCTCCGTAGATAGCAAGTCTTTGAGTGAGGCGTCTTTGAGGCAAAGACGCGTGTACAAGTCAAGCCGGTGTATGGCTTCCTCACGGTCGAGGAGGAGGGTGATTTGTTGTGTGAAACCGGACTTCCGGTTGGTGCGCAGGAAAGGATTTTTGCAGTGGGTGATCAGTAGTCGCTCACTCACATCCGCTGTATACTGGATGAGGGAGCCGGTATTGTGCACACTGCGACCAAATGACTGAAATAGCTCGAGTTTCGGAATATGGAAATGGGGGATGTCACCGGTTCTTCCTCTCCGCGCACCTGCTTCTTGTATAGCATGCTTTTTCTGGTGAAATTCGGCCAAACACGCCTCCATTGCTTCGAGGGAGGATGTCGTGAACGTCGGGGCCTGAGCTCGGTATATGAAATCGACTATTGCACGAACGGCAGCGACGAAAGTTGCATCCGCCCCACCTGCTATGGCCGCAACAATCGTGCGCTGAATATCGCGATGCTCACGTCCGGTCATCTGTTTCACATGCGACACCCCAGTGAAATGGCGAGTACCAACGTACTTGTGCTGGCAGCGATAACGCACGTCGAGTTCGTCGTCTCCCAGTACCCACCTGCACCATTTGAGAACGTGGTCAAAAAACCACTTGTGACAAGCATGGAGGATTTCGCCAACGAGGAAGATCGCAGGATCTGAGAAGCGCCAGTCCCGCCAAAATGGGAGTTGAACGCCATTAAGGTGCTGCTTCTTCGCTGCCACCTGGAACTCCCTTATCTTCCAAGGATCTATGTTTTCGCCTGAGGTAGAGCATATATTATGAAGCTTCTGTAAGGTGTCGTGGCCATGACGAGGTGGATATCGAATAGCATCACCAAACTGGCTCTGTATGGCAGTGGTGATGGGCGAAGCAGACCTGGAAAAAATGCGGTTGATCATCGAGTGGCCGTGTACAGTAATAGTAACGCATACTTGGAAACGCAAGCGATCATTTGTTGCTCGGGCAGATCGGCGGTATATGCAGCCAGTGGTGTGAAACAATAACGAGTGTTGTTGTGGGGGTCGGCCATAAAAACACCTCTGTGCGAAGCAACCTTTAGATTGGCGCACACAATGTCCATACAGCGGTGCCACACACGAGCCTCGAGGATGGAATGAAAATCGGAGTGAGCAAGGAATTCTGGGATCGGGGTATATGCGACACAAGCCCAAGCATGTGCTGTCGCTTTCATACGGACTTCGGAGTTGATATTGGCAATTGTGAGGAAAAGTGGGTGCATTTCGCGATCTCCACTCATCCTTGTGACCGGGGCTTTGTCAGATGCAAGGATAACAGGCACGATAGTGGCGCCATCTGGAAGTTCATTCTGTGAAGTGTTTAGCGAGGTAATACGATCACACGGACAAGCATTCACCTGAATTCGGTGTGCCTCATCACCTGACATCCATTCACCGTATTCGCGTTCAGCCCCCTCGTAAACGTGGTATGGATCATAGACCATATGTTCTGCAAACGCTGGATTCCCGAATATATCCCGTACAACTTCCAATGCATCACGCCAGTAGAGGTAAATCGGCTCCTTCATTGCGTAACCTTCAGGACAGATTTCTGTGCACCGCCAAGTTGACCCTTTAGGAATCACATCCAGCCACGAGAGGAGCTGCTCAGCGGTTCGAAAGACAGGTCGTAGATCCTTAGAGGTAACCTGTATAAGTGATGTAAGATTTACTGAATAGACATCATGTTGTTTTCTTACCCACTGGAGCTTCAGGAAGTCGTCGATCTGTGTCTGGCTAAGGTTACGGTATAGGAACTTACCCAATTCCCATTCGTCCTTGGAAGAGAAAGGGAAATAAGGGTTGTTTTTTCGTTTGAGTTCGTGCTTGTCTAGCCTCATACGCTCCAGAGTATTCGACTGGCCCATGTCAAAGATATACCCGGACTTCGGGTGATACTGACCAAATCGTGGTGCATCGGATCTCGGTGGTACACGGAAGGCGGAAGGAACAGGGAGTAAGTGTTGACCACACTCGGAATTGTCCTGCAGATGGTGGCAGACTGCCACAGTTGAGGAGAACACCTTCCCGCAGGCTGGACATTTCGTTGGGCGCCTGGTCGATTCATTAGAGTCACTCAGAAAAAAACATAAACGAACGCACTGGTCATTTGATAGAGACACATAGTTGCCATCCCCAGTTTCACCTGGATCAGTGGGCTCTGGTTCTGCGTTCATTGTGGTTGGTTTCTTATCAGCTAGCGTTCAACGAATTTACTCCAAGTCTTTCAAACTCCGCCAACTGTCAGTCAGCATAAGACTATCACGAAGGAGTGGATGGGAATAATCGACCGTCCAAGAATGTCTGCTAGGTCAGGTCTACCATATGTTGAATCAAACCTTTCATTCCCGACTGCCAAGGGGGTGCACAGGGGTGCTTCTGTTGTGGAGGAACGTGGAGGTAAGTGAAACAACTATTGACTACCGTGGTCTATCATAACGACCTTGTTAGATGTTCCAAATGCCAGAGGTGGCGGAAAGGGTAAACTGAATTCTCTCACCCCCTCCTCCACTGGCAAGGCTACTCGTAGCAAGTTGTCCCCATACCACAAGCGCCAATATTCTTGCCCCCAGGTCACCTTTATGCAGACAGCCCTTGCTGGTGCGGTGTGCCCCCATCCGAGCACAGATGGGGGAGCTGGAAAGGTATTTTTGGTGACAACTCCCATTGGACCTGTCTTAAGCTCTATCAGATCGAAGATACGAAGAAGAAAACAACCAGAATGGAACTCGAAGACATGCACTTACCGGGTGATATTCTTCGTGAGGCTGTCATGGCTCAATATGCCGACTGTGAAGCAACTCGTTATCGCATTCTCACTGCGACGTGGGAGATCGAACGACTCGAGAGGTGGAAACGCTTTTTTGACCGTTCCCTGAACCATCTCAAAGAGAAGAATACTACATCAGTGTCGAGATTCGAATTTTTCAAGAAGTGCTGTCTAGATCTTGGCGGAGATGAGGGTCGTCCAGAGGAGAGGAGCGTCTTAATGGAAGCAACACAGAGAGATGCCTCAGCACTGGGTGTCATGCAGAAGGAATTCAAGGACGCTGAGGAGGTCGCTATTTCTCTAGGTGTCTTCGATGACACCGAGGAGTCCCGCAGTTTCTACTTTGGGGTTGCGGATTCCAGTGATGCCGAGGAATCTAACCGGAGCTCCTCTGGGATTCCCTATGGGAGCTTCTCTGCTGCAAGTGACCCGGAGGCCCCCCCTCCAAGCGACCCAGAGATTCCCTATTCAAGTGATCCCGAGGTTCCCTTTCCAACAGGAGATAGTAGTGACGTTGAGTGGTGCGTGTTTTCAGCCTGGAACTCCTATACGTTAACGACGGGAATCGTTTCGCAGATAAGCCTCATGACTCGTAACGTGTAAGAATTGTATTGCTGCGTTGTAGTCATCACAAGAATGCTATGTAATCCCTATCTTTGCCGTCCACACGCTTCTTTGCCTGCTGGTAAGGTTCCAAATGAGGAAGCAGGCCTCTCGTCTGACCACTTGCCTGAAACGTGTTTACGGATGCTTACCTTTAATATTCGCTGACTGTGATCTGCTGTACCACCAACATACCAGCGGCGATGAGGAGCAATCGAGGAAGAAAGGTGAGCTGCTACCATTTGCTAGTACACGATGCATATCTAATAGTTACAGAGTATGCAGAAACCGCCTAAGGGAAGTGGGCTCAACCCATGCTTGCAGCCGGATACGTCGCAACTCGGCATCCCCAGCGAGTTTACACAAGATCCAATGGCAATCCCCAGCGAGTTTACACAAGATCCAATGGCAATCCCTCAGCCCGCTTTGAATGTCTTGCAGGAAGAAATTGACGGTTACAACCACGAGACCAGTGTGAGTGCATTTGTGGGGAGTGATAACTACCCTCGATCCTCGATGGTCCAAGAACGACTATGGCCGTCCACGAACTTCCTGCCTGCTACATCCTCAGAACGTTTCATCCCACCCCCGATCGCCCAGGGGATTCCCTCGTACACGGCCAGTCAATTCCCGGTCGCCTTGGCGCCATACCTCCCAGCCGGCGACGCCCTCCCACTGTGTGAGGCAGCCGACGGCCATGTGACAGTAGCACCCATCAGCCTGCCGACGCCGTCTAGTTCAAGTTATCCTCGGCGACTGTCCACCGAAGCATCCGCGCAAATATCACAGATCGCTCGACCCAATCCATACCCAATAATTTCTAGCGGCATCCGACGTGTTTTCGCTTACGGCCCTCGACGGCCCTCTGAATCAGAACGCGGTGCATTCATTAACATCGGTGTTATCAGGGTAGGCATATGGGTAGTCGCATATCAATCCCCAGCTGATTCCTTTCCAGACGGGAACTGATCGTGAGATCACAGGCCGCCGCGCAACACGCCGAACGCTCCTGCCCTCCCAAGCTATCTCGGAGACTGACTTGGGCCAACCAAGTGCATCGTATCAGGCGCTTCCGCCCTCCCCGCACGCGTCGCCCCCACGGCAGCAAAATGAAGCCGCGGCTCGAACTATCTCAGAGATGGAGGCAGCCCGATTGAGCCAGGTGGTGGTTGAGGCAAAACATGGGATGCGTCGATGTCTTATCTGCAGAAATGCATTTCCATCCCAACTCGAAGCACTATCATTTGCAGAAGACGCACTCGCTGAAGCTGTCAGCAAGGTAATCGGAAGTAAGTCCATTCATAGATCCCCACTGGCTGTTCATGAGGTGGCCGCATCTGCAATAGCCTTTGAATACTCGGTCGATCAAAGCAAAGACAAGAAAATCATCTCGCAGGTGGCCCGCATAATAGATCCTGTTCGCACCCTGTTCAAGAACGTTGCGCGTGCACAGGTGTCCATCGCATATAATCTAAATCCGATGCTGCCACTCGACACAAATCAGATAAGAGAGGCTGTTCGGTTGTGTGTCGAATATCTTCTTCAAGACCACAACTTCTTATATACCGACGTACGCATTTATCTAATTTAACTCGACCTCTTCCTGATGATAGCTAAATCAGGAATTTCGTCGAGAGTTCGGACACTGCGCGCTCACTCATACCCTCATTTCTAGTGTGTGGACCATGCCAGGGGCGATAGCGAAGTCGCTGGACACGAACGACGCCGCGACAATCAATGGTTTGGTCGCACTTGCCGGTGCCGCTTTGGGCAGTGCATTGGGCGAGTTCCAGGAAGGGAGACTTTCGACAACTGAATTCTCAAGCAACACTGCTGGAAAGCAATACGTCGAAATCACCCGTTTGATCAGCTCTATGTTGCAGAATGAGCAACAGCGGTTTCCGTACAAAACATACTGCGAAAATATTGTATTACTTGGCAGTACTTACAGTAGTTAGAGTACGAAGTTGACTAGACCATGATACTGTCTAATGTACATTCCTACCTTGTTCAATGTGCACTTAGCTGTACTCGTAACCTGCGCACGCATGAATACTCTCGAATCGCGGAGATGTGAGGCTGTAGCCGAGTTGCTAGCCAAAAGAAAACGCTAATACATATGGGGAAAAGCTAAGCGCTCCAAGACCTGCTTTTTGAGCGCTTAGCTTTTACTGATGAAGGTAATAAGACCTGGAAGATGGCAACAACAGTCTTAGCAACGCAACTTCTAGACAAAAAGTCAAATGTGCGAATATCAGACGAATAAAACGCATGCCTTTCTTCTGATTCTCACCCAGCGCACACAAATGATTGATTTTGCACTTGACGGACCTTTCTGAGCGCACCCATTTCCTGTACCAGTTACTGAGTCTCAGTTCGTTTGACCGGTGGTGTGGGTGGATCAAGTGATCGGCTCAGGCATACTGCGACGGCCAGAATCTACACGAAGAAACTATCCCAAGTTCTGTGGTTCGTTTTTCCTTTTGGTAGCGTACATGATAGTTTACTTGGGTCACAACGTCAGTACTAATACAGAATCCAGGCGGGCGAAGACAGAACAACCAGAAGGGCGGGGCAATCAACTGTGTCTTCCGACGGATCAAATTGACTTGGCGCTGGACGTCTAGCGTGAAAGGTTCGGTCGAGCACTGGGAAGCTGGGAGAAAGTTGACTTACCTCTACAGGTGAGAGGTCACTGAGGCGAGTTGGCGAGGTGGAAACAGCAGAGGAAGTACGAGCAATGGTAGCAAGGTCGATTCCTATCACCAAAGACCTCTATCTTTCGGATCTCGGATTCTCAGTAGAAAGAAAACTCACCTTGAGCCTTCAGGGCATTCTTCCTTATCTCCCTAGCCCGTTGGATGTCTTCCTCTGGGGCTGAGTTTTCCCGTTCCCTAGTAAGGTTCTGGGCGTTGGCTTTCCTACCTATACCTAGCGTCAGGAGGGCTTAAAAAACCCAAGATAACGCGGTTGCGCACTATGCTCGTCTGACTCTTTGGCAAATTCATGTGCGCTATCCTCCCTTGCCGCAGCCTCGAGGTATTCTTCCTCAGCAAGCTTTCCCCAGTTGTGATGGCCGCCGCCGCCCTTGCGGAGGTGGTTGTCCAAACCCGACTTGGATAGGGAACGGTCCCTCATCGCAGCACGAGGGTATGCCGCGCGCTCCGTACGAGTCATGTCAAACTACTAACTGTGGAGGATGTGGTATAAGACGAGGATGCGGACGAGAGGGAAGAGGAATGACCAGCTACCGGGATTTGACGGCGCTCTTTTATGCCATCTGACGTTTCGGCAACTTGGTGCCACTTCGAGATAATTCTGGGTGCTCGCGTGATCGCTACGACACGTATATCGACGTGGGCGGTTCGCATTTTCAAAGACGTACTAACACATTCCTGCACGCAGACAACGCATTTCACAAGACGTTAAACGCGCAGCACCCCATTCATGCGCATCTGTCTTCACGATACTCCAAGCGGACGTATGTACGGTAGAATGATTGAATTGTGGAGTCGCTGAGTGAACAAAATGTGGGGTGGCGTGGGAAAGAATGTGTCAATCATTCCACGTGGCCAAATCAGGCAATCCTCACTTTGACTTGCACCAGTCGAACAGAAAATGAGCCATCGGCAAGATGATCTAGTCAGGTCGTTTTTTCGACCATCTGAGATTCCGAGGGTTACGTTGAATGTCGAACTTACAGCTCAAAGTGTGGCCGGTTACAGTGGTGATCGACCAGGGGACGACGCGGAGGCTCTACAGCGCAGCCAGCGACTCCTTTCTATAGTAACGCACGACGATGGGAAAGTTGAAGAAGCGAGGTGGGTACTACTTCCCATGGACGAGCCTGGCGCAACGTGTGCAGCGGGTCATTCAAATAGGCACTCCCTCTCTGTTGTGCTTACTGGATTGTTCCAAGCTTCATCGTTTTCAAGTTGGACAGCCAGTTACAAATAACTGCCACCTCTCCGATCACTGGCGATGTGACGTTGGCTGTTTCCCAGGCAAAGCAGCAATCATCCGAAAGTTTGTCTCCCACAGCGTCACCCAGTCCAGCTGCCTCTGGTGGGTGACGTCCGAATAGTCCTCTCTTCTGTCCTGAATATGCCTCACTCAGCCTTTATCCTTACGATCGGATCCAACTCTGAACATATTTCGCCTCAGGCTTTTGTCACTAGGGACGTACAGAAATTACAAGCATTTTCAGCAGAGTATCGTCGTTTGAAAGCCATAGCCGGTAAGGCGACTCGTTGAAAGAGCGAGAAATTTCTCATTCCGTCGTATTTTTACAAGTTTCTAGGAAGTTAAACACTCCTGATAACTTTCTTTGGCTGCGATCCTATCAAATGTCTCTACAAAGTGCGGGGTGTGCCGCTGCAGTGTTATCAGGATTGATGTGCCAGTTTCACAGCCAAGGTCATCGATCTCCGTACTAGGAAAATACCTCTGCATGAACGGCTCTCGAAAGCAAGTGCTGGACTCCCTGGAAACGATTTCCTAGACATCTCTAGAGTGCAGGACGAATGGATACGGAGAGCCGCAACGGCGAAGGCTACCATAGGACATAAATCCTTGCGGTATTTATGTAATGCCCCCAAGTTGGCTATCATTTCATTCACATCATTCATCCAGCTTGCGCTTGGGGTCTTTCAATGTCAACGGGAAGATACCCTCCCAAGACTTGTCGCCTTGGCTTCGGGGACTCGGGGCCAAAAATTCTGCTAGACAACCCTGGATTTCTCCTCTAGAACCGCTCTCTCCTTTGGAGCTTTTATGCGACTCGCCGTCCGAGGGTGAGGATGCACTACTGGCTCCGAGTGACTAGCGTGACATCGCCGTTTAGAAGACGATAATGATGACCCGTCGACCAAGCCCGCCGCAAACAACACTCTGGGAATGAAAGGCGGTGACCCTGATATTTTCGTTCTGGGATTTCAGGAGCTCGATTTGTCTACTGAAGCACTTTTATATGCAACAAGCTCCACAAAGGAAGAAATGTGGACGACAGCGATTTTTGCGGGACTTGGAGAAAAAGGGGTCCTTTACGAGAAGGTAACACTCTCAGGTGCCAATGCACTTTCGGTCACTGAGAGAGCATCCTAGTTGGTTTCGACGCAGCTTGTCGGGATGCTACTGATAGTAATTGTCAAAAAGGTTCTACGTTCATGCCTCACCGACGTCCGGTTCTGCTACGCAGGCGCAGGCATCATGGGTTTTATGGTGATTTTTCAATCATTCCATCGATTTTCGTCCAATATCAACCCAATGTAGGGGAACAAAGGTGCCACGGCCGTAAGATTGGAGTTCAGCCCGGCTCCACCTGGAGATTCGCGGCTGACGTCTACACGACCCATTGCATTGACTTTTGTGAACGCACATCTGGCTGCGTTTGACGGGATGGTGGAAAGACGGAATTACGATTTCCATGATTTGTCGGCGCGCTTGACTTTCCCGTCAGACGGAGGCGCAGGGCGCGACACCACTTTCAGTCTTTACCAATGCGATGTGCTTTTCTGGATGGTGAGTGGTGAGCTAGGGCATATTTATCTTTCCCTCACTAACCGCCCGAATCACTCACGGGCGTAGGGTGGTAAGTCACATCCGAATCGGGGATACCCCTTCGCTTAATGTGATATATATGACCTTCATCAGACCTTAACTATCGGATAGACTTGTCGGATTCAGACATTAGAAGCATCCTGGCTTCCCACCTCGACGGCGATGGTGGCGTACAATCCATGGTTGCATATGATCAGGTAGAAACCTTGTTCAGTTTTGATAGAATACTAAGTCTCGTCCAGTTACAGAGTGCTATTCACTCTAATGAGGCTTTCTCTGGCTTCGTGGAGTACCCTATCACCCACCTCCCGTCAGTCTCCTGTTTACTACCGTGAGTACGGGACACCGAGCCGTTAAACAGGACATATCGATATGCCGTAGGTATATCGAGAGATCCGTTGGGTTATGATACCAAGTGAGTTGTTCACAAATCATTCTACATGAGCAGCCTGACCGGGCGCAGGCGTAAGCCCGCATGGACTGATCGGATAATACACATGTCGTCTCCGGACATCGATTTCCAGCAACTCAGTTACGGAAGCCACCCAGAGATCACGTTGAGTGATCACCAGCCTATATCCGCCGATTTCCACCTACCGGTGCGCCATGCCAGCGTGCAGCACCGTAATAATTGACTGGTTTCGCAGCTAGCGATCGTCGCTAAACGGGCATACGAGGAACACGTATGCGAACTCCACCGAGAGCTATCCGGATATAGGGAATCTGGGAAGAAGCCACGCATCGAGGTTCAAACGTCAAACCTCGATTTCGGACCGATCTTGTATGCCGCTACCATGCTCGCAGCAGCCGAATGTTCCACTGAAAAGGAGCTCACAGTTATAAACGTCCTATCCAAAAGAGTCTAGTCTTGCTGAATGACGGTGATGTAGTGGAGCGACGTTTACCCCGTTGCACTTGGGAGCTCACCGCAGTTGTAATAACAGGTACCATGCGTGTTTCGATTCGTAAGTGCTGCGCCAGATGCGCCCCTGTGTGAGTAGTAACGTCGGCTCCCTGGCGAACCCGCATGATACCTTTTTGCTAAGCTCCAAATTGGCTCCACATCAAGCCCACGGTGGTACGTGGAAGCCCACATGTCGTCAAATGCATTTTCCCGAGTACACTTGTAGGGTCTACTACGGCCGAACGAAACCACGGCAATCACCACCGTTGCCTACGTAGACGATGCCGTCGCTTCAAGACTCAACCTCCGTCCACCTAGACTGGAAGACACGCTCATTCTGCACACTGCTCTTGGAAAGGACCATTTCATCTCGGTAAAGGGAGATTACCGTAAGTTCAAGCCCACGCCTTCAGCTGCTGTCAGTCCACTCTGTAACTCGCAGAATACACATGTTTCGCAAATACGTTGGAGCGGCTCGCGCGCTTGCCGGGACCCATCAGGAAACTGCAGACCCCTGAAGACCTCATGCCCAGCACGCAGGCTGTCAATGCACCTAGAGAGATTATGAGACTCATTAATTGGATGATGACGAACGCGTCCGAAATTGTGTGGATATCTGCTTGTCAAGAGTCCAGGATCACTAACGGTCAACGCATGCAGGGCACATTTTTCGGGCGACCAGCCAGGCGGAAATTGTGTGCAACCATACGCGAGGTCCGTTGCGTGTCGTCGTCGCTCGCTGTACTGTTTTCACTTCCCCACCGACAGTGTCTCGATACAGGAGACGAGTTTCCGTTAATGACCGCTGAGGGTGATCGAAACGATCTCTCTGCAGCTGTTGCTGCCACACTCGTAGCATTCCTGGACTCTTTAGTGGACTCGGTGATTCCTCCATCCCTCCATGCAAGATGTCTGCAAGCGAAGGACAGGGAAGCAGCCTTTGAAGTATGTTTGCGATATTCCTGTGCAGGGTCCACATCTGAGTAGTTGTGTGCCAGTTGTTGGACGAGTTCCCTCGCGGATCCATCAATGTAAGATTACCGCAACTTGCGAGACCGCAGGCGCTCAGCATCATTTCCCCAAGGTTTGGATATCACTGACGGCTTTCTTGCACTACGTTTGTCAGCAACGTTCGGCTTCAGAGAAGGACGGGTCTCAGAGCATCAGGGACCAAGCTCTTCGTCTTGGTATGCTCAAGTTTGAACATCTTTTTCTGCTTGACTCATTTGTTTAGCCATGTTCTTCGCACCTATATTACTTCGAGATGATCCTTCTGGAGAATTCCCTAGAGTATCTCCCATTGGAAAGCGCGACTTCCTCCTATATTTCATCGCCTAGTAGTAAGATCAGCTTTAACGATATATAATCGTTGGTGCGTTGAATTCGCGAGATTAATAGTGGTACAAGGTATGTTGCTTCTACTGTGTCCAAAGGGTGTCCAGTTTAGAACATCTTCCTATACCGTCTCTTCTCTCGTTCCTCTAACTCTTTCACGTGTGCCTTGATCCTGGCAATCTCGTTTTGAGTGCCAGGGTCGGGGAATATCTTATTGGCTTCCGCGAGATCATTCAATGCGAGGTCGTGGTCTCCACGCAAATTGTGCGCCAATGCACGGCGATAGTATGCCATTGCTGGGGAGAGGTCACGACGTGAGGGATGCCAGAGGCAATAGGACAAACCTTTGAACTTAGGCTCTAGCAAATCCAAGTATTCCTCTATCACGTCGTTCGTATTGTCCAACACAACCTTGGGATTAGGTGGCTGCACGCGCAAAGCAGCTTGTGCGGTGGTAAGCTTCATCTTCGCGTAAGTGACACGGTATCCATTCGAATCCGGATAATCGTCGGGTAAGTCAGCATGAATGAACAGCTCAAGGTATTTCTGTGCCTCTGACAAATTCTGGTTAGGTATGCATTTTCCAGCTGAGCAGGAAGTATCTATACTTTGGAATTTCTGCAAGGCCAAGTCTGGCTGTGGTTCCTCGATTACCGTACCATCTTCCGCCTTCTTACCCGTGAAATAACTGACGCCGATCTGTTTGATTTTCTCTGCAATATCGCGGGCCAGGTTGGGGTCTTGGTTGGCACCGGTCTCGTCATCCAAGGCTTCGTCCTCCCATATGTCTCCGTCGGCAGCATCCGCTTTCTCTGGGGCAGGGTCGTCCGGAGAAAGTACGCCAGACGCGGAGATGACGATGGGTGCAGTGGGAACATCTCTTCCATCCGTCGGATGATTTTCAATAGCGCGAACTTTAGTGATACGTGTGGATCAGGGCTGCAAGGTACGCGATGAAGAACTCGGCGAAGGCGACGTACCGACCGACTTTCCCCTGACAACTTCACCAAAAACGACATGTTTGTCATCCAAATGAGGAGTTGGGACTGTGGTGATAAAGAATTGTGATCCGTTGGTATCTTTTCCTGCATTTGCCTAGGTAATCTGTCAGTCGCAGAAGTATGGAAAAGATGTCCTTGAGCACCGACCATGGAAAGTAAGAAGGGTTTTGTATGTTTCACGGGGAAACCTTCGTCTTCGAAACGTTCGCCATAAATGGACTCGCCACCAGTACCTGGGGCCAGGCCATGTCGTGAGCGCGTTTCGAGAGTGAAAAAGGTGTCATTGAACGACGCACCATTGCCAGCAGTGAAGTCCCCTCCCTGACACATGAACCTGCCATTAGCAATTACAGCCGGTCAACCTGATCTGCATCTGAATGAAACAACCAAACATGCAATGGAAGGCCTACCCTTTGATGACACGATGAAAGCCCGAACCCGCATAGTGAAGTGGCTTTCCTGAGTTGCCAATTCCCTTCTCACCCGTACAAAGCGCACCTATGCTTGTGGTGAGAAGAGAGACGCTTGCCAAAGCTTCCCTGCCTTGCACTCACGGAAGTTCTCCGCAGTCTTTGGTACGAGATCAGAGTAGACTGAGAAGACGATGCGCCCCCTCGGCTTCCCATCGATCGTGATGTCGAAGTAGGTGAGTGGCCGCTCTTTCTGTGCCTCGGGCTCTGCCATGGTCTGTGCAACTATAAACGAGACGGTTTCAAGCTAGCGAGATCGGATGGATGTGAAGCACAGTGTCGGTTCGTGATTATATGTGTGTCTTCTCGTTACGTAACTAGTCACGGCCAGAAAATACCAGAACGACCAATACAACAAACCACCCGAGTCCCACTGGCCATATGTCCGTTGCTCGTGTGCTTTGGACGAAACCGTGTCAACTAGATACGATGTATCGTGTTGAAAGTGGTCCCCACGGCGTGATTCGGTGAGTGTGATGCGCGTCAGTACATGTCGATGGATGCGGAGATTGCAAACTGAAAGTCTGAAACGCGAAGTGCATCGCCTCCATCGATTATATCGACGATATGTAACCGTACCAGTCTCTGATCAGTTTTCTCAACCAACTTGTTCTGTCATGTCTTCGTCTGCATCGTTTGATATCCCGACGCTGGACGACCTTGGCGTCAACCCGACGGTATTGGATGAACTTTCCCCCGTCGCAGAAGCCAACAAGTGGTTATCTGCATTTAGCGCGAATGTTCGCGACAAGGCAACAGGGCTGATAACCGACTTGTTTCACCGGTTTGGTTTTTGGAAAGACATCTTGGCCCTTACTTGGGATTTCCGCACCATACGCGGCGTAAAGGGCGTTAGGAAACTGCTGGACGACCGCCTTGACCTGGTTGGATTGACGCCGCTCTGTCTCGCCGAAGATTCACTCCGTGCTCCGGTCCTAGTGAAACCGATCGCAGGTGTGATCTTTCTCAGACTTTGCTTCGGATTCGAGACAAAACAGGGTCTGGGCAAGGCGATCGCCTTCCTCGTGCCGACGCCGGATACCCAATGGAAGGCGTGGTCCGTACTAACTCGTCTGGAATCACTGAGGGGCTTTCCCGAGAAAGTGAGTTACGTGTAAACATATGGAAAGCTCACGCAGACGTCAAGGCAGGTAGGCGCTTTGCGCGACCGTACAATGCATCATAATTGGGTAGAGGAGCGGTCTCGCGAACAATTTCCGATAGATGGGTCCCCTACAGTTCTTATTATTGGTGCTGGACATACTGGCCTGGATATCGCTGCTAGACTGAAGTATATGGACGTTTCGGCCCTTGTCATTGACCGAAATGCACGCATAGGGGATAATGTAAGTATTCATTCGAGGTTCCCCGAACTCTGAAACGACCGAATATAAGTGGAGGACACGCTACAAATCACTTTGTTTACATGATACAGTCTGTAAGTCCACTGCCCTCGGGCTTTACACTTCACCCATGTAAGCCTGTATCCAGGGTTCAATCAGATGCCTTACCTTCCGTATGTGAAGCCGCTAGTCTCGTATCTTCCAACCCCTATCTTACCATTCAAGCAGATTTCCATCTACGTGGCCCATGTTTTGCCCTGCTGCCAAGGTATGTTTTCAAGGCCAGTCGTGTGTTAACTCTGCCCAAATGGTATCGTGCTAGCTTGCAGATTGGCTCGAATTTTATGCGAAAGCTCTGGAATTAAATGTGTGGTTATCATCTAGAGTGGTAGAGACGAACTGGAACGCCGATACGAAGACCTGGGCCATTCATGTCCTACGTGAGGGTGCTCTCAGAACGATCACCGTCAAACATCTCGTCTTCGCCACCGGTTATGGTGGTGGGTTTCCCAAAATGCCTGATATCCAAGGAAAGGTAACAGCTTCCATTGCATACTTCGCCCATAGCTTCGTTTCTTTGGCAGACCGATTTCGGCGGAACGGTCTTGCACTCTTCGGAATACTATTCAGCCACGGAATACAACCGCAAGAAAGTCGTCGTGGTCGGTGCTGCGAACTCAGGTAGGAAACAATTGTTAGTGCACTTTCCACCTGTTACTTTCAATCTGCACAGCACTCGATATTGCAATGGACCTATATCGACATAATGCTGAAGTGACTGTGTACGTTGTGAATTTATTCTATACTTTTCGTGGTTTTGACGACAGCTGACAGGAATCAGCGATCGTCAACATATGTTATATCCCTGGACGCTAGCATTGCCCCTTTACAAGGTTACTCAAGTTTTTGTTGCCGCCGAAATGTGGTTTGGCTGATCTCGAACCTTTCTGCAGAGAGGTATAATGAACACTCTTCAGTGGAATTTTCAGATCTGCTTGGCCCTGCAATTCCTTGGCCAAGCCTTCTACCACTATTGCGAGCGGAAACAGCTCATGCGGCAAATATTGACAGGTACGTCCATCACAAGGTTTCTGTTGTGCTGTACTGAGAGGTGTATCAAGGAATCTTATCAGGGGCCTTGAAAGCGCCGGATTCAGAACTAACCTCGGGATTGACGATGGTGGGCTGTTGCCTTTAATATATGCAAGAGGCGGTGGCTTTTACATCGGTACAGTGGCCGCTCGCACCTCAGAACGTGTATCCTGATACCGGCGCAGATACCGGCGCCTCTGGGGAGATCCTCAAAGGGAACATCAAAATCAAAAGTGGTTGTTCCATCCGACGGTTCACTTCGGTTGGCTTGGAATTTGACGACGGGTCTGAGATGGCGTGCGACGTCGTTATCTTTGCCACTGGGTGGGTTGCTTTGATCCTTCACATGAAGTGCATATCGGAGCAGAGAGCTAACTAGTTTCCTGGAAAAGATTTGGTGAATTGCGAGATTCCATAAGGGAGGTATGCGGCTCAGAGATAGCAAATGAAGTTGGTCCAATCTGGGGGTTAGATAACGAAGGCGAGCTACAAGGAGTGTGGAGAAGAACGGGACAACCACGTCTGTGGATCGGCATGGGTACGTGAGCTCCGCCGTGTTAACTCTGGCGTAGATGGTGACGTTTCTGTAGCGAGCTTGGGCCGTTCTCGTTTTCATAGTCTGCACCTTGCGCTCCGTAAGCCGGCCATCGCACTTCCTTCCCGCAGTAGTTATCACTGACCGTCACGCCCAGAAATCAAAGCGCTGGAGGAGGGTGTAATCACGGACGACGATGTCTATGCAAAGTAACGAGCTTGACGACCTAGGAACGGCTTGATGAGTATTTGGGACGTATGACCATAAGCGGTCCCAGTCGACCGTTGTTGACCCTCCTCGTACATACGTCGCTGATGGGAAATTATGACCACGTTTCGAGCGGATTTTGACAGGGGGTTCTGACAGGGGCATATTTCGATCACCTGCCAGCACTTTTTTGACTTATCGATGATATCAAAGGATATTACCCGACAGCATATTCGCCATCGATAAACGCGTACGGGTATCAAGTTTCGACTGCATAGTGCGACGAGATAAACGCTACATATTCGAATGGTCATAATCGTGTCGGCCATCAGAAGGAAACCACGGACAGTGTTTTTCGTCTCGCGTGCAAAAAGGAGGGTGGGCCATGACATAAGCGGTCGGGAATAGCCGATTGAATAAGTAGTTGACGTGGGTGTGAGCAAAGCCTGTGCCAAGGTCCCCTCACACTCGAGCCAGTCGTCCACGCCGGCGAGCACGTCGTTCCCTGCGTCTTACCTGGCGGCCTTCATATCCGTTATTGTTCTTTATAACGGACCCCGCTATTCTCTTTGACGTACCACCATGTCTGTGCTCGTCGTCGCCAAGTTCCCTAGCATCGCTTCCGTCTTTATGGCGTTGATTGCTTCGGTCTTTCTTCTCTTACTTGCTCACTGCATTTTCTCTTTTATGCAGCTATGGTCTTGTCCCTTGGCTAGCCCAAAAAACCAAGAGAAAACGAGCATGGTTCCTTTGTCTCTATGTCACAAATTTCAAACAATCCAGCAGTGGAACACCCCTACGTCGTTGCCTTTCACATTTCGCTTTCCGGAAAAGCCGCCACAATCTGAGAATAACATCGGTGCGCTACCGAAACGCTCAGCGTCGCTACCCGTGGTTAGCTGGCAGTCGCGCACTTTAGGACCTCAATTCCAGCCCCCTCGTGAGTTGTCCAGACTTTCCCACAGATCTTTCGCCCCCTAAATGCCCCCATCCAGCACCAGCATTGTATGAAAACCCCGTGCCGCTATCGATGGCGAAGCTGATCATGTCACGGCATGTATGTTGTACTGTTCCTGCTTACCTTTCATACCCCCTCAGCGCTTGACCCACAGACGTTCCGAAAACCGAACCCTAGTCGACCACGAGGAACTTCTATAACATCGTCGAAACGGCTAATGTCATCACCCCAAACGCCCTCGCGCCTCTATCACTCACTAGCATAGCCCGCTCAATAATTCTTATTTCCCGCCCAACGCCTTCTGTCTTGCCTCCAGGGCAGTGCGCCGGAAATAACTTATACCACCCTCATCAAGGCCTCAAGTCATCTTGGACAATACGTAGCAATTACTGTAATCACGAGACGCCGACGGACCGTTCAGACACGACTAACCCCTCCACGAGTTGAAAACGATATCCTTCGAGTTTATTTATGACAGCACGTGTGAGGCGTGTCTCTTGCGGCGCGCGGTCAGCGCGCATGGCAACGGCTACGTCGATGTGGACTGACAAATGGATTTTCTTTCTTCATTTCGTTTTTTTCGTTATGTATACGGACTTCATACATCTCTCTTATTTTTCTACACTTTTTGCTCCAGACGTATGGCTTTACGAGTTTCTTAGTTGCGGCTGCAACTTACATACCAGCTGCCCGCGTACCTTTCTTACATAGGCACACTTCCTGTCTTGGCCCGTCCGCGAGGAGTATAATGCGAAACCTTGTGAAGATAATCATGACGCCGCGGCAGTGCTCTTGTCAGTTGAGCTTTTGATTGGCATGCTACCGTGATGGAGCGGTTTTTGGTCGAACCGAGGCTGAATGCCACCATCGGCGCATCGTGCCAAGTTACACCATCTCTGTGCCTTGAGACCTCATCTCATCCCTCCGTAGGCAGCACGACAGCCTTGGAACGCCGGTGAACACAGGTTGGTGGATTGATAGCATACTTTAAGCGTTAACCCTGGAGGCTGGACCTTGGCCTTTGAAGAAACACGCGTGATTAAGGGTGCAGTGCTTTGCATGCAGTCATCCAGACGAACCTAAATGCATTATTAAAGGCTGCTGCCCAAAGGCTGTCGCGGGTCGCTGTACAGTCACATGGCATTCCGTTGGTTCTCGAGGGCAATTTTACTGAATACAAGCAAGGTAGCCCCCAATTCCTACGTGGCTACGAATGAAGACTACCTCGGGTGAGTGATTACTCGTTTGCAAGGTTACGCTGCTGCTGAGTGAACAAGAGTCGCATGCTGCCGTCTTGGGCTCCGTATTGACCTGCGATACCACTGTCGCCGTCGGCTCAATCTCCAGCGTTAAGAATAACATGTCAGAGAGGCTTGTTTGCGGGGCGAGCTCCCGATTTTTTTTTTTTTTTTTTTTTTGTGGGGGGAGGAGGAGTGGAACCCTCTCTCCACTACCGCTCTTTGAGTGTCCAGATGCATGTATCCACTGTTTTTCCGAAAAAAGGTGGGCACCCACTCCACTGTTGGGCTGCTCTCGTGCGGTAGAGGTCGGGGTTTTACTGACAGCAGAAGGTCCGAAACTCAACTTCGCTAGTAATTCTATACCCTCCACGCATGATACAATAGGCTCCGTGCATTGAAGTGTGGCGGATAGCGGACTTGCCATATGGAAAATCGCTGAATGAAGACGCTTTCCACTGGTAAGTGGGCTCGGAAACTGATGAAAGAAGACGAACGCATGTGGAGAGGCTCTTGAAATCCTCACGGCTGTAGGTGCTGAAAGTGTCGATCAGACAATTTTTCCTAGTGCCGATTTCACGGAAACGGGATGAAGACAGTGTCCTCCTGAGAGAATTCAAAGTCGGAGACAGGCGGTATATATCCCAAGTTTTACACATACCAGCAAGAGTGTAGAATGTTGCCGACGCAATCAAGTTTAAGTTGAGTTGAAGCTCCCTTCCCCTCACCGTGAGGTTAACTCTATGAGATTCTGAGTACCCTGTCCGTCCACTTCTGCAAGAGCAAGTTACGAATCGAGTCCGGCAGCGATCGAGGGTCGTCCTATCTTTCCTAGTGCGGCATCTGTATCTTCTTTCGTGAAAACCCAACCATAGTCCTACTCAGCTTTTAACAGGACACCGTGGAGATGTGCCCATCGTAACCTGTATCTTAAGTTTCACGGAACTGCGCTTCGGGATGGTGAAGATTTGTTCGTCGAAATTGCGTTTTCTTCTGGGAAGGGTATGAAGTGTCGATTTGAGGAGAAAGCTATAGACTGGACACGGTTCCAAAGTATGATGAGGGCAATTGGAGCTACATCTTCTGCATGTCGCTCTCGTGGCATGCTTGGTAGGCCAACGAGGTGTTACTACTGTTTATAGACGATGATCATCGCCCAGACATGATAGTGTACGGTATGGACGAACTTCGTACCGTTTGTATGTACGCAAAATAGTAGTCCCTCGCGCAGCGTACCGACGGGGGCGAAGATCCGAGGCCTTGCCCCACATCCGCCCGCACCGAGGTGGTTTCTCGATGTGGGGCCAACGCCAGACATTAGTTTTACGTCATTGTTGTCCGACGACATGATGAGGACCTATCTCCCAAATGTACATACCTTAAGCTGTTCATCTGTCAATTGACATGACAATATGTATGTGAAATCAGTGGGCACCTTCAGCCGGAATAAAAACGGACCTGGTTCTCAAGAAAGATTTTAAAGGTGAAGATGAAAATGCACGACAATGGTGAAATCAGTGCCGGTGTATGTCTGTCGGAGGAATGCGAAACGTCATGCAGGAACCTTCAACAAATGTCGTCAGCGACTCCACAGTGTTGTATCCACGATTACCGAATAAGCAGACATCACCCAATACACAACCGATCTTCAGGTTTCTTCGCGTTGTTCTTCCGTCATGTCCGATGCACAGGTTAACTTTGATGCCAAGAATATGCCTTTCCGCTGTTTGGGACCCAGTGGTCTACGGGTACCGCTGTTCTCCCTAGGTGGATGTGAGTCCACCATGCCAATTTCATCTGCTACTCGTCGAACGATTTGAATGACAGGGTTGACTCTGGGGGAGACGGTTGTTGGGGACCCTGTTAAAGTGAGCGGTCCTTCCAGGAATCGACCAGTTTGATGTGATGCTACCAAATTCAATGTCTATAGGAGATTATCAAAGTTGCTTTCGAGAACGGAATCAACATGTTCGATACCGCGGAGGGTTATGCCAAAGGTCGCTCAGAGATAGAAATGTCCGTCTGGGTCTCCTTTCTCTGACGCGAACGCTGCAGCTGACTTCTTTTCAGGGGTCGTGTGATCAGAGAACTTGGGTTTCGCCGGAGTGATCTAGTCATCACCACCAAACTGTTCTTTGGTACTCGGTCAGGTCCCAATGACACCGGTTTATCAAGGAAGCAGTCAGTGGTAATTTGTCGTGTCTGATGCTCGTGTGACCTTCACAGTTCTGTAGTATCATTGAGGGTACACAAGCGTCCCTTGCACGTCTAGGACTTGATTATGTCGATGTGATATTTGCGCACCGACCAGATTATTCCAGTCCGTCAGCGCAATAGGTTGTCGGAATAGCCACTAACCTGATTCGACAGCGCCCATGGAAGAAGTTGTCCGTGCTTTCAACTACGTAATTGAAAATGGCTGGGTAGTATACCTGTGCTTTATACCTGGGGGTGTCTCATCCCACTTGGTAGGCTTTCTATTGGGCGACGTCTGAATGGTCTGCCCGGGACATAGAGGAAGCTTATCGTCAGTCTTGTCTGACTTGCAGTGGAGTGATATTGACCGTTTTGCAGACGTTGCGGACAAGCTCAATCTCATTGCTCCAATCGCCGAACAATGCCAGCACAAGTACGTCGTCTAGGTTGCTTCATTAGTGCGATACATTTTCTATGAGTACACTACATTCAGTATGCTGCACCGCGAGCGCCCCGAAAAAGAATACGCCCCACTCTACAAAAAGTACGGCATTAGCACCACGGTGTGGTCGGCACTGGCTAGTGGCTTGCTCACCGGGAAGGTACATACTTTATTCCACCACATTACTTTTCCCAAGTTGACCTACACCTTTTGTTCTCAGTACAACAATGGCATCCCAGAAGAATCTCGACTCGCCGCCCACTCAGACTTCTTCAGAGAAACCATCAAGAGCCTCGATGGAGAGCAAGGTCTGGAAAAGATCAGGAAGATTAAGGAGCTCACCAAGTTGGCCGAGACAGGTGCGCCCTGATTGGAGGAAAGGATACATCCTGTGAAAGTTTGACGTTTCTGAACTGCCAGAACTTGGCTGCAGTGTAGTTCATCTGGCGTTAGCTTGGGTGGCTCGAAACCCGAATACTGGTACTGTTATTCTTGGTGCCTCCAAGCCAGAGCAGGTGGTCCAAAACTTGAAAGCGTTGGATGTCATTCCCAAGCTTACTCCCGAAATCCTGGATAAAATCGAAGAGATCTTGAAGAATAAGCCATCTCCGATCGTATGTCTTTTTCATGAAGTTAGATTGGTGAAGCCGACTAATCGTATCTTGCTACTCAGCCCTCCTTTGGGCGTCCGCCCCTGGACAAGTTTGGCCGTATCTAGACGAGGGCTTTTTTGTACTTGAAGGGACTAGTTGCCCTCGCTCACATGATCATTGCAGTGTTGTACTTCATGTATTACAATACACGAGCGCTAGGCTATGACTTGTATGCAGTGTCTCCCTGCTTGCGGGATAAGATTCCGCTACTTGCATACCTGGGAAAGAGGCGCAGAGACACGCCACGAAATCTCCGTCCAAAGACCTAGGTCCTGACCTGAGTACAGCGCGGAAGTGAACACCACACCCTACTTACGGAAGGGGGCGTCGGGCGCACCAAACATCGATGATGCATTCTTTGTGACCAGAACCCCGAAGGTGTAGGTCTGCCATCATGTCCATAGAGATGCTGGTACATAAGTAGGGTCGACAACGATAGTGTTTGACCACGAAGAAACGAAGACCGCCACGACCTCGCGGCAGAGGTGGCAACGTCCGAAGTTCTGGCTCTTGGTATTAACCACTGAAGTATGTCGCGGATTTCCTCAAGCTAGTCTCGCCGAGTGTGAGCGCTCCAGAATTGTTCAGCAGACATGGGACAGATGGTTCTGGCTACAAACGGAGATGCAATAGAACGTCTAGCGCAAGGGAAAGTCAACGTCAACGATCGGGCTTTACTGGATGAAGTGCTGGCAAGATACCCGGGGGGGGGGGGGGGGGTTTACAAGCAAGTTGCGGTGCGGAGTCCCCTAATCTGAGTCCGGCAGCGACTTTAGCTTAACTCACGAACTTACGCCCGCGTCTGATGTTTCGAGAACTGATACAGAACGCCGACGATGCTCAAGCCATCACGGGAGGTAGGGTAGGACGTTCACCCAGACCAGGGCTGCTTGCGCGTCCTAGAACATTCCGCACGGCTTGGTAGGAGCTAGCATGACGGCTACTTAATGGGAGTACATGCGTTCAGTGACTTGATCGACCAGTGAATGTTCGGGACACTCACCTAAATATACTCCGATGTACCCATGGAACCAGACATCGACCTGCCCAAGACAAGCGGGTCACGCATAGGCTTTCAGAGAACCTCTGGGCTCCGCACCTTTGGTGACCCAGTTAGTTCGAGAACCAACGATCCGTCGCAAGTGTGCAAGAGAAATTAAAGTCGCTGATTATGCTGCAAGTGGCAGCAGTGACGCACTCCGACCAAACACGTGTGGTATGGCGTCGTGTTTGCGTGTGCTCTCTGGTAGTCTGTACCCCACGTCGACGGTGGGTCCACTTTCGCGATGGATTTCAGCGAGACCTTGACCAGCACGTCCACATTACGAGCTTCAAGTTCACAACGAGAGTATGATGGTAACAATACTGCCGTGGGCCCACTAGCAGCTGCAACATCAGGGCCCCCTTCACCGCGTTCAAGCTACCTGCCATCGCCAACGGACAGTCCGCCAGATTCAATTTCGTCCCTGCCATCCATCGGGTCCTCGTTCTTTTTCTCCTCCGCAGCCGCGAGCCCACCGCATTCGCTTCCTCATTCTGACCATGCTAGAGACTTAACACAGGGGCTTATTATTCCGTCCTTAACGCTACCCGCTGCTCTCCCACAGCCAACGCAGTATGGCAGGACGCTAGGTGGTATCCGACTGCTCATAACTGGAGAGGGCGCAGACGATCATGACCTCGTGTCCAGCCTACTGCTCGACGACAATGAAGACGTGGTTGACCCAGGCATATGGGAGGAGACCGACGAGGGATCTGTCCTTCGGGCATCCACTGACTGGGTCGAACACCGAGACCCACACGGCTTAGAGAAGTTCGAGCCTTCTAGGAATGTGGAGATTGTGACCAGAAAAGTCTCTCGCGTATGTTTTGTCTAATATCGGTGGCGACGTGGACTCATCCATGCAGGTCTCGGCCATACTACCGATCATACATTCTCCGTTTTACTCATTACTCGAGATCATCGACCCAGATTGTCAGCCGTCTGATACACTCATCAGCCTCATTGCATCGCCCCTCGCACCAATATACACTGCTTGCATAATCTTATCAAAGTCAAGTGAGTACTCCATCAAGAGGATCGTCCCCAATCGGAACTTTATTGACAAGAATGGACAGCCCAGTCTGAGAATGAGAACAGCCTTATAGATGCGCTTGCTACTCACACCCCGGTCATCATATTTCGCTATGGCCTTGATCAAACACGATTCCCACCTCGCCCTCACATGTCTTCCTTCAGTCCTTCATCCGCAAGCGCTCTCCGAAATGGCCTTTTCCGTTCTCCAGAAACACTCTTATCATTGCGATACGAAGCAGCGGAGCGCTTTCTACACTGGAGGGAAATCGAGCGTGCAGTTGAAAGCATCCACATATCCAACCGTGAGATCGCTCACCGCCTCTTGGAAAAGGCGCCTTCGTGGGACAAGGCGAAGTGGGAAGCAGAATGGGAATCGCGTCTGTCCCATGATGTTGCAACTCGGTCACGCGAGAATACTGTTACGAATAGGCCAGCGAATACGATCCACCGACCAGCCTCATCAATCGTCGATCCATTGCACTTTTCTTCGTTGATTGCATTCTCTTTCTCACTCCTCAAGCCTGCAAAGGCTCGGATAATGAGAAGCATTTCAACTTTCATGGAATCAATGTCAGATTGTCGGGTTCGGATAGCTGTGGTGGGTAGTTTTTGTATTGGAATGGGCGTAGGATGGATGTTACGGTGAGGGGTGTATGGAGGCTGGTGCACTAATATCGCTCACGTAGCGACTTCTCGTATGTACAATTACTTCAATCGCTATACAACTATTGCATAGTGAGCGACAACGATGGAAGTGTGCACAACTGTCAAAAAATAAATATAGCACTAGTAGTCCATAAGCGCAGTCTGTTGCACAATTGCCGTTTGAACGTGACGGTGGTATATTGTGGATCGAAAGATCGGATTAACTTCAGATGTCACCTCGCAGTCTTGGACCCACAGTGTGCGGGGGTATCAAGCGATTCATAGCCCTTGCTTCGTACTGTTGGCTCTGGATAGTTTGGATACACTTCCACCCTGCAATGGCGTCAAATATGTCCTATGGTGAAGGAAACGCTAAATTTGTGTGATACAATCAACCAAACGCGGAACAAACCTCAAGCATAGCGCGGGCATGCGGTGTAGGTGCCCAGGCGAAACGGCCTGACATAGGATCTCTGACATTTAACGAATCCATAAATCTCGCCAAGTTCCGAAGGTTATGGCCTTTGCATAGTTGATCGTTGGCTTGTACAAGAAGTGCATGCATAGCGCATAGACGGTCGAAATGCTTCTCGCCTTCCAGTAGAATGAATAAGCATGAGAAAATGTCTTCAACCGTCGCGACTTGTACATTGAACAACGAGCCCATCAATCCAGCCTTGTTAAGACCTTGCCCGGTCGAAAGTGAGCACTCTATCGATGTCGATGAGACTTTATACCAGTCCCCCTCCTGCGGGTGGTCGGCGTTGGATTCTGGAAAGGTGAAAGTGTCCGAAATACGCACGGGTTTCCAATGGCGTTGAAACATCTCCAAAGCTCCAATGCGAATGGCCTTGGTCAGTTCCTTTGCCTCCATGTATGATGTATTTGAGATCTGTTGAATGACAGCACGGGCAATCTCAGAGACAAGGGACGCTGACTGGATGGTTTCTACCCCACTGATCAGCAACGAATCGACGAACGGCTGAATGCTCCTCGAGCAAATTTGCGCGACACTCCTGTCTACTATCTCTCTAAATTCCGGAAACGGCATGGGCAGGCTCTCGGAACTCGTTGAAGCGCTGTCAGAGTCTGATATAGACGGTGTCGTTTCGGCACCTTGCAATGGGGATTCTGCCAGAGCACTCGTGGTTAGTCCGCCACACAGCCTGTCGTTAGTACCACTGTGACATATGTCATCGCTATCCTCGAGTGGAAGATAATGCGGATTAGAGGCTCCTAGGTCAATGACTTTGAATGCCACAACGTCAGGAGTCGGAGAGTCCGTTTCATATACAAATGGTGACTCCTTGTCGTCAGCGGGGGCGACGGACGATGAGCCACAGGCGGTGGAACCTTCGTCCGCAGAGAAATTAGCATCAGTAGGCGTGGGAGGCGGTGCACGGAGAGACATCTTGTGAACTTTAAACGACACGGGTAAGTCGTAGACCATGTCATTAGGAAGCTCGTTCCAAGCGGAACTCAGGTCGTCCGTGGGTTGTGGGAGGAAATTCCCTTTAAAGCAAGCCATCATCTTCTTCGCTCTGACCTGTAGATCATTAGCGAGAAGGTAATGCTGGAAATTTTCCCGCAAGTAACGTTCTGTGGTGACGGTGACTGAGAGGGGGGTTAGCATGAGGGGGGAAGTTAGCGACGAAACGGGGTACAGTGGGGCTTATGTTGATGCCAGAGAAGTCGGCCATAACTTATATGCGCCAGAAATTGTGAGTGGACGAATGCCACTAAGAATGGTGCTTTGGCACGAGACAAAGGGTGGAATGGCGAGATGAGCAACCGGGCCTAAGCGTATATCCTTAAACACCGGGTGTCGAAACCGTCGCAAATCCATTTGACGCTTCCGCGTGTCAAGCCTTGCGGAGTAGCTTCGGGACAAAGGCATACCCCTGCCAAAGCGCAAGTATCAGCCACCCTTATGGACTTCCCCGGTTGTGCCACTCGTTGTCAGATGCGACTACAAACAAAGCAACCATCTTTGGTGGAATATTCGGGCCGAAGTGTGTAGATTGTCAAAGACACTTTCAACGTTCCACCGTCCTTGTCCTCCAAAAGGTAATCGAGCAGTGAGGTCTCAAGAATGCAAGTGCCACGGATGTATATTGTTCGCAGCTGGGAGTTGACTCGAAACTTCTATAAGAGGCTCGAACCCACTGGATAGTGTCACGCCTTGAAATGCCACGTACTCGTACAGACTTCCAGAACCTCCGCGTAAGGTCGTCAGGTGGTGGGTCTGATCGCAGTCGCAATATGCACTATTTCGCAAGAGGTGGAATGAAAGTCACGTTCCAAAGACCAAGTAAGACTCACTTACACCGAATGTGCCTCCTGGCACCCGTCCCAATAAATCTCGGTGATCAGCACGCAGCAAATGTTTACAGTGGAGACTGAGAAAAATAAGGGCAGGAAATCGCGAAAATCGAATTGAAGGCAAGCCCGTTCACATTTTATTCGGACGTTAACCTTGAAAAGCAACGCCCCTTTTGGTTGTTTCGGCAAGCCCACCCCCAGCGAAACCAGTCCCTATAACATTACCAAGGTCAAGAAGGAGCATTGCAAGGGCTGATTGCGACTACCCACCTTCTCTCTTTAATTCTATGATATCCTGGGAATCCAAACCTTTGTCACAAACTATGCACTGCTTGGCAGGCCGCACCAGTGAATCTGTGCAAACTTTGCACACGACATGAGAGCATTGTTTCATTACTGTCCGTACGCGTCAAGTAGTGTTCACGGACACAAAGCCAATACATACGAAATGTGACCTTGTTGTTGGAAAGGTTGCTTTTGCAGGAAGGGCATATCGCATTCTGTTTATCGTCTATATCTCCTTTGTGGCTCGCAGGAGTCGACTCCGTTGAACGAGAGTTTGATGCTCCGACAAATGAAAATTGGACAGGAGTAAGTGACTTTAAGCTTCGACGTTGCGCATAAATTTGGGTACGAACGCGTGAATGGGAAAGTAAACATACTTGATAGGATGCGGTGGATCTCCTCCTCGGCACATCGTTTGCACTTTGACATCCCTTAGTGACGATGGTGGTCCCTTTGACGTGTAGGTGGGCGTGAGTGATGGAAGCCAAAAGTCAGGGAGTTTCGCGCGAAGGGCCTCTGCTTGTTCCCTCTCGATCTGTCTGAGCGCCGCTTCCTCTGCCTCTCTCATGAGAGTCTGAACGGTACTGGAGTCAAAATCTAGTTTTCGCTTCCCTGGTCGGACTACGGGGGGTTATATATATCACCTACAGCGAGATGCAGAGGAACAAACACACCTTCCTTCGCATTGGATTCGGAGGTCGTCGCTGGGTGCGTCGCATTGGAAGACAAAGTGAGCTGCCCCTGTTCAAAATCCCTTAACACGCGTTCTCTCGCAGCCTCCAATGCCTGCACCCTCTCCTCGTCCGCCTCTTTCTTAAGCTTTTCTAAGCGATCTTTCTGTCTCTTCATGTCCTTCTTCTGAGTCACTAGGGGTCATTATTAGTTCAATACTTCTCAGACGGATGTATGATACGGACGAAGGTCGGTGTAAACACACTCCTTGCAGAATAAGTGACCTTGGTCACAAGCCACAGGATCCCTCGCTCTCTGCAAGCAGAGAGAACAAGCATCAAAATTTCGCATCGATTCGTTGCCCAGTCGTTGCTAGAGTACGCGCTTAGCATCTGAGCCCATTGAAGCGGGAAAAGTACACACTCGTCTCGTGCCATACTCTGTTTTCTGTTTCTCTGCGTACGAGAAGACGGAAGATGCGGTATTATTCTTACTGTGTTTCGTCATGTTGGAAACCAAGTGGATGGGTTGCGACGGTATTCAGCGGGACAGGTATCGGGTGTGATGACTAAGCACTGGATAGGTAACAGTCGTCCCAGTTCTCCCCTTCCAAACAACCATGTTAGCTTTACAGGAAGAGTACTCGGCAAACGGGCAGGAATCTGTTAGACCCGAAGATGACGAACGGATGGAGGAAGTAACTGAACGAGAACAACAACCGAAACCGAGAGGGTCGATATACGACCCACTCGATGAGGAAGACGAAGAAGAGGAAGAAGACGAGGAGGACGAGGAGGACGGGGACGAGGCAGAGCCTGGGCATCGTAGAAAGCGTGTCAAGGTAAGCAATTTGTTCTCCCTCCTCACTTCGTGTTACAAATGTCATACTAGCGTCGGCACAAGCGCCACGCAGTCAACCCTTTTATCGATGTGGAAGCTGAGGTGGATACTGAAGAGGAAGAAGACGAAGAAGAGGACGAAGCAGGTGGAGGTACGTATATCGTTAATGCATTGTTCCCTATCTCTCCAACTGATCTTACTTTGCAGACGAGTTCATCGCGGACACGGGCGCTGACGACTACGACATAAACCGGAGAGCCGCCGTCAACGCACGCCTTGACAGGCGGGAACGCGAACTTAATGATTACGATCTCGCGCAGATCGCCCAGAACCTCCACGAGCGCTACGGACGTGCGACGGTGCGGTACACAGGGGACATGAACGAGGTTCCCCAACGACTGCTCATGCCCTCCGTCCACGACGCTAGTCTGTGGCAAATACGCGTCAAAGTAAGACTGTCGCAGTGTTGCTGACCTGTAGGTTCTGACAAATTGTCCTTTCCATAGCCGGGTCGTGAAAAGGACATCGTTTTCAGTCTTATGCGCAAGGCAATTGACCTCGAGTATACCGCCCAACCTCTGCAAATCCTGTCTGCCTTCCAACGAGACTCTTTACCCGGCATGATTTACGTCGAGGCTAGGAGCGCTCAGCAGGTTAACCAGGCCTGTAAAGGTCTCGTAGGCATCTATCCCAGCAGAGGCATCCTTCTAGTCCCCATCGAGGAAATGGCCAGCTTGTTGCAAATCAAGAAGCAAGACTTGACCGTCACTCCTGGCAGTTGGGTACGGATAAAACGCGGAAAGTATCAGGGTGATCTGGCACAAGTCGTGGACGTTACTGAAAATGGCGAGGACGTCGGACTCAAGTTCATCCCGCGCATAGACTTGAACCCCAGAGACGACGCTAGCGTAGACGGTCGGAAACGCAAAAAGGCGGCCACGGGGACTTCAAACTTACGGCCTCCACAACGATTTTTCAACTACGAGGAAGTTGTCAAGGTATATGGCCGGAAGCAGGTTTCAAAACGGAATCAGGTCTATGTCTTCCAGAATGATACTTATAAGGACGGCTTTATCGAAAAGGACTTCAAGTTGACTGCACTGCAGCTGGAAAACGTGAATCCGACTCTGGACGAGATCACACGATTTACTCGTGGACAAGATGGTGCCGAGGCCGAAACCTCTATTGACCTCTCCATCATCGCAGAAGCCTCGCGAAAAGCGGCCATTGCGGTGCTTCAACCGGGAGACCACGTGGAAGTTTTTGAAGGGGAGCAGTCCGGTGTACATGGTGTCGTTGATTCGATCAACCAGGATGTAGTCACTATCACGGCTGTTGGCGTTGACATCGATGGTCAGAAGGTGGACGTTCCAGCTCGTAGCGTTCGGAAACGATTCAAGCCCGGAGACCACGTCAAAGTCATGACGGGACAGAACGCAGATGAAACCGGTCTAGTGGTTTCCGTTTCAGATAATGTGGTCACCTTCGTGTCGGATATGACCATGCAGGAGGTTGGTGGTTAACCACTACCTTTTTTAAATCTTTTCTCAAAACGACTACAGGTATCTGTCTTCTCAAAAGACCTCCGAGAAGCTGCTGAGGTCGGGACTGGTACCAATATCGTCGGCAACTACGAACTGCACGACCTCGTACAACTTGAGTGAGTACAGAGGTGGTACGCAGACTGGTGGCTCACGCAATGTATCTTCTAGCCTACAAACAGTTGGCGTCATCTTCAAAACAGAGCGTGATTCCTTCCGAGTTCTTGACCAGAATGGCCAGGTTCGACTTGTACAGCCCCACCAAATATCGATGCGACGAGATTCTCTCCGGGCCATCGCCACCGATTCGGAGGGACACGAGCTTCGGGTTAATGACAACGTCCGCGAAATCGAAGGAGAGGTTTGTCCCCGAAGCCCATGTGGTAGTATTAGGAGCTAATGTCACGTTTAGAATCGGAAAGGACGAGTGCTCCACATCCACCAATCTTTCTTCGCATTCCTTCACAACCGCGATGTGCCCGAAAATGGAGGTGTTTTTGTGACTCGCTGCCGCTCGCTGGCTTCGCTAGCACCAAAGGGGAATGTCTTGAAGCCCGGCACCGACCTTACCAAGATGAATCCACACGTGGCTGGTGGTGCTACTACCGGAGGCATGGTTGGCTCTGCCATGACGCGCGGCCCCAGAGATCGAGATATTGGGGCTACGGTAGCTATTATCCAGGGTCCTCAGAAGGGATACATCGGTATAATCAGAGATACCAACGGACCCTTTGCTCGCGTGGAGTTGCACACTGGGAACAAGATCGTTACGATCGACAAGAAAAAGTTGTACCGAAAGCTGTGAGTCGACCATTTTCTTGTAAACGGCTTACTCATTACTGTAAGACCCAATGGCACGCTGATGCCGCTCGACAAACCGTACAACCCGAACTGGGGCACTCAAGCGCAATCAAGGCCTCCTGCTCGCACGCCTAATCCATATGCTCAAGCAAGCGGTGGCCGTACACCTGGTTGGGGTGGTGGACGTACGCCTAATCCGTATGCAACCGGCGATGGAAAGACACCGGCTTGGAACGCTGGTTCGAGAACGCCAAATCCATATGCTAGTGATGGTGGTAAAACGCCAGCGTGGAATGCCGCGTCTCGTACTCCGAATCCCTACGCAGATGGTGGGAAGACACCGGCATGGAACGCCTCGTCGCGAACACCAAATCCATACACCTCAAATGACAGTGGATCCGCTTGGAGTGCCAATGATGGCAGCAGAACTCCACGTCCTGGATGGGGAGGTGGCGGGTGGGACACCGGGAACGCTGGGTGGGGCAATGCATCACCCGCTCGGCCTGCGGACGCCGAATCTTGGGTATGTGCATTGCGATGATAGTCCCTTGACTTCCTGACCTTGATTCTTGTAGACGGCACCCACGCCTGCTGCAGCCCCAACGCCAGGTTTCTTGCCCGCCCAGACTCCGGGCGTTTGGAACAGTGCACCAACCCCAATGCCAACTGGTATTGGGGGCCTAGAGCGTCCGAGTGTTGGCGCGCATTCTGCTCCAACACCGGCTGCACTAGGCGCAGATGATGACGACACATGTATTTACTTTCCGGTGACTTGTCAGGCTGCGGTGTTGACGAACTTTTTTCTAGCGCCTATGTGGCTCCTTGATCCAGCTATCCAAAATAAAAACGTTATCATGGAGATAACTGGTACACTGGGTGCTTGGCGTGGGGGGGAACTGGATGGAGTTCAAGGCTATGTGACGGCCGTCTTCCAGTCTGCGAGCGATACACTCGTCACGCTAAACTATCTTGACCCCAGTCGTGTCGGTACGAACGTGCAAGTGCCGATCAGCTATCTCAGCCCCGTCAACGCGAAGGAGGTCGGCGACCACGCCGTCCCTCTCGACGGGACGTTGAAAGGTATCGAAGTCATTCTCAGAAACCAGGTTTCCGATGGCGTTTGGGAGGTATCGAAGCCCTCGGACTTTACTTCGGATAGATATCTGGAGGACAAGCTGGTCAAGATACACGTTACTTCATGATGCAAATGTCGTTTTGTTTCCGGTCCTGTGTGCGTTTTACGTTCTTGTTCTTCATAATTGTAGCTGTAATCTGCAGAGTGCAATATTCATACTCAATCGATGATGACTGATCTTTTCGCGTGAGTACGAAGAGACAACGTTAAGTTGATGTTTGCCTTTCTTACAGTCTCAAGACCCCTGGTTTGTTGTGCCCTTATGATGCGTTATCCCACGGTGCATATCAAATGACGGATGCTAATTATTGGCGCTTAGGTAAGGGTTCAAGTAAAAGATTCCGCTCCACAGCTGTTCACCTCGTGTCTGTCACAGGTTCAGCACTTGTTCGCTTCCCAAATGCTTTATCTGAGCATGGTTTGCGTCCTGCGGCTTCCGCCCACCCTAAAGGAGCCGGCGAGCAGTTCACTCTTCCCAAGCTAACGCATACTCCTCCGTCCGCGAGATGAACTCTGTAACCATTGCGATTTACAAGATTTTCTTGTACTCCGGTATTTTCGTTTGGGATGTCGTACTTTCCGTCGGAAATCTCGTACGGTTCAAACGCCCCGTTGGCAAGGTCACTCCGGAAGGGCATCCAGGTTATGGCGGCTACTGGCCGGAGTACAGGGCAGCACAAGAGGGGGACAGCCGCTGCTCCTGCCCAGCATTAAACGCTATGGCCAACCATGGTGAGTGAACGTTTGATATGTTGTCTCCCTTTATTCAACTTCCTATCAGGAATTATCGCTCGAAGTGGCCGAGGGATCAAGTTCACCGAACTCACAGAAAAAATTCGTCCGACGTACAACTTTTCACCGTCTTTCTGCTCCTTCGTACCTCATTTCGCCGCCTTCATGTTGAACAAGAGCTACAGCAAGGATACATTCGATCTCGAAGAGCTCGATCTCCATAGCCAAAATGGTATCGAACACGATGCCTCACTGACTCGTTAGTCAAGTTACCACTATCCCGATGATCAGTGTCTGATGGCCGTACCGTAACACCATTAGGACTGGATTCCGCATTCCAACCAAAACAAGGCGAAAAACATGTTCCGTACATCGAGGAACTACTCTCCTCTGCTACAGGCAATGACGGGAGTCTCTTGACCATCAAAGACATGTCAAGGATCCTGAGCAAACGTCGTGCGGAATCCAAGGCAAACAACCCTCAATATTCGCTCAGTTATTTCCACAAAATCTTCGGGAGTGCCAAGTGAGTTATTGGACGCCACGCTACATCATGTTTGGAGACTAACCCAAATTTCCCAAGTTCTTCTACTTTGTTAAGGATCTTTGGAGGTCGAGTGGACGATATGCGTTCAGTGCTACTGGATGAACGCTTGCCCGACCAATGGGAGTCGCGTGTCCGTGAACCGTACGGATTGACCCTGCTCGCCTTCAATCGGACGGTCCTACCAGTGGAGTGGGGTATTGATGAGTCCAAGTGGGCGGGAAAGACCGAACGGGAAGGTGCGCATGCTTGAAGATTTGTGGGTCGGTACAAGTTTAGTACTCTTCGATTGTCACGATTTCATGTCTACTTTTCCTCGTCGAAGTGGAGAACGTATCAGTAAACGGTTAACCGAGGTATCAGTTTGTAGCAATTCAATGGCGAGCCGGCAGTTTGTTGTGAGTTGTAGCAGCTTGTAATTAGGCCGCAACCAGATTCAAAGAGAGAGAATTTCTATATTTATATACCGCAACAAGTAGACTATGTACTACTAAGACGTGGTGCCCTTTGGGCCCGTTAGAGTGGGATGTAAAGTATATACTACTGTACGGCAGTGACCAGATTCAAAGATTCGTGATAATTTGCTATGTTGTGCCATGGGCTGCTACAGCTGGTACTGTAATGACTGTTTTGGTGCTGTACTGCATTCTTGGTTAGTCACTGTTGGTATGAACTTCTCCTATCCACTCCTAACTAACCAGTACTAACCACCAGCTAGACTGACTGTCATCTCAAGGTGTTGATAACCACATCATTGACTTGTCACACCTGTGATGCTGCACAAGTATGGACATCTTCATATGTTGGAATCATTGCATAGTTCCGCTACTCATTTACTAGGATGTTGTCTCACACTCGAGGCAAGTGGCTAGAAAGCGAGCAAGGCTCATCATAATGCATTAGCCTTGTTCGCTTTCCAAATGCTCCAGTTTCCGGACCCTAGTTTGCTATCTCATCTGGGTCGGCGCTCAATTTTTTTTGACCATGTCAGGACTCGGGGAAAAGATCCTGCTCCACAATTCAATGACCACCCCGTCTTTGTCACAGGTTCAACACTTGTTCGCTTCCCGAGTGCTTTATCTGAGCGTGTTGGCGTCTTGTAGCTTTCGTCCGCCCTAAACGACGCTGCGAGCGGTTCACTCTTCCAAAGCTCGAGCATTCCTCGCGCGGGGCTAGCTTGTCGGCGAGATGAACTCTGTAACCGTTGCGATTTACAAGATTTTCTTGTACTCGAGTATTATGGTTTGGGACGTCGTACTCTCCGTTGGAAACCTCGTACGGTTCAAACGCCCGGCTGGCAGGGTCACTCCGGAAGGGCATCCAGGTTATGGCGGCTATTGGCCAGAGTACAGGGCACCAAAGGAGGGGGACAGCCGTTGCCCCTGCCCTGGATTGAATGCTATGGCCAACCATGGTGAGCGAGGGCTTGATATGTCGTCTCCCCTTGTTCAGCTTGCTACTAGGAATCATCGCTCGAAGCGGCCGAGGGATCAAGTTTACCGAACTCACAGAAAAAATCAATCCGACGTACAACTTTTCCCCGTCTTTCTGCTCCTTCGTACTCCATTTCGCTGCCTTCATGTTGAACAAGAGCTACAGCAAGGATACATTCGATCTCGAAGAACTCAACCTCCATAATGGCATCGAACACGATGCATCGCTGACTCGTTAGTCGCGTTACCACTACCCCGTCGATCAGTGTCTTATAGCCGTACTATAACACCATTAGGACTGGATACTGTATTCCAACCAAACCAGGGCGAAAAACACGCCCCGTACATCGAGGAACTACTCTCTTCTGCTACAGGCAATGACGGGAGCCTTTTGACCATTAAAGATGTGTCAAGGATGCTAAGCAAACGTCGTGCAGAGTCCAAGGCAAACAACCCGCAATATTCGCTCGGCCTTGGCCACAAAATTTTCGGGGGTGGCAAGTGAGTGGTTGGACCCCCTCACCACGTCGTGTTTAGAGGCTAACCCAAGATTCTCAAGTGCATCTATTTTGTTAAGCATCTTCGGAGGTCGAGTGGACGACTTGCGTTCAGTGCTACTGGATGAACGCTTGCCCGATCAATGGGAGTCGCGTGTCCGGGAACCGTACGGATTGACCCTGCTCGCCTTCAATCGGTCGATTCTATCAGTGGAGTGGCACACAGATGAGTCCAAGTGGGCAGGAGAGACCGAACGGGAAGGTGCGCATGCTTGAAGACCTGCAGAGATGGTACTGGTTTAGTAGTTCTCTTCGATGTCATGATTTTGGTCTCTTCCCCGACGTGGAGACTGCAACTTACTTGATTTACGTTGTTACGTCCTTCGAAGTTACACATCACGATACCTTTATGAAATATGATTAGCGAATACCAATCTTCATAGGCTGTTGGTTTTTGGCCTTCTCTCTGCCATGTTGAGCATGGAATGGGGATTGTGTATGTAAGTATCCGGTGGCAGGGGTCCTTCCCACGGCTCCGATGTAAATTTGGTCCCAGTAGACTGTAAGGCAACACGAGGGACATTCCTGTTTCCCTTTCGACGACTGTGACATGGCGTACGTGGCAGTCGATGCAGATGAAGTGCGTATTTTCGTTGGAGTGTTATCAGCCAATCCAGGTGCCGATACGATTTATCGTGGCTACCCAGCGTCTTGAAGAAGGACCGGATGGGCTTGAGTTCAAATGTACGCGCACTTTTCGTAGTTTACGCGTACTATCTCATTCGGCTACAGCTTTCCTTGGGTCGAATGCGGGTGGTGCCCAACCCACAACCGGGAACGTTGGCCGAGGTATGCCTCCACTTAGGTGTGAAACATGCATCGTCGACAACCATTTCCAGGCTACACGACGGACGCGCCAAGTAGGAAGAGTCCCGCGGGTTTCTGGTCCGTCGAGTTCTACCAACCGTATTTCGACGTTGATACGATCACCGTACTGCAACGCTGCTACACCACGTTGCTCCCGTGGTCATCTTCATATCTGTCTACCTTCTCAGGAGGTGTGGATCTGTACGGAACATTCTGGGTTCCGACGACTCTTATTCTCGCTCTTTTCATGTCGTCTTCTTTGGCTGCCAGTGTTGCTAGTTACCTCTCTGCCCCTGGCTCAGAGTACGACTACGATTTTGCCCTTTTGGGTCTGGCCACGACGATAGTGTACGCCTACGCGTTTGGGCTGCCCATAGGACTTTGGCTGATTTTGCGCTATTTGGGTGTGGGTGAGTGGGGTGTCGTGGATGCCCTCGGGGTGTGGGGTTACGGCCTGTTTGTGTGGATACCGGTCTCGGTGAGTCTTGTGCTCTTTGACAAGAATTGTCTTATGTCTCATGCACTGCCAGATGCTGTGCGTGATACCCAACTGGATTGTCCGCTGGGTGCTTGTAGGAATTGCATTTGGGTTGTCGGGCTACTTTCTCGTTGCAAATGTCTACCCGATTCTGGCGAGCGTTAGTACACTGTCCCTGTCACTGGGCAATCGTAGCATACTTACTTGCATTCACAGGCGGATGCTAAAGCGACGCGCCTTCTCATCGTTCTGGTTGCTGCCTTGCACGCGACACTGGCACTCACGTTCAAGATTATTTTCTTCAGTTACTATGTTGTGACGGATACGGGTCCTGGGACGGATCCGACGCCGTGATTGCTGGTGTAGTGTCCATGTAAATAACCCCGATTATGTAATGAAAGGGACGCGTTTCAAGTCGCGTCGTGCGCGTTCTCATTCAGTGGCATCCAATTTCGGGCATGAAAGATCCTTTCAAGTCCTGCAGGGGAACGTGCAGGTCTCATCGTCCTCTGCCGCTCAGCCTCGCCTTCCTCAGACTACTGACCGACCATGACAGAGACCGTCGACCCCACGCGTGCACCCCCGCCCACTGGTAAGTCATCCTTTTATTCGGGATTCGACGCCTTTTCACGCAGTAATTAGCTAGTGCGGATTCTACTTCCACTTCACTATCCACGTCCGACGAATCCCAATTTGCTATCGTTCTCCGCCGTCAGCGCGTTCGCTCAGGAGGCGAACCAAAATTTACGGCCGTTCCCTCTCAATTCTTGAACCTCACCAATGACTTCGAATTTGCCGGATGGGGAACCATCTCGAAGGTTATTCTCACCCCAGATGACCTTTCCCATGGAAAGGGCACTTGGTGTAACTATCACAGCCAGCAGGTGCTGGGTCTGTTTGAAGCGAGTGCACTCGCAGCCAACGACATTCTCGGCGGCGTGTTCTATGCTCTACCCAGCGTGTTCGCTATATCCGGAGTATAGTGCGTGGGCTCTTGTTTACATCAAAAAGATCCTGATTTGTCTCTGTCAAGCTCGCCAATTTCTCTTTTCATCGCAGCACTGTCCCTCTTTCTTTGGCGCCCCATCATGGAAGAACTGGGTTCCGCCCTTCCTATAAGTGGCGCTCCTTATACATATCTGTCTGCTACCCATTCTCTCTACTCTGAGACATTGGACTCAACCTTCCCAGATTGAATACATCGACCAAGTTCGTTGCACTTGTCGGTGCAGCATTGTTGTTACTGGATTTTGCAGCAACCGCAGTTACATCTGCAGCCACTGCTGTGGGCTACCTTGCGGGCGAATTGGTTATACCGTTTCCTATCTACGTTGGGACACTGCTTGTCTTCGTGCTTTTTACTGCAGTAAGCCTCGCTGGGCTCAAAGAGAGTGCTAGGGTTGCAAGCGGTGTACTGTCCTTCCACGTAGGTACTCCACCCATTATTCACATCCCTTGCTCATGGGCGCAGCTCCTGACTATGATCATACTTGTCATTTGTTCCGTCGTGACCTGGGCATCTCTTGGCCCATCACAACTAAAAGCAAACTGGGCCGTCGGTCACGCCGAAACGCATCTGGGTGTTCTTAGCCGTATCTTTAATGGAGCGTGTGTAAGCATGTTGGGACTAACCGGATTCGAGTGTAAGGGATCAAGTTCCTTTGAATTCCCGAGTATCAATGGGTGTCTTCAGGTGCTCCCGCATACGCCGCCAAGATGCGACGAGGATCTTACCCAAGCGTCTTACGCAACCTCCATTGGTCTGCGCTCGTTTTCAACACGACTATAAGTTTATTGGTTTTGGCCTTAGTCCCGCTTGATGCAGAGAGTCAGGGAAATGTCTTAAGTATGCTAGCAGATAAGGTACCCACTCCGTCGATCAGCTTTGCAGAATTGACAGGCAATTATGAGTAGGTGGCGGGGCGTTGGCTGCGGATATGGGTAGCCATAGACGCCGTCGTCGTGCTGTGCGCTGGGGTTCTCACCGGTAGGTTGATGGCACTGGGTCCGTGGCGCTGGCATTGACCATCTCATTGATACACACAGGCGTTCTTAGCGCCTGTGAGTTGTTATGCGAATTGTCGCATGACCGTGTGCTGCCCCGTACATTTCGAGCACCCCTACCGCTCACCGGCGCCCCTTATATTTCTGTCCTGTGTTTTATCGGCTTCAGCATTGCTATTTACGCTAGCACGGGGGCGAACCTCACGATCATTTCCGAGATGTGAGTCACGTCTGCCTGTAGTTGGCTGGAAGATTTGACGGTACACCCAAAGTTTTTCCGTGGCATGGCTGGCCGTAATGATGCTGTTCCCAGTATCTTTAGTCTTGCTTCGATTCTCCCGACCACGCCTACCTCGAGTCTCGCGATGTTCATTCACAGCTATAATAGGTGCCACTCTGGTTTCAGCAGTCGTACTTTCCGGAAGTGTCGGCATAAATCCAGTAATTGTAGGGTACGTCCGTATCGATGCGCTTTCCTCGTCCGACGTAGCTAACGTCGTGCCAGGTGGTTTGCATTATACTTCTCAGTATTGGTTATATCATTCTCGGTTGCAAACAACAAAGTTGCCATTCTACGCTGGGTGTATTGGACTTACGACCAAGTACCCCTTCTTCACGAGTGGAAATTGATCCGTGGTTGGGGGACCGGTCTGATCAGTCTCATGCGACGCCTGAAGAGACAGGAGGTCTGTATATTGGTTAATACTGACGAAGTACGTGCCCGGTTCTACGCGATAACCTCTGGCATGGCTGAAATCGTCAACGATCGCCAGATTAACTACTTGTTCAATATGATCCTTTATGTGCGACAAAATGAGGAGACTTCCCACCTGAAGATCGTGTATTTTTGTGTAGGCATGATACTCCCCGAGCTGGAAGCCAACGCGAAGAGTGCGTTCTATAGTTTGTGTTTTTTCCCACCTGCTCACATACCCTTTGTAGTTCTCGACGAAGCATTCCCCGAAATCACTATCGACCTAGTAGGTTACAGAGCCTATGTGGCGTCACAAAATGCACCCATTGACTTTTTCCCTAGGTGCTCGTGGAGGAACAGTTCACTCCACAAAATGTGGCTGCACTAGCACATCGGTTCAAGACGCCCACATCACTGATGTTTATGAGCTGTCCTGGTCCTAGCTTTCCTTATTCTGTGGCCGAGTTTGGTACTAGAATTGTAAGTATATAAACTACTACGTAGTATGTACTTGCTTTGTCGGATGTCACGAGAAGTTCGTTCCCACGCTGTCCCGCCCCAAACTTGAGTGGGTACGTTCATAACATTGGCTGAATTTCCGACGCCGAATCACTCGACGTTGAGAGCAGAAAAAAAATGGCACAAAAGTTACACCCTCAAGCCCGTAGGCTACGAGCGATCATAGTAACGGTACCCATCATGGGTGCAACTGCACGTGGGTCTACAATGTCATTCCATACACCAGTTGATTCGCTGACTATTGAGTCGGTCAGTCGTCCTGTACGAGCGTCTTGTGCTTGGAAAGCCTCAGAGAACGATCCCGCGGCCAAATAAGGATGAAGTCCCCAAGGAGTCCGAAATCCCAGCCGAAGGAGCGGCGGGAAAAGTCGGAGGACGAGGGGTTCGAGTGTTGTAAGCCGGAATGCGTTGACGTTCTTATGTCACATGGAGAGAGGGACTATGATCTAGTAAATGGTCGAACAAACTGGACAGTGCAGTTTGGCAATACCCTCAACTCTCTATCCTAGTAGCGCGAGACCAGGTCGTACTGTCCTTCACTTATTCCCTTCTTCTGCCTGAGTTATGATGCGGGTGCCGGGAATGCGTGCAGGGTTGAACAGACGGTCGCAATCGGCATAGGCGGCACCCATGCCAAACCCGGTTGACAATGCTACTGGCCACGTACGTCCTAAACGGAAAACGGCGTAAGTAAAGGCAGGCCAAGTAATGTGATACTAAATGGACAAACTTCGGAAAAGGATCACCGATGCTACTACACCGACACCGAAACCTACACCACTATAAGAAAGTCAGAAGAGGACGGGACGGGCTTCCGCGGAATGACATACGCTTTAACGAGCAGGTCCGCAACTATGGCATGATTGTACAAGGTTTCAGTGGTAGTGAATGCAGGAATTCGTGATATACCCACGACACCGGTCGTACTGTAGTGGTTGTAAGTCGATTGTACGGTGAAGATGAAAACATTTTCACCCGCCTTTTCGTTGACGATATTCTCGCTCGATGTCGGCTTGGACATACTGGAGGCTAGTTGAGTGGCCGGAACCAAATACGGGTAAACACGATTCGTGCGCGACGTCTATCGGGACTCGGCACTCGCGCAGGATATAGGGACAGCCCATGCGCAGCTCGACGGCTGGCATCGACCGTATCTCAAGTCAATCCGTGTTAACGAATACCGCGTAACCTCGTAGACATGTCGCACCAATCACCCATGATATCGATTCCCAAGAAGGCTACTGAAGAAGTGGACTGGACAACACCAATACGTCATCTTATCGCCAAATCATATGGAGAGAATCCAGATAATTACATCCAAGAGTGTCAAGCATTGCAACGATGTCGTCAGGATGCAGTCAAGGGCGCAGGTAGTGATACGACCGGTGAGCTTAGCTATCCTGACGATATCGACACAGAGGAGAGACTGAACGGAATGGCTAGGTCGTGATCTGCTGTACAAGTATTTCGGACAGCTGGAGCTACTCGAACTACGCTTTTCCGAGATTCGCGTCAACTTTTCCTGGCACGACGCTTTCACGAATAAAGTGACGACGCAGACGTCAATTGCATTTGAGAAAGCGTCTATCCTCTTCCAGATTGCGGCGACCCATTCGGCTATCGCTGCGTCACAAAGCAGATTTGAACCGGAGGGTATCAAACTTGCCTTTTACTATTTTCGTGCCTGTGCAGGTATGCTCACGTATATAAACGAGAACTTCTTGCATGCCCCCTCGACGGACCTCAGTCGTGAGGTGGTCAAATTCTTGGTTGGCATCATCCTTGCGCAAGCCACGGAGGTCTTCTTGGAGAAATGTATAGATGAGAAGAAGGCAAATGCACTGGTATCGAAGATCGCTTCACAGGCCGCTTCGATGTACAATTCATTGAGCGAGGAAGTCAAAGACTTTCAGGGAAAGGGTATAATCGATCGTAATTGGGTCACGATGATACAGGCACGTAAACGTACGATTGAAGCGGTAAATTCGAGTTGACACACGTCCAGATCAAGGCGAAGTTATTCGCTTCACTTGCTCAGTGTTACCGTGCACAAGCTGATATCAAGGCGGGCAATCATGGCGACGCCCTTGCTCGTTGGATTCTGGCAGAGTCGCTTGCCAAGGAAGCCCATCGCTCTGCTTCCTCGTTCTCGGCCCTTTTTTCACACGTATCGTCGACTTTGCCCGCCGATGCTGGACCGTCTATCCTCGATCGTACCAAATCCCACTCGCAGTTCTGCACTGAACGCAAGAACGAGGCACAGCGGGAAAATGACCTGATTTACAATGCTGTTGTTCCTTCCGCCGAAGTACTCCCATTAATTGAGAAAGCGTCTGTCGCAACCCCTATTCCCATTCAAGAGGTATACGGTTCGCCGGACGTTCAGAAGGTCATAGGTCCCGATATCTTCATGAAGCTCATTCCGTTGAGCGTTCACGAAAGTGCTAGCGTGTATTCAGAAGAGAAGGCTAAGCTTGTCCGCAAGGAGGTGGAGAACGCGGAGAACGCAGAAGTAGAAGTACGCAGCGCGCTGGAAGCCACGGGTGTTCAAGATGGCCTTGCGCGATTCAAGGGTATGGTTGACGGTGGTTTGGATGAGCAACCCATTCCGCCGGACGTGCGAAGATGGATAGAGGATATAGGGGTTATTGAAGACCGGGAAAGTGTTGACACACTCATGGGGGAGCTAACGCGGCTGAAGGAGGGTGTTAGGAGTGAACTCGAAAACACTTCGAGAGAACTGGAAGCGGAATCGCACGAGTGCGAAGCTATGCGAATCAAGTACGATCACTTATGGACGCAAGAGCCATCTGCTGGCCTCAACAAGGCGCTGAGACAAGACCTCAAGTCACATATGGCAGCTTTGGACGCAGCCGCGACATCAGATCAGCAAGTAGTAGCCCTCTGGGATTCTGTGAAGGGAGATATATCACTTCTACTGTCTCCAGGAGTGGAGGAAGTATTCTGTGCTGGTCTACAGCCAGCTGCTCCATCGCAGAGTCTGCTGGAATTGGACGTCGGATACGATGAGCAGGAGCGAGCAAGGATTAGACAATTCACCAGTGAAATTGAGGAGCGTTTGGGCCGACTGAAGAAGATTTCATACGAGCGAGGCGAGGTACTCAAAGACTTGAAGGAGAAGGTAGGCAGTTCTTGTCCGCCGTGGGGTCTCCCCCTCATGTGTTTCAGATCCAAGCCGACGATGTCTCTCACCTCCTTCTACTTCACCGAAGAAATACAGGCGTAGAACCTGCTCTGTTTGCTGCAGAACTTGAAAAGTTCAGGCCATATCAGCAACGACTTGCGGCTACCGTCCACCACCAACAAGTGGCAGTACAAGAGATTCAGAGTTTGTGGAAGGGCCTGCGGGATCTGGCGGGCCGTGGTCCAGGTGTGAAGAAATGGGAAGAACAAGAAAGGTGGAAGAAAGATACGGTCCGCCGATTCTCTCGAGCACGCGACGGATACATGGATGTTCGCGATGGCATAATGTGCGTCGTTTTTCCTCAGGGATATCAATATCTAACGCGTTGACATTTATGCAGGAAGGGTCTGCAGTTCTACAAGCAGTTGAGGGAACTGGCTGCCTCGCTCACTCGAGATGTCAAGTCCTTCACGTCTGAACGTCGCCTTGAACGCGAAAAACTTATTGGCCAAGCGGAAGTCCAGCAGAGACTATCTGTGCCGAAACAACCTCTACCTGCCGTTGATAATAAACCACCGCTCCCACCCCAACCACATTCCCGTCCGTCACTCGAAGCATCATTTGCTTCGATGAACCTTCAAACTGGCCGTCACGCAACACCATCGCCTCCGAAGCCTCCTCAGGTTCCTCGGCCTTCCTCTTATACGGTATCGTCGCAACCTCCCCAGCCTCAACATCTCTCAACGCATGGCTTCCCACCGCCACCCCCTCAGCCCCCACGAGGCCCTTATGTACCTCCGCCTCCTACTCAGGATCCATATGCTAACCTTGGGCTCTTCGCTTCCCCGCAGTCGACTGGTTCTGTGGCACGGCAACCCTCCGTGCCGCCGCCGCCTCCATCTCAGAAACTGTCGTCCCAACCTTCTTCTCACTCGTACACCAAGCAGGGATACCCTGGCAGCTCAACATTTCCTGCACCTCCGCCCCCACCACCACCTGGTGTAGGCACACGATTTTCGCCACAGCATCAGCCTATCTCACCTCCCCCCCCTCAAGGGTACAACAGTCAGTATAACTATGGTTACGGTCGCTGAATATCACCGGCAATGTGGCACAGTATGATCTAAATTGTAGCACAAAGTTGTCGTAACGACTTGTGTGTCGAATGGTAATGGGATATGCGATGGACTGTACGGCTACCTGGAATATATTTAACTTTAGGCTCTGGTCGCGGGGTCGGGTTATCAACGACGGATGCCACCTGGCTCCTTGAGCAAAGGTAAAAAAGATCCACGCTCATGAGCGTTCACCGTAAAGCAGTTTCCTGCCCCACTCCGATGCATGCTGTTCCCACTTCGCCACGGTAGCAAATATAGATGCAACTTCCTGGTTCCACCGGGACTGAACAAGAGTAACGAAAGGCCTATGTACGACCCGGGTGGATGCGGGAGGTGGCGGCACGATAGTTGATGCGCTTGACAGACGTTCAGACAGGGAGTGGAGGCTGGAAGCATGGACTGTGAGCGAGATGTACAACGATGACAGTGCCTTGTGAAGGAAAGACGAACTCGGTGCGGAGCTGGGCAGTTCTGCGACGCGACAACGGACGACGTGAGATTTGCGGGAATGTGGGCATCGACAATACGTGACGACGACGTACCTCGACTGCATCAGAGTGGAGAACCCGTAGTAAACCTATGAAGGTCAGAGTGAGCGGTTTTCGGTTTTTCGTGCGGAAGAAACATGAGAACATACTCCTCCAGACACTACGGCTCCAGCAACGGACCCTGCGAGGAAAGACATCGTTGGATGTAGTGGCAGTCCGAGAGATCGAAGTATAATATTCGATAGGAAGTTTCAATGCACAGCAGGTTGACTTCGAGTCCCACAACTTCATCCAAGCGTTTCACTCTACGAACCGACACTCGTCTCCACAGTCATTCAAGAAAGTTGCCCATATAACACTCAATTGTGGGTTGTCGCTGAACAGAGTTGCTGCATGCTGGTTACATACCGCATACACCCTCGGAATGGCCAGTTCGACTCCGGAGTCCGATGGTCATGGTCATCCTACCCTACGACGTCTCTACCGTCTACATAACCGTGTCGTTCGTCGCTACATGTGAGTGGTTTAGGACCTTAGTACCACCTGTCCTAACCTCGTCTGCAGGTTCCTGGTTAAGTTAGGTCCGACTGGCCAAGTTTCTCACTTTCCATGGAGAAACCGAATCTCTCATCTCTTCCTAGCCTGGTGCTGATAAAATAATTGACCATGCCCCCGTGGCTGCTTTTCGCGCTTGAGGTTCCCCGTACGTTTCATCGTGGAGATGATACTCAGTCGGCTGATCAAAATTTTTGCTCGCATTTCGGCATATTATTCGTCTCCGGCTCGACGGGGTTTTGCCCAACTCCTCCAGCGTAGACCATTGCATCATCGGCATGTGGATATGGGTTCCTGGTATTGGCAGTCCAGTGGACAGCTGTCCTTTGTTGAGTGAGTCCAGCCCTTGATGATGCGTTATATGTGGTTTCCGAGGGTACGTTTCGAATTTATTTGCATAGTACGACCAATACAAATGACACAGTGATCCCCCTCAGGGTACAACCACCGGAAAGTTGACATTTACTTATTATCACAGCAGTTTTCAAGGACATTTGAATCATTTTCCTGTCAGCCTTCCACATTGCCCTTTGCGATGTGGATTGACATTTGTTCGGGTACGGCTTGCCTCGATGTATTCTTGACATTTAGGCGTCACCACTTAGCACGCCAAACTGACCACTTTGAAGATGGGAGCAAATGTGTCTCAGATTCGCACACTGGGACTGCGTCTGTCAATCTAGGAGGACAGCCGGGTGTGAAATTTCAGTCAAGATCAGATGTGACAGCCGCATGTCTGTACGCGAGTGTATCGGCGCTCAGCCAGGTAAACTGTATGATTATCACAGAAGAATCCTCACGCGTTCGTTGTTCCACGGGACGAGAACCAAGTGGATGAGAAAAGTGAGTTTGGAATAATCGCGGAGTTTCTCGTCTTCCAATAAGGCTTTGGGTCCCATCGCAGGTTTCTGTCTTTCGTTTATTGTGAATGAGCATTGAGGGTGGGTGCCGGGACGGTAACAGACGACACCCCGGGCTGAACTTGCCCCCTGATGGCCGTTTTGCAATTATGTTTATTTCATCGAAATTCTGACAGGATGAATCGACGCTCACCGGTTTTTGACTTCCCCAGGCACTGGGGCGTGCATTTTCCTATAAATAAACATCTGACCTTGTACTTGGTGCAATATCTCAAGTCGTGATTGAGGCATCGCGCTGAATCCGGTAAACGCAACCATCCATGTAGAACATCATCCCCTTATAATTGATGTCGGTGGAATTTTGGAAGTATGTACGTGTTTTCTGATCTCCTATGGGCGGTGATCGCTGGACTCGAGGTATTTTCCTCATTTGTTCCATATCGAGCCCCTAATCTCCTCCAGTCCTGCAAACCGTCACCGGCTAACGTAGATACCGGGAAATGTATGAGACTTGTACCTGAGTCGTGGCCAGGTCGTGATGAAGGGGTTCTTGGAAGTTGAGAAGATGCGGTCACAGCCATACTGGTCTTCGGCATACCGGTTGTCTTGAAGTCCTGAGCGTTGAAACGGTAGGCTCCTCCAAGATATAAAAGACGAACAACCTGGTACACAGAGTCATCACCTGCGAACATTGATCACTGCAGAACAGCCATGACTTCCGAACGTGTCATCCCCCGCTTGGCCCCTCTTCCAGTTTGGGCCTCCTCACGCCTCAATTCTCTCCTGACAAGCAAAACCTCAGACAGGTTTGACAGGATTTTTGAGGCTACCTTTGCCCGGAACGTCGACGTAGTCGTCAACGGGAAAAGTCTCACTCGTGACGAATACAAGAAGTTATTACTCGCGCAGAGCGAGGCCGGACCCCTAGGAACCACGGACGTGAAGATTGAAGGAGAAACCGTGGCCAACCCCTCTCAAGATCGATCGGTAGGTCGGACCTTGGGACCTCTTCGTATCATCGTGACTAAAGATGCATACCATTAGGGAGGGTTCGTCGGCATCTTCTACACGGCAGTGGGAACCAGCAAGCGTATCTTTGTGCTCGGCGCACCTGCCACATATAAGACCCTCTCTTCCATTAACCTGACGTACGTCCCAACGTGAGCTGTATTCGACGCGAGAGTCTAACCACTGCGCAGCGTGGAATCGACGGCGCCCTACCTGCCAGTCCGCAATCGTTACATCGATTCCCGGCGTATCACTGCAGTCAACCAGGTTCTCTCTGCCAGGTCTCTCATCGTCTCATACCCCGGGTCGGTCATACCTGCGAACGAGGCTTCCATCTCTGGAAAGGTGGAGTTAGGACCGGCTCCCCTTAATATCGTCGAAGGGGAGGAGGGACTCAGTGTTTTGGGGAATAAATTCAGCACAGCGTCAGTCCCTGAGGCTGAGATCGACGAGGAATAAGGTAGTTGCTTGCGCAGAAGAGTCACCGGAGGATGGAGGAACAGAATATGTGACTATGTGTCGATCTCGTTGTAAACTTGTAGCATTATGTAAGATAGGGTGGCGCTAACCTTTGCTGCGGTTTTCTATTTTGTCGTGAGTGCTGTTCACACCTTGCAGCGGCGAAGAACCGGGTATGGAAACCGATGTGTGTATCTGTAGTCTTGATCTACGATTTCGTCGAAGCCCTACAGGCAGACGACACCTAAAACCGATTGGTGACTGAGCGATTTGGTGAGGACGCTACATTGCCAGTTCTAGTTGATTGAATTTACTATCGTTGGCAATAGTAAAGTTTTTCATTACCGAGACCCATACCTGGAAAATGCTGTACATCGTGTCGCTAAAGCTGGGAAGGCAATAGGGGAGCTAAACCGGCTGATTGGACTCCCATGAATACCGCAGCTTCACGAATGACAACTGCAATTTCAGCAGCTAACTGATTCCCCGTTTGCTTGCAGACCAAGAAAAGTAAAGAGGACATGAAGGCGCCATACGTGTCGTGGAATATTCAGATAATTGCCTCAACCCTGCCGGCGTCACCCTCCCAGTCAGGTTCGCGAATGCCCCACTCGAGAGGGATAATAGTTTGGTTGAACTTCAAGATTGTCAAGCCGTATGGATAGCGGATGCGTGGTTCCCATCCTTGCGGCAAACGTTCCTCGAGAAGGAACACCCGCAAATCATCCACCCGCCCCCCGAAAGCAGTGAGCAGAGTGGCTGTACTGGCAAGTTGATGCGGTCGTGAGATCTCGAGGTGGGGACTATCAGTAGGATGCGCAACTTACTTGGTACTCCCGAAAAGCTTGTGGGAAAGATCAAGTGTGAACATCGGGTTAGTTGCCCTCGCCTCCGCACGGCGCTTTCCAGAAAATCTGGACATGTCTTTGATCGTGAGCATCGGCTGTTCTTTATCCTTTCCCGTAGCAAACGAAAGCAGATCCTCGATGAATGGCTGTGAATCTTTGACTGATCTGGCTGAAGTGCTGTATCCAATCCTAATTTTCGAAGTCAATGGAAATGTCTGAACTAATGAAGGAAGACCAACTTGTGAGGGAAGCGTCATGTTCTATACCATTATGCAAGTCAAGTTCCTCGAGATCGAACGTGTCCTTGCCGTAGCTTTTGTTCAACATGAAAGCCGCATAATGGGGCACAAATGAGCAGAAAGTGGCTGAGAAGTTATAAGTCGTTCGGATTTGGCGAGTGAGGTCCGTGAATTTGATTCCACGGCCACTACGCGATATGATCCCTACCCATATCCAACAGTGTGAACTTCAGAATGGATTTGGAGCACTGCTCTTACCATGGTTGGCCATAGCATTGAGAGCAGGACAAGAACAGCGGCTATCCCCTTCCTGTTGTGGTCTGTACTCTGGCCAGTTACCCGCATAACCTGGGTGTCCTTCTGGTACCACCTCTCCCACAGGACGTTTGAATAGCACGAGGTTTAGGAACGAAAGAGCGACGTCCCAAGCAAATATTCCGGAGTAGTAGAATGCTTTGTATAGGATAGTTGGGGAACCCATTGTCAGTTTATGTGAGGTCATTAAGCAGCTAACTGATAGGGATATTGATCGTGAGGTTGCATGGGCAGTGGGAGGCAGAGTGTAGACACTTGAAGCTCGAAGTGCGAGTTGATATCGCTGGCGTCGAGAAGCATGCCGGCATATGAAGACTTTTCGGAGCTCCAAGTCGTCACGTGGCCAGTGCCACTAGTTAGTTTCGTTAACATCATACATAGTCAAAGTGCTCATCAAATGCCATATAATAACGTGAACAGACCACCGACGTCTTCGAGCTTGAGCCTTAGTCCTCACACCGGCGGCGCTGCAATCATCAAATGCGTCCGTGGACCGAATCGAAGGCACGGAGGGAGGCGACACGGACCCGTCACCAATGTAGTCTTGTTTGTGTATGTTACATAATCGCATCAGAGAACCACCTTGGCGTAACAAACGCCATACGTTCTGTCGATAATCAATGGACATCCCACTCGAACTTTTGATCGTGATCTTCGACTTCGTGCTCAACCCAAGTCACCTAGCAGCCTTCTGCCTAGTAAACAGGGCCTTCAACCAATTTGCAACACCAGTTTTGTATCGGCATATTTTCATCTTTCCATGGTACAAATATTCAAAGTCGAAGGTGACCATATCTCCATCGTATCGTGGCTTCCTTCTCACCCATTCTCTGTAATAGGTCTTCTCTTTATTCAGGACCTTAGCTGAATCCCCCCACTTAGCTGCGTACGTCGAGACGCTTGGTATCGCTGATTGTACCCTCCTTCTGCCACTGCATTCACGTTCGATGCAGAGATCAGAGATTTCCCCAAGGGAATTTCTACAGTCAACCAGTCCGACTTGTCGGGTTGCTGTGTCAGGGCCATCAGACAGTGCACCAACCTGAAGTCTTGTACGTGGACAAAGGATGGGTCTATCCGCTCTGAGTTGCTTGAGTCACTTCTCAACTGTCAACAACTACGGGAGCTGGAGATAAACGGGAACAGTGCGGAGTATGACCCACTTATCCTCACACAATTCCAAAATCTGAGGAAAATTTCGCTCATCATGCCGAGTGTCCCTGTGCTCAATGTGTTGCCTTTGTGGATTAAGGCATCAGGGCCGACCCTTCGTAACCTGAGGATAATATGCAAGGTATGGAATAACACCTACTTCGACAGAAATCAAGCAAATGTATGTAGGCTTCAACCCATGTGACGGACGGGCTTCTAGAGTCTCTGTCGCCCGATCTTCTTGAACTGGAGCATCTATCCATCATTGGATGTCCCAAGGTAACTCATAAAGGCATCGGAGCACTGGTTTCCACAAATCGCAGTGGACTTCTTGCGATAGACTTGAAGCATTTATCCCTATCATTCGTACGTCGCGAGTCTTTCTCCTAATACCCTCCCAGTCCTGACTTTACACAGGATATGAGTGCGTTCACAACTTTGTGCAACCGTGCTCAGGCATTCCGACGACTCCATACCATCACATTGACGGTGCCTGCAAACACGTCCATGTTTGACTGGACGCGGGATGTCTACGACTTATTGAGCTCTGCACCGTTGGAAGTGTTTCAGTTGTCCTCTATGTGTGCGTTGAGTGATAGGCAGATGGCTGGTGATTTTTGGCAGAAAATGGTCACCAGTCACGGCTCTCGCCTCAAGCGCATCTCCTTCCATCGCATACAAACGAGTATGGCTACTCTTCACATTATATGCTCACAGTGTCCCAGACTAGAGCAACTGTTTGTGGTGGCGGAGCGACGAGATCTGGTCGGCCCCATCCTCGTTTTGATTTTCGTAAGGAGGCTCATGGTTTCGTTATCCGAGACAGGAAACATTGGCATCGTCAGTTTCCTTAGCAAGAAACCTTCGTACTCTACACATAAACTACCCCTTAGCAAGAAATGAGGCACCGATATCACCAGCTACCGCTATGCAGACAGCTCTTCTCATTTCTTTGCATTGTTCTCCAACCCTTACAAGCATCGGGCTCAACACTCAAATGTGGCAGGTAAGCGGTGCAGTAATGACTCTTCTTTCAAGATTCGATTCCGTGAAACAGGTGAGGAGAGTTGTTCGTATCGATGAAAATGGAGAGGAGCACGTGGAGCCCATACTTCTATCGCGCGAGAATCCAGAAATACCCGAGCAGTTCCTTGTCAGCACCATGTAAAAGATCCCCTTATGTGTAGTTTTAGCGCCAAGTACCTACTTTGTGCAGACCCACTCCCCCACCATGCAACCCTTACTGAACGTGAACTTGAAATCTACCTACACCACCATGCCCATGCAAGAATGCAAAGTATTGGGCAAAGTAGATAAAGGTGTATCGCAATGGGTCGTCAGGAGGTTAGAGAGCCTCAGCTGAAGGGGAATGTGGAGAGGATACGTCTAGCTTCGTAAATGGGAGAGTCGATCACGACTCATCTACGGGGTGTCCCATGGGCTTGACGTCCCGGTAGTCCCAGCGTTTCCCGAGTCATTGGAAAGTTCTACTGCACTAAAGTCTGCAGCGAGGGCATGCAGCGTCGACGATTTTTCCAATCCATAAAACCAGACGTTATGTGCAAAACGACTAGTGAAGACTTGTACATCAGCTTGGGTGAGGGAAGAACCCGTTTCCCACCAACTGACGTTTATCACCACCCGATACGAGTCGAATCAAACGAGTCACTAAGAACGATGCAACGCATTTCATCCACATCCTCCGCGACCACCATCCAGTCGTATCCATCCGGTGGGCAAACTCAACTTATCGGCAAGCACGTCGACTTCCACAAGAAGGCATTCCTCCCTGGACTTAGAAAAGTAAGAGCCTCAGACCCGGTATGGAGTGAGTAAAAGCTCGTGAATTTCCACTGCTTGCACGTCTGCTGCATGGAGGAAGAGTTGAAAGAAGTACGCATCCCACGGTGAGGTTCTCCGCACAAAACTGATGCCCCATGTTGACGTCCGTGAAGGGACCATAGTGCATGGCTATACGGCTTGGGGAGTCGTCGTTCATGACACATGAGTATGAAACATTTTTCCAGCTCAGGCTCGAGGTGGTATTGTTATGAACACACTGGAAGTTCCGTCCCCTCCATCCTGAAACAAGCGAACCGACAAAAAAAAGCAAAAAGGAAAATGACCAATAAAAGAAAGATGAATCAGGCCCTGAGCCCAAACCTCACAGGATTTCCAAGACTTTCGTCCGAATGTTCTTGGAGGTGATGTCGGTTCCCAATCCTGAGACGACGATCTCATTCTCCGTTGCAACCCTCTTGTATTCCCCATTCGGCTGCTGGACGAGAAGCAATGCATTGAATGGTTGTCCGAGGCGAGCAATCATCTGTAACGCTCGGGCATAGCTGCCAACCCGAGGCATAGGGTCATCGTGCAACGGCGCAACCCCACCCAACCCAGTACTATGACTCGAACCTGAGTCAGAGTCAGTATCGGACTCCGAGCTGTCTTCCCAAGCAATTCCACTACTTGGACCTCGGATATGACGAATCCACGGATGCACAAAGACGAATCTCTGCGGCTCGTGGAGCGGGAGATCATCTGCGGTGGTGAACTCCACATTTCCAAGCCCCGATACTCTGGTGCAGTATAGCTTCCCATTGCCTCTCCGCATCTCCTGTATACCGGGTCTCCTGACAGGGAAGACGATGCAAGGAAGATGTAGACGTCGGGTCGCAAAACGGGCAGGTGGAAGAGAGTTGACCTGCCTATAGATACTCAAGGCTTCTCGTTGCGTCAACTTGCCCCATAATTTTGTGATACAAATTCCCATGTCTTCTCCTTCAAGTGATGGAGGATTGTAGGGAGTCTTGTTGTAGACGGAAACAGAGGCTGGAAGGCTACTGTTGTACGATGATGACTTCCCTGACCACGCAAGCACAGCTACTTCGCCGGAGCGTGCCACAATCTCCTCCAGGAGATGTCCAAGAGCATCGGCCCCCTCACCATAGAGTGGCCTGATATCAGACTTGAATATACCAATGAGAGAGTACGCAACGTCCTCCTCGACCGTTGCATTGCGCGTCGAAGCAAGACGGAGCTTTTCACACACCCCAAGATCTTCCGGAGAAAACGTCACAATGGTTCCACGCTGAATCTGGATGGCATCCGCTAGCTCTTGCATGATCTTCAAGGATTCTTTGTGATTTGCGCCAGTATCACCAAGGTATGGTCTCCATTCGGAATCATAGAAAAGGATGACTTTTGGTGAGAGAAGCTCTTGCAATGTCCATGCCCGTGTCATCCACAGACTACGCGAAAGGTCCCCGAGTTTGGACGGATGTGCTACACCAGCAAGGTATACGAGTGTCGCTGCCGAATCCGCGTACCACTTGTACATAGACGTGAGAGACCGATTAAGGACGGAGCTCGTGGTCTTGTCGATACAACATGTATCAGACCACGCCCAATTGTAACCTAGTTTGTGCACTTCCTTGCAAAAATTGCGCAACTTCTCATTCAGAGGCGTGCTTGGGAGGTTCCAAATGGATTTGGCAGCATTTACGTCTAAGAATGACGGCTCGTTCCCCTGCCATGCATGAGAGAACATGACATATCTGAAAAAACTTGCAACCACTCGTAGGATACGCTCGTTATCCAGTGCCCTCGTCATTGACGAAACAAGTTCTTTAAAGAACGATCCAGCTTTGAAAATTCGCATCTGCTCAGGGCCGTCACAAAGCTGCCCAGTGATGACATCGACTACGACAAGCGGAGAACTTTTGAGGGTTTCACGAATGACAGGATCGATAGCCGCGATCACTTCAGTTGGAGAAATGTAATCCTTGCGTAGTACTGTGAAATGTTCACTTATGGTCATTAGATTCATGCGGAAGGGATACATACGCCTAATCGCGGGGTCGTGGGACTGTTCAATTACGTGCAGCATAGACTTGAAAGTATCGATTGCCTCGTCATACCGTTTTGCTCCATGAAGCGCCACGTGCTTGGCCTCATAGCCCCACGGGTAGGAGGGCTCCGTTTTCACTGCCTATATAGCGACTGTAGGGAACCACCAACACATAAAAGCAGGATACAGCGCCTACCTTGTTTGCATCCTGCAGTGCATCCTCCAACAACCCTTTGGCCACTCGAGCTCTGCTTCGCTTGATAAGTAGATCTGTTGGACGTGGAGGACCTATGGACAATGCGGCGGAGTATTGTTTTATTGCGTCATCGTAGTCTGCAGACCTAAAAGCTTCATCGCCAGCGAGTTCGAGAGTCGTAGCGCATTTTTTGGTGAAACCTGGTAACGGAAATTAACATGCACAATGTTAACTAGGCTGGTTGCTACAAGAAGTACCTGTAATCCAATCCACAGTTGCATAGTTCCCCTGAATCGCCTCGACTGATGTCCTGACGATGCTGAGGAGAATCTCCACAGCTTCAGCTGTACGTCCTTCAGCATAGAGGATTTCGCATAAGCGTTGCTGGGTAACAATGTCCAATCCATTGAAACTCCACCCAAAGATCTCCATGGATGGTTAGATTGATATATACTAGCGGCAGAAGACTTACGAGTGAGATCGTCTCTAGGGGGGGACACTGTACGTCTCTCGGAGCTAGGTTCCTCGTATGTTCGATCAATGGCGTCGCGCGCGCATAATCTCCAGCCTTCATGTACATAACTCCAAGGACCTGCAGAATGTGTCAGCGGTGAGCTTACACGTCTGCATCACGCGAACCACGTGCCTGGGTGTAGAGGTGGGTGGCATCGTCATCGCTGTCATCGTTTGCTCTCGCAGCAAGCTGTTCTACACGTGCTATCGCCTCTTCTTCATTTCCGGATTCGAACACAAGGATTGACTGAGAGAAATGTGAATCCATGGCGAGAACAATTCAAATCACCACCTCACATACCTTTAGTAGTAAGAGGAATCTGATGTCCGGCAGCTTACAATCATGAAAGGCAAGGTCGAATGTGCACAAGGCACCCTGTCGATCACCCTGACCAAGTAGCGCGACTGCCATCGCGATATAGCCAATAGGCGATGGTTGAACCTGGAGGGACTTCAACCACATGTAGGTCAGCGTGCACATGGAGTAGTAAGAAAAGTAGACTAACCTCCTTTACGTCTTCTATCGCAAGGGCCAGATGCTTTAAACGCGCTCGTATAAGAGCGCGGTTTGCTAGTAGATGGTGGCCAGGATTTGAAGTGCTTTTGATCTCTTCTGATAGTAACATTTCGGTATTCGTCGGGTTGCCCTGTGTCCATGAGGTAAGGGTCTCGCCGCTTACTTGTATGAGTGGAAGCTGAGTAGCACGGAGTTGTTGATGGATCAAAGCGTTCCGTGACGTAGTGGTTGTCAGTAATTTGAGCTACAGGACTGGATGCATACTCACACAATGTCCGAAATACTTGGGGGAAAGGACATCTTTGAGATCGTGGATCATGATATCCCTGCCAACGCCGCATGCGAGATATCCCCCGCTTGGTGAGAGAGCAATGCGGCTGATCTCTGCGGAGTGAGAGATAATGCGACCAAGCTGCTTGTGGGACACACAATCCCACAGCGAGACCGACGGGCCTGCAGAACATGCGATGAACCTGCCGTTGGATACTATAGATGCTCGAGATTGAGTTTCGTGAATCGACCATTCAGAGAACGAGAAGTTAGAAACGTTGAGACAGGTGATTTTGCCTATGCTCGCGACGAACAGTTGCTGGCCGTCGGTTGACCAGACCAAAGGAGTGACCTGCCATGAACTGGTTGAACTCTCGAGGCCCGAATCAAACAAGAGATCGCCATTGTGGGTGCTGTAGATGCGATAACCGTGATCACGCGAGGCAGTAGCGAACAGACTGCCGTCTGGAGAGAATTTGACGCCAACGACTCCATGATGTCTGAGGGGACGGTAGAGTCGGTTGCCGGAAGCAGTGCTGAAGATCTGTACGGTATCATTATCGACGGAGGCAATTCTGGAGCAGTCGCTCGAGACGTCGACTGCAAACACATAATCCCCGTGTTTCGTGAATCCGAACACTTTTTTGTGAGTGGCTGCATCCCAGACGATCGCCTTCTTGCCGTCGTCCGCAGACACAATCCAGCGCCCATCCCGGGAGACGACAACACAGTTGATACTGTGGCGTGCTTGCATGGCTGGACCCTGTTGCCGTATGCCTTCGATCCTCCATCGACGAATATGACCATCGCCGTATCCTGCTACGACCTGACTTTCGTCCGCAAAGGTGATTGCACATACATCACTCTGAGATACAATCTTGGTCTGTTTCGCAGCTTGAACCAACACAACGAGCTGTCAGTAGCGCTGCCCAGGCTCTCTAATTGTTGGCACGCACCCATGGTAAGTCCACTGACACAGTTCAACCTAGAGTTTAGAGCGCGTATCATCTACAAGTTCGTCGACATACCGATAGTGGATCAGTTCACACGACCGACGTCAGGTCACGTTGGCCAAGGTCAGGATGCCGGTTAAGAATTGGCAGCGTGGCATCACCCACGATTACTGAGCCTGATCACACGCCTCCACACGTTCCGACACTTTCGTCTGCAATAAGTCGTGCATGGGGCGAGGGTCTGCAGAAATTTGTCGAAGGAAGGCACACCTGCAAGACGGCTGGGCTACAGCATCGGTTTTGGAATTCTTTGGGGGCTCGGCAAGCGCTTTTACTGAATGTTAACCGCCGACGCACCTGTATTTTACTCACACTTGTCGATACTCCAAACCTCCACTTCTTCCCAGATTCCTACCCACGAAACAGCGGCCATGATAGACACATCCAATTTGCATCCTTATCCGCGTCCATCAACGAGCTCGTCAACGCGTGCACTAACCCGGCAAGATGGGGAATGTAGAAATATGGCGGGGCATCATCATCGACGAATATCTCATCCGTGAGTCGAAGTATGCATCGGTTGGGACACTTCGATGCATCACGTCTCGATACAGACGGATGCGAGTTAGAATTCCAGTCTCGGTCACGTGTACGCGCGACGAGGAGCATGCCTATTCAGTGACTGCGGACTCGGTACCCATTTCACAAGTCGAAGGTGTGGATATGGAAATCCGCGTTGGGAGTGAAAAGATGACTTATGGAGAAGTCGGACTCGGAGATCACAAAGTCTTGGCGAAGGGGAGCGTTGGTAGCTGACTTCCGACCACATGTCCAACACCTTCCTTTCAGGCTCATTCGTGGCTACTCAGTCCGTGTCGAGCACCACTTCGAAGTGGGAGCCATCGACGACTGGGCCGGGAAGGTCGTCGAAGAGTTATCCCCGAGCTCCACTTCAGACCCGAGAACTCTTACGTCGTTACTCTTGTCGCTGCTATCGTCCCATGTGGACCATTCGTTCTACGTGGTCACGGCGGAGATGTCGCTCATCCATTGATGGATACATTGGGTATTCCATCTGTACCTCGGACCTGTGCGTGTAATTTGTTGCGATACGCATTGTGTCTGGAGGGTTTTCTGCGTATCTCTGACACAGCCTTCCCATCTGCGGAGTCTTTTTGTCAAGTCACTGGTCGTATCACTCGAAGGGACTTAGTGGGCAAATATGAACCCATCCGTCAGTCGCCAAGAAGAACCGTCGTACATGCCCGTAAAGTAGCACCGCTTCTCTCCCTTTTCTCTTTCAGAGGACTCTCGTGAGGTGGGCGATATAAACCCATCGGTCGATTGTAGATTCCTCAACCCCTCTCATCCTCATCTTCAGGCTCCTGCCATGTCGAGTGGTGACATTAATGCAGAGTTGACTCTTGGCCCAGCTCTGATCGGGACAACGCTGGCGTCATGTCTCTTTGGTTGTTCCGTCATTCAGGCGTGCGGATACTATCGGCGATTCCCGTCGGACTCGTCGGTCCTCAAGACCCTGGTGAGTTTTCGCCGTTGTGTGAAGTTGGTACTTTGAGACTATGTTCAACAGGTAGCTACTGTCATGTATGTCTATGTCTCTTCCCTTCTTGCCCATCGGGGCTGGATTCCAATCCGCTACTAGGTCACTGACTCTCGCACACATCGTGTGCGTCGTCTACTGGACATGGATGATAACCGTCTCTTCGTACGGTAAACCTAACGAAATCACGATATTCACTCCTTCCAGAGGTGCCAACCTGGTCATCACGCCATTCATATGTTATCTCGTGCAGGTACGGAACGGCACTGAACAGAGAGCCGTCCTATTCTTATGCTGAGTTCTGCCCGCGGTGTTAGCTCTTCTTCACATTTCGCCTCTTCAGGTTTTCTGGGAGTTGGTTTTTGGCTGTTATATGTTTCATCTTTGGTGGGATCAGCTTCGTCGGAACGCTAGTCGATGCAACCAGAGCACTCAATAGATATTCGATGGGAGGGAACATGAATGCCCAGTATTGGCTTACGATTTTGACTCTGGTCAGCGGTGCTACGTGCGATCTGATCATCACGGCCGGTCTTGTTTTCCATCTGAGAAAACAGCGCGCACTGACGAAGATGCCGAGGTACAGTAGTCGCAATGATCGTCAATTATTGTTACGCCTTACACTGGTCGACTTAGGACTATCAGTTTACTGGACAACTTGACTATATGGTCGATAGGTGGGCCTCCCGTCTCCTAGAGTCGGTTTTAAATTTCCTCATGACCAGCCAGAAACTGGGCTTGTAACAAGGTAACGAGCTCCACAAATCTTTTACAAACTGGCTCTGACCCATACGGCCCAGCATAAACGCTGTCCTTGTCACCGTGTTCGTGAGTCGGGCGTTTCTTTCGTCGCACCAGATATACAGCAACACTGATGACTCCACCACAGTTTTCCGTCCAACGGACCACCTGTACGTGTACACCTAACACGCAAGACTGGCAGCCACCTCCCTAACCCCCTTTCTCCCTCTCCTCTCTCTAATCGCTAGTTATATGGTCAGCACTCTACATCGTTCTCGCAGACGGTAGGGCGTCTACTAAAGTACTTCGCTCACGTCTCACCCTGGTTTTACCCCACAGTCTACACCAATACGTTCCTTGCGGCGTAAGCTTAACAAGTCCCCAACCTCCATTCCACTGATGAAAGACCTATGTATCCATCACCAGACTGAACAGCCGCCCTTCCCACGTTGAACACCACATCACGCAAGGTCCCATATTCTCTACCTTTGTCGCACAAGCAGTTATGCCAAGCGTTTCTTGCGATGTGAGTCACCACTGTCTGACGTCGCGCAGAGCGTCCCAGTTCCCGTCATTGACTTCGCCTCCCAGGTTTCATCGAGTGATCCTTCAATACCATCCACGGGACGACACAAACCTGCTGATCTGTCACTTGCCTAAAGATTGTCAACAAGTATAGTGTCTTTAGTTCATACGAAAGATATATGTGAATCGCCTGTTGTAACACAACCTGTTAATACAAACCAACTGACACTCCGCGGTCGTCACGTCTCGGACTGCATCGTCGCCCTCGTTAGTCCTGTTTTTCGCACGTGCAGGCACATTAGAAATACCGCACTTTCCTCCTCCTCCTTTATCTTTGCACCTATCGTGTACCCGTCTCATGCAAGTCTTCGACTTCATTGTTCTGGTAGCGTGTCCGGATCGCTCTCTTTTCTGTGGCAAATCATGTTCATCCACCCCCCTCAAAACTCACTTCCGGGATAGCTTTCGTAGTTGTCGTCAAACGTACAATTTCTTCTCCGTAGAGACTCCGTCCCGTCATCGGCGGCGGCCGTAGCGTTGCGATAGCATCCGTGCAGGGGGCTTAGCTGCCGACGGTGTCAGCGCTTTTCTAGAACGTCCAAGACCGGCCACTTTCAGCCTCATTCCACCTCGCTTTTATGGCTGCAGTCGTCGCTCGCCGGGTTACTCTCTTCAACGCGGGCATGCCCTCAGCAGCATGACCTATCGTATTGAACAGGTGGTTCTCATCCTCGATCCCTCATTAAAACCAGGAGAACTGAATATTAGCGCTGCCATTCACCGTGCCACACCTTCCTGGCAGTAGCAATGGTCACAGGTACACATGACGACGAACCCTGGCCATCTGCGTCGTGCCCAAATGAGGGTGTGGGCTAGTAGCCACATGTTCATGATGAGTTGCTTTTGGCTTTGCGACGACCTCGGAAAGTAGTGTTGCCTTGGTACGATTCGGAGAAGAAGACCCGTCTGGACGGGTGAAAGAAGATTGAAGATATCAAAACCACCGTCGGAGGTAACTTGCCGCGTAGTTCAGCGATGTAAATTTTCCATTTCTCACCTTTCGAGTGACATGACGCTGCGAGGAGAATGGAAATGGAAGCCGGGAGACAACTGTTGTGCGGCCATGACTTACTTGACCACAAGAGCACGGTGACCTCAACGGGGGGCTCCCAATCTCTTCCAGAAGGAGTCTGAGAGCATCAGCTCCACTGTAAGGCTTGAATATGCTGATGAATACGCGAGGTCCTCCTCGACCGTCGCACTGTGCACAACGCAAGGCGAAGCTTCTCGCGCGCTCCGGATCGGAGATCGTCTGGAAAGGAGGAGCCTCGGGGCCTGAGAGATAACACAGCAGAGTACTGTGGCATTGCGTCGGCATGTGTCGCAGGTCGCTGTAAAGTGTTACGTGGGACACGAGATCGGTGTGACGGTCATTAGTGATGCAAGTTTCATGAAGGGCATCTCTAGGGTTGACTTTCACGCTTTTGAGTCCGCACATGAGACACCCCCTACTTGGGAAGAGAGCAACAAAATGAATCTGCCACATGTGAGGAAAACGACACTGGCCTGCTTGTGGGACATACAATCCCATAGTGAGACCGATGAGCCTCCCAGAGCACCATGGATCGACCGCTCTGAAAACAGGTGATTTTGCCTATCACCGCGACAAACAGTCTGGCTATGAAATGACCAGCCAATGGAGTGACCAACGTGAAGGCCAACGACGCTACAGGGAAAACCAAAACCCCATGCGACGATACCAGACATTCCGGTGGCGCCCTTAAGTCCCTGACGGTCAGGTACCGTAGAGAGTGGCGTCGTCGTCGTCGATAAACATCGCGCACATCTAGTAATTCGAGTGGTTCGGGCTCGAAGTTTGGTATGCGCAGATACGAAATAGAATTCCGTTGCTTGTACCCGTAAAGAGGTCTTAGCTTTTCTTGGTCTCCACTTCAGAAGTCGGAGATGCCTCCTCCAATTCCCAATTTTACAGCACTGTATCCAAACACACCAGTCGCTACCGTCACTAGGATCACGGTAGGTGGAGTTGGAGAGATGCCGTCGATATGCAAATGTATGAGGCAAGTGAGGATGTGGTGGACCGTGCAGAGAAAGACCTCGAGGCCATGGTCTTGTAGAGGGGATGCTGCCGGTAGCATGATCATCACAACGTGACGCACTGGCACACAACTCCCTCATGTCCAACCGCCGGATGCCCAACTTCTTTCATTTCCTCATCCTTGACATTCAGCTTGATGGCTAGCTACAGCTTCCCACCGCTCCGGTTCTAACCATGCGATTACATGACCTGTAGGAGAAGACCGGACCACGAACTTGAAGGCGTCGATATGTATGCCAGCACATGAAGGCACTCCGAGGCCTGTGACTCCTAAAGCTGTCATCTGGTCAGTACTCACCACAGTCCTAGAACCTCAGAATTCCATCTTTCGTCGATCTAATGCCAAATAATACTGTGAGTAGGTCACCGACAACTTGCACGAGGCTTGGGCCTCAGTTGTCTCATTTTCAACATACAAGTGCCTCGGCATTTGTTGGTAGCCTGGCACCAAAGATACGTCTGTGCAGCGTGGGTTCCAAATCTGATTTTCTCGCTCAGCGGGCGACGTCTCGGAGGAAGTCGCCGGACGCACCACGGGTTTGCCACGAAGCGACTATAATTGTGAATGATGCCTCGGTTTTTTTTCACTGGCAACTGTCTCTTTCGCACTGCCGAGCTGCGACTTGAGCTCCTTTCCAGCGCTTTCCCATCAACGTATCACTTTGCCCCTCCCAGAAGACTGGAATATATATTACACTTCGGGCTCCACCTTCCCGGAGTCGTGAATGCGTCACTACCTGTCCCTCGGGTAAAATTATCGCAGAGACTGGGAAAAGCCAAGCCATAGCTGGAACTGCCCCGATATCCAGGCACACCTGATCCTTCATGACGGTCATCTAATGAGATATAAGGCCAAAGGCCATATCGTCGACACACCCACGTCACGACAATGGGCATGGCGCGGTATTCCTTGATGTACCTCACAGCCCTTACACTCTCCTTAATACCTGCTTATACCGTCGCTCATCTTGCCAAAAGGGACTCCCCCCTCGTCACCCTCGATTACGGTAGTTTTCAAGGATTCAGTTCAGCCTTCAGCACAGAGTCCTTCCTCGGCGTACCATTCGCTCAACCTCCGTCAGTAATCGGTTTTCGCCCTTTCGGAGTGATAGCCTCGTTAATGTTGGTGCTGCAGTGTCGGAAACCTTCGTCTCAACAAACCCGTACCGCCTTCCTCCTTCACTGGCGTGAAGAATGCTACCTGGTATGGCAATGCTTGTCCCCAAATGTCCTTACTAGCCCCTGGAGTACCGCTGCCGAATAACCCTGGTTTGTCTGGTGTGACTACCTACCTGGGTGAACTCGAGCCCGAGGGGATTGTGGCTGCATCCGAAGACTGTGAGTGACATAGCAGGAGTCCTAACGCCGACCCTCAGGCAATTCCGTAGGCTTGTACGCGAATGTCGTGCGACCTGCAGGCGTTTCATCTGGTGCTAACCTGCCCGTGGTCGTGGTACGTGCTGGCCCCATTTACATGTACAGGCGGATTTTAATGGCATTCGATAGTGGATTTATGGCGGTGCGCACTGCTAACTGCCGCGTGTTCTTCTCGTTTCTGAAATGTCCCGTAGGTGCATTCATGACAGGAGATACATCGGCCTACAATGGCACTAGTATTATTGCACGATCCATGAGTTTGAAAACCCCAATCGTTTACGTGTCTTTCAATTATCGTCTGAACGGTACGTCGACTCGTAACTGGTCGTGTCGCCTGAACGGTTGACGTCCTACATAGCTTTTGGTTTCCTCGGTGGTAAAGAAGTTCAAGAGGCAGGCCTGGGTAATCTTGGGTTGTACGACCGTAAGTGTTTGTTACAGAGCGGAGAAATAGTAAGTATTCACTTGCGGTTCAGAGCGCCTAGCCCTTGAATGGGTCCAAAAGTACGTCTCCGCATTCGGCGGAAATCCAGAAAAAGTGATCGTGTACGTTATGCCCCCATCTCTAATCACTAAACCAGTTAAAGACAAGCACAGCTGGGGTCAGAGCGCGGGATCGATTTCGGCGCTGCTGCAAATGGTAGCTTATGACGGGGACCTAAACGGATTGTTCCAAGGTGCCATCATGGTGCGTTTCGTTATTTATAGCTCCGTAAGTAGTCCTATATGGTACACACAGGAATCCGGGTCCGCCGTACCCATACGTGGCATAACTTCAGAACAGCAGCAGGAAAATTATGATTTCCTTGTTGCTCAAACGAACTGCAGCGCAGCAAGCGACACGCTCAACTGTCTTCGGCAAGCACCCTATGATGCCATCGTGAACGCTACTGCGCAGATGACCGCTTTACTCTCGTACCAAGCTCTAAACTCTACTTGGGGACCACTTGTCGATGGCGTCTTTCTGAAGCAGACCATCCGACAATCCTTGAGAGCAGGCAAATACGCGAGAGCAAGTGGTCGACAATGTTTCCCCCTTTCTTCCTCTGTAACGATTTTTGCAGGTTCCGGCCATCCTTGGCGGTGTCGACGACGAGGGGACGTAAGTGGACTTCCCTTACAAGGCCCTTCGAGTGCGTTGGTAATGACATCCTATAGATTGTTCTCGCTCTACAGTCTCAACGTCACGTAAGCAACACGTCTTGATACTATGAGGAAGCCTCATGGCAGATTTCAATAGGACGAATGACCAGTTTCTGGAATACATACGCACTGTGTAAGAAGGATTGTTTCCTCTTCAGTTCTGGCTGATAACCCCGAAACAAGGTTCTTGGTCGGACTTAGCGACACTGAGATTAACCTTGTCGGTGAATTGTATCCCGACGATCCTACCCAGGTAGGCGGCTAGTTTCGCTCAATTCGTACTTGCCACTTTTCTTGCACGTTAACATATCTCCAGGGCTCTCCTTTCGGCGTGGGCACAAATGACACCCTCACGTACGCAGATCACTCTCGCACCCGGTGAATTGTCTCTGATAACTTTCCTGCTCGCAGTCCAGAATACAAGCGTATCTCCGCATTCCAAGGCGACTTTTATTTCCAGGCCCCGCGCCGATACTCTTTGAGCATACTGTCCAGGACGCAGAACGTTTGGAGCTACAGTCAGTATCATGTCGTCTGATCTTCAATTCCGGGGCTTGCAACAGTACTGACCTGATCAATGTAAGTTTGGAAGAGGGACAAGTTTGTTCCCGGAATAGGTTCCTTCCACGAGAGTGACCTGCAAGAGTACTATGACCTGACCGGTACAACAGACTGGGTGGGCGCTGATGCACTCAGTGAGTTTTTTCCCTTAACTTTTCTGCCGCGGCTAAGTGCATTATCATTGGGTGCCAACTTATCGCTTTAATAGTCAACTTTGCATACACCCTCGATCCCAACGTCCCCGCTCAAGGCTACCCGTCTGGGGCCGCTTCGTCCTTGCTATCCGACCTCAATTGGCCTCAGTGGGAACTCTGGTGTCCAGAGCTGCTGACATTCGAGGACCCGAACGTGCTCACATTTACGAGTGATACGTTTAGGACAAAAGCGATAGCGTACCTGAATTACCTCGAGGACCAGATGGGACTGTGAGAAGACATTGTACACCCCCCTGACATAGTTGTGATAACTACTATGGCCAACGCATTTCGTCACTTCGTCTATGTCTACACGGCTACCCACTTCTGCGAGAACGATGTTTGCAGCGCGGGCACAGTCTAGCTGTGTGGTTGCCTAACGGATTGGTCTACCCGTAGTAAGTAGTGTGTTCTACGAGTGTCCTTCTAGAATCATCCCGCGCGGTGGTAAGTTACAACCTGAGGTTAATACCGTGAAAGTACGACGTTGGCCCATATGGAGGGGATCGACGAATTTCTGCTTAAGACGGTTCATCCTTGAGATACCATCCAGCCGAAAGCGCCTGATAGGCACAAGGTGAAAGCCATACGAAGGAAAGATGACGACGACTGCCGCTGATGTGACGACTGGGTAAGCCATTGCCTGCATGAACATCTAGAAGTGATGAACATACCTCCGTGGGCATTGTCGGGTACTTGTACCGAGTGAGGCGTGAAGGACCATCGAAAACCTCGCAGATCATTTCTGATTCCGAAGGGGAAAAGGTGGAGAATTTACTTTTGTCCGGGAGGGAGCCTTGTAGAAATTTACGCCGGTTCCCAGAGGCGCCGGATAAAAGGTGACGGGGCCGGGATGGACCATCGAATGTGATTGGCGTGGGAAGAGTAGTGGGGTTTCCCAAAGCGCTGTAAATACCCATAGAAATCGGTGGCCTTGCCTGGGTAATTGTGGGGGGTGGTAGAACAGATTTTTCGACTTTGGTTCGTCCGAGCTGCTTGCTCGACTCTCCAAGCCTGACGGGTGCATCGAATATGTCGAAAATTGCAGGGAGCGCAGGCCCTACATCCTCACCAGCCGAAAGAGTACTCGAGGATAGGGTAACGACTGGACGCCTCGCGGGGGCCATATAAGGAAGATCACGAGTGATCTTGAAAGCACGCCTGCACGAGCTTCGGGAGGCGACCATGGTGGCAGCTCTGGCCAAATTCACGAACACGACGGCTTTATACGATTGCATTGCATGATGGGAGGTTAAAGGAATCGCCGCAAGCTTCGCAAGATGTGTGAGTCCTCCATGATAATTCTGACTGACAAATGCCTCCACCGCAACCTATACCCGTCGTCGGACTTGATGCGGGTATACATGGTGCATCAATCGTTGTCCTCGGTGACCAGCCAAACCTGGTATATGATGACGATTTCAAAGTATCCAATCCAAAATTAAGCAGCTCGGAAATGTAAGTAAGCCAACACCAACCTTGTCTGTCACGATATCATGCTTCCTGGAGTAGACCTCGTTGTGTGAGCATCGACTCATAAGCACCAAGAAGAAATGCTCTATAATGGGACCACTGGAGAGACATTGATGAGCAAGCTACCCGCTTAAACGCCGCTATCCCAGAAACACAAGTCTTGAGCACATGGTGGGGAGGATTGCTACTGGTTATGAGCTTGATAATGTCTTGACTGTTTATATTAGGTTTGCTCTCTTGGGTCTGCGGCGACCCCACAACGCTAGATAGAACCACATCTGGTGACCCCTTTGGCAAGATAAGCAGAACGTTGTTGTTGAAGACGATCGTTATACGGGACCACAGCATCCACGCGGACGATCAAAAATCGTCAGATGCCAGGAAATAAGTCCAAAAAGGTGAGATGTGATGATGGAAAAATGCGATCTTATGCGTGAATTTCGTGTATGAAGACGGCGAAATCCACGGGATTGAACCAACGATTGCGATAGGATCGAGTCTCTTACTGCCTCAGTCAGTGCAGGAAATGGCGCGAAATCGCACGGACCACTGATTCCAATCCATGCCGGACATTGACAGGATGAAGAGTGACGCTTGCATGCCAACGCCCATCAAGATATTTTGGATGTAGTGCTGATTAGCGACGCTTTACCCATGCGAATGGTGTGCGATTCGTATCTTCGTCGAAGTTGTTTATCTTGCACGAAGATCACACAATTACGTAAGCAAGTCGCGGACTGCCTCCCGTTGCTTTGTAGCAGATTGATATGTGCACTACTGTCGTCCCACTGTGATTATAACGATGACTATTGGACGGATCAGTGAATGCTCAAGATTAAAAACTAGTAAGTTACTACGGCTTACTCCAGGATTAATCTTACTTCTATACAACCGTCCGATCCCCACCTCATCATATGCGTAGTGTAGCGAGGCTCGTCCACCAGCTTCAGTCTACTTCTGGCGGCCTCCGAGTATTTTCAAATGGTCTCAACGTCTGGCCGTAGGACTAGTCACCAGATGCCGGGAGCTCTGCAGAGCGTGGCTGTGGGTCGACAACGTTCTGTTCCCCAAATTAACTCCAGGCGCAGCTCAGATGCCAGTCACTGCTAGCGGTGGTGAGTCGTTTTAAGCAGGGTGCAAAAGTTTTGGAGCCAGGTGAGTTTGACTTTGGTACTCATGAAATCCACGTGTTCTCCTTCCTGCCACAAGACGCGTGTTTGCAGGACGAAAACTGTCCGTCCATCGCCCGGGATAGGCAGTGATAACACCTGGCAAACACGAGGTACCGGAGCATGCATTGAAAAACCCTAAGGCAACGATGAAGGAGTCATTCTTCTGGTTCCCAGCGCTCTCCACTAGTCGCTCTCGCCACAAATGACTTTCGCTCCTTCCAGTCTCCCAAACTCTGACTCTCCTCAGGGCCTGCAGAGTCCAATCGTTTGCAACTACCTGCCTCAATACGGCTTCAGCTCCGAGTATTCCTTCGATCGACTCATCCAAGACAACCCCTTCTTATTCCGCGTCTATACTCCCAAGGTTCATTCGCGAAGTGGCAGCACAGTCGAGCCTTATTTTGTCGGGCAAAAGTACAATGAACATTTCACCCTCGCTGCTGAGAAGCTCAGATCACCAGCTGTTGGTCCTGACGAGACCATCGCTTCCACCAGCTCCTATCAGGACGTTGCTCTCCACATGGAGTGGACACAGAGGCACAAGTCACCCTTTGTATCAACCACCTTCAGTTTCATCTGGGCGATCTGGGAAGCCACCCGACGTTATCGAGTCGGTCTTAAACACGATATCGAAATTGCAGTGATCGACTCCAGGATGCTCGCTGGTCGAGCGGCCACTACGCTAGAGTTACTCAGGAAAGGGACGCCTAAAGAGTAAGTGAAGCTACTCTCCCTTCTGAGAGTTAGGGTAACGGTATTTATCAACCACACAGGAGACATCTGGACTACTGGAAGTGGTACCGATATGCTCTCGAATCGCAAAATGTCCTCGTGCACGGATCTATTCCAGCTCCTGCTGTGTTAACCTCCGTACCCCTTCTTTCCCTTATCGACAAACTTCCCTCCTACTTATTGCGCCAAGAATGCGATCACACAAAACTCTTATCACCTTTCGACTCACTGTCATGGGATACGATGGACAGGAGACCTAGTTTCCGACAGTTTTGCCAGGACATGTCCGATCAATTCCTGCGACTTCCCATGGAACACCGCCTGCGGGACGCGACAGGAGGGTCCGTCCGCCTGGCGATGGCTTTCCTACGTCCGTGGTTTCACAGAGTCGTCGCAAAAGACTTTACAAATGCGACCGAAACTGCGTGTACGCTTGCGTTCATCATCGCTCAGTGGCCCGCTCAATGGTGGTCACGCGACCATGTTGAGATGTGGTCAGTGATTAGGTCCCTCGTTCAGGCAGTCGCCGAAGAGGTACGGGAGAAACGAAAGAGCGAGCTCACTGAGGAGGTCCGTAGACCGCATGGAGCTGTCACGGATCTTGAGCGTGTTGTGCACGACTATGAGGAAGCAGAGGTGTCATCCTACGTGTATCCTGAAACTGAAACGGAAGAGGGGGATCATACGCTCGTATTGCCCCCTTCTCCGCCTGCTTCCGTTCGTGGACGACGCGGCCCCAGGTCCCCGTCAACATCGGAGCAATTTCCCGCTCCAGTGGTTCCCATTACATGCGATGTTGTTCCAGAAAGTGCTCTGCAGCTTTCTTCGACCAATACCGAGGAAGAGGACGCACCGCCCTGCAAAGAGGCCGTTGTTCCTCCCTCAACGGTCAACCCCAGCGAAACCCGACGAGGAGAACAAAGTCTTCCACTGGAATCTCGACTCCCTGAATCCGAGGAGTTCCAGAAGGCCCAATCACACCCCTATATCGAAACAGCCTCTTGCATCATCACTGGCATCCTGGTTGGTGCCTTCATCACGCTATGCATCGTCAATTCGACACGACGCACGCTGATCTATGTCACGTAACAAATGACCATTTACGAAGTTTGGGAGGACGCGGGGATGCGTTCCTTCATGTATTCACGATTGATGGGCAGCGGAGTACTTGACTCTGGAGGACAGTACTTGGGCCTAGGATGTATCACTTACTAGTTACTACTCTAATGGGATATGTATTGGTATCTATACTACACGCATTGCGCAATGTTCCAACCGAACAATCATCCGCTCTAGAAGGAGAAGGCTGCTTTGAGGTGGCGCCGAACCATCCAACTTATAAGCTGCTCCTCCACAAGATCTGTGCGTGTCGTGGCCGTTTGGAGTTTGAAATGAGCTGAGCAAAAGTCGAACAAAACAGCGTGCGCACGGTAGTCATGAACGTGTTGACGACTCAGTCTCATCGCACACAGCTGGTCATCACTGCAGTCTCAGCTTGCCTAGTTACGTCGGCGCTGTTTGCCGCGTGTAATTCTTATACCAAACGAGAACGTCGACGAAGTCTCGATGAGCAAATCCGCCAATCACTCGCTGCCGACGACGCACCCGTGGTGGAGAGCGGACTTACTTTGAAAGATGAAGTATTTACCGAGGAACTTTTCATACGAACGATTAGCAACGGTACGTATGATGAAGACCTCATTCGGGAACAACTTGCTCGGAACTATGCTTTCTTGGGAGAGGAAGGAATGACAGGCGTGCGTGGAGGGTCTGTGGTTATCGTAGGCTGCGGCGGTGTTGGCAGCTGGGCAGCCGTCATGCTCGTTCGGTCGTACGCAGTGGTGTTCCTCTGTCAACCTCACCCCTTGGCCTGACTTGTATTGTTTTCACAGAGGGGTATCCAAAATACGTCTGGTTGACTTCGACTATGTCACGCTGTCTTCACTCAACCGGCACGCTACGGCGACGCTTGCAGATGTTGGCACGCCCAAGGTAGCATGTGTAGAACGGACCTTAAGGCAAATCTCGCGGTGGGTGGATGTTGACAGTCGGATTGAGATTTGGAGAAAAGAAGATGGAGGAAGGCTCCTCGAGGGGGCCAATTGGGTTGTTGGTAAGGATGTTGCAATATATGATTTGGACGGTTGACTAAATATCTTGATCTGTAAAGATGCCATCGACAATATTACGACCAAAGTGGATTTACTCAAGTACTGCCATGACCGTAACATTCGTGTAAGCCGGTGTTCCTCGTGGCTTCCAGTCGCATTGCATCTTTACCGAAGTTGGTGTAGGTTTTCTCCTCCATGGGAGCTGGTGCCAAGTGTGATCCCACACGAATCCAGATCAGTGATATATCCTACACCGTCTATGACCCCCTCGCACGAGCTGTGAGGCGAAGACTGCGCTTGGAAGGTGTGACCTCTGGTATTCCTGTGGTTTACTCTACCGAGGTACCAGGAGACGTCAAGTTGTTGCCGCTCCCCGAAGAAGAGTTTGAAAAGGGCAATGTGAAAGAGCTGAATGCATTTGATGATTTCAGAGTTCGGATATTACCTGTGCTTGGTATGTTCGTATACATCGATTGTCCGGAGACATTCCGATTTGTGTTCCAGGGCCCCTTCCATGCATGTTTGGATTGCACATAGCCAGCTACATTATCTGTGACTTGGCAAAAAAGCCCATTCTAAATCCTCTTCCGATCAAAAATCGTAGAAAGTTATATGAACGCCTGCTGCGAGATTTGTTGCATCGGGAGTCCAAGTTACTTGGCGAGCAGATCAGGTGAGTTGGTCGACTGAGTTCCTACTGACGGTTGGGCTGACGCGTCGAACGCAGCAAACTACCCATCGACGAAGACGACGTGTTCTTAATATTTGAAGACCTGCAATTGGGTCGGTCCGTGGTCCCGCCTCACCCCGTGCCATCGAAACCACAGTTGATCCGGTGGGACGCCAGGAAAGCACTGACCCTTGAAAATTGCGTCGTGTTTGAGTTCTCAGAGGCTGAGAGGCATGCGCGGGAGTGTCTTAGCGTCAGACGGGATCCAAGGGACGTCTGGGGCGACGAGGTACAGACCATCGTGAGCCGGAATGCGGCCCGGATAGCCCGGTATCGTGAGTGGGTAGGGTTGTGACAGAGTTTCCATAATAGGAGATTGTGACGAATATATGTCATGTGATCTATGAGCTGTTTTTGGAAAGTAGTGAGATCAAGTCGTGCTCGACGTCGACAACAGCGACGAGACGAAGGACCCCCCCCCGTTGCATAAGCTGCCTGCCATGACGCCGTCCGTCACCGGCTCACTCGACCCGCTGTCGTCGCCGTCTCCGTCCCCACTGCCAGACCCCATGGACGAGTCCGAGCTGTCTGAGCTCACAGAGGCAGACGAGGATGGCACCCCTCCAAACATTCGGACGCCGTTCACCACCCGGCCAGCCAGCAACAGCCACGCAGATGATGCAGAAGGTCCACCTCCCCGCCTTCGCAAGAGTGCAGCTGGAGGGAAGCGCAAGTCCAGGTCTAGAAATGCACGCAAGTCTGCCAACGCTGCCTCGGCCAACAGCAGGCGCAAGAAACGCGGGGGAATCGTACCAGCCCCGATGTGGGACTGGGCTTATAAGAACGGAACGGCAGAAATGCCGTCGGGCTCGCATCCCGGCCCTCCCTCCACTCTTCCTCCCGCCACTGCCCCTCATACAAACCCCAGCTTGAATCACAATACCACAACCCACAACAGCACTACCACAAGACACCCAAAATCGGAATCCGAAACCCCGGATGTAGAAGAAGAGGAGGAGGAGGAAGAAGAGGAAGAGGAACAGCCCGCACCACCGCGTGCTATGGAAGAGGAAGAAGGTGAGGAAGGTGACCCAGACAACCGTGGCAGGGGTCACCGCGTGGATGAAGAAGATCTCGGAGACGAGGAGGATGACGCTATGGACGACCGGGATGTCGATGAGGAAGACGAAGTGCCGAGCATTTCGAGCAGGACACGCCAGAAACCCTCTTCTGTCTCACACCGATCCGCCTCTAACACCTCGCGTATTCGAAAACCACGTACCATAAAGCCTGAAATCAATCCAGGCAAGGTTGTGGTCGCGGGCCCGGATGGTGCCGAAGCAGACGAAATGGACGTCGATGACGTCGACGCCGACGATCACGCCGAAGGATCCGCTACGGAGGAAGACTACCCCGATCATTATCGGTACTCGAATGTCAATCGTGCTCATGCGAAGTCAAATAGACCTGCTGCGTTGCCTGGCGTCGGTCACTGGGATTCACACACCTGTCGTGACAACGACTCAACTCATGAAGTGCAGGCGAATGCTCAGGATGCAATCTTGTCAGTCCCACCGTCCCGTGCAGAGTCACCACAAGAGCATACCCCAGAAGAGGACGACGAACCCAACGGTGACGCTGTGGGTGACGCGGCAGAGGAACAGGAGGGCGATGTGGAGGCCGTCGACGACGAGGAACGCTCCCCAACTGAGGCCGATGACCAGCTTGGCGACATGCCAGGCGAGGTAGAAGGCGATGAGCATCCCAACGTTCAAGACGACCGTGAGTCCAATTTAGACGACCCAGAATTAGAGGCAGAAGAGCCAGACGAAGACCCTGACCTTCAACCTGCCCATCGTGCTGAAGCCCTCGACGTCCTTGCTACCATCGAAATCAAGTTTGCTATGCTCCGGGAACGCGTGTACGTAGAAAAAATGGAAGGCCTTGCATGGGAAGAAAGCTTGATTTGGGAGGGTAACTAGACGTCCCCCACTTTGCAAGCCTCTATTCTATAGCTGACGTTCACTTCTTAGGAACTCATCCTGAATTACATTGCATTCAGGAGGAGCTAACGAAACGACGTGACAAAAGACTCACACTTGCTGAACGAAAACGACGTTACGAGATTCAAACCCTCGAGAGGAAGCGAAAAGAAGAGGAAGCTAGTATTTGGGACAACTGGGAGGTGTGTTGCTTGGATTCTTGCTCATCTTTCTCGTTACCATGTTTATGATAACTCTTCTCCTCTGTCCGTTGAGATAGTATAGCTAATATCCTATACATTTACAGCACACGCGCGATCAACTCCAGACAGAAATGATGGCCGAAACAAATAGGAAACGGAGAAAGCTCGAAAGAGAGAGACGAGCAGCGGAGAGGCCTATGCCAGGTAAGCTTGTCTCCTTCTCAGGAGCGATGGAATGCCCCTCGGACGTTCACCTGCCTGGAGGATATATGCGCTTGTCGTGGTGCTGGTCCGTGATAACTTCGTCTGACTGATCTTGTGCAGTTCGACGTTTTCCCGTTCCAATTCGCGACCCGCCGCCGGCGCCATCTTTACGCGAGATTGTAAACACAACCCCACTCCCGTCACGTCTTGCACAACTCATCTCCGGTACAAACAAGAAGCCCCCAGCCGACAGCGCGATTAACTCCACCATAACTTCTAGATTGCGTTTTGGGCTGAACGGCCTAGGTGAATAACCTCAGTTTTTCTCTTGGTTTGTCAATTCAGTTTCTTAAGGTCTCAACGCCACAGCACATCCCGACCTTCCAACGCCTTCGCCTGCTGACATTGCCGCGGACCTCGAATACATCTTTCAGCACCGTCGAGCTGGCCTTGGTTACCCATACAGTATGTTTCCTGTCGCACCCGGCGTGGGGTTTCCCGCGGTCGGACCTGGCATTGGTCCCGGAATGGGATTTGGCCCGAGTGTTGGAGGAGCGACGACAGGGCACAACAACGTTCCCGGGGTACCATTTGGATGAACGGCTTTCCAGCAGGTGAAACCTACACAACTGGTGTTGGCCCAGGCATAACCCAACCCGGCCCCGTACCTGCTCCCGCTACAGGGACCTCCGTACCTCCTCCGCACACTCACGTCGGGATGACTGGGCCGGGAGTTGGCCCTGCTGACTCTGCTGGATTTGGCCAACCGCCGCCTATGGGCGTCCTCCAGCCCAGTGCCGGCCGGGAAACCGTATACCCCGCCGGTCCTGGCGGACCTTCAACTCCGGGGCGAGTACCTCGCCCTTCCGGACCACCGGTTGACCGCGAATGGGATCAAGCGCAGCGAGATCGAGAGTTAGTTGCGCGCGAGCACGATCGCGAACTTGCACAACAACGAGATCGAGAATTGCGTGAGCGGGAACGACTCGGGGAAGTGAATTCGCGTGGACGAGACAGGGAGTTCGGCCCGCATGCTGCTCCCGGATACCAGACTTCTGGTTGGAACTCAAGACCCTCTGGTAGCGCCGACTGGGGTCTTTCGGAACGCAGACGAGACGATGATATCATGGATCGTGATAGGGAAAAGGATCGTGTTGACCGAGGGGACAGAGATAAATCTCAAGTGCAGCTGGGGTCCACTCCCGCTTCGCGTTCTCAAAACCAACACCCACACTCGCATTCTCATCATCCGCACTCGGCCCAATCGCCACACCCTCATCACATCTCTCACTCAAACCATCAAGCGCATTCACAGCCACACACACACCTGCACCAACATCAGCACCCGCACTTTCACTCGCATTCCCCTCACCCAAACCTTCATACCCAGCATCAACATGGGCCGACAGGGGCTGCTCCCCATCATCACCACGTCGGCCAACATCATCATCGACACCATCACCACATTCTACATAACCACCACACATCTGGATCCGAATTGCGCATTGGGTCTACATCAGGTGTCAGCGTGGAAGGTCCTGGTATAAGATCTGGTCAGGGTCATCAGACGCCAACTATGGAGCTCATCAACCTTTCTGCTCCATCATCGAAAACACACTGGAAAAGGGAGGAGAGCAAGTATGGGGGAGGTAGCATTCCCGGAAGCCGGCCGTCCTCTACACATCCACCTTTCCCTGCATATGACGAGCGGGACAGACCCGTCGCAACCCCCTTTGTTCTTGGGCCTTCGCAAAATACCGTCTCTGCCACATCTTCTCCTCGACATAACTGGATGCATGGCGAAGGGGGCAGTTCGGTTACTCCTGGAGGACATGGTAGCGCCTTCCCGCCTCCTGAGCGCTATCATTCGCCTGTATCAGGTGGTCCTGGGACGTTGGGCTTGCCTCATCGATCGTCGAACCCGCCGCCACCGACCCATCATCACCGTCAATCACCCAATTTGCTGAATACATCCCCATCACGCTCTGGACCTCCCACATCACCTACTAATGCAAATCTTCCTAATCCTGTTGCCCCACCACCATCCATGAATACTTCCTCCCCAGGGCCCTTCGTTCTTCCACGAAAATCGTCCCCAGTCCTACCGCCTCCATCCAAACTTGGAATGCCCCCTATAGCATTTTCTCCTCGGTTGACAGGTCCAGGGGTTCTCCCACCGACGGGCCCAGGCGTCCCTGGGATGCTATCCGGTGCCCCGACAGGACCCGGCGCCGTGGCCGTGTTGGCAGGCCCGTCGTCCGGCCCGGGAGTACCGCCACCTAGTGGCCCGGGAATATTGACGAGTGGACCTGGGGTGTCACCTCCGCTCACAATCTCGTCCAGTACTAGCGGATCTACCATCCCACCTCCCAATGGCCCGGGACTTATACCGCCAAGTGGACCCGGAATACCACCTGCAGGTCCTGCGGATGGTTCAGGAGTTCCAGTGTTCACTGGCAGTCGAACAGCCTCCCCACTGATATCCTTTGCGAGGACGGGAGCGCCTCCGGGTCAGAAGATAGGAGTAGAAGGTGTATAATGTTCATTCCTTTTATGCTTGGTTTTATCGAAAGTATGGATGGTATTGCTCTGCAAGCGTAATGGCTACGTGACAGAATCGGAATGTAGCCTCATGACTAACTGTACTCATTCTCAATTTTCTTTTGTACATAATTTCTGCGTCTCTAATGCGACCTCAGCGCCAGCTTCATACTGGAGTGACAACGAGCTGCGGCCCCAACGTCCCGACCTAAACGGAGACGATACAATCTGCACGACGCGGAGCAGGGCGCAACCAGGACGCTCACAAGTAATCCGTGGCACTGTTGTTGAGTCCACCAGAAGATCTTCCTGGAACTCACGTCAAATTTCCGCGGTATGAGGCACGTATACAAGAATACAACAGAGGTGTGTGCATCGTCCTTGTATATCAAGACAATACACGTCAAGTGTATCATTCTCAGTAATTGCTCTTGTCCTTCGAGCGCTCCATCGCTATGAAGAAGGTAAGAACGCGCATCGTGTGTCAATCTCGATACTTACGATTATAGTGAAGGAGTTTTTCGATCAAGTCGACGTGGGTAAGCACCATTCTGCGACAGCAATACCTCTTCAACTGCAGCTCGTCAAGTGCATCACTTTAAGCAACAGTTCAGTGTTCAAGACGGTTTCGAACGAGGGTGACATAGATGTTTACCCTTCGCTCATGTCATTAGCTAGCAGCTCAAGGTAGGCATTCCATTTGTCCCCAATCACTTTTCCACATGAGAAACAGCGAACTGGGATGATCTGGGTAGCAGCAGTGAGCGTACTGCGGTAGCAGAATGTAATGCTGCACAGTACTGACCATCGTGACCGTAGTGAGTGGCAGCGGCGACGTCCTTGCTTAGGATTAGGGTTGAAGCGCCGCACGTGACCCCCACACGTTCACGTGCCACCGCGTCAATGACCGCGTTTTGTCGTCCTTGATGACAGCGTCGAGCAGGTCGTACATGCTACCATGAGCTTCACGTTCGAGCTGCAAGATGAACTCCAGGCACTGCAAGACCCGTCGTCATATGAGATTCCCAACGAACACGATCTCCACGACAACGATGCAGCTGAACTACTTCAACGTGCGTTCATTGATGTTCGCGACGACCACTTTTTATTGTGTTTCTAGGTGCTGTTGGAAGCATCGCACACTCCTCCGAAGAGATCAAAGATCCTGAGATACTCGACATCTTTCGGAGCCTGCTGAAACACGCAGATGTTGTTCCTGGACCATGCATGAGCAAACTATTGGACTCCATTGCATCGGGCTTCAGCACTGAGATAGATGCGGCTGTCCGGGACTCAAAAGAAGAGGATCAGCAAGCGGTCATGTCACACAAGACTCCGCTCGAGATGTACGCGTTTCTTCTCAACTGGTTCGCTGCTGCAGCGGACAAAGTGAAATCGCCTGGAGAAGGTGAAGCCACGCCACAGCCCAAGTCTCGTCGCGGAAGAGGCGGAAGAACAGCTGCATCCCGTGCACCTGCTAAGAAAGTGGAGGAATGGACGTGGATTGATCAAATCCCAGCAATACTCGATTTGTTCACCAAGGCAATGAAACTCAAGACGCATCGCATATGGATGACAACTCCAGAACGAGACGCGTTTATCACGTATGTCCCTCTCTAGCCGAACTTCTCCAAGTTAATGCGAATGTCAAGATGCCTGACGCGCCCTGCATATCACATTGCCGAGAACGAACAATACATGAAAGTACACAATGTCAGAGTCAACGTTTACAAGGTCATTTGTGTTGCCGTCAAGCACCATGGACATGCCCTTGCAGCTCAGATCAATATCATGCAAGCACTACAATACCATGAACACCTTTCGGAACCTATGGCCGAGTGCCTTTCTCACCTTGCGAAGCATTTCGATCATGCCCAACTTGGGGAGGAGATCTTGCGCGAGATTGCAGGGAAGACTTTCAATGCTCAGGACTCGAAAGGACCCCGAGCATTTTCTCGTTTCTTAGTGAAGTACTGTGAAGAGTCACCTAGGTCGGTACTCAAACAGATTAGCGTTCTACTCGGACACTTGGATTCAGAGGTAAGTGTACGCGGAACATGTTACTCTCATTCTCAGATGATGATTTGTTAGTCGTACCCAATGCGGATGGCAATGGTGGAAGTGATTGGACTGCTTATTCGTGAGCTGTCGAGCGCCGAAGACAACAACGATACGACGCAGACCCACAAGCAAATTGTTGGATTCTTTGAACTCCTTCTGTCCCGAACTCTCGACCTGTCCTCTTATGTACGCTCCAAAGTCCTTGCCACGTTGTCAAAGCTTTGTGACCTACGCGTCCCGTTCCCTAAACAACGTCTGGAAATCACAAAACATGCGGTAGCGATGCTAGAGGACAAGGCCTCCACAGTTCGCAAAGCTGCGGTTGCCCTGCTTACGAAACTTATAATGACGCATCCTTGGGGGCTTATGCATGGCGGGCCTCTCAACCTAGAGAAATGGGAGGGATATTACAAAGAGGTGAAAGAGAAGCTGGAAAAGTTGGAAGACGCAGTGGGTAAGGTTGTGGAGCGGGGAGACGAAGACGAAGTAAACGATGGAAAAGAGGACGAGGAGGATAGCGATGAAGAAACGGAAGACGGGGAAGAAGGCGAAAATAATAATCGAGGGTGACGTGTTGAATTTGCCTTTCTTGTAGGTGTAGCTGACTTTGGGCTGTTAGGAACCCAGCAAACGACGATGAAATGGACGTTGACGGAGATGCAGATGACACAACCATGGATGATGAGGACAACAGAAGATCCGAAAAGCGCAAGGGCAAGAAGGCGAAAAAGAAATCTGTGATAAACGAAGTTGCCATTACGTCTGAGCAGGAAGCCCTCGCGGCATTGGAATCCAATGAAGCTCTCTATCTCAGACTACGCAAAAAATACTATACCGAAGCACTCGTATTCATCCGGATGATTGAGGGGTCTATGGACGTCATCACTCAGTTGCTGGCTAGTACTAACAAAGCGGAAGTACTCGAAGCCATGGAATTCTTCAGAGTGACCCATGTGTATGAATTTGACGGAGCTGGGGTAGGGTTTACCTGGCTATGCGTGCCACTGACTGACGGTCCGCAGGTTGGCATCAAACGCATGCTGCATCTTATCTGGTCGAAGGATAACAACCAAACTTCAGAAGACGGGAAAGAACTCAAGGGCGTCCGCTCGCGCCTTCTAGAGTGCTACCGAAATCTGTACTTTGATCCTCTCCCAGACATGGAGCCGAAACAACAAGTCAACAGAATTGCGAAAAACATGATCGAGTATGTACCTTGATACTGTCCAAAACGTATCTGACCACAGGCGTGGTCCAAAGGTTGACCTATGATGCAACGTTAGCCGAGCTGACTAGTCTGGAGGAGATGATGAAGACAATGATGGAAGAAGAGCAGGTCCACCATGACATTATCAACAAGCTCTGGCAGGTCTACAGCAAGTCCTTCTCGGTTAAAGAATGTCCGCAGGCCCTGACGCGTACTCCTATTTCAGGCTCAACGAAACCTCTCCCAGCTTATCAACGCCGAGGCGCGGTTATCATCTTGGGCATGCTGGCATTGGCGAAGCGTAGCATCGTGGAAGAGAAGGTGGAAGTCCTACTGAAGGTTGGATTAGGCAAACTCGGCAAAGTACTGCGGCTCTCTCTCAATTGTCTGGATGACCATAAAATTCTGTAGACTGATCTGATGCTGGCCCGATACACTTGCGTTGCCCTGCAACGCCTCAATGGCAGTGCGAAGAAAGTGAAGGGTATGTTCAGGTGGCCTTCCGCTGTATCTATCATTTTTTGACGAGATTGCTAGGCTCTCTTCTCAACAAAACTCTTCGTCTGGAGATGAACAATGCAATTTTCCGGAAGCTTCAAGAGGCTATCGAACACCCCTGTCGATCCAAGGATTGGTTTGGGATGGCTGAACAAGCCATCAACACTATATACGCGCTTGGCGAGCATCCCGGTGAACTTTGTGGCAGGATTATTAAGAACCTCACGCGGCGTGCATTCGCTCGCAGACCGCAGGCTCCACAAGAGTCTGCAGTTGCTCCTGAGGATCCAGATGCAATGGACCAGGATGCTGAGACAGAAAGTGCTTCATGTGCTCCAACGTCCCAGATTTCTTCCGCCACGCAGAACACGAGACAGGGGAACGTTGACCAAGCTACGAAGGACTTGGGGGATGCATTCCAACTCGGTCAACTTCTATTCGTAGTTGGCCATGTCGCCATTAAACACATTGTCTTCCTCGAACTCGTCGAACGAGAATGGAAACGCCAGAAGGACGAGAAGGACCTGGGTAAATATGCATATCTTTGGGCCTTGCTAGAGTAGACACTGACGATAGTTCCAGCGGAGAAGCTCGCAGCAGGTGTTAATTCACCAAACAAGGCGTCAAAGGAGACTGAGGAGCTAGACCAAGTGGCTGGAAATGTAGAAGACGAGATTGGTGATCGGATAGCATCGGTGCGAGAAACCGAACTCCTGTACGGTCCTCAGTCATTGTTAGCTGTCTATGGACCAATGCTTGTCCACGTCTGTGGCAGCCCCCACAAGTTCAAGGCGAGTCGTATGGTTCCGTCTTCAGTCTCTCCGTCTGATACCAATACAGAATCGAACGCTCCGCGCTGCTGCGACGCTGTCATTCGCTAAGTTCCTCTGCGTCAGTTCACAATTCTGCGATCAACACCATCATCTCCTGTTTAAAATTCTCGAGACTTCGAAGGACCCAGATATAAGAGGCAACATTGTGATTGCGTTGGGAGATGTAGCGGTATCGTTCAGCAACATTATTGATGAAAACAGCAACGAGTTGTACAAGGGTCTTTCGGATGATGACCTAGTTGTTAAGAAGAACACGCTGATGGTGCTCACTCACTTGATTCTGAACGGCATGATCAAGGTCAAGGGGCAGCTGGGCGAGATGGCTAAATGCTTAGAAGATGAAGACCCCCGGATTTCTGATCTGGCGAAACTGTTCTTTACGGAACTGTCGACCAAAGACAATGCCATCTACAACAACTTGCCCGACGGTGCGTTTCTCCAGTGTAACTCGTGCTCTTCAGGGGACTAATTGTGTGATGCAGTCATAAGCCATCTTTCAACAGGTGAACACGGTGTAAGCGAAGAAATATTCCAAAGCACCATGCGATATATCTTCTCCTTCATCGAGAAGGTAACGTGCCATATGAACCCGCAAACGCCGAAAACTTATACCTTTGATCAGGAAAAACAAGCGGAAAGTATCGTCGAGAAACTTTGTCAACGTTTCCGTTTCTCGGAAGACCCTAGGCAATGGCGAGACATCGCATTTTGCTTGTCTCTGCTTCCATTCAAATCCGAGAAATCGGTTAAAAAGCTCATAGAGGGGCTTCAGTTCTATCAAGACAAATTGCACGAGCAAAAAGTCTTCGACCGCTTTGCGGAGATCCTTGCAAAGGTCAGTTGTCTTGTCATGGAATCCGTCAAATGATATTCGCCGACTCTGCTTCGACGTAGGCTCGTTCGAACAAGTCCGCCAACAAGCCCGACACCGAACTCGATGAATTTGAATCAGTATGTTTCGAATCCACCTAGCTATAGGACAGTGATTCACACGCTTGGTACTTCTAAAGATTCTTAACGAGCACAGACGACAAGGCGAAGAAGATCGCGCTTTTGAGAAGCGCGTGGAAGGCAAGAAGGCAGCAGCGAAGAAGAAAGCCACACGGCGCTGTAAGCGTTTTGATGTTATTCAAGTACATGCAAACCTCAACTTCCCCCAGCTGCACGGAAGAAGGTTCAAGAAGCTGAGCCCGAAACCCGCCACCCTCATGCGAATGGTGACGATGATATGTATGTTTAAAGGCATTGCTCTTACATAGATATATGTACCTGTGTATGTTACATTTAATAGAAAAAAATCAAGATACCCGGGTTAATCAAGGTATCTGGCGACACACGGTACGTGGACCTGCTCTCAGGACTCGGACATCCCCCCCAGTGGAATAAAAGCACGTATTATTCCGCGTGAACACGTCCTACATATACATACAACAAGAGTGTATCCAGACAGTTAAGTGAATGAAGGTGAGTCGAGATGCCACGAACAACCAATTAATAGATTGAATATTGAGTTTAGAAATCACCAAGGTCGACTTCTATGCTTTCAATAAGGGAAGCTTCCAGGGTCTTGCTCGGTGATGTTGGCAATGTGGAAATGAAAGATGTCGGTAAGGGTGATATCGGTCGTGCAGCAGCCGTTGATTGCGCTTGCAGAATGGGTGTTGTAGTTGCACTGCCATTCGGTGTTGCCGATCTGTTGATACCACGAGGCATGTTTCAGGAACGCGTGAGATGATTAGAACGACGGTGGTAGTTGGTAAGACAGAGTGATACGATGAGCAATAACGAACCTGGACGCGCAACTAAGAAATCTTGGCGTCGCCTTCAGCTTGGCGCTTAGTTCTGGAGTGGCCGTTCCTGAAAGTCCAGCCGCGGCCAGTTTACGTTCTCTGCGTTTCCGCTCGGCCTCATATTCGGCCCTGCGTACGGCTTCCAGATTGGCCTTGCGATTCCGCTCGTTTACTTTTGCAAGTTTATCGGCAAGCGATTCCTCTTCTTCACGTGCGTTCTGTACGACAGGAAGTTCCTTAAGCTTTGCTTCGATATCCTCCAGTTCGGCGTAGTCGTGTCGTCGCATGGCCAAAGTTCTGGCTTGCATAAGGCGTGATCGCTCCATTGTAATCGCTGCTGCACTTTGTTGATGGGCCAACTGGTTCTTACGTGCAAGCATTGCCGAAATGTCACTCTAAAAGAGTGCTTAATATGGCAAGACGAATCAGAAGCGGCACGCAGACCTCGGTGAAAGGTTGTGTAGAGAGCTTCTCGAGTTGTGCGGCTTTTTTCTCGACCTGCCGTTTCGAAGGCAATTTCACATCGTCGACGGCACAAACCTTCACCAAGCGCTCGAACTCCTTCTATCGACCACTTCTCAGCACTTACCCAATGAACAGAGAAAAGGAGGACGGACCGCATCGAGTTTTGCGTTTGAGACTTTGTCCATAGTGAAAGCCTTCACAGACTTGCCGTGTTTGAGTTCAAGCGTTTGGTTCACCATCCGGTCGTTTATCTTGTACGGCCTTACAAGATTGGCTCCAAGGTCTTCCGGACTACAATTGGATACCCTTTATACCCGGGATGGGACCAACACTTACTTATGACTTCACATAATCGATACACTGGCTGGTTGTCCTCGTTGCCAATAAGATAGCGGACCCAAGCACCTTATGACAATCTAAGTACGGCTGAGCGGGGACCTCGCATTTGGACTCGCCTTTAACATAGTCCTCAAACCACGGCGCCATACAATATTTTGCAAGCATGTCACGCGTCAGTCTGCAAGTACTGAGGTCGCTCAAGGTGACAGGTTCGTCGTCGGGGTCAGATTTTTTGGAGTATAGCTTGCGTTCCCTCTCCTCTTCTTCTTCATATTTGCTAATTTGGCCGTCCTCTTCTTCGTCAGAAGAGGTCTCCATATCCATAGGTGATGAAGAACGGTCTCGCTTGGGAGAGTCGGTCCGCACCTGACGGAGGGTTAAGAGTGCGTGCAGGATGTCACGCTGGCAAACATACACGCTTCTTCTCGTCTTTTGCTTTGCGTTTGGCTTTTAACTCGTCGAGCTTTCGGGATTTCTCCTTGGTAGCACCTCTTACAGCATGTTGGCCTATGAAGGAGATGAGGTAAGAGCGTATCATGCAAGCGTGCAAACGAGTGGCGAGTACGTTTGGCCGCCTTTGACACGCTTTCGGCATCATTCGAAGAACCCTTTTGCTGCCTAATCATCTCTTGCAACTTACGCCGGTCTTGGATCTTCTGCATTTGTTCCAGACGCTCAGCAAGGATTGCCTCGCGTTCAACTTCAGGCATGGCGAGTAGCCTTAAAAATGTGAAGTTTCCCGAGTACAGTGTCAGACACTACACTTCAGTACATCTGATAGTGTGCTCACCGTTCTCGGTCCAACTCGTCCTCGTATTTCCCCTCTAAAGGGTATGGGTTCATCTCCTCACCTTCCTCACTCTCCGGTTCATTCTCGGAGTCAGACATACTACTGTAATCCCTGTGAAACCGCCGCAGTTTAGCCTTGGGGGAGCTAGGCTTACCTGGACTTGCGTTTCTTCATTGCAGGTGGCTTTGAGCCGGAACTTTGTCTCTTGCGCTTCTTCTCCGTAGCACCTGCGAGCTCGAGGAGTTCGTCGTCAATGTCGCCGTCGGTGTCAGACATGGTGAACTGGTGAAATTAGTGAGGCGACGAGCTGCGCGGCAAGGAAGAAACAAGAAACTCGGTTGCGCCGTCGACGAAGCACAGGACCGAATGTTTGGCCGTGTTTGCAGCAAAGGGGGAAAATCACGTGACAGACTCCCCTAACAACACCGGACACAATAAAATACAAAACAGCGCACGACTAGCTTTGTTCTGCCAAAACGACCTTTTTTCTCTCCGCCTTTGGTTTGCTTTCTCCTGCGCGTGTGTGTTTCCGCCGACGCTCTTCCTTGACTCGCTGAGCTTCGAGCATGGTTTCCTTGAGTTTGGCTGCCTGATGGACAGCTTTAGGTAGATGTCGTGCCCTGGAAGAAAAAAATGTAAAACGTCACGTAGTCAAGGCCAGTGAGGCACCCCTCCCACCTAGAGATCTTGCCGACCTCCTGATCATACCTCCACCTCTCCTTCAGACTCTCACGGTATTCTATTGCAGCGCGTTCCCTCGCAGTGATGATCCCCAGCTTCTCATGTGCCTTGGCCTTCCATATCCTCACATTCCCGTCGTCAGACCCACTGACTACGAATCGTGCATCAGCAGTAAATATCGTAGAGGAAACTCTGCATAATGTTTAATTCAATACCCGTAGTGGAAGTCAAACTGGCGTACCGTTGCATTCGTTTCGTGTGGTAGACTTCCGGACGCGTGCCCCTCCCTTCCTTCCAGATTCGCACCGTCCGGTCCCACCCTCCACTCACAAACTCGAGTCCCGTGGGACTCCAGTCACAACTCATGACCGCCGAAACGTGTGCCTTGTAAATCTGTGTAGGACTAGATAGTTGCCGAACGTCGAAAGTATACAGGTTGTGATCTTCCGATGCCAGGAGTACCAGCGTGGGTAAAGTCGGCGACCAAGCAAGCGCATTGCTACGCATTTGCATGGTCACTCTCCGTTCAGCCTTCCCGGAACGAATGTCGTAAAGGGTAAAACTACGATCGGAACCGATGCTTCCCAAAACCGAAGTTTCGCTAAGATTGAACCGTACAGAGGTAACCGTCTCCGTGGCCGTAGGAAAAGTAAGGTTTGATATAGCGGCAGTTCTGCAACATGAAAAGTTGCCACGTAAGACACCGGCAAACAAACGGGCAATGGATAAACGAACTTCGTTTCATCCCATATTTGAACGATATTTGACGCAGTGGCAAAAATTGCGTCGGAGCGGTGGTGATCTATCGAACTAGGGAATGCTGGTCAGTTAACACGACACCGCCGTGAGCAGCGACCATACTTGAACGGTGATTTCCCAGAGAAGATATGGAGTGGTTTTTGTTGCTGCCAACGGATTCAGTCTTTAATTCGAACACTTGGGAATCAACTCACGACTTCCTCGTCCCGTGGCGAAACGTCCCAGAGTTTGATGTTGGTATCCACACCACAACTAAGCAATCCACTGCCTTGCGAAAAGCACAGACCAGATACTTTCCCTTTGTGTGCGTCCAGTATCCGATGTACCTGCTTTTGTTCGGCAATATCATGCACGAGTATCCCTGATGTGGTGTTCCTCTACAAAACAGTGCGATCCAGACACACGAGTGACGTACCTCCGTCCCAGCTACCACTTGCGACAGTGTTAAGCGTGCCAGGTTTTCTGCAGAGCACCTCTATGGCATCGATGTGTCCTTCCAGCGCCCTTAAGAATGGTTTGGCAAACATTCTCTCCATTTTTGCAGCATTTAACGCACGCGTACGTTCGCGAGCACGGGAAAACGGATGCATGAGAGGGTCGAGATTCCGTGAGGTAGGTGTTGGGTCTCCTGGACGGGTGGGCAAATGTGCTGACGGGGCATGCTGGAGGACGGATATTTTCTGCGAGCCCTGTCAGCTCGAAGATGGACAACATACGACAGACATACGACCATCCTCAACACAACGAATGTACACTGCGATGATGATTTTCTCCGTAGACTCGCAAGAGAACCGATACAAACGCGTGGGAATATCTACTACAACGGTACAACCCCTGTTCACAAGGTATACCGACGAGAAATAAACTAATCTCATTACAGGACGAAGCAGAAAACTAGTTCTAAGGTGATCATCGGCAAGAGCTCGTTGGAGCGTCACTGGACTCACCTCTGGAATTCTAAAGATCGTGATTTCCTTGGGAGAATACTCAACACAAAAGGATGCTACTTCATGCACAGTACCTCACCTGTTGCTTGAAGTATCGCCGATTCTCTTCATCGACGAGAACCAGATTGAGGTAGTATCGCACGCTGAACTTCTTGTTGACCTCACGAAATGTGGGGGTCAAGTCAAAACCGCCAAGAAAAAGTCGAATGGGAATGGTTTCGCCTGCATGAAGGATGTCCGGCCTGTTTACTCCCCCTCCTTGATTTCATAGCTGTGACTTACCTCGTACTGGTGCACCGTCCATGATCTCAAACTTGGTAATAGTCTCACTCTCGTTATACTGGTTCGGTGGAGATCCAGTCGTTTCCCGACGAATAATGGAAAGTTCCATATGCTTGATCTTGATTCGTACAAGTAAAAAGTAAATCTTGCCAACGATGACGTCCTTGAGATGATATCTAGAGGGCTAGATAAGCCCTCTGCAGCGCGATCATACGATGACTATACTTGCTTCGACTTGTTATACTCGAACTCGATATGCAAGCAGTCTTCGATACCGACTTCCATCTTGATTGCGTTGTTGCTATCGGGTGGCATGCGATATGAGTGAACCCACAAATCTTGTCTTTTGTAACCTCTCCCAACCGGCGTGACACAGTGACTCGAACAAAATACCTTGAGGCTGATGAGCGGTTGTAGGAAAAGAGATCATTCTCCGCGTACCGTAGCTTAACAGTTTATCCCATGATAACTCTCATACTGTTTCTCCACGTTCTTGAAGAGGAAGTCAAAAGTCTGGGCCTGGCGTAAATCGCCAGGGGCAGCTAATTCTTGCGACAAGGACAAGAATTCATGATGGTGCCCTCGATCGTAGAACAGGTCTGTGTCGTCATACTTAAGTGGACGGCCGTGTACATAATTGCACACTGGCTACACACTCACCAATGCTTCCTATGAACTCGACCTTAATGCCGTCGTGGGTCACCCTCTTTCCATCTCGCACGCGTATTGTTACCTGCCAGTTTCTCGGTCGTTGAACTGCTAAGTTCTGCAACTGAATTAATTTGAACACGCACTTGGCCGGTTACCGAGTCGCCATCATAGTAAATAGGACATGATACAGTTTTGTCTTTGTCTGTCTTCGTCTCCACCTGCTTTCTCAATTCCTCCCCTTCCAACTTGATGTCGACGTCGACTGGAGATGTAAAGAAGTACGCCATGACGTTTACCTGTTCACCCGCGGTGTCCCTAGCACGGCGACGGTGCGGTGTAAAGCCCGTTGTTGACTTATTGACACGGCTGACGAGCCCGAGAGTCGCTAGCCGAGCACCGAAATGCACTCCCACACTCGGTGTTCGATCACGTGGACGACTCTGCCGTTACAGGCTCGATGGCTACGCACTCGGGTTCGGTCAATCTGACATTTCTAGACCTTGTCAATGCTTGCGATAACTTCAGGCTTCCTGAAAATCACCGTGCTGACGTCCCTTCATCTTCGCTTACCCAGGATACCCTAGTACCGTGGACTCTGAGCCAGTCCCTTGACAGCCCAGTTGTAGGCCTGCTCAAACCTGAAATCATAGATCTATTGCGCGAGGAGGGAGATAAATTCTGGATTATCCCTGACCCAGCTACCGTGCCGCGATCCACCTATCGGGTGAGTTTCCACCCGTCGATCGACACGCCTGCGAAGCGCACAGATGTCATGAAAAAACTCTGTGAACGATGGCGCGACAGCGGCTCGATATATCAGGACATCATCGGGCCAAAAAATGGCGAAACGAGATGTACCCTGTGTACCGCAATCCTTTTGGGGTCCACCGTGCCCACGATCTAAAGGCGGGTGATGACTCGGACGATGGTAATTACGCCTTCGAGATGGAACGTTCCGCCTGTGCTCTCTTTGGTGTAATCACGTATGGCGTGCACATGACCATCTATCAACAAGCGCACGGTAGTGAAATGCAGATCTGGGTCCCCACCCGTTCGCGCACGAAGCAGACGTAAGTCCCGCCCATAGTTCCTGCTATCGATCATCACTGACACACTCTCGTGACGAATAGGTGGCCTGGGTATCTGGACAACAGCGTTGCAGGAGGCATTCCGAGTGGCATGTCTGTATTCGAAAGCCTCGTTAAAGAAGCCGCAGAGGAAGCAAGTATAGACCAGGAGATCACTAGCAAGTATGCGAAATGTGCAGGATCCATCAGTTACTACCGCCAGTGAGCCCGGTCTAACATCGTATGTATGCCTTATCGCCTAAATGCGCGACAGAACTTCAGCAGGTTGGCTACAACCTGAAATCGAGTATGTGCACCAAGACTGTGACTCGTCATGTGCCTGATTTGGCGAGAAAAGATATGTTTATGACATGAAGATACCCGACGACGGTGACACCACGCTTTTCCAACCGAAACCTGCAGACGGTGAGGTCGAGTCGTTCAATGTGAGGGCCAAGTAGTTTGTCATCCCAACGCAGTACATACTCACACCTTCTAAAAGCTTCTTCCACTTCATGTAGTGATTAGCAAAATGAAGCAGGGGCTTTTCAAGGCAAATTGTGCTGTTGGTATGAAACTCTTCATCACGAAGTGTGAACGGGCCTGGCTTACGCTCTCTGTTCTTAGTGCTGATTGATTTCCTTATCCGTCACGGGTACTTGACACCGGACAACGATCCTGATTTTATGGAAATTATTACGAGGATCCACGGGAGGTTTCACTATGAAAGGTGGTAGCTTGGGAGCTGTCATCGTGTGGCTCGTATCTTTGACGATAGACCTCTGGATTAATGCGGGGTTGAAGCATTCGGAATTGATTTTGGGGGGTGGACTGGTTATGGAGCGTACGAGGTGATGTACAACGTCTCGCTGCAACGCATAATATGGATCACTAGTCACTACACCTCCGAGACAGTGAACCTATGCGCGACAAAGATGCATGAATGTATGACGGCTGGATCGGCTATGATAAGTTACGGATGCCGGTAAGTCCTTCGCACCTCGCTGCCCCTCCTGAGTAACTGTGAAATGAGTGTATATTACGGAAGTCCATCTATCATGTAGTGTAAGCATGTGCAGTCGAACTCGTTGTCCAGTCGTATGTACATCATGATATACTCTCACGTGAGATACTTTCAATGATGAATCATTTACTTCCGTTTTGCAGACCAGGATGACCAGGAACGGATGCGGCATAAATATGTCAGCACAAATATAGCGACCGTCTGTTTCAGTCGACGAGCGAAGCTTTGGGTCAGTCGCCTTAATTATACTAGGCATATTGAGTTAACTTACGTTAAAGCCCGTGAATCCAAGCACGATTCCCAAGTCCCTCCAGCGGTGCTGATACATGATGTTGAAGTTCGAACTCAAAAATTCATTCGTAGTGCGATAGGGACAGTACTCGCACGTTGATGTTGCGGAAGAATTTGTCAAGTATCCGCCCACTTCACTGATAAAGGTCGACATGTAATCTCCGCAAGTCATATTTGAAGGAGGTTGGACGACTACAAGCTCTGTAGGAGAGCAATTGATATCCATGTTGGCGATGGCTACAAAGCGAGATGTAACATCAGACGAATCCGCGGTCGCATCTCACTTTTGACGTACCTTGTCCAAGAAGCCCCTCGATGATGTAGGTGAACGGAGAAGTCCAATACATCCATTGCCACCACTTCAACTGTGAGTAAGGTTGAAGGACACCGTCACTGTCAACGACACCAGTTAGCCCCTAGCTCAGTTGAAGATGGCGCAATATACCATGACTTACAAGATAATGGTGAACACGAATAGCGTGCTGAAGAGTAAAGTAGCAATCGTCGGCGTTGGAGCCAGTGCTGCGAACGCCTGACCGGCCGTGGTATAATAGATTGGGAAGATGACGCCGAACAGGAGAAACGTATAACCGGCGCGAGATGTTGGTAAGCCTACAGTCCAGTAGAAACAGACAAAGAATGAAGAGGTGCCGAGCATGTTCCAGGGCAGCTCGATAGCGAGTTGAGAGGCTAGGAAAGCCGTCCAAGAGTACATCCGTGAGGGTCGTTCACGGATCTCGTAAATGTCTCGTATAGAGATGTATACGGACTGGAGTTGCTGAACGAGACCTACGCAACACATCGTCGCCATGAAGACGGCCTAATTTCCGTAAGCACACGGCGCCCACCGGAAATGCGGAATAGCTTACGAAGAGCTTGTTTTCTGTCCCTTGGATGGTGTCATTGGCTCGGAAGAACACGAATCCGATGATGAGTCCCGCGGCAATGTTGAGTACCACCTTGGACATCATATAAGTTGGATTTCTCCAGTAGCTAACAAAACCACGGTCTGTGAGGGTCAAAAACTGCGTCATCCAGGATGTTGCAAATCTTGAATGCAGCTCGGTAGTCTTGCTTTCGACGACGGGGCGACTGCACCCTTCTGCGTGAAGCCGCTCGATCTCGCGGTCAAGTTCGGCCGCTTCTGGAGATGCTTTCCACACTGCGTACCAGTCAGTTTCGGAGACTGCAGTAGCCCCCGCTCCAATGACGTCGAGCATGTACTCGGCACTGGATGAAATGGATTATACCAAGAATCGGGACGCGTGCAAGATAACCTACGGATTGGCATCAGGATCACATGGAGGAGCACCGTTCCTTTCGAAATAGCCTAGTAAGGTTGATGACCTCTCGCCAATATCCCCGAAGTATACCGTCTGGCCGCCTTTGCGCAATAAGAGAAGACGGTCGAACATTTGGAAAAGTTCACCCGATGGCTGGTGTATACTATGAGACAAGCGAGGTCGGTGGAGGGCAGTGTCAAGAAGTATAAACACGCTCACGTGCAAAGAATAGCTTGCCCATGGTTAGCTAGTTCACGGAGGACCTTAACGATAGCCCATGCTGACTGGGAATCCAAACCGGAGGTCGGCTCATCCAGGAATAGTAGTAATTTTGGCTACGATGCACGTAAATTACCGTCACACCCCAGGTTGAAGTCGTTGAACTTACCTTGGCAGCCAACTCAACGCCGATAGTGGTTCTTTTCTTGTGTTCCACCCCCAAAGAACCAACAATTGCATCGGCGTACGCCTCCAGGCCAACCATCCTTAAACATTTGTCGACACTGCCAAAGGTCAGAACGCAACTGACTATGCTAAATGTGCACGGAACTCACTAGGCTTCCTTCTCCTCCAGGGGAACCGACTTCGGCTGACGAAGTTTAGCGGAAAACAGTAAGGCTTCTCGCACAGTTGTCTCCGGAAGGTGGGTGTCCATTTGCTGACAATAACCCCTGAGTATCCAGTGAATTTCAATGACTTGTTAAAATTCTACAAGCACGTACGTCTGAGCTTGGAAATCTGCAGGAAGAGGATGCCCATTGACGAAGCGATCGCCTAACACAACGCCAACCGAGATACGCTCAGCAAGGACGTTCAGCAGTGTAGTCTGATTAGGGTATCGTCAACGGCAAACGGTAACTCGAGGTGTCGAAGCGAACACACCTTGCCAGCTCCGGACTCTCCCACGAGCGCGGTGAGTTTTCCAGGCGCAACGTAGCCGGACACGTCATCAAGAAGTTTCTTTTCGCCACCTTTGACAGGGACAACGTATTCGATGTGATTCCATGAGAAAATATCCGGGTGAGCGTGAACATCCAATCCAGATTTCTCATTCGGTGCCTCCAGAACAGGCGTTTCCAGTCTGCTCGACGAAGATCGCATACTTTTCTCTTCGTCCGTCAGGCCAGGCATAAGGAGACGGGTGCCCTGTTTGAAGAAGGTTACGGATGTCGAGATCGCGTAGGACACGTTCTTTTCAGTCATGACAAGCAAGAGTATGAGGAATCCTAGGAGGAATGAACACATGATACCAACATTCTGCATGCAAAAAAAGCTTAACATTCCACTTATGCTACCTAAACGCAGCACTTACCCTCCAGAGATGACTGTATTCATAACCGAAGGAATAACTTAAGAAAATGTTCCCGTCCACCGTTGATTGACCCGGTTGAGATCCAACCGTAGTGCACACTTGATTAGCGCTTGAGACATTTTCATACCCAGGACCTTGAGGAACCAACGTCGTGCATGTTCCCTGAATGGTGTGGAATTCGTTGACCATCAGTGCCTCAAAGCCGTATCGGAGAGGCTAAGGGTTAATTAAGCCCGTCATATTGATAAGGAGATAACAACATGATGCAAGACGCACGTTGATGTACGTGATCCATCTCAAAGCACCAATAATCGCGCTGGGCGGAATCGCGTACCCACTGCAGAGAATGGCAAACGTCATCACTATCCCAGCGACTGTAATGGCGCCAGAGGGTGTCTTGAAACATGCTGAAACAGCTCTAAAGAACGTCTTCATCACCATTGTTGCCACGAAAGTGATAAGAACAAAAATGCTGTTGGCCTCGTTAACACTAACCACCAACTCATAAGGGAAAACGCGTCATACAAGAATTGTTGGGCGGACTGTTGCAGTCGAACCAAGAAATAGAAAACCACGGAGAAGATAAGCTGAAAGATTATGGCGATGGGGAGGTCGACGATTGTATGTGCGAGACTCTCGATGAAAGGGTAATACATGGCCAAATTATATTGTCGGAGCACAATTGGGCGCTGAGCAAAAAGAGAGTCGATCTCGGCCATAGCAGCGACAGTGCTGAACAAAAGAGCGCTATTACGATGTCAGTGAACACTATTCCACGGAAGGATAACCCGCTCGCTCACAAAAACATAACACCACCGCGGGAGAAGAATGAGCTCGTGGAGTCCGATAGCCTCAAGAACACGGTCCCCATGATGACAGCTTGGAAAATTTGCCCTCTACGAACGTCGATATGGGTGAGGTCCGAGTCTGACGAGCTCGAGACTTACCCAAGATTGACCGCTAGTGTGAGCCAATCACCCTTCAATATTTGCCATCGTCGTCGCATCACAGCGCGAACTTGCATGGGGACGGAAATGATATAGGGTTCATTGTCGGCAGCATGGCGCGCATGCTCTGCGCTGGCATCAATTGCGTACGCTTCTCTCAGCTCAGGCTTGTCGACGGAGGTCGTATAGTACGACTCAATATCCGAACGGTTCTGTTCCGCAAACCCGGACGACTTGAAATAAGTAGCCATTTCCTGCGCAGTACGTGGAGGAACGCCACTGAAGCCTTCCCGAATTTTCCTGGCATTTGGATCCGTCACTGATTGCTGCCGTTAAGCCGCAAGACAACACGAACATAAACCTTGAACATACCTCCGACGAGGAAATCTGCGGTAGTTTGTCTATCAAAGGGTTCGTAGCCCATATCAATGAAATACTGTTTGGCGTCCTTTGCGGGTCCAAAGTATGCCATTTTCCCCTCATTGATGACGCACACCTTGTCGAATAGGTCATATAGTTGTTGGCCGGCTTGGTATATGGATGCGATCGTCGTACACTTTGACAAGTTCGTCGCAAGGCGAAGAGCACAAATCAATTCCAGAGCCGTTGACGCGTCCAAACCTCTTGTTGGACTAGGAGGGGGTCGCTTTAGTCACTAGCTCCTTTGGACGTGCGGTGAAGATCTCACTTGTCCCAAGCACTGATTCTACCTCTGCAGCACAGAGCCTCGGCAAGCGAAACGCGCTTCTTCTCACCTCCAGAAATGCCTCTGATAGCAGCGTTTCCAACCACTGTGTTTCTAGCATGACCAAGACCGAAGACACGCATGACAACCTCCGTCACCATGTTGATGTACTCCTTCCGTGATTGACCTTTTACGCGGGTTTGAGGGGCACGCATTGTTGCAGCGAAAGACAATGTTTCCTCGACGGTCAGAGTTGGGAAATGAATATCGTCTTCCGGGCAATAGATTACGTCTCCGCGATACCTCGTTTCGATATCCTTTGAAGTGAGGGAATCGTAAAAGACATCGCCCTCAATGGAGTGATACTCGCCGCGTTGATTGGCGATTGTTTTCAAAAAGGTGGAACACCCCGCACCGGGACGACCAAGAACGACTAACAAAACCCTCGTTGAGCCGGAAAGAGATACGAGATACCCAATACGCACGAAGCATTTCCCCTGGTCTTACAACACCCTCGAAACCTGAGAGGATGTCACGAAGTGGTGGGCGGCGCCAATTGTTGATAGCTGATAGTAACGAGCGTGGGCTAAATTGGGAACCTACTGTTGGTTGTAACGCAGTGCTAGCACCCACGCCGACGACGCGCAGATCTCTGAACATCACTCCAAGCTCCCTCAATCTGATGTCATCCCCCTCCTCTCTTTGAAAGCGAATGAATACGTGAGGGAACCAGCCAAAGGAGAAGACACACCGCCTGAAAAGATCTTTCATCCATTCTTCCAGTTGAAAGTCCTTGTCATCGCCGAGGGTTGCAAAGGTTGCCGTGGACAACGGTCTAACAGACCAAACAGCGGAGCGGGGATGCAGCAAGGAAGTGGTCCTGGGAGCTCTGCTGGCCTCGGCCACGTGCACACGACGGGTTTGCGTCTCCAGAGTGGCTATAGTGCCCGCACCGGTGTTCGGCTTATCCCCTTGCGTGCCTTGGTTGATGAGAACGCGAGGTACAGCAGGGGCTTGCGCATCCAAGGTATCCTGGGAGTCTGAGTTGGGATGTGGGTCAGAGATTCTCCCAATGTCTTTCCCGGCCTGAGGCTCGTGCGACTTCGGCGCACCGTGCTGGTCGAGGATATCGGGGGGAGTAGAGGGAGGGACTTGAACATCTGACGTGTCAAGAACAGCGTCTGAGGAGTTATTCGGCTCAGGGATGTTCTCAATATCTTGCCTGGCCTGCGTCTCGTGGGTGCCGCCTTGATCGACGACACTGGGCAACACAGACGCAGGGACTTGCGCCTCCGACGCCGGCGACTCGACAGTGGCACTCCCTTCTCGGGGGGAGGAATACATGTCACCTGAGAAAGAGAGAGAAGGTGGTCAAGGTACGTTGGATGTTTTATATGTATGCCGAACAGTGAGCGCTCCAGCCCTGAAAAGTTGGTGCTATAAGCGTACCTAACAGTTTACCGAACAGCATCCAAAGCGATGCCATGATGGCTCGCGCAGATGCAGATCAGAGAGGGGGGGTTTCAAACCAGGGTGGCGGTTTGGGTCAGGAAGGTGCCAATGACATGATGGGATCGGTTATGTGCACCTGCTAGTCTCAATCGAATTAACTTTCCGACGGGACGGGGTTTACGCCGTGCTCAACGTGGCCTCGCCGTGTACTCGCTACACGGGTCAGTGGGTCACCCGTTCTCATGGCTCGTTGGGCGTGCAACAAATGGTTCCGTCGGAAGCACCCTTGCACATAAATATATATATGATGTGGTGCCTTCTCTGGTGCGATAGACAAGTTGGTGCTTCCGAGTAGGCCAGTCAAGGTTGGTCGAATTCCGCGGAACTTGTTTTTCATTTTGTTTTCCTGGCAGGAAGTGAAGCCACTCGCAAACTCTGACATGAGCGCCATCTTCCAAAACATACTATCTCACCCAGAGATCGCTGCCATCTGGTCAGACACCGGACGAACTTCATTTTACCTCGAGTTCGAGCGTGCGTTGGCTCTCGTGCAAGCAGATTTGGGTATAATTCCCAGGGAAGCTGCAGATGCGATAGCGGAATACTGCAGCGACGTATCCAACGTCAACTTTGAAGATCTCAGAGTACAGACCGAGAAGATTGGGTACCCTGTGCTCGGTCTGATCAAGCAAATCGTCCGCCATGTCAATGCCAAGGCACCCGGTTACGGTGAATGGGCTCACTGGGGCGCTACCACCCAGGTACTTATATACCCACAGCCCTCTGTGATCAACGCATCGCACTGGGTCCCTGACGTACCTTGCAGCTTACACTCCATATACACGTAGGACGTTACTGATACTGCCACCGTCCTCCAACTCCGCCAAACGGTGGACATCATCACCTCCTCACTTGATGGCATCATCGCCGATCTCCGCAATCTCGCAGATATCTACAAAGCCACACCCATGGCCGCCCGAAGCAACCTCCAACAAGCGGTTCCCATAACTTTCGGCTTCAAACTCGCCCGCCTCTTGTGCACGTTCCAGCGACACCATGAACGACTTGTGCAACTCAAACATCGCGTTTTCGTCCTCCAGTTCGGCGGCGCTGCAGGCACTTTAGCCACCCTCCCTGCCGACAAAGCGTTGAAGTGTCAAGCAGCACTTGCACAAGCCCTCAAGCTCGCACCCCCGGAGATCGCTTGGCACACTGAACGAGATCGGTTCGCCGAATTGGCCGGGTTCTTCGCACTGCTTACCGGTACCTGCGCGAAGTTCGCTGTGGACATAAAACTTCTCATGCAGACGGAAATCGGGGAAGTGTCAGAACCATTCTATGAGCATCGGGGGTCTTCCTCTACCATGCCACAAAAGAGGAACCCCATTTCATGTGCGTACGTATCTGCCATCGCAACCGCAGTCCGACAGCATGCAACTGCTATCTATGAAGCTATGGTCGCGGACCATGAACGCTCGACAGGACCATGGGAGATAGAATGGATTGTTTTACCAGAGATTTGCACTCTAACCGGCGCTGCACTCAAACACACGCGAGAGCTTACTGGGGGACTGCAAGTCCATCCTGAAGTCATGATGAAAAACTTGAATATCACCAAGGGAAGCATTGTTGCAGAGGCCGTCATGATGGGACTCGCGCCACAAATCGGGAGGCAGGTAGCGCATGACGTGGTGTATGAGTTGTGTCGGCAAAGTGCAGAAAATAACGTGGACCTGCTCCACCTCCTGTGTGCAGACGAACGTGTCATGTCAGGAGGACTGTCAGTGGAGCAACTCGAACAGTTGTGCGACCCGAAGAATTACTTGGGCCTGTCAGTCGAGATGGTCCAACGTGTGTTAGACCATCCATAGTTGGCAATTCTCCTCACCACCCATGAATATGTACGTACCGGTCGTGGAAAGCGTGGAGCTTTTACAGACTTCCGAGGATCTTCGCAACTTCGACGTGGAGTCAAGTACATATGTACTTACTTCTAACCGGTCCGAGCGCACGTCCGAGATTCAAGGCAATCTACAGGCGTAATAGTAAGTTGCGTCATTGTCACCAAAGTTGCAATGACTTCTACCTCCCTGCTCTTCCGAAAACAAGTGGAAGTTAGAGGATGCCCCGTCCCGTGGAGTCAATGAATATCCTTGTAGGTTTCAACAGAGACGGGGCAACTCGAATGACTTTAACGGTTGCGCGGCGTATTCCAAAAATTCTCGACTTCCATGCCCACTGGTTCTGGTATCCGGACAGGCACTGTCAAACACGACTTTCTCGGATAACCCCAGTCCGACTTTACTTCAGGCGATTTGGGTTGAAACGTGCAAATGGACCGATCATTTCCTCCGGGCGTGAGCCATCTTATCTACCATGATGTGCCTTGCGCCTCGACGGTCGAGCCATGATTTTAATTGTGCCATTGGCTTATCCCAGGTACCGTATGTCCAGGTGCTCAGTCACGGGTCGTGGTTCCTTCCGAATTTCAGATCTTGGAGTGATGCATTCAATCTTCACGCTGTGATTGTGGGTTGCGGGTTGTGGCATGTGCCCCCCCCCCCCCCCACCCCCCAGCGATAATCATCGTCGAGGTATAAGTAAGTCGTCTAAACAGCAGCAAGAGCATGGCCGCACCTCCGATCTTCAATCAGTATGTGGAAAACAACTCTGCAGCGTTCGTCAATCGCCTCAAGGCCGCTGTAGCTTACAAGAGGTACGTGCCGGCTTGCTTCGTAGCCTTCTTCCTCTCCAGTGCTATTATGCAGTGTGAGCGGCGACCCCACGTTGCGCCCGATCGTCATCGAAACGGGGAAATGGCTGAAGACACAGCTTGAGAATTTGGGCGTCACCGTAAAGCTTCATGATCTTGGAAAGCAGCAAGACACGGATCTTCAGCTTCCTTACCTTGTACTGGGATCTATCGGAACAGACACGAGCAAGAAAACAGTACTCGTCTATGGCCATTATGATGTGATGCCAGTGAGTGTTATTCCTTGTCGATGAACGATGAGCTGAGCAACGCAGGCAACCAGCTGGCAAGGTAGTGGCGACCCATTTATCCTCGATGTCCAGGGCGATGAAATGTATGGGCGTGGTTCTACTGACGACAAGGGTCCCGTCATGGGATGGCTAAATGTGCTGGAGGCACATCAAAAGCTGGAACTTCCTCTTCCGGTGAACATCCGCTTCCTTTTCGAAGGAATGGAAGAAGTTGGAAGTCCTGGCTTGGATCAATTTATCGCTGACGAAGTACAGAAAGGTGCTACCGGATTTTTCCACGGAGTTGACTGTGTGTGCATCGTACGTTTCGTCAGCTTGCGTCGACGATGCAACAATTCAGTCGTCGCAAATTATAGACAGACAACTACTGGCTGACCACCCGCCGACCGGTGTTAACCTACGGCGTCAGAGGTATTGCCTACTTTACCATGGACATCACGGGGGCCAAAGAGGACCTGCATTCTGGATTATACGGACGGATGATACACGAACCGATGACGGACATGGTAAAGCTTCTGGGCAAGCTCGTTGAGACCACGGGGGTCATCACTGTACCGGAGTGGAGAACCAAGTACCACCGCCGACAGAGGAGGAGAGGTGCTCGATCTCTACACGTCTTTTACCTGTTCAACTCACACCGATATGAATAGGGAGTCCTATAGCTCTTGGATTATCAGTTGAGCGACCTTCGGAACGACACTGGAGGTCGTAAAGTGCGCTCTTGTGTCAAAGTCACGTATGATGCTAATGATCCACCATCCTGTAGGTCGAGCTTTCGGAAGAACCCGCTGACCTCTTGATGGGTCGTATGCGGTTCCCGTCACTTTCTATCCATGGTATCAGAGGTACCTTCGACACCAACGACGGCTTGAAGACCATCATCCCTGCTAACATTCAGGCAAGGTTCAGTCTCAGGTGAGTCACTCTATCCCTGGGCTACCGTTATGCATGAAGGAGGTTGCCATGTCAGACTTGTGGAACCGTTGACACCTGAATGTTAAACCCCTCGTCACCACATTCCTACGTGCGGAGTTTGAGAAATTGAATTCGAAGAACCACATGGAAGTCAACTACAAGGGCGGCGGCCTACCATGGGTTGGAAATCGTAACCATTGGAACTACCAAGCAGCGGATGCTGCCACCAAGGTACGTATTTACCTGGGGTGTTTGAATCTGGAACGACTGGCCGTTTACTGTGCAACGGTGTCCCGTACTTGACAGACTGTTTGGGGGAGCAGCTTGTATCCCAATTACGTTCGTGAGGGCGGATCGATTCCTGTTGCCTGACTTTCAGCGAGAAACTTGACAAGAACGTACTGCTCTTACCTATGGGACAGTCTAATGACGGTGCTCAGTGGGTGATATTGTTGATATCCTCGTAACTACCACAACGTGGGTCTGTAGCTCTGCACTTGAAAAGCTGAATGTCAGCAACTATATAAAAGGGGTACCTTTCTCCTCCTCAATTGTGTGATCACATGCTGATATATCGGTGGTAGACCACTGTGTTCGGTGAATACCTATACCAGCTTGCCAACGCTCAGACGTGAACGCGTACTTGGTAGTACGGTGGTTCCGGGAATGAAGAATATTGTTGCATGTATGAGTAAGTTGCGGATGGTTGGACTTGTCGCATGGTACAAAGGAGTTTTGCAATCGATGGAAATGAAACGTCGCATGTGAAATGGCCCGATGATCAGATGAGTGTGGTCCGTGTGGTCAAGATGTTGTTCCAGCGCATGGTCGAAACGCTGTAACCGTCAACGTGACCGAACACAAGTCGCCACGGAAATGGCGGCAATGTACGCCAACAGCTTCGTG